>OX336339.1:7886575-9134514 GCA_946902875.1 Nematopogon swammerdamellus | reverse complement strand
GAGAAGTCACAGAATCCAACAGTGAAAACTGTAAATCGATTACCAAAATGTGGAATAGGATGGGAGTTTTGCGTACTCACGATCGCAGACTGAGCCTCTCCAACCTTGAATTCCGTGATGCGTTTTGCTGGTGTTCTGTGCTGTTGGTGCGTAGCCAAATAATCGCGCTTTCCTTCTTAGGGGCGTCCCTGATTATGCCCTCCTTCGTCGAGGCGCACCGTGGCGAAAATAGGCGTGGAAAACGATGAATTTCGATAACTTTTCTTCTTGAAATAGGCAGCTCGATGTAGATCGCAGAGAGTAATTTTCCAATAGCACCAGTAATTTTACAATATTCATATATTGACGTACATTACACGGCGACCGCACCGGTCGCTCGAAAATTCGTTTTGTTTATTTGGTTATAGGTGGCGCGCTAGTTGCGACATTACCACTCGTACTGCTGTAGCGCGTTTACAGTGCGCGCGCCGATATTCGAACCCCCATTGCCTTCGTTATGATTGTCCAATTCCTAATTCGATACCCTGTCCTGACTCTCTCTGCATTTGCAAGCTAAATTTTTACAATTATTTGTTTCTAAAAGGATATGTAGGATTTTGTTTGTTTTATAATATTAGGTAGCATAAGTTAGTCAACACTTAGTGTAAAAGTGTACACATGTACCTACTAGTGCACATAAACAAACGCATCGCCATTGATGTAGAGTACCGGATTTGTTCCATATTTATAGTTTTTAGTCGCAATACCATCGCTACTCGTCTGCCCCAGCTCATAAAAAAGGATTCACACGATATCCCGATACGACATTGCAATGTAGGTAGATACCACTGCCAATTAATCTGTATTAGATACATTTCGCACCTACTAAAACTAAACTAACAAAACTTTAAAAAAATATTGCTTGATATTAAAACTAATCTCAGAGTTTTGTAGCTAAAACTTAGATCCCTATAAGTTTCACTATTGTGTATCCGTTTCGTTGTAAAATGAGGAGTCATTAATATTAAAAATAAATTCATTGGCGAATTTCCAATATAATTTGTTTTTAATCCACTAAATCTATATACCAACAGGTTAGCGAAATCCACGGGAGAGTCGGGATTGTCGGGATATGGTGGCGGCTCCCGGCTTCCATGCAGCCTGCGGGTGCGGAGGTTGTATTTCACTCAGCACATATTATTGAGAGCACAGGAGCGCGCTCTTGGCCCCGTCTCGCGTTTGCTTGTGACTTATTTATTTTATTCGAGAGGCGGCAGAGGAAGACATTTGTTGTAGCATTGTCCTCGGACACTAGGCGGTAGCCGCGTCGTGATCTAAGACGGACTCTTCCGTCCAATATATTCATCTACAACTAGATCATTTTTTATCTCTGTTGAAATATATTTCGTAGTTCCTAGAGACGTTGGGGAAAGAGAATTGAGATTGGTTTGAGTTCTAGCGATTTTTTTTTTAATAATTCATGGCACCAAGCATTGACTGTCGATCCAATTACCTTTAAATTTTCTTAAGGATATTATAATTTAATAAACATTTATATTCCGTTTGACACCAACACTTTCTGAAGTTAGTGTTACTGTTAAAAAGTAGGTTTTTTGCTATTTCTCTAAGTATAACAACTTGTTTTTGCTAAAGTCTGTGTAGTAGTTAGTGGTACTTTTAAAAAGTGGGTTTTTTGCTATTTCTCTAAGTACTTAAAACAACTTGTTTTTGGTTAAGTCAGTGTAGTAGTTAGTGTTACTGTTAAAAAGTGGGTTATTTGCTATTTCTCTAAGTAAAACAACTTGTTTTTGCTTAAGTCTGTGTAGTGTAATAGTTAGTGTTAGTGTTAAAAAGTGGGGTTTTTGCTATTTATCTAAGTAAAACAACTTGTTTTTGCTTAAGTCAGTTTAGTTAAGTCATATTATATGCAGTGAAAATACATTCCGGTTTTACCACTATGTGTAGGAATATAAATGTATATGAATATAAAATATATATTTAGTTCCAAAGCAACGCAAATGAGCAACAGTGATGCAACGCTCGCCGGAAAGGCGAAAAAAGCGAATGAAACCTATTCTCTGATGGAGTGCGCACTTTCACTGGCTCGAACAATAAACTTGTTTATTTACGCTAACCGACCCGAGCACAGACAATAGAGTAGCGGGAGTTTTTGCAGCGCTGTAGTCGGCACGAGCTGCATATTGAGACGGTTTTTGTTTCAATTACGCCACACTATTATGAAAGGTTACGCGAACTGAAGTTACGGGCAATGCCATGAGCATGCTGTGTATTATTAATTAAATCGCGATAAAGTGTCACGTTATTTTAATTTTGGATATTATGTTTTCTGCTGTTATTTTCTAGGTTTCTTTTTCATTATGCTGGTTACACAATGTCGTTACTTATTAAGACATTTTTTTTATATTTATAAAAACGATGCACCTACCTAATAAAAGAAAGTGGGCAAAAGTATCTCCCACACATTATAATATGTATAATGTGTCGCACGGTATAAATAGAATGTGTTAGGGTCAATAATAATAAAATATTTGAATACCGAGTTAGGGTTACAACGCACTGACCTGAATATTCAAAAAAAGAGGATGCGGTCAGCGTTCTTGGCACGGCGGCGGCGCGGCGGCTGTTCCAGACGCTTTGGACGATGTGTTCATGTTGTGATGAGTCCGAAAATTTGAGTTCATATTGTTTTTTAATTTGTATTATTAAGTTTATTTAGTTTAATTTAAATATTACTAAATTGTATTTAAGTTAGTTTATTTTGTAAAATTTAGTTTTAATCGTGTTATCCAATAAAGCATATCACATTTTATGATTACGTATTACTTAAGTATTAGACCTGATGACCATTCATCTAGTTCTACGACAATGAATCCAAAATTGAACTTGTCAACACTTTTGAGCATCTCAATGCGTTGTCCTGGCGACGACGTGCGGAGAGTTTCCGCATGTCACCGATCTCTTACATCACGCTTGTAACAAACTCGAGAGTGTGCGAACTGTCTCGCTCGTGAACTAGCGGAGTAAAAGTCGACGCGCCGCGTCCGCCGCGCCGCCGCAACGACGGGCTCGTAAGAAACATCACACAATGGCAGATGGAGAGTTCACATTTACCTAGACTCTGCTCATTTGCAATGAGTTCAGTTCACTCGCTGAATTATAAAATCGGCCAGGCGTCTGTCTGTCCGTCCGTCTGTCATACGCGCTGTTCAAGGTGATTGCTCCGGAATTAAAACTCGATACGTCATGTTTTTTTTGTAAAATAGTCAATTAATCCTAACTGACTAACTAACTAGAGCTATTTTCAAAATAACCTTATAAACTGCGAATGTTTTTTCTTTCGTAACATTACACAGAAACATCGAAACATTGGGGGCGTGGCCATACACATTTGTATGAAAACCAATGTTTTTGTGTAATGTTTCTTGTTTAATGTTTCGAAAAAACATGCGCAGGAGACGCGGCTTTAGATATACAAAGTCGTACTTATAAATAATCCTACGTTAGCTCCAGGTATTTCATGGTTAGAGCATGAAACGGTTGTGGGCGGCTACGGGCTACCAAAGACATAAATTTTCGGTAGCATCCCCACCAACCCGTCCGTTGAATCCAGCCAATGCCTGCAACACCGGGTTCTGGCTTGTTCGACCATGAATGACGAACCCAATAAGAATGGTTTTTTATGTATGTGTGTGTAAGTAGATATGTATTTTGTGCCATCGACTCTATCGGTATTGCATAATACCAGCTAGATCTATACTATTGTTGTTCCTTTCGTCGTATACACGGAGATGGTAGACGTCTTCTCTTTTCAACTGAGTTTAAAAATTAAATTATTATAAAAAATCTGCATTCCGAGTGTATACTATTATCGTATAGATCCCCCACAAAATCTCGCGACGCGCGTGCGTGAAAGTTAGCCTCTTATTAAATTGAATGGTCTTTGTTTGGTCCAGCCAGCAGCCAGCAGCCGGTAGTCGGCGCCTGCACAGCTCTGATTAGAGCCATTGGAAATGTTTTGACAAGCCCTATTTGTAATGTCTTTGTGTTTCGGCGCGGTCGCTCTTTATATTGGCTTTGTACGAGCTTTTTATATTGAAGTAGTTGTATGATGGCTTTGTGCGAGCATTTTTATTGAAGTTCAAAGTTAGGTACCATAGTAACATTATTGGGAATGTGTATGTTTGTGTAGTTTATTTTATTTTAGAAATGTGCATGGATTTATTAATACAATTCATAAGTATAATGGAAGAATTAAAGTCTTACCTACCTTACCTTAGCTTAGGTATAAGTCGCTCATACTAGTGTGACATGAGTTTGACACGCCAGTGTGTGAGGTTATAGGTGGCGTTATTGACGTTCGAGATCAAAGTTTTTATATGAAAATTTTTCCAATGCCCGCTCTATAGCCTATTAACCATTTAAATATATTTGAGTTTTTCCATTTTGCAATGACATCTGTCATTCTTCTATTTATTATGAAATATCTAAACAGTCCTCAAGATGTTTTCCTACACCAGAGTGATTATTTAGTTGTTTACGTAATTATATCAGAGTTCATTAACCAAGCTATTAAAATAAAAAAATCTCAGCACAAAGAAAGCGGCTCCCACATCTGCATAAATAAGTGAACGAACGTGTTCAGAGACAACAATCCGTCGTGTGCGATGCGCGCATGCAGAGTTGGAGGCAGAGGCCACAGATGGCGCCACAGGCGAACAATCGTTTCCATCATCCTATTTTATATTATAGGTACTGCCATCGCCACCGGTGCTCTGATGAATTGACTTCCCTCATCCCTCCTGCCCCCATCCATATTTGCCACACTCGCGGACTCGCTCGGAACATTCACACACATTATATTGTTGACACCCAACTTCTGAGAACCTATCGCTTTTCGAAATAGTTCCTGGTTCGTAAGACAAAAAAAATATGGAGAGTGAATGAATGTGAGTGTGTACTACCTATAGGTAGTACGCACTCACAGGTTATAACCTGAAAATGTAAAGAGGGGTGTCAATACGTCAGTGGCTGTCAGACGGTGTCAGACGACCGCCTTTTGTTCACCTTATAGCTGGTATGGCGCCTCTCTGAGTGTGGATTCGCGAGGAATGGTGTTATTGGCTGTGGCTGATCTTGCTTTCGACTTTACCATTTTTTTTCACGTAAAACTGTAGGTTCTTCCCTTCTTACCTGTACTAGATGGTATTATGGATCAACCCGCCACGCGGGTTGGTACCACCGCACTGAATAAAATGTCAGTCGAAATGGCTATGTAAATAGTTCGTGTTTTCTATCCAGTTCAAAGTAGCCGGCACGACCAAAAAGAAGCACTGACATGGCACCAAGTTCACCAAGGTGTTATGGGCTGACATCATGGATGTTGCAAGTGATGAAACCAGCCATTTCTGTTTCCATTAAAAAAAAAATACTTTTAAGCACAGCCACCGGTGCTGAATGTTTGTAAAAAAACATACAACGAACGAACACATTGTTAAAAATATTTAAAAAAATCCATCAGCACATATTCTCCCTTGGGGTTTTTATGGAGCATACCATGGGTTTCGACGCCCGTGATGTAAGCATATTGCATCTAGGAACAAGCTTATCCTGCCGGAACAAGGTGCCAGGTCAGTGTTTTCCCTTTGGTCGTGTAATCTAGAATGCAGAGGTGAAGACTTAGGTAAAATATGGCGGGTTGTCTAGTGATAAATCACTGACCAGTCCAGTAGTCTTGGGTTAAAAATGCAAGTGTGCACCAATGAGTCGGTTTCGTAACCAAAGTATACATACATATATATTTTAACGACATTATACTTCTTATTTTTGTATCGATTTGATAAAAAACGGATATATATTATTTATCGGATAAAAGTAGTAGTAAAACCAGTTGACAGCGAAGTAGCAAAATAAACGAAGGTAAAGTTATTTACAGTGGAGAGGAATCGAAAGTAGCATTACATTAATCTCTTGGCGCACTTACGATTATGAACGGAAAAACAAAATAAACCAAAATCGACATTTATTCTAGTCCCAAAAACAAAATAAACTCACACTAGTAGCCGCACTCGCCCGCTATGTCAACCAACAGTTGCCCGCGACTCCGCCCGAGATATCGCCGGATTTAAGCAGACTTCGATATACACTGAACCTGTTTTGCTAATATTAAATTTAAGTGTCAAAGAAACCTATATTTTAACTACACTTACGAGTTAGATCACATTATTTTTTATACAACAAAAATTTTCATTTTCTTCATTATGCCTCATTTACATACAAATCTACCGAGGTCGTACTTTTTACGCGATTCCCGAAAGATTTTCCTTCACTAGGCAGAACCTTGAAGAAACATCGTGATTGATGATGCCACACAATACCGAGGTAAGCCAGATTAAATAGGGAAAACTGCATATGAACCGGTTTTTCCGTTTTTATTTAACGTTACAAACACAATATGCACTTTGCATTTTTATAATACCAGCAGTTTCAGCAATCTTGCTATATGACAAAATAACGTTAATTAAAACTCTATGTGAATTAATTGAGTAGTTTCGAGTTATAAGTGAAAATAAAATCTACGACGATGCCCATCGACGTTCGTTAAAAATTTTGCGCTGTAACAGTCAGGAGACGGTAGAGTGTAGAGAGGGCGACAAAATGAAGCGATTAACTCGTGCATTGACACGGCGGCGGCGGCGGCGCGGCGGTGGGGCGTGCGCGTAGGTGCACAATGTCCCGGTTTTTCTCACGAGTTTCCCGACGCAGCGCCCCGGCTCGTGTGAATGTCGTCGTGAAGAAAATAAAAGTTTTCTCGTTTTCATTTTCGTAGAGATTATTTAGCTATGCATCCGTCTAGTTAATGCGACGTACATAGAAAAGAAGATTCTTAAAAACAGATATCAACATTGGATTAGTTATACATTTTGACCCCCGTGATGTCAGCCTCGGTAGCTCAGTGGTGCGGTCGGACGACCGCCGATCGTGGTCATAAGCACACCTGGGCGCGGTCAGTACTTGGATGGGTGACTGCTCGACCGTTGTGGGCTGTAGTTCGGATTCCACGTAAAACGTAGGTCCCTTCCCTTCTTATCTTACTGGGTGGTAGGGTTTAACCCGCCCGGTTTGGTAACACCGCTCTGAATGAAAGGTCGGTCGAACCGGCTATGTAAATAGTTCATGTTGTCCGTCCAGCGTAGCCGGCACGATCGAAGGGAAGCACTGACGTGGCACCTAGTTCACCAAGTTGTTATGGGCTTACATCACGGATGTTGTAGGTGATGTAGTCAAACGTGTCAGTTTCTATGAAAAAAAAATGTCCGCCTATCACCCCTGTTCCAGTCACAATAAGGTACCATGTCACGGCTTAATTTTCATAAATTGATCTAGTTTTTTTCTGGGATTTTAATAGTTCTTTATTAGTTTTTTTTAGTGAAATCCGCAAACCCAGAAGACTTAAAATTATGAATAAAAACTAGTTCACAATTATTTTTATCAAAGTCTGTGGTGACGCACGGGGATTGCGAATGCATAAAATTACTGTACTTTATGTCCCCGTCATAGCACACGATTATACTTGGTTGGTTGAATAAATGAACAAATTATAATGTTTTTTTTTATTACTGTAATCCAACTGGGTGGCTGTGCCGAGGTTCCAATGGTGCAATCGACAGAGCCGCGACAGATCCTCGCGAAACCACGCCCAGTGAGGCGCCATGCCAGCAGATTTGCGGACTGTCGCTAGGCTGTCTAACCTGTTAATACGACGTTTGAAGACACACACATTAGAGGATTCGGGAAACACACTCGCCGGAAGACAGTTCCACACCCTAGCGTGCAGCGAGTCCTGTTGATATTTCCAAAGTGGGAGACGAAACGTCGACAAAAGTAAGTCCTATTTAATGTAGCGCGCAACCGAAAATTTCATTATAAAGCTGTGAGCATTAAAATATTTTGACTGAGGTACAGTTTTTTTTTTGGAGTAAAGTACAATAAAGTAATAATACCTTTAATTTAACCGAATCAAATATCATCAATTGCTTGTAAAAATAACCACTTTTGCCTCTTCTACTCTAAAGGTATAGTCTATGTATGTGGTTCAATACCTTGTCCGATAACGCGACCTTTTCTATTGGTGCACTTGACAGTCACTGCGCCTTGTTCATTAGGTAAGGCCACTACTTAGGTTTCCGTATATATGTATATGTAGTATATGGCAATCTTATATGCACTCACAAAGCACTGATTTATTGCAGAACATATTTTCGCTTAGTCAGTCCTCTACATGTTGTGCTTGAACGCACGTGTAAAGGTTTCCTGCAGTGTTTATCTTTCGTGAAGACTTTGCTTAGTCAGTCAGTCAGTCGGCGTGAAAGCGTCCACTGCTGGGCATACGCCTCTCCAATTTTCCTTCAGTCCTCCCGGCCTTCAGCGATGCGGAACCACTGCTTTCCGCCGACGTACATGATGCCGTCGTCCCACCTGGCAGGTGGTCTTCCCACACTCCGTTTTCCTGTCCACGGCCGCCAGTGTAGGACATGGTTACTCCAACGGTCATCATGTCTTCGGCTAACGTGCCCAGCCCACTGCCACTTGAGTTTAGCCACCCTGCTTAGTAGATAAGTAGAATTATGTAACAGTTTGCTTACGAATAATAATATTAATTGTTCATTTTGGTATGTTAATACTGGGCATATAGTCGCTTTATAATAATTTATTAGATAGATGCAAACAACGCAGTAATATTATATACCTCGAATTGAATCAACTGCGAGATTCCTGAAAGCCCAAGATACTTTCGCACTCGAAGTTTTTATTACATACAATATTTTAAACTCCATATTATAATAGCAACAGGTATCACAGTGGCTAATTGGTTTATGGTAAGTAATTCATCTCGTATTCTGCCACCTAACCGAGTAGGTATTTCATTTGAGGTCCTAACTTTTTTATTTATTAGCAGGAAAAACAGAGGCAGAGACACACATAAAACAATTTATAGGCGCTGTAAATGTCTGCTGTTTTTTTTATTAGATCTTATTAAGAATTAGTGAATACGGAATAATATTTACCTGATAACAATATTATGGGCAGCTAAGCCAACAAAAATGAACTATTTGAAGTTTGAAGTTATTTCCTACATATTATAAAAAGTCCGCCATCAAAAGGTCGCTGAGCCAGGTCTCACGCACTCTATGTACTTGCGTGCGCTAACTACCTACCGCCCGACGGGCCGCCGGCGGTCTATTTCAGTGAAAATTCGTCAGCCGCGCGAAGTATACATAGACGCTCGGCCACGCAACTGCGCGCAGCTGCAAAGTAATAACCACTTTACACTCGATCGTTAAGGTACATCTTCGCACGCAGCGATTGGCGACGTGAAGCAGTAGGCTATTAAAGCCCGAAGGTAGGAAGATTTTCTATGGAGTGATTTATCTGTTACGAAGTAACTATTAAGTAATCTGTGGCTGAGCGCCCACATCTGTTTATTAATAATATTAATATTGTAACATTTGTGTGACAAGGTTGGGACTTTTTGCCTTAAGCAATTTCTTCCTGCCAGGTGTACCTAAAATTTTACATGGAATCCGTACCATGTATTGTTTAGCATGCCAATGTCCCTATGAACGATTATTTTTAGGTTTCCGTATCCCGTACGGAAGCCTATTACTCTAAGCCTACGCCGTCTGTCTGTCTGTCTGTCTGTCTGTCTGTCTGTCTGTCTGTCTGTCTGTCTGTCTGTCCGTCCGACCGTCAGTCTGTCCGAGGACTGTATCTCTTGGACCGTAATAGATAGCCCATTGAAATTTTCACATAATATGTGTTATTATGGCGGATATAACAACAGATAGTAAAAAATATAAAAAGTAAAAAATTCCCATACAAGAAAAGTGTACTAACGTTTTTTTTTCAATGTTTTTTTTTGTGGTGCGGAAACCGCCGGTGCGCGAGTCCGACTCGCACTTGGCCGGTTTTATTTAAAGTTAGATTTATTTTTATAGTTCAATTAGTTATTTTAGGTCTAGATTTAATTATTTTAAAGTATTGTATTGCAGCAGAATGAAGAATATCTAATAAAAGCATTACGTGAACTTTACTTTCACATAAACGATCGCTAAGCTCTACCGGACAGGTGTAGTGTACTAGGCGAGTAGAAAGGACAGCTGCTTGTCTATAAATACCTAAGCTAAGTGTTCGCGCGAAGTACGCGCGCGCAAAAACTGCCAATGTCAAGTGCGGGCGCGCGGTGCGGCCAATCTATTCCTCGTTTAAGTGCTACACACCGCTTTGTTTCAATGAATAAACGCTGTTTTATCAATACACATCTGCAGTTTTCGAAGCGGGTCGTATTAAAGGACTTGTCTAGTAGGCACCTACGCAAACGGCCGTGGGTTCGGATTCCATGCGAAACTGTAGGTAAACCTTATGTTAACTCGCCCGGATTGGTACCACCGCACTGAGATCACCTTTACAGTTGTGCCGTTGCCATGTGGTTTTTAAAATAGCAAAAATTCAATAATATTATAATAAATATACTTTTTTTTTTCAATGTACGTGCTTAAGATAAACTATTTACTCCGGTGTTACATTTAGTTGGTAGTATCCGAAAGGGAGTGATTCTACACTTGAAACCGCACATTACTTCTACGACTGTTTATTTTCCCTCCGTTCCATTCCGAAAAAATTGTAAATTACATATAACTCAAAATTGTTCAGTTTCATACCAGTTATCGGTGACATCAAAACATGTAAAAACGTATACAGGATTTTGTTAGCATGTCGCATATTTCTAATACTAGTATGTATCAAAAACTAAGTAGGTAGACTCAAAAAAAGAGCTGTACCGAAATTAGAAACAAAAATCGAACCCTCCATACATTTTCGTAAAAGATTCATTACGGTGATTTAAAACACACGTTTTTCCTAACCCGAACCCTTTGCTAACTCCTTTAAAAATAAACATCAATTAGGTGCGCTTAATGTTCAATGCATACACCGGAACATTACCATAACTAGTGCCCCTCCAAGCGTGTAACTCTACCACTGTGTGTGTGTGGGGGGTAAATACGAGAAATGTAAACAAACTATGAAGATACATCCGTCAAGGATTAGGCATTAGGCACGCACTTCACGGCTAGCAACTTCGCAGATGGATACCGGTCAATGTTCTGTGTTATTTTTCATCACTGACATGATATATGAAACGATATTTCAAAACTGAGGATCAAAATATTATGGTTACGATTCGTACTTGTACGATTTTTTTTTTAACTTATTTAACGGGCATATTAAAAAAACTATTATTTGACCGAAAGTGAAGTTTATAAGTACAAACTTTTCGTTTTGTGTATTAATTTTTCAACTTTATACCTTTTTATTCGATGAAAAATTTAATAGAGTCGCAGTCTCATACAAAATCATTCACAAATTCTGACGCCGGATTAATATCATCCACATATCATACAAAATTGACGTATGGAGCTTTCGTGCAGTTTGGTTCCCTAACCGCGCCTATATTAATGTTTCCTCGAGACCAAGTTAAGGAAGTAAATTATTTGTCAGATTTTATTTTTTCAATTTCCAAATGTCCGCCCCTAGGTCGTTTCTCTATAAGCCAAGGACCACTCATCCGTTTTCGATCAGTTAACGAATTTGCCAATGACAATAGGTATAACTCATACATAACACACACATTAATTGTTTAAACGTCTTCATTATAAAACGAAACCACTTAATCACCGACACGTTTTAATAAAATCCAATATAATTTTAATAACTTCAATAGTCGAGAGCAAATTTAAGTACCTAGGTATAATATGGGAATTGATACAGCAAAAGAAAACCATCTAGTTCGCGTGCGGGTGCCGAGGCGGAGGCTGCGGCCAGTCGGAAGCACACACAGTACGAAGGTATAAGGTGCAACTACTGGTTCGTGGCCTTCGCGGTCGAGACATTCGGTCCACGGTCGGAGGAGGCCAAGGCCTTCATCCTCGAGGTGTGTTCCAGGATGGCGGCCGTTAATGGAAACCAGTGTTGCATCTCGTATCTGAGGCAAAGGAGCCAGTCTTGGTATACAGAGGGGCAAGGCGGACCGGACGCCGTCCTGAGACCATTCCGGGGACGAGGTTCCTGAAGGAAATCTATAGTTTATAATTTCATTTAAGTATTGTATATTCTTCATTATTTTTATTTATTTATTTATTTTTTAGGTTTAATTTATAAGTTATTTTAGTTTAGTTTTATCATATTTCTTAATTTTAGTTTAATTTTATTGTATTAGGTTATTTTGATTAATTTAAATAAAATTAAATAAAAATAAGGGAAAATTTCGAAAATGTGTTATTAGGTATTGGTTTTATTTCGTAGGTTAATTTTAATTATTTGAAACAAAATTTGACTAATAATTTAACAAATTGTATAATTATTATATTATTTTATAAATTTTTTACACATCTATTTACAATAATTTTACATATAATTATGTGAAAAACAATTACAAATTATATACATTCTAGTATAGCTTATCTCATATATATAGATATTTTAACTAGGTATCTTGGAAATTCTGTTTAATAAAAAAAAAAGACAATATGAAACAATATCTTGAAAGCAGCGAGTGGACTGCTTGAGGCTTGAAGCTGCCTGTTATTGAATAAAACCACAGCCGATAAAGAATTATGTTTTTACACAGTTACCGAGGGTAAAAATACGATCGGAATGCAAACCTCAAAGTTTGTTTTTATTCGCCATTGATAAAAATTAAAAAGATGCAATCAAATTTGGTTATTGGAGAGCATGAACAACGTGGTTCTTTTCAAAATTATCCCTGCGTAAACATTTAACCGGTGGAGTACCAATTATCGATCTTATTTTAAACAAAGACAATAAAAGGCTACTGACAGGCCGGCATAGCATTCGCAATCCCCGTGTTTCACAGAATGTCCATGGGCATCGTAAGTCACCTACTCGTAAGTGAAACGATGCCAGATGTCGCGCTTTCTATTAAAAAAAACAACGAAATTCAGTTTATAACACTTAAAAAAAGTTTGCTATTTAGGAGTTTTTATTTCATATATTGGCTTCGATTAGTTAAATTTTAAGTTTAATGAACTTCCCATATATAGGTATGTATGAAAAAGTTTCAAATAATGTTGGTGATTATGGCAGCTCTTGTATTGTATATGCATAATGAATGATATAAGTAATTCCGTTGTTTTCTAGTGTATTGATATTAGATTATTATTATATAATATACAAAAACACAAAATATTTCGACCCTTTATGGGCCGTCGTCAGTTGAATCAACTGACGACGGCCCATAAAGGGTCGAAATACTTTGTGTTTTTGTATATTATATAATAATAATTAAATAAAAAACCAAATAATTTGTAATAAAAATATAATGTATTGATATTAGAGTATGGTACGGTTACGGTACTATGGTAATCAAATCGCAACAATTTCACAAACACAGCACAGTGACGTGAATTAATCACCGGCCCTTTTCCACATCTTCAGAGATGGTTCAGACATATCGCGTCGGTGAATCCTGCGCAAGAACGACCGCAGTGGTCACCCGATATTGTTACCCGCCGAGTCATCTTAGAGTCATCTCGATGTCACCACACAGCGCTATCCGAGTCCAGGCACTCACTGTGACGTCTCGTATCATATTTAGTGTGAAAGCTTTCCGGAAAGGTTTGACTGGAAGAGATCACTTATAGTGATAAGTCTGCCTTTGCGCGCTATTGTTCTTTCGTTTCTCTCTGTATTATTGCATATATATATATTATTCTTCTCTATGTTTATGTATCATTGTTTATTGTTTGGTATGCAAAAAAAATTTTCTATCTTACCTTTCAAATGTTGAAGCTTCCATGAATCAAACAAATTGTTAATTTATATTATATGTAAATAAATGTAGCACTTTTCTATGGCTGAGAAGACGAATTCATTGCAAAATGCAATTCCTGCCAGACAACAACGTCTTAGCTTTGTTATAATATAATAGTGTAAACGTTTCCTCATTAAATTTTCCTTCACCGGAGTGACGGATATTTAATACAATATATAATAATACCGCACAAGGCATATAGCAATATATACTATATAATGTATATACGTTTGCAGAACACTTGTTTAGTTTATAAACTTAACACACTTTTGTTTTTGAACACCCATTGATTCTCAAAATCGTTTCTCTGTCCCAACCGCTAGGGTGTGGAATCGTCTACCGGTGAGTCTTTCCTAATAATTCAACCTGAGGTCGCTGAGCGTAGTTTCAAAAGGTGGATTTGACTGTTTTGAGCGCCTCTGACACCTCGGCACAGCCACCCATAATGGTTTTGATGAAAAAACTATATTGTGAAAATTTATAATTTTTCATTTAAGCTCGTTATCACACACGCTGAATCCCGACAATCGGGGTAAGCAGAGTAATCGGTATTAAGCTCGTTTTTTTAAGTTAACTGATGAAATAAGTCAGGTATACAAAAACAATAAAACATATATGTGTATACAACAAAGTCATCTTCTTTTGATGTAAAACCAATGTATAATTCATAGTGACATTTATCTCACTAGTAAAAAATATATATATATCTTCATCTGCCTACCCAATAAAAACTGAATATTCTCACGTGCTTTCTCGAAAGATTTATCTATGAGTTTGTATAATTTTTCGCTGATTTTTTAAATTAGATGTTTACAAATTGCAAAATTAAAAGAACATCTGTTTCCATAACGTCGAACTCACAAAACTATTCGTTAATTTAGTTGTTATGGAAACAAATGTTCTCTTAATTTTGTAATTTTACACAAAATCGCGTTTCTTATTATTGGAGAGTTGATTTAGTGTTTGTATTCAACAGTGTAGTGTATGATGAAAGTTTTTGGTGAATTGTGGTATAGATGTACTTCCGATAATTATTTACCCAATAATTTACAAATTAGTTTTAGCACGCAAAGGGATGCTGGGCTCGGGAAAGATAAACGCTTCCTTTTATTATCTTATTAGGTCATAAAGTATTTCATGAATACTTTTTTACTTAGTAAAGAAGAAACAGGTTTCAAATTAATTTGTACCTACCTATATGCCAAAATTAATGCCCGATAGGACATGTCTATAATATGAAATTTGAACCATTTTTGTTTCAAAACTTTTTCAGCAAAATATAGGACCACTTACAGTGGTTAGGTGTTGAATACAGTCACCCATTTACGGGATAAGTATTTTGTCACAGAGCATGAACTTTATTCATAAATCTCCCCCATAATAATAAATTCTGATGGTGTTAATTTAGGGTTTCAAATAAAAAATTGCAGAGAAAAAACATCTCTCATTCAAACGAGATCTCCAACAGTTTGTGTTGTTGCCCAACTGATTGGCTTAAACCAACAGTAACGGGTGCGCAGGCGCATCACGTAGCGAGTGCGGTCCCAGCGCGACGTGTTGCGGTCTCGCCCGGCTCAGGGCAAACATTACGATAATCACTAGCGGCCGGTCGGCGGCGGCGGCGGCGGCAGTATGCACTGACAATCGTCCATATCTGTCCGTAGCGATGATGACGATCAATGATTTCCTCGCTATGAATGAGCCTGGGATAAATATGTGGTTTACTGGACCGGACCAGCCTTTGCCGAGCAAATATCAGTCTTTGAGTGGTATTTTGCGGTGGTAAAGCAAGTAAGCAAGATGTTAAGATCAATTGCCCTTCACAGATTATGTGTGTGTGTGTATGTGCGTGCGTTTGTGTGTGTGAGGACGTGTTTTTGATGTGTGTGTTCAATTGTTGTTTTTTTTTTTCGAACGAAGCATTTGGTATGGGAAGTGTTTTTAACCATACCCACATAAATAATATGATGGTTTTCTTGCATGTAAATTATTGGTTATTGTACTTGACTTGAAATTATTGTATTAAGAATCCTTCACTTCATCTTCAAAACATAAATATGCATTAGACTTGTCCTTTGTCTCCCATATTTTAATTGTATACATGCTAGTATAACAAAGTCTTCGAGGTAAAATTAATAAATTTAATAAATTTTAAATTACTAAAATTAAATATATTTATATTTATAAGAGGGTATACAATTTATCACACGCCTCTCAATTTTTTTCCTCGAAGTACACATCATAAATTTTATTATTTACATCTTACTAGTGATAACAAATATGTAAAGAATACTCACATCATCGTCGGCCACGCCCGTGTAGACGTCCAGCTTGTCGATCCTGATGGTGCCCTGGAAGGGATGATAGAGGGTGCCCCGCGGGACATCCACCGTACTCCATACGCTGACCGCCGCGTGCGACGTCGTCCTCACCCGCCCGGCGACCGCGCCCGCCCCCGCCGCCGGCGTCACGGCCAGGCTGAAGTCCTGCGGTATCAGCACCAGCGTCTCCATCTTCCTCTCTGCGTCTATAGCTATGCTATAGCGTCTATAGCTATGCGTGCTCTAGCTATCGATGCTCACAAGACCATCACATTAATATAAGACTCACAGGTTCAAGTTCAAACGCGGTTTCATTCAATTCAGATGTACCTTCAGTTCAATTTGTTTTCATATAGTTAAATTATGGTGACGCGATACTTGAGAGTTCAGTTTTAACTTAATTTAATGCTTTAGTTGAACGCAATCCTTTTATTTATTTTGTCTGTAATATTCTTATAATCACTTATCTATTGGTTATTATAGATTATAAATCATAATAAATCACCATTATTTGCAAAGCATTGTTTATATATGTCGCGTATAATCGCGTGTATAATTTTCAAAAGAATGCGGCCTCGTCGATCATAACTAATGAGCGAGTGTCCCTTCGTATCGTCCCTGTCGCCCGAGATACATCAAAATAAAACCACAAGTTTAGTTCGGTTCGAATGTTGTCCTTTTGTCCAAGCTGTCGCCTCGATTCTCTGCGGTCACTCCGATGAGCTAAATTGTCAAATCTCGATGGAATTTTTAGTGATTAATCACGATTGTTTTTTTTTTTGTCCATTAACGATACACACGCGTCACTAAAATGTTTATTCCGACCGCAAGGACGATATTTGCATAGTCAGTTGATGTAATAAGTCCAATAACTCTGACTCTAATTGGATTCTTCGTAAGATCTATTACGAATGTCTGCCGTACTTATTCACTATCGTATATGAAATAATTTTTACACTTATAATATTAGTAATAAACAATTAAGAAAATAAACTTTGTAACTAATTAATAAAATACTATATTTATAAAACGTTCATATATCTATCAGTGCAGTCTTTAAACTAGTGCAGGTCCAAACGTAAAAAATAAGGCACCAATAGGTAGGAAAAGTGTATCTGTCGTACACTAGATCACAGTGTCGTACATACTCCACAATGTTCACTCCTTATCAGTCCGAATATTATGTAAAGTAGTTTTAATAATCTCCACTAATTATGAAGTAGATGTTCTTTATTACAAATGTCATTAGTTAAAATACTATAAAAGTTCACAGTAAAGTTGAACAAAAGCAAAGTAAACGCGAAGTGTTAGGTCGCGTACGCGCGCTATGTGTCGCGGCACAGTGGCGATGGGTCGCGGTCGCGGACGCGGGTCCGGAGAGCGCGATATCGCGCGGAGCTTCGCTGAACGTGTACTGAAGGAAGAGCCGCTAACATTGACCTTAGCCGCGCGGTGCCGGCCGTGATCGCCTTTACAGTTCATTTTTTGCTTCGCATTATAATAAAAAAGGAGAGAAATAAGGTGCGCTCCCCACCAGGCGGGCGGCGCAGGTGTCTCCGCACCGCCCGCGCCTCCGCCGCCGTTGCCCGCGAAGCCCCCGCCTTCCCCGCTCCACCGCCCGCCGCCTGCCGCCGGCCGGCGCGCGCGCAGCCCTGCGCCCAGTTGCGCTTGGCCCGCAGCCGGGGCAACACATGCCTAGAACTCACACCCACATCATTCCTTTCTGCACATAATAGCTCTATTTAACCGGTGAATCAATTTGTTTCACAATTTGGAATAGTTTTTTATTATCATAAATAATAACTACAAATATGTTTGTGATAGATTCCAGTAATGATCTACTTCTGTAAAATGATTATATTAATGCCGGTTTTTCTTAAATTCATACTCTGAATATTTCTCAGCTCTTCATTTGACTACGGAAAGTACAATTTTCTATAGAAATAGCGTAAAGGTTGATCGGAAGAAATAACTCGTATGGCGCCCTGTGCACTTTTCTTTTCATTCTTATACATATAACCATTTATATCTCTTTAATATAGTGTAAGGAATACTTCAAATTTTCATTTCATTTTCACTTTTCAAATTACTCCACTCGCTTAAGAACTTTAATGGGCAGTTTCAATATTATGCAAGACAGAGCTGCGATCTCGTGGAGCTGGAAGGTCGGAGGCGGTGCGGGGCGGGGTGACGGGGGTGGCGGGGGGTGGTGATGCGCCGGCGCAGGGCAGATCGACGACCGCGACGCACCTGTCTACCGTCTGCCAGTGGCGCTGCTAACGACACCTACACTCTGTCGTGTCATTTGCAGCTTTGATTGGTTTTCGTACAACGCACCTTATGGATTTACTGAGAGTTTTCAGGATATCTATCACTATTTTCTACATTTATATAACCTTTAAAACTGCTTTGAACATTATATCTTTAGGTTTTACGTAATTTTTAATTAATTTCAAAAATTTCAAAAGGAAAACCTATATCATGCGGCGTTGAAGTCTTTTGTCTGTAAGCTAAATGTCATTTGTGTTCGTTGATTTAAGGAAGGGAAATTAAGTTTAAATTTATTTTAGGTCATGAACTTCCAAGAAATAACAATTGTATTAATTTGCAGCATAAACGAATACATCAATCATGAAACACTCTCTCTCTCTCTCTCTCTTTATAAGTATCTAAATTATATAGAATACCTAAAAACTTTTCTAAGAGAGCTTTGTACTTAAATCACTTAATTTCAAGTGCGTCGTTATATTTATTTGTGTATTCCTATTCTATTCATATGTGTATTGTATTGTAATACCTAGCATGTTTATTTTTTTTATAGATATCGCGACATGTGCCATCGTTTCACCTACAAGCAGGTGTCTAACGATGCACATGAATATTAGTTTAGTCAACTTTAACCTAATTTGATTATCATATTGCAAAAAATAACCGGCAAGAACTTTTTTTTATGGATACTGCCACGGTTGGCTCCATGACCTTGGTACAACATCCGTGATGTCAGCCCATAACACCGGGTGAACTAGGTGCCATGCCAGTGCTTCCCTTCATTTCATGCTCCGCTCCGCACATGCTCCGACGAGCCAATATCACCTCCGAGAAGGTAGGCGCCGTACCGGAGACATTCCTGGATTGCTGGCTATACTGGACTAGAGGAGAACACAAGCGAGGCCGCTATGCGGCCATCTTACATCCAGTAGGGTGGTACCAACCAACCCAGTCCGCTACAATTTGAGCCTACCACCTTGTAAGGGGCAAGGAAAGGGTCCTACAGTTTTACACCGGTTCTGAGCGGTGAAGCACCAGGTGCAGGTATGCTATGAGCATAAATTTTTTGGTTGGAAAAAGTCATTGGTACACGCCGACCGGATTCGAACCTCGGACCTCTCGTATGAGAAGCCGATGCCCAAACCACTCGGCCACTCGCCGCGCATTCATTATTTTCGTTTAGGTTAGGTTACCGTGTGGGGCCGGTACTTTAAAAGAATAGCCCCACTGCATCTCTTCCCGTGTATGTCGTAAAAGGCGACTAAGGGATATGACTCCCTTCTTATATTACTAGGTGGTAGGGTTTAACCCGCCCGGGTTGGTACCACCGTACTGAATGAAAGGTCGGTCGAAACGGCTATGTAAATAGTTTGTGTTTTTCGTCCAGTTCAGTGTAGCCGGCACGACCGAAGGGAAGCGCTGACGTGGCACCAAGTTCATCCGGTGTTATGGGCTGACATCACGGATGTTGTAGGTGATGTAGCCACACGTGTCAGTTTCCATAAAAAAAAAAAAAAAAGGTTTTCCTGTAAACTATAATGGGTTTTATTTTATAAACTTGCTTGATTTGCAATATGGGTATGCGTCTTTAAGTAGATAGGTGCTTCCACTATCATAATGTAGAAAATATGCTATGGAGTACGCTTTTTAATAAAAAGTAGACTTAAATTGAATTTTACAAGCATTAGCCCGTTCAACCATACGTCAATCATAATATTTTTTAAATATATCAATGTATGTGTCAAAGTCACAGGGCCTTGCTGATAACGCTTCGATGCCCGCTTTGCGAAATGCATTTTCGTCGAAAAAACTCAAATCAATTTACTTATTTCAGCATAGACAATCAAAACAACACACGACACGATACGGCAGTGCAAGCGAGTTCAACGCACGTGCTCTCCTCGAGTTTGCTCCGCGGCGTGTGCGCGGGCGCCGCTCCCCTCCCCCTTTCACCCTCTCCGCCCGCTCGGTAGGCGTGGCCTCGCGAGCGCTGCACCAATAGAAGCCCAGCATCACGCCCTCTAGACTGCGCCGCCAACTGAAAGCGCTCGCGCACTCCATTCATAATTTCGGACTCAGTACATATTGTTCCAAATGTGACATTGTGTACGAAATCTGAGACGCACCATTGTCGCTTCGCCCCCTCCTCCGCCGCCGCCGCCTGCGGCCGAGTGGGAGGAAGCCATAGGTATACCTTCCTAGCTCCTGTTTTACCTTCCTAACTCTTAGCTCCTGTAGGATAATAGTTCTGCAAAAAGCCTAAAGCGAATAAATTTCAGCACTGTTTCATTATTTCCGTATGTAATGTGATGATGATATTTACGAATAATAAATCCAGTCATCAGGATTTTATAATATATCCTTTATTTATATTTCTGGATTACACAAAGTTTTAAAATTTTTATGAATGTTTAATAAAAAAAAGCGGTCAACCGGTTAACCATGTTCAGTATTCAGTTGTTCACGTGCCAATGGTCCCCGTCACCGTTGCTCTGCTCTTATCTAATAATATTTACTATGAGGGCGCGGTCAGACTTTAGATGGGTGGCAAAACCACAGAATACTTATCAAAACTGCAGTTTTTAATAAACTTTTAAACGACATATTTGTTAAAGGAAAGTTAGTAATTATATCCATGTGTCCTCAACAATAACAGAACTATAGAATGCTAGAATAAAAATAACATTTTTGGTTGATATTTTGGGTTACTTACTGTACTTTCCATTAAACTATTAGACAAATTTATCTATGGTATGTCTTCAGGTATACCATAGATAAATTTTTAGATAGTTCTGCGAATTTTGGTGGCATATTCATCAAAATTGGTTCAGTAGATCCGGAGATATCTGCCTGTGACCGATGAACGGACAAACAGATAGACAGACACCAGAGTGAACTCATGAAAAATGGCATCTTCATTTTTCACATTTTGTGACGGGACCCTAAAAACCGGTCAAGTGAGAGTTAGACTCGCGCGCCGGGGGTTCTGTACCAGTAAATCTTATCAGACCCCATTCTCTTAGGACTTCGACCTGGTCTGGTTTGGCCCTAATTGACTCACCTAATTCGGAGATGTATATTCATTCGTTTATCTAAACGCTTTCTTCTTGTTTCAAACTTACTTTCTTCGAAAAAAAAAACATATATTTTACCCGAACGCAGCTCGGTGTTTGACCACGCAGGTGGTAACTTATTGTTTCGAAAAACGTATTTAAACGTATTTACCTGTGCGTAGCTCTGCCTTCGGCCTTGCCTTCACTGAGTCATTTTATTTAATTTCAATTAATTTCACAACTTATTAGGATTCGCATTTTCATTTCATTACAGTACGACTCGAAGAATTATAGACCTTTATGGGGATAGCTTTCTTTTATTGCCATCATTAACTGGCGAATTTTTAATATCCCTTTTCTTTAAGATGGTTATTATCGCGAGCGGTACTCCAACATAAATAAGCCTGGCAGTAAATCCTAATTCTGGCCACTTCGATCCTTATTCCTGAGCCGACAGCCAACTTGGAACGGTCCTCACCATTGTGCTCGTCATGCAGATCGGCACAACTAAATTAAGTTCGTGCGCTACAAAACACCGATCCTTCTTTGTAAGTTCTCCACGAAATGCTGTGAAGTTCAGCAATGAAAATGTTCGCAACGGCCGTATCGAGAACATATTAAGGTTTGTACCCGTGTTAAGTTGACAACGGTAGACGTAAATCCGCTTACTGTCCGACTTGCTTGTAGAATCTTCTAATCGCTCTCAACTCGCTCTCCAACGAAGTATTATCGGTCACAAATTGGGAATTACCGGTGTGTGTTGCCCGCTCAAACGTATGTATTGTGTTCGTATATTAGTCTTAATGATCAGTAAAGTTCTTCATTTGAATTAATTGATTTATTTATTTAACACGGAAATTCAACAGCTTAGATACAATGTTTAAAATTAAATACCTTACATAACAGCGTATAAGTCACTTATATACATACGTAGAGAAAGAAACACATGTGTGTGAGGGTGCGTGCGAGGGTGTATATGTGTGTGTGTTAAGCGTAGGTATGTCAAAAATGCAAAGCAATTGACCCCAAATAACAAGATACTGGCAAAAATATTTGTATATTTTACTAATTATACGTGTATGTACCTAATACAATTTTGGTGGGACTTTTTGTCCGGGACCCACCGGCGCATCTCAGACGACGAACACTTTAGTTAGATGATCAAACATATTATAAGACTGGTAAAAACGCCTTAGGATTTTATTTGGACTTCCCAAGAAGGTATCAACTAAACAAAAATACGATAAAAAAGGTTTTTGGTTCTAAAAATTGGGTCGGTCCCATGGGTCTCAGGTTCGGGACTCATGGGTGGAGGGTAGGTTCCACTCCACCCCCCATTCGACTCCATTATTTTTAAATAATTTATCACCAGGTGACCTACGAGTATTAATGGACTTATGATCAAATTTCAGTTGGAGTTGACAATTTTAGGGCTTCGATAGAGAGCCAGTGTAGCCGGCACGACCGAAGGGATACACCGACGTGGCACCACGTTCACCCGGTGTTATGGGCTGACATCACGGATGTGTAGGTGATGTAGCCAACCGTGTCAGTTTCAATAAAAAAAAATAAAAAAAAAGAGAGACATTTTAGGGCTTATATTTTAGGAGAAGGAAGGTGCATGATTACAAAGATGTCTGCCAGACGACTTTGTCATAATTTAATAGCTCTTAAGCCGGGCCTCCTGCGCATGTTTTTTCGAAACAATACACAAAAAACATGAAACAAAAACATTATTTCTCTCTGGTTTTCATACAAATGTATATGGCCACGCCCCAATGTTTCGATGTTTCTGTTTATGTTTCGGAAAAAAACATTCGCAGGAGACGCGGCTTTAGATATTAAACGAACTTGAGTAGACAAAATCTGAAGGAGCTCTCGCGTTTTTTCTTGCACTGTAAATAAAACTATTTATTAATATCATCTACTGACAAACCGTTGGCGATCATTTTCGTTGGAATCCTCCAAACATATGAATACTTGCCATAATTATAGAGTAGACTGGTCCGTATGTAGGTAGGTATTGTAAGAGGACGCATTTCGTGGCATGCAGTCTCCCCTTGCGTGCCAAGATGAGCACGCGAGCCACAACTCGACATCCTTCTGTGGAGCTGTGGAAAATCAAATCTAAGACGCAACATCGCTTGAAAGAAACATTGTTAGAATAAAAGATTTTATTTTTTATTTTAGATTGTCTACACACTTACTTAGGATATTAGTTCTAACTATAAACAATTTTTTTTTCACCAATAAACAATTTTAACTTAACTTCTACTTGTTTTACACCTACTCATTTTGCACTGGATGTTACAAAATAAGCAAAATTCAAAAATGTGAACCTTTAACACTTCTGAAATGTACACTGCCACAACAAACTTTTCCTCGCTCCACCGGACAGCGAACATTCAGTGGCTGAGGAGGCGGTGCGGCGGCGGCGCAGGCTCCGAACCAGTCGAGCCCCGGGGCCGGAAGTGAGGGTTCCAAAATTAAATGGGAGCCGTTCGGAATGCAAATGCGCCGCGTAACATCAGGAGCCGAGCAAGTAGGCTCGCGGCGGTTTAGAACAATCACAACGCACGATCCTTTTCACCACGGGCGCGTACTGGACGAAGAACTTAAATGTTCTGGTTTTGAACAACCTGCCTGAATAGCTTGGTATGGCTGCTTTATAATTTATATTTAATTTTGGTAAATTCGTCTCGATTCTAATCATAATATGATTGCTTCAAAAGTATTTGGCATAGGGTAAAAATGTTCCAGTTTATCGTCTTTTCTACCCAATGTGTGTAAACTAAACGTTATCGTAAAAATCTAGAATCTAGAAAAGGAGTAGTGATTTTGAATTTATATTTTTCATCAAAAAGAAGATCTATTCACACTTTAAACGTTTCTGAATTATTCTCGCAAATTATAGAATTTATGTGTTCGTGGACAAATTATGGTTGCTCCTAAATGCTCACATCCCACAAAGGAATACATCAGCCGTCTGCCAACGGCCCCACGGAGGCTGGAAGGGCCCGGGGGCCGGTCCAGATCGTGCTAGTGCCTTTCGAATTTGTGATTTTAGCCCCGGAGCCGATTCGGCATGTCGGTATGCGGGGGTCTACTGTTTAAATATGGGTTTTTAATTTCGGATGAGGTGGTTTCACGAAGAAAAAAATAGTTATACCCTTTTACGGCCTCGCCGTAGTCGAGTAAAAAGAAGCGAATTTCGTCGAAACAATTTCTTCCTGCCTCGTCGTGTAAACAATTTCATTAAAAAAAACGGTCAAGTGCGAGTCGAACTCGCGTGGAGAGGGTTCCGTATCACCACGTTATTGGCCGGTTTTTTTTTATTTGTTGTTTTCTTTAGAGTTTGCACTATAATTTTACCATGTTTGACGCTTGTATAGTTTTTACGATAGATAAAAAATAACAAGAATATATTTTGTTATGTGATACAACTACAAATTTACGATTTTCAGATTTTTTTTTCTTTACTTTACTGCCGCAAGACCTTGCATCTTGCCAAATTACATTCTTTTGATGAGTGAGTTTGCGAGTATCAAAATATGTGACATAAATGGCCATATCTTTTGATTGCGTTGACTTAGAAGGTAGATTTTTTTACGCCAGTATTGTTACGTTACGGGACGTAGACCTCAGTATTTTATTTTCATTTCAACTTGATACGAGTACCTCTACCCGTTACTGAGAAAAAGTCTTGACCGACGGACGGACAACAGACAAAGTGATCCTATAAGGGTTTCGCTATTTCCTTTTGAGTTACGCAACCCTAAAAAATTTTAATGTTGAACAGAAAATACGTAATTTATCATATGATCTCCACAAAGGACAGTAGCGCACACGCATCATCACGGAACGTCATCTGGCACGGGATCTCGTCCGTCCGTCTGTCCCGAGTCCGAGCGATGCTGCCCGCGATAACGATGACTGAATGATGATGTCGGCAGGAGATGCTATCGTCCCCGCCCGTGCCGTGCTCTATACTCACTGTTACTTTATTTTTAACACAAAGACATTAATCACACGTAGGTATGAGTAACTGGTAAACTTGCTTGATGAATCCACCACCTACCAACGCATGCGTCTGAGATAAATATACAATCGCGATGTTGGATGGTCAAACCGGTCCTGAAATCCAAATTTAAAAAGAAGGTACATACCGTATTTTGCAATCCTGGTAGTAACGGAACTACGGAAGGTGGGCTTATTGTAGTATGTAATTCAGTTCATCTGGACGTTATAAATAAATAAAATATAAAATAATAGTATTACACTTTATTTCACTTAATGTGTGAAAAGGACGGAATTATTGTCTTAAAAATGTCTTCCAGTCAAGCAGGTTTGAGATAAAATCCAAACCATGGAGCAGCTACTGATGCATGCATTATATAATCTATCTTTAATCATTATAATATAATCCAATAGTTTAAGCGGCGGGTGGCCGAGTGGTCTGGGCATCGGCTTCTCATGCGGGAGGGTTCGAATCCGTCGGCGTGTACCAATGAGTTTTTCTGTCGAAAAAATTTACGTGCATACCTACACCCGCTGCTTCACCGTTCGGAACCGGTGTAAAACTGTAGGTCCCTTCCCTTGCCCCTTACTAGGTGGTAGGCTCAAATTGTAGCCGACTGGGTTGGTACTACCGTACTGGATGTAAGATGGCCGCAAGCAACCTCGGTTGTGTTCTCCTCTAGTTCAGTATAGCCAGCAATCCAGGTAAGTCTCCGGTATGGCACCTACCTTCTCGGAGGTGATATTGGCTGGTTAGAGCATGTGCTTTGGCCCCTCCGACTCAGCCACCCATACCGGATTACATAAAAAAAAAATATATATATATATATATATAGATATACCTACCTATATATATTATTTTTTTAATCAGAATATATGTACTCACTCATTGGTTCACGCCGACCGGATTCGAACCTCGTGGATGTAGACACATACCTACGTTTCGGGGGAAACGTTAAGTTCTTCTTCTTTTTAGGGTTCCGTCGCAAAATGCGAAAAAAGGGACCCTTATGGTATCGCTCTGGTGTCTGTCTGTCTGTCTGTCTGTCTGTCGGTCACACGCAGATATCTCCGGACCTACTGCACCGATTTCGATGAAACTAACGCCAAATTACGTTTAATTTTTGCCGCTAGATATATTATAGATAAGTTTGTTTATTTAAATGGTGGCAACCAAACAAGTTGAAGTTACCTTGTTCATTATTTTTATAGCAATTCTCGGCCAAACACCCTCTCACTGTCACCTGCAAATAGTTTTCAAGCTACCCGACCACACAAGTTATTCGCCACTGGTCACGGACGCACGCTCAAATATCTGAGTATGTACATACTTGAATGAAAAATAAACCAACCATTTGGAATGAGACTTTATCTGGCTATCTCAGCAACCGTTTCTCATTGAGATCACAATCGGAACAGATGTATAATGCATACTTAAAGAGAGAGATAAGTGGTCACATCTCGATCATTTCGGCTAATTTGAATGCTTCGCCTTGACTCATTATTTGTGTAGATAGAGAACCACTTGCGCTGTATGTTTGGAAATTCACGACTTTTAATAAAAATCAAAACAATGAAAATTACTATTTACTTTTTTTTATGCAGTCCGGTATGGGTTGCTGAGTCGGAGAAGCTAAAGCACATGCTCCGACCAGCCAATAAGAACAAAAACAAATGTTCAGTTTTACATAAAAAATATTGAATTTTTTACGTACATATCGGCCTAAATATCATTACGCTGTATCCAGACAGTGGTGGTAAGAAGATCAATTGGTGTTGTGCTGCAAGAACTACTGTAAATTACAGCACAACACCGACCACCACGCTTAGCAAAGCATTCGGAAATCAAGCAGCAAGTAAGGCACGAAGACCAACTGCGTTAATTTGTGCATTCCTAATTATAAATTAATAAGGTATGTTTTTAGGGTTCCGTATCCGGTACGGGGCCCTATTACTAAGCCTACGCTGTCTGTTTGTCTGTCTGTCCGAGGACTGTATCTATTGAACCGTAATAGGTAGCGCGTTGAAATTTTCACAGAATATGTGTTTGGCCGATATAACACCAAATAATAAAAATAAGAAAAAGTAAAAAATTCACGGGGTTTCCCATAGAAGAAACCAAAAAGTCTATGCGCGCGCGCCATCTACCGAATAGATTATGAAGCATTTTAACTAATCATGACATTTAACTAATATGAAGCATTTCATAACACGCCATCCAGCTAGATGGCGTGAGTGGCGCTAGCCATTACATGTCGATACGGAAACCTCGGTGCGCGAGTTAGACTCGCACTTGGCCGGTTTTTTTTAATCTTTTCAACCTCACAGATGTTATGTATACATACATGAAGAAAAGTTTTGTCAGTTTCAGATCTTAAATCGCCTATTTTGAAAACAAAATAATTCTCTGATACAACAAATAATGAATGTCTGGCGTCTTAAGCCAGTGAGAATAATTCAAAATGAAATATACCTTCACTTAGAGTGGTTGATTATATTTATGTTAAAGAGAAATGATGGATGTCCACTTAAGCAAAGAGCCTATAAACGTAATTATGTAGTTTTTTGGTGACATTATTAACTGCAAACATTCACCGTTGCGATTAAAAGAAATATCGAGAAATGTTACGCAAATCAGCGATACGAGAAAGTCGTGAAGGGACTCCAACCAACAACAGCGTCCAGGCGTTCGCGTTTGACATATTGTCAACTTTTGTCAAGTCATGAGCAACGTTTGCATGTTGACTGATTTTTTTTTACAAATCACAAAATTTTCATTCTTCTTAATCTTCGTCGCGTCATCTTAACCGAGTATCTTAATTCGGTGTCGTCATGCGTTATCTCTATTCTATATAAAAATACATACAATTTGAATTAAGAACCTACTTCATTTTTTAAATCTATCAAATATGCAAATCTGAACGTCCGTATTTGTTTTTAATGCTTACAGTAAAAGTTTTAAAACATATTTTTGTTTTAAATTGTTTGTCAAAAACAAGTTGGCAGACAATGAACAGTGTTCAGTTGAAACGTTTCTCGGACTCTCTCGGCAATCAGCCGGGACATCATCGCCTCTGTTTAATAACATCGCGCCGTCTGAAACACCGCATTACCGACATTATTAGTCGATTCCGAAACGATTTCCGTTACTCGAAACCATTCCGAATCGCAGCCCGATTATTACCTGCGCTTGCGCATAGTAATTTGCTCGCGTCAGAGTGAAATGTGTAACGGAAGATATAAACAGGCAGAACGCGGCCGTTTTCAGTTTCCTGCTCCGCTGATTGCTTTGTATGCGTATTTGTTACGTAATTAAACATGCTGAGTCGCCCTTCAGTTTCAGTCTATAGTCCATCGCATCAGTCGGTTACAATCCATCGAATCGGGATTGGTTGATCCCTTATTCCCAGCGAATTTGGATACATTCAGAGTATGGTTCGTCAATACCTATGTATACATATTTTCATCACGCTTTTAGCCATTTCCACTCATAAAACTGGATTTTACACAAACTCATTTTCTGTGCACGCAGCTCGCCTGTGGAATCGACTACCTCACTGTATAGATAGGGCATTGCAAGTCGCTTCCGTTATTCAAAAAACACTTAAAGTTGTACTATCTCCGTCAGTGTGAAGTCAATAGCTAAACAATCCTTTCATTCTGAATGGACCAGTATGTATGTATTTATTTAGGTAACATATATTATATAAACTGTAATTCATATATATTTCATTTAAACTTTTATGTATGTATGTATTAATTTAATTTATTATTGGTTATAATTTATACGTTTAATTAACTTATATTTGTATAAAATAGATAGTGTATATAATAGTTTATCTTAGTTATTTTCCTTATATGATATTTTACATTCCCACACTCAAGTCTTTTGCTACTACTTACTTATATCTCACAACATACGACTCTCAAACATCCAAAGGTTGACTGGGAGAAATCCCTGTAAGGGATAAGTCCGCCTTTGCCACTCATGTAAATTACTTATGCTTTGTTACTGTAAAATATTTGGCAGTAAAAAAGTATTTCTATCTGTAAAGACATAAAGTAAAAGCAAGAAACCTCATAGAGCTTTTTTATGATAAAATAATATTGTCAGCTCTTAAAAAGTTCACACACCTCACACAGCTTTCTGCGCGCGTCACTGAACACTGCGGGTGTCGACTGTCGAGCGAGCACTCATCAGAGATTTCACTTTTAGAACCCTTGTACGATGATTTTTGTTTTTTGTTTTCTATTTTGAATGACTCGATCTTTAAGAAATTACGAATCTTTCATTATTTCTCAAACATTAATAATTTGTATATATTCGTAAACACTTCTTACCCTACATATTTACAAAATATTTAGCCAAGTAAAACAGATTATTTCCTTACCAAAATTAAGTTCTAAGATGTTCATAAAACAATCACCATACCTCGAAGTCGCATCAAAAGCTCTTACAGAAGCACACCAGCCTTTACCCGAGTGGGATGCAAAAAGCAACCTCACTTGCCCGTAATGCGGTAGGCGTGAAAAACAATTAACTTCACTGTCTCCCCCGCACCGCCGCACCGCCGAGCCGACGCGACGGATGCCGACCGATCCTGCCCCGACAAGAAAACACAACACAAAACGACCTGCGTGAATGATGGCCGAGTTTACATTTAAATTTGATTCAATCCCGAGGCCATATCCACCACGGGAGCAGATTCTAATTACGCGCTGGAGAGTGGCTGAAATTAAAAATTCATTATGGCGTCCGCGGCGCCCGCGCACCATTTTTCACGAGTATTGTATAATTACCCCGACGTTTTTAATAGGCGCGTCTGGACGCTGTTTCTGTCGTCGCGTCGCGTCGCGGTGGCTTTCCGTGCGCACGACACGACACGACTGAATTAGTTCTCGACACAAGAATTATGAAATATTCATCTATGTATGTGCTTGGGTAAATAATTGTTTTTTTATCATGAAAAAATATATATCGTTACCTATAGAAATATTAATGTAGACTTTTTGACAAAGATCGACACGAAATCTGACAACTTTTTACTTATATAGAATATGATTTTAAAATATACTAAATTAGTTATTGTTTATTTTTTATTTAGCCTTTATTGGCAGTACACTGAGCTCATAATATTGAATTATCTAAGTTATCTAATCATTGAACGAATTAGATTAAAATAAAGTTATAATCGAAGTCAAAAACGTATTATTTATTCGAAACCGATGGAATTATTTTACTGCTTGTCTCATTTTGAAGTGAATAATTTTCTATTGGATCGAAATGCATGCACATTTATTATAATTTAAAATAAACATTATAACAGTTGAGTTTTGTAATCGATACAGAAATACTTAATAACTACCTACATATAGTATACGGAACAGAAGTGTATGTAGAGATTAAAATAATTTGACTTTTATCCTTTGTGTATGTGATAAATTATACCAATTGTTTAAATACGAACAAAGCCTCCTTCATATCATATTATCTCACTTATGTGGCATTGCACAGAACATCAGCGGTTGGCGGTCGTCCTCCGCTCCAGCCGGCCGGCGCGCGCGCGACGCGGCTCCTTGCTGCTGATGTGTGGCGCACCGCAGTGTGGCTGGCAATCTACAGAAACTGAACAGAGTCCCCGCGAAGCAAATAGACGCGGAGCCCGTGGCTGTCGTTGAGGTGAAATTTATCGTAGGAGCTGAGCCCGGGGCGGGGAGCGAGTCTTACCGAACCCTCTAATTGTTCGTTCGTCCTACGTCTAACTATCGGTTGAGCCGTGGCGCTCAGTCGCGTACAATAATCTTTATACAATCCAGTATGGGTGGATAAACCGGAGCGGCCATAGAACATTCTCCAACCAGCCAATATCACCTCCAGGAAGGTGCGCCTCCAGGAAGCCGGCACGACCGAAGGGAAGCACTGACGTGGCACCAAGTTCACCTGGTGTTATAGGTTATATCACGGATGTTGTAGGTGATGTACCAACCGTGTCAGTTTCCATAAAAAAAAATACCATACCGAATACGGTGGACAATATGTACCTAGTACATACTGCATGTGTATCATTTCTGACGAATCTGGACTGGACAAATTTATAAAAAAAAAATCTGATTAAAGCGGAATATGACTGACTTGTACTGGATCGTACATAAAGTTCTTAATCTCTGCCTTCACTATTATACAGTTCAACGTATGTGTCTGTAACGGTTAAACTTGAAAACAGATAAACCATATTAAGCATACAAGTATCTCATACCAAACACTTAAATTCAACAGCCAAACGAACAGTTACTTAACTCCAAAGAAATATTTCGAGCGTTGTTCGTCTTAGTGATCTCCGGAGCCCTATCATTTCATGTAAATATCGAAATTCAGTAACCATATGTTATCATAGCGAATCCTAATGGCAATCGAAGTCAGAAACGTATTATTTATTCGAAACCGATCGAATTATTAAACGCTTCTATGAAACCGATCAATATTTAAAATGAAACGAACATACGTGATCGAATATGTTTCATTAACCCATTTCGAAACTTCCAAATGACTACTCTCGCCCCCTCATCAATAGTTTTATAGAGCTTCTACCGTAGTCTACAGCGATAGACTGCGGTTATATTCGAATTTGATAAATCAATAGTTTTGTAAGTAGCTTGAGACATTCTGCTATCAGTCAGAAACGGTTAGTAGATAATAAGTTTAGTATCCATTATTAGCTCAATCAAGACGTACTACATAATATTACAAATTATTTATGAATTTTAGCCAAAATATTAGATAACTATTTAAGTAACCAATGTGAGCTTTGTGAAAATCTTTTGAAAATAATTATATTATTCCCACGCCCAGCCCCATGATACTTACTGTGAAAGTGCAGTTCTCACGCGAAGTGTGTCCCTACCTTGAATGCAGATTCCCCAAGGACATAAGGGTTTAGGGAGTCTGAATACTTAGCTCTCTTCATAATTCGTCTCGCGTGTTGCCAGTCGTGAGTGTAGTTTTCTCGCACGATCATTTGCATTAGGAATTCCCTTCAAAAAAGGGATCGTGATGACTATTGTGAGCAAAGGGGCGAAATTTGTAATTTAGATTTGGAAGTTCGCTTGTCGAAACCGCCTGGGGAAACGCAAAAAATACAACCTTATGAATAGTTTTCTTCGACCGCCAGAAGGCATGTGTTTCGCTAAAGCGTATATTTTAATCGTTCTGTTCTTCTTGGATATCTATCGTGGGCACCTTTTGGGTTCTTGTTGTTAACAGTTAGACACAAAGTAAATCTAGCAGACTGATTTGAAATAAGAACTTGTCGTATGTCAAATCGTATCCTATCTCGTATATCGTAAATCTAATTTACTATAAATCGATGTAATCTTTCAAAATGACCGCAGCTCGCAACTCCCGCCTATACACTGCCGTTGGTTGTGAAGCCCTTATAAAAGGCAGCGTGGACAAATCTCCGAAGTGACAAGAGCCAAGGAGCCGCTTGACTTACCACGAGCCGGCCATAATGGCAGAGCACAATGGAGCCAACAGGAGATTCATTCAGCTATCAACTCTGCGCAATCTACAAACGTCCACTCGTCGTGCGCGCTCCTTATTATTCGTTTCATAATGAATACATCGATATATATTCTAACCAATTACGTGAATTATTCTGGGTAATTAAGTGGAGATTTACGAGGACCGCTGCTCCTGCCTACCCACACGGGACGCGCCCGCCCCGCGTCGCCTCCGCGCGGCCGAGACGACAACTTTTGCAAATTTTGTGTGCGAGCTATTATCACAAATCGCAGGTAAGTATGTTATTATTACATTTATTACAATTATGTCCACTGGAGGACCCCTTCTTGAAGTCACCTCAAATGATATGTACGTACACTTCGTCATCGTGGTTGCTATAGTCTTATCTTATGATTAGACCATACAAAGAGATGATTAAATCATACAAAGTGTGTACCTATAGCGTACCTATTTTTTTTTTTTTGTTAATGGGAATACCATTAGTTCTTATTACTGAAAGTACATATTATATAAATATAGAGCAATGCAAATAAAACGATCAATTAGATCATACATATAGTATGTCCTTACCTAATACGAGTAGGTATATTGGTACAGGTAGGTTTGCATTCGGTTCTGTCTATAGTATCTCTGAGACATAACATTAATTGCCAATGTGGATTATTTTTATTTAACATAGCTAAAAGTTACTTTATTCAAGAAAATATAAAAAAAAAGAAATACAAATAACTAAAGAATTAAAACCTTCCCAACAAAATAACTATCAAAAGTGGCATTTTCAAAAGTTTCCAAAAGCACTTGCGGCATCTTTACCGCGCTGAATGGCAAGGCTTACCCTTTGAATAAAGTATGCCCTTGATGAATGAATGTTTGTATTTTCGAACTAGTCAAATTTTTACGTTTAGCTCGAGTTACATGTTGGCAACGCTATCGCAATAACACAACACAAGCGTCAAAAGGATGGAAAGAGGAGCAACCTGCAACAGAGCAGTGCTGGGCCAACTTCAGAGCGGCATACTTTATTAACCGACACAAAGTAATGCATGCATTAATTTCATTGAAATAAGGAAGGGTTTATCAAGCGCGTGATAATCTAGAGATCAGCAGTCAATAGAACAAACAGGAGTGGACGGGGGCGGCGGCGCGGTGAGGGGCGACGGCGAGGGCGCGGCAGAGCGTAGTCTGATTGGGCGACACACAAAGAACGCCGCCGCCTTGAAGCAGCCGCTCCGAGAGTGCAGCTATCGCTGGACTAATTGCAATTAATAAATCAGAGCAGAATTGAACCTTCGTGTTGTCTTTTCATCACTCTTGTGCTTTTTGTCATAAGAACTATTTTTACCCGACTGCGCGAAGCAAAAAGGAGGGTAATGTTTTTCGATTGTATATAATGTTTGTATGTCTATTTCTATGGCACGCGCCTAAACGGCTTGATGAATGTACTTGTGAAATGATGATGATGTAATGTAAAACATATATTGTATTGTATTGTTTATTGATCATTCATATGGCAGTTAGACTGCGCTCGAACTTGTCACAATTTGTTCGATTACACCCACGAAGAAGAACCGACAAGAAACTTCGCAGGGTATTACATATTACGCAGGGTACATATTTTTACAAGTATTTAGTGACTAGCCACATAATAACACCGCCCATAGTGGCCATGAGGTGTCGTCTTAATTATTGTGGAATAAGCTATAAAAAATGTGAAAATTCAAAATGGCGACCGTTAGGCGCCATCTTGTTAAACTTTGAAAATAGTTTTCCTTCTAATCCCATTAAGTGGTATCATTGTCAAGAGCTCGAAAAGGCGATTAAAAAAAATATTTATAAAACCCGACTGCAAAAAAAATTAAGGAAATAACAAGGAAAGATCAGTAGAAAATGCTATAGTCGGGCGTGTAGTTGGATTCGAATAGACAGTAGTAATTTATAGGATGTCGTGATCATGAAACTTGGGAATAGAGCCAGTTCCCTAAGTAGAAAGGGAATAATTGTTATTTCCTGAAGAAACACTAAATAAATAGCAATAATCAGCAATACTTAACTCTGTTAGAAATTGCATTTTTTATTTTTTTGTCCTATAAGGGTTTAGATTTTTCCTCTTTTGAAGTACGAAAACCTAAAAACACAATAAAAGGCTACTGGAACTCGCACCGGTATTCAAGTAAACAGATATCTACACAACACACGGCTTTCATAAACCACGCAAAACTTGTCAGCCTCGATAGCTCAGTGGTGTAGACAGTCAACTGTCGCTATTGAATGTTAAGCAACCCTGGGTGCGGTCAGTACTTGGATGGGTGACCGCTGACCGTTGGAGGCTGACCGAGGTTCGTATTCCTCGTAAAACTGTAGGTCCCTTCCCTCCTAATCTTACTTGGTGGTAGGGTTTAACCCGCCCGGGTTGGCACCACCGCACTGAATGAAACGTCGGTCGAAACGGCTATGTAAATAGTTTGTGTTTTCCGACCTGTTCAGTGTAGCCGGCACGATCAAAGGGAAGGGGGAAGCACTGACATGGCACCTAGTTCACCCGGTGTTATGGGCTATGTAAATTCCCGCGCAGCTGTGAATTTTGATATTTTATTAGTTACTTAACGGTCCCCCGACTCCTTTAAGTGAGTAAACGGAAATTATTTTTGACTTTTTTGACTTACGAGTCGGGGTTTTTTTTTATTTGTAATTTAACTTTTATTTCAAGCTAATAATCATTTCATTTATTTCAACTTATCATTTATTTCTACCTCGTAATCAAATTTGTTGATTACTTAATTACTTGATTACAAACATAATAGGTAAGAACCATCCCGAATAAACCAGCTTTCTAATAAAAAAATAAAACAAAACCGCATCCATATCGGTCAATCACCAGTCACCACCGACAGACCACAGACAGATACACATACCATCACATACACACACACGTTAAACTTATAACACCCCTCCGTTTGCGTCGTCGGGGGTTAATTAAAAATGCATTGGCTGATGGCCAATACAGTACCTACTTGTAGCACATAGTTACCTATATGATATACACGAAAACAGTTGGTCAGTCGGCAGTCGGTTCTAATAACCTTTATTATCTTGCTATAGAGTTCTTTAGTCGCTCTGACTCTCTCACTTCATCACCTTCCACTGCGGCCGACCTATTTGTAAGCTCTTTGAAACTCGGCTCAATGAGCTATGAATCATAATCATAAGTCTTCTGAGTTCTGGTATTTCGGCGCCTCCGGTGCAATAGCTCAGAGGCTATTTTCTTGAGTGAAATATTGGTGTTGAAAACGTTGAACTCAGCCATATTCATTACCAAAACACATAATATTATTGTACGAGAACATTATCTGCTTTCATTATTTCTACACTGAACTGTGAACAATAACTATACGAACCGTTGGCTAAAAAGCGGACAGTAGGTTTTAGCAGCTAATTTTCTCCAAGTAGGTATACATGGAAAATATTTTCCCATTGTAATTTTCAGAGCGATCCAATAAATTATTGAAGTTTACATGGGCACTAAATGTCTATAAATAAAATGTAATCTAATTTATAAGATTGATAAAACAAACGTTTACCAAAACTTCAAAGATACAGCAGTAGGTAGGACAGAAAGACAGACAGACAGACGGCGTAGGCTTAGTAATAGGCTTCCTTACGGGATACGGAAACCTAAAAAGGAAATGAATATACATTCCAATTTCCTAGATACCTTCTCGTACGTAGGGTCCAATACATTTTATTTCACCCAAGTTTCGTGAAGTGAATGAGCGTACACGTATATTTGGATGCTCGCTCGACAGGTTCCTTCCGCTCAGCCGTTTTAATATTCCTCAGAGCGGGTGAGTAAATACACGCGAAATTGCATTTTTATAAGCAAGCACTCGCCCGGCAGTCAGCTCCTGGTAGCTTTGTGCTTAGCGTAGAGGTAAGGCAATTACCGACCGCTACCGACGAGACGCCGCCCGGGGCCCTCGCCGGCCGGCCGCGCGCCCTCCCTAGTGGTCAGCCTCTCGCTCGGCTCGGGGAATACACAGACAAGTCGTTTGGAAAAGGAGTTTAGAAAATGTTGGCTTAAAATAGACGTTTCATTGAAATTAGTCTATGCAACTGTAAATTGTATAAACAGACTAAAATGAAAATGTAAGGGCGAGGTTCAAGGCCGAGTTGCGTTCATGTGAACAATGTACTCTTTCTAAAACCGTAAATAAACCACTAAGGGCGAGGCCACTGGGCGAGGCCGTAGGCTGAGCTGCGTACTAATGTACGCAACGGTATACTCTCTCGAAGATATTTAGTCACTAAGGGTAGAGACCTTAGACTAAAGAATAGGGATTAACTAGGTTAATGTTTACTACATCGTTTCCACGTTCTTGAGTATTAAATCAAATATAATTGTAGGTATTTCAAAAGAAATAAAAATGGGAATTCAATTGAAGGGAATTGGAAGGAGGAAATAATGGTTCGATACCAGATAATATTTGTGCTACGCCGTGACGCACCCCTCCGCTCCAGTGCAGTGCCGCATATACGGCCTCACCAGTATGCACGAAATTCGATATCTTGTGGTCAAACCAAAAATCGACCACTAGCCGTGATTCAAAGATCCGTTCAGATAATAAATAGCGCATCCCATCGCGATGCAGCGGCGCATGCGCCATGAGAAGAGACGAGCCGATTGCGCGACTCAATCGCAAAATTGAGCTTTTGACGTCGAGTTATGGCTCGCATGAGATGCTTATGGGTGATGTCATGATCATGATGCAACGTGAGTTATTGGAGTTATGGCAAAGTTATTAACTGTTAGGGTTATTGATGTAAAAAATAAGAACGCAGTAGAGAAATAAATACTTAACGAAAGTACCACAAGTCTATCTACAATAAGAAAAATCGAGGTTACTAAGAAAATACTATGGTATTCGGAATTTATGAATTAGCAAAAATCGCTAAACCATTTTAAAGGTCTACGTTACTTTTTTATGTAAACCAACATGTGTGGCTTTTCCGAGGGACCAACGGTACAGTCGACAGAGCTAAAAACACCTCTCCTCGCGTAACCACGCTCAGAGAGGTACGTACCAGCAGATTTGTGGAGTGTCGCTAGACTGTCTAGCCCGCACGCACACACCATCTAATCGCTGTGACTACCAGTGTAGCAATTCTCACAACTTTTAATATATTCAGTACCTGCATAATATTAAGGAATAGCCCCGCTGTTAATAGATTAGATAGATATTCTTAATTATTGTTTCGTAGACAAGATACTATAGGTAGGTACCTACTAGGTATGAATTGGATTATTTGAAAATAAAAGTGTCAAGTACCTAGTGCTACTTACTAAAATCATAAATCACCAAATAAATAAACATAAAAACGACATAATCGAGAACCACTTATAGGACATAACCCGCAAAACACTGCTCGGAATATGTCCGCGCAGCCGTTCCATATCTCTCGTGCTAATTGCAGGCAAAAATATCGGCATTTAAGCGGCCCACGAGCGAGAGAGCACCGCTTCTCTGATGCTCCATACAGGCTGATGCTAAAATATGACAAATTCAGAATTAGGTACATTTTTGCCGTTTGTCAATTGATTGGTACATTTCAAGGCCGACGTGTTTGACTATATTATTATTTTCTGGATAATGTAAAATGTCTATTGTAATGGTATCATCCGTGAACTGGCTGTCCTATGTCTCCAAACTCTGATTCCATTGAAATATGTCAGACATATTTGTAGATATACTTACCTACCTATAGTATTTATATTTTATTGTGTGTTCAAGATAGGTAACACATCACAAACTACGTATTGAAGTTCTTTTACGACCTTTATATTTTCGCGGGACAGATTACACTGGCTGGATAATGGATACGTCAGCGGTGCGGAGGTCTAAGGTACCACAAAATAGACCGACAACATAAGTACGAGAGTCCTTAAAATTACTCATTTCCAGCCATTGAATGTTACCATCTTTAATAAACTGGACACGTTCATAATTCAATTTTCTCAATTCATATTTAAAATTCATAGTCTGCAGGGTTGCCACATGTCCGGTTTTTGAGGCTTGTGGCCGGTCTCGAAAATAATGAAAAACCGGACACCAAAATGTCCGGTTTTTTCTTCATATAATGCAAATATTTACTTTTTCAGAACATTTTAATACTAATCTTACTGGCTTGTTCGATTTTGCAGTAAGTTCGATCAATTCAACCCTTTTATTTATTACTCTATCTCCCATCCATTTTCAAAAGTAAAGGTCATGAAACATTTTGTACATAAAATCAACTTTAATTTTAAAAATGTCCGGTTTTTTCAACTAAACCATCTGGCAACCCTGAGTCTGACCCATATTGAGTAGGTATACCATAAACTCTTAATATTGAACGTGCAGCACCAAAACACCAATTCGACCAATTCACGATTCTTCAACAGGTAATTTTGTTGTAAAGCTGCGAGCTTTGCAACAGGCGGGCTTAGGTAGAATTAGCCTTCATTGCGTTAATTTAGCTTAGCGTATTTGTGCCACTTTTTGTCTTATTTAGGTCGCTTTCTCGCTGAAAGTCGTCGCGACCTGTACACGGGGTAGCTCGTCGCGGTCGCGGCTCGCTACCTACTTCTTAGCAGATAAGCCGCATCGCGGCGCCAAAGAGATCCGCTCCCGATACCCTCGGCCCAACAATTAACAATGAGACATTATCCATTATCCCCGGCGGGCCGATCTAAAGCATCGCGATCAATAATTACTGCGGGCCCGATTTGCCTACTCGATACTTGACGAAAACAAACGTCGCCGGGAGTCCTTCCCGGGCTCGCTCCTAAAACGGGATACGTTAATTGGTCCCTCCGACTTCATTGGGAGGACTTATGACGTCGACGATGGACAAGGACCTATTTCAATGCGAGTAATTATTGTAGCTTGGGAATATAGAATGAATAAGTCACCCAGCAGCGATTGCAAATTGGCCAGTTTGTCTGTTTGGCTGCTTGCATGATGTAGGTACCTCGACTCGATACCCCCACAGAACAACGAATTAACTCGAAAAACACAACTTTACACAGGAGAGTTTTCTTGACGAATTAGGTTTTGTAAAAACACTCAAATTTGCAGATCTTGCTTAAATTTTCTGTCGTGTACATGCTGTATAAAAGAGTGTTATTAGAAAACTAAAATATTGCGTTGTTTATGGGAAAAATAAACACTTTTGTTAATTTGTAGAGTTCTCTCTCTGGACGGCAGCGACGCTGACAAGGCACGCATCCTGGCATCGTCGCAGACTGAATCTGGTGCGTGGCTTAATGCATTTCCGTCACCACATCTTGGCACTCTGCTTGACAGAGATACGCTACGCATCGCTTTCTGTCTGCGGTTTGGTGTCAGGATCTGTCAGCAGCATATATGTGTTTGTGGTGAATCCGTGAGGACGTTAGGGCATCATGGTCTTTCCTGCTCCAGGAGTGCTGGCAGGATATCGCGCCACGCTGACATCAACCGTATTCTAAAGCGCTCCCTTGCATCTGCGAATATGCCTAGTATGTTGGAACCTTTTGGCCTGTCTAGAGACGACGGAAAACGGCCAGACGGTCTCACACTCTTGCCGTGGAAGCAGGGGAGGGGGGCTTTGGTTTGGGATGTCACGTGTGCCGATACCTTAGCTCCTAGTCATGTAGTGGGCTCTAGTCAGGTTGCTGGCTATGCCGCAGCAAAGCATTACTACGAGTTCGTTCATTATTAAGCAGCACTACGAGTTCGTTGCCTTTGCTGTGGAGACTCTTGGGGTGTGGAGTCCGGACGCTAAAGACCTCGTGAAGCAGCTAGGTCAGCTGCTTATTGAAGCGTCCGGGGACCGTCGTGCCAAAGCGTTCCTCACTCAAAACATCAGCCTCGCCATCCAGCGCGGGAACGCGGCGGCTGTCCTCGGGACAATGAATGATGTCCCGAGGATGCAGGAATATTTTTATTTAATCTAAGGTGTTACATTTCTGTTTAATTTTATTTTTTCTTTGTCTAATAAAGATTTACGCTCATTTTTGTTAATTTATTACATTTTATTGCCTTGTATACCATAAAATGCCATAAAAATTAAACTAATACAAATTGTATTTAGCCTTAGTTATTTTAGTATTAGCCTATGTAACTTAAATAAAAATATAAAAACAAATAAAGTGTGCTTTTGAGTTTTTTTTTATATTTTCGTCAACGCAAAGAGCGACTATGTGAGGATATTGCCAACGTGTGTTCATTTGGGCGTGACTTTTGAAAGAATTTGCGGAAAAGATTTTCATGTTGAGGGCTTCGTATCAAATTGATAAAAACTGCAACTTTGGAAATATCATAACTCATAATATTTTTCTATTTATTCGAATGATGGGTTTGACAAAAAAAAAATATGTTTTTCTTAATTTATGCTTATTGTTTTGTTTTATTTTAATTGTGGATTTTGTTCAATTTTAGATATTTTATTGGTAAATATCTGTGGCTTTTCGTAGGTGTTAAGAAATGTTTAATTTATTATTTGACCAGTTCCTCATTTTAATAAAGATATAATATATATAGGGTGTTACGATGACCATGTCATTAACTTCGGGAGGGTTACATAGTGAACTAGGTGGCATGTCAGCGCTTTCTTTTGGTCGTGCGGGCCGCACTGAACTAGACGAAAACACGAACTATTTACATAGCCGATTCGACCGACCTTTCATTCAGTGCGGTGGTACTAACCTGAGCGGGTTCAACCGAGCGGGTTCAACCCTATTGACCTACTGTTTTACCTGGAATCCGAATCACGGTTAGCCAGCAGGTCGACACTCGAACGGTCATCCAAGTTCTGACAGCTCCCAGATCATCACGAACAACAGTCGACCGATCGCACCACTGAGTTAGGTACCGAGGCTGACTTATAATGAATGAATAATAATGGTTATAGGTTAGAGCGCTTGGTTCTTAAATTTATTTTTGTAAGATAATAAAGTAAAGTTAAATTAAATTAATTTAACTATATGTAGGGTAAATGTGAAATTCTTAGTATGTAGGTATAAGTTAGACATGGAGGATTCAAGTTGAACAAAACAGAACTTTTAAAGATTAGGTATATTTTACGCTGTCTTCAAGAATAAGTACCTAGGTATGCATGTTTCACTTTCTATACTTAATACTTATATAATGTCATAGATGCATGGACATTCGCGCTTCGATTCCTCCTCATATTTATCTCCTACTTCTGAAGATACAAAACCCGTAGCTTCCCGCATTCTGTGACTCTTGGCGTAAGCGCGGTGGCGAGCATGGAGCACATTAAACACAATCTACGAGCGGGGACCGAGCGCTCGGTAGCAATAACCCGATCGTCGTTATCTCCATTTATCGCTGGAGCCATTCTAATGCATAAATCTGCAAAGTGTTCCGCCCACGGAGGACCGCGGTCCGCGCGTGCGCCCTCTGGCCATCCATTCCAGACCAGGCACCAGGCGCAGGGCTTTACTATATTAATATGTAGGTTTACTGAAGTCCCTAATATATGTGCCTCCAGTTAAGCGCACAACCAACGATGTGTTATGTATTGTATGACACATGTGTAGTTACCTTACCTACTACCGTAGTAGGAATGACGTAACTTCATTCCTGCTCACCCCAATAAACAACGTGCTACACAAAATAAATGAAGACAAAGGCGCACGAGCAACTTTAGTGTATGAAACAATTTCGGTCGTTAATTAATAAATGCTATACTATGGAAACCAAACTTGAAACAAATATATAGTTTTGCTTCAGTTTCCACACATTTTTCCGACAATCACACATTTATCTGGCCCCCCACCTTTATAATAAAATACCGCAAATGCTTTTGCTTATTGACAACTTGTTTAAAAACAAGTTGTCAATAAGCAATTCAACTTAGGTATAATAAATTGGCTTCTTTCGACTAACAGAACAGTACCTATGTGAAAACATCCTTTTACATATTAACAATTTAATTTATTTAACATTGTTTTTTTATGTTTAATTTATATTAGTTTAGTTTTATGTATTTAGAATAGCCTCGTCAGCCTCGATAGCTCAGTGGTGCAGACAGTCAACTGTCGCTATTGAATGTTAAGCAACGCTGGGCGCGGTCAGTGTCTGGATGGGTGACCGCTGACCGTTGGAGGCTGACCGAGCTTCGGATTCCTCGTAAAACTGTAGGTCCCTTCCCTCCTAATCTTACTTGGTGGTAGGGTTTAACCCGCCCGGGTTGGTACCACCGCACTGAATGAAACGTTGGTTGAAACGGCTATGTAAATAGTTTGTGTTTTCCGACCAGTTCAGTGCAGCCGGCACGATCAAATGGGGGAAGCACTGACATGGCACCTAGTTCACCCGGTGTTATGGGCTGACATCACGAACGTTGCAGGTGATGTAGCCAAACGTGTCAGTTCCCGTAAAAAAAAAATGAAGAAAAAACTGCTTTAAAAAAACATTGAACCGACTTCGAACGCTAAAAAGTATTAAATAATATTTTGATCTTGAGTAGAAGGCGGTACAAAAGCATAAAAGGGTCCGTCTATAAATTTTCAGGTGTGCTTTTGTACCGCCTTCTACTCAACATTAAAATATAATTTAATACTTTATAGGGTTTGAAGTCGGTTCAATGTCTTTTTATTTCACTCTTTTTAGTAATATACAGTACTTTTTAGGTATACGCCCACTGATTGAGAAGAAAACAGAGACGATATCGAAATTTTGTGAACGATTGGAAGACATTAATACACATATGGCTTTATTTTTGCTTCGCCACTGTATATACATGCCGAAACTCACTTATTTTCTGCGCTCAAGTCCGATTTGGAAGGAAAACGATTTGATTAATTCAATTGATAACTCTCTGCGTTGTAACTTGGAAAAATTGCTGAATTCGAAATTGTCTGATTCGTCCTGGCAACAAGCAACTTTACCCGTAAAATACGGTGGAATCGGTCTGAGAAAGGTGGAGGATATTTGTCTACCGGCCTTCATTTCTTCAATTAATAGTACGTCAGCTCTCATTGGTTCGATATTAAGTCCCTCACTATGTGAGTTTGAGATTTCGTACTTCGAAGAAGCCGTTTCTGCTTGGAAGGTGCTTTGTCCCGACGAACAACCACCGTGTCCAAGCCAAGCTGTCGCCCAGTCCAAGTGGGATATTCCAATAGTCAAAATGAAACATAACATTCTCCTTGGAAATTGTAATGAAATTAATCGTGCACGTATTTTGGCGGTTTCAGAAAAAGAATCTGGAGCGTGGCTTGAAGCTTACCCATCGAGTCACCTAGGGACTTTATTAGATCAGAAAACCACCAAAATTTCGGTTGCACTTCGTTTAGGCCTCAAAATTTGTGAAAGTCATATTTGTGTGTGTGGGTCACCAGTCGACATATATGGCCACCACGGACTATCATGTATCAAAAGTGCAGGTAGAAACTCCAGGCATCAAAATTTTAATTTTATTATAAAGTCCACGCTTCTGACAGCAAACATACCGTGCATCCTAGAACCTTGCGGTTATTCCCGGCTGGATGGCAAGAGGCCCGTTGGTATCACCCTGGTGCCATGGGCTAAGGGTAGGTCATTGATGTGGGACGCCACTTGTGTCGACACATTGGCTCCAAGTCACGTTCGGGCCTCTTCAAGAGCGGCTGGCGCGGCCGCGGCCGGAGCGGAGAGCCTCAAACGCAACAAATATTCAAATATTATTCAAGATTTCGAATTTGTTGCGTTTGCGGTTGAAACCCTCGGTCCGTGGAGCAGTGAAGCCAAAAGCTTCTTGAAGAGGCTTGGGCCTCTGCTGGTGGACGCAACTGGCGTCCCGCAATCAAGGGCCTACTTCATTCAAAGGGTAAGCCTTGCCATCCAGCGGGGTAATGCAGCAAGTGTTCTAGGAACATTTGAAAATGCCCCTTTTGATAGCTATTTTAATGTTTGTTAGGTAGGTTTATTTCTTTAGTTATACTTTTTTGTTATTTATTAAATAAATGTTTTAGTAATATCACATTTAATATTAAAATCGGTTGAGGGGAAACGGGTGATTGAAAAATTACTTAGTGTGTGAAAGTGTTCATCCCTTAATTTCCCACCCTTAAGGGTGGTATTCTTTCATATAATTTATCAGAAGGGTAGTTATATCTCAGGGCCATCCCTGAGATATACCCTTCTCGTGAAAAAAAGAATCATTAAAATCAGTTGAGAATTGGCAGAGAAATCGAGTAACATACAATACAAAAAAAAAAAAAACATACAGACGAATTTTATAACCTCCTCCTTTTTGGAAGTCGGTTGAAAATAAAGCATGATTAATAGCGAAAGTATGTAGGTAGTTGCCAGAGACAAAAGTGCCCAACCCGAAAATAAAAATCCCGTGGAAACATTAATTAAACCGATGATGTGAGTTTGGCAGGACCATCGCCAAAAAAAGAAAGAAAATTACGTTCAAAAATTTGTTCCGATTTTAATAAGTTTCTAGAATATTGAACATTTGATAAAAGCGACTAATGCAACAAAAAAAATGTTAACGTACAAGATGGCGGATGATCAAGTTTGTTTGTCGCGTCGTCGTAAATAAAAAGTACCTATATATTTTTGAGATTCTCGCGATACGAGAAGAAAAGAACAGACTTTGGAAGTACAACAGAAAAGGCTGTATACTTTAGTCTTGCCGGTTCCGAAAAGGGACGAATATTGTTTTTTATTTATTCGTCTCTTTTCGGGACAGGCAAAACTAATTAAAGTATACAGCCTTTTCTTTTGTACTTCTAATGTCTGTTGTTTTCTTCTCGTATTGCGAGAATCTCAAAAAGTGCGACAAGGGTTGAAATAAACATGGATGACGTTTGTGCGAGGGCTGTGCCGCAGCATTAGGGTTGTCAATTTTGAAAATTTCCTTACACTAGGGGAAAATATCGCTGCAAAATAAAATGTATGTATAGTACTATAAGGTCGGTAGGTACTTACTTTTTTTTTTTTGACATGATGATGTCACGTCTTATAAATTGATGAACACCGGCTGCACGCACGAAGAAGTGTAACGTTCCATCTAAACCTGTGTGTGCAAGCGAGAGCGCGATAGAGACCTGTGTGTGCAAGCGAGAGCGCGATAGAGAGGCATATACAATAGTAGAAAATACAAAATATATTTCTCCGTCTTTTGCGAGCCTCGAACCCGCGGTCCCTGCCACTATCACTGACCAGACGTGTTATCCACGCAGGCTATCGACCGTGTACTTATCGCTGCAAATTTTCTCAAGAGTATGTGAATTTCATGGAGCGACATCTAGCGTCCACATCTAGCGTCAATATTAAATGAAATACTTCAGCCAGCGGTATACTTGATTTAGCAGTTAGGTAATTGTTGCAACGTTGAACATGTAGATGGCGTTATGTAGGTTTTTTAAATATAAATTAAACAAAAATTAATAGTCGTTATTTCTCATATTTTTTATTAGTTATTATCACATCTTTATCGTGTACTTAAATTAATTTTACATGGTAAATATCCGCCGGAACTGATTTACTTTATGACATCATCTTTACAGACAACCAATTTTTTTATGTATTGAATTTTAGGAAGACTAGCCCTCGATTTCTGCTAACAACACCACAGACTAAGAAACGATACTAACGTACGCTACGCGTGAACACGATTCCTTATATGTTGAGGGAATCAGGCTCCGATCTCCGCTCTCCGCTCCGACACAAAATATAGGCACAGCCACAGCACATGCACATCTGTGATGTAGATGTAGGTTGTGCGCCGCCTCAACATTAGGTTAGGGTTAATTAATAGAAGATGCGTTATGTAGCAACGCATCTTCTATAAATTAACCCAGGTTATTTTTTTTTTAAACCACCAAAACTTTGAGAATATTTTGGTGGAGAGCCGAGATCGGAGCCTGATTCCCTCAACATATAAGAAGTCGTCGCGTGAACGGGTGAAACGCGAGACGATCATCTGGCAACACTGTGGCGGCGTTAGTTCCGCTGTCAGCCAATTCATTTCAAGCCTTGTCTCGTCGCACTGTATATACTTTTTATTTACGACGGCGCGGCAAAGAAACTTGTTAAGCCGCGTTCTTTATTCGGACGCGTCGACGTCGCGGGACGAATAAATAATTTAAGCGGCGGGTGGCCGATTGGTTTGGGCATCGGCTTCTCATGCGGGAGGCCCGAGGTTCGAATCCGGTCGCCGTGTACCAATGAGTTTTTTCTGACGAAAAAATTTACGTTCATACCTACACCTGCTCTGCTGCTTCACCATTCAGAAACGGTGCAAAACTGTACGCCCCTTCCCTTGCCCCTTACTAGGTGGTAGGCTTAAATTATAGCCGACTGGGTTGATACCACCGTCACAGATTACTAAATAGTTACTTCGTAACAGATGAATCTCTCCATAGAAAAAGTTACGTACCTTCGGCTTTAATAGCCTAAACTTTTACGACGCCAGTCGCTGCGTGCGAAAATGTACCTAAACGAAAGAGCGTAAAGTGATTATTGCTTTGCAGCTGCGCGCGGACGCGGGGCCTTGAAGCAAATTCGGTGACGTTAGGGCTGCTACTTTCGATAAAAATATCAATGCATTACACAATCTTTAATATTATTATATTGTAAAGAGGAAATATGTGTGAATGTTAGCACAGATTTAAAAATGTTTTTTTACTGTTAGATAGTTAAAAATTTTTTTTTTGTTTAACATATAGGCTACTACTAGTTTTAGCCCGCGGCTTCGCCCTCGTTAAAATATATTAAAGGAAGAAATTAGTTCAGCCCGAAAATACTTCAGGTAATCCTACCTACCTACTACCCCTGTAATGTTATTATTGTTACCTGTAGGCATGCTTATCTAACCGATTTTATTCGGTATAGATTAAAAATACATCTGCCAAGCGAAGCCGGACTTATTGCCGGCGGCAATTACTTCCAGTCAACCTTTACATACACCTTTCTGCTTGGCAGAAGGCGGACTTATTGCCGTAGGCAATCGATTTCAGTGAACCCCCCCCCCCCCCCCCCCCCCCCCCCCCTCTATATGTCAGCTGTCTGAGCAGCCACTATATGTATTGCTAGCACGTGGATATGTCCATGTCAAGTGCTTTTTTTTTTTTATGGAACCTGACACGGTTGGCTACATCACCTACAACATCCGTGATGTCAGCCCATAACACAAATAGTATTGCTTGCAAATGTACTTTTAACGCGGGCGAAGCCGCCGGCAAAAGCTTGTGTGTAAATAAAAAACACTTTTTAGTATTTTTGCATGTTTTATTGTCTTAAAAATCTATATATATAATACAATTGTAGGATAAAAATCTGTACATTTAATATATTCGAAAAAAAAACAACCAGGGTGACGTAAAATTAGTATCTGAAATGTTTTTTAATTTTTTAATTAAAATCGGCCAAGTGCGAGTCAGACTCGCGCACCGAAGTAAATAAAAATGAAAGTTACAAGTGTTTTTGTGTGTGTGTACGTAAGTGTGTGTACGTAGTCTTACAATTGCCTTAACAACCAGAAAATGTCAGCTGTATGCACACAAATCGTAAAGTGACTGTGATAGACAAACAGACAGATATATCGAACATACCGAAACTCAAGCGAAACACAACATAAACCAAAATACCTATCTACCTACCATTTTTAGTGTTCCGTACCAAAGGGTGCCACGGGACCATATTACTAAGCCCCGCCGTCCGTCCGTCTGTCAGCGGGTTGTATTTCTATTACCGCTATAACAAGAAATAGTAAAAATATAAAAAATAAAGTACCTACATAGTGTTAAATCTTGTACGGTGGTACGGAACCCTTCGTGTGCGAGTCCGACTCGCACTTGTCCGGTTTTTTAGAATAGGTAATTATTGCTCAACAAAAACAATATACTCACATTTCTTCATCAGCAGGTAAATGGAAAAAAGAGAGATTTTTATCTCTCCTCTTGCTGGATTTACATCCATCTACTGCACATAAATTGCCACTGCCACTATTAACAGAAGCCATGTCAACTTGAATTAAGACATAGGCAAAGGCTCTTTGGATATAGGTAGGTACGACCGTACGAAGCAGTAGCGTGAGCGCGCGCTCACGTAGGTTAGCTCCACGCGGCTGTCGGCAGCCCAATGAATTATGGATCGCCGGCGGTCCGGTCGGCGGTAGGTAGTTATCGCGCGCAAGTACATAGAGTGCGTGAGCCCTGCCACCGTACTGGATGTAAGATGGCCGCATAGCAGCCTCGGTTGTGTTCTCCTCTAGTCCAGTATAGCCAGCAATCCAGGGAAGTCTCCCGTATGGCACCTACCTTCTCGGAGGTGATATTGGCTAGTCAGAGCATGTGCTTTGGCCCCTCTGACTCAGCCACCCGGACTACATAAATAAAAAAAAAACAAAAATAAAAAGAAATTTTATTGACACTGACAGCCAATACAACTGACATTTGATTTGAGGTTATGCTAGCTTTATAAACGAAAGGAACGGTGTTGTTCTTGATATTACAACATTTATGAAATAATAGAACATTAACATGTTGGCGGCGGCACTGCAGCGTCTCCGGATCTCTACACAGGTTTGTGCGCGCCTCAGCAGCTCGCTGCCGGCGACCAGCGACAGTTCCGCGTCGGTCACCGTTGTGAAAAAAGACTGGGCCTTTCCCCCGCAGTACACGCGCCCGCGCGAGGTCTGGATCGAGAACTTGGATTCAATAGAGGAGAAGAAGCTCGGATTGTTGGAGCTGCACCCGAGCGTGTTCGCCGAGATGCCACGGCTCGATCTAATTCAGCGCAACGTGATATGGCAGCGTAAATATCGCTGGGTGTCGTGGGCTCACACGAAAACGCGAGCGGAAGTGAAGGGTGGTGGAAGGAAGCCTTGGCCGCAGAAAGGTATGGGACGAGCGCGGCACGGATCGATTCGGTCACCGCTGTTCAAGGGCGGAGGCATCGCGCACGGACCTCGCTCTGGGACGACTCATTTCTTCATGCTGCCGTTCCATGTGCGGCTGCTTGGCCTCACGTCGACGCTGTCGGTGAAGCTAGCCCAAGATGACTTGCACGTGGTGGAGAATCTGGACGTTCCAAGCGGAGATAAAAAGTACATTGAGGAACTCATTGACGCTAGAAATTGGGGCCCGTCGGTGCTGATTATTGACGAGTAAGAAATGTGGTGTTATGTTTTCTTTCCTATTATTATTTTCTCTCAATGCTTTAAGGCTGCGTTCCCACAGGCAAGCAAAATGGCAGAATTGTTGCGCGAGTTCCGTGTCGCACTGTTTATCATTATCATGCAATTTTTTTTTATATTTCTCACACTACAGGGTGTCCCACTTCGACCGGAATCATTCAACGAGAAATCCCGTGCTTTCCACCACGGGATTCCTCGTTGGATAAGCTTAAAAAAAATCAGTAAAATGTTTTCCTAATGCTCACATTTTTCGAGAAGTTCAAGGTTAAAGGGTAGCCCAAACCAAACTTAACCGACCTTTTAATGGTGATTTAATGGTGATCTAAAAAAATATGAGTCTTAGAAAAAACATTTTACTGCGCTTATTTTGAAACATAATCAACGAGGAATCCGGTCAAGCTGGAACAACTGTGTATAATGCGAGCAACTGTCATGGAATATTATCTCCATTTCTTGCAGAACGTTTTACATGTACCTTTTTTCCTGCAACAACTCTAAGACACACAATTTTACTGAAAATGCCAATCCAAATTTATCATAATAGTATTGCCCTAACTTCCATTTGCACAGCGGTAATGATGGAATGAGTTCTTGCAGCACAGCACCGATTACTCTGCTTACCCCGATTGGGATTTGATCGGGATTCAGCGTGTGTGATATGTATGTATGTAATGATGAAGACAAGAAATTGTTGCATATTCTCAAACAGCGTTTCTTTAAATTTCAGTACGGATGTCTTCCCCACGAACATAACGGAAGCCACAGACGACATACCGCACGTCAACATGATGCCGGTATACGGGCTCAACGTTCACTCCATGCTGAAACATAGCACACTCGTTCTGACAGTCGCCGCGGCAGATCGTATCGAGGAGCGACTACTCCACCATATGCACTCCACCCAACAATATGGAAAATTCAAGCTAGATCAAGTTTAAAACTCGCTTCATATGAAATAAGCTTATTAGTTTGTACAAATAAATGTATTTGGTGAACTTTTGGTATTGAAACGAGATAAACTAGCTCTTTGCAATGATGAAAGTTACATTAAAAATTAAGCAGCAAAATGATGCGTCATTCATTGAATATTTATAATAAATGAAATGTGAGCATCGGGATTTTGTGTGGCATTTACTGAGCATTAGGTTAACAATTAAAGATAGGGAAATAAAAAAAACACATAACATTAAAGCTGTATTTATTTTTGCTTATGTTCCGTGCTTGTTTCTTATAGACTAATAGTGGTATTCTGTGTTCAATGTGTCAGTCCACCCAGCCTTGTCTACGTTTCTCCAGTTCTTTACTTGTAGGTGCCGCAGTCTGAAATAAAAATCATCCACACGTTCATATCATGATTCTAATGCTAGTTTAATAATTTATATTACTAAATCCATCTGCAAGAATTACCACGGCTGTCGCATATCTTAGAATAGGCTGTTTATTATTACTTCAACTGCAAACTAATTTAAAACCCATATTTTCTCTAACCTTTTCGTTATTATGGATAAACAGTGCCAATTAAAAAGCACCCTGAGATGGCATTGTCAGAGCGCATATTGTTTTTTTTTTAAGGATTTTTCTGTCTGTGGCATTGAGCAGATCAATCTATTTCATGTTATGCTACTGGTGTATGTAATTTGATATAATTTAAGTAAATAGAATTTAATTATTACTATAGTTTGAACGCAGTTTGAAATCAAAGAAATAATGTGTGTCTAGAACCTTCTTAATGGCAGGTTTCTGAACCTCCCCGGCCAGCTTCTGTCTAATGGACCACCTCAGGTCCGCCCAGCTGTTCTCTCCAGGAACATTCGCTTTGTACTTGTCCCACATGGTCAGGTAGTAGTGGTACAGTGACACGGGGTCTGCTTTCTTTTGAGGTAGGCTTAGTGGCACTTTTATTACTGAAATTAGAAAATTATTTCAATTAAAACTTGTGCTTACTTCACACAGGTAGCAGGGAAGAACATAAAAAAGGAAATGGTGCACCATTTGTCTTATTATCTATTATCTTTAGAATTTTCAAATTCCTATTAAATTTGCATCAATACAAATTTTAAGGATACCTAAGTAATGAAAAAATATATTTGGCGACTGTCCCCAGGAGTCAACATCTAATTCAAGAAATTATTACAAGTACACTGAAACCTTCTGACACTGCAACAAACTTGGAATCAGAAAAAGTTGAACCCATGCCTCTCTCTCAGCAGAGTCAACATATTTAACACTTCACGAGTTTTTGAATTCACACCTCAATTGAAGACATTGCGGAAGGTTATAATGTTACAGGAAACCATGACTGGATGGGTGACCGCTGACCGTTGGAGGCTGACCGAGGTTCGGATTCCTCGTAAAACTGTAGGTCCCTTCCCTCCTAATCTTACTTGGTGGTAGGGTTTAACCCGCCCGGGTTGGTACCACCGCACTGAATGAAACGTCGGTCTAAACGGCTATGTAAATAGTTTGTGTTTTCCGACCAGTTCAGTGTAGCCGGCACGATCAAAGGGGGAAGCACTGACATGGCACCTAGTTCACCCGGTGTTATGGGCTGACATCACGGACGTTGTAGGTGATGTAGCCAACCGTGTCAGTTTCCATAAAAAAAATTGTAGAAAGTGTATGAATGTTAAAGAATAGCAATGTCAAATACTTACAGTTAGAAGTAGAAACCAATGCTTTTCTCTTCGGCTGTTCTCGTTTCTTTTCAGTCGATTCCACTCTTGTGCACGAGCACGATCGTCTTCTTGGCGCTTCCACGTTATCTCTTTGTCGGCCTAGAGCCGGAGCCGATGCCACGTTTCTAACTGCAACATGCTCCCCCCTCCTTTTAGAGCATTCACTCCGGCAGCTACCGATCGGCTGATCCCGACGTCTAGATCTGATCCTTGAGCAGAATGTGCTGGCACTGTGAAGTCTCTCCGGTCCTTGGACAGTGCGCTCGTCGTCGTGGCTTTTGTGTTCGAGGTCGTATTTAATCAGCTTTTTCAGGTCTGGAAAGAAGTTAAGGTATAAATTATTTAGTTCGATTATTTCAAAATAAATAGGACCTGATTGATCGATAGGGAAATTTATGGAAAATAAAATATATTTCATTCTCTTCAGTTCTCACTCATGGGTTGGAGAAGTATTCTAAAATTCATTTCAAGCTAGAGAGGGTATTTAACCCAATATCCGCTCAAACGTTGAACGCTGCACGACTTCTGAATTTGTAAAACGTCCGAGATATTCAGGCTCCAATTTGTTAGGCTAAGGTTACGGAAGCACTTTTTCGAATAAAAAATCTATGAACACCTATAGCGAATATAGCATGGTTGTAATCAAATCAAATCAAATCATTTATTGTGCACAAAAGAACAATCACGTTAAGATACATAAACAATTCACATAAATTTACATTTTTGAGATGCTTCGAGAGTATCTTAACCTATTTTAGCGACATTCGAGACAAAACACTAGACTTGCGTCTGTTTTGTTTTGTTCGGTTTGAAGTTTGGCATGAGATTTATGCGCCTGTTTATTACCTAATCGTTTTATGCGCTGTGTATATGTGTGTGCAGGATATACTTATGTATGTAATTTTTTTTTATGTTCATATTGTGTTTAAATGATAAATAACAAAAAATATAATGTAATTTTTTTTTTTATGAATTTTTTGAATTTAAATGTTTTGAATAAACTATAAAAATAAGAAATAAAAGTATTATAATTAGTATAAATATTTAAGGTGAGATAAAGTAATATTGTAAATTTTGTGTTGATCACCCTGTGGGGTACTCTAAATAAATAAAATAAATAAAAATAAAATAAAATACAAGTGTTGGTGGTAGTACAGTTAAAGCAAATACACCTATTTGATTTGTTGACGTACTTGTGCTTGTATAAATAATGCGTGTGAATGACTTAATTATATGTAGGTATGTATATGTGTATTTTATTTCAGCAGAAAAGTGAGCATGTGCTCACATTCCATTTGTGATTTGGACAATAGCCACTGCTTGATTTTTGATTTAAACATACTGGTGGCTCTAATTAATTTAAGATCATTTGGTATTTTGTTGTAAATATTAGGTCCCAAAAATGTAGGTAATTGTTAGATATTTCCTATAAAGTTATCTCTATGCCTTACAGTACACTCACCTTTGTTTTGATTCCAAATAATTTAGAATCAAAACAAACAGAATTATTGTGAGTTGAACATTGCACTTCAATAGTGAGGTTTAGTTTTTTTTTCGATTTCACACAAATTAATAAAAACGTCCAATAATAACAATTCACTTCAGAAATGTCATAATCTTTCTAATTTATACATAAACACAAATGAATGTATAAAAATTTTTTTTTATTTGCTGCGGTGGCGTGCTGGATTTGCGGTGAACATGGTGTCCATTTCTTATAATGTTAATTTTTTACTCTATGGTGTCGGCAAAGTGAATCAGATCAAGTGCCGGCATCCTTTCCTCTAATGTACAGTCTGGGGTCCTTCAAACATAATGTGAAGGTGCACCTAGCAGGCCTAAATTGTATTCGCACTCCCCTGTAAATATTCGAATGCCAGTGGACGCCATTGGACTACACCTCTGCGTTAGTCTGGCGTGCGCCATGTATCATGCTTCCCGTAAAAAAAAGAGTAGGGCTTCACCTTTTCTTAGAAGTAAGTATAATTGCGTCTTATCCCCATATTAAAAGAGTGTGCAGTCGAGACAACTGTCTCAGCTGTTCTAAAATTGGAACGGGACGTTTCGGTCATCTTTAGGTGCTGTTCAAATTTTGGAATGGCGACTAATAAATAGATATTTGAATGTGTTATTCCTTCGGAAAAACATATGTAAGTACCTTTGCCTGATAAAGTAAAAACATGCACAAAGAATTCTGACTGGAAGAAATCACTAACAGATAAGTCTACCTTTGTGCGCTAATTGTTCTATCTGTGTTTCTTTTCTTGTGTTATAACTGAATTTGGTGTGCATGAATTTCTATTGTATTCTAACAAACGAGTAGTGGCTGAGTTGACCAGCGGACAGACAAACATTGATGATCTAAATATATATGAACTCCACCATTGTAAACATAGAATCCATCAACACTCTTCTCTACATTACGTAATTCAGATAATACTCGGTGGATAACACCTATCTAGGTACTCACCAGTGATGAAGTCTCGCAACGCCTCGCCACTTATGTTGCGGATACCTAGTTCATTGAGATAGCGTAGGATTTCACGGGCATCCAGCTCCAGTGCTGCCGAATCCCTGAAGCTCATCACAGATCGGCAGTCGGCTGCAGTCACACACAAGGCGATTCAAATTTTCAAATCATTCAAAAACAGAAACAACTTTCTCCGACACTCTCGCCTCGTAAATTTTTGAAATGTCAAAAATCAAAATATCTAACGGCCACTGGTATGCAGATGTAGGTAGACCGTATTTTAGTATTATGACAAAATACATACATTATTATAATGCGCGGGGCGGATCTCGGCGTGTCGCCGTCGCAGCGGTTCGTCAGTGTTCTCCCTCGCACCCGCACCGTACTTGAATAGTGTATTCGCGTGGCGCGACGACACGCCGAGATCCGTCCCGCGCACTATACCACAGAGGCTGTGAATTTCTGTGTTGCTATGATGTGATGATCGATGTTATGATTGTATGAAACTAGAAGTTATTTATTACTTACATAAACTCACATTCACTAAATTCACAAGGCTTTGAGCAGAACCACAAAGTCTTTATTGCGGATCCTGAAAAGTTTATACTTGATTAAGTTTCGCATAAATATGGAGGAACTGGATCCCCACAGCCTTCTTCGTCTGAGCTGATGCTGTTAGTCTGTGTTTGAAGCCCCACCCAATGGATAAATGAGAGCCGCGGACTAAGGCACTAATAAGCGGCACCATCTCACATCGGCGGCGGGCGTAAGCAAGTACCAGTACCTACAAGGTAAAGGTAAGAGTATGTAAAGGCTCGCTGCTGCCGACGACGACATAGGTCATACAAATTACAAACTCTGGCATGATTTCACAACCCGTTCAAAAAAGGATCAGGCTGGCAGCGATGTAACCCAACATACATATTATAGTGAACCCTAATTTACATACTTATACGCCGTACATTTGTCCATTTCTAGCCGCGATTACCGTACGATACGGTAATTACCGTACGTTTGGCAACACTGCCTCTTAGGCCGATTGTGCCTCTCTATCGCTTCTTACGCGCTCTCGCTTGCACGCACAGGCTCAGATGGAACGTGACGTGACACGGCTCAGATGAAACGTGACACAACGTGACACTTTTTCGTGTGTGCAGCGGGCAGCCGGTGTTCATCAACTTATTAGACGTTATCACGTCAAAAAACATATGCAATAAATTTTCAGAATAGAAATTCAAGAAAACACAGAATAAATTCAAAGCCTAAAATTGTAAAAAATCTTATACCTAATTATAAATTTTTTGTCAAATATTGTAAATAATAAAGATTAAAATATTGGAAATAATATAGATTACCAGCAGAGCATTGCGAGCAGGCTGATCAAACGATTATCAGAAGCCCTTCAAGAATGGATTAGGCCGATAGATCTGACCATGTCACGGTACCGCTGTATTTTACATTTCCTGTCTGCTATCTAAATGAATTGACCCCTTGTGCATTTTTTTTCTTCCATTTGAGAGTATTACGAAAAGGTTACTTATTTTTTATCATTCTCGCCCAGGCGAGAAATAATAACAACAGACGAGGCTGTACATATGGTTGATTGATAATGAATGATAAATGACCGTTTCCTTACCTATCCTGAAAAGGCACCGAGCATACTACGGGAGTGGCAACGGTCGAGCGCTAATATATTAGGTCTTTCAAAATTAGTTCAGAGTACGCTAAGGGCCACTTGCACCAAACTCCATTTAGATGCCTAATACAGTTTAGAGCTCTAAATAAAATTAAAGTCGAAATTTGTCTTGCACCATTGCCGAGTGTCAATTAGTAGAAGCCTAATTAATTTCGATAGCTAAATGGCCGTCGATGCCCATTTAGCTCGATAATTTTGTATTTAGGGAACGTCAAACTGACGCTCGGCCGCTTTTTTATATTAACGGCTCTGGATGCAAGGTCCTTTGGAGTACTCGACCGCTCGGTACGCCACATGAAAGACATTCCCGGCTCCTTTCGTGCACACTTCGGCAGATTTCGGCTAGAAGGAAAGTGATATGTGTATGAGTGATGTTATGATGGTTTAAAAAAAATCACCAGGGTTAAAGAAGATGCGATTAACCCTAACCTAATGTTGAGGCGGCGCATGTCGTTTGTGCGGCGCATGTCGTTTGTGTTACGTTTCGTTTCGAGCCGAGTGTTCACGAAAGGAGCCGCAATGTCTTTCAGGTGTCGTTTCGCGTCGCTGTCGGTGGTTTTATGGGTACGGTACGGGAGGACTGACAGCGATTGGAAAATTTTGCTGTCTTTGTCTGCTGAATGCGCACGACAGAGATAGAGCTGGAGTACATGGAGGACACCATTTTCGGTTAGTGCAACGCACATTTACATGATTATCAAATGTCAATAAATATTAATTTTAAAAATAGCGGTAAATGGAGATTAAACGTGCGCGTTGGCGCAAGTGGCCCTTAAGGGGGGGTTCTGTATCGGAAATAGATCACTTTTGAAGAACAAAGAATTTTTTTTTTACAAAAAATTTTTTTTTTAAGTAAAATGTAAAAAAAAAATTTTTAGTAATCGTTTCAGTTTCATGCCAGGAACAAAAAAGTCTTCCAACACATAGATGTCTTTCTTTCCGAAATTGTGAAACACCACAATTTTAGTTTTATTAGTATGGAATAGAAAGAATTTGATTTTTTTTACCAACTTACACGTGTTAGATCATAATGGTGATGAAGACTTTTTTGTTACTGTTATGAAACTGAATCGATTAGGCTATAAAAATCAACCACCTATTTTTTTATTTAAATACATAAAAAAATATTTTACATAAAAAAAAAGCCCAAGGTCCAAAAAAATTTATATAGGTTTTACTCCCTATATGATACAGAACCCCCCCCCCCTTAGCGTACTCTGAACTAATTTTTAAATACCTTATATAGGAAAATTAGCCGCGTGTAAGTGCATTATGCCGCGTGTAAGTGCATCGACCGTCAGTGCGCTCGCGACTTGGGAACGAAAAACACGTAAATGTGCACTACGCAAAATGGCGATTTGTGCAGTTCGTACGTGTCGAAAGAGCTCAAGTTCATCAGGAATGACAAAAGATGGCGCGTGTCAGCCTCGATAGCTCAGTGGTGCAGACAGTCAACTGTCGCTATTGAATGTTAAGCAACGCTGGGTGCGGTCAGTTCTTGGATGGGTGACCGCTGACCGTTGGAGGCTGACCGAGGTTCGGATTCCTCGTAAAACTGTAGGTCCCTTCCCTCCTAATCTTACTTGGTGGTAGGGTTTAATGCGCCCCGGTTGGTACCACCGCACTGAATGAATGAAACGTCGGTCTAAACGGCTATGTAAATAGTTTGTGTTTTCCGACCAGTTCAGTGTAGCCGGCACGATCAAAGGGGGAAGCACTGACATGGCACCTAGTTCACCCGGTGTTATGGGCTGACATCACGGACGTTGTAGGTGATGTAGCCAACCGTGTCAGTTTCCATAAAAAAAAAACCTTTCATACAATCAAGCGTGAAAAATACAAAAATTCCGCGAGTTAGGAGCACGACTGCGCGCCATACCGGGCGCGTACACATGATAGGCAAATTTGACAGACTGGAAAGAAATTTGAAATCAATTATTTTGTATGGGATGTTGTTAGTTTTTTTTGTGGCAATTACATGGATGAATTCAATTTATAATCAGTGATAGGAATAGGTAGGGCTTATTTACCTAAACTTCGAGGAACAGTAAAAGATAGGAGACTTCCTTACGACGAAATTAAAATATTATTTTTGTTCCTGGGTACGAAAATAATATTCATGGTGTTTCGCGATAAAAAAAAGTGGCTGCCATTTTGAACTTTTTAGTTACTGGACCGATTGCTTTCAAAATCGATATCTGGGCGTCTGTGTGGACTCTGAATACGAATCTGTAGTCAAAATTTAAAAAAGTGGCCGCCATTTTGAACTTTTTAGTTACTGGACCGATTGCTTTCAAAATCGATATCTGGGTGTCTGGTGGGCTATGAATATGAATCCGTTGTCAAAATTTAAAAAAAGTGGCCGCCATTTTGAACTTTTTAGTTACTGGACCGATTGCTTTCAAAATCGATATCTGGGCGTCCGTGTGGACTCTGAATACGAATCTGTAGTCAAAATTGAAAAAAGTGGCTGCCATTTTGAACTTTTTAGTTACTGAACCGATTGCTTTCAACATCGATACCTGGGTGTCTGTGTGGGCTCTGAATACGAATCCGTTGTTAAAATTTAAAAAAATTGGCCGCCATTTTGAACTTTTTAGTTACTGGACCGATTGCTTTCAAAATCGATCTCTGGGTGTCTGTGTGGGCTCTAAATACGAACCCGTTGTCAAAATTAAAAAAAATGGCCGCCATTTTGAAATTTTTAGTTACTGGACCGATTGCTTTCAAAATCGATATCTGGGCGTCTGTGTGGACTCTGAATACGAATCTGTAGTCAAAATTAAAAAAAAGTGGCCGCCATTTTTAACTTTTTAGTTACTGGACCGATTGCTTTCAAAATCGATATCTGGGCGTCTGTGTGGACGCTGAATACGAATCTGTAGTAAAAATTAAAAAAAAGTGGCCGCCATTTTGAACTTTTTAGTTACTGGACCGATTGCTTTCAAAATCGATATCTGGGCGAATGTGTGGACTCTGAATACGAATCTGTAGTCAAAATTTAAAAAAGTGGCCCCCATTTGAACTTTTTAGTTACTGGACCGATTGCTTTCAAAATCGATATCTGGGCGTCTGTGTGGACTCTGAATACGAATCTGTAGTCATAATTTAAAAAAAGTGGCCGCCATTTTGAACTTTTTAGTTACTGGACCGATTGCTTTCAAAATCGATATCTGGGTGTCTGTGTGGGCACTGAATACGAATCTGTAGTCAAATTAAAAAAAGGGACCGCCATTTTGAACTTTTTAGTTACCGGACCGATTGCTTTCAAAATCGATATCATATTTTTTTAATGTTCACTACATATTGCTATTACAGGATATCGGTTTTGAAATTAATCGGTCCAGTAACTAAAAAGTACAAAATGGCGGCAACTTTTTTTAATTTTGACAACGGATTCGTATTCAGAGCCCACACAGACACCCACATATCGATTTTGAAAGCAATCGGTGTAGTAACTAAGAAGTTCAAATTGGCGGCCACTTTTTTTAAATTCTGACAACGGATTCGTATTCAGAGCCCACACAGACACCCAGATATCGATTTTGAAAGCAATCGGTCCAGTAACTAAAAAGTTCAAAATGGCGGCCACTTTTTTTAATTTTGACAACGGATTCGTATTCAGAGATAACACAGACACCCAGATATCGATTTTGAAAGCAATCGGTCCAGTAACTAAAAAGTTCAAAATGGCGGCGATTTTTTTTTTATTTTGACAACGGATTCGTATTCAGAGCCCACATAGACACCCAGGTATCGATTTTGAAAGCAATCGGTCCAGTAACTAAAAAGTTCAAAATGGCAGCCAATTTTTTTAAATTTTGACAACGGATTCGTATTCAGAGCCCACACAGACACCCAGGTATCGATTTTGAAAGCAATCGGTCCAGTAACTAAAAAGTTCAAAATGGCGGCCACTTTTTTTACCCGACTACGGCGAAGCAAAAAGGAGGGTTATGTGTTTTTAAATCGCGAAATTAAAACACCGTGAACATTATGAAACCGGAAAAATTGTTGTCGTAAGGAAGTCTCCAATCTTTTATTCTGTTCCTCGAAGTTTAGGTAAATAAGCCCTAATTATTCCTATCACTGATTTATTAGTACAACTTTTCAAACATAATAAAACAACAGTCTGGTCAATATTTTTTTTTGCATTCAAACAATAATATTCGTTCAGTATAAACTATTTGAAATAATATTACAAATAACAATTTTAAAATTATTCGCAAATATACCGCACCATCATCGCCCGTCAGACTTCCATTCGTAGTGATCCCGTCAAGCAAGGCTTCCGATTGGTCGGACGGTCGGCTCTTATTACCAAATACCCGAGCCAAGCCAGCGATAACAAACCTGTCGCTCGCCTTGCTCGCTCTGTCTCTCTCCATAGCGCGGGGCGCGATATGGGTAACGGAGATAGACAAGTCACGTCATAAAAGATAAAATTTCGATTTAGATTTTCGTAGTAGTAGGGATTTTTGGCCTTAATTAGTTTTGCCTGTTCCGATCCGAAAAGGGACGAATAAAAAAAAGTGGAAAAAGATGGCGGACGGCGGAAGTTTGTCGCGTCGTCGTTGTAATTAAAAATATATATTTTTGTGGTTCTCGCGGTGCGAGAACTTAAACAACAGACGTTAAAAGCTACAACAGAATTGGCTGTATACTGTAATGAGTTTTGCCTGTTTCGGGAGGAGACGAATCACAGAGCATCAAATGCGCCCACCCCCCTTCCCCCTCCCCCCCCCCCCCCCCTCCTAGAGGCGCCCTGAGTGCGATTTCCCTACAAAGCCGTTGAAGCCTGTGGGCGTGGCCTATGACTTACTTATGTGTGTTGTGCGTGTGCATTTGTTTTGTGCCTGTGACTGTGCCTGTGCCTTGCTTGCTCCTCTTTGTGTGTAGTGTCGATCGATACTAGCACACACACACACATACGAAGCGCTAGCAGCACTACGTGTAGTTTTGGGTTTCAAATATTATCGCTTAGGGCGCCTCTAGTAGGGGGCGCGCGCGGTAGGTATTTGATGTTCTGTGAGACGAATTAACCTAAAAAAAAAAAAAAAAGGAAAAAAAGGGACGAATAAATAAAATAAAAATCATATGCATGCCGGCACTTCACTTGGCTTGGCTTAGCGTATTCGTGTATTTGGCAAAAATTTCCGTTTCGTCTCCCTTTAATGGCTTGTTTAGAGCGAGATAAAACTAAAATGTTTGCAACAAACACGAATACGCTATAATGCGCGGGGCGGATCACGGCGTGTCGCTGCCGCAGCGGTTCGTCGGTGTTCTCCCTCGCACCCGCACCGTACTTGTATAGTGTATTCGCGTGGCGGGTCGCCCGCTGCGGCGACGACACGCCGAGATCCGTCCCGCGTAGTCTAAGCCAAGTGAAGTGTCGGCATTACAAAATACTTGTCTGCACGGTCAAACGACCAAAGAGAATATAACCAGAACCACTGCGTTTTCAAACGACCTTCGTCTTTCCGTAAGGTAAAAAAGAAAAAATCTTACTTATAACCTAAAAATTACTATTTACGCCCTAGTCTCTTTGCTAGTAGTATTTTAATCATTGTTTGCAGATAGCCGATCCGCTGTTTATTTTGTTTTTTGTTCAACGCTTTTACGAATTTTACGTGCATCTGGACAAAATGCTTGAACCTTGGAACAACGCTCTTTTGAAACCACCACCTGTAAATACATTCCTATGCAAGGATTTAATAATTGGTAAGTGTTTAGTCATAATACCAAAATAAAATATAACCCTATATATTCGAATTTGCCATGGGTCGTTCCGCCTCTTTGCCGGAATGCATTAAGCCCACTCCGATGCACCAGAGTAGTGATGTCCGAATCGTTCAAAACTACAAATTAAAATAATTTAACCTAAAAATTTAGTTTTGTGGAATGTTATATTCATAGGTACAAATAAAAAGAAGTCGTTAGGTACATATCTGGAAAAAAGTTTATTCAATAATCTAATCAAATTCAATACTCTTCCTCCTGCAACTTTAAGCGGCGGGTGGCCGAGTGGTTTGAGCATCGGCTTCTCATGCGGGAGGTCCGCGATTCAAATCCGGTCGGCGTGTACCATTGAGTTTTTTCTGACGAAAAAATACAGACAAGTATGATTGACTAAGAATTGTATTTACTTACATTCGTAGCATCACACTTGTTTCCTAGTGGGGTAGGCAGACACAATGGATCTCTACATGCCACAATCCTGACATCTTTGCCAATCTCACAATGTTCTTCATACATGCTCGTCGGTCACGGGTACTACACACTTGACCCTTTTTGTGCACCCTCATCCTCGTCCGCGTCCCTCTGTCAGTCCGGGACCAGGATAAACACATATAGATTAATACGCTGCCAAAATCATAACTCTCCTTTTGACAAGAAAATTATTATACTTACATTTTAATGTTTCAGACTTGGAAAACTTAAGAACTATTCTTCACGATATTATCCAGGTTCTGTCGAACCAATCGCCGCTGCATCATGAGGGAGCCATCCTCTCGAGGCTCATTTACAAGTTTGACAAGAAATTCCGAAACGACATTGGCTATCGCAACCTCAAGAAAGTTAACACAGCACTAAGAAGATATCTCAAGATAAACTTGTTAAAAGATGTTGAAAACTTTTCTATGGTCATTCCAGCCCAAGATTCAGACGAAGACTATTTACCGACGAGGCAAATGCTGGAGTGTATATTGATTCGCCTCCAGTCGTTCAGCAAAGTGATGGTTCGCATTTGTGTTTGTGCAAAAAAATCTGCTATTTTCTACTGGGATCGCGTCACAAGAGGAGAAAGCCATTGGATGTCACTGATGCCGTATGCTGTAGTCTGCCGCATTTGGTCACTGATTTCTATACTTTTAAAACATGCGTGTAAATGGTACACAAGACTATACCAATATTTGAACAAATTGCAGCCAGCGGGTCTTGCGTTCCTGCCTCAGGGATATTTGTTGCCGGATGATATAGAAAAGTGGCTCGACAGTGACAATATCGATGAGCATGGAACGTTTCGCTGGTCCATGAACAAATCTATTGAAGTTTTAACTTCCTTAGAAGAAGAGGATAATGAGGAGGCTATTGATATTTTCCAGTACGTACAAAATGTTAGGAAGGAAATGAGCGATGACAAAGTGGAAAGTGAACCACCAGAGAGCTGTGATATAACGCCAACAGTAGAGATAGTAAAACCGTGTGTTATTGATGTAAATGATATTGGTTCAAGGAAACAAAACAATTTTGACTTGGGTGAAGCTGTCTCACGAAAAAGTTTACAAAAATTGATAAAAAATGTAGAATTAGACGTACTAAAGGACAAAACGACATTAGAGACATCAAATGTGAAAAACATTTCCAAGTTAAGCAGAAATGATAAAATAAAGAAAAGTAAAATAAATACTTCATCGACCCAGATGCATTCTGTGGATATGGTCACTAACGAAAAGGACATGAAAGTGTTTATCGCGAAAGAAGAAAGATTACGAAACAATGGAAATAAGCAATCTCTTAGTAGTCACCTCAGCTTTATGCAATGGCAGTCGGTGAAGACAACTGTGAACAATTTGTACGATGAGGGACTTTCTAATGAAAAGAGTGTTAAAAAATTCAAGAAAATTTGGAAAAATAAATGCACAGTGTATTTATGAAACTGTGTACTTCCAAACGAACTTCTACTTTAGTCTTGATTTTTTTTTTTACACTTTTGATAATTGTTTTTCTTTTCTATTTTTCTATAATTGACTATAATCGGAATTTATATTGTTTGTAAATTTTATCAAAATGTAAAGAAATTGAACACAGGCGAGTGGAGGGACGGCAGGTATAACAATTAGATACAAGCAAGATTTTATCATATGAAAAATGTTTATTACTTTACATTGAGGAATTATTATTCCCGAATAAGTATGTTATTCATCCTATTACAGCACCATTATATTTAAAAAATAAATACAATCATTTACTTCGACTAACAATATATTATTTTACATGGTTCGCATAGTAAGGAATTGAAAGAACAAAATGTTACACAATCAGGTACATTAAGAATAAAACAATAGCACTTTCAGTATTGTTCATTTAATATGAGAATGATTTATTTCTTCGCTAACTTCTGCATTCTTGCTTTCAAGCCGCCTTCTTTTTTTGGTTGCGCTGTTGCCTTGAATTCCTCTTTTCGTTTTTTTGTTTCTTTTAATCTGTGAAACAAGATAAAAATGAATATGTAGAATACATATTTCTGTAATATTATTTTGTAGCTATAGCTTTATCTAAAAATGGTCACTGAAAATTCAACTGCACTGCACACACTGCATCATCCGTGCATGGTTGTTGCTTAGGAAGGCCCTCAACCTTATAATATTAATATACACGGTGTTGCAGTTGCCCCCGTAATATTTTTAACTGACATAAGGGGGTTATTCTATATGTAAAACTAAACAACTTCTGTGAAGAAAAAAATTTTTTTGAAACAAAAAAAAATAATTTTTTCCATACAAATTTTAATTACCTATTCTCAAAATGTATGGAGAAAAAAATTTTTTTTTTCTTCAAATAAAAAAGTCGTAGAACAAAAGTTTTTCTATTTCACGTACAGAATCACCCACTTTCGGGTTTAACGGTTGGGGTTGTGAACACACCGTGTATTTTGACATAGCGATTAGGAGAAATCTGAACCGTATGTTGGATTCCTGAAGCAGGTTTTCACTCCTAACGTAAGGGAAGACAACAATCCTGACTGGAAAAAGGACATCAATATTTATGTGGAGAGAAATCGCAATTATATCTACCAACAATGGTCCCTACGCCAACACTAGATATCACGAGAAATATAGAGAAGCTTCCTGGCCTCGAAACTTTTGTGATCCATAACAATGTCCTCTGTATTCAGAGTTAGTAAATAGTTGGTATATTTAGTCTATTCTTATCGAATATCTGCCTATATCGTACGTAACTACGTAATATGTTGTAGGGGTACGGGTTCCGTACCACTACAACATTTTAAGTTATGTATTTACCAAAAATATTGTGTTTCAGTTTGGGATTCTTAGCGCGAGCCTGACTCATTTATTTAATTTTTTTATGGAAACTGACACGGTTGGCTACGTCACATACAACATCCGTGATGTCAGCCCATAACACCGGGCTGGCCGGTGACCTCACATTTGGCCGGTTTTTATTATTCACACTAAGTTCGACGCTTTCAACCAGCTACCTATTATGGTTCAAAAGATACAGCCGAGCCCTTTAAAGGTAGAAGAGACCGACAGACTGTGGAGGCTTAGTAATAGGGCCCCATATGGAACCCTAGAAATACTGCTCCATTTACTGAAACATAATACTACTCACTTTTCTTTCAAGGCAAACTGTTCCTCTTTCTTGAAGATATCCTTAAAATCTGTGCAGAATGACAACCACAGCGAGAAGAATTCTTTCGGTTCACAATCCTCAAGTTTGCCAGTTTTTGGAGTGTACTGATAGAACTTCACTGTGGCTATGAACTTGCTGCGGCATTCATCCAAATTTTCATTCTCAGTCTTTAATTTTTCATCGGCCACTTCAAGAAAAGTGGCCATTTTCTCCTGGAAAACTACAGATCTTTTCTTCGTGCTGTCGTCCAAGGCTTCGTTCTGAGTTTGCAGTGCTTCTTCTGTTTCAACAACTTTCCTCATCTTTTCCCTACAACCTGAAAGTTAATAAAAACTCCATTTGATTATTTATAAGAATAAACATACGAAAAACACAAAATATTATTAAACCTTTTACTTTTTCTATTAAAAAAATGGGAAATGTATTTATAATGTTAGTTCGTTGGTATGAACTACAGACAAAATAAAGAGGAGGTCCCCCTCTACAGCGCTGCATACTAAAAAAATACTAAGAGTAACTCACTCGGCCTTGGGAGATTAGATTGAAGTACCGACAGAGGTCGAGAAAGCGCTTATTTATTTCCTTATTACTAATGCATTATGGGAAGGCTGTAAAGCGGCCTATCAAATAAACTATCTTCACTAAATTTATCCTTACATGACATTTTAGCTGAAAATACTTTTTTTTATGGAAACTGACACATTGTTGGCTACATCACCTAATACATCCATGATGTCAGCCCAAAACACCTTGGCAAACTAGGTGCCATGTCAGTGCTTCCCTTCGGTCGTGCCGGCTACACTGAACTGGACGGAAAATATGAACTATTTACATAGCTGTTTCAACTGACCTTTCATTCAGTATGGTGGTACCAACCTGGGCGGGCGGTACTAAACCCTACCACCTAGTAAAGTAAGAAGGGAAAGGGCCTTCAGTTTTACGTGGAATCCGAACCAGTCAGCCTCCAACGGTCGAGTGGTCACTCAACAAAGTTCTGACCACGCCCAGGTGTGCTTATGATCATGACCGACAGTCGACCGAACACACCACTAAACTACCGACGCTAAGATACCGGCTTACAACAAAGACTGATAGCCAGATGGATGTGAAAATGTGAATTAGAACTTTAAAATTCAATAGTACCTTGTAGCTGTGTTGCCAGCTGCTTCAGATGTTCCTGTGCATCGTGGAAGTCTATTGCAGCGGCTCGCGTCACATCTCCCGGCTCCGGCACCGGCAACATGCACTCGCCAGACAGAGAGCCCCCGCACCCTCGGATGTACGTGCGCACGATGAAGTGCAGTAACGTGACCGTGGACTCCTTTGACTAAAATAATAGGTATTCATTATTTTATATTTTTTTTATTCTAAGCCTAAAACAGCTTTTGTGACACAAATACATTTGGAAACATTACAATAGTTTAAATAAAATCTGATGTCTGTATTTGTTAACCGACTTCAAAAAAGGAGGAGGTTCTATGTTCGGCTGTATGTATTTTTTTTTATGTATGTTCAGCAATATCTTCCCCAATTGTGAACCAATTTCGATGATTCTTTTTGTGTTCGGTTCAGTCTAGCTCCAAGGTGGTCCCATTTTTTTTTGGTTAAGATCGGATGGGAAAGCGAGGCGGAATCGCGAGGCCGAAGGCCGAGCGATTCCGCCGAGTACATTATTTTGGTCAAGATCGGATTGGAATCGCGAGGCCGAAGGCCGAGCGATTCCGCCGAGTACATTAATAGCAAATAAAAATTACTAAAAAAACTGTGAAATAAAAAACTATTTCAAAAAATATAAAAACCGCCTTCAAAAATGTATGAAATAAAAAAATAAATATCGAACCCTAGAGTTGAAGGCGGTGGTGCTAAAGCAAGCAAAAATAACCGACCGCCTTTTTGAAGGCGGTTTTTATATTTTTTTAAATAGTTTTTTTATATAATCAAATTAATTGTTGTATTTCTATCTTTCTTTTACACTTGAACGGACTTGTTATCCAATTTTCTGGAAATGTAGCTACCTTATCTAACTGAAAAAATACTCCAGAACAGCAAACTTAATAAATACCTTGACGTCTCTAAGCTTTGCCAATATTTCCAGTCCAAACCCATCCGCTTGCCCTCGCTGTCCATTGCCTCCATTCATGTAGTTGCCCAGAGTCAGAATTATAGCAAACAACTTTTTCAGATCTTCGTTAGAAATAAGAAACTGCAAGAAATTAATAACAGAGAAATGTTTACCTAAATCAAGTGTTGAAAGCTTTACACAGAAATGTATTTTTCTTTTATAAGATCTTTAATTACCTCACAAGTATGTTTCAAATTGTCCAATTTATGCATTATAGTGCAAATGGAATCCTCGAATTCTGCTTGGAACATGAAGCATGATATCCTTTCTGCAAAATTTGGTATTCCCGAGAGATCCTGTAAAAATGCTTCGGGCTTGTCCAAGGGTATTTCAGATTTCTGTTTTAGATGTTCCTTTATCATTGACAGCTCCTCATCTGTTGCCCTCTGTGAAAAGCAATTTAAGTAATGTTTTAAATACGAAACAGTGGCAAAAATTTTGTGCCCGTACTGCTTAAGTTTCAGATATATCTGTCAAAATGTTCTTACCAGTTCATAGATTTGATGTAGAGCTTCTAAGCTCACAACAGATGTGTCAAAATTATAAATAGCGTTCTCTATTTCAGAAAACTCAACATGCAAGCTTTGAGCGAGGATCCCCACGTTCTGTGATCTCTTGCTGTCCAATATTTTCACTGGTTTTATTTTGGTTTTTGTCTCAACTTTCTTTTTCGCTGGTTTCTTTGTGATCACTTGCCTCGAGAACAGGTCGGCAAATTCATCAATGTTTTCTAAACTTGTTTCTTCAATTTCCTGCAAAATAAGAAGTCAACTATTATGAGTACCTAGTTAATTTTGCTGTAAAAAAACCGGCAAAGTGCGAATCGGACCCGCACAGAGTTTTCCGTACCACAAAAAAAAGGTTGAAAAAACGTGTATCTAGTAGTGGGACCCCTGAATTTTTTAATTTTTAATTTTTTTTATTTATTTGTTATATCAACCATAACAACACATATTCTGTAATAATTTCAACTGGCTAGCTATTACGGTTCCAAAGATATAGCAGTAGGACAGACAAGACAGAAGGCGTAGGATTAGGAATAGGCTTCCGCACAGGGTACGGAAACCTAAAAATGTGCATGAAATAGAGCCTGTGTAAAGTTACTTGGTTGTAAGGTTGGACCAGTAAGGTGCAACCCGTTCCCCCACTCGAATTGAAAATAGTATTTTGATACTTATAGTCAATTCTACAGTAACAAAATAATTCCAGTAAAACCCGCTTAATACAATCCTGAGTAGTGGGAAGGGAAGACCTGACGTGGCACCAAGTTCACCCGGTGTTATGGGCTGACATCACGGATGTTGTAGGTGATGTAGCCAACCGTGTCAGTTTCCATAAAAAAAAAAAAAAAGTATTATTTTCCGTGTAATACACTCTTTGTTTGTTTGTGCGGTGGTCGCAATACTCCCCGGGTTTTAAAAACAAATTTTTCCCGCTTAATAGTTTAGTATTATTTTACTCTTAATAGATTTTCCTGAAGACAATTTTTGCGCTCAACCCCTTGATAATCGTTGTAGGCGGGTTTTACTGTATATTGCAACATAATGCAGGGGGGAAAAATCATGTTGCAAAAAAATTGTCCCACACCAATAGCCCAAGAATGACCTCTTGTGAACAGTAAAATTAATTCCACGTTAAACTGTAGGTCCCTTCCCTTCTTACCTTACTAGGTGGTAGGGTTTATCCCGGCCGGGTTGGTACCACCGCACTGAACGAAACGTCGGTCGAAACGGCTATGTAAATAGTTCATGTTTTCCGTCCAGTTTAGTGTAGCCGACATGAAATGAAGGGAAGCACTGACATGGCACCTAGTTCACCCTGTGTTATGGGCTGACATCACGGATGTTGTAGGTGATGTAGCCAACCGTGTCAGGTTCCATAAAAAAAATAAAAAAAAATAACATACCACCCAAAGAGGTTTAACTAGAGCTGGTTCAGGCTGCGCCGGTGCACTCTGTTGTGGGGCCAAAATCCTTGTCCAGTAAAGCGGCTTCATTGGAACGCTTGGGACCACAGGTGTTTTCCTCAGTGCTGAAAATATTGATAACACAAAATCAGTAAAAACTTTGAAAAAAAAATACACTGATAAATCCTTCAAGAACCCAGGCTTGCCAGGATCGGTAATCCTACATGGAAAGAGTTTCGCGAGCCGTACTGGAAGCTTCATACAGAATTTGCATCAGTATAGACCGTTCACAGTTATTTTACCTCTAGCCATCAAGTTGGCTAACCTGAGCTCTGTGTTGCCATAATTGGTTTGTCCCTGTCCGAAATATTTGAATATATTTTTAGAATAGAAACTCTTTATTGCACACAAATTGAAAGAAGAACCGTACACGACAAGAAACAAGAAATGCAGGAGCGCACTACTGCATTTCAAAGAACTTATCACTACAAGTACAACAGGTACTCATACATAATTTCCACTACCACGGGTAAATATTAATAGCAAGTAACCTACGACCATAGTAGGTACTAGTGACAGCAAGTGGTGCCAACCTAGAGGAAGATACAATACAAGAGGTAAAATAACTGTGAACGCTCTGTAGTGAGAGGGAGGTCTAGCACGGGACTAGTTCTGCTCCACGTCCTAGACAACGCAGACTAGCTGACGAGGGATTGACGCGAGCAGAAACGCCTAAAGCGCTGTAAAATTGGCTAATCGCTGGTCTCATGCTCCATTGAAATCTTCTCCTACTTGCAATGGGCCCGGATGTGTTCGGTGAAGCCATGGAGCTCTGAGTTCGTCGCCTGCGATGAATGTCTCTAGGGTGGCACACTCAAGATTCAAGAAACATCGCAATAGATGGCGCTCAATATTATATTATGTGAAAAGTTTCTTATTATTTTATATTTGCTAGCCAAACAAACATACTTTATTTATTAATTGTATTCAGGGATGGAGCTACAAGGTTGTTGCTTATTGATGTTGTTGTTGTGATTTGTTTTTTGAGGTTGGCTTTAGGCCTGCAAGCAAACTAGTCCCTCTTGATTGGGGACCTTCGTGCAAAACCCGTTGATCTCCAGCTACCTCTGCCAGCCTATGTCCTCCATGAAGGCCACAGGGTGGCTGCAGACCTTGCACTGTATAAATGGCCATGAGATACACTACACGCAGTGCTTTCCAAATTGGTATATACTGACATGGAAACGCTTTTCGAACGGTATCATCGGTGGCGTATTGAAGTTGTTAGAATTGACGAGAGTGGTGTGGTTTGCAGTGTAATAGTTGTAGTAATTCAGCCGGAGTCCTAAGCCGAGCTCGGAACTCCAAGGTTTCAGATCTGGTGTGGTGTATGGAGATCTGCTTTGAGGAGTCAGTGAGCTAAAACGTCTCTCTCTGCCGCTTTCTCCTTGTATCGACGCAAAGCATCCTTTATTCATATTACAATTGGTATAGCTCAACGTATTCAATAAGCAGCAATATTCGTAAGCTATTGTTTTGCTGAAATAACCCCATAATTTTCTTCTAAGGAAAATAGGGAGTTTTCAACCCTCACAGAATTGAATATTTTCTATGATGAAAATGTACAAGTAATGTACCTACATTTTTGTAAGTGGTAAATTAGAAAAGTTTAATGAGTAACCTATTGGAATTCTATTGAACTCAGTGAAAAGGGTACTAACTTGCACGCTGCATATTCCATCCCCCGACAGGTGGTGCTGGGAATGGTATGGGTCCACTCATCGGTGGTGGCGGTGGTCCGATACCAGTAGGAGGTACTGGATGACTGCTGGCACCCTGCATTGGTGGGGGTGGTATTGCACCCGCCGCCGATGATCCCATCCCAGGCATAGGGGGTGGCGGAGGTCCAATTCCAGGCATTGGAGGCGGTGGGGGTCCCATTCCAGCTATTGAAGGCAGTAGTGGTCCCATTCCAGTCATTGGAGGGGGTGGAGGACCCATTCCAGGCATTGGAGGCGGTGGAGGACCCATTCCAGGCATTGGAGGCGGTGGAGGACCCATTCCAGGCATTGGAGGCGGTGGAGGACCCATTCCAGGCATTGGCGGTGGTGGAGGACCCATTCCAGGCATTGGCGGTGGTGAAGGCCCCATTCCAGGCATCGGCGGTGGTGGAGGCCCCATTCCAGGCATCGGAGGTGGCGGAGGGCCAATTCCGGACATAGGCAGCGGAGGAGGACTCAGTTCAGACATTGGCGGCGGTGGAGGACCCATTCCAAGCATTGGCGGCGGTGGGGGTCCTACGTTAGGCATGGGCGGTGGTGGCGGTCCCACTGTAGACATTTGAGGTGCTGGCAGATCCATCACCGGCATTGGAGGTGGATGTGGTGGAATATCTTGAATGATACGCGTTGTAGGCAGTATCACATCAGAAGCGATTTCTGTGGTTATGACAGAACTGATTTCTGTAATCAGGTCTGACTCTGAACTGTCAGTCTGGCTTAGTTTTTGCCTCAATGTATCGTCTCGTGCCAATTCATTCTTAGAAACTTCTATAGAAGTTACGTCAAAACTAGATTTACCAAATACATCCGCACATATAAAGTTTGTGCCTAATCCAGAATTGTTTGATTTTGGTGATACAATTACTGGACTTTCAGTAGACACAGCAAACTGTGTTCTGTTTAGTTTCTTGATTTCATCTGGTTCTTTCTTTTTTACATTATCAATTACAACAGATACATCATCACCCTCCGCTTTAGAACTAATTAGTTCACGACTTTTATTTAATTTACAGAAGTTTTCGACTTCTTCAGATCTGATTCCAGCAGATTTGTTTCCATTTAGGCGGCTATTTGGTTCAGAGATGTTTTTAATTTTAATAATACTATTATCATTTTTATAACTATCGCTACTTAAATCTATATTATCAGATATTAATTCAGGTATATTTATCACAGGTTTATTAGTTAACTTATCCTTGAGAGGCTCTTCATTACTACTGGCAGTAGGTGATATATTATTTCTTAAAGATTTTTCCTCCTGAAAACAATTATTTCTTTCAATCTTATTCGGTGGGGTTGCAAAGTCATTTTGTGCATTCTGAGTGAGAGTTTGAATCTGAGTTAAGGTTTTATATTTCTCCAATTCAATTTGCAAGTGTTCACATCGCTGCTTCAGTTGTAATATAATAGTTTTAGCTTCTTCTACATTTATATCTGCTTCTTCAGATTTTATATCATACAATTTACATAGTTCCTCAGTGTCTCTGTTAATTTGCTCACTGTCACTTAAACTTCTTGATTTTTGTGCATTTTCAAAATTAGGTGGCCACTTCAACATCTGTATGCGACCTGGGGTGACTGGTTGTGCGGTGGGTGCTTCTGTGTGAGCCCAATAGTACATCATATCAGGCTGAAATGAGAGAAAAATATTATAGGTCAGTCAAACATTGACATTGTTGAAGACATACAGGGTGCATTGGTTTGACCGGCTTTCTACCACAGGATTCCTCATTTAATAAACTTAAACATAAAAAAGCTTAGTAGCATTTTTCCTAGAAAGTACTTGTATTTTTCGTTATAATCACGGTTTATGCGTTATGAACTTATGAAAGAGTCGCCAAAATCATGTTCATGGAAACTGACTTTTTATGGTGATTATCTCGAAAGTCCTAGAAAAAGTTATCGAAAAAGTCCTAGAAAACATTTATACTTTTTTTTTTTTTAAGCATATTCAACGAGGAATTCTGTGGTGTTAAGCAAATCCGGTCGAACCGGGACATTCTGTTTAATAAATCAGCTTAATACGATCTCGGCTAATACAATTTCCCGCATAATAGTTACGCTCTCTTGTGGTGCTCGATTGAAACCTGCAACGGGCCTAGATGTGTTCAGTGAAGCCATGGAGTGCTGTGTTCGTCACCTGCTGCTTTAATATGTTCTCAATATCATTTAAGACGCTCCTTTATGCACTGTGGAGGCGCGGTTAGGGGTAGTTTTCAGCTACTAGTCGTCGGTTTGTGCTATTTATCCTCATCCTCTCAATTGGCTACCACCTGTACTGTGTTTTGTATTCTCGTGTTTTCGCATATTCCTGATCCATTTTTCAATAAACGAATATGAATAGTGTCCAAAACAAATAATAAACTAATTTGAAAAAGGATACACCTATGCTTATTTTTTTACTCTTCCCGACTAAAACAATTTTCCGCTTAATACAATGTTCACGCTCCAACCCTTGAGAATTTTATTAAGTGGGTTTTACTGTAACTAACACTGTGGGGTTTACAGGTAATATTGTGGTTGCATTAGAAATTAAAAAAAAACCTTTCTAAAAGCTAGCACATGCTATGACCATGTTGCAAGTGTCTCAAAAATGTGTTCGACCTACTACGAAGTACACGTCGCATTCTGCGTGTGCAATCTGGCCACAGCACACTTCATTAATTTAGACATGCGGGGTCAGGCAGTAACATAAAATCTTTGAAAAATTATTTTAAATTATGCTATACTCACTCTAAAAATGGAATCGGTTGGTGCATCTCTATCTGAAATCTGACGGAGTACACCGGCAGCAAGAAGATGTGTGCAGTACTGGATGCCCAGCGTTCTCAAGTCTTGGTGGTTGACCAAACTTTTCAGGTAGTTGTCCTCGGAAACTGAAGACACGAACCAGTTCACGAGCATCTGCCCTGGAAGTAAAATTATATTTCGGTCAAATAAATGCATTTCTGTTATTTACGCTTTCTCAAAGTACGGCACAAAAGATGGCTTCATCAATGCTCAAATTTCTTCAAATTTAGCTATAGAGAGCGAGATAGATAGAGAGAGCACACACAGATAGGACCGGCATATTACCTAGCACTACAGCCGCAGCTCTGCGACTTTCCGGTTATCGTGTAACTTGGATATTATGAAAATTTATTGATTTTCAGTGCCTTTTTTGAGTGGATCTTATGTAGGACATAATGACGGTGTCTTTTAAATCTTGGCTGAAAATCTTTCAGAAGAAATAATCTGAGCGATTACCTCCTATGTCTTTGACAGGAAAGCAAAACATATCTGCCCACAAAAATGATCCGAAATAGTGGCAAGCTGCAATTTGATGAATGTTTATAAAATAATTATTTCATCGAATTGAAGCACTTGCCAGCAAATGTATGCCAATCAAGGATCTCACCTAAATGTATGCCAATCCAATGATATATACGCCCACAAGTTCACTCCAGTTTCAATTTACGTACTCCAGCATTTCATTTCCTCTTCCTTCCAGCAACGAGCGAGCGAGCACTCGGTGTCGGTGAATGAATGCAACTTATATTCTTTGAATTGAATGCAACCAAAATTACAATAATTACAAATAAATACTCTTTCAATGCAACAAGCAAAGCAAAGCAAAGCAAGCAACCAAGCATTGTTTTGTTTGACCTTGTTGTGTGTTGCTGTTGCCTTGCTTGGCTAGTGATGCGCTGATTCGAATAGTCCTATTCGAATTATTCGATTTCGATTCGCCAATTTCCGATCTAATATCCGATGTTTCAGTATGTAGATGTATCTACATAAAGAAAAACAAGTTTCTAGTAGTTACTTGGAAAAATAATAAATGTGTTGTCTAATCGCTTTAATAATAGATAGATGTGAAATTTTATGTGTATAGGTACTTCCATGGATAAAATAATAATAAAGATAAATATAATATATCTAGAACTATGACGAGGATAATCTTACAGCGCAGCGTAATGTAATTTGTCTGATGTTATTTATAATGTTAGTTCTTTGCTTGCTCTGCTAATAAATACGCTAATGGCTGCTCTTGCGTTGGCAGAGGCAAGGCAATGTACGTGCAAGAACGTGTGCGTGATGCTCGGTGTGTGCGTGGGTGGATAACAGCATCGGAAGGAATTATTAAATTTTATGAAGTAAAGATTGACATATTATTTTGCTTTGCTTTTGCTTTATAGTAGATGTACTTACCTAACCAAATTTATTTTACCGGTTTTAAAATGATTTGTTTTGTATAGGGCGGTTGTACGTACACAAAGCGACAAACGAAAGTATCTACCCAACCAAACCATTCACTGCATACTTACATTTCACTAAATCGCACATTTTCACAAACAATTTGACATTCTCTAAAGGATTATCTAATTTGTCCAAAAGTAGCACTGTACACCCTGTCCTCACATCAATTTTCAAAAATATTTTTACACCGGCAGCGCACAGAATCACACACACTGTCACGAATCTTAAGCGAGACATTTCCCTTTCTAAAAATTTCACGTATTTTCTTTTGGTTAAATATTCATAAAGTGGATCTTTTGGAGCAGAAATTCTGCGCCTCGATGTAGTAAGTTCAGGCATTGAGTTGAAATAATTAAGGTTAAAATCTATTTGACTGTGTACGCCCAGCACGGTGACGATATCGGTGATACTGGAAAACGATTTCTTCGCTCTAGTGCGGTCTTTGTTCACGAACTTCGCGTAGTTGAAGTGGGCGATGGACGAGTGAGTCACGCGGAGGTTCATTTTGAGGGTAGCCACTAGTCGCCTAGCCGGTATATTCCGCGGGAATACAAATTTTAAAGCAGGAATTTCTAATTGGGTTCACGGAGCGAACGAACGCGCCATGCGTCCGTTTACTAGAAGGTTATCTTTCTACTATGCCTCTTATCTTATATTGTTGACTGATTAAGATAACTAACTTGTTGATATACTACCTGTGTATGTATGTAGGGTATATAGATAATATACCTATATAATAAATGCATGACATACTTATGGGAATAATTTTGACAAATTAGGTACACAAATTGGGTTGATGGTGAGAATTGCTGCTTGCTTAGGTGCATACCAGGAACATTAAAGATTAGACCAAAAATTTATCGACGGTTTGCCTAATTAATAAGTTACTATATACAGGAGATCTCTTTAAACCTATTATTTTTTAAGCGAAGCTTTTTAACGCACGTTTGGGATGGGGACCGAGTTAGAAAAAGTGAAACGTCACGAAAATTCGAACGGAAGCGCTGCTCCTTGCCATCTATGAGGGTCTTTTGAAGTCGAACCATTGTATAAGTTGAAAGGAATATTGCATAGATGGCGTTATCCCAATCGAAATTAAATTAAAAAGTAATTTGGATTATATATAATACAAAGCGTAAGAAGCTTCGCTTCTGTCGGGTGTCCCACGACACGACACCTCACCATTTCTTTTAATGGTGGATAGAGACCTATTTATTATTATAGATAGGTATATATACCGTGCGCCTGCACACGCTATTTATTTCAGGAGGCAATGCTTATAAATCGTGCACTTTATTTCAGAAAAACAAATTGTGGAGTTGTTTTTTTTTTCACTTCTTTTAGTTTCAGCTCACCTTCGAATTTCTCGTAAATCTGGAAGTCCAGCTTCTCCGGCACAAACTTGGGCCTCGTCACCTTGGACTCCGAAGTGGCTTGATCCAGGGTCAGGGAGGCCACCTTGCGGAGTACATTTGAGTCTATTGGGATGTCGTTCACGGATGAATGCCTTCGGTGATCCTTTTCCGTATCTGAAACAAATAAGTACTCACTTTTTATGTTCCGCGTCTCAAAGATGAGGAAATGGAACCTAATGCTGTGACTCGTTTGTCCGTCTGTCTGTACTGGGTCAACACAAAAGGAAAACTTCAATGAAATTGGAGAAATATTTCTGTTCAGTTATTATTACCTACTTATTATAAAATATTTTATCAAATGTATTGTCATTTAATTTCAAATATTTAAATCCAATATAAAAGTACCATCTTTCATTATTTTTTCACTTAAACGTTCGTAGATTTTTGCATTTGGGCATTTTGCAAAACTTCCAAATAATACCAGCCGTAATTTTCAAACACCAAAGAAATAGGCGAGTAAATAGAGGTAGGTTACACACATACATTAGTTAGTCCAGACAATTTGTTATCTAGAAACGCCGTGAAAGTAAGAGGGAATAGTAATGTAATGTTCGTATTGTGACATCCTCGAATTTGCTCCTGTAGCCTTCTTTACTGACAAAAATGTAATTTATGTAATGTGACTTCATGAAAATGTAAACATTAATAATCAATTACCAAACTAGACGCCCTAACTAAGTTGTTCGAGAATACAAAATGAACCATTTGAAATTCTCAACTCAGCCATCCACTGAATGAAGGAAATAAATTCAATTAAGGAATGTGCTGACGCTGCGCCGATGACTTACCTATAGTTTGCAATAAATAAACGGATAAGACAGCGAGCTAGTAAGTATTGTATCTAGTATCATACTATATTAATTTCCTGACCTGTGCGGCAATAAACGTAATTTCCGGTAGGGATGTGAAACAATGGTCACCATCGCTCCTATATCGATGCAAAACTAAATGACTCATTAGCGCGCATCGAAAACTCGGTATGTGAAACAGGGTTGCCAGATGTCCGGTTTTGGACCGGAAAGTCCGGTTTTTTAGGTTTGTGTCCGGTCAACAAAATAATAAAAAACCGGACACGAACTGTCCGGTTTTTCTTCACGTAAATATTTACTTTTTTTTCAGAACATTTTAATACTAATATAACTGTGTTCTTAGATTTTACAATCAGTTCGATCAATTCAACCCTTTTATTTATTACTCTCCCATTTATTTTCAAAGGCTATGACACATTTTGTAGGTACTTGAAAATCAATCCACCCTTTAATTTTTATGAAACATTTGTAGCGCGGAACTTTTGTTTAGTGTCATGGAAAAGAAACACGGCTGTAGACTGGTGAGGGTGAAAAATTTCAGTTTTTATCTGTTTTAATTTTTATAATTATATTTTTATTTCGACAAATTTGTCGTCTTCAGATAAAATTGTTTATACAGGGTGGCCCAGTTATAGTAGTCCAAAAATTTTCTTTAGATGGAGGACATCATGTTGACTCATTTAAAAATAACATTAGTTCCGCGAAAATCAATAGTTTAGAAGTTATGATTTTTTTTAACTTTTTTTGAAATTTCTCTATTTTAGTCACATTAACCGCTCTAGTTGGATATCTATTCCACAAAATCGAATGAAAATTGGTATGGAAGTAGAGGAGACATGTAGCTAGTACGTAATGAATAGTTTTAAGGTTTACTCCTAGACTGTACTGTTGCTATAGCCCTTTCAGTGAATTTTTGTTCAGATTACATTAAAATTGATGAATTTTTGAAAAATCACTGTGAAAAAAAAAAGTACTACTGGAGATTTGCCCATGCCCAAAAACTACCTATACATATCACAACTCTCCAGACCAAAAATTGTAGTGGTGTTACAATTGTAACATATTCAAAATTAACATCATTTGTACAAAGTCACTGCAATAAAAAGTGACGATTACCTTAATTTTTAAAATCTTACTTTTTTCACAATATTAGTTCAACTACAATTTCACATTATTCACAAACCTGTCTCTAACAGCGCTAGTCTACACATAAAAAACTGTTTAGTAATGTTAAAAATATTTTTTTTTTTTTTAATTAAGGTAATCGTCACTTTTTATTGTAGTGACTTTGTACACATTATGTTAATTTTGAATATGTTAAAATTATTACACCACTACAATTTTTGGTGTGGAGAATTTTGATATGTATAGGTAGTTTTTAAGGGCATGGGCAAATCTCCGGTAGTACTTTTTTTTTCACAGTGATTTTTCAAAAATTCATCAGTTTTAATGTAAACTGTACAAAAATTCACTGAAAGGGCTATAGCAACAGTACAGTCTAGGAGTAAACCTAAAAACTATTCATTACGTACTAGCTACACGTCTCCTCTACTTCCATACCAATTTTTATTCGATTTTGTTGAATAGATATCCAACTAGAGCGGTTAATGTGACTAAAATAGAGAAATTTCAAAAAAAGTTAAAAAAAATCATAACTTCTAAACTATTTATTTTCGCATCATCAACATGATGTCCTCCATCTAAAAAAAATGTTTCGACTACTATAACTGGGCCACCCTGTATATTTATAAATCAACTAATGAATGACAGATGGCGTTGTTAACTGGTAATTACATTTATTAGTTCTTTTATCCTTTCATTTCAGTTTTAGGGTTCCGTATCCGGTACGGGACCCTATTACTAAGCCTACGCCGTCCGTCTGTCTGTCTGTCCGTCCGTCCGTCTGTCTGTCTGTCCGAGGGCTGTATCCCGTTAAAATTTTCACAGAATATTAATAGTCAACTAATGAATGATAGATGACGTTGTTATCTGGTAATTACATCTATTAGTTCTTTCATCCTTTCATTTCATTTTTAGGGTTGCGTATCCTAGGCCTACTACTAAGCCTACGCCGTCTCTATGTCTTTCTGTCCTTCCGTCCGTCTGTCTGTCCGAGGACTGTATCTCTTGAACCGTAATAGGTAGCCCGTTGAAATTTTCACAGAATATGTGTTATTATGGCCGATATAACAACAAATAAGAAAAATAAGAAAAAGTAAAAAATTCACGGGGATTCCCATAGAAGAAACCAAAAAAGTGTATGCGCGCGCGCCGTCTACCGAATAGAGCGTGAAGCATTTTAACTAATCATGACATTTAACTAATAAGAAGCATTTCATAACACGCCATCTAGATGGCGTGAGTGCCGTGAGTGGCGCTAGCCATGAAATGGCGATACGGAACCCTCAGTAGCTCAGTGGTGCGGTCGGTCGACTGTTGATAATTATCAACAGTCGACAATCAATCACCAAGAAGCATAAGAAGAATTAGCATAAATATATACGCATGTCATAAATAGTAAAATAGTATTTAAGTAGGTATGTAAGTATTATTAAGAGAAGGATGTGACCTGAGGCTGTGACTTACTGATTGGTCACTGTCATTGGTTGGGTAGCAGGCTTAGATCTAAGTTTGAGTTGCTTTTCGCACGGTCAGCTATACGTGGCTCTTTCCCGTATTAGTTATTCAAATAATTTATATGCACACATTCCTGGATATTCTACTTCTAATATAGTTTACAGAGAAGCGTTATTGTAGATTATAAATTACCATTGGTTGCGTGCGGCTTCACTTATGTAGGTCGAATCAAATCTGCCCAATTAAAAAACACCAAAACAATTGAATCATACTAACGAACGGACAGACAGAGTCACGTCACGTTGCGTTTTATAACAGGCTGAGAAAGATCAAGTCCACGCGGACGTAGTCGCGGGCACAGCTAGTATTAAATAAATAGAAGTATATAGCATCAGCAATCAACATCGTAGCCTTCGGATCAGACTGGTGGATTGCCTTTCATAATAACAGTGCTATTCTCGTGGAAGAAGTAAATTCATAATTAATTAAAACTTACATCTAACCACAAAGGTTGACACCAACACAGTACTAATTTCTATTCTGTGCCAACACGCCGCGAGATGAAAAAAAATAATTGGGGTTTGAAGGAAGGTTAAGTCTTTTTGTGTGTAATTGTTTGTGCACGCATCACGCAAGAACTACTGAACCAATTCGAACGGAGCTTTCACATAACATATAGGCTATATAGCATCACACCATTATTCATATTGAGCTGAGCAGTGGGTTTGGGAGTGAGCACAGTCGGAAAAAATCGCAACTTCAGTAGGTATGCCTTTATGTGATTTACTCCAAAAATACTCAACCGATGTACATAGGGTTAGGAGCAATATGATGTGTGAGATTTTGCAATTATTGTGATTTAATAAAAATTACCTTCACGTTATATCTTGCAGGAGATGGTGGTATGGTCGAAATCGGCAATTTTATTATCCCACTGTTAGACATAGGCCTCCCTCATACATAACGCCATTATACGTATGAGCTTTGATCCACACCTTCGAAACAAGACAGCCCGGAGAGACGGGATGACGCTGGAAAGACAGCTGGCGACCGGGAAAGACCGTTGACGAATGGGAAAGTCCATTTGACGACCGGGAAAGACTGGTGACGCTGGAGAGACAGACGGGCGTTAGGCCTAGCAAGCCGCGCCAGGAAATAAAAGCTACGACAGTCAAAAGAGTAAATACCCTCAGAGCGGTCCGAGAGGGAGGGAGGATGAACCGCTCACCGATCGATATCTCTGACAACCTTGGCATGAATATGGACTTGAAATGCTCGAAGTGTGGGAAACAATATAAGCGAAAAATCTGGCTAGAAAAGCACGTGAAGGAGAAACATAGCGATAGTGAAGCAGGACAGAAAGCGCCTGTAAGTTCTCCACCTGACACTATTGACAGAGTACAACCTCACAAGTCACAAAGTGTTGCGCAACCTTCCTCTCACCATGAAGCATTTTCGCCCAGAGACCGACTAAGCTTACCGAGCATATCCGAGACCACTTGGAAGCAACATGATCGATGCCTAGCCGAAAGACTTGACCTCCCAGGCTGCAGGCAGAGTCCGGAAGATCAGCTGTGTGACTTCCAGGGAACAATTTACAACTACTTCTCCGAATTGTACCCTGTTCGCTATCACCACAACCCAATGGAAAGAGAAAACACTTTCAAAGCAAAGCTTAGGAGAAGGAAGAGAGAGTTGATAAAGCAGCTAAGGAAGGCTAAAGCCTCAGGAGACAGAAATCTATGCCACCAATTAGCCAGAGCGATGAGATCTATCCTAAAACTCATCCAGAAAGTATCTGAGCAAATTACGGTTGCTGGCAATGAATTTCGAAAGGCTCAGAATATAGCAGCTTTCGAGAAGAACCCCTTTTACTTCGCCAAAAAAGCTTTTAAGGAACAGCAGGGTACAATTAGGTTAAGTACGGACGAGATGTTCAACTACTTTAAATCCACATATACCACCCCGGAGGCAGATATAATTACAGGGATCCACCAGCTCCAAAACCCAAAGAACCTGCTCTAGCATTTGATGCTGATTCACCGACGATGGAAGAGCTGGAATACCACATAAAAAGGAAACCAAATAGTTCCGCCCCGGGACCCGATGGCATACCATACATCATATACAAAAAATGTCCATCAGTGCGGAAACACATGTTGAACATCTACAAAAGAATTTGGACGAACAGAGAAGTGCCAGACTGTCTTGGTAAAGCCGTGTTTGTTCTTCTACCAAAAAAGAAAGAAGTTACTGATCCCAAGGATATTAGACCTATAGCCCTTACGAACACAATTTCGAAAATATTCTTCTCCATTATACAGGCCAGACTACTCAAACACATGTGTACCAACGACTACTTACCGAAGAAGTACCAGAAAGGTTTTCTCCCAAGAGTTGCAGGGTGTCTCGAACATAATTCTTTGCTGACTGAATGTCTTAGAGATGCAAGGAAGAATGAGAGACAATTAACTGCCACGTGGTTAGACTTTGAAAACGCCTTCGGTTCGGTGCGCCATGAGTTACTATTAAAGGCGCTAGAGTGGTATAATGTGCCACCTCTGATCTGTAATATAATAGCCTCCTACTACAAAAAACTTTCCTTTGTATTACAAGTAAAAGGCGAAACGGAGAAGATACCGGAAATTCGTTACGGCATAGGACTTTTCCAGGGTTGCTGCCTCTCTCCTGTTACATTTAACATTGTTATCAACATTCTAATTGATACGCTTGTCGTAAAAGAAAACAAATGGGGATACAGGTTCAAATATGGAGACACATATATGGCGGCCATCCTGGCATTTGCGGATGATATTACGCTGTTAACCCGCAATCCAAAACAAAATCAGGCGCTTCTTAAGGTGGTAGATGACTATTGTGAATGGACCAAAGGGATGAAGATAAAACCAGCGAAGTGCTACTGTTTGAGCTTAACCAGGAAAGGTTCAAAGTTTACCTCGAGCAATCCAGGTCTGACAGTAGCCGGAAAACCAATCGCAACCGTGGCTGATGAAGCTCCTTTTAAATTCTTGGGCAAAAGGATCACCAGCAGAGGAAAGGAGCATCCTACTGATGATATTGTCCAACTTTTCGAAGAGAGCCTCCGCCAAACTGACAATCTTCCCCTCCTGGGTACACAAAAGGCATGGATTTACGATAACTACCTGACATCAAAACTATCATGGCCATTTCTCGTCTACGACTTCACAAAGCAAAACCTGACTAAATTAGACTCGTATGTGACCAGATTCCTGAAATCATGGTTTGGACTGGCTCACCCGGCTGACTCGTCAACGCTATACAGATCTCACAATAACTTTGGACTGAACATTAAGAAACCGTCGATATTTTATCAAAAGGCGAGAATAGCCAAACGATGTATACTCAAAGACTCCAATGATAGCGCTATTCAAGCCTTACCCAACACATCACTATCAGATGAACTGGAATCGAGACTCGACTTCTACAAATCATTCCAAGTTGGTACACGCACCAATAGATCTGGATTGGGCATAGAAACAGCAAAGTCTGATAAAGAAATACTGAAAGGTTTTGCTCAGGAGGACATGGAACAAGGCTTCAAACTTCACGCCTTAAACCTAGAAATGCAGAATGATTGGCTAACAGTGGGTGACTTCTGCATCCCTCCTGCATTGAAGTGGAAATCCATAATATACAACTGGTCCCCTGAGCTGCTTAAGTTCTACTTAAATGCATTCCAGCTTACTCTCCCCGACCCGAGTAACCTAGTTAGATGGGGGAAATCTACAAATAGACTATGCCCGTCATGTAAGGAGTTCGTAGGCACGGCCAAACATTTGTTATGCGGATGCAAAATACTACTTGAGCGAGGCCAGTATTCCTACCGTCATGATAAAGTCCTCCAAATCATCAGAGAGGCCATCAACCTGTCAATTGCACGGACCAGGAAAGGGCAAACCAGTAGCGGCTTCCAGAAGGTCAACTTTGTGAAACCTGGAGCCAATAAGCTGCCCAAAGATAGGACTAAACCTTCTTCAATTTTGGGAGCAGCAAAGGATTGGGAATTGTTGATGGACACACAGGAGAAGCATTACCAAATGCCTTCGGAAATCTGTACCACAGCATTAAGACCGGATATACTCATATTCTCAAAAGCGACAAAGCATGTAGTACTTGTTGAACTTACAGTTCCATGGGAAAGTAACATACCGAAGGACCACAACATCAAGCTTAACAAGTACTGCAACTTAGTAGACCGGATTGTGAGAAACGGATTCAAGACTGATCTCTTCGCTGTGGAAGTCGGAGCAAGAGGACTACCAGCGAAGTCGCTCTACAGTCTCTTCAAGAATCTAGGGCTCCCAAGATCGACGCTAAGCTCATATATGGAGAGAGCTTCGAAAACGTCACTGGAAGCATCCTTCAGAATATGGATAGGTAGAGAGAGGGAGGTCGAGAGCGGGACTGGTGGTTTCCCCGCGTCCTAGTCAACGCAGACTAGCTGACGAGGGCTTGAAGCGAGCCGAAACGTGAAGCATGCGCGGGAAATTTAGAGTGGCCACTCGCTAGTCCCGGCCTCGATTAATACCCTCCTCTACTGCCGATGGGCCCGGATATGTTCGGTGAAGCCATCGCAAGCTTAGATCCACACCTTCCTTCTCTGAAAATTTTTCTCTTATGTTCTATTCTCTCTCTTCCCCTTCTCATCTCTACATAATGCCGTCTGTATGTATGTTCGCTTTATAACTCCAAAACGGCTCAATCAGTTCACGTACGATGTTTACCTACACAACGCTGCATCCCGCAAGGGTGGTAGTATAAAATCCAACGTCTGCCGTTTGTATGTGTACCTATAACTATTTGCTTTATAACTCAAGAACGGCTCAACCAATTTACTTGTGGTGTTTACCTTTGTAATGCTACACCCTCCTTGTGCTACACATCCCCGCAAGGTTATATGCATTATTAATATGAGCTAGTATGTATAAGTAGGTATATAAGGTCTTTCAAAATTAGTTAATAGTACGCTAAGGGGGGGTTCTGTATACATTATAGGAAGTAAAACCTATATAAAATGTTTTGGACCTTGAGCTTTTTTATATTAAAATATAGCCCAAGACAAGGATTTCATTTACGTAACTAATTTTGAAAGACCTTATATAAATTAGCTTCTAAGGCCCACTTGCACCAACACGAATTTAACGATATAAACCAGTTTAACTCGTTAAGCTAGCACCCGTTGACTGTGGGAACCGCGTTTAAATCCATAACTCGCTACTTAACTCTAAATTCGTGTTGGTGCAAGTGGGCCTAAGTCAAGAACGGCGCAACCTATTTACTTGCGGTTTTTAACCCCCGACGCAAAAAACGGAGGGGTGTAATAAGTTTGATGTGTGTGTGTGTGTGTGTGTGTGTGTGTGTCTGTCTGTGGCATCGTAGCTCCCAAACGGATGGACCGATTTGGATGCGGTTTTTTTTATTAGGAAACTTGTTTAATCGGGATAATTCTTAGCTATGTTTGTAATTAAGTAATCAAGTTATCTTAAAAAGTGGACCGATTTGCATGCGGTTTTTTTTAAAAAGCTTGAAATAAATGTAAAATACAAATTTGAAAAACCCCCGACCCTTAAAAAGTAAAAAATTATTTCCGTTGACTTACTTAAAGGAGTCGGGGACCGCTAAGTAAATAAAATATAAAAACTCAGAGCTGCGCGGGAATTTACTTAGCGGTACACCGACTCCTTTAAGTAAGTCAACGGAAATTATTTTTTACTTTTTAATATTTTTTACTGTCTTCAAAGGAGGAGATCCTCAGTTCCTTAGTATAACATGTATTAGGTACGTTTTTAGGGTTCGTTATCCATACGGAAGTCTATTATTACCACAGATTATTACTAAGCCTACGTCGGCTGTCTGTCTGTCTGTCTATTTGTATGTCCGTCCGTCCGTCCGTCCGAGGGCAGGTGGGTCTTCGTGCCTTACCTACAGCTTGATAGTTATCTTGTCCTTAAAGTTTGCTTAGTGTGGTGGTCGGTGTTGCGCTGTAATTTACAATAGTAGTACCTACTTGCAGCCGAACACCGACTACTCTGCTTACCCCGATGAAGAAAGTAAAGGACAGAGGAAGCATACGTATACATATTTATGTCAGCCTCCGAGCTACCGAGGCTGAGCCTCGGTAGCTCAGTGGTGCGGTCGGTCGACTGTTGTTATGCAACCCTGAGCGCGGTCAGTTCTTGGATGGGTGACCGCTCGACCGTTGGAGGCTGACCGGGGTGCGGATTCCACAGTTTTAGGTCCCTTTCATTCTTACCTTACTAGTTGGTAGGGTTTATCCGCCCGGGTTAGTACCACCGCAATGAATGAAACGTAGGTCGAAACGGCTATGTAAATAGTTCGTGTTTTCCGTTCAGTTCAGTGTAGCCGACATGAAATGAAGGGAAGCACTGACATGGCACCTAGTTCACCCGATGTTATGGGCTGACATCACGGAATTTGTAGATGATATTGTAGCCAACCGTGTCAGCTTCCATAAAAAAAGCATCTAGGATTTCTTTTAGGTACCTATTAAGTATAGTACCTCGTCTGTTATAGATTTTGGAATCAAACGTCATTACGACAAATTGCCGCAATCTTTGTAACCTACGAGTAGGTACCTATCTCTCTAACAATAGATCAAGTGTTCACTCATGCATGCGTGGTTAGCTTCGCAACTTGATAACGGTAGGTAGGTAATCAATACTAACGTTTGCAATGAAATCACAGTCGCTAATGTTATCTAGGTATAGGTAATAATATATAATTTTGGTATGTTTGATAGCGACAGTCTGTAATCAAGATCGACATAAAAGTACCGAATAATATTCAAAAATATTTAACTTCATTCAAAAATTTCCAGTGAAGTTTCTTGTCAGTTCTTCTTCGCTGTGATAATCGAACTGGCGGAATGTTACAATGTAAATATGACAAATCTGAGCGCAGTGTACATACTGCCAATAGATGCTAAATAAACAATAAACAACAACCATTCAAGTTAAGATAAAAAATTCAAGCAATTTTGTCAGCCCACTCATAGTTAATTAAATTCACCCCATGTATAGAAACAGTTACTACCTAACTTATTGAGATATTGTACTATAGAGTAATTTAATTTTATACTTACATTGAGATACAATGCACTTACATATTCTATAAGTAACTTACCTACTTTCTCACTCAATGTTTATGAACTATTTACAAATGTATTGTAGATATTCTGCACTCACCTTTGTTGGCCACTAGACATGATTCCTTGAGTTTAGTCGGAGGTAGTTCCACTTTCCGATGTCTCGAGAGAGTGAAAGATGTTTGCGGCGTACTGGTTTTCAGTCTATTGTCCGCCAAATCATGATTGCACTCGTGCGCACTGCTGTCCAGATCGGCATCTCTGCTGATTCTGCTGAGCCTCGGAGAGGACAGTAGCGAGCCCATAGTCTTGTTGTCATCCTTGCTCGCGCAGCTGTCAGCGATCACTTCGACGTTTTCTGTCGTTTCTTTTTTTCCGTCATTTATATTCGACCTCTCCGTCGACGGTGATTCGCGCCGCTCGTCGATTCCGTGAAGCGGCATCTTTATCCCAAAGTCCTCAAGTTTGATACGGTCGAGAACTTCACTAAGATCACTCACGTTCAGCTCGACTTGCGCGGGGAGCGAGCTCGGTGTTAGCGCCGCATTATTTTTGCTGACCGCACTGTTGAGTTCCTCCAACGTGCTGTCGCTCTCGGCGGAGTAGTAGCACTGATTGATCTCGGCGGAGAACGCGACCGGCGTCAGCGGATCCGTGAACACGGAGTCGGAACTCGAATCCTTGGTGGGAGTATTTTTTCTCTTGCTATCGGATTTATCGGAGACGCGATCGGCGCTCGTCCGGTGGCTTGCGTTATCTTCGGCGTGCGGTCGTGCGCGCGTGACGGCACCGCCACCGCCGCCTCCGCCGGAGGACGAGCCGCTCGCGCTGGCGCGCTCGAGCTCGTCGCCGCAGTCTTCCTGCGTGTGTTCGCAGTTCGTTGACCGCGCGTCGACGCTGGGCCGGCAGGTGGGTCCCGTTACCTGCGCGCTCGAGCTCGGTCCCTCCTCGCCCTCGCTCTCCGCCTCCGCTTCCGCCGTCGCCACCTCGCGCCTCGCCGACGACGACGCCGATGCATCTGCCGCTCTGCACTCGCGTTCGACGGTTTTGAAAATATTCCCAGTGGCATCGTTATCAGATAACACGAACGCTTCAACGTTATCAGAGTCGGGAGTTTTATCGATTGGTTTCTCGTTCAGATGTTGCTTTCCTTCGCTCTTCTTGATCTTTTTGTTGCTCTCGCGGCCTGGCGATTTTCTATTTAAATTTTTTATAAAATTCTTGCTCTTGGCGGGCGATTTTCCCGTTTTGTTTTGCTTGTCTCCCGTCTGAATGTTACCCATTGTTTAATCACTTGTTATTATGTTACACAAACTTTGAATTTCATTAACACTGTTATTTTATTATTTTAACACACCAACATTTTATTATAGTTTAATAGGTTAGCTAAGTAAATGTACTCTTGCTTAAAACATGGTCAGATAAAGTAATATCAAAATGTACTTAAGTAGATTTTTTCGTAGCCTCGTAGGTACTGCTCAAGTGCTCGCAAACGTACTGTCACAATAAAACTAAATTTCTACAAGTATATTTAGACTTATTCTACTCGGAGATCGGAAATTCACAGCCGAAATTGTGTGCAGAGCGGACATGCGCAATAGGGTAGGGGTTAGAGTAAAAATCAATGCTTGGGGTTTTCTTTAGCGAAAACTAAGGTTCTTGGATTCTCGTCAGAACATCGGAAAATGTTTACAGCTTCATGGTAGATAAGGCAGTTTCTCAAAATGTTTCCAATGCCCACTCTGTGGTATATTAAATATTTTTGTTTGGCGCCCATATAGGTAAGTTACATGGCAGTACTTAGGTATCATTTGCCGTAGCTAAAAAAGTACCTAGTCAAACGCCAACTAACCTATACCTAGGTATAGGGATGGGTGACCGCTGACCGTTGGAGGCTGACCGAGGTTCGGATTCCTCGTAAAACTGTAGGTCCATTCCCTCCTAATCTTACTTGGTGGTAGGGTTTAACCCGCCCGGGTTGGTACCACCGCACTGAATGAAACGTCGGTTGAAACGGCTATGTAAATAGTTTGTGTTTTCCGACCAGTTCAGTGTAGCCGGCACGATCAAAGGGGGAAGCACTGACATGGCACCTAGTTCACCCGGTGTTATGGGCTATTAAAACGAGACGGAAATTAACTTTCTCCATACAAAATCGTCTTTCGGCATTTATGTTTTCTAGCCCCCTAAACATTATCAGATTTTTACAATTCTTTTTTTCTTGTCTTTAGGACAGTCCAATCGACGTTCCCGTCATTTTTTTTAGATGAAAATATACCTACAACACCGGAGCTAAAAATTAGTGCTTCGACCGAAAAAAATTGAAATTTTTATTTTTTTATGTGATTAACTCATAAGCTTTATTGAGTCATCACATCACTATATTAAAAAAATAAAAAGACAGGAACGTAGATTTGACTGTCCTTATTGCAACAAAAAAAGACTTGTAAAAATCGGATAAGGTTTAGGGGGGTAAAAAAGATAGTAACAAATAAACAAACAAACAAACAAATATATGGAGTCAAGCTAAATAAAACCGTTTAAAAACATGCCGATAGACGATTTTGTATGGAGTGGAGAAAGTTAAAGACTCAAACCGTGCTACCCGAGCACTGATGGATGATTGAAACACGAACCGTATGCAGACGGAAATAGGTGCGAGATTCATTCTACTCGTGCGGTGGCTGATATGTCGCGCCGACGATGAACGTTTGCGCGAAAATCACACTATATATTTAATTTCACGTGTTGGAAAGATGGAAAAAAAATTTTTTTTCGCTACGATTGTAGGGAAAAATATTATCTATATTTCTATGAGGGTCTTGTATTGAAACAATTTATGCTTCTCAAGATAATTTAACTTGAAAGTAAAATTTTCGTACTTTTCGTTATTTTTTGGAGATTTATTTAACACCTTTCCAAAGTAGTAAAATACATTTGTTTTCGCTATTTGTTAATTAAAGATCAATACATAACATATATTTTTTACAGATTTTTTTTCTTTACCAATAGCTCAATAATTTCGTTTAAATTTGACCTTTTGAGTCTTATTTGGGCTTTAATGTTTACTTTATTTGTGGAACCTTGGCACATTGTGCAAGCTGGCAGACCGTCCGGCCGACCGAGCCAAGTCACAGACAGAATACTTATTGCCAACCGCGTTGCTCAGATTCAGGAAAATATACCTAGTCAGTCAATCATTTTATCACATTCCTGGTATCGAAAATCCTAGCGATTGTTTATCGCGTGGGCTAACGCATGCTCAACTAATCAACCATCCACTCCGGTTTCATGGCCCACCGTGGGCCCTTAATGCCAAGTGAACTCATCCTATGTAGGTATATCTTCATGTGCGTGCGTGCGTGTGTGCGTACTGCGTAGGTACCTACTTATATTATAGAGGTACCTTTTGTACGTATTAATCTTTTTCTGCAGTGTAGAATGCGGATTTAATTGCAGAATGTAATTTCTTCCAATCACCCTTGTATATTGATGCCCATGGACATTCGGTCTGTATGTATCGCTGGTCGTATGCCATGCCGGCCTGACAGGTACCCATTCACGTTCCTCTTGAAGGACCCGAGTCAGTACTTGGGGAGAAATGTATGGGCAAGGAGAGCGTTACAGAGTTAACTGGTTCTGTAGAAAGATGTGCAGAACCGGTTGGTTGGTGGTACGCATCCGCGGTAAGTCCAGCGTGTAGGGTTGGATGATGCAGTGTCCCTGCCCAGTACGCGTGGTGCGGAGGTGGAAATTAAATAATGGAGGTGAAATTTGATAAAAATGCATTTACTTTGATAACATGTCAGCCTCGGTAGCTCAGTGGTGCGGTCGGTCGACTGTCGGTCCGATCATAAGCACAGCTGGGTGTGGTCAGTGGATGGATGGGTTACCGCTCGACCGTTGGAGGCTGACCGTGGTTCGGATTCCACGTAAAACTGTAGATTACTGCTAGGTGGTATGGTTTAACCCCGGGTTGGTACCAGATTCAGATTCAGATTCAGATATTATTTGGCCATAAAGAACACACAACAATAACAATATTTCATTGAGACATATGCATATTCAGTATGGTTCGTCATTATCATTATCATTATTATAATTTTTTTTTGTCATGTCCCGTTCAATGCAATCTATAAGGAAGAAACGGGTAAGAAACCTTACAGAGCTTTTTTTAAATATAACTTACATACTAAGTTTCATTATGTTAAATATAACATACTATCTAAGCAAAAAAATCCAAATATTAAGTCAAGATAATAAAAAATACAACAACATAGAACATAGGGTTCAGTCAAGTTTTAATAAAATTTGAGTTTATGCATTAGCGTTAGATTAGTATTAAAATGTTCTGAAAATGTAAATATTTGCGTGACCTACTTATATGAAGAAAAAACCGGACGTTTTGGTGTACGGTTTTTCATTATTTTGGAGACCGGACACAAGCCCAAAAACCGGACTGTCCGGTCCAAAACCGGACATCTGGCAATCCTAACCGGGAGGCGAGGCACGCAATACTCGTCGATATCGCCGTGCCGCACGATTGTAACCTCGTCAGTAAGGAAGCAGAGAATCTGCAGCACGAGGTTACCAAAATGTGGCCCGTTGACTCGACGATCGTTGTGCCCATAGTCGTATCGGCGCATTGGCTGATAGCGTAGAGCCTCGACGACCACCTTGAGAGGCTCTCGCTGAGTGGTTTTGTCAAGTGCCAGATCCAGAAGGCAGCCCTGCTCGACACAGCACGCATCGTCCGGAGGTTTCTCTCTTTGGGACCCGACCATCGGTAGCCAAGGTTCGCCTCGATGCCGGTGGTGGAAACTCCGTTTATTTTTATATTAATTTTAGATTTTAAAATTGTTTGTAAATATGTAAAATAATAAGAAAAATCGTGTAAATAAATGAATAAAAAAATTAATATATCAAATATATATCATAATAACTAATAATAAATCTGTAAGGATGATTATGGACATGGAGGAAGTTTCTTTGTTTTATGTATGAGATATTGCGTTTGTGGACTCTATTTTCTATTTATGATACTAAAACTAAATTGACGATTTTTAGATACCTATCTTTTATGTACGTATGTTCCTCCATAACTCTTAAACCGATCATCCGAATTCGATGAAACTTTGTACAAGCACATTTAACTATACGGGACACAGGTAGGCTAAATAAAATTTTGTTCCGGTTACGCTAACATACAAACGCTACGATACAATACGCTCTCATACAAACCGAAGTGTTCCGCGCGCCGAGATAAGTAGGGTAGGGGCTTACTTACTTTCTTCTTTTTAAATACGAATTTCACGCGAGCGAAGCCGCGGGCAAAAGGTAGTAATAAATAAAAATAATAAAAACAGTTATGAGTGCGAAAGACGTCAGAGGTGTGTCCGCATTCTCAGGATGATGGTACGTGGAGATCTATTGTCTTTGCCTACGCCTTTGGGAGAAGGCGTGACGTTATGTTATGCCCATTTTGCCATAGCTTTTTTACTTTATTAATAATATATATAGGTATGTTATAAATAAAACTTCCTTGTTTATACAACTTCATTTATTCTTCCAATCATTCTATACACATATTTCAATAAAACATGTGAAAATATTTACAATGCACGCCATAGAACTTTTTTCAATCATAACCTTATGCGATATTCTCGCAGAATTAAGAGTAGATGACTCGCAAGTCTTGTAAATTCTATATCTAAATTTATAAAAAAAAAAATATGGCTTACTTCAGCACATTGCAAGAATGTTAAAAATACAGTGGATTGACACTTATATGTATACTCTCATGATAAACTGTGAACTATCTATTTACATTATGTTAACCTTTATACAAAGTTCCACGCCACTTAATAGCGAGATAAGCACATTTTCTATTTCATCATATAGCAAAAATAAATGTCTACAAATCGTTCTTAGAAAGCGCTGTTATAGCCGGAACCACGATCTTCATTGATATGATTAATTATAGGAGTAGGCCGATCCACTTAAAAACTTTGCAGTGCTTTTAAAATGTAACGATAATTCAATATAGTCTAAGAATATCCATGAACTAAGCGTATGTTTTGTTTAAATTCTGTCCAGTGCATTTAAAATTGAATAAATACTGAATATGGACAAGATAAACAAATAAATCGAATTATACATGTAAATGTATATAATAAATGAACAGTGTACGCTCACAGGTGTCCTGTACTGTACCGTTTTATTTTATTCATTTGAGGCCGTCAATTTTCCAGTTGGAACTTGTAAACAGTGGAACACTTATCAGTACATTGATTGATTTGGCTAATCTAAATTGAATAACCAGAATTTCAGTTCAGAATAAGACATGTGATAGTGTTTACACATCCAATAAAATTATATTTTTATTAATGTAACTAAACTACTAAGTTAAATACATTTTAAAATAATTTTATATGGCAGCATTTGTAGTTAATGTTGCAGGTAAATAAAAGTGTAGGTATTCTGAATAATGTTACCTACATCATTATAATTTGATAGTGAATATGGATGAAGTAGTGATGGTGAATAATTTTTAAAATTAGAATTCAGGTGGGTTCATTACAAATTCAACAGTGGCAACACTTAAAATAATTTAACTTACAACAACAAATTATAGCTTACTTTAGATATAAAATAATTAAGTATCTAGCTGTTTATAATTTCATAAAATACATGTTTACACTCCATATACTTAGTTGCTTTCAACGGGATGGAAGAATGGGTGAGTGCAAATATTTTAGACCGAACACCCCTGTCGCGGGTGGAAGGGAGCGGTGTCATGGCTGACTGTCGTGCACAAACATTTTTTAACTATCAACCGGCTGAACACGGCCATTTGTATAATCGCTGATGACTACAAAATATAGTCTTCATTTCATTGGCTCATTTCATTATTTCATAGCCTCAGTTGTCAAATTCAGCATTAAAGTTATTTTTTTCATAAGAGTTCAAGTATAAATGAAGTGCTTCTGTATGTGACCGTAAATTCTACTTTGCATGATATTTGACATAACTTTTAATTTAGAAGTTCTGCTCATTTCCACTAGATATATTATGTGCAAATAAAAAAAAAATACCTTAGAATAAAAAAAAAGCTTTCATTTAATATACATAACCACACACATTTTTTAGATTCTACCCTCATGAAAAAAACAACGTTTATATTCGTGGATGATGACATTTTTTCATGCTATGCATGCTGCATTCAGTACTTTGATAAGAATTAAAACATAATTTATCTTAATCACCAAGATCATTTCGAATTGTAACATGGCGACCTATATTTAGCGCCTCAAGGTATAGATGGGGTGAAGTGAACACCAAATCACCGCTCTCCGTCGTGCAGGTAACATATTCGTTAGGCGAGCGAGACAGACAGTATTCGCTCATTACACCTTTTCTCCTACAGTCCCGTTCTTATTCTTGCAAGTCCATAAAAAAAAAATAAAAAAAAAAAGTCTTCGAGATTTAAAAAAAATACACATTGGAACTAAATAACGGAAAAAAATCCCTCTAATCCTATATAATGGAATATAATAATATAATATTCCTGTATATTAGAACTAGAGGGAACAAACCGATTCTGGAGCTCAAATGAAGGACTTAAGCCTTTGTAAATTGTTTTTTCAAAATGTAAAAAAAAAATTGCTATTCCCACCAATTTACCGGCACAAACAGGTATGTATGAAGATCGCGATTTTTTTTATATTAGAAACAATTAAAATTGACAAAGATGTTCATTTTAGCCCCCGAAACATCCCTTAAAATTTTGGTAGTTATTACTGAATCAACCTGTACAAATTGAGTTATTTGTATCAACTCTGTGCAACGTGTACATTGCTATTTACGAAAGAACAGAAACAAGACATAGCCATATTTATGCACACTAGCGCCATTTTGGAGAAATAAAAGCTCGTTCTCTCTCAACACACAAGTCACCTTAAGGAATCAAAATAGTTTATAGCACAAACCTTGAGTGTATGTATACTAAGAAACGCAATACAGACTGGTGAAGATTAACAATTGTAGAGCTTATTACAAGTATTTTACTTATTGGCATTATTGTGTGTTTATAAACTCGTAAATAGTTTCAATGCAAACATCTAAATATCTTAACATAAGAACATTGAAAACGATTAGTAGCCTATTAATTTTTATCAATATTCCTTACTTATGTATTATAAAATGCAACGTCTTCCGTGTTTATGTATGAATGCACATTCCTTTACAAATAGAGAACGGCTCAACCAATTGCTATGTAATCTGACATAACATGTATCAGATAATATCTGGATATGTTATTATACCCGGATAGTTATAGATAGGCTATACATAACATTACAATATGCATACGCGGGCAGGGCACAGCTAGTACTTACTAACTAGTACAGCTAGTATCATCTTTACTGGAGCGCCATACAAAAAAGGCTCATTGCTGCTAAACTTCTCAGCCGATTTCCAAAATGTTAATTTTTTATTTTTTATTAGGATGACAGTCAAACGTACTCTATCCTCCTGCGTAATCAACTAATCACAAAAAGACAATTTTGCTTATAAACTTCAGAAATTAAAAAAATATGTGGTGTCTGCCTTTCTGCAGATTTATGTCGTATTTTACTTGAACAAATCAGAATTGTATGGCGATTATTCCATTATATTTATCAACTCTTTGAGATCGTTTTAGGTTATGTACGAGTACCTATCTTCCCGTTATCTACTTCTTGGGGTAGTGAGCAGTGGCTCTAATTGTGAGAGTAGCCAATTCATATAAATGTGACTTAATCCTTTTCGAATTTTATGCGCACGAAGCCGTGGGCAAACTCTAGTAACTATATAAAGTAAGTACATATAAATATAAACGATGCCAGTAAGTAAAATATTCTGTCATAAACGTGCACAAACTCAATGTAATTTTTTATTTTGTAAAACAATGACTTCCTATAATAATTGTGTGTATTTACATGTAAGTAGGTACATAAATGTGCTAACTTAGCAATACAACGTAAATTGAATGAGATTTCGTATTGTGAACACAACATTCATTTGAGTAAGTATCTAAGAGAGTAAAAAATTAGTTTCTTATTTTTACATAATCGATAGTGGTCCTTATTTTGGCACTAAACAATAAAACAACTACAAAATGCTAGTTCAGCGATTTCACCTGGACTTTAAAACAATTAAGGGAGAAGAGAGCTTCATACCCTCGTCGCGTGTTATATTAATAGCTCTGCAGAGACGACGCAGTACGCGCTAAGCTCAGCCCCATCATCTAATTCAATAACGCGCATGCGTCACAGACGCACGCGCAACCATGTTGCGAATTTAATTTCATTATGTCTGAGATAACACTATTGTATATTGTATCGTTACACATATAAAGTAATAATATATAATAACCTAAGTCAAAATTATAAAACAAAATTGGACTAACTACAATGATCGGACACATATTATCATCACATATGTACAAAATTGGAGTGCATAATCATATTTTCTTCTCATTCGAGATTCCATACTATTTTCATTGGGTGCCATTACAAATCACGAAAAAAAATCAACGATTCACTATTCAATTATTGAAAATATCGAATATTGAACAGACAATACGGAAGTGTGGCGCACAGTTGGGGATGTACACAGAGCAAAAGTGTGTGCGCCTCGCGTGGTTAATGTTGTTATCGATATTCCTTCCTTCCTGAGAGGTACATTATTATTTCACACGTCATTAACATTAATTCAGAAAGTGGGACCTCCAACATAAAATTTTCCATATTCCCACATATCTATCACTCATAAATCACTGTCAAAGAAAAAGAAGCCCATCATATACATGAACAGCACCGCTATCAATTTTGTAAATATATGACTAGGCTCACATAATATATAACATTTGCACTTTTCCTTTATACAAGAACACATTGCTAAGAACTTTCTTCAAATTGGTTACTCATTCAATGACAGCTTTCTTGGGTTTCAAAGAGCTCAAAATTAAAATAGGTACATAATGTATGTCGACAGTGGAAAGGTTCATAAGCGCCGAAACATTTAATTTTGTATTTTAAACTTAACACTTAAAGCCTTTAAACTTAAAATCTAATATAAAATGTTTGGCTATTAGGTCTTTCCACTCTAGATGTAATAATAATTAATAAAACATTTTAATTCAATTAATTATAAGTACGAGCTTTGTCAATTGGTTGCAAACTAAAAAGTGCCTGTAAAAATATATTTTTAAGTACAAAACAAACTAACTTTGATTTTGTATTCTGTAACTAGTACTTTCTTGCAAAACAATATTGTTTTTCTAGTCAGACTTTTTCATAAAATAATTTCCACATGTGACCCTGATTACGATTAAATAAATGCAGGCACATCAGGTATTACTAAGCTAACTTAAAACAAACGCTATGATTTCGCACTGAAGTTAAGTAACAAATTATATATTTGTGTTTTACATACATACACAATTTACGCTAAGTCGAGAGTAGTCGAATCGATAAAAATATGGCAGTCTTTGATGTTGTCGGTGCGTGATGTTCTAAAAAATTGCATTTATCACTCTTGTTTTAACTTTAAGCTCACTCACATTAACGATATCACCTAGCAATAATTAATGGGGTCCGTGTGTAACGTTAGGTGCGGAGCGCACAGTCGTTGGGCGTCGGCGTCCGCGAGTCGCGTCGCACTGAGCGTCCGTGTCAGTCCCGTGGACTTTAAAACCTGGTTCAGACAATGATCTCTCGTATGACGCGGCGGGTGCGGGAGTTGGGGGTGGAGTAGCCCGACTCGAGGCTCTCGTCGTAGCTGAGCGAGAGGTGCTGCGGCGGCTTCTGCTCCTCCGCCTCTATCGTCTCCATGTAGGGGTCGGGCAGCCCGCTCACGTCGTGGTACGGCGACTCTGCAACACCACATAGAGCACATAAAGCACATATTATAGGTACCACTTCACAACATTGCGGTCCCAACTCCAGAACAGTCACCTTGCACTCTCTGGACGACGACTGGGAGATCTGGGTGATGCAAATACTATATATTTTAACAGATTGTGTCCACAAATCAAACTCCTCTTCCAAAGAAATAAAAAATCTTGAGCTTGAGCTCGAGGAGACTCCACTTGGGGTCTCCAAAACCTCGTCGAGTTTAACGCGAGTAAAACCCAGGCGTGTGTATTCAGTGCGAAACGGACACCGTTCAATGCAGCCCCCACCTTTCAAGGAACTACTCTGAAGGTCGAGGAGCACATTGGGATTCTTGGGGTCGAACTAACTCGCGACCTTATTTTGGACGCCACATCGAGGACAAAGCTAAGGTAGCCTCGCTAGGTAGGATAGGAAGCTAGGTGTCCTCAACAAGGTGCGTGAGTACTTTACGCCGAACCAAAAACTGCTGCTTTATAAAGCGCAGATTAGCTCATGCGTGGAGTACTGTTCGCATATGTGGTACGGATCCGCAAAATACTTGCTCGGCTCCTTATACTCGATTCAGCGTCGCGCTGTACGCCTCGTTAACGACCCCGAGGTATCTCGGAACTTAAGAGACCTTATAACTCCGCAGGGACGTTGGATCTTTCCCTCCTTCCCCATTCTACCATCGTTCCACACGCAACAGGTTGGTAATGCATCCACACACTGTCGACATCCCCCACTTAGGACAAATCGATTCTGTAAATCCTTTATTTACAGGGTTGCCAACATGTGGAATACACTCCCACCTGCATACTTTCCTCTAATGTACAGTCTGGGATCCTTCAAACTAATGTGAAGGTGCCTAGCCGGCCGACATGGTATTCGCAGCCCCCGTAAATATCCGAATGCCCGTGGGCGCCGTCGGATTACACCTCTGGGTTAGTCTGGCGCGCGCCATATTATGTCGTGCTTTCCATAAAAATAAAAATAAAAATAAAATAAAAATTATACAAATAAAAATGGTACATATAATAGTGACTGACCCATGTGCTGGTCCATCCTTTTTTTGGGCTTGTGCACGGAGGCGTAGGGATCGGTGCAGTATTCTTGACGCGAAGGGTTCTGGCTGGCGCGCATGTTGTACTCATCCGCCATCGTCTGTTGTGGCCCGTGCGGCAGATGTGGGTATGGCGCGTAATCGTCTATGGCGCCATAGCCGCCGTGGGCAATCGGGTCATAGCCGTACGAACTCTGCCTCTCCATTATTTGATGAGGCACCGCCATGCCGCCAGCGCCGTTATTCGCAGCCGCCGCCATTTTCATTTGCCATAATGAATCCTGCGAGTTGACGCTCCCGCCGTTGTTGGAATTGGTATAACTATTCTCAATGTACCCCATATTGACCCCTGCAACAAAGCAAAAGTGTTGGCAAACGTGCGAGTGGGGCACAGACAGGGCGAGTCACGCCTAGGACTACAAAATGCCATGCAACAAACCAAGCTAAACCCATTGCATATCAGGTTACCTTCGACATCTACACGGCCAACTAGTCCTTATGATGCACAAGAAAACAATTTGTATTTATAATGAATGATGTTATAGGTTTCAGTAACATTTGAAAATAAAATAATGAATATAATAATTTGTAATAAATAATTAAAACTTGATTACAATATTTATTGGAGTGTGTTCAATAAGTATCTACACTTTTAGACATACCCTGAGAATCCTTTACAAATTATGATAATTTAAGAAGTATCAAACATGAAAATCTGCATATTTCATTATGCCATTATGTACAAACAGTGTGTTGAAAGCACCATATTGACATATTATGCATTATGATTTTAAACAATTTCTAGAGACACTAATTTTGTTATTGGTCATTTTGTTAGCAATCTACATAGATTAATTTAATTAAATTAGATTTGAAGAAGTCGATTTACCGTGCATATCAGTATAGCAAGGGTTGAAAACTGTTATCCAAATTAGAAAAAAGTTTTCTTATTTCTGTTAAGACAAATTAATATTATATTACAACAGTTACGGAGCACGGTAGTGTGAATGAGAGTCAGTAGAAGGTTTACTAGGAGAAGCTAGAAGGTACATTATTTATTATAATAAAACAGTCAATACTTATTGAACGTTAAACCAAAAACATACCCATTGAGTTATGTGCAATGTATTAAATGATGAAATTTAATGCATTAACTATGTTCAGGCATGATTGTATGTATGAGTACGAGATAAATGTTAGCACAGGACGCGGCAGTAAATAATGCACATCGGGCTTTAGAAAGAGACAATCCGGTTGTAGGGCGTCCCTGTCGCACAGAGACATGCGAGTTAGTGCGACAGAGACGACGCTCTACAACCGGATTATCTCTTTCTACTAAAGCCCGATGTGAATTATTTATTGCCGCGTACTGTAAGTAAAGTTTGTTTATTGCTCGAGTGTTATAACTACATTTATGAAATGCAAAGTGATGTTTAATATTATGCTACCTACTCTACGCATTAGTCTGACTTTTGAGTTAGGTATCCTGAATTATATATATTTTTTTTTATTTCCAAATAACTATTCTACAAGTAGCTACAAGTACCTATCCGAGAGTAAATAATGAACATCGAGATTTAGAAAGAGACATTCCGGTTGTAGAGTGCCGTCGCTGTCGCACGAGCTCGCACGTCTCTGTGCGACAGGGATGACACTCGACAACCGGATTGTCTCTTTCTAAAGCTCGATGTTAATTATTTACTGCCGGGTACTGTACAATAACTACGGTTAAATTTCCTTATTTGTACACTGAATTGTTTCGCTGATCAATTGATCATATAACATACTGAGAGTTTTTGTAAATAACAGCGCCTAACTCAAACGTAAGTAACAGCGCCTAAATCAAACTTAAGTAACAGCGCATAACTTAAACTGAAGTAACGTGTCTAAATCAAACTTAAGTAACCGCGCCAAACTCAAATTTAAGTAACAGCGCCTAACTAAAACGTTAGTAACAGAGCCTAACTCAAACGTAAGTAACAGTGCTTATCTCAAACGTAAGTAAAACGCCTAACTCAAACGTAAGTAGCAGCGCCTAACTCAAACTTAAGTAATAGCGCCTAACTCAAACAAAAGTAACAGCGCCTAACTCAAACGCCAGACCATACATAAAGCGTTACATCCTTATAAACAACTCATTATGAATTTAGTAATTATGTAATATCGTAGATTGAACAGTGCCTACTACGTATAATGGTTAGTGTAAAAATACGCTAAGAATAAATTGTATCTTGACATCTCGTCCTGTGTAATTTATAGGGCTGGTAATTGGTAGGTATTAAAAAAACCGGCCAAGTGAGAGTCGAGCTCGCGCACCGAGGTTTAAATACCATCACGTAATTGGCCAGTTTTTATTATCTGTTATACTTTAGACCTCATCTGTGTTAGAATTTGCACTACAATCACACCAAGTTTGACGCTTGTATGTACTTATTACCGTTTTTACGATAGAGCTAACACAAAAAAAGAAAAAAAATCTAGTTTCTTGAGTATGGGGACTATACCTTTAATTATTTTACTTGTTTATTTTTTTATTTTTTGTTAGTATTTCCGTCTAGTACGGTTCAAAAGATACAGAGCCCTTTAAAGGTAGGGCAGACAGACGGACGGACAGACGCCGTAGGCTTAGCAATAGGCTTCCGTAGGGTACGGAAACCTAAAAATTATGCATAGGTACTTACAATCTGCTCCATTCATATTTTGCCCCGGATGTCCCTGGACATTGGGTGCGACATGGTAGCCGTACCCATTTTGCGTCGCGTACACAGCGCTCTTAGGATCTTCCATCGCAAGAGCGAGATCCATAGAATGTTCTAGAGCCTTGTTCTCCATTCCCGTTGTGGGGTAGTAGGGAGGCGGGGCCTGGTTCTGAGAGGCGACCATTGAAGGCCGGACGGAATCCATCTCGTAGTCCTTGGCGGTCTGTTTCTTGCCCTCGTTGCGCTTGCAGCGACAGAATATGAAGAGGAGGCTGAGGAAGAGCAGGAACACGAGGCAGGAGACCACGATGGCGATGAGCGTGGGCGTGGTGAGCGCTGACGCCTCCTTGATGTACGCCGGACCGACTGCGAAGATCATGCAAGAAGTATTGTTAATATGTCTTTTTTACTTTTATACAATTCTGGTAATGTTCGTACTTGGCCGCGCAATCTAGCTAGCTAGTCACCCATAGACTTGAAATTTTACATAGTAGTAGCTGATGTGTCGACTTAGCAAACGATTAAAATTTGAAAACAAACTAACGAAACGACATGGCACCTAATTCAACCGGTGCTATGGGCTGACATCACGGACGTTGTAGGTGATGTAGCCAACCGTGTCAGTTTCCATAAAAAAAAACGAACTTCTAATGGTTGTTTTTTTTTTTAATGGAAACTGACACGGTTGGCTACATCACCTATAACGTCCGTGATGTCAGCCCATAACACCGGGTGAACTAGGTGCCATGTCAGTGCTTCCCCCTTTGATCGTGCCGGCTACACTGAACTGGTCGGAAAACACAAACTATTTACATAGCCGTTTCGACCGACGTTTCATTCAGTGCGGTGATACCAGCCCGGGCGAGTTAAACCCTACCATCAAGTAAGATTAGGAGGGAAGGGACCTACAGTTTTACGAGGAATCCGAACCTCGGTCAGCCTCCAACGGTCAGCGGTCACCGATCCAAGTACTGACCGCACCCAGCGTTGCGTAACATTCAATAGCGACAGTTGACTGTGTGCACCACTGAGATATCGAGGCTGACAAAAGACGTTTTTCTAATTATTGAGTGAAATTATATGTTATACTTACTTTCGGCTTCAGTGTATTCCCCGCAGTGCTCCTGATTGACTCTCAGACACAACTTGACTCTCACTCTAGGATTGAGATCTTCCATAGAGGCCCCGCCGACAACGTTCTCCGCGGAGCCATCGGTCAACGAGCGGCCTCCGTTTCTGTTGGATCTTCCGGGCAGAAGTTGATCAATAACGGCTTCCTTATACGTCATCGCTGACCCGGAGAGCTGCAGTGGGATCGTATCCACAACTTGCCAGCTGGACAACGACGTGTGTCCGTTGACTAGGGACTCTGCTACTCCGATGAGAGCTAGACAGGTGCTCCCGATACTGAGCGAAAGTGTTCGAGTGCTCGGGTCGTATGTCACTTGTTCCGGTGACGGAATCTTATCCACTTTGGTCGTTTTCGATATTTCGTTCGAAAAGTTACTCTGTCCTCTCGTATTCACCGCCTTAACCTGCAAACCGTCAACAGTGTGAGAAGCTCCGGCCGAGCAAGGGGAACAATAAAGCAAACTTCAAACATTCATGGTGCCAAAGTAATAAATGCGTGAGAAAACTTCAACGTAAACCACTACGTTACGAACATAAAACACACCATTATATAAAGCACTCGTTATATTCCTGGAATTACCTTGAAACTAAATGTCAGATGCTGTTTGGTAGCAATTAAAAGAAAAAGAAAATCATTGATTATCACGAATGTAATGTACAAAATTGTCTAATGAAATGAGTGATCATGAGGAATGTAATGATGCACAATGGGCGGTGGGGTGCAGACGTACCTTGAAGACGTAGTTGCGGTGTTGGTCGAGAGCGGTGACGTTGCAGGGCACGCTGCGGCCGCAGTCGTACTCCTGCCAGTCGCCGGTGCGCGCCGTCATGTCGGCGCACTCGCCGCTCACCACGTCGTGCGAGGCGAGCGCCACGCGCCGGAACCTCACGAAGTACTTGGGCGACAAGCCACCGTCGAAGCCGGGCTCCCATAGAAGTGTTATATAGTTGTGCCCAAGCCCGGTCGCTTTAAGGTTCTTCGGTTTCTCGGGCGCTCCCTTCGGCTGCAGCTTGATCTGCGGCTTGATTTGTCCGAGGAAGTTCTTGACCTTACAGGAGTAGTCGCCGTAGTCCTGAGAGCGTACGTTCCTGATCTTGAGGACGCTCATGTACGAGTCGTTCGAGTCGGTGGTGGTGTTGATCTCGTAGTATCCCTCGGAGGACATCTGCAGCGCGGCTGTGTTGGAGCCGAAGAACCATTGGAACTCGGGCTTGGGGTACGCCTGCACTCGGCAGACCACTTCGGCCGCCTCGTGTAGGTCGAACGCCACTTTGTACTGCTGCTGTAGGGCGATCGGCTCATCTGAGAACCAATATACACTTAATAAAATACACATTTTAAGCTTAATGCATAATATCCTATTAGTAGGAGATAGTGTGAAGCAAACCAGTATGTGACCTTAGGTAGATAGTTACGTTTTTACATCATGGAGATCACCAAACCGTGTGTAGCACCAAAAATGATCCATCTCAAATACAGAACTAATGGACGTGTGTGGATTTAGTAATCGGTCAAACATATATTAATTAATCTTCTATGGTAGGACGAGCACGTGATCGACGGCCGGACTGATATAAACGAATAAACACTCACGTTCAATTCTCAGATGCATGCTGGACTCGACTCGCTTGACCTCGTTCTCGAATATGCAGGAATAGACGCCGCGGTCGGCCGGCATCAGCTGGTTTGTCTCGGTGCGTGCCTTTCCGTTGAAGCGCAGCGCGCTCTGCACGTTGAAGACGCCATTGCGCGAGTCTGTGAGGTCCGTCTTCACCTCGTAGCGGTTGAGGTCCGGGCTGATCTCGACGCCGTCCTTAAGCCAGCGCACGGAGGGGCGCGGCTTGCCGAGCGCGGCGCACGCCACGAAGAACTCAGACTCGCCGGCGCGCCGCGTCAGGTGGGGCTGCAGCTTGGTCTGGAAGCGCGGCGGCTGGTGCACCTCTAGCTCGACGGAGGCGAGGTCACCGTGCCCGAGTTCGTTGGTCGCCTGGCAGTGGTAGACGCCCTCGCTGCCGAGGTGCGCACTCGGGATGGTGTACTTGTTGCCGGTGGCGAGCACTGTGGGCTGCGCGGTCTGCGTCTCTGTCTCGCGGAACCAGCGGTACTGCGGCGCGGGCCAGCCGGGCGGGCTCGCCGCGCACGTGAGCGTCACGCCGGAACCTTCCTGCGCGACGGGTCGGTCGGGGCTGATGCGCGCGCGGCCCGGCTTGTGGCGCACGAGCACCGCCACCGAGGCCGTGCCGACCTTCTCGACGCGCTTGCCGCCGGCGGAGGTGATGACGTTGGTCGCGCGGCAGATGTAGGTGCCGGCCGACTCGCTGGTGACGTCGCGCAGCCTGAGCGCGGGCCCGGAGAGGCGGTAGTCGGGCTTGCCCTCCTTGCTCCACTCGATGGAGACGGGCTCCGGGTTGGCGGTGACGTTGCAGCGTATGTCGACGGTGCCGCCCTCCTCGGCCTCGTGGGTCTTGGAGTCGATGCGCACGCGCGGCGGGTAGAGCACGTCGAGGTATATCTCGCGCTCGCCGGCGCGGCCCAGGTTGTTGTCGGCGGAGCAGGTGTACTTGCCGGCGTCCTCGGCGGTGACGCCCTGCAGCGTGTGCGTGAAGGAGTTGGTCACGAACTTGCCGTTGCGCGTCCAGCGCACGCTCGACACCTTCGGCTTGGCGTCCACCTTGCACTCCATGGTGGCGGTGCCCTCGATCTCCACGCGCAGCGGGTTCTCCGGACCGACCTCCACCCGCGGGTAATCTGAAACCCAATCATATTGCTCTATTATATACAACCTTGCACTCGGCCGTACATCAAATGCTCCCCTAATATTTTTTGCCTCCGAGCTTAGCCTCCGAGACATATATTAAAACTTATCAATTAAAATGTATTTTACTCAAGACTTAAAGCATACGAAGAAAGTTATTGTGCTGCCGATAAACGATAAAATCGCCACGCAAACATAAAATTGAAAAATATTCCCATAAAGGAAAAACTCCACGTCCTTCCGGCCTCGCGGGCACGACGCCGCGCCGCCGCCGCCGCCGGGGCCGGAGCAGGTAATGAAAATACATGAATTTAATTTTCCCTAAGCGGCAGCCCTCGCGGAAGCCCTGTTTATATCGGCAGAATAACTTGGCTTCGTTTAATTCGAGTATGTGTGTATAATCCTATGGGCACACGTGGATCATAAAATTAAAAGTCGTAGCTTTCGTTAAAAGTCCACTCGACAGCGGCGGCGGCGGCCGGAGCACGCGATTCGTTTTAATGTGCAAAAACAATCAATTTCAACGAAAACAATTAGATTAGCGATAGTGGCGCAGTTTCAAAAGTTTTTTTCAGTGGAAGTGCGGCGGCATGTGTTCGGGCAGCTAATGCGGAGTCGGGCAGCGTCCCGGACGCCGAGCTCACAGAAGCCCGCGCTTCTGTTTATGGATCGCATTAGTTTATCGCGGCGGAACACGTGTCTGGCGCTGCATATACTTCCATTTCATAAACGTTTACTTACAATCGCGAAAATAAACCTCATCCGAACGACCAGACGCCCGCCGCCGCCGGGAGCCGCTTCCGACACGACTGATGGATTTCCGGGATCGATGCTCCGTGCGAACTCATTCAGACATCCGTCCATACACAACACGTACATTGTACGTAAATAAACTTTAGTACATATACAGATTGTTCTATATAAAAGGCACAATCTTAAATGCGGCAATCAAATTGCGAACGGAGTGAAATAGCAGAAGCACTATGTAATGTACCTACTTATCTTTTTTACAAGGGGTCACTAGCACATGACGTACGGAAAGGAAATGGTAAAACTTCTCTAATTATATTGACAGGGAGGTTGCATGAATTATTATTTATCTAAATCTACGATATTCAAGAGATCTCACTAATGAAACGAGTCAGTCAATGAGCGTCTCCCTGATTCAAAGGAATTCATTCATATTATTCATTAATTTTATTTTTATTTATTATAATATAATCAAGTATTTCGTAATAGAAATACATTTCAAATGTTTTGTTACATAAATGTTTCTCATCATCTTCATACATTTTGTTTATAGCCATACCTTAAAACGCACCACCATTAAGTAAAACGCATATTATGTATGTACGACATAGGATGCGAGTACGATAAATCATGCTGCGCTATCATTTCTTCGAGCGGCTGTCTAATCTCCAAAGCTATTTATGAATGAAGTAAAAATTTACATCATCTGAAGTTACGAAATGTTGAGAACAGATCTGAACTGAAATAGTGAGTAATGTTGGTGCAGGGAGGACACAAGAAACTGTATCTTTAAAACTAGCTTTAAAACATGTAGGTACTTAGGTATTAAACCATTATTGTTATATCTAATTTGTCGAGCAAATTTCGTTAGCGATAATTGCCCTGCTGGACACTACTCCCATTTGACGACTTCTCATTAGAATAAGTTTGAATGTTGTTTTGGCTGTGGAATATATTATTTACTAACAAGATAATCCAAACTGGCAAGTAAATTGATTATCCTGCCTGACTGGCAAATTAAATTTACGAATCAAATAGCAGACGTACTACGTTGCACCGTAGCACGTCAAAATATCGGTAGTGCAATACATTTTCCAGCGTTCTTCATTTTAACTATTTCCATTCCTTTGCGCAACAACGTCTGCGTTCTACATTTAAAATACTTATTGCTTGTTTATTATATTTTATTTATCACTAGCTTTTGCCCGCGGCTTCGCTCGCGTGAAATTCGATTTAAAAAGAAGAAAGTAAGTAAGCCCGCTACCGTACCTTTATTTCGGCGCGCGGAACAATTCGGTTTGTATGAGAGCCACATCTTAGCGTAACCGGAACTGAATTTTATTTAGCCTACCTATCCTGTGTCTCGTATAGCTAAATGTCCTTGTACTAAGTTTCATCGAATTCAGTTATGGAGGAACATACATACAGAAAAGATTTCTAAAAATTATCAAATCAGTTTTAGTATCATACGTAGAGTCTACAAACTCAGTATCTCATAAAACAAAGTAATTTACTCCATGACCAGACCACCCCTTACAGTTACATACATACTTACATTATTAGTATAGTATAGTATAACATATTCAATAGAACATTCCACAATTGATATATTTCATCTGCCATCTTTCGAAATCTTCGAAAAGTATCTGTCGAGCGTCAGCCAGATGAGGACTGGCAAAAGATTTCTTCGTTATGTTCGTCGAGCGGTGTGGGTGGACATCACGGAAAATGGATCACGGAATGGAGGTGTACGAATACACAATACACGAAGCGTCCGCCACGCACCAGCTATAAACTTATAGCTTTATTTGGTCCCATTGCAATAAATCGAAAGCGTTTTGTGGCGGTATGCATATTGCATTGTGAGGCCGCGCCGCCCAGGTGCGGTGGTGGTGGTCGAGCCGAGCTCACGTAGCCCGGAGGAGAAATAAAGCGCTCGTGCAAGGCGGATTATTGTAGAGCTGATTTTATCTAAATTGTAAAACTTTCAATGTCTGCATCGCTATTGTAATACGAGTATTTTATTCACGATTTTATGGATATTGCATTTTTCTATTTTGTCCTACTGTGTTTAGAACGAACGCGCGATTCAGATATAATGAAACAGAGTCAGTACCTGAACGGCGGCGATTAAAAAAACATTTCTTTTTGTAGCTTTGGATAATACTTTGAATTTACGTAAGTGCCACATACTTAAATGTATGAACTTATTTCTACCGTAGTTCACGTGCAGAAGGTTCCGTGGCTATTCCCTTCTTGCACGCATAAAAAGTGCGTGCCACAGAACAACGATCGGGCCACACCGCCCGCGCCCCCGGGCGACAAGACCGGACTTTTTTGCTGTGTGAGTGCGTGCGCTGCTGGTTCGTTCGTACCCGGACCTCGTGCCGAACGTTTTCTCCGCGCAGCCTCCGCCATCGCCGCCGCGGCCGCCCCGCGCCCGTGAGACATTTCTACGCTCAGAAGAATGTAATTTTTTTCTCTATAACAGTTTAATACACAAATTTCTAAATATAGTCCAAATGGACTACTCCAATATATTTATCAATTATATATATTATTTATTTTGGATTAATAAAGCATTTTGTTTTTCGAATAATCGCCTCGGACGGAGCAAATAGTATCCTTACTATAACTTTCTTATCTTCTTCTTTCTTTTCTCTTTCTCATTCTTTACTATAACTTTTTATGCCATTCAAAATATTGTTTATAAAACATTTTAGTTGTCTAGCCTTTGAAAGACCTTTTTCATCGATGTACCTACTTACTCGATTAGTTAAAACAATATATATATAGGAAGGACGGACAGACATCTGACCGATAATATAATAAGTGTTCCTCCCGACTCCACGGAACCCTATAATTAAATAGGAGCATGTGAACACTGTCAGTCTACCGTGAACGTTAACGTTACTGGGTAAATTTGTTTGGCTTACTACGGTTAGTACATGGTTGTACTCGCGGTAGCGCCACGCGCCTGTCCGAAATGTCGCCCGCTAAAAATACCGCGATTACTACCTACGGTAATCCAAATTTACCCGGTAACAGAAGCCTGTGTGAGAGAGCAGACAATGCAGGAGAAATTCTTAAATTGTGAGGAACTCATAATTTTTTCAATTCAGGGTTCAATTTCAAATCACGTCAGCAGTGATAATAATAATTAGTGTAATCGTAAAAAAAATAATGAGTTGTACGAATTATTTTTAATAAAGCCGGCGCCGCCATCAGCATTATTCACGAGAAAGGAAATCACAAGAGAAGAGGGCTGCTCCAAATTATATAGGTAAATACGATGATTTACGGTCGACGGCGCCACTTACTGGGGCCTCAGACTGGGGCAAAGAAAAAGCAGAACGTTTTCATAGGCAAGGAAAAAATAAAGGAGACTGACGAAAATTTTGGGGCAGAAAAAAAATTACGTTGTTGTTGAATATTCATTAAAATGTTGTTAGGCATGGCGTACAGCGAGGTAAGGTTCGGGTGACGGAGGATTACCTCCCGTTGATTGGAGAATGCGGTTAGATTAAGGAATTATCCGACAAGGAAAACGAAGCTCCAATCCCTTTTTGATTACACCGAGTCCTCGTCGTCGAACCGACGACGCGGCCTCGGACGCGGCGGCGGCGGCGGCGGTGGCGCGGCGGCGGCGCGGCGGGGCCGGGCGTGTGTACCGACTGCCAACAATCGAGTTTACATCGACGTGGGTTTTCGTAATGCGCGATCCTTGTAAGACGATAAAAGGTCGTCGTTTAAGATAGGTAAGATGGATGAGAGGTTAAGATCGGACAAGGATGTGCACACAATTACAGTACCAAATGAAAAATTATTTGCCAATTCAATTAAATAATATATTATGTAGAATTTTCCTCCACAGCTCAATATGTAAATTCCTTCCTCTTCGGTTCAAATCCAATATGCAGCGATCCCTCAGAAAGTGCCTCATAATCCATCGCGACCTTCCAAGAATCCAATCGCGCGGAGATAGAGGCGCGAGATGTTCTCGAGATATTGTGTTTGCTGTCGGCGCGGGGCGGTGCGGCGGTACATAGCTAGCTACATAGCATCGAGTCAGTCTAATGAACGTCTGTAGCCTATACGTCGTCGTCGGTCTACGGCCGATGTTGTTTGCTCAGATATAAACAAGTTAGATTAGAGTTACGGCGGCGCGGGGGCGGCGGCGCCTAGCCTTCTCCGCTCCGCGCCGACACTCGTTCACGGTGAACCCAAACTAATTCCTCTCCCAGTATAATTTAACCAACAGCGTTTTACAGCGTCGTCGTTACTGTCCCAAGCTGTCACTGTTAAATTGCAATTTAAAATGGTCACCTATATACAAGCTGTTTCAGGATAGGCTTCAGAAACTTCAGGAATAGAAAGTACCCATTATTAGAAGAAAAAAAAAATCTTTATCACTCAAATCGAAATTCCGTATTTTTTTCATACAAAAATTTAAAATTTTAATAAAAACTCGATGGACAGTGAGTATGGGGAGATTTGGCAATGGTCTAGGTCTGGAGAGTGCAATAACCTATTCAAGTCCCCTTTTTCTTTTGATGTCATTAAAATTTTAGTGTTTGGAATTTACCTACATGTAGTTTAATTGTACTAGTTAAGCATGTAAGTTAGTCATTTTATTTTTATTTAATAAAGGCGGATGTTAAAACCGTCCACCAAATCTCGATGAAATTATTTTCACCAAAAAGTACTATAAAATGACCGAATCTGGGAAAAAGTTTCTGAGCTTTTCGTCTTCAAATATGAACCTCTTTCGAACCCTGAAGTTACGAAAAACTATACTGAAACACTCTGTATACTTTAAATTCTTATTACCTATTAGGTTCGATGCTAGACGTGGACTTTGTTCTTGTGTACAGAGTCTGATTCCTGTTCACTTCAGCTAGCCTAATTAATTTCTGTAGGTTCTGTAAATATATTTGTGCGCTCGTTAGATCGGTTCGTTCGCGAAGGGAATGGTTTAAATCTGGCAAGAGACATTTTAAAAAAACCTTGACGCCATCCGCGTGAAAAAGGTAAAATAAAAAAATGTTTACATGTCGCCCGCAGCACAGCGGAGGCACCGAAAAGAGGACGCTGGCTGAATGGTGTATGTAGGTATGCATATTTATCCTGCTAATTAATTACACGGACGTAAGCGCCGAAGAGTTTACTGGTATAAAAACAAAAGTTTACATTTTGTCCCGCACATGTGCCGCCGTGCCGTGCCACCCGGGCCGGGCTCTTTGCACAGATCCGCAAACAACGCCCTGTCCTGTCTGCTGTCTCATGTCCGTCGCCTTCCGCCTAATACTTTTGATGTTAAAAACAATCTGTCAAATATGCACGGAGGATTCCGTAGAGACGCTATACCATACGTGTCAAAAAAACATATCCCTTTGTTTTTTGTCTGGCACCATCTATTATTTAGTAGCGTGAATATGTACTAATCTATTGAATGCACGTTCTTGTATGGAGACCCCGGTTATTTTTTTTTACTTTTTACATTTGAGGGTTCAGTATCCATACGTATTACTAAGCCTACGCCGCGCCGCCGTCTGTCTGTCTGTCTGTCCGTCCGTACTAGGGCTGTAACCGCAATATGTAGCCGGTTGAAATTTTCACAAAATATGTGTTATAAATGGCGGATAAGCCAACAAATAATAAATAAAAAAATCGGTTCCTCCTTTGAGGTACGGAACCCTAAAAATGAGTCAAGTGCGAGTATTACTCGTGCACGGAGGGTTCCGTAGATCCGCGGTAAACAAAAATAAATAAATAAATTTTGCAAGTTTACATTTTTATTATAAGAACCTAGATTGATTGATATGATAATTAATTACTTACATTATATGACATGGTGTTTGTTCACCGCTCTGCCGCCGCAACCACTAATGGATCAAACTCATAGCGATAATAATATTTCAAGATATTACATGCGTTCCTCTTGAAACGCAAACACATGAATGTCTCAAGGCAAGATGTGGCTTGAAAAGAAATATTATTCATGCTTGGCACATATGTAACAGTTTTGTATTCCCACGCGGAGACAGCCACTTGAGGGGTCGCGGCATCCGTGACTCATGCCATGCATAAGCAAGTCTAAGGCGGGTTCACTGTTCATGTTTGACACCAATATGTCAAGAAATCTCTTCCCCTCATAATGACAACATTTGTAGAACGAATTTACATTTGTGGCGATATGGTGTAGCTCGACGTTTCAGGTGAGCGAACGACGAATGACGAACGAACGAAGAAAAGCGTGGTAAAAAATTCCCCGGCCCTTAAAAAGTCAAAAATAATTTCCGTTTAGTTACTTAAAGGAGTCGGGGGACCGCTAAGTAAATACCCGCGCAGCTCTGAGTTTATGTATTTTATTTTAAAAAAAGTTTTTTTTTTAATTTAACTATTATTTCAAAACTTAAAAAAATCCCATTCAATTCGGTCCATCCGAGAGACGTAATTTTTTTATTACTTCATAATTACTTTATTAATTGATTACTAACCTAGCAAAGAACAAACGGTTAAACCAGCTTTTAACGGTTAAACGGTTTAAGCAGCAAAAAAAAATAGTTTCCGGTCTGAATTTAAGGCTAATCCTTTGCCTTACGAAATGACAATAATACGGAGCTGACATTTGAAACTACGACAACACAAACGCCCTTAAAAGGCACAAGGCGATGAAAGGTCAGGTCTTTATCCTGAAGTATGTTAAGTGGCTCGATACTAATAAGGTCAACGTACATTTTACACTTAAAAAAATATTTAAGATTTTATGTTTCTTAATTACGTCGTATTTCTGTCATTATCGCTTACGTGCTACGACCACTGATACTTGACGGAAAAGAATTTTAAGTATTCACACATTGTTAATAGATATTATATTCATGTTTTCTATGCGGAGTTCTAGCGTAACTTTATCCAGCTGAATCTTTGATATCAGCACATCGAGAAAAGACTTTCAGAACATTCTGCGAGGCGAAGACGACGTGACGTCACGCACGGCACAGAAAAGGGCTGGAATGTTTACGTTGGATTTACGATTGGGGCGTGCCTAGGTCATTCCGATGGTTACTCAACGGCGCCAAGCGCACAAGTCGCCAAGTTAGACGCCGCGGTGAGGTGCGACACGAGAGGCTTGCTGCACTCTCGGTATGTAAAGTAAAGCACAAGCGGTTGCGTGACCGCGCCGCTGCCGGTAAAGTGCCTCCAAGTAATCTAGGCATTCCACTTAAACACTAGTTCTTCTAGCGCTCTGTAGCAACGTCACCAAGGTGTGAATCAGAATACGCTCAGAGGTTGCGTACTCCGGCGGCGGCTGAGGGAAAACCTGCAAAAAATCGGGAAAAGTGCACAAAGGCGCGCGGCCCGGTGCCGTATTTCCTGCTTTACGAATGAGTAATGTAGACGCAAACATGACTCCGCATTCAATGAGAAAACTTCCTTTTGCTTATGACAACAGTCGGCGCTCGGCACTTGTGACTCCCATTCCGGTGGTCGTCGTCGCAAGTCCTGCTTGAAACTGTTTCTTTCAAACCGCTGCGCTCGCACCGCTCAGCCTTCCAGCGGCGCGACATCCTTTGAGTTGGGATTCGCATTTGTAAATGATTTTTTGCTTCGCTCCTTTTGGATAATGAATGTGTGTGAACTTGTTGTGTAATGTTGTGTAAACGTGTAAGTGTAAACTTGTAAAAAAAAAATGTTACGCAAAAGTGTGAACTGTAGTTTTGTATAAAGTTATTTTAGATTTAATTTTATTATTAGTGTAGGCTAGGCTTAAAATGAGCGACCCTTGTGATACTCGCAAGTGGCCATATGCAGCGCCTACGCGCCCTTTCTATTGTACAACTGTATGTTGCTATGTGTTAATGTGTGATAGATAATGTATGTACTATACTTCAATTGAATAAATGACTATTCTATTCTATTCCGGCTAGGTGGACAGATGACCTAAAAAAGGTAGCCGGGAGTGGATGGATGAGAAGAGCGGAAGACCGCGTGTGGTGGCGTGCCTTGGGAGATGCCTATGTCCAGCAGTGGACCGATACATGCTGATGATGATGATCTATTCTATTCTATTGTCTTGCGAGTTTCAATTAACGATTTCTTGTGGTTTTCTAGGCTTTGATCGCAATACTAAACTTATAGATATTTTCGCGGTGCGGCAGGTAGGTATATCGGAGAAGTCACGAATGTTATGTAGTTATTTCGACGAACTATAAATAAAGGCCAAGGCCACACTGAGCTTATTTTGAGCCAAGTAACACGGGCTAGTCGCGTCCTTAAAATCAGAGCCGATATCGGAGCAGTGATTTGGGGGGGTGGGTCAATCGGATGCTACTCTACGCACGTTCCTGTCCTGTCCTACTTCCCCAAATAAACTAAAAATAAATGAATTGTATAATTATCTGTTTACACTAGTGAGCGCCCCGAGTCCCAAGAGATACTCGTAAATGTTTAGTTTATAATTTCCTAGCAGCCCCAATTTAAGGCACCGATTTTCCCATACATAATTTCTTTCAGCTTTCCTAGCCTAGCCTAGCCTAGCAGTTATCACACCCCAAAGGTATTATGATAGAAAATGCCTAGAGGCATTCAGTGTTAATGTTATCTTTTGCCCATATTTTTTAGTGTATATATAATCATATATATATTACTAGCTTTTGCCCGCGGCTTCGCTCGCGTGAAATTCCTATTTAAAAAAGAGAAAGTAAGTAATCCCGCTACCGTACCTTTATTTCGGCATGCGGAACAATCAGTTTGTATGAGAGCCACAAGCGTAACCAGAACTGAATTTTATTTAGTGTCCACTATCCTGTGTCCCGTATAGTAAAATGTGCTTGTACTAAAAATAAATCGTCAATTTAGTTTTAGTATCACACATAAACTTACTCCATGACCATCCCTTACAGATTTATTATTAGTATTGATTGATGATATAAATAATATATATAATACAATAGAATACAATATATTCCTATTAACGTATCTTTCAGTTCACTTCGGTGTAAAGTTTCATGGAAGTTGCGATGTCTGTCGATGTTCACCCTATTGCGTCGGCGAGAGTAAGCGTTCGGAGCGGACCACCTACCCTACCCCACTCCCGCAAGTGTGATACTGATAGCTAATGTATCGGTAAACTAAGGGGGCCATTATCCCTGTACTATCAAAGCCCGGGCGCAAGTAATCACAGCGGCTGAATGTGATTGATACGCGGTGGCGAGCTCTCAGGTAGTCGCATCCTAGCCGTCCATTAACTGCACTTCCATCACCACCGCTATATAGATTGCGGTAGGGTTGTTAAACACCCGGGATTTCCGAGATTATCCTGTAATCACTTGATTTGTCTTTGATCCTGCATGTAGGTATATACGATATAATCGATAATATAAATACGTCTCCCGTAAAAATCAAGAAAATTCAATAAAAATCAAATTAATTCTTACCTATGGATCAAATCTCATTTTCTCCCATATGTATCAGGCTTAAAACGGATTTAGTTTGTACATACATAATTTCCATATGCAGTGTTCATGTTTATAAAACCGGAAACGTTTCCTGTTCAGTAGAAGCCCCGGAATTATATTTGAATGTACCGGAATAACTTTCAAGTATCATGGAATCCTATTAAAATGTTCCGAAATCATTCAAATGTTTCGGAAGCCCATTGAAATATTTCGGAATTCTCCGAATCTGATGACCCTAGGGAATGGCCACAGCACAGACGCCCGGTCCTCTTCTCGGACGGAGGGCTCATCAATCAATTACATTGAAAGTCCTCGGTGTCCTTTTCCTGAGGTTTTCGATGGAGATATTTGGACGAGGGAGGTTATTACGCGTCACGTTCATAGGGGTCACATCGCAACCCTTTCGCTCGGTAGTGCCTGGACGAAGAAGTTTGCATGCGCTTCACGAATGATCTATGACTAGCTTTGAATCTAATTCGACGATTATTTAATTCGTATCTGAAATTACTGAAGTAAAATACTGATACACCGGTTCCGAACGGTGAAGCAGCAGATATGCACGTAATTTTTTTCGTCAGAAAAAACTCATTGGTACACGCCGACCGGATTGGAACCTCGGACACAGATTACGATGCCCAAACCATGCCCAAACCACTCGGCCACCCGTCGCTCGACGGCTTACGGCTGAATTTCCATTACACGCACGAGTACCTACACCAAACGTATGCAGGTGTGACGATTGCACTCGCTTGTACATGCAAGTGCATAGGTACACAGTAACGTAATACCAGCAACGTATTTCGATAGTGTAAGCTAGTTGGAACTTGCACGTAATCAATTTGCATATTCAAATAAACTTTATTCGCCTTATCGGGGCTATGTTACGATTTCCTCCACGCTAAAACTGCGACAAACCGACAGACAAGGATGTTTACACGCTTGTCTCGGGACGCACGCGCGGGAGCACGGAGGCTCCACATCGACACACCGGAAATTGCCCCCCGGAGACTCTGGCTGAAGGCTCGTGTGAGGCGGAGGCGCTCGATTAACATCCCCATTGCTTGTAAATACGCTCGCATACACCACACCCCACGGGTTAACTCCTGTGATGATTTATTAATTAAAAAGCCTGTTAAGTGCGAACGTTCTTCACACGAGTAGCAGGAATACGAGTACATAAAACTCTCGACCCTTAAAAAGTAAAAAATCATTTCCGTTTACTTACTTAAAGGATTCGGGGAACCGCTAAGTAAATTCCCGCTCAGCTCTGAGTTTTTGACGTGATGATGTCACGTCTTATAAATTGATGAACACCGGCTGCACGCACGAAGAAGTGTAACGTTCCATCTAAACCTGTGTGTGCAAGCGAGAGCGCGATAGAGACCTGTGTGTGCAAGCGAGAGCGCGATAGAGAGGCATAGGCATATAGTAGGAAATACAAAATATATTTCTCGGTCTTTTGCGAGCCTCGAACCCGCGGTCCCTGCCACCATCACTGACCAGACTTGTTATCCACGCGGGCTATCGACCGTGTACATATCGCTGCAAATTTTCTCAACAGTATGTGAATTTCGTGGAGCGAATTTCATGGAGTGACATCTAGCGTCCACATCTAGCGTCAATATTAAATAAAATACTTCAGCCAGCGGTATACTTATGGCGTTATGTAGGTTTGATGGCGTTATGTAGGTTTTTTAAATATAAATTACAAGCTGTGCCCGCGGCTCCGCCCGCTCTCATATTTCACTTCACTGCTAACCTCATAAGCATACATCGGAATCCGCGGGGCACGAATGATTCAAGGTTGTTTAGTGATGGGACAATGTATCCACAAATATCGAAAATCGATCGTTATTTTAGAATAATATAAAATAATGTCGATTATTAAAACTAAGAGTATTTCTATAGAAAATAAGATATAATAAACAAATGTTGTATTTACTTTGTAGGTACAATACAAATCTGTTCAAACCACAATATTAGATTTATTAGTATGGAATAGAAAGAATTTGATTTTTTTTACCAACTTACACGTGTTACATCATAATGATATAGAAGACTTTTTTGTTACTATTATGAAACTGAATCGATTAGGCTATAAAAATCAACCACCTATTTTTTATTTAAACACATAAAAAATATTTTACATAAAAAAAAGGCCAAGGTCCAAAAAAATTGGTCTTACAAAATTAGTTCATAGTAAGCTAAGGGGGGGTTCTGTATCGGAAATAGATCACTTTTGAAGAACAAAGAATTTTTTTTTTCACAAAAAAATTTTTTTTTATTGTTAAATGTAAAAAAAAAATTTTCTTAATCGTTTCGGTTTCGTGCTAGGAACAAAAAAGTCTTCGAACACGTATATCTCTTTCTTTCAGAAATTGTGAAAAACCACAATTTTAGTTTTATTAGTATGGAATAGAAAGAATTTAATTTTTTTTACCAACTTACACGTGTTACATCATAATGGTCATGAAGACTTTTTTGTTACTGTTATGAAACTGAATCGATTAGGATAAAAAAATCAACCACCTATTTTTTTATTTAAATACCTACATAAAAAAATTTTTTACTTAAAAAAAGCCCAAGGTCCAAAAAATTTTATATAGGTTTTACTCCCTATATGATACAGAACCCCCCCTTAGCGTACTATGAACTAATTTTGAAAGACCTTATATAAATATGTATTATATTTACTTAATCGTTAACATAAAGTATACATTTTTTTTTTTTTTTTTTTTTATTGTTAGCTCGACATATGGCGCCGAGGCACCCATAAGGTGTCTAACGGCGCCCATGGACATTCGGTCGTATTCGGGGGTTGCGAATGCCATGCCGGCCTGACAGGTGCCCATTCGCGCCCCTCTTGAAGGACCCGAGACTGTACTTGGGGGGAAATATATGAGCAGGGAGAGCGTTCCAGAGTTTACCGGTTCTGTACAGGAAAGATCTGCAGAATCGATTGGTACGCATGCGTGGTAAGTCCAGCGTATATGGATGCAATCCCTGCCCAGTGCGCGTGGTGCGGAGGTGGAAAGGGGACGGCGGGATCGCGTTAAACAGCTCCTCCGAGCACTCCCCATGGAATAAGCGATAGAACACACTTAGGGAGCCGACATCCCTACGGTGTTGCAGTGGTTCCAGATCACGGGACACATGTTTATATAAGTACTGTAGGTAAAAAAAAAAAAAGTACTGTAGGTATATAAGTATTCAGGTCTGAAATATGACATGAATAAAATACAATAAACAAATAAATATGAGTATCGATAACAGTGTCGATTGTTTATTGATCGCCGTAGTCAATCCCTAACAAGGTCGTATTCGTGCCCCGCGGATTCCGATGTCTGCTCATAAGCTATTTAGCGTGATAGTAAGTAGCCTATAGTTAATGGAAAGAATCAAGCTATCCGTAGAATTTTGTTTTATTAAAATCGGTTCAGTGGTTCTCGAGTTATAAGCGGACAGACAGACACTCAGACAGACAGAAAGCAGACGTTGGATTTTATTATAGGTAAGGAAACAAAAATTAATAATCGTTATTTTCTCATATTTTTTATTAGTTATTATCACATCTTTATCATGTACTTAAATTAATTTTCATGGTAAATATCCGCCGGAACTGATTTACTTTATGACATCATCACGTAAAACTATCGTCCGTAAACCAACTTTACAGACAACCAATTTTTTTTTATATGTTATTTACTTAGCGGTCTCCCGACTCCTTTAAGTAAACGGAAATTATTTTTGGTGTTTTAAATTTGTAATTTACCTTTTTTTCAAAAAACCGCATGCAAATCGTTTCACTTTTTAAGATAATAAATTTTTTGATTACTTAATTACTTGGTTACAAACCTAGCTAACAACCATCTCGAATATAAACCAGCTTTCCAATAAAAAAACCGCATCCAAATCGGTCCATCCGTTTCGGAGCTATGATGCCACAGGCAGACACACACATACACGTTAAACTTATAACACCTCTCTTTTTTCGTCGGGGGTTAAAAATAGGTAACGAAATACGACAATTTGGGGATTGAAGGATAAGTGATCTTGCATTTTGATTATTGAATGTTTGTCTATGAGCCGGTTCGTCGGTTTGCTTGTTTGTTTGTTTGTTTGCACCTACATGCAACACGTAACTACTGACCCAATTCGGACGGAGTTTTCTAAAAAAAAACTAGGATTAACATATGGGCTATAATATTATAATATAGTATCACGCCATTATTCATACGAACTGCTCAGCGGAGTAGAAGTGAGCATCCTCTGAGAAAAATAATTATCTAGAATGTAGAATTTAATTTGTTTTTGTTTTCAGAGTTGAAACAATAAGCAACGCGAGCGGAGCCACGGAGACCCCGTGGCCATGGCCAGTATGCAATAAAATTTATTTTTTATTTTTTATTTATTTACTGGCAAAGGGATTTTTTCTTCCGAAGGCGTTCACTATCGACCCCACTGCTCAGCTAAAATCTCTCCCTGCGTGCAACTACTTTCAAATGATTGTTCCATGATGAAGTCGGGACACAGTGCGGATGCTATGGTCGCAAGGCTGGTGCGATCCATGCTCCAAACAGTAAATAGTTTGAGCCATTCTTAGGTTATAAGCGAACATATTATGTGCATACATATATATTATGTATACATTACATTAACGCGGCATACAGTCAAGATGGCAGACGTTGTTGAACTTATAAAATGTAGGGATGTGCATCTCCTTATGGACCGCCGCCGCCGCGACAAAGTGCATGTATGTATTATAGCTTTGATAACGCGACGCAGCAGGTGGCAACGCCGACCGAGCAGTGGTCACGAGTTCCGCCCAGAATTGAGCTATTACTTACAGGGGCGGGCGCCGCCCCGCCGCCGCACCGCGCCGCCTCGCTCGAGAGCCAATTTAAAAGCACCTTCGCCTTTTTCTTTATCCCGTTCGCGAGAAACCACAGCGCGAACAAAGTGAAAAGCCGCTTTGTAACACTTTGTGCTCTCGACTCGACTCACTTCCTCTCATCGCGGCCGCCCGCCCGCCCCCGCGCCGCGCGTAGCCGCGCCGTGTCGCCGCCGCCCGCCCGCCGCGCCTCCCCGCACTCTCTGCATTTCCGCACCGCACTTTTCATAATTTGTCCCGACTTCACAAAGGACTAACAAACAATATTCCTAAGGGAGTACCTAAAAAAGTTAGTCGGTTTGTTAAGGCGAAGCGCAGGCGGGCGACTATTTCGAATCGCCCGGCCGAGTTTTTTTTTCTTATAATTTTTTTTTTCACGCTGAAAAGTTGGAAAGTCGGTCGCTTCGCCGCCGGGTTATATTATAAATTTATTAAATCGTTTGCTCTTACCGAATTTCGGCGCGAACTGGGAAGTGTCCGCCTCGCCGATTCTGTTTGCTCGTTCGCGGCCAATCCCAACTTTATTTGGCGTACTGCCGACGAGACGCTGCGCGGGGTTATGTTTTATGTATTATACATTTCTTATAATTGATTTAATAAAAGCTTAATAGAGAGTGCTGAACCGCGTATTCTTCTCAGACAAACTACGTAATAGCGCTCAATTAAATTAATTCGCATTATATTTTGTGTTATAACTATGATCAATTATAATAACAGATCCGCAATCTGCAAAACTACATTAATTATTAAATTACTCAAATAGCATTTCGTAACTATTCAATTCGATTCAACCGAGTGTGCGGTCGTTTGTACGTTATTGATAAACTATATTTTGCCTGCGGCTTGCCTCGCTTGAAATTCGTATTTAAAAAGAAGAAAGCAAATAAGCCCGCTACGGTACCTTTATTTCGGCGCGCGGAACAATTCGGTTTGTATTAGCCTATCCTGTGTCCCGAGTCCCGTGTAGTTAAATGTGCTTGTATTAAGTTTCATCGAATTCGGTTGATCGGTTTAAGAGTTATGGAGGAACATACATACATACAGAAAAGATGTCTAAAAATCGTCAATTTAGTTTTAGTATCATACATAGAGTCTACAAACTCAGTATCTCATAAAACAAAGTAACTTATTCCATGACCATCCCTTACAGATTTATTATTACTATTACTATTGATTGATGATAAGTTGATAGATAACACTAGACTGTACAGTTTAATCTGTAGTTTAGCCAAAATATCTCGTTTAACTCACAGTTAACGCTGAGCGTGACGCTGGCCTCCAGCTTCTCCCCATCTGGCATGGCGCGGTTCCAGACCGCGCAGCGGAACACTGCGCCGTCGTCGTCGCGCGTCGGCGTCAGCGTGAGCGTCGCGACGCTGGCGTCCGCGCGCGACTTGCCGCTCACCAGCTCCGTCTCCAGTGGATAGGACGAGCCCTCGCGATACCACCTGCAAGTCATTTGCATTAGATAAATAACCAATGGATGAAGAAATGAAGTAAATTTATGGCAGCCAGATCAATATTACTGCCACCATTACAGATATAGTTATGATGAAAATGCTGTTTATTGAATTATTTTCTCTTCATAGCAATACGTTCCGTCAATATAATTACATTACATACCACACACGGTATACCGACAATCTGGGTAAGCAGAGTAATCGGTGTTATGCTGCAAGAAGTTCGATAAATTACAGCACAACACCTACCACCACGTTTAGCACAAGTATTAGGACAAGATAACTGTCTAGCAGCAAGTAAGGCACGAAGACCCACTGCATGACTCGGTGGAAGGACCGTGCCAAGGTCCTTTGGTCCTTGCAGCCCTTTAGTACGGCATCTCGTCCTTATCCCTTAGTCGCCCACTACGACATGCACAGGGAGAGCTGCAGGGGGCTATTCTTTTTAAGTACCGGCCCCAAACAGTACTCATGTCAATACTGTCAGGCACTACACGGTAATATTATCAGTACTAGGTTCAGTAATAATAATAGCGCAGTGCTACTGCCTTCCGAAAGTGCAGGAAACATGTTAAATAGAGTCGGACTCGCGCACCGAGGGTTGTCTTAGATATGTTGTAATATTATTGTAATATGTTATGTTATTACAATAATATTAGTCGTGTACGTACAGGCTGTCTATGTAAATCAAGAACGTGTCCATACTTGTCACTCATCATTTCCTACACATTGTCGTGGTAGTATGTAGCACTGCGCTATTATAACATATTTTTACATAATTTGCAAAATGTGATAAGCTTCAATCGACAGTTTCTACTGAACCACCAATAATCGGTTCAACGGAAAATGTCATTCGCGGCACCGCTATTTAAGTAATTAAAATTATCGCTGCGATTTTACATTTTAAAATGCACCGTCCACATAATAACAGTTATGCAATAGTGAAATTAAATAACTACGATTTATGCTTCAGATATTTCTCTCATTTCCACATGAACGAATTGGTATTGCACTCTGGGAAAATTTCGCTTATAGTTGTTACAAATAAAAACATTTTCTAATAACCTGAGAAGAACAGTCGACAACACAAAATGATACAACTGTATCAAATATTTCAAAGATCTACTGGTGCCGTCTCTTTCAGAGTTGAATAACTCAAAATCTGCAAGGATCTTTCAGAGTTGAATACTTTATTCAGCAGGTATACCTAAGCCTATCAATTTAAACGGTTAACCCCATCTCCGTTCTAGAAACCTTTAATTCAGATCATTTCGACATAAATATTCTACTACTAGCTGTTGCCCGAGGCTTCACTCGCGGTAGACTCGGTTTAATAGCAAATCCGATTTAAACGCAAGTTTAGTATGATAATAGGCGATCACTTCTCTTATATTCTTTCTCTCTCCCTCATTCATTCCCCCCTCCCCTCCGTCCTTCTCAGCCCTCTCCATCCGGCACTACCATACGACCCTAAATTCCGTTCATACTATATACTATCAGCCCTATTTATATTTAGCGTGATGGTATTTAGTGATGCTATTTAGCCCATAGTGAGCCTCAACAACTACTCTTTACATTGGTGCAAACAGCATCAAAATATTTTGCTCAGTCGTTCCGGAGTTTACCTCAAACATACATACATACAGACAGACGTTCCCTTTTATAAGAAGTAGAGATAGAGATAGAGAAGATATGTTTCATAAAGTTGTTATTATTTAAATGAAACAGAACCGCTCAGAATATAATTATCATATCTGCGAGGATAACATTGTAAGGTTATATTTGCGACTTCGGTCCTACGTCTGTGAAATCTCAACTCTTAAATAACGACAGGTGCCGCGGAGCGGAGCGGCGGCGCCGAGTCGACAGCAACAGCGTGTTACTGCTAAAAGCGAGCTTGTTATCACGGGCGAGGCAATTAACAACACTGAGACAATGGCGATGACAGAACAGTTCGTTATGTCCCCGACAATGCTTCCGCCACTACAGCATAGGAGCCACAGTTTATGCGGAGGTTTCACGCCTGTATTTGCGGGCGGTGGAGCCTTGCGAACGCAACATCCATGAGATCAAACCGCACAGCCAGTCGAAGATAAGCGTATTGAATGGAACACTCGTATATGGCAAACGAACAAATACTCGGTGAATGCTCTACAGCCTGAATTAGTCTCTCTCTCCGCAACGAGAGCAGCGTTGCATTGCATTTACCTACATAATGTAGAGAGAGGAACGCTGGATCTTTCGAGTCGAGTAGAGTTCTACGGTCGAGTGTTCGCTTTCAAAACGGTGGTGGTGGCATTTAATGGCGAATGTTTCATTCAATGCCATCTGCATTTACTGAACTAGTCGGGGTCTTGCAGTTGCACCCCAATACAGAGAAAGAGCTTTCTGTGAGCGGCAGAGGGCTACAGTACTTGAAATTACTGTTTCATTTGGGGCAAATGGACGGTTGGCTCTATAATACTATACACTTTTACTTGATTAATAAATATATATACATATTATATTGAAGTTTCCTAATAATTCCTTATTTTACAATGTGGATCTTTGCGTATAAAGTTAACAAAAAAACACACTTTCAACCACCACCGGCGGCGGCGGCGCGGCGGGGCGAGCCAAGGCTACCGATGGCAGGGCCCTAGGAAGAGGAACCTCCGGACGATGCGAGCAATGTCGACCATAGGGTGCAAGTGTATAGGTACCGTGCAGGTACTCGTAGACCTGAACGCTCTCCCGCACTTAACTTTTACAAAAGCATCTAGTATAACAAAGTTCTAAAGCTGCACCTGAAAGTATTACGATTGTAATAATTTAGATTGAATATCTAAAATGTGTAAATTATAATTTAATAATAAGTAAATCCATGTTTGTACGGCCGTGTAACGTAAGTTAATATATAAATATCCTTATAAAAACCACTTTATCGATTTTCACTGCTCCATTCTGTCACTGCTCAAGATGGTTTTAGGTTATATGCTAACGCTGCGCAAAGCTAAGGCGCTGGCAAAAGCTAGTTACACATATTATAAAGGCGCGGTGCGCTTACAGCTTGTCTAAATATTTCTCGAGTGATTTGGCTGTTCGTTGCTTACGCTATGGACGTGGACATAAAACAAGTGGCGGAGGTTATCCCGGGCTCGGCGGCGGCCTCGGGCCACGATAAGGAGTACAGAGGCACGAATGAGAGGGGCGGCGCGCGGCGGCGCGTGGTTATTTGGCGTCTGCCACAAAGGAGGGTGAAGTTTTGCGCGCAATAAAAGTGGGCCAGGCTCGCGCCGTTGAAGCAAAACTGTGTTGCAGAAATCTTCTTCAATCATACCGGCTCACCATAAAGCGGTGGCTTCGCCGCAAGCTTGCGGTTTGTTGAGCGCATATTTCGCTAAACATAATTTACGGCGAATTTCAAGATATTATTCGGTGAGCGGAGCAATTAATACAATCTTAATTGAGCCAAGGAACCGAGACAACGAGCGACGTAGAAGACGTATGTCTTCAGATCGTCTCGGGAAATTATGGAGGTTTGTTCAATGGCCTCGCGTTGTCTGTGGACTACGGCGATAATAAGTTTACGATTATGTCTAAGAATTTTCAGAGGCCAAACAGCCGAATGTTAAGCGTGCTGAGAGCTCGTCCCGGTTCGTTGCCAAGTCGTTTTCCGGAATAGTTTCAACTTTTGAACAAAGAAGTGCTTCCTGTCAATTCTTTTAAAGTCGTTAAATTTTAATATAAATGGGAAACTGGAATTTTCATGGAGTCGACCCAAACTGCGTAAGATATTTCTAGGAAGAGTAGGCACATTATCGTGCCGCTATTATCCAATTTGCAAATTGATGGGGATCTACGAGCGAGTACATATATTTTATAGAAAATGTCCGAGACTACGAATATCTAAAATGTATTAGAAATAATATTCGAAAACCAATGAAAGTGTAATATGTAAGTACCCGAAGTCAAGCTTAAGTAGACTTATATTGTTGGTTGGCGCACATTTAGAAATCAATCACAGTTGGCTTACGTTCATACAGTCTTGTCTCAAGGTCAATAGTACGAAATTTTCCGTACCCACTTATTTGCCACTTATATTCGAATTACGTGGTGTTGTTTCAAACGAAGGTTTTAAAAATTTCAAAGGTTCACCCTTCAAATATGTAGCATACAGTATTGGTAACAATTCAGAGGTCAATAACTCACAAAGAGAGAGAGAAAGAGAGAGAGAGAGAGCATAGAGTAGCGCCCGTGGAGGGTGCGCGTCGCCGCATGCCGAGCACGGGTGGTGGTAAGTACAGGTCGGAAAGTTGAGCGTTGTGCGCGTGCACCGATATTTACGACAACCAGGGAAGGCTAACATAATTATCGACATCTCAACTTGCTACTTCGCCTATGCATAAATAATTCAGGGACCATCCAATGACGGAGCGAAGCAGGCGCGGGGGAGGGGCGCCGGGCGACGCTGCACGTGCGGGTTTATTCGATTTTCGACTGAAATTTACGAGAGCAATAAAATAAGGTTGAGGATAATGTTTGTCGGATGTTTATCGCGCTCTCGGTACCGTGTTCATTACGGAGATAATATCGTGCCGGTTAGATTCAATTCCGCTGGCACCGCACAGCTCCGCCGCCACCCCGCCCGCCACCGTCCCCACGCACCTGCCGCGCCGACCACGCCCCGCGGTTCAACGCCACGTGGAATTAGGTAGCCTCCTTGCGTTGGTGTGAATTACTTTTATTGGCATTCAGTTTTTTTTTTCATTACTGTTTTATTTGCACTTTGCGCGACTTCATGAGCCTTCGTCGACTATCGACTGGGGTACATACGCTGCAGTCGCATAAGCTTTAAGGAGCTTTTATAAACGTATGTATTTTGAGCGTTTGATTTTGATTTTTTTACTGATTTAAAATATTCAGACAAAATGTCGCGCATCGCGCATGTGTCCAAAATCTGTTTACGCCAACAATATTATTGTCAAATATCTTTGTTTTAAACAATTGTGCAGGTCACAGAGCAAAAAAGTCCGGTCTTGTCGGCGTTGTTGGTGTTGTGGGGGGCCGGGCGCGGGCGGTGTGGCCCGATTCTGTGGTGCAGGTTTTAAGTATAATCCAGGGGTTTTCAACCGGTGTGCCGCAGCACACTGATGTGCATCCATCCGAATGCGAATGACATCCAGGTGTGCCGCGAATTCTAAGTAACCTATTCAAAATTTGCATGAAAACATCGGAAGGAAAGAGCAAGCATAATTTTGCGTCTATCTATTAATCTATATAAATAGATTATCCACAATTACATTTTCACTGAAAAAATTACATATACGGCGTACATTATGTACGAAGTTTTCAGTTTTCTAAATTTCATATGCTTTCTGTATGAACATAAATGTGCTGTGCCGTGAAATTTTCGTAGATGAAAAAATGTGCCAGTTAATGAGAAAGGTTGAAAAACCCTGGTATAATCTATCTCAAAGTAAAAAACATTGAAAACCCCTTCAACTGGTAAAGCTTGATCTGATGTGCGATATGATGTGTTATCGCGACTGGGATCGCGCCACAAGTGTCGCGAGCGGGGTTGGCGGTGGACGGAGTGCCTGTTATTTGTAGCGGTATATAAATCGTTTTGTAATTACAAAGTGTGACACTACACGGTGCTTTATCAAAATTGTGCCTATAGCTTTGAAACTTGTAGAAACGGCGTTATTCCTTATTAAGGAAACGTATAACATAACTCACTAGTATAATTTGCGAGATAATTTGATAAAATATTTCATTCATATTAATGCCTATATAGGTGGGACGGGTCGGGACGATATATTAACATATGCACACGTAAACGTAGGTATTATGTATACGTCGAAGGTAGTGTAACGCAGGATGAGCATATATATTTTATCAAAAAATAAACTTACTTATCGCAGTCAAATTACAATTAAATAAAGAAAATATTCAAAGACAAATTCCTTGTCAAGAAATGAGAGGTGCGAATTTGTGGAATATATTTTCGAATTGTTTTATACGCAGTAGACGGAATCCAATCAGATCGTCACTGAGTGTAGACATATTATTGGCAGGTTGAATTTATGATATGAGAGGTAGTAGAGGTCTCGCTTCTTCAGAATTATTTTGCAAATTATCCTTTATTATGTATTTATGTATTCTTTGTTATGTTCAGCCTGAATATGTGTCCGTTTGTCTTCTGGCAACTCATAAATGAGTTGAGTTCAATAATGCAATCAACACATCTGAATCCACCTCTCCTCGCGAAACCGCGATCAGGAATGTGCCATGGTAGACGATTTGTGGACTTATTACATCTGTCCTGTCCTGTCAAGGCTGTCCAATGGCCACCCCTTAATACGACGCTTCAAGACAGGCAATGAGTTTAAGGTAGACAATTCTACACTTTACAGCGGTGCGTCAAAGGAAACAAATTTAGATTTATTTCGGCGCGCGAAACAATTCTGTTTGTATGAGAGCCATATCTTAGCGTAACCGGAACTGTTATTATTTAGCCTATCCTGTGTCTCGTATAGCTAAATGTGCTGTACTAAGGCCCACTTACACCAACACGAGTTTAAAGTTAAGTAGCGAGTTATGGATTTAAACGCGGTTCCCACAGTCAACGGATGCTAGCTTAACGAGTTAAACTGGTTTATATATTAAATTTGTGTTGGTGCAAATGAGCCTAAGTTTCACCGAATTCAGACGATCGGTTTAAGAGTTATGGAGGAACATACACACTTATACAGAAAATGTTTCTAAAAATCGTCAATTTATAGTTTCATACATAGAGTAGAGTCTACATACATACATACCGAAAAGATTTCCAAAAATCGTCAATTTAGTTTAGTGTCATACATAGAGTCTACAAATGCAATATCTCATAAAACAAAGTAACTTACTCCATGACCACCCCTTACAGATTTATTATTAGTATTGATGATTGATGGGTTCTCAAAAGCCAATGTACCTACCTACGAGCACAGACAGAAATCCGTAGACTCCCAGTCCAGATTCTCGTTCAGTCGTGATGTACTCGTCCGTGTCGTTCAAGCAGCTTGTGCTAGAGGCGTATTTATACCTCTGATATAGGTATGGTGCGTGCATATTTCAGCCTCGTGAGGTGAATTACGAGGATACCACTGCGCTCCGCCGCGCCGCCGTTCAGACCATTGCACAAATAGCAACTTAATCGCAAAGTGTGCGATAATCTCCCAACTCTTATCTCATTATACCCGAACAACGAATAACCAGGCAAACTACAGATCATCCTAATAAATTAAGCGAAGTTTCTACGAGTACCGGGCGGGCGGCCGTCTAACGTAACCACTTCGATTATCGATACCGATTTACGTACGGTTTTCACTGTTACTTTCTGTCACTTCTCAAGATGGTATTAGGTTATAATATAAATCATAACGCTAAAAGTCATCGGCGGCCTAAGCTGTGAGTAAAAAGGTCCCTATAAACACTAGAAGCGAAGTCGCGGGCAAAAGCGAGTAAGCCATAATGGTGACAGATTGCTAAACACAATAGTCCCTATGGGATTGCGGGCAGGCCCGAGCGGCCCATAGCTGAATAGGGTACAGTCCGGGGCGCATATTTCCAAAGTCTAGTATGCGAGTTGCTCTGATTGGTCGTTCTCAACTTTGGCGGGAAATATAAATTTCGGAGCGAACCTACTGAATCCGATATTCGTTTGGTCGCAAATTTACTTTGGTGGCTCAGTGGTAGAGTGTAGGGTTTTAATTTTTTCGATCTCGGCCATGGGTTCGTGTCCCTTTTGCCAAAATTTTTGTTTTACTTTTTTTTAAGGCAATGCTAAGGTGTTAAAATTAGGTTATGGTTATTTTTTTTTATAACCACCTAAGAAAACTTTATTTTCGGAAATACTTCCGAAATTTATATTTCCCGCCCAAGTTGAGAACGAACAATCAGAGCAACTCGCATACTAGACTTTGGAAATATGCGTCCGGGGCAGTCGGATTCGGTAAATAGGCAGCACGTGACCAGCGTGCACGCCGCTGCTGCGGTCTCGTCCCGTCCTAAGTCTCTTCGGACTCGTGCTCACTAATTGAACGTAATCGAGGAATACTCACGCAATTAATTAGAATCTTACGTATGATTAGCTTTTACGAATTTCGAGTATGCGATGAGTATGGTGATTGCTTAGCCAACTAAGTGCTAGATTTTAGGTTTTTATTTTTATTTTTATTGACAGAGCGAAATATGGCGCCGAACCACCCAAAAGGTGTCTAACGACGCCCATGGACATTCGGCCATATGCGGGGGTTGCGAATGCCATGCCGGCCTGACAGGTGCCCATTCACGCCTTTCTTCAAGGACCCGAGACTGTACTTGCGGGGAAATATATATATGGGCAGGGAGAGCGTTACAGAGTTTAACAATTCTGTGGTGGAAAGATCTGCAGAACCCATTGGTACGCATCCGCGTTAAGTCCAGCGTGTAGGGATGCAATCCCTGCCCAGTGCGCGTGTTCAGCAATAACATAATATGACAGACACAGTGAGCTACGTGTGCACCGACATTTTTTTCTGCAAGAGATGTCGAACTTACCCGCATCGGCCGAAGTACCCTCTCATCGCTACAATCTACGTCAGCGACGACGCAAGACTTCAAACTCGCCCTTAAGTTGTTTTGTGCACCTGCTAAAATAACTCCAAGTGAAGAAATGCGATGTATCCTGTATGTGTAATTGAAATTTGTAAAATGTTTTCCTCAATATTCATATTTACATTTCTAAATATGTCCCTACATGTGTGTAAGTGCAATGTTGCAACATTTCAAGTTAGCAGAATAAGTTCTCGAACATATTGCACGTACAGAATCAACTAATCCTGTCTGAATGTCGGTGTAAAGGATACACCCGCTATAAAGTATGCTATAATCCCCTATAAGGCTCTCAAGCCCGGCTTCCGGAAGCACGACAGGTGACGGATATAGCTACCACTAACATTTTATTGAACTGTTTCGAACGGACGTTCGCGTATTTTGGTGTTTTCATTTTATTGAAGGTTTGCGCTGTTGTGAAATTTACGGCTGAAAGCAATAACAGGTGAGACGATTACAATATATTTTATACCTGCCAAGATGTAACGTTAATAAACTTTGTAAGAGAACAAAATAATAATTCCAAAATAAAAATAATTCTCACTTTTGAAATAAAAGTATCTTGCTAGATGTAATAGCTTTCAGTCCGAAACAACACTGGCTAGTTAAGTCCTCTCCGGGCTGATAATTCTTCTGGGAATTTACGCCCATTTTTCTGGGAATGAAGATTAGAGACTTTGTTGAATAATTTTTATAGTAAGTAAATTTTCAGAAGCCGAAATGTCTTGTTATTTCGAATCAATATATTTCTGTTGAATTTATATTGTATTTCTACCAAACACAGATAGGTACTGGTACCGATAGAAAACATTCAGAGTTTCAGAATATCATACTCGGACACACACTATTAAAAGTGCGATTTTAAAATGTGCAGAACCGCGGAAAAAGCTTTTCGCATATAAATTTTCCTGTGAAGCAGACGACGTGAAAACAATTTGCACACTTGACCAAATGTACCTATGTGACGTCAACGTCCACTCTCCAACGTCCGGTCACCGGGGAGGGGCGGGGCGGGCGGGATGTTCCAGCCTTTCCGGAGGACAAGAGCGGGAAACCGACTAATGTGCTAAACTTCGTTGACGCCACTCTGACACGATCTATTACCGTCAACACGACAATTGGTATTACGCAAGCCGCAGTTACTGGCGACACGATAAACAAGACGCGGTCTAACGCCCTAGATTTTGGCCGTAATGGTTTGGGCGCGACAATTTTTTATTTTTTGCCGCCCAGAGTCGCCATAATTGTCTGGGCGGGTGCGGGTAATTCATAATTGTTTTAGCTCATATATTTTTTCGCAGATTGAAGAGATTCATGATGTGGGTTAATTAAGCGAGTCGCTAGTTCATGAAGTGCATTCACATACACATTATGTATACGGTTTTAGCCATCTCGACATGCCTAACAGTACCTATACAATTAATTATCTGCAGTTTCTGGTCAGAGAATGAAGAAGGAGAACGGCTCAACCGATTCATACACATGCAGTTTTCGCCAATTCCAGTGCGACACTATCGTAAACAGGGGCTGAGCTGAAGTGTCGAAAGTTATTAAAGCAGAAGTCCCAAAACAGATTTGCTGTAAGTAATGTCCGACATTAAAGGAGCGAAAAGGTAGACACAGTTCGTGCGGCAGGCACAGTTGCATTAATTTTTTCACACTACAAATCTGGTGCGAAATGGGTCATGCTGTATGGAGCCCGTAAGTAATTAAAGACGGACTCTTACTTAGTCGCGTCGAGCACTATTCACCGGCCGCCGAGTCCGAATGCTCCGAAGTCGAAACCTTTCTCTTTCCTACCTCCTCCCTCTCCACTGGATGCCTCCTACCTTCTCCGTCCCCGGTCCTACCCACCCGCACTTACGCAATTAATTCATCTGCACGCCTCATTAGTCCGTACCGCAGGACTATCCCATCGGAGCACCAAACAAACTGGCCTGAATTGTTTATAGAAACATGGATAGCATAGCTACTATACTTCGGAGCAACTATAGTCGACGGAACAAACTTTTTCATCAATATTCAGATGATTCGTGATTTCAATAAGGTTGGAGTTTTCAAGAAAGTTGTTAGAATGAAAGTGATTGATCGATTCGAATAAATAATGTAACAAGAAACAATACAGCGGGAACGTAAGCAACAAAATATAGAAAGGCTGGCTTATATAAATTATTCCTTACAGTTTCAATTTTACTATAGTTAGCAGTAAGGGCAAAAGTGGAGTGAAGGGGGCTGAAGGTAACTCTAAAATGAAATGTGTGTGACATGGAACTAGAGAGATATATAGAGATATCTCTCCACTTGACGTTAATAGCTCAATTTGACGTTACGAACAACGCCAGTAGCGGTAGCTATAAATTCAATCACACACAACTATAAAATGCCTGGACTAATAAAAGAAGCAGCCATCGGGAAAATGTAAAATAAAAAAAATACAAGCGTTAAATCCTATCACAGTTGACTGCACTGGCGATGGAATTAACTGTGGCACTTTTATTTCCAAAAAATCCTTTCTTAGCGCACGATTTTACGCCACTTTAATGTCTGGTCGGTAGAGGAGACGCGCGATTTGTCGCGGAAGCAGGGATAGCGAAACGCGGCGAGACAGACTCAAAATGGCGGTTATTACGACTCACACAGCGCATTAGCGGAGATATTTCACGGCTCACGACTATTGCGGCCTTAGGAGCGAATTTCTGCGCTTTATGTGCGTAAATAATATTTACGAGAAAGTAATATCAGCGGCTACACAAAGCCCCTAGACTTTCGAAATGAAACGGAATAAGAACCACGCACAATCTTCGCATATGACATACACTTGTCGTTCTCTACCGTACGTACGTCTAGTCTGATGCGATTTGTAATGCCAGTTTTATACAAGTGTGAAGTTAGCAACGAAGCTACCCAGTCAGTGCCATACCAGTAGTGCCGGTTTCGCCTAAATGAAATCAGCTTAAGACAAACATACAACCCTAAATGCATGTCGTTTTGGTTGAGCGGAGGTAAAAACATCGTATTAGTACTAGTTTGGTCTGAATGAGAGAAAGGGATGGACAAAGATTCATGGGTCCAGTTCTAACCGAATTTCACATTAACAAAGGCACGTAGCAAGTAAACTGTGAGTATCATAGTATAACACTGTCACCATTAAAAGCTGCGAACTTGTGACAAAGCCTCAAGTCGACTATGCTGCCACAGCTTCAGCAAATGATTTATTTAGTTCTGTCAGGGAAACTGTGTCGGACTAACATCGCGGGCGTAACAGTGATGTAGCCATGTCAGGTTTCACAAAAGAAATAAACATTTCCCAAAAGCAAATTGCTGAACCGCCCTGTAGAGTGGAGGCTTCGGAAGTAAATAGCGAGATACACGCGAAACACTGCTCTACATTTCGCCTATTACGTTACAATACGATTACGACGACAACAGAGTTGCTATTCTACGCGTAATTGCTAATTGAGTACAGCAACAGGGTACGTATACGAATCGCGAATAGGAATTGCTAATGAAGTATGTGGCAAATACAATTATACCAATTTGTGCAATGCTACTGACGATGAGCGAAATACTAGATCCATTCGGGAGTGCATTCCTCATTCAGTAAGTTTAACCTAACCCTTAAAGGTTTCTGCACTACAAAAAAAAAACACTTTTACTGTGTCTGTCTGTGGCATAGTAGCTCCCAAACGGATGGACCGACTTGGATGCGTTTTTTTTTTATATTAGAAAGCTGGTTTATCCGGGATGGTTCTTGGCTATGTTTCGTAATTAATTAACTAATGATAAAATTATGTCTCATTTTAATGTGTAAAATATAAAACTGAAAGCTGCGCGGTTATTACTTATTGGTCCCCCGACGCCTTTAAGTAATTAAACGGAAATTATTTTTGAATTTTTAAGGTGTCGGTTTTTTTCTTGTATTTGTAATTAAAATTTTTGTATATTACAACTAGCTTGTAAAATATATTATAATATTAGATATCATTAGTGGACATATGTTTATAGGCCAAATATTTAACTGCTTTAAGATATATATTTTTTATATTATTGTGAATAAAGTAACTATATAAATTAAGATTGTTTTAGGTTCGCATGCCCTATGCCCTATTTCAATCAATCTAACATTACTTTACTTTCTCTCTCTCATTGATTCCCGGAGTTAACGATACTCCGGCCTCTCAAAGTACGGAACACGATCTCGCGGGATCATAATCCGACATAATCCCTAATCTGCAGTTAATATCTTTATCTTCTCTATCGAACGATATAAACCGAATCTTACGTCTGTCGGATTGTAGGCCATGAGAACGCCGGAAACAGTGATATGATAATAATGTGCTTTGTTACGGTGGTCCCTACATTAAGACACGAATAGGACTTGATTGGACATAGAAAAAAAATGGCAATGCTTGGCATTTCATTCACTGACTTACAGCAGGGATCATACACCAGCTGTCACGCAGTATTCGAAGCGGTTGATGCCCTGCTGATCTAGGTAGACGCGTCTCCCGCCGATGGTCTAGGTAGGCGCGTCTTGGGCGACCCTTCCACTAACATTCGCTCCCATAAATCCCTTTCGTTTTTATATCATTACTAACTTTTTCCCGCAGCTTCACTCGCGGTAGGTTCGGTTTAATAGCAAATCCGATTTAACGGAAATATAATAAACGAGAATATAGATCGCTTCGCTTATGTTCTCTCTCTCTCTCTCCCTCCCTCCCCCTCCTTACTTCCCTCGCCTCATCCCCTCCCATCCCCTCCCTTCCGAATTCTCTCCCCTCTCCATCCGTCACTACCATTCGATTCCGGAGTTTACTTCAAACATATATACAGACGTTCCTTTTTTATAAGAAGTAAAGAATTCGTTTTTTCATTGTGACCAAACCACTGATGCATGCCTTGTCATTGATAGCCAACTGGTACGGTCACTGTCATCCTCCTTCCAAAGTGCATTGTGTCCAGAACGAAGGAGGATGACAGTGACTGATGATGATGATGAGCAACGTATCATGAGCAATACTGACTTGATATTAGGATCGGGGGAGCCGCCGGCGCTGGCGCACGTGAGCTGGATGGGCCTGTCCTCCTGCGCCTGAGCGCGCGCGCCGGGCGTGACGTAGGGCGCGCGCGGCGGCGTCAGCACGACCAGCGCGTGCGCCTGCGCGTGCAGCGTGCGCCCCGACCCGCCCGCTTTCACGCGGCACTCGAACCGCCCGTTGTCCCGCTCGTACGACGCGTTCGAGATCAGCAGGTCGTAGCGCCCTTCGTGCGGCATGTACGACAGTCTGGAACAAATTGAACAACATTGTTGAATATTTCCATTTTTGACGTGATAACGTCTTATAAATTGATGAACACCGGCTGCACGCACGAAAAAGTGTCAAGTTCCATCTGAGCCTGTGTGTGCAAGCGAGAGCGCGTAACAAGCGATAGAGAGGCACAATCGGCCCAAGCGGCAGTGTTGCCGAACGTACGGTAATTGCCGTATCGTACGGTAATCGAGGCTAGAAATCGACAAATGTACGGCGTACGGCAGCGGTAGGGGTGCCGTACGAAAAAATACGGTAATTCTTATAGCTGTGTTTCTTTATGACGTTATCACGTAAAACTATCGTCCGTAAACCGACTTTACAGACAACTAATTTTTTTTTCTGTAAGCCATGAACATGAAGTAAACGAACGAACGCCTACGGCTCGACGGACCATGCCGTAGATACTTATATATACATACTGTAAAACTAGAAATATATTCTTGACATACAAATAAGAGATTCGGTCGTAAATGAAAAGTTAAATTGCAAGTTGTAGGTACTTACGCTTTCTCGTTAATAGAATGCCGCTATAACTGATAGAATTTGAATAGTTGTATGGGTCGGTAATAGTTGTCGGTCGAAACGGCTATGTAAATAGTTCGTGTTTTCCGTCCAGTTCAGTCGATATGTAATGAAGGGAAGCACTGACATGGCACCTAATTCACCCGGTGTTATGGGCTGGCATCACGGATGTTGTTGGTGATGTAGCCAACCGTGTCAGTTTCCATAAAAAAAATGGGTATTAGATAGAATAAAATACATTATAGTCGAGATTATAGGTATGCACAGCACAACATGTATTCCTATTGGAATAAAAATGTTCGATGGCATGCGAAGAAAAATCTCTCCATTATCCAGCCGAGAGAATCGTTCTGTGAAGTTTGACGCGGGTAATCAGGACCTCGTGGCGATAAATGATTACACAAGGAAAACTCACCGGAGCGGATTCGTTCGCATTACGTACAGAGAAAGAAATGAAAATGCTATTGAAACACGGATTGAATGTAATTACTTGTTCGGTCGTAAAATATTGTATTAAGAAAGACAGAGACCTTGCTCCTTATATTAGTAAAAAAAATATTTTTTTTCAATAAATTATCTCTAAAATTTTATTTATTGGAAAATAAATTCGTTTATTTGTTCTCTAAAACCTCTTCTAACACCGCAGTTGCTTAATTGAAATAAGTCTCGTCGTAAATAGTCGACATTTAACCTTCATCTAATTTCATCGTAAATACATCGAAGTACCGAAAGTGTATAGATCAATTTGTCTGGTTGGATACCTCCCCCACCCGCGGCAGCGCGGCGCCCCGGGCGGTGTGGTACCTATCACTATCACTAATTACTTCTCATGAATAAAATAAGAAGTAATTACATCGCGTTCGCGACTAAGATATTAATAATGATGCCCTAATAACTCGGGGGCGTTTACCTTAATACACGCTGCCGACACTTGAACCTCTCGAATGACTCGAATGTTTCTAACTGAAATCGTAGATTACGCTGAAATCTTATCCAACTGAAAAACATTTCGCAAATCAAAGCTCATTTCCCGGAAAATTCCATTCCAGAATTTCCATTAGCTGTTTTCCAGGAGATTGAAACACGCAAAAGGAAGTGCGGGAATCTAGTAAAAAAAAAATTATAACACGCTTTCTGTCTGTCATAGCGACAGCAAATACGCACGAGTATCGGTAAAACAATTTGACGACCTTGCTGAAGGCACCCCGCGCTCTACACAAACGGATTCGATACCGTGACGCGGCGCGGCGGCGGCGGCGGCGGGGGCGGTCGCAGGGTACCACACATCTCGCCGCGTCGATACAAATCGAATAAGCACGACCTTGTTTGAAGGCATACGTGCGGTATCCTGGAAATGTAGACGAGTTCGATTCGAGGATGCGAGTTGGAATCCCGATGCGATTTACGGTTGAAATATCTGCAGTACGCCACGCTTCCAGATTTGATTTCGCCTCACTGATAGCGTTTTATGAACTGTAGCGTCGGCTTAAGGGTAACGTTTAACATAAAGGACAGAGCGGTTCCAAGTTTAACTATGTATATGGGTCTGTACGTAAGTATGTTGTTTATAAATAAATAAGGCAAGTCTCTCGAATATAAATAAGCTCGATTACAATAAGGTCTTTCGGTCGACAATAGGGGTGGAGGAAAGTAAGCTCACTTTCCAGGGTGCGCTATCTGTTGTATCGTATTGAGACAGGAGTTGTCAGCGACATTACATCGGCGATCAATCATGTATCCAATCCCGATATACCTCACCTCCCACGTCCACGCCTCCACCCCGCACCGCCCCGCCCCGCCGCCGCCGCCGCCGCACCGCGCGCGCGAGCGTGCGAATTTTCCCACAACTGCTATCAGAGATTCCGTCGTAAATGACGACCAAATATTGTAACGAATTATCTGGTACTCACGCACTCCCTGGATATTCTTTAAGTATCACCTTTCAGTACGTCTATAATAATTCAGCGAAAGTTATAGAACTTTCATCCCTCACATAAGATAATTAAATGGTTATCACTTTTTAAGATATTATTAAAAAAAATAGTGAATAAAATACTTAAATATGTCAAAATACAGGCGCGGCTTAATGCATCAGAATTAAGAAGAGAGCATTCATTACAGATATTAAGCAATAAACCATCTGAACAGAGGCTTCGAACAACTTCGTGGTAAAACTGGCAGTAATTGATTACAAGACTTCCGAGAACCGTCAAAATAATTAAAATTAATAAAATTAATCGCGAGCGGCTTGGAACAGGTAGATTCGGAAGACGTTGAAGAAACTTTTATCGATAACCCGTTGCCGATGAGGCGGGGTGGGGCGGGATGAGGGGAAGCGGATCGTCCCGCCGGGGAGGCAGAAGGGAAGACAGGGTAACTCATTAAACTTATCTTCATTTCTACAATTCGTTGAGTAAATACAGCCTTTCATTTGACTTGCACGAGTAAAATCCGACAATTAAAGAGAGTACCGGTACTCAATGCTCGCCTTCGGCTGCGAGAGACAAAACGCCCGTAAGCCGCGCGCGATTAAATACACGTGATGGAACTCAGGAGTTACGGAGCTGAAACTTCAACCGGAAAAAATATAAAAAAAAGCCGCCAAGTGCGAGTTGGACTCGCGCACCGAGCGAGGGTTCTGTACCATCGCACAATATATTTGTATTATGTATGTACAAAAATAACCGTGTTTTGGAAAATCACCCCTAAATAAAAACTACAACAATGGTTTGGCTGTCATTCTTGTAGTTCTTGAAATTTTCAGGGTTTTCCGATACTTGTGCTGTGAGACCTTGCTTCTTACCAAATTTTATTTTTTGTTTTTTTTCGTAATTGGTTTCTCGGAAACGGCTCTAACGATTTTGATGACATTTTGTAATTAGATAATGTAATTTTTTTCAAGTTTATCCAGATATGCGTAGGCTCTGAGCGAAGCTCCCGCGCTCAGGTAGTAATAATAATATGCTGCCAGAATCATAACCGTCGCCCTTCGCCTTACTCGGGTAACATTTGCATTTGAAGCCTGCAGTACACATTGCACGAATAATGCAAACATTTTAGTTTCACCTCGCTCTAATTGCTTAGCTAGAGCGACATACTTAACTGAAATGTGTTTTAGCTAACGCGTGGAGCCGGCTTGATGGTGAGACGGAGCACGTTCATTCGGAGTGTAGTCAATTCCCAGACACAAGAAGCCAACACCAACACCTGTGACGTGACGTGAACAAGACCGCAGCGACTTGCGGTGCGGGAGCGGCATGCGGGGGGAGCCTCCATACAGTTAGTTAACCCGATCTGTCGCACCATTATTTGTTGATTGATGCTATTAAATGGCTACCGAAGTCGTACTTGTCGTGTGCTCTTGTATACACACGAGCAATTTGTTAAGAGATACAATGAACTTTAAATGTTTAGCGATTCGCGTGTGATAGACATAAAACGTGTCACTAGCGCACAGGTGAATCTTTGTCTCACAGAGCGATGACCAAATTTATTTATCCCGGAGACACGTCCGTTTCAGACCAAAATGTGCGCAATTTTAAACACATACAACTTTATTATCGGGTTAACGAAAAAAAAATCGAGCACTCTGGAAACGCGAGCTGGCGTTGATGGACGCGACGGTAAAACCGGGCATCAGCAGCGCCGACATAATTGTCCAATCTTATTAGGTTCGCAGCAAATGGACGCGCTAAGTAGAGGCGTAAAAGGTTTCTCGCTCCTCGGCGTGGCCTATGGGGACACGGAGGCGCGGAGCGGCGGGGGCGGCAGGCGTCGTCTCGTTAACATTTAAATATCTCGTAGCTTCAACCACTCGAGCTGCGACTGCCGCGGCGGAGGCGGCGGCTGCGACAGCCTCCAGTGCATTTTCACGCAGCAGCTCTCGGAATGCTAAAATGATACGAGGCGGATTACACGCGGCCACAGCGGCAGACGGCCTCGCCCGTCCGACTTCCCGGCGGACACACGGCCACCCGTTAGAGAGAGCCTGAATTTGGTCCGCGCCCCAAGACGTCGCTTTAGGCTAGTCAACACCAAGAACATTGTCTACACTTGTGCACATCGCCTGTTGCCTGTGAAACGCAGAAAAATGTATCGCGATAGTAGCGGCAATGCTCTTACAGTGTCTGCGTCGGCCGACTATGGAAGGGACTTAATCCCCGCTGCGTTAACTAATAGCCGTACACGCTCAACATTTCCTCACGAGAAGGCAGATACGACCGGCACAGACGGGCGGGGGACGACGGGGCGAGCGCAGCTGGTGCGTGCGTGAGGGATGCCGGCACGTAGTAAGACGACAGCGATGTATGGCGGCGGGTGTCGGTCGGCTGTCGAGCGCGTCACTGCCTACAAATATTCAGGGATGACGCCCGCCGAGCACGTAGCGCGCGAGAAGGCAGCTTGTCATTTCAGTGAAAATGTTTTCAGACAAAGCCGCAATCAGTCTTCAGTTAAATTTCAGAATCCAATGAATATGTCGTTTAGATACGTAGGTACTCATTTCTTGTTAAGATTGCGAAATTTCCCGAAGGCACCTACGCATAAGATTTAATAATATGTTCTTAAGTAATCAAATCATACTATTGTATAAGAAATGATTACCGACTTCATAAATCCATATTTAAAACATAACGACAGGTAGCAGTTAAAACTGACGTGACGGACAAGTCGTGCGCTCCGGCCTCCGAGGCAACGCAGAACAATGGCTCCGGGAGGCGACAGTTATTAGATCTGGTAGGCTGGCACGTGTTGTGGCGAGGCGTGGCGTGGAGTGGCGCGTGTCGCGGCGGTGAGGAGCCTCTACCCGACCAAACCTCATTAACAAGGGCGAACACTTTAAGCTCGACGCCAAACAGGATAATGCCGTTCCGCCAGCCGTTTGTCGACTCAGTCAACCGGGAGAGCCTTCAGATAAACATTCTCTAGACGCCAGTACGCACAATTTCCACATGTTCACGCGCGCTTTTAATTAATATCGGAAGAAAGAGAATCCTCTAATTAATGTGTAGGCGCCGGGGTAGTGCCGACCGGGACCAGGCCCGCACCTATACCCGCCCCCCTCGCTCCGCGCACGCGCCCGCGCCCGCGCCAAGGTAGACCTTATCTCGACGACTCCTATCCCGCCGCTCGACACGAGCAGTCCCGCGCTCGCTCCTAATTTATGTGCATCTCAAGACGAATAATCAAATGTGAAACTCGAGTTCCCTGCATAATTATTGCGTTACCCGAGACTTCCGCGTGTATTGTCGAGCGCTCCTGTTGACGCGAGACTCATATAAAATGAGACACCGATCGCCGAACGAATCACTATTTGAAACCGTCCTTAGCGATAGATGACTTTTTCGTTATACAATGTGTCGAAATGCGAGATAAATCCGAGATGTAACTGAAGTGGAAGTAAATCATCGATGAGCACACGTTCTGACTACTGGTGTAACATTATCTTGATGATGATGATGATGATGATGATACTACGAGTATGTAGGAGCCAGCGTTGTTGGAGCAAACCCTGAAACGTTACAGCATAAAGTAAAGCTCTTCTATTTGCAAGTGGCACCTTGCAGATGAGGCGCACCGGGCGCACATACTCTACGCAGACTGTGAATTAGCAAAATGTCTTCGGCTGAAAAAAACATTCTGGGGAATTGGCTTCATCCGCGTGCCAACGCCGCCAGGCTAATGAAATTTGAAGTTAACAGGTCGTTAGGGCTCCCACTTCGGCTTTCCGGTCGTTTATCTGCCGATATTTACGAGGAGTTGTCGGCAGCGACTCCCCCGCCGCCGCCGGGGTCGTCGGTTGTTAGCAGACTGACTAGCGGTGTCGTCACAATTTCTCACGTGCGAGGGCAGCCGCTTATGGGTTACGAGGCGAGGACGAGGTTAAAGGGGAATCGATAAAAAAGGGAAATCTTCATTCCTTCAGACGAACACAATTTACCAAGTACCTACATTTCGTATCCTGATGAAATAGACCATTTATGTGAAGGCACAGAATGGAAGGTATGTAAAGAAAACACAAAAGATAACGCCAGCATGTCAGAGGGATTGAAAACTGTTCTGTTCCCCGTTGCAACAGACTAGACCGCCTATCAGATCGTTATAGTGAAATGATCTAATTATGTTGGTATGTTGTTGATACATAGCAAGCGCGTAGATGACGGAGTGATGATTAGTGTCAGTTATATTCGAAAACAAATCAATTGCGTACAATGGTAGGTTAATGAGTAATGACAATGATTAATAGTTGACCGCCCGCCGATGACGCCTCCGTCAACATAATTTCAGAAATGTGGAAATTACGACCACCACAATGACATGACATCCTATTAATTCATATGCTCATTTCGGGGTTACAGTCTGTGACAAAGGCTCAACCGCAAAACCAGTATGAAGTGGTATGAGAGGAGTGATGGATGTGCAACGAAGGTCCCAATCAAGCTGCACGAGAGTCAGGAGCGACGCGGAGGCTGCGAGACGGATCGGCAGCGGTGCTCAGTCTCACGGGAAGACGAGGAGGCGAGCCGACAGTGGCGAGTAAAAACAACATAAAAATAAATGATGGAGTCGGGCGTGTACACTGTACGTGTCGGAGCCGGTGCTGCGGTAAAGGCCGGCCTCACACCGATGGACTCAGATGCTCATGCTTATAGTTCGGTACACCTCTACAGCATCGCCGGCAGCGTCGACACGCGCATACTATACGAGTAAAGACTCACTGCTGGTAATGCAACGCCAACGCGCTCTACACTCCCGAGATAGCTTATCGGTTAACGTTATATTGCAGCATTTGTAGATTTTATAAAACTACACAAATATTGCATGTTAGAGTCTAACCAAGTTATTTCCGATCTGAACCAACTGCAAAAAAAGTCATTATTATCTTCTACACTATCTGCACTGCAGAACTTCTCAGATATTATTGCACTAAAGTAATTAATTTAATGTTATTTACAATGTAACCATGATTAATTAATTACTTTACAACGAAGTACATAGTGTATGAAAATAATATAATAAAATGTAAAAAGAGCTCCTGACCTCCTACAGTAGTTAATGGTCGGTGCCTCGGTGCCAACAATCCATATGATGATAAATTATATAAACACACGCACTGAAGCTGACTGAAATTCATTTTGAAATTAAAATAACGAAGCTCTTAGTGTTGGTTTTTTCTTCTTCAATGTATCCAGAAGTAAATAATCATTGTTTAAATGTAGTCCGGGTTCATAAAATTCTATATACATAAAACATGGGTAGGTACCTCTAGCTAGCTGGTTGGCCGTGCGTGCACCGTTTACCTGTACACAGCTGCGCCTTCAGGCTCGCCCATAGTTACTTACTTCCTTCGAGAAGGTTTATCGTCTTTCTGAACGCAGCTCGGTCTCGGCCTCGCTCATAGTTACTTACTTTCTTCGAGAAGGTATATCGTTTTCCAGAATATAGCTCGGCCTTCGCCCTCGCCCTTAGTTACTTACTTTCTTCTTTTGAAATACGAATTTCACGCGAGTAAAGCAGCGGGCAACAGCTAGTTATTAAATAAACGAATTGAATTGAAGCACACTATAATAACTAGGTACTATTGTGTGTCCAATAAATATGTACGTTATGACATTATAACGAAGTTAATATGATTGAGTAGTTCGATAGTGTCAATGGCTGCCTGAAAATATGTTCAGTTGGCTTCTGCGTTCCCGGAAACCAAATCGTATTAATTTGTAATTATTGGCTTGGGATTTGTGCAAAGTACTCGTACTGCGTTGATGGGTGCTTCGTACTTTACGCAATGAGATAAATATTTAGTATAGGTTGTTCGTCCTAACCTGAGGCGAGACAAATACATTCACGCATGACGGTGAGCATAACATTCTGCGAGTATAGTAGTGCTCAGGCCATGTATAGGTGCATGTCAAGCATTTGTATCAGAGAAATGCATTTATGTGCGAACGTGTGTTCGCCTCAGGTTAAACCGTCCATGCTATACTCGTAAATTAACTTTTTACAATATATTTTTGCTACGCTGAAAATTTGCAGCGAATTTACTTCAATTATGCACTGGCTAAAACATTATCGCGGCAGGGGACACATTAAAATAACTTAGACTGCTTACAAAAAGCTTGATAAGACGTACGGATGTTGCTTGGAGGAAAATATTGCGCTGGAGGTGTGAGGCGGGTGAACAGCTTAAGCCGACTGTAACTATGACCCGCAACTTTACGAGCGCCTCCCTCCTTCCCCCCGGATTCCCGACACTCCTCGACCCCGATCTGCTTAAATTTCACTCCAAATGGCACGCTGCTCCCTTGTTGAGCGCAATACTACGACAACTGGCGTCGCCACAGACTAGATTACAGGCTGCAACGAGACTGGAGGTCTTAAGTTTCGGCAGTTTATATGTACTGTCGTAGACTCCACAAGTGAAGTAACATCGGTAGAACCTTATGCTTTGCATGCTAGTCCTCCTTGTACGGACCTTTTAAAGTGCTGCAAACGAATGACTGCGATAAAGTTCTACAGATCTGTTCAACACTTCAGAGAAGGCTCCCGTCGTCGGCGAACAGTTTGTCGATTTCTCGTGCGCGGGCTGCATGCGAACACTTCAACAGCAGCGGTTGGCTCACGCAATGGAAATTTAAATTCGCATCGAGTGATGCCATAGCACTGTGCTAACACAGATCGTATTCAGTCCGCGCTTATGTAACGGGAGGACATGAAGCGAGTACGCGACCGGCGGCGCGCGCGGCGGCTGCGTGGCAGGTAGTCTCTCGCGGCTGAAATGTGGCTCCGACCGAACGTTACTGTAAAAGGTTGCACTTTTGAAGCAATAACACTTTTCCATCGCGCGTGTAACGTAACAGAATGCACAACCGCAGCGTTACATTAGCGCTGCGAGAGCCGGACGACGCGGGGGTGATTGGGGAGCGCGGCGGGTGTGGCGGTCACGACAAAGTATGAATTTGCACGAGCTTCGAGCGTAGGTTGAGCTCTGCACAAAGTTATACGTAAACCACTTTCCATAAAATAATATAATAGCCTGCACGCAGTAGCCGCGTTCACGACTAAAGTGGGTCCTATTCAATAAATCGCACATACATACGAGTGCCCATACTTGAACGTGTTTTTGCGCAAATTTTGCGCGTGGGTGTACGATACAAAAATATTTTTGATGGACACGCCTTCGTAGAAAATAAATATAGAATTGTGAATAAAATAATTATTAATTAGCGAGGTACCTACCTACTTCGGAAAACAATCTAATTAGGAGAAATAATATCAACTCTCTGTTAACTGTAATTAACTGCTAGATTATTACTCCAGTGCGATGCTTTTTTCGTAGAAAGCTCTCATAATTACCTTACTAAAATTAATTACATAAATTCCGCACCAAATTTGTGCAAAAAAAAACATGTCGCACTCAAGACACTGTAATATTTCTTTTGATCCCCATTTGCTCGATGAAAACTTGGACGGAGACTTTCATCTGTGACGATTTACGTGTCTTTAAAAACGTTTAAACTAAAATTACCTACTATTCCTAGATTACGTTTTATGGGCGAACGACGACGAATGATCATGATGATCTGATTTAACATCATGAATGATGATAAAACTTTGCCAAAGCAGCGTATTTTTTTTTTTATGGAAACTGACACGGTTGGCTACATCTTGGTGCCACGTCAGCCTTCCCTTCGGTCGTGCCGGCTACACTGAACTGGACGGAAAACACAAACTATTTACATAGCCGTTTCGACCGACCTTTCGTTCAGTATGCAAGAAGAACGCGACTGTTTGTCGACTTCTGTCCGCGACAGTCCCCCCGTGTCATCCAGCATCAGGCACAGTCTGTTCTCGAGCTCTTTCAGTTCGTACGCTTCGAAAACGAGCCCATAACGAGTTTTATTGCTGAGTCATATCATAAGTAACGGCGAATTTAAGAAATGTACACCCTGAAAGCTGCGCGAAGTGGGCGGGGCGAGTGCGGCGGCGCGGCCAGGCGCGCTCTCCTCGCGTTCAACTGTAATTGTAAAGTTTAACGACTTTCTTCAGGAGCGACTGAAACATAAACTTTAACTGCCGAGATTGCTCCGGTTTATTATTAACACAATATCGATCAGGATTCCGCGAAGTTAAGTTACAACATAATGAACGGCCGGCAGGCGGCGGCGGCGGCGGTGCGCGTCCGTTGAGTTCACTTTATTCATCTATCGCCTTCAGCTCGCCGATAAGTTTCGTTGCGAGCCTCACAGCCACTGCGAAAGTGCCCTCGCGTCCGAGTCGAGTTTTGGAAAGATTGTGCATTGCGCACGAACTGCGCGAAATGAGAAAGGTCCCATTATAAAAACATAACGCGTGGCGAGAGAGCGGAATTTTAAAACAAGTTTAGATTGAGCAGCGCTCGGTGTTCCTGTCGGCGCGGAGCCCTCTCCGCCGCCCGCCCCGCCCCGCCCCGCCCCGCCAGTAGTATCTAGAGTGCTCGCGGGGTGTAGGCACAGCCGCCGCTACCTACTCACACATTAATCCCACCCGGCGAAATGTTCTCTCCGCTTTTATGCACGCAGCCTACTTACCTGAGGTTGGCCCACCGGCGCGGGCGGACGCGGGCGGCGAGCTCTCCGGGCGGCTGCCCCCGTCCGCCCACTCTCCCGGTCTTAAATTTTATTTGTTTCATAACATTTTTGCACAAGAAACTGGCCTCTCGAAATTGACGAAGCTTCGCAGCAGAAGCAATTAGAATAAATTTGTTTCGTTCGCCATTCGTTGTAATCCCCGAGGAAAGCTGCTTTCGTTAGGTTTACCGAAATGAGCCGTCGCACTTATTGAGATGAAGAGTTAGTATCGATGGCGCCTGGTGATTCAATATGTTAGACTTAAAATCCTCAACGAAGTTCCAAGCGAAGATTATCTTCTATGGATTCTAATGAGCACGAACTAAACTGAACGAGAAAAGTGTTAGTGGTTAGTCCGCGGAGTAACGGGGTGAAGCCTCATTATGCAGACGTCACACGGAGATGTAAATCTTACGTAAGTATATGAATCCCGCCCTGCGAGAAGTTTATTACGAGTGAAGAGAGTCTTCTCGGTATCTTCAAAGCGCGGAGAGAGCCCGCATTAAGATGATCATCACTTTGATCGAGATAGCAGCCTCCGCCAGGCGATGAGGCGAGGCGCACACGCTATAATGAAACATTCTTTCGGTCCTCGTCTCCCGCCGCCGCGGCCGCCTTTGCGTTTTTCCACCTCGCGTTTCACTGTCCGCCTTCACACTGAACTCGTCGAGCTTATGCCGTCACTCGAGTCTCGAGACTGCGCCGAGATTCCGGGCCAGAGTGTCTGATATTCTTTATGTCAGCACACTCGAGGTACGAATGAGTTCGCTACCGCATGAATAACAATGAACTGTCGCGCTCACTTTGTAAGCGGGATCTACTTGGATATTTGACGACTCATCAAACGTTTTAGCGAGTTGAACAAAGTAGCGAGCGAGTATTTCGCTGGAAATGTATTCAAACCTAATAGGATCGTCCGCGCCTTCCGCGCGCCGCTTTCGCACCGGTGCCCGCACCCGACCGTCCTTCGGTTTAGATTGGGCATGATCGAAAAATAAAAATTCTTAATCTGGGTTTTGCGGCGGTGAAGCGGCCCTAGCGGAGAGAGGAAGCGGGGAGAGAGAAGGACTCTAAGCTTCACGCGGCGGGGATCCACTCCGGCCGGTGGTGGCGGGGCGGGCTACAAATTTCGCTCTCCCCCCTCATTTGCCCGTCATAATCCACACGTATTGTTTACAGCCTTCCATAATGAGATATCTTCTTTTTACACTCCTACCCTGCCGCCTCCTGCCCCGCCGCTCCGCCCCGCCCCCGCCGCGCCCGGCACGACGGCCGGCTCTCCCGCCCGCCTCCGCCTCGTAAATATCTCATTGTAGTCGATCCTGACAGTTTATTGAGGATAAACAAAAGGAAGAAAGAATGAGTTTGCCGTAGAATCTACATTTCATCCGCGATGCCTAAAATGTTACCATCGGATTAACATTTTTGTGTGAAATGTTTACAGTTTCTAAGAAAGTTTATCAGAAAATATAAAGAGCCGCCGATGGGAGCCGCCACGGAAAGAACGGGTTCGCGAGGTAGAGAGCGGACTACAGTATGTTAACGACAGCTGCCAAAGTGATTCAAATAGTGATCAGTTCATTACCATGACATTGACCAAATCAAATGATTGCGTCTATTTATTCATTGAGTTTTTGCAAATGTAGCTCATGTAGGGATAATTTTGCTAAAACGCTGAAACACAACACTTTATTTCTTACCAAAGGCTTAAATAGGAATGTTCATACTTTAACTTGAGAAATGATGGGATGATACAGCTCGTAAGCAAGACCTTACCTACAGATAAATGCCATGAGTGAGTTTTCTGATGGATAGTGTAGTAGTGTAACTGTACAAGATGCAGTGGCGCGCCACCAACAAAACAGTCTCCAGAGTCCCGATTAATGCCTATCTACCTAACATATACCATCACGCTGAAAATAAAGGGTCAGAAGTAACCAACGTTGAAGGAAATGCTGACGCAGCTAGTCCAAGAATAAACTAATGAAGATAGCCCACTGCGGTTGAAGAAAATGCTGATGCAGCTAGTCTATAAGAATAAACAAATGAAGTTAGCCCACTGCGGTTGAAGAAAATGCTGATGCAGCTAGCCCAAGAATAAACAAATGAAGTTAGCCCACTGCGGTTGAAGAAAATGCTGATGCAGCCAGTCCAAGAATAAACAAATTAAGTTGCAAAAGCCCTAACGGACACTTTCCACAACATACATTTTGTATGTACGGTTATTCAACGCAGGAGGGTGGATGGAGCGTGTCAGACAGAACAACCGGACAAGGAGTCCCCTTGTGTCGCCGAGTGACAACACGTAGTTTACTCTCCACCTTGCGATAGTAGCCCCCCCTGACCCTCGCTTTTCTGCGCGGGAAAGGGAAGACGCCCTTTCGATTAAGATAAAAATGAGAAAATGTTAATTTTGGCTGTGATCGTTATAGTGGTGTGAAGACATTAAGAGACGAGTCCCTACGACAGTTTAGTCCCATGCCACCGTGTTCGTTATACCGGGATGTCCCTCGTTGCTATATTACCATATAATTAGATGCAATCGAACACTAAATCACCTTGATCCCGATTATGCGAATAAAGTGCCACCGGCTGATGTCCCTCGCCACGAAGAGGCACTGCAGATTATTATGTAACGTAATAACCTGTCACCGATAGAAATTATTTTATTTTATAGAGATATGATTAATTGTATTTGAGGATATTTATTACATGAGTGATGACGTTTCATAATTCGGAGACAAGTTACTGTCACATAAGAAAAGACGCCTACCTACCAGTCTTCACGTGAAGCTAAAATTATAACTAACGGGTAAATCCTAACGTCATTATGTCAGTCTCGTCCCCTCCCCGTGACCTAGATACACCCACCTGTCATTGCAACATTGAACAAAGTAATAAAACTTGCGACGTCCAGCATTCCCGCCCAAAGCGCAGTGCTTAGATGGACACTCCAAACGACAACACCAGATCGTTCGCATGTAATATAGTCCTGTTCTGGCTACATTGACACTAACTCACCTAAGCTAGTCTAAAGTTCTTGAATCAGAGAATGATAATTACTCCCAATCCGGGCTTCAGTCTATCATCAGTTCTGAGATGAAATGACAGGCCGAAGCAGCGTCTCGGCAGACATAAAACCCTCGGAATCGCCAACCTAAGGCTAATATTTACCCACAACCCAGTTCTAAACTACAAGTCCAAACGTCATTGTCATATACGGAATTACGTGTCGCGCAGCATCCGAAACGGCTAAACTGTAGGTCTCCAAGCCGCTCCTGTGTATATAAATTATCGTGTTTCGTCGCATCCGTGAGAGAGAATCTGTTGGTCACCAACTGATTCCTTCAGTGCTGTTACTTGTATCTCGTTCGTAATAATAAGCACGCAGGCTCCTCCTTACACACTATGTACGTATCCACGTAGAAACACAGGCTGTGGGAAACTTCCAAATATACCTAGTCGTTTAAAGCCGAGGGAACCTTCCACTCCTACAAACATTTAATTACCCTTACAACTAATTCCGAACAGGTACGATTACATATAAACCACCTATAACGGGGAAGCATCAAAACAATAGTCATAAATATTATAAAATTAGAGAATTATTCGGTAATTGTCCATGCGCTACTCATCTAAGTCCGGCACTGCGTCGCCGCACAGTAGTCTTCGTTGGGCCGCCCCTATGCAAACGCTTGTCCAGTCGCACACACTAACGTTTGAGTATATTCAAAGTTCACCAGGCGCCTGAATATCACAAACACTGCACTTTCACTGTTCTAGCCACCGGTCTATCTGTCTTGCCTTATTCCACCAATTAAAGCAATTGTCTTGGCTTAAAATTACTCGTTATAAATTACGAACGATCGCGGAGATGCGCCCGCGCTGTCTACATCATCCCCCGTCTCGCCTGACCTGACTGCCGAGCCGCGTCCCCACGCCTCCGTTGACAACGCCCCCCGCCCCGACAGCTTCCCACCCCCTGGCTCTACCCTTCTAAGTACCTGATATGCACACGATGACCGTGAAGTCAGAAATTATAAAAAAAAATAATTACTGAACCATCACAACCTCACACCTTGGGGAGACAACTGTGTAGATGGTTGCTTACTCGTCACCTGACATGCATGAACGACTGTGTTCCGAATTCCGTTTCTCTCTTCCGAACGAGTTCTCCTTGAATAAAATATCATTATTAAAATCAATTTACAGACCTCTGAGAGGACAAATTAAAAACTACGGAAACCTAGAAAAATTAGTTAAAAATGTAAATTCCTTCACGAAAACCGAGGTCATGATAACGTAATCCACGAATAAAACATACACCAATGTTTTTTTTAGATTTATTTATATTTACGTTCCGTAGTAATCACCTCGGACAGAGCGTGTGACAGACTGACAGACGGACGGACAGACCGATTTTATAAGGGTTTCTGCTAGCGTCGCTGGCTACGGAACCCTATAAAGGTGAAGCGAAAACGAACGAAAACGGACAACAACGTAGGTATGTAAAACATTCAACACAAATACCGAGAACCTACAGAACATTTCATTAGCGAACCTGCAAAGTTCAAAGGCGTTGACACGTATCTAACTGCTGCTATAGAATCGCCTTATCTCAATCTAACCTACACCGTACTCATATGCACTCCTAGTTCACCAAGGTGTTATGGGCTGATATCACGGATGTTGTAGGTGATGTAGCCATTAGCCAACCGTGTTAATTTCCATATAATACTTAAAAATAATTAAATCTAGACCTTATTACTATAAATAAAAATAATCGTCCGCTGATCCGCTGCTTGAAATGCGCCCAGGCACGGGGCTATCTCCAGATTCGTCAATGATTAGTTTTACCATTTCTTGGAAAAACTGATCGCGTCTGTGCTCCATGCCCCAAGAGTCTCTATACAGAAGACTTTCCATTAAAGCAAAATAAGGGTGTTGAGGTTGAGGCCATGTGATAAGTACAAAATCGGCTCAGTGCACCCTATTTATTGGTCACAAGGTCATACGTATACAGGCAGTGTAGGCATTTCCGAGTTTAGTATATTTATTTCCACGGAGAAAGTGATGCATCGTAAATCGTAAGACAACTTCGCGTCACACACAAGTCTAACGGCATCCGTGCACAGTGACGTAACATACTATCGGGGACGTGGAATGCGTCTGCATCGCTGAAACTGAAAAGACATTTGTGAGGCTTCGCTTACGGCACAAGCGAGTGTGTCGCATCGTGCCCGCCAGGAACACTCTCGGGGCAGTTTGATGCATACGAGTACGTTACGAGTAGGTTAGATTGAGATGAGGCGATTCTATAGCAGCAGTTAGATGTGCCAACGCCTTCGAACGGTGCAGGTTCGCTGATGTAAATGAATGGACTAGCTGTGCTCGCGGCTCACTGGCGGTAATGAGATTGGTCGATTTTTTTTTCGACTGCGTTCACTTCCGACCCCACTGCTCGGCTCATATGAATAATGGCGTGATGCTATACTATTGCCTGGCGGAGATATGTTGCATTACATAGAAAAAAGCTGCAAGAGAATAGGTTGAGCCGATTTTGAGTTATAAACATACATATATATACACAATACATACATATACAGGGTGGCCCAGTTATAGTGGTCCAAAAATTTTTTTTAGATGGAGGACATCATGTTGACTCATTTAATAAAAACATTAGTTCCGCGAAAATCAATAGTTTAGAAGTTATGATTTTTTTTTACTTTTTTTTAAATTTCTCTATTTTAGTCACATAAACCGCTCTAGTTGGATATCTATTCCACAAAATCGAATAAAATTTGGTATGGAAGTAGAGGAGACATGTAGCTAGTACGTAATGAATCGTTTTTAGGTTTACTCCTAGACTGTACTGTTGTTATAGCCCTTTCAGTGAATTTTTGTTCAGTTTACATTAAAAGTGATTAATTTTTTAAAAATCACTGTGAAAAAAAAATGTACTACCGAAGAATTGCCCATGTCCTTAAAAACTACCTATACATATCACAATTCTCCTGACCAAAAATTGTATTGGTGTTACAATTGTAACATATTCAAAATTAACATCATTTTTACAAAGTCACTACAATAAAAAGTGACGATTACCTTAATTTTTAAAATAATATTTTTTTCAAAACGTTAGTTCCACTACAATTTCACATTATTCACAAACCTGTCTCTAACAGCGCTAATCTACACATAAAAAAAACTGGTTAGTAATGTTTTTAAAAAATAAGATTTTAAAAATTAAGGTAATCTTCACTTTTTATTGTAGTGACTTTGTACAAATGATGTTTATTTTGAATATGTTACAATTGTAACACCACTACAATTTTTGGTCTGAAGAATTGTGATATGTATAGGTAGTTTTTAAGGGCATGGGCAAATATTCTGTAGTACATTTTTTTTTTCACAGTGATTTTAAAAAAATTATCAATTTTAATGTAAACTGAACAAAAATTCGCTGAAAGGGCTATAGCAACAGTACAGTCTAGGAGTAAACCTAAAAACTATTCATTACGTACTAGCTACATGTCTCCTCTACCACAGATTACTAAATAGTTACTTCGTAACAGATGAATCTCTCCATAGAAAAAGTTACGTACCTTCGGCTTTAATAGCCTAAACTTTTACGACGCCAGTCGCTGCGTGCGAAAATGTACCTAAACGAAAGAGCGTAAAGTGATTATTGCTTTGCAGCTGCGCGCGGACGCGGGGCCTTGAAGCAAATTCGGTGACGTTAGGGCTGCTACTTTCGATAAAAATATCAATGCATTACACAATCTTTAATATTATTATATTGTAAAGAGGAAATATGTGTGAATGTTTGTTCGCGAGCTGCAGCACAGATTTAAAAATGTTTTTTTACTGTTAGATAGGTACCAATTTTTTTTTTGTTTAACATATAGGCTACTACTAGTTTTAGCCCGCGGCTTCGCCCTCGTTAAAATATATTAAAGGAAGAAATTAGTTCAGCCCGAAAATACTTCAGGTAATCCTACCTACCTACTACCCCTGTAATGTTATTATTGTTACCTGTACGCATGCTTATCTAACCGATTTTATTCGGTATAGATTAAAAATACATCTGCCAAGCGAAGCCGGACTTATTGCCGGCGGCAATTACTTCCAGTCGGCCTTTACATACACCTTTCTGCTTGGCAGAAGGCGGACTTATTGCCGTAGGCAATCGATTTCAGAAACCCCCCCCCCCCCCTCTATATGTCAGCTGTCTGAGCAGCCACTAAGCCACTATATGTATTGCTAGCACGTGGATATGTCCATGTCAAGAGTTTTTTTTTTTTTTTATGGAACCTGACACGGTTGGCTACATCACCTACAACATCCGTGATGTCAGCCCATAACACAAATAGTATTGCTTGCAAATGTACTTTTAACGCGGGCGAAGCCGCCGGCAAAAGCTTGTGTGTAAATAAAAAACACTTTTTAGTATTTTTGCATGTTTTATTGTCTTAAAAATCTATATATATAATACAATTATTCTATATATAATACAAACAGGATTTATTTTCAGCCTCACTATGTGGTAGACAAGTCCTCCACTATGTCGTCCGGGTTGGTACCACAGGTCGTAGGCGAAAAACTCCTGATGTGGCTCTGCTACACTTGGAGGCCAGCCTGCGACTAGCCGGTCGGTGGACTTGAGTGTGTCGGGGGTGTCCTGGGTTGTGGATGCTAGTGTCGCTCGCACTCCAGACTCCTTTAACCGACTGACAGCCGCAGGGGTCAGGGAGAGCCGGTGGAAACAGGTGACCGCTGCCTGCCTGCGTGGTAGTACAGGGGCCCGGCACACGGTCCTCACCAACCCGTGTGTTGGCTGCCCTATCAACACGCGAAAATCCCTGTCAGAGAGCATTGTGGGGCTGGTGACCATGGGAGACCACATGTTTTTCTGGGAGGGGGGGCCCGGGGGTCCTCTCGCTCTCTGCGACTGTCAGTTGGTTGAGTCTATCCGAGTTGCACAAGGCATCACCGCGCCCTGGGCACATTCCGATACACTCCACGAATCAATCACCCATCTAAATTATGAGCCGAACAAAAAATAGAAAACTGTTTAAACCTTCAGCGGCCCGTTCTCCCTCTAAATTTAAGGTAGACCTCGCCAATATAAGAGGTCTACACACAAATTTCTCATCCGTCGCCTGCCATCTGCAGACGGCGAGGCCTCACCTCCTCTTTCTTACGGAGACCCAGATCGGGCGTCCTGCGGACGCATCCTACCTTGACGTTCCTGGTTACAATCTTCAGGAACGTTTCATGGCGAAGGGTGGTGTCTGCTTGTACGTTGGATCTGGTGTCTCCTATACCCGGCTCACCCGATTTGAAGACCCTGTTTTTCCTGTGTTATGGATCCGCGTGAATCTTCCCCACGTGGTGAGGATTTACGCGGGTGCATACAGATCCCCTAACCTCAGTGCGTCAAGAACAGAGGCATTTTATGAGCATCTCAGCAGTACGGCAGACAAACTGCTTTGCGAGTTCCCCACGGCGGAGTTAGTGATGCTGGGTGACTTTAATGCTAAACACCAAGACTGGTTGGGCTCCCCCATCACTGACCATGCCGGCAGGGAGGCTTACAACTTGGCAATTGCGCACGGGTTGACGCAGTTGGTATCCGGAACCACTCGGATACCTGATAACCCTGCCCATCGACCTAGTTTGTTGGACCTTGTGCTGACTACCGAGCCAAATGGTTACAGGGTGAGGGTCGAAGCTCCCCTCGGAAACTCCGACCATTGCCTTGTACGCTCAACTGTGCCAACTGTACACTTCGCGGAAGCACGTGAATGTAGTACGCGAACAGTTTGGCACTACCGGTCAGCACAATGGGATGACTTCCGTTCCTTCCTGGGAGCCTACCCTTGGCAAGACGTTTGCTTCTCTTCTCCAGACCCATCCCTGTGTGCCCAATCGGTCGTCGATGTGATCGCACAGGGTATGAATTTCTTCATACCTACCTCCACCGTTCCCATCGGCGGCCGCCATAAGCCTTGGTTTGATTGTCAATGCAGACTGGCTATTGACACTAAGAACAAGGCTTATAGGAAATGGCTGCAGAATAGGTCTGTCGAGAACAGACGAGAGCTCAACGTCGTTGCTAGGTCCTGCAAACGAACGCAAAACTTGGCCAAGTTCAGGCACGACCGTGGAATTGGCGCGAAACTTGCACGTAGCCCTTCGGGTAGCCGCGCCTTCTGGTCTCTCGCCAAATCCATCGGTCGGAATTTCTGCCGTCCTGCTACACCTCCGCTGGAACGTCCGGATGGCTCGCTCGCTATACTCGCGAAAGAAAAGGCGAATATCTTTGCACGCCTTTTCGCATCCAACTCAAACATGGACGACCTGGGCGCTAACCCCCCTTCATTACCCCATTGCGGGCGTATGATGGCAAATATTAGGTTCCACCCCAGAGTCGTCCATAAAACACTACGTGAGTTGGATATTTCGAAGAGTAGTGGGCCTGACGGCGTCCCGGCGATCGTCTTGAAAAATTGTGCGCTGGAATTGGCGCCAGTCCTCACCCGCCTATTCAAACGCTCCTATTCCTCCGGATCAATGCCTTCTTGCTGGAAGAGAGCTTCGGTCCAGCCGGTCCCCAAGAAGGGGGACCCAGCGAACCCATCGAACTATCGTCCTATTGCGATAACCTCACTTTTGAGTAAGGTTATGGAGCGTATTGTCAACTCAGCGCTCCTGACGTACCTAGAGGACTCTAAACTCCTCGACGACAAACAATACGGCTTTCGCAAGCAAAGGTCGACTGGAGATCTTCTAGCGTACGTCACGCATTTATGGGCTGAAAGGCTCGATGGTTTTGGGGAATCGCTGGCGGTCGCTCTGGACATATCCAAAGCATTCGATCGCGTCTGGCACCGGGGACTCTTGAGCAAGCTTCCGGCCTACGGTGTCCCTACAAAACTGTGCACCTGGATCTCCAGCTTTTTGAGTGGCCGGTCGATATTTGTCACCCTAGATGGTGCCTGCTCGGCCGACTACTCAATTAACGCTGGTGTTCCACAAGGATCCGTGCTATCGCCTACGCTGTTTTTATTGTTCATAAACGACATGCTCTCGCTCGGCGAAATACACTGTTACGCGGACGACAGCACGGTGCACGAAGGGTTCATCAAGGACTGGAAGGGTAGAGAGGCCTCAGCAGCAAACGCGAGACGCGAAACTGTTGCTCGGGTTGACCAGGTTCTCGAAAAAGTATCCTCTTGGGGGAAGAAGAACTTGGTCAACTTCAACGTAGCCAAGACGCAAGCTTGTGCCTTCTCTACTAAGGCTGATTCGTTTCCTCTCCAAGCCACTTTTCAGGGCAGCCAAGTCCCCAACGATGGTAGTCTGGGCGTCCTGGGTATGGAGGTGTCCAGGGACGTTGGGTTTCGATCGTTCATAGAGTCCAAGGCGAAACTAGCGTCTCGAAAATTAGGGGTCCTTTACCGCTGTCGGCGATTTTTCACGCCGGTCCAACTGCTTACACTCTACAAAGCACAAGTAAGACCGGTGATGGAATATTGCAGTCATCTTTGGGAGGGTTCCCCTGAGTACCTTCTTTCAGCCTTGGATTCTATTCAGCGACGAGCCATTCGCCTCATTGGTGACTCCGTACTCACAAAGGACCTTCAACCTCTAAAGCACAGACGTATCGTTGGGTCATTGAGCCTGTTTTATCGGTACTACTATGGCCGCTGCTCTGACGAACTTGCTTCCCTTATCCCTCCTCCTCCTGTTCGCCTTCGCCAAACCCGCCATACTCTCGCGGAACACCCGTTTGTAGTCGACAGAAGAGTTCTTCGAACTGCACGATTCTCTAAATCGTTCTTGTGCCGCACTGCAAAGGTGTGGAACGGGCTCCCAGGAAATATCTTCCCCCACTCCTACAATCCACAGATCTTCAAATCGCGGGTTAATAGCCTTTCCCCAGCAACATTAGTCCACCTCCAAGCCGGACTGGCACCTCCTCGGGGGTGAAATTGGCTGCGCCTGAGGTTGCGACCTCGGACAGAGCCACCCAGTTCGGTAGCAATAAAAAAAAAAAAAAAAAAAAAAAAAAAAAAAAAAAAAAAAAATTGTAAAGGATAAAAATCTGTACATTTAATATATTCGAAAAAAAAAACAACCAGGGTGACGTAAAATGAGTATCTGAAATGTTTTTTAATTTTTTAATTAAAATCGGCCAAGTGCGAGTCAGACTCGCGCACCGAAGTAAATAAAAATGAAAGTTACAAGTGTTTTATTTTTATGTAATGATTAATACATTTCTTTCCCTGTCTGTCACGATTATTAAACATTATTGTGGAAAAAATGCGGAATCTAACGAAGAGTTTTAATAAATATTCTTGCGGGAAACAAGAACAAGGAGGATCAAAAGGTATATTTTTTAAAAATTCAAAAATAGTGCTGCCGGGCTTCTGTCTCATATTTTGTATAAATAGCTATAACAAGAAATAGTAAAAATATAAAAAATAAAGTACCTACATAGTGTTAAATCTTGTACGGTGGTACGGAACCCTTCGTGTGCGAGTCCGACTCGCACTTGTCCGGTTTTTTAGAATAGGTAATTATTGCTCAACAAAAACAATATACTCACATTTCTTCATCAGCAGGTAAATGGAAAAAAGAGAGATTTTTATCTCTCCTCTTGCTGGATTTACATCCATCTACTGCACATAAATTGCCACTGCCACTATTAACAGAAGCCATGTCAACTTGAATTAAGACATAGGCAAAGAAACTCTTTGGATATAGGTAGGTACGACCGTACGAAGCAGTAGCGTGAGCGCGCGCTCACGTAGGTTAGCTCCACGCGGCTGTCGGCAGCCCAATGAATTATGGATCGCCGGCGGTCCGGTCGGCGGTAGGTAGTTATCGCGCGCAAGTACATAGAGTGCGTGAGCCCTGCCTCTACTTCCATACCAAATTTTATTTGATTTTGTGGAATAGATATCCAACTAGAGCGGTTTATGTGACTAAAATAGAGAAATTTCAAAAAAAGTTTAAAAAAATCATAACTTCTAAACTATTGATTTTCGCGGAACTAATGTTTTTTTTAAATGAGTCAACATGATGTCCTCCATCTAAAAAAAATTTTTGGACCACTATAACTGGGCCACCCTGTACATACATACACACAGGCGGCAGACGTTGGATCTTATAATATGTAGGGATATTTGAATGATTGTGATAACTTGATAAGACATTCTTCAAATATATTTTCTGCAGTATGTGCCAAAAACAGGTTGGACTGGAAGTCGGACTGGACGAACCGAATGGATGGATGGACTGGATTCTGCAATAATGATCTGCCTTATGCATCGCAGTTACAAATAATACAACTCTGACGAAATTTGCCTGACACTCTCTTTTCATTTACATGAACTAGCCATCGCGTCGTAATGGTAGACATGATCACATACTCGTAGGCGCTAGACGCGAGCCGCGAGACCTCATCGCGATGACCGCGGCATATCAGTGCCCGGCCGCTCCTCACACAATGCGGCGGGCAGATTTCAACGAGAATGGCAAATTTTATGAAGGGCGACGGACGACGAAGCTGCGCCGCGCGTCGAGATTAATGTGGGCAAAGGGGCCACACGAACATGACCTTAATCAATTTACGTCGGGTCGCGCTGTCAAAAGCAGATGCAATCATTCAAACCGGCTCATATGAATAGGTATACGCGCAGCCCGGGAGAAAGATCCACCGCGCTCTGCCTTCTCTGCTAGATTGATTTTCGTCGATTTTAACAACGAACGACGTAGTGCGCGAAGCTTCTCTCGGCGCGTGTCCCGCAGACGACGAAGTTTTGATTGGACCAGGAGCGCCCGACGCACACTGGTTCGGTCCATAGGTCAAAAACAATGGCAACCCTTCATACTGCAATATAAATAAAAGTCCATAATTTTTTTTTTTCACTCTGTTTTCGTCACTCGAAAGTGCAACAACTGATAAGCCTACAGTCAAAGTTATTAATTAGCCGTAATAGTGTCCTGTTTGTGTCGTTTTTTCAAGAAATTCTCTCGCTTGAGCTAATCCGCTCATTATGAATATCCAAGAAGCAGGTATGTAGATTATTTCTGTATTATTTTGACAGAGTTTGAATTAAGGACTTTTTGTTCAAAAATGTTAATATATTTATCAAATAATTCGGTATTTTTTTTTAATTGTACATTTTTATCAAGAGATAAGTTTTGAGGCAACTCACTGGTACTCATATGTCTTACACTAAAATTTGGCTCAAACCTTCCCCTTTAAGAGCATGTATGTCAATTTGTGCGAAAATGTGCGAGTTTCGAGCTTGAGGCCCATAAGTGGACCCGTATTTTTGTTACTTTTGATGAGGCGTTATCTATCTACAGGTTCATTCATCTTTGGGCTGTGCTGTAGAAAGAGGCGGGTGGCGGGGGAAGTGAAGGAGGGGGGAGGGGGGTTCGTTTGGGGTATACCCCCCCCGCCCCCGCGGATGGGGAAGGGGGAAGTGGGGGAGGCAAAAACGTAATATGACTCAGTGAGGGGTGACGAGGTATAGGAGGGGCTGCTATGCTAAGGGGGAGGGGGATAAGTATCTGCTGAATACTCCCCCCCCCCCCCTTCATTGAGATAATTATGCACTTTTCGGTACTTATCAGTTTACTACACAAAAAAGAAAATATAAAAAAACTTAGGATTGCCCCTTCTCCGGCGCTGCGGGAAGTGCAGCCCCTCCGTCCTTGCGTAACAAAGCGCAGACACCCATGCTCGCCTCCGCAGCTTCGGCTCACACGGGTGCCTGCGCTTTATTACAGCGGACGGGGGCTGCACTCCCTCCGCGCCTCTGGCTTATAAAAACACTCTAGGGAATAGCCATACTAACAGGTTATGTCGGGGCGGTGAATTTTGTACTAAATATTAAATTTCACTAATATTTGGACATGTTAAAAAAAATGGCCAAAAGTATAATTTTCCGACAAATAATCGGCACGATCGAAGGGAAGCACTGACACGGCACCTAGTTCACTCAGTGTTATGGGCTGACATCACGAATGTTATAGGTGATGTAGCCAACCGTCTCAGTTTCCATAAAAAAAATAAAAAATAATAATAATTCTTTTTACTAATAATTCCTTAGACCCTCACCTACCATTCCCCAGCTACCAGCAATCTTCTACTAAACCCGCCTCTTTCTACAGCGCACCCAATCTTTGTTCCAGTCCGAGCCGCGATATCAAACGCGCTGATATTTTTATTATTTGGCATAGCATAAAGAAGGCCAACGGTTCAAGTAAACATAAGGAGAGATATGAAGGGGTTCTGAGGGCCTTCAAGGTTACGGATAACTCTTATAATTTCAATCGAACGCTTAAACTTTGCAAAGCGTTTTTGTCAAGATAAGTGCAAAAGAAATGAAGCGAACTTTCTTAGTAAGCATGGCGATTGGCTAAAGAGTTCGAAGACTTTGGTGACACTTCTATAGATGCGATACCAATTTTATTTACGAGTTCTATGACATTGCGATTTTTGTACTTGGTTGAAATATCCTAAAATAGTATTTATGTAAACTTAAACAATTTAGATTAACGTTTCAATAATAAAAAGTTCCAATATCGCGGTGCTTATATTTTTGACCGCTCCTCCCATACAAACGGAACCAGTGTGCGACGGTTTAAAATCACGATACAGAGTACGGACCGCAGCAACCCAGCGAGCATCAGACCTCTATGCCTAGTTGAGAGCGTGGTTAGCGGGGCGCATTGTGAATTTAATTTAGCGGCTGTCATATCATAACAGAATATCGGGAGTGTTTTGGAGGTAGCAGAAATCTCACCGCCGCTGCCAGGCCCCGGCCTATGGGAATGGGAACCGTTATATCGCAAAACAGAAGCAGAATGTGATTAGTGGAGTTGCTCTGTGTTTGACATTGGTTTATCTGTGTATGCCTGTATACGTACATTACGGCGAACTCGGTTAGAATGTAATTTGATTGTATGTACCACAGCGGCTGCGTGTAGTTTATCATAACTGTCTGAATAGATTCTAGCTGAAATAAACTCACCATAAATCTGGGAATGGGAATGGATGTGGTAACATTAGTTGCTGTAATTACATGTTGTTTAACAGTCGAAAGTACATGGAATATTCTAGTAACTATCTGGCAACCTGGACATACCCGGAGAAGCTGTTAGTAGCAGTATACAAATAAATCATACATAACAACAATTCACATTTAAAAAAAAATACGATGAAAAAAATTGTGTAATTCCAATTTTTAGTTACTTACTTTCTGTAAGTAACTATCCAAATAAATATTTCCCTATCTTTAATAAAGTTATGTAGCAAGCATTAAAAAGTTCACTTACTTTCTTCGACCGTTTATCTGAACGCAGCTCGGGCTTCGCCTCGGAAACTAAGGCGACAGCCAGTAAAAGCTATACAATGATAGCAGTGGCGGCTGGCCCTTAAGTGCGTTCGTGCGCCGCACTACCACCAAACAGCGCCTTCACCCGAAAGAAATAAATAAATTAAAATATTAAACATTCTCCATGAATCTCGCCGATCGAAGTAAAAATATCAAACTGAATTCGTTCCTATTTCCTAGACAACAAGGCACGATTTTGCTGTACGTAATACGTACTACTTACTACGTATCGCCGCCGAGCTCGCCGCCGTGTGCATCACAAAACACCGCGAACGTGTTACTATGAAAAAATTTTAAACGCCGCTGCCCCGCCGTGTGAAACAAAACACTCTTCATACGATTATGTGTGGAACAAGGATGCATTCTGCGTGTGACACACGACGGAAAAAGAAGGACAGTATATTGTGGATAGACGCGCGTGCGACACGTCGCGACCGAGCCAGCCGACGATGAGCCGATGTAAGCCGAGATCGTAAACCCGACCGCAGGCACGCGCGGGCGGGGGGCGCGGGCGCGGCGGGAGCGATCTAAACTCTGCGTCTCGTCGCGCCGCGCCATCTCTCTCAGTTCGGGGCGAGGCCCGTCGTCGTCGCGTCGACCGATAATGGCCGCTCCGCGCCGCGGCGCCGCTTAGATGAAATATTGTACGTAATATAGATGAAATATTGAACATAATATATCTTTGCCGCGCCGGGATGTTTTGCAAATCAGTTTTTTAGCAGTTTGAACGACTTTTCGTCAGTTAACAGTACATTGTGAAGTTTTCTTCATTGCCCGGCGCGGCAAGGCTGGCCGGCGGGCGAGGGCGCGCGCGCCGGCCACGCCTCGCGCGCGGCGGCGCCCCGGCGGCCGAGGCTCAGTGGCCGGCCACTGCGCGGTGAAGCGTCGCTTTGGTTCTTCGAGCAATTAGGACTCTGGTTGTGTTTCTAGTGCGTGACAAAAAAGTGATAGAAATATTTGCGCAAGATAAAACCCGACGAATAGACTTACATTATAAATAGAACAATATTAGACCTAACCTACCCAATCAAACTGTAGTGTGTGTGGTGTGTGTGTGTATGTGACTGATTTCTTCATAATTTTCATAAATTCGCTGGCGTGTTCTTCAAAACACCATACCTACATATTTCAATCTAAAAGTGAGTACATTTTTATTACATATATTTTAATAATTTTATCACTTATATCCTTACCTTATTTTGTCTTTCAACTATGTATCTGTTGAGTGAGAATACTTTTACATTTTTTTTATGGATACTGGCACGGTTGGCTACATCACCTACAACATCCGTGATGTCAGCCCATAACATCGGATGAACTTGGTGCCACGTCAGTGCTTCCCTTCGGTCGTACATAATTTGGGCAATTAACTCAGACATGAAAATAAAATAAAAAATCACGTCTCGGTATCCATTAGATTCACGTTTGGGTTTAGTACTACGAGTAAGTTAGCGCACATCGTGCGCTAGGTACCTATGGGACTGGGTGTGCTGTGCACCGCACACCCAGTCCCATAGGTCACCAGCCGCCACTGAATGATAGTTTATTATCATATTTGCGTTCAAATCAGATTTTCTATTAAACCGACTTTAACGCGAGTGGAGTCGCGGGCACAGCTAGTCGTTTAATAAAATAACAATACTTGCAAACATTTAATTGTTGGATAAAGGTGAATTATATTGCTAAATGCCCATGGAAGTCGTTATACATCCCATATACTCACATAGTGTAAGTAGCAACCAATAATGTCCCGCACAAATAAAGTTTAAGTTACAGCAAGCACCTCAAAGGTTTATTATCTCAAGAAATGCTTTATAGCTTCGAGCTCGGCAGAGTCGCTTCTCAAAGTAATCTAAAGACCGAGCAGTTCAGTGACGAGGCAAAATTAACCACAATAATGTTACCGGGCGACATCCGCCGCGGAGTTTAAACGCGCAGTTTAAAGTGCAATTATCTAAAGTAATTATACAAATATTTCAGCTATGGGACGGTCGCTCGCAGAGACGGAGACAACAGACGTCTGGCCCAACGGCGACGTAGGTGCGATAGCAGGGGGAAGCCATATTCGAATGTTCGGTTAGCAAATTCACATAATGTTCATAAAGAAAAATATTAAAATTAAAATCATTAAATACCACGCTGTTTACAAATAAAATTTTTCATTCATTCATTACCCAACCTACCACCTATAAAATTAAATCATTATTACTTAGCATGATGAGACTTCGTAGGGATGTCGCCTATTAGGTCGCCGACATCTTAAAGTGTCTTCATCGTGTCTTTCTATCGTGTCTTGTAAAGTGGACACTTAAAGTGTCTTCTATCGCGACACACGGGACGTGATCCCGCCGCCGCCACCCCTTTCCGTGTCGTGAGTCTGAGTCGTCGTCGTCGTTCACAACGCACACTGAGCAGGGATTGGATCTCTATACGCTGGACTTAACGCGGATGCGTACCAACCAATCGGTTATGCAGATCATTCCTCCACAGAACTTAAAACTCTCAAACGCTCTCCCTGCCCACATATTTCCCCCCAAGTACAGTCTCGGGTCTTTCAAGACGGACCTGAATAAGCCAGGCCGGCATGGCATTCGCAACCCCCGCATGCGATAGAATATCCATGGGCCGTCGTGGGCACTTTCTAGAAAAACAAAATAAAAAAATGACATTGCAATTTTAAATTTTCATTTTTAAACAAACATTCTAGCAAATTCATTGACATACGAATTCTGCATAGGCTAGTGACTAAATTGCACTAAATAACTTGCAGAAGATATAACGATTCATTTTCGAGTTCGAAATTCGAATAACTCATTCCCCTAGTAAACATCAGGCGTGTTGTCGTAACGCGGACTAAGGACAAAGGTTACTAGGGGACTATAAACTGTTACACTCTGGAGAAATGGCCCAAGCACTCGAGAACTGCGTCACAGTTATCATGTCGCGCCGTGTTGTTGTGTGTTTTCCGTGTAAAATTTTCACGGATCAATTAATTAATATACTATTTATTGCACTTAATTTTTTTTAATAACAGTAAAAATATTAAATCATCTCACAAAACAACAATAGTGCCTAATTGTTATTGTATATTGTATATTGTTTATTAAGCATTCATTATTAGACAGCATGACTGTACTCGAATTTGTTACAATTTGTTCTATCCGATTCGATTACACCCACGAAGAAGAACCGGTAAGAAACTTCGCAGGGTTTTTTTTTCATAGTCATTTTTACAATCATTTAGTGACTATCCACATAATAACACCGCCTACAGTCGATTGAAAATACAGCTTGAGAGCAAGATCAAGATCAAAAACAGATTTTGGTTTTGTTTTTGAAGTTCTGACTGCAAGGACTTAATTAAGTGGATCAGGTGTAAACAGCCTTTGTCAAATTTTTGATACGTCATTTGTATCAACTCAATAATGTTAGTAATAAGTATACATACTACAATGTAGTATTGTCAAATAATAATAAAAAAATAATAATAAAAATATTAAGATACTTGAAGTATCAAGTTGTCGAACGGTTAGTAAAAAAATTTGGGTACAAATAGTACCTAGTCATGCGCTAACTAATTATTTAGGTTATTACCAACCTTTAAAATTGTGACAAACGATATAGATGATAATTATTTTTCAGTTGTCGAACAGGTAGCGAGGCAGGTCATTTATTAAAGGACCATCCATCGTTTAAGACATCTAAGCACCCGCCCCGCTGGCGCGCGCAGTGTTGCCAGTGCGAACATACTATCCGAATGTTGTCCGATGGCGCGCCATTCTGCACCAAGACGTATTGCAACTGGGGACACTCCAGGAATGCACTAACGAGGCAACTGATAGATTTGGGAGCAGAGCTACTGCGTCGTCGTCGTCGTCCACTAAATGAGGATTAGGAACATTTAATATCGGCATCTCTTTTAATAGTGTTCAAACAACACATCCATAGCGAAGGAATCATTAAAATAAAATTATAAGCAGACAAATAGTTACGTGAAATAACTTAGTAATTCTTTGTAATCTATCCTTTATTTCTTTTTAGGGCTTTTAACAATAATTTGTTAATATCAGAGTGCATATAGAGATACGATAGATAGATAACGCCCAACGAAATCCAAAATTAATCATCTGTTCTTAATTCTGTACCTACCTGTTGTTTTCAACTTAAAAAAATCATTGCATGGGGTTTAACTGCCTGACTAATGAGTAGCTATTTTTTTTTATAGAAACTGACACTTTTGGCTACATCACCTACAACATCCGTGATGTCAGCCCATAACACCGGGTGAACTAGGTGCCATGTCAGTGTTTCCCTTCATTTCATGTCGGCTACACTGAACTGGACGGAAAACACGGAACTATTTACATAGCCGTTTCGACCGACGTTTCGTTCAGTGCGGTGGTATCAACCCGGGCGGGATAAACCCTATCACCTAGTATGGTAAGAAGGGAAGGGACCTACAGTTTTACGTGGAGTCCGAACCATGGTCAGTCTCCAACGGTCGAGCGGTCACCCATCCAAATACTGACAGACCGACCGCACCACTGAGCTACCGAGAATGACAAAAGTCTAATTTTCAATTTGTTTTCAAGTACCTTATGAAGGAATGAATCACAGAAAAAGGGTCAACTTCAAGTCGAACCATGTACCGGTCCCAAAGAAACCTTAAATTTGGACGATTATTTGTTTTTTTGCGTTAAAATAAACTGGATAAAGGACGTAAACATGAACATTTTCAATTTAAAATTAAAGGACAAATGTCCAAACTAATAAAACTAATCTCTTACCGAACATATCAACACATTCTTGCAGTCGGGTAATAACTAGCGATGAATGTTCATATGAACAATATTGTTGGTAAGCTGTATCCGAACTCCCGCAACTCCTTCAACCGCGCTGCGCAGGCGCTAGGCACTTGGCTAAGTACTTGGGTACTGGGTATAAACGAACACCCAGTCACCCACACAATAAGCGCCCGTAAGCGATTTATTGCACCGGCCGCCGGCCGCCGCGCCGGCGCGGGTTGACACAAAGTCCAGTTTGACCAGCGTCATTTCGCTGCAGACCAATTTATTAAAGAGAAAGCTATTTGCGTTTGTTACTTTCCGCAGCGACCAATTTAGCTACGGTATTCAATTTTGGAACTCGACGCGAAATATCGCTTTGAAGAATTAAATGTTTGCAATGGATGTTTTTTTCCATTGTGCTGTCATGGCTGGGTGATATTATGCATTTGACGTCAAAGAGTGCACGTTGCACTCTTTGATGTACTCTTTAACCTCTTTATTAACAATTAGCTTGTATACAATGAAATTCTTGTAAGTGCGTTTGTCTTCTGTTTGATTTTTCGCAAAAGATTAGTGTTACCTCTGCACTGCTCTAAACACAAAGAACCGAACATTACCCCTCCTAATCTTACTTGGTGGTAGGGTTTAACCCGCCCGGGTTGGTACCACCGCACTGAATGAAACGTCGGTCAAAACGGCTATGTAAATAGTTTGTGTTTTCCGACCAGTTCAGTGTAGCCGGCACGATCAAAGGGGGAAGCATTGACATGGCACCTAGTTCACCCGGTGTTATGGGCTGAAATCACGGACGTTGTAGGTGATGTAGCCAACCGTTTCAGTTTCCATAAAAAAAAAACCCCCCCAGTTCCTGCTCAAATCGAGTTACGTATATAATAAAAAGCGTTAGGTGTATACAACGCGAGCATCACAGCAATCTATGTAAGTCCCGAGTCGCCGCGCCGTAAAATGTTTTCATAAAAAAAAACTTCATAAAAAGTCACCGCGTAATTGTGTAAATAAAGGTGAAAATATTTTATTTCGCCTGAGGTTTTCACGATGTGGACGGACAGAGTGTCGTCGCCGCTATATGTCACCCGAGATGAAATATTTCAATTTGTTTTGTGAAGTAATTACACGGGCCTTGCGACGCGACAACACGACAAGCCGCCCCTCATCTCCACTCTTGAGCCGCGCCGCGCGCGACTGCCGCAGTGCCCCCCACCGCCCCTACCCGCCCCGCAAGCGCCCCGGGCCAGCCAGCAGCGGTGACACACGCTTTTTGCTCTTTCAAAATAAAAAGCTCGCATCAAAGATGTCGAGCGGTACTTACTTTGTAGGTGCTCGGTTCTTACCCCGATTTATTGAAATATTTTTAAATTTCTGGAAAAATTCCAAGTAAGACAAGACAAGAAAATACGATACTTACACCGAATCTTTTCACAATATTTTGATAGGCGTTGCGTTTTTTTTTATTTTGGCCAAAAATACTTTGCGTTCGTCCAAAATGGTCCTGGGAGGACTGGTCACGCACGGCTATTTGATTTTTAACTTGTATTTGCGAAATGCTTTCATACCGGAATTGCTATTATTATATTTAGATGTGAAACCGCGCAGATAACAACAGCATTAAGACAGACATATTACGACGATTTACTTAGGTCGTTGGCCAAGTGCTTAAGCTCTAACGACCAATATGCCGGTACACTGAGAGCGAGGAAGCGGGCTTGGCTCTTCCACCTCTCTCTCTATTTGGAGTATATCTACCGAGAGACCTGCTACTTGCTTCACGGTGCGCTCAGTTTCCCAAAATAACATCAGCATTGAACGTTCTCGGTGCAGTTGCTCGCTTACGAATCTTACTTTGCTAATCGTCATGTCGTCATGGGGCAGTTCGCACTAACCTCGCCAGAGTCACGTCGCCTCCGCGCCCGCGCCTCACCCGGTGCCTCGCCGCCCCCGCCTCGCGTGACACGACCGAATTCAGATCCTAACCGGCCTCCATCCGCAATCTTTACGGACCGGATAAATAACTAAATATATCGTTCAGTCACGGGCTCCATGATAGCTATCAGGTATCGCGGTCGCGGTGCGCCACCGCCCCGCCGTCGTCGCCGCTGAGCCCACCTACACACTCGTACAGTTTCTGTAGACACCTTGCGGGAAATTGAGCGCGGACGGCTCTGGCGGCGCGGCGCGGAGCGGAGGCACGTTCTGAAAATGACAACCGCCGAGTCGCGACCGGCAACGACACATCGCCTGAGGGTGTATTTTATAGGATGCGTAAAGCGGTAATACGTCGCCGTAGGAAGTGGTGTTGTTTTTTTTATTTCCGAAGTAATGAGGCCCTTTGTCGTAAACGGCTCGCATTTTAGTGCCCGAGGGGCTCGGCTTTGATATTAAACCCTTTATTACGCGGCGCGTACTCGTATCTACTCCATCGACAGCCAGCGACATCGACGACGCGTCTTCCGTCGTGTCGTGGGCGTCTTGCGACCGCGACTTGCGGACGACGACGACGACGCGATGACGACGTCGCGCGACTCGCGCGTCGTTCGCCGCCGGCGTGACGCGGCGCCGCCTCTGCCACCCCTAGCCGCCGGTCCGGTGACGGCGAAGACGACGACCTCCGCCGCGGACCCACACCGATATTACGCGGGAGGTTTTTTTTATGGCCAATTATTTTATCCCGCGTTTTTCACCTCGTTAGCGGGACGGGATGGAGCGGGGCGCGAGGGTGGCTTTAGGAAGCCGCTTTGTTGACGGACCCGCGTAATCGAATCTCCCGGGCGGCGCGCGGCGCGGCGGCAGAATGATTTAGCCGGAATATTTGAGATAAATCTGGCCCGGTCGATCTAGTGATAAATACTGCCGATGAAGGTCCTTTGATCGTCGCTTCGTTCGAGAGATACGCCTGCTCATAATGCCGAAGAGTTTTTCTTTCATGCGGGACGTTCGAGGCTGTTCTTGTATGAGGCCGCGTTGGAGCAACAAAACATTGTTAGGGTGATTGTATAAATAGACGGATGCCTACTGCCGTGCCGGCACCGCGCGCGCGGTCGGGGCACGCGCTCCGTGCTATTTAAAAGTATCCCGATTGTACATAGGGATCGGAATAAAAAATGGGAATAGGCAAAGCGCGCAATCGATGGCAACGGAAAAACAAAGATATGGTAGTTATGCTAATTTAACGATTTTACGAGGCCATTGAAAGCGATATCCGGCTCTATCGGGCGGGGCTCACACCAATTTTCAAGAATTGAGGGAAATGTAGGCTGAAGAAAGCAAAAATAATGTTTTTTTTTTGTAAGCGAGAACTCGGTAAATGTTTGTAGCTGCAGAGATGCTTAAAATTTTTAATTTATTTTTTTCGGTCTGGATGTTGTTCGTGTAACTTGTACGTTGTCTTTTGTTACTATGAAGGCAGACTAGCGCCAGAAGTGAGTGCACAAGGAAAGTGGGCGGGGCCGTCGCGCCGCGTCCGCGTCAGCGTCGGCGTCGTCTCCCGGCGCCGCGCCGCGGCGCAGCGAGCGTCTTGAATTATTTCGCAGGCGCTGCGCTGCTCTGCGACTTGCGAAGCGGAAGTAAGAATGTTATAAACTCAACTAATGCATACAGTATTACAGGTTGTCCCCGATAGATTTCATAATATTACCACCGCGAGATTCAGCAGCTTATATATAAGCTACAAAAATTGTTATTTTATAATTTTTTTATTCCGTTTTACAGTTTCCATGTTTTTCAGATGTTATGCAGCAAGTGGGTTGCCAAGAGCGCTCTATCGTGCGTGCAAATACTTGCGTTTTCTTTCAAATACTGGAACTTAATCTGAAATTCTCTCAAATCTTTTTTCGAACGCTGAGATTATTGCAATTTACTCTTTGATTTCCATACAATAATATTTTTTTTAATAATTTTCATTATTGGACGACAGAGCGCTTTTGGCAAAACCCCTTGCCGCATACATCCTGAAAACCGTGAAAACTATAAGATGGATAAAAAAATTATAATAACCATTTTAGTAGCTTATGAGCTGACGAATCGGGCGGCGGTAAATTATGCGGTCGATCCGGGACAACCTTCTCGTGAGAGTCCGTAAGCATAGACTGATGCTTAACTGGCTGTTTATCCAGGCCACAGAGCATCGAATAGCGCACGCGCCCCCTCCTAGAGACGCCCTGAGCGCGATTTCCCTACAACGCCGTTGAAGCCTGTGGGCGTGGCCTATGACTTACATATGTGTGTTTTGCGTGTGCATTTGTTTTGTGCGTGTGCCTAACTTGCTCCTCTTTGTGTGTAGTGTCGATACTAACACACACACACACATACACAGAGCTAGCAGCACTGCGTGCTATTATTGGGTTTCAAATATTATTATTACTTTCGCCTCTAGAGAGGCGGCGCTACTAACTTCACTGCTCTGTGATCCAGGCTCAGTGTACGTTAAAGTAGGCAACCGTCGCGGATAGAAGAACCGGATTTAAGTAGACGCACGGTGAAGCACAAACCTGAACATTCGTTACTTCACCAACCATAACCTGAGCCCATTTGATGAGAAGTTGGTGTTATGAATAAAACATGTGGGAACCGACGTTTCGGTCACTATCAGGACATCGACCGCTAAACGTGCTTTTAGCCACTATCTTGTACACTTGATTGAATCAGTCCCCTGATGTCTCGAACTTCTATACCAAAGGCCAACGCAAAGATTTTCGTTGACATTAACAGATCCTTCCCGGAATAGAATTGTAACAACGGGAAAATTTCCAATTAAACTCGGATCCGTAAATGCTAATTATTTATGGAAATGTTTTTCGAGCTCGCGATTTTTTATTGGGCATTCCGTAGAAATTAAAGAGAGAAATATAACATTTTATTTTCACAATTAGATACATCAATAACATGGAAGAGATTACAATTAAATAAGATAAAATTAACATTCTTCAAAACACAATATATTTCCCAATAATTGTGAAAGAGCATCACGCAGCTTAAAAGATGCCGAGACTCCCGGCATTTGGAAAGTATTTATACGTGATACTTGATAGCATACTGATTTTAAATGCTCGTACATGTACGTACTTATTTACTATTTATTTATTTATTTACTATTGTATCTATTTATCTGATGACCACTATTGTTTACACAAGTATAAAAACACTAACAAAACGTGAAACTCTGAGATGCCAGCTGACTCAGAAGAGTGTAGCCGGAACACGGGCAGAGGCCTAGTCCGGCAGCTTACAACCGCGCGCAGTTTAATCATCCAATGCAATATTACATTCAGGTTCATTCATGGGGATAGTATGTAATATGTACTATACGAAAATACTTGTACCCGTAAACTGTATATTGTTCACGAAATTGTAATGTGTATATTGTCTGTAATAAAAATTTATCTTATCTTATATCTTATCTTATGTATAGTTAAATTATATATAACTTAACAGCATACATACTTTGACAATAAATATTATTCGAAATGGATAGGCAACGAACAAGAAAAACTAAACGCACAATAAAGAAAAACGTCATAACTAAACTAATAAATATACAGAAATAATTATGTCTACAATTAAGATTTCCTATATAAGTAATTAATTATATTAAAAAGAAAAAAAAAACAATTAAAAATAGTTATGATGAATAACAAAGAATGAGGGACTGTTCTATTGGTGGTTTCATGTAATATATAATGAAAAAAATATTATTCCGACGCTACGCGGGCTGCAAGTTGATACCCTGCGGGACGCGGGTTGGCCACCGGTGGTACATGTACACGTACAAAGTTGAGTGGAAGATGATTAGTTTATGGGCTGTGACATGTTCGGCTTCATCGGCACACTGCAGACTAGGTGGCGCATCGTCGGTAAGTTTGCCTTGTGCAACGCAAAGAAGAGGAGAGCGGGTGGTATAGTATATGCGCTCCAGTCTGAGAATAGCGGTCATTCACCCCTTCCTACCAATGTACTCGTATTTGCGGAAGCGATACTTCCCTATGTTCTGCGTATCGAGCGAAATTACTCTCGCTAGCTTATTGTGGTAGCCGGGCGGCCGCTGACCGTTCGTACTGTTATGTATGATACACACGCCTTTCTGCGCATGTGTGCGTGCTGAGAGGAAGGGGTGAATGACCGCTATTCTCAGACTGGAGCGCAGATTCTATAGTGGAGATAAGAGTGTGTACTGACTGGTAGTTGATCTGTAGCGGTATGTTGCCGATGGCGACGTTGTCGTGCATGAGCGGCGTGGTGCGCACCCAATAGTAGGTGAGCGGCTCCCCGGCTGCAGGCTGCGGCGCAAAGCGGCACTGCAGCGTCACGTCCTCGCCCTCGCGCGCGTCGTGAGTCTCCTCCGCGCACCTGCACACTCCTGCAACCATACAATACAATACTCTATCAACACTGTGACAGTCAGACAGGCACGAACTTTTCTCATAACGGTATTGTTTTTTAACCCCCGACGAAAAAAACGGAGGGGTGTTATAAGTATGACGTGTGTGTGTGTGTGTCTGTCTGTGGCATCGTAGCTCCAAAACGGATGGACCGATTTCGATGCGGCTTTTTTTATTAGGAAGCTTGTTTAATCGGGATGGTTCTTAGCTATGTTTGTAATCAGATAATTAGTTTTTTTTAAAAAAGCTTCAAATAAAAGTTAAATTACAAATTACTCTAATTGGAATATTATTCAGTAGTATTATTAACATTAATATACCTCTATTTTGGTTTCAATTAATAAATTTAGTTAAATAAGGAGAATAATTTACTCTATTTTTATCTAATTTAAAAAATCCCCGACCCTTACAAAGTCAAAAATAATTTCCGTTTACTTACTTAAAGGAGTCGGGGGACCGCTAAGTAAATAAAATATAAAAACTCAGAGCTGCGCGGGAATTTACTTAGCTATCTCCCGACTCCTTTAAGTAAGTAAACGGAAATTATTTTTGACTTTTTAAGGGTCGGGGGTTTTTTTTATTTTAATACAGAACCGCCTTTTTTTTAATGGAAACTTCCACGGTTGGCTACATCACCTACAACATCCGTGATGTCAGCCGGGTGAACTAGGTGCCATGTCAGTGCTTCCCTTCGGTCGTGCCGGCTACACTGAACTGGACGGAAAACACAAACTATTTGCATAGCCGTTTCGACCGACGTTTCATTCAGTGCGGTGGTATCAACCCGGGCGGGTTGAACCCTACCACCCAGTAAGGTAAGAAGGGAAGTGACCCACAGTTTTGCGTGGAATCCGAACCACGGTCAGCCTCCAACGGTCGAGCGATCACCCATCCAAGTACTGACCGCGCCCAGCGTTGCTTAACCATCAATAGCGATAGTCGACTGTCTGCACCACTGAGCTATTCCCGTCACACATCATTTTGTATATGTATAGGCATTGTTACATATTGGAATGGGCATTCGGTACGTACCGCTCTGAATAGGGATGAATGTTTCAGGTTTATTTAATCTCAAACTCAAATAATACATTTATTGTACTTTTTTTAATAAGTAGAGAGCGCAAAAATGAAGGATAAACAATATTTTTTTTATTAAAAACTACTTTTGGAGATATAAAATGTATATTTGACCTTCGAAATCACGCTGAAGTTTCTCGGATTGCATTCCTGCCAGCCTGTATTAGTTTTCATTCACCACATTAAATACACCGTAAATATTTTAGCATGGCATCTTATTCCAACAGGAACGGTGGCATATGCCAACTGGTAGTGTAGCCATTCAGATCTAGCCACACAAACATCCCGAAGAGTGCAGTAGCGTTAGATTATCAACACGATATGGTTTTTAGGATTCCGTATCCGTACATAAGCCTACGCCATCTGTCTGTCTGTCCTACTGCTGTATCTTTGAGTCGTAATAGGTAGCCGGTTGAAAGTTTCAGAGAACATGTTATTATGGCGGATATACCAACAAATAATAATAAAGAAAAAGTAAAACAATTATTAATTGGGGTATACTTGATAAGAATCGATTAAAGCATATTTGCGCTACTAAATAATAGATGGCGCCACATGTACTTTGCATGGCGGACAGACAAAAGAGAGACGGCTATGGTTTTTGACAGGTATGGTAAAACGGATCTACGGAACCCTCCGTGCGTGAGTAAAACTCGCACTTCACCGATTTCACATAAATCACAGAGCGTCGCATTGCGCGCCCGCGACTATGCACCGCACGAAGGTTACAGTATAAAAGGACATTAACAGTGATGAATTCACATTGTTTTCGACGAAATGCTGTAATTTCAGCTAGTTACCTTCTATCTCCCCTATCAAACTAATGGATGAAATAAAAAATAACGACGCCAAAAAGCAAAGGTCAATAATCTGTAATACCCGGGTAATAATAGCAGCTTTGCTTTGTGATCCTCAATCAGATTTTCATTGTCTCACTGAACAATCGACTAGTATAATTTTATTGAAAACGAAAACTTTATTGGGAAATACATAATTGTGTGATTTGCAGTGCTCAATACATACTTTGCATTAAATATTGAAATAGAAATTGCTCACCTATGAAAGCCTCTACCTACTGAAAATTTAAATACAATAATATAATAATAAATGAATAAATAACTCCATAAAATATTATGTTTAAATAAAGGTACCTAAATTTATTCATAAAGAAGAAGAATAATAATATAGGTACTTGTTGTACTTATGTTTTCATAGCGGGAATTGTTAGTAAGTAAGTTGGAGGAATAGTAACTAGGTAAGGGATATGACTCCCTTCTTATATTACTAGGTGGTAGGGTTTAACCCGCCCGGGTTGGTACCACCGCACTGAATGAAAGGTCGGTCGAAACGGCTATGTGAATAGTTTGTGTTTTCCGTCCAGTTCAGTGTAGCCGGCACGACCGAGGGGAGGCACTGACGTGGCACCAAGTTCACCCGGTGTTATGGGCTGACATCATGGATGTTGTAGGTGATGTAAGCCAACCGTGTCAGTTTCCATAAAAAAAAAAAGGTGCGATTGAAAAGAAATTTTTTAAACAATTTCCAGAATGTTATTTCCTGTTAACGACAAACAACCCGAAAATTCAAGCATTTATTTAATTCCTTCTAAAATTTAATTTAGACTCACATTATGACTGTTATTATGTGTCTAGAAGTTAAAGTTAAAAAGCTTCAGAAGTAAGTTGCTATAAATAAATAAATCCCTAATTGTAACAAAATGTATGACAGACTTTGAAGAACTACACTCACACATTTCAACATAAGAAGATGACCTATTTGTTCTTTCTCCCGGGGGGCTCCTGGGCAAGATAGGAGACCGGCCCAGTGAGTCCGAGAATTTCAAAGTGGTGGGTGTGATCGGCTTATGATTTTTCTGTCGCGTTGCAATCGTGTTGACTGTATGCGAACTGCCATAGAAGCCCATATATTTTTAACGAACAAATAGTTGTACGATTTAAAATTTAATTTATGCGGGGGTCCTTAAAAACGCTATAAAATGATGGACCTAGCAAAACAATATGAATGTATACGGAAAACTTCAACATAATCTCGAGGAGGCGGGCCGGGTGTGGCAGGGTGCACGCGTCACACCGACCAGAAAGGTCTCCCATATTATTTTATAAGCCGAACAAGGTTCACTCCGCGCAGAGGTCATCCTATCCCGTATTTGCATCAGAATGGAAATGTTTATTCTTTTAAGGGTGGAGCTTTCTTTTTTATACAACCTCTTATGCAAATGTGTCTGCGGCGACGGGGCTGCGACCGCGACGCCGCCGCCGCCTCCGCCCCCTCCCCGCCCGCGCCGCGTGAGATATTCATCCGAGTTCGTTATTCTTTTAGCCGGTGTTCTCGTCGAAGCACTCTTCGCCGCCGCCTCTTTCGGATTAGCACTGAGGGCCCGCGAGCGAAGGGTCCATAAGTTTTCACTGCCCATTATTTTTATGATAATTTTTCCCAGCGGACCGCGCCGTGCTCAGTGGAAATTACATCCTACTTATACATACACTCGCATCGCCCGTAATCTTCGGCGGCTTTAAATCCACCTTTTTCAGGGATTACAGTTCAAATGCTTCGTTTTACAAGAGAGTATTTGTTCGTTTTGTGGCACGATGATAAACAAACGTGTTATAACGTCTTTCGATTTAGGTTATTTTGTATTTAAACCAATTCCAAACTAAAAATAAGTTGGAATTGCTTTGGGACCAACTAAGCACCTTTAGTGTTAGCATTAAGACGTGGCGTGTCGAGTCGGTCGCGGTAATTTGTCATAATATGTGTTAATCTAAATGAACGTTTACAGCTAAAGAAACCCTTTGTTTGCGGGCAGTGTTCGTTCTGATAAGCATCATTTTTTTTTCATGAATGGATAATGTTCATTAGTTTATTTGCGCCTAGGGACCAGCAAGGCGGCACGGCGGAGGCGCCCAAGTTCACAGCAGCGACACATTTTCGGAATAGTCGCCCGCCCCCGCCTCCGCGTCGCCCGGACTACGAGTGGAAACACTTCGCTCTGTAAATTGTCGTATAAATTTCGAGATAATGTCGGCGCGATAAAACTTTCTCTGTAACAATGAATAAACGTCTGGTGAGTAATATTAATTTCGTGCGAGGCATTGACTAATAGTCTTTTAATCGACGCCATCGGCCTCGGTACTAGCGGTAGGTAAGTAATACGAACATTGCGTGCTTCAAATTCAACTCTCTCGATGTTGTAAAAATTAAACAAAGCTCTTAGAAGTAAAATGTTTTGAACAGAATGGCGGCAAGTTCGCACATTGAGCGGGAATTTCTTTTCAATCGTTCCAGTCTACCTACGTACGAGGCTATTTCGTTTTGCATTGTTTCCTTTCACCTTCGCAAAAGAAAACATCAATCTATGCAACAAGCACGCCGGTGCTCTATCGCCAAAATAAATTATTAATTAACTAATGAATACACGAATAATCGGAAAACTAAAGCTCTCGAATAAACAGCTGGTATTAAAAATAGTTGGAAAACCGTTGTTCGTTAGTGTCTCTGCCCTCCGAGGTGAATGTGGAAGCACTAACGCATAAGCCACTGATTGGGTGCTATTGTTGAAAATTGAAATAATATTCCGAATAAATATATGTAACAATGAGGTTGAGTGAGCGCTAGGTGAAGGTGGCTCGCGGCGGCGCGGAGTGGAGGCGGCGCGCGGTGGAGGCAGGGTACCTGAGTACATCGGGCGATTGATCGGCCGAACGTCACTACATTTGAATCTGAATCGATCACACAGTACAAATACGCATTCGCCCAATGAATAAATTAATGATAATGGGACATGCATTATTCGGGTGTCCACTGATCCAGCTGATGACTTTGTATTGTAGTCACAATCATCGCGGAGCGCTCGCATAAAATGATGGAATTGTGCGAATATGTCACGGAAATAAGCCGGCGGATGTTTCGGGAGTCTCATTATTTTAGTGCACAACTCCACACAACTATACAGCACTGTACAACCTGACGTAGCTTTCAGAATTTAGAGTATTACACTTTTCACATTTCTGCGGTGTAGATGGAGTTATTTAATTGCCGAAAGAAATTTCTTTCAGTCAACGTTGTACACAACCACATAGTACAGGTCACGTAGTTTCTCTGAGTCAAAGTAATCAAATCAAATCAAAATATACTTTATTGTACAGTAATTTAAATAAAAAGGCGAGTTTAATGCCTTCCAACATTCTTTACAAAATTACCTTTCGTATGTGGGAGAGGTGTACGTGGGCGGACAATGGAAGCGTCAAAATAAATACATAGTAATTAATTACCTATAGACAATAATAATAATACTTGATAATGCATACATATAAAATACAACTTAAATATATATAAATTCACATACATAGGTACTAAATATAACACATACACAAATAAGTACATGAAAAACAATACACAAAACAAATACCACGAAGTATGCAGTTTGTATTCTTTGATTTCGTCAATCTAAGTAGCCCGCAGATGCATAATGAAGTACTTTACATAAGACCTTATCTTAACGCTACCGCCACCCGACTATAATCTGCGCGTGTATCGCTATGCTCGGCCGACTATACTCGGCACGCGTATCGCTATACTCGGGCGACTTTAATCGGCACGCGTATCGCTATACTCGGTACACGTATCGTTATACTCGGCACGTGTATCAATATACTCTGCCGACTATAAATGGCACGCGAATCGCTATACTAAGCCAACTAACTATACTCGGCACGTGCATCTATATACTCGGCCGACTATACACGGCAAGTGTATCGCTATACTCGGCCGGAACGTGTATCGCTATACTCGTCCGACTGTACTCAGCACGTGGTACTGCTGGTACAGTCTAGTCAGGTACACGTGGTAAAACTAGCAGTTGGCTACCCTATCCCGCAACTGGGCGGTGTAACGGGCGTCACTGTTAGAAATAATGTGTGTTAGAGAACTCGTTCTCGACGATTACTCATTAAACGTTGCTAGTCTAACATGAGTACTAAGTTGGGGGTTTCGGCCTCCTCTTAGCTCACGCTGCCGACTCCACTCAGGTCGGTGGGTCAAATGAGATACCACCCTAAACGCTGGGTTGAGTACTGCGGGGTTCCGTTAAAAGCCCCAGAATGCTTCGTGCTTCTGCACGGAACACTGGAGTTGGTCTCGCAGGGGTTGTGGTTTAGCGTTGATTCCCTGGTGCTTCCGTACTTGTGTAGTTAAAGCACCTAACACGGGAATAAGTAGCGAAAGCTGCGAGTGGTGAGCCACTTAGAGCTCCGTAACCAATGTGGAGAATTGGTAGACATGCGAATAATGTAGATCGGTATGTCGGTGCTACACACACTTATATGTGGATGTGGGATGGATTTCTCACGAGCTAATGACGCTGACGTAAGTCTGTCATTCGAGACCGGTGGATCCCCGGTACACATTAGGTGGTGGTCATATGCACTTCCACGCATATACATAGCTGGTGAAAACAAAAGCCTTAAGGCTAGTACAAAACGCTGAGGCCCTGGGCACAGGTTGTGGTTGGATAGGGTGCTGACCCCAGTGGCAGTGAAGGCTTCACCCCCGGCTCTCGACTTCGGTCGGGGGTTCCTTCGGGTGGACGGGTGGTGGCTCGGATCGGCTGGGGAAAGGTCGCAGCCTGTGTTTCCCATGGGATTTTTTTTCGGAAGAACGAAAGTTCGACAGAGCAGCTATGGGGCCTCGATCTGGCATACATGATCACTGTACTCGCAAGAGTGCAGGTAGTAGACGTCTGGATTTTGTAGCCGAAAGGCTGGTATCTCCGGACGTCTATAAACAAAAACGTAAATCAATAAAATGATAGAAAAGAAAGTTGTACTCAGCACGTATATCGCGTTGTGGCGCGGTGTACAATTTTCCGAATGTTATCTTTCCTGTTTACGAACGATGGTACATTTCATTTAATGAAACCATTATTAACACCAAAGGCTTCAGTATCAATCGGAAGCAAAGGCATTCGAGGAAACATTTTGGCAATTCGAAACATAAAGAAGCTCTGTAAGTGTGCGTTTTTCAGAAGCTCATTTTAAATTTTCTTAGAAATAACCAGATTGAATTATATAAATTACGTTTAGACTTATTTTCAAAATGTCGTCGTCTGGAGTTTATTTATTAAATATTTAAAATTTTCAGGAAAACCGCGAGAATATTTCAATATACTTCAAAGGGCTTTTACGGATAGCTGTTTTTTTAAGGCTACTGTTTACGTTGGTTCGCAGAATTTAAATGAAGCCTGCGTTGTGTGGCTCGGTTGAGGGAGGAATGAAGGATTGGCCGGCCTTCAAGCAGTTGTTGACGGCCCTCTGCTCCTTTGTCGGAGAAAATGTGTTGTAAGGTAAACATGTTGATCCAAGAAGTAGAATAAAGTATATTTATTACAACATTTCATGTCTGTCGCCTGTGTGCAAATCTTGAAAACATGGCTTTTTTTGTATGAAAGCGTGACACGTGACGCTGAGCTACCCATAAGGTGTCTAACGACGCCCATGGACATTCGGTTAGTAAGTTGAATGCATGGGGTATTAATTAGCGAATTGGCTCAACAATAAACTTTTCTCAGCAGCAGCAAAGCCGTAGGTAGGCAGAAAATAGTTTGTGTTTTCCGACCAGTTCAGTGTAGCCGGCACGATCAAAGGGGGAAGCACTGACATGGCACCTAGTTCACCCGGTGTTACGGGCTGACATCACGGACGTTGTAGGTGATGCAGCCAACCGTGTCAGTTTCCATAAAAAAAAAAAAGTTTGTTTTTTAAATGTGAATGCAAGCTAGACTTGAAATAAACGCATACACTAACAAATTTAAAACGATCGGCTAAAAGGCTGGGGTGACTTCTTTTACTTTAAATGCATCCGCAAACAAGGATTGTGTTTGCGGAAGTTCCTCTGATATTCTATTTAAAGAAAATTTCCTATCTGGCCAATGTCGTCACGAGGGAAGCCCATAACAGTTTTTATTTCCGCGGGGACGGAGCCGGTCGGCAACAGGTCCGTTGGGTGAAAAATAATCAAAACGGACACCGCCGCAGGGCTTGGCAAGCAGAGTGTGAGCGTCCGTTTGTTCTTACTATTTTGAAATTAAGACAACGTCTGTCGTTATGTCTCGCCACTGTTAACCAAAGTGGCATCATAAGCTATGTACAAGAACATTATGGTGTTCTTGGCTATGTATATAGAAAAAGAAAGAAGAAAAATACATACATTTACATACAATACATAGGTACATTAATATCAATTAATCAATATCAATACTAATAATACATCTGTAAGGGATGGTCATGGAGTAAGTGTTTTGAAGTGAAAACTCTTTAGCGGCCGCTTGGCACTTTTTTTGGAGGGTAAAAAATGTTAAACTCGCGTCAGATCTCGAAAAGCGTCAGATTTATTTTTATTATTTAAAATGTAACCTTAAGTCATTGCATTAAGGGTTAAGTTACGAGTGGCTCGGGATCAATTCTGTTCGTCTCTCAGTGACAGTAAAGCCGAAAGCGAATCAAGGGAATCCGATATTCGTTTGGTCGTTTATGTGATTTCGTGACTCAATGGTAACACTAGGTGCTAGGCTCAAATTGTAGCCGACTGGGTTGGTACCACCGTACTAGATGTAAGATGGCCGCATAGCAGCCTCGTTTGTGTTCTCCTCTAGTCCAGTATAGCCAGCAATCCAGGGAAGTCTCCGGTATGGCACCTACCTTCTCGGAGGTGATATTGGCTGGTCGGAGCATGCGCTTCGGCCCCTCCAACTCAGCCACACATACCGGATTAAATAAAAAAAAAAAACAGTGTAGGATTTGTATTTTTTGACCGAATCCCTCAAAATTGTTTTTGTTTTTTTTTCTTTTGTTTTATTTTTTAAGCAATGTTACGGTGTTTAAATTTTTTTAGGGTGTTTAGTTTTTTTTATAACCACCTAAGAATTATTTTCGGAAATAACAAAAGTTTTCACTTCTGCCGGCACTCCCGGAGTGCAAGTGGGGCTTTTTTTAATGTGAAGCACGACATGGCGCGCGCCAGACTAACGCAGAGACACAGATTACTTAATAGTTACTTCGTAGTCCGACGGCTTACAAAATTACTTAAAGTTAAGGTTCTGCAGATCCTTCCTCCACAGAACCGGTAAACTCTGGAACGCTCTCCCTGTCCATATATTCCCCCCCCCCCCCCCCCCCCCCCCCAGGTACAATCTCGAGTCCTTCAAGACGGCCGTGAATGGGCACCTGTCGGGCAAGTATGGCTTTCGCAACCCTCGCATACGACAGAATGTCCACCTTGGAGTCGTTAGACAACTTATGGGCGGTTCGACTTCGCATGTCGCGTTTTCAATAAAAAAAAATACTGCTGCAGATTATTCAGAGGAAGATTCAAGACAAACGAAGACCTGGGAGACGCCATCTTGGCTGAAGAACCCGAGTCAACGGTAGGTACAACCGCAGCACGCGGACTCTTTTCCGGGCTGCAGTCTCCAACGTGGAGATCGCCTTAATGGTAGCCAACCTTCGTTAGAAAATGAAGAAGAAGAAAGTTCATAACTTTAATGGGAGGTCGCTTTTCTTTCGAAATAACTTTTTTTATGGAAACTGACACGGTTTGCTACATCACCTGAACTGGACAGAAAACACGAACTATTTATATAGCCGTTTCGACCGACGTTTCATTCAGTGCGGTGGTACCAATCCGGGCGGGATAAACCTTACCACCTAGCAAGGTAAGAAGGGAAGGGTCCTACGGTTTTACGTGGAATCCGAATCACGGTCAGCCTCCGACGGTCCAGCGGTCACCCATCCAAGTACTGGCCGCGCTCAGGGTTGCTTAACAACAGTCGACCGACCGAACCACTGAGCTACCGAGGCTGACAAACAACTTAAACATGATTTATTGTTTGCACTCATAATTATGGTACTCTAAATTAAAATTGGGGATGATATATTCGCTCCGAGTAACGATGGTCAGACTCACCTGAAACTAGTCTTGCTTGATGCAAATTTCAAATATAAGCAAAACAAGCGATAACAAGCTGCGGTTAGCCATACATTAGAAGCTGCTTGCTCTAACTTCAGCGAGCCGCGTACAAAGCCTGCCTTCAATTTAGTTGGCGTGTGCCAATTAAAAGTACCCGTAGAAGCGAGTGTAAAATGAGTCGCCGAGCGCGGCGAAGGTATGGACGAGTGGTCAATCAGTAGGAGCGGTCTGTTCATAGCTATCACTTGCGATGCTTCCTAAAAGGTATAAAAACATCAGTACGCCTGACCTCACAAGTTTTGCTGAAGGTATAACCACACACCATAGTATTTTGTTGATTTTTCAAAAACCGCTGAATCAATTTCGATAAAATTTAAATGGGACCACCTCTGAAGCTACCAAAAAAAAAAGAATTTTCAAAATCGACCACCAATTGACGGAGTAATCGCGTAACATAAAAAAAACATACACTCGAATTGAGAACCTCCTCCTTTTGGAAAGTCGGTTAGAAACCTAAACGAAAATCCTAAGTCACAAAAGTTCTTATCCATTAGATCGTGCCGCAAACTGAACTGGACGGAAAACATGAACTACTGTCATAGCTGTTTCGACCGACCTTCATTCAGAGTGGTGGTAACAATCCGGACATGTTATAATCACCTAGTTGAAGACAACTATAGTTGGACAGAAACTTTGGAATATTCGGAGAACGCCGGAACGGGTAAGTGGAACTGACACGGTCACCGCATTTGCATGTCAAGCAAGTGTTTACACGCCAGGCCAGTTCACACGTCGAGCAGAACATTTACACGTCGCGTCGGTCACGAGCGCCTACGTAGAGCTTCCGATGAAAAATAGTGCAAGTCACGACATCCCTTCTCATTCCCCTAATACGTTCCCCAACAATTAGCTCAGTTGTTCTCGCTTCATATCTCGCATGACTGCATGCTGTTGTAATTAATATCCCCGATGGAATCGGGCGTGCAAAAATCCCGGAAAACGATCGGATAACCGTATCATTTATCTCAAAGGTGAGCGTCGGATAACATTACGCAACGGAGTCCTAATGTTCCTCCTGCCCCGCGCCCGCGACACCGCAGCGCCCCCTCGGCGGGACTAGCACGTTAGCCATACGGAAAACTTTAGCAAAAATATATATTTTCTAGAATAGAACAGAATAGAAATACTTTATTTCACACAAAAACACTAGCAAAGATACAGAAAACAGAAGATAACATACAGAGGAGCAATATAAATTTAAAATACTTCACACAGAAACAAGAGAACAGTAGTGCGCAAAGGCGGACTTATCACTTTAAGTGATTTCCAGCCAATCCATCCAGCAAATGAGGAAGAAATATGGCAATATACATAATTTTTTATTGAAAGCGCGACATGTGGCGCCGATCCACAAATACTTAAGGTGTCCAACAACGTCCATGTACATTCGGTCGGATGCGGCGTTTGGGAATGCCATGCCGGCCTGACAGGACGTGCCTCGCCCCTCTTGAAGGACCATAGATTGTACTTGGGGGGAAATATATAGGCAGAGCGTTCCAGAGTTTACCGTTTATGTAGAGGAAAGATCTGCAGAACCGATTGGTATAAATCCGCAGTAAGTCCAGTGCGCTGGTGCAGATTTAACGCGTTTCCTTCTCTCCTGAAAATAACACCTTTTCAAATTACGGATATATTGCCTTTACCCGGAGACCATTAGCGCCTAAAAGCCAGATAGACACTACCGAACGAGTGAAACTTAAAATTAGCCATGCTTGAATCTCTAACCTCGAATCCGCAAAAAAAGCTCAAATCCGGCTACTAGAATCATGGTTTAAGAACGTATATCCTAAAGTTCAAGCAAGCATTTTTTGTTCGAAACTGCAATCTAGAAGATGGAGGTCGCCTTGAAGATAGCAAATCTCGATAGGAAATTGCACTTCAGAAGGAAATTGAAATGGGATCCGCTGAAAAGCTTCGCTGAAATAATTACTGCTTACCAGCTGAGCGGATCCTACTTACATGAGTATATCACTAACTGTTCCCGCGGTTAGATGTTTCCAAACACCACGTCAATTGATTTAGTAGTTCTAGACTTATAAGTTAACTTAGCATGAACGGCGGCATAGGTCATTCATTACAGACATTCCGCTTACTCATGATCATTTAAATTATATCTTGGTTAAACTGATAAAATGTCATGATGATAAATAAGTTTATAAATTCATTTATTTTATAAAAATAACCGTGTTTTGAGTGCAGCGCCGCTCCGCAGTCCACTAGAATGTTTTTTCAATAAAATTAAAATTTTCTCAATAACCATTCAAGACATACACTTAAAAATAGTTTTCATGGCGTAACGACTAAATAGACTATTTCATTAATTTTAATATATATTGAGCTTTGCGTTCCGGAGTAATCACCTCGGACAGTGCGTGTGACGGACCGACAGACGGACGGACGGCGGACGGACGGACGGACGGACGGACGGACGGACGGACGGACGGACGGACGGACGGACGGACGGACGGACGGACGGACGGACGGACGGACGGACGGACGGACGGACGGACGGACGGACGGACGGACGGACGGACGGACGGACGGACGGACGGACGGACGGACGGACGGACGGACGGACAGACACGTGACCGATTTTATAATAGTCCGTGCCAGCGTCGCCGGCTACGGAAGCCTAAAAACTAAATAAAAAAAAAAGAAACCTCTTCCGGATGGACGACTGCGATAGTCTCAAATATTGCTGCTGCGTTTGACTGTTATTTTCTCAACTGGCGGATGCGAGCAGTAAAATTGCTAATGTGTACCTGTGCGTGTTCAAATTATGTTTATTCAAAAATTTAGAAAATTTTGTATTATTATTATATTTAATTTATTTTTTAGTTGGACGAATTTTTTTACTTACAGTAAGTCTTACATGTTAGTATTTAGTTTTTATTTATTTATTGGGTTAATTTTATTTAATTAGTATTACTATGTTTTAAATATTAAATAATTTTAAATATAATATATTAAATAAACATTTTTGTTTGTTTGTATTAGTGTACATACTTCATATGTTCATACGTTTTTAATTACAAAAATAAAGAGTATAGTTACCTTATCTATTCGTACCTCGTAAATAAATAACTTTGCTATTTATCGTCTGGACTCAGTGAAAGCTTCATCTAATCCGAACCACTGTGATATATTAACCTCTGCTTAGAATAACGTCCCGCTATATTCGGCAGTTATCCGGTCCCATCTCTACCGCCGCCGCCGCCGCGCCGCCGCCGTAGCCTCCGTCCGTACAGTCCGCAAAGGCCGGCCGATTAAGACACGTGGTGCAATATTAGGGGCTCAATATAAACACTCCCCTACGCCTACGCCCATCTATTTCCTCCCAAGTACAGCCTGGGATTTTCAAAAGTGGCGTGAAAACGGTCCTGTCATGCCGGCATGGCATTCGCAATCCCCGTGCATAACATATTTTTTTTTATGGAAACTGACACGGTCGGCTACATCACCTACAACGTCCGTGATGTCAGCCCATAACACCGGGTGAACTAGGTGCCATGTCAGTGCTTCCCTTCGGTCGTGCCGGCTACACTGAACTGGACGGAAAACACAAACTATTTACATATCCGTTTCGATCGACGTTTAATTCAGTGCGGTGGTACCAACCCGGGCGGGTTGAACCCTTCCACCTAGTAAGGTAAGAAGGGAAGGGACCTTCAGTTTTACGCGGAATCCGAACCACGGCCAGCCTCCAACGGTCGAACGGTCACCGATCCAAGTACTGACCGCGCCCAGGGTTGCTTAACAATCAATAGCAACAGTCGACTGTCTGCACCACTGAGCTATCGAGGCTGACTGTAGGTACTGTGAGACACCTACTCGTAGGTGAAACGATGCCACATCTCGCGCTATTCATAAAAAAACGCAAAAATTTAAGGCGGTAGAGTAGGCAGTTTCAGATATTTCGCTGCAATGCGCATCACCCGTCGCAGCACAGCATGCTACTACTATTGGCCAAAAATGTCTACACGGGTAGTCGCGGGCGAGTGGTCGGTAGTTCGGAAACGGTGTAAAGTAACTGTAGGTAAGGGACCGTTTGCGCCTTACTAGGTGGTAGGCTCAAATTTTGGCCGAATGGATTGGAACCCGTAGTGGAAGAAAGAAAGCCTCATAAAAGCCTCGGCTGACTTCCATGTAGTCCAGTATAGCCAACGATCCAAAGGGAAGTGTCGGCTGGTCGGAGCATGTTCTCGCCACTGACTCAGCAACCCATAACGGTACCCTGCTGGTGGGGGAAGGTCAGTGGTAGAGCTACTCCGCCAGCGGCAGCCTGCTATCTACTATACTCTATCAAATTCTAGTACTCTACCGATTGGGTCTATCGTACTACTTACCGTGTCCTACATTGGCGGCCGTGGACAACGAAGTGTGGAAGTACAGGAAAACGGAGTGTGGAAAGATCAGCGGCCAGGTGGGACGACGACATCAAGTAGGATGTCGTCGTCGGAAAGCAGTGTGAAGTCAGTTGCGTACTAGATGATGTGGTTCGAGTAACAAGACAGACATACACATAAATAGAAATATTTTATGGCTCCAGAAACATTTCACAGAAACAAGCACTATATTTTATATTATTTACATGAGGGGAAAATGTGGACTTATCTCTTACAGGGATTTCTTCCAGTTAACATTTGGATGGTTAAGAGTCTTATGTTGGGAAATGCAAAAGACTTGAGTGTGGGAATGTAAAATACAATATAATGAATTATATTGAATTACTAGCTGAGCCCGCGGCTCCGCTCGCGTGAAATTCGTATTCCAAAGAAGAATGTAAGTAACTAAGGGCGAAGCCGAAGGCCGAGCTGCGTTCAGGTAATCGATAAACCTTCTTAAAGAAGGTTCTAAAAGAGGCCGAAGGCCGAGCTACTTTCAGGTAAACGATAAATCTTTCTCAAATAAAGGAATTAAGTAAGGGCGAGGCCGAAGGCCGAGCTGCGTTCAGGAAGACGATAAACCTTCTGGAAGAAAGGAAGGAACTAAGTGCGAGGCCGAAGGCCGAGCTGCGTTCAGGTAAACCAAAAACCCTCTTCCACCTTCGGGCCTCGCCCTTAAAGACTTCCTTTCTTCGATAGAATATAATATCGTTTACTCAATCTATTTATTTCATAAAAATAAAAAAGTAATATTAATAACTAAAGAATTAAACCTACCTAACAAACATTAAAATAACTATCAAAACGGGCATTTTCAAATGTTCTTAGAGCACTTGCGGCATTACCCCGCTGGATGGCAAGGCTTACCCTTTGAATGAAGTACATAAGCCCTTGATGACGGGACACCAGTTGCGTCAACCAGCTCAAGCCTCTTTTGGGTTCACTGCTCCACGGACCGAGGGTTTCAACCCAAACGCAACAAATTCGAAATCTTGAATTATATTTCTATATTTACTGCGTTTGAGGCTCTCCGCCCCAGCCTCGGCCGCGCCAGCCGCTCTTGAAGATGTCCTAACGTGACTTGGAGCCAATGTGAGAACAAAAGTGGCGTCCCACATCAAAGAACTACCCTTAGTCCATGGCACTAAGGTGATAGCATCGGGCCTCTTTCCATCCAGCCGGGAATAACCGCGAGGTTCTAGGATGCACGGTATATTTGCCGTTAGAAGCGTGGACTTTATAATAAAATTTAAATTAAATTAACTCAATCTTAATATTAATTAACTTTATTCGAGATGGTTTAGCTTCTTCCTGAACGCAGCTCGGCCTTCGGCCTCGCCATTAGTTACTTGCTTTCTTCGAGATGGTTTATCATTTGTCAGAACGTAGCTCGGCCTTCGGCCTCGCCCTAGTTGCTTACTTTCTTCAAGATGGTTTAGCTTCTTCCTGAACGCAGCTCGGCCTTCGGCCTCGCCCTTAGTTACTTGCTTTCTTCGAGATGGTTTTTCAATTATCCGAACGTAGCTCGGCCTTCGGCCTCGCCTTAGTTACTTACTTTCTTCAAGATGGTTTAGCTTCTTCCTGAACGCAGCTCGGCCTGCGGCCTCGCCCATAGTTACTTACTTTCTTCGAGAAGATTTATGGTCTTCCAGAAAAGAGCTCGGCCTTCAGCCTCGCCCTTAGTTACTTACTTTCTTCAAGAATGTTTTTCTTCTTCCTGAACTCAGCTCCGCCTTCCGCCTCGCCCTTAGTTACTTTCATCGAGAAAAAATATCGTTTACGTGAGCGCAGATCCGCCTTCGGGCCCGCCTTAGTTACTCACTTTCTTTTTTTTAAATACGAATTTCACGCGAGCGAAGCCGCGGGCAACAGATATATAAATTTTATTGCACCAATGACAGCGACATAACTTCGACTTTCAATTATTATTTTTATTTATCAAACAATTTGTCACCGGCCAGCTCACGTCGAGATGACAGTACTCGGTTGTCAACATGACATTTAAAATTGTTTTTTTACCTTTACTTTGGATTACGTGATTTTTATTATATTTTTTAATTATTATGTTCATCCGGGATATACACTGTCACTATAAAAAGTTTCGTCAAATTCCGTTCAGTGGTTTTTGCGAGATGCGCGTACAAATAGACATTTTTGCATTGACGATTTTATGATATGTATAGAAAGAATAGATATGTATAGACTATTGTGTTCAAGTTATAAAAAAGAAGAACTGTCATTTTCGTTGTATCTACTTATTTTTTAATTTCGAATGAATATTTTATTCAAATTGTATTTGCTGCCAGTTCTCAAGATATAATTATGTACTTTGGACTACGTGATTTTAAACGCGCAATGATGTTTATAATTGTAATTTTTTTTTTATTTTTGTTATTTTTTTTTACGTATTATGTTAACCCGGCATATAAACTGCCACTATACAAAGTTTCGTCTAATTCCGTTCAGTGGTTTTTGCGTGATGCGCGTACAGACAAACAAACAAACAAACAAAAATTTTAAAAACTGTTCTAACATGTTCAATATCTAATTTTAAGCCACCCTGGTTAGTTTTTTTCCGAATACATTCAATGTACAGACTTTCTTACCTCTACGATTTTATTATATGTATAGATAGATAATACACTATCCAGTTAACTAAAACGTATCATGAATACATATGAATTACAGTTTAACAAATACCTACGATCTAAATGTTATTTATTATAAAAGCGGCTACACGAATACACGAATATTGTATGATGGATGTCTGATGATGATATATGATATGCCTCGTTCTCTAATGTTTCATCAGGAATTGTATTAATTATGAAATAAATGTTAAGATTTCTACTTTTTTGTTGTCGGTGCCGCTCCCGCCCCGCCCCGCCCCGCACGGAAGCTCTATCTATCGGCGAAGGAGCATCAATCATATCTATAAAGGTGATAAGTAATCTTTTTCTCCGCACACGTTGTTTGGAATTGGAGCTCGTTGTTTGCTCGTAATAGGTTTAATCTTCGAATTATTAATTTCATAATAGGAAACTCTAAGCACGGAAATGAAGTACAGAACTAGTGACGACAAAGGACAAATCCTTTCTATTAAAATAAAATCTAAAACGTAACAACTACTATCTACTTAATCATAATTTAATCGCGCCAACCGTGAAGCACTGATATTTCAGTAAAGAGTACCTGGGCGACCGAGCTTCGCTCTGCGTCAACGCCTATCTAGATAAATTGCAGAATAATGCATTATCAAAATACAAAATTTCATTCAAATCGTTAGCCTTTTCCGAGAAACCAATTTATATATGTATTTACATATACAAGACTAGCTCACTAAAAACAATTGGAATAGGAATGATAATACAATTTCGCCAGGAGTGGTGTTACTGGCTGTGTGTGATCTTCCGATGAAGTATTGGGCAGACGCGCGTGTCAGCTGTCTATAAAAAAATAAATAAATAAATACAGGCTTCTACAAATGTTGTTTTTCTTAAATAATTACTATTTAAGGCACCAAGCCTCTGTAGTCTTTGTAGAATAGAAAGGAAATTAACTTCGTGGCATAAATAGGTATTATTTTCATCGTTTCAACTAGATATTTTTAATGATGTTTAGTTCGTGTTGTTTCCTGATATGGTTGGCTACATTGTATTTTTTTTATTTTTTTTATTGTTTCCGAACTAGCTGGCTGTGTCCGAGGTCGAAGCCTCAGGCGCAGCCAATATCACCCCCGAGGAGGTGCCAGTCCGGCTTGGAGGTGGACTAATGTCGCTGGGGAAAGGCTATTTACCCGCGATTTGAAGATCCGTGGATTGTAGGAGTGGGGAAAGATATTCCCCGGAAGCCCGTTCCACACCTTTGCAGTGCGGCACAAGAACGATTTAGAGAATCGTGCCGTTCGAAGTACTCGTCTGTCCACTACAAAGGGGTGTTCCGCGAGAGTATGGCGGGTTTGGCGAAGGCGAACAGGAGGAGGAGGGATAAGGGAAGCAATTTCGTCAGAGCAGCGGCCATAGTAGTACCGATAAAACAGGCTCAATGACCTAACGATACGTCTGTGTTTTAGAGGTTGAAGGTCCTTTGTGAGTACAGAGTCGCCAATGAGGCGAATGGCTCGTCGTTGGATAGAATCCAAGGCTGAAAGAAGGTACTCAGGGGAACCCTCCCAAAGATGACTGCAATATTCCATCACCGGTCTTACTTGTGTGTGTATGCTAGACACATGACCGGACAGTCCTACTCCATGTTTCCTGGAACAATCATCCGCCGCCGTGCTAATACTTGACGTTACGAGGCTTTGTTTTGTTATCTTTGTTACCTTTACTAAAATCTCAGTTAATCCAAAGATACGTTTACCCAATAGCAGTAAAACTAAAGATACTTTTACCCAATAGCAGTAAACCCAAATAGTCCAGGTCTAAGCCGTCTAAGGTTACTTTAGTACTTTAGTGCTCCGTTACTTCACTGCTACACGCGAGAAATGACCGGCGGTCCACTAAAACGGGACCGACACGATTATTTCTGGCGCGAGCCGTATCATTGTGGCCCGGATTGTAGTGGCCCTATAAATCGCAATATTAATAGGCAATAATACAATCGGTGCTCGGCGGAGCGGGCAGCCCTGCGTCTGGCCGATGTGCGGGTTATTCCGGCTCGGTAAACACGCGGGGTCGCGACCCAACCCACAACAGGGGCTGATTCTGTGATGAGCGGACCTAAGCTAAACTATGTATTACAGCGGCGACTCCTGGTCCTGAATATTGGGTTGGCTCTGGCTAAGGATTTTTTTTTTCATGATTTCATAACTTAGGTACCTACGCGTTAATTTATTTCTACCACAATGAGTTCAAAAACTGAAAGACGATTACGATATAGATAGTTTATAATATTTAGTTTAAATGATTTATTTTGCTCACTTACGATTTATTTGTCTGTAGATAGGTACCTACTGGTTGTGTCAATTGTCAAAGCTGTCGAGTTGCAGCCGACAACAGCGACGTCTCCTCTGGCACGACGACGACGAGACAGGCATACAAGCTTGAATTGTTACATTTTATTTGTACATTTTTTAAAGACTTTTTTTTTTTTTTTAAACAGAATTTAAAGACCCGTATATACACGAGTCAGTAAGCCTGGATACGAAATACGGCATCGTTTGTATGAGAACCGAGGTAGCCGCCAAAGGGGTGTGAAGTCTGAGGCGGGAGCGGCGCATGGAACGCCGTGATTGGCCGAGCGAGTAGGTAGCCACGTGACGCCAGTCTTCCATACGTTTGAACGGGATTCATACAATAAGTCGCTCATTGTGTCGATTCGCGATGAAAAGATGAAACGGATTTAACAATATTTAACCCTTCTTTACATCAAGGGAATAATATAACTTTCTCTTAAATGAACAAAGGCAACGCCCCTTTCACAATTTTGCAGATTTTCGCATAAACACGATAATAGTTCTAAGTTCTGAGATACCTCGGATACTTTATTATAAATCTACATCAAATTTCCAAAACAATGATATGTAAGACCTCGTACATTGGTATTATCTTATTGGAGTATTTGTTATTGGAATTTTCCAAAATTAAAAAAATAATGTTAGAAAGTCGAAAAGTTTTGTAACCAAAAAAAAAATTATTATATTATTAACAACTATTTGCTAATTACTTAGCCAACGATACGACAAATTATATTGCAATATGACTTCGCGAAAAATTCGCGAAAATCTACCCTACCATAAAAAATTTATGAGTACCCACCTGGATATTTAATTTTTTTAGGGTAAAATGAGGTTTTCCAGGCTTTGCCTTTTTTAACAAACTAACCAGCCATGCAGCTAGAGCCTTATAAAATGTACCATGCGTCTCTCTGTCAGTTTGACGGTGTGAATTTGTTATATAAGGGTTAATAAAATAACAAATGAAAGGCTGTGTAGTCTGTAATAGAAACATATATTTGAAACAGAACAATAATTTACTTAATTGTTTATTTATAGATCGGTATCTATATTAAAATTTTCATTTGGTAACTTTTGAACAATTGAATTAAATTTAAAAGCACAATTTACGACATTTACATTGTTACTGTTTACATTGTTGACATTTACATTGTTATTGTTGAACTAAAGAACTAAAGAACTAACATGTGTCTCGAGAGATGGTCGCGCAACAGATGGATAGATCTCACCGAGACCTAAAGTTTGAGTACCAACACGATGGGTCTAGCACCAGTGGTTCTCGAGTTATGACCAAAACAAAAGTTCATGTGACAGATGGATAGATCTCACCGAGACCTGAAGTTTGAGTACCAACACGATGGGTCTAGCACCAGTGGTTCTCGAGTTATGACCAAAACAAAAGTTCATGTGACAGATGGATAGATCTCACCGAGACCTAAAGTTTCAGTACCAACACGATGGATCTAGCACCAGTGGTTCTCGAGTTATGACCAAAACAAAAGTTCATGTGACAGATGGATAGATCTCACCGAGACCTGAAGTTTGAGTACCAACACGATGGGTCTAGCACCAGTGGTTCTCGAGTTATGACCAAAACAATAGTTAATGTGACAGATGGATAGATCTCATCGAGACGTTCAGATTGAGTACCAACACGATGGGTCTAAGTCCAGTGGTTCTGTAGATATGACCAAAACTAATGATCACGTGACAGATGATAATTCCGACCCCTCACTCGCATGATCGCATCGCATTTCGCATTTAGATGCTAGCTAGCTAGCTAGCAGCGGAGCGCAGGCGCTATATAGCATTTAGCATTTAGCAGTACCACACATAAATAGCACATACTTCATTGCTTTGTGCGTTCCAAAACAAACGAACCAACAAAGTTTTACGAACGAAACAGCAATGCTAATTAAAATTAAATGTGATTATTGCTTAGCATTTAGCATTAATTTTTATTCATCAGGGCGCTTAGCAGTGCTAAATGCTAACGGGGTATTCCTTATGAATTAATTTTGTTAATGCTAAGCATAACAAGACTAATTCCCGGTAGACGCATGACCTAAAGAAATTAATTCCTTTAGAGTCGCTCAAAAGTAAAAACCGGTAGGTACTGGTTGAATGAAAAAAGCGCGATAAACGAATATTGAACGAGGAAACCTGCTGAGGTTGACTAGAAGAAATGTCCTTTGGCAATAAGGCAGAATGCATGAAATATCTGTATACATTTAACATACATATTTATCAATAAACAAAAAAAATTGCAAGAGCTAACTGCATCCAACACGATAGTCGACCTATGGTGGGTAAGCAGAAAAGAGCTCTCCATACATATTTACGCCGATGTTTGTTACTGAAATTCAAGCGAAAAATGCTATCAAATTGAATGAAAGTACTTACTCGTGAAAGGTGACTCCATCTGTGTTCAAGTTTGAATTTTTCGACGACTTTTTGCACCAAAGCACTGCACAATGAGGCATTTTGTGACAGACGCGCACGTTCGCTCCGCCTGAGCGGCGGACGGAGACTAAGATCGGTCGCCGGCGCTAGACTGACGCGCTGGCGCGTGTGCGCCGACGCGCGGCTACCCCTGTCCTCCTATGTATAGCGCCTCCAGGCTTACTGACTCGTGCGTATATATGACCAGTGTGTCCTCCCGGTTATGACGTACGGGTGTGAAACGTGGACTCTGACGGTCGCTGTTGTCCAAAGGTTGAAAGTTGCCCAGCGAGCAATGGAGCGAGCCATGCTGGGAATATCGCTACGTGATATGGTGCGTAACGAGGCAATCCGCCGACGCACCAAAGTAGTCGATATTGGACACCGGGTGGCTAAGCTCAAATGGCAGTGGGCTGGGCACGTTAGCCGAAGAGACGATGACCGTTGGAGTAACCGTGTCCTACACTGGCGGCCGTGGACAGGAAAACGGAGTGTGGGAAGACCACCCGCCAGGTGGGACGACGACATCAAGTACGCCGGCGGAAATCAGTGGTTCCGTATCGCTGAAGGCCGGGAGGACTGGAGGAAAATTGGAGAGGCGTATGTCCAGCAGTGGACGCTCACACGCTGACTGACTGACATTTGTACATGAAGTCCACTCTTCGTTCCACAGACAAGAAATGTTCGATGACTCGATCGTGAAAATCTTCTTTCTTCCTCAATTTTGTTAGCAACTCCTTTTCCACAGATATGTAAGAGTGCCAAATTACTGAGTCTCTCTTGTCCTTGAGTGCTCCGTAGATAGCTCGGTAGGAGTTTGCCATTATAATTACCAATAAATCACTTTAAATTTAACAACACTGCACAGGATTCATCCATACAAAGTCCATACCTACATAACGGAATATATGCAGCTATCAACTCGCGAGCCAATGCGCACACACACGCGCACATAACACACCTAGCCTAGCTCGCTAGTCGCATCGCATCGCACGTCACACAGCACAAGAATACTCGTCGTGTGGACGCAGTGCGCACACACCCGCACACGCAAGACACACACCTAGCTCGTTCGCTAGCTCGCTCTACTCGCTACCGCCCGCGTCACTAAATGCACTCCCCGCTGCGCCAACTCGAAAGGCTGATCAGCGGGTCCGCGCGGGACGGGGGGGGACATCGGTCGCTTCCGCCTTGTATGGAATACGATGGCGCTTCAAAATGTAGCCAACTGGCCAATTAATGCCTTGATTGTGTCGTCATTCGTCGTCGCCCGCGTTTGACGCGCGCGAAATTTCAAATTATGTAACGGGTACGGGATTGACGTTTTATCTTATTAATCGTGGATTATATGACATAAATAATATAACTCCGAAATTTTTTCACATTTATTTTAGCCTGATACTTCTGTATTAATGGTGTCATTCATTTTATTTGGTTTGGCGGCGCCAACCTCGCCAACTGAGAGGAGTCGCCGCTGATGTATTAGCCGATACGTCGGGGAATGCGGACAGCGAAGTAGGGGTAATAGATAATAATTGAAGCGGTACGAAAATATTAACCAGACACGAGTGACTTGAATAGAATATTAGCCGGATACGTCGGGCCACATCGCTCTCACTTATACATTCTTAGTTATCATTAAGACAAGTAATAAATCATTATTGTTCATAATATATTGTCCGTAGTTTCGTGTGCATACGGATGTTTCAAATATGAAGCCAAGACATAAACGAACTAATAGAAAAAAAATATTGAAAGAGCCCTTGGTAGAGAGCACAGAAGTCTAATGTAGGTTAGGTATGTAAAATAAAAAAACCGCCAAGTGCGAGCCGGATTCGCGCACCGAGGTTTCCGTACCACCACGTATTTACTCAGAATCACGCCATCTATCGGTGAAAGTTCATAATTGTGTTGTTAAAATGTTTGGATAATTCGGTAGATGGCGCTCTTCTGAAAATTAAGATATTTGTATGGGACCCCCCTTAATTGTTTACTTTTTCAATTTTTTATTTATTTCTTGTTAAATCCGCCATAATAACACATATTCTGTGAAAATTTGAACCGGCTACCGACGGACAGACGACGGATGAACGGACGGACGGATGGACAGACAGACAGACAGACGGCGTAGGCTTAGCAATAGGCTACCGTAAGGAGTATGGAAAGCTAAAAAATAAAAGTGTGCCTACGCACAATATATACAAGTCGAATTTCCTCTTCCTGTTGTTCATGTACTTTTCAAGAGCTGTGTCTTATTTTAGAAATGAATAATATGCTCTTCATGATTTCTGTCTTCGCCCCCTAACACAAAATTATTTAGGTAATTTCGTCTGAATTTTGGAACTGTCGAATGAAAGATATCGGCAAAAAAATTCCTTTGAATTTCCACGCGAAAATAATATTACATTTCTACGAAGCACATAGTACTTTACGTAGTACTAGTACTTACTTTACGTAGTACTTTAATCAACGAGTAAGTCTAGCTACCCCACCCGGGCCGGTGGCGCCGAAGGGGCCGCGCCCGCGTCGAGGTGTAAGTACTCGTGACATTGGTGACCTTTTAAAAACATACAAACGTCGTATTTTATAGTATTACTAGAAGACATAATTGTTCATTTCTAATAAACAGTATGTTCACTTTGTGTAGGCCTTGTTTTATTGGCATCTCAAGAATTGACGCTACCGGTTGCGCACGAATGAAGCGAAACGTGATGGGCCCGCACACAGAGACCGCTTGCTCCGCACTGTCGCACAGGCTATCTGCAATGAATGAATGATAAATAATTTCTTCTCATTCTCTCTGTCCTCTCCCCATTCATAATATTGTCGTAGATGTCATCATTTATCCTACTCTTATTAATTCCTTCTCTTATTCAGATCGAGTCGCACGAATATGAGCACAGTTGATATCGAATAATGCTAATAATATAAGAAATATTCCCTGGCCCCTCCAGGCAACTCGCCAAAGCAAACAGAGCCCCTTCAAGTGAATAGGATCTCGAGCACGGCTACGAAATAAAGGTAGATATTTCAGAAGAAATATTTGGAAAGAATAGTTCGTCTCAGACTTGGCATTAACCTCAGTCAGACAAAGGATTTATGTCAATTATTATTTGTGAGATTGAATCGTGCCTCGTAAAGTAAAGTAATTAAGTAAGTAAGTAATACTTTACCAAAATGTCTTGTTATTAGAGTTGTTCAAATGCCTCTCTATATTATCAATATTGCCACCTTCGATTATATCATGTCAGTGTTCCCTCCGCCCGCCCGCTAGTGCTACGAGTACCTGTAAAGTTCCCACAGGCTCGGTGCGGTGAAGTCGCGTGCGCGGCCCTACTACTACGACGCGCGCGGCGCCCAGGCCCATGAATAATGTCTCGATTAAATTAAATACCCGAAAGCCTTAGCTCTCTGTCAACTGCGTGCCCTTTATAAATCACGACCGAAAAGAATATGAGTTATTTTCCTAAATTTATGATAGAGAATTTCCATTTATTGAAATGCAAATGAGAAGAAATGAACTTCCGCTCTCGATTCTTTGTGAAATCCATACACGTCGCATTGATATTGTAGGAATCGACTTTGTCGCTCCAATTATTATCTGGACATTCCGAGTCAGACAGGCAGAACATAATCTGACATTATTATTAAAATATATTATACCAAATTGTTAGATTAATAGGCTCTACATTTGAATTTTTAGAGTATGGGTTTCCATATACTCTACTTAGGTGACGCTACAAGGTAAAATGCAAGATGAGTGGATGGTAGGACACAACGAAAGATAATTTCTAGAGAGAATGTGAGTGAAAGGGTCGGGAAAGGTCACCACGTACCCAGGCCAGAAAGGGGATGTGCTCCACAAGAAGTCAGTAGTACCAGAAACCGACGAGCAATATGTATGACACAACTATGAGTGCGGAAGAGGCGACAGAGGTGTCAGTGACGTTATGTATGCATGCACATACATAAGTATATGTTCTGGGGAATAATAACAATGATATCAGCCTTGTGTCAGCCTCGATAGCTCAGTGGTGCAGACAGTCATCTGTCGCTATTGAATGTTAAGCAACGCTGGGTGCGGTCAGTACTTGGATGGGTGACCGCTGACCGTTGGAGGCTGACCGAGGTTCGGATTCCTCGTAAAACTGTAGGTCCCTTCCCTCCTAATCTTACTTGGTGGTAGGGTTTAACCCGCCCGGATTGGTACCACCGCACTGAATGAAACGTCGGTCCAAACGGCTATGTGAATAGTTTGTGTTTTCCGACCAGTTCAGTGTAGCCGGCACGATCAAAGGGGGAAGCACTGACATGGCACCTAGTTCACCCGGTGTTATGGGCTGACATCACGGACGTTGTAGGTGATGTAGCCAACCGTGTCAGTTTCCATAAAAATAAAAAAAAATCAAAAGTGCGAATCGGATTCGGCCACCGAGGAGGTTTCCGCACCACAAAAAAAAAATGTCGAAAACAAACGTTTCAAGTATGGAGACCCCATTTTTAAAATGTTTCTATTATTTATAGTTATTATCCGCCATAATAACACATTCTCTGAAATTTCAACCAGCTAGCTATTACGGTTCCAAATATACAGCAGTAACAGACAGACGGCGGCGTTGGCTTAGTAACAGGCTTCCGTACGGGGTACGACAGCCTAAAAAGAAACAAATGTCGTTTACTTTTCAGAACATGCTCGCTCGCTCGCAGCCATGTTCAAAGAGTAAATTGTTGTGGTAAACAGGTGGTTTGCTAAATATACCACAATCAAGGTTTCTTCTGTCGCATAGTTAGTGAACCGATCAGCCAATTTAGCCACGCTCCGGCAGCCTCAGCGAACTCGCTAGGCGATCCTACTAATTGAGGGGAAAACTTTGATAAAATTTGGTGTAAATAATGTAATTAAGGTAAAGGTACAGGCTCCTCGAGCGGAAGAGTTATTATTTAAATTGGTCGGAAATGTCAACATTCAGTAGATACTCCTTTCTCGCCCCGCTTGAGGGGAAATGATCTTGTTACGTGTCCGGCATTTTCTATGGCTGTTACAGAACATTGATAGTTCACGCAATTTCGGACTTCTTTATTTTGACATAAGACAGTAAAGGTCGACAGACCATGCGGCACTGCAATGGGATGCGATCAACATATTCTTTGTGTGAAATTGAATGAAGCAACGCGGCAGTACGTGGCGGGGGCGGCGCTGCCGCACCGGTGCGGCAAGCGTATACAAAAATGTGCGCCGCATGTTCCAAAGGAAGTTTCAAGAAATGTGGGGTAATGTTGATTGAGAAATCAGTGTCACGTCAGTGCTTCCCTTCGGTCGTGCCGGCTACACTGAACTGGACGGAAAACACAAACCATTTATATACATATCCACTTCGACCGACCTTTCATTCAGTGCGGTGGGACCAACCCGGGCGGGTTAAACCCTACCACCTAGTAATCATATCCCTTAGTCGCCTTTTACGACATACACGGGGAGAGATGCAGTGAGGCTATTCTTTTAAAGTACCGGTTCCACACGGTACATAATCTATCATGCGTTTTGTAACCAGTAGCCACCGCGAGTAGCATAATATAAATGTCCGTTGGTCAATTTATTCAGGTGCCTCGTGACAATTTCTAATTCTAATCGCGCGCACGCTCTCCTGCGAATGCGCGTCCGTCCGTTACAAATTGTAAGCTACAATAAAACTCCCTTTTATTGTAACTTACAATTTGTAAATAAACTATAACGGAAAGAACCGCCATTTCAAATGTGTGCTACTGTATATACTAGCATGTAATACATTATCGTTCCTTTCAAACTGTACCAAGTCACAAAAACTTTCGAACTTCTCCAATATGACTTAATAATATGAAACTTATCTAAATACAAACGAACAAAATGATGGATGGATGTTTCTCTTCTGTGTTTCGTACCGCTACATACCTGCAAATAAAAAAATACCATTATCGTAATTTATAGATTATTGTTATTTCAAAAAAAGAAAAAGAAAAATTAATAAGAAGATAAATAAGTAACTAAGACAAAAATAAACCCAAAACAACATACATAATTGCCATTCTCGTACAAACATATTTAGTGAAAAACAAACTGCTATTTAATAAGATTAAATTTTCCATCGTTGTTACACACTACTGGAAAATGTCTTAACTTATGTAAATTGTATTATAATAGTATCACGGAGCAACAGGGAATGTTACTCGACCTTATGGTGTATAGTTCCGATACATCCTGTAGGTACATCGTTCAAACTTGTCCAACTTTCCTTCTGAGGCCGAAGTTTGAAAGTATTTAAGTTCAGATTACGGCAAGACGAACTAGACTTGTCTGTCGGATACCTACAATCGTGCTCCTACTAACTTATAGTTTTAACTTATCGTTTAATTTAATACCTTGGTACCGGCAAGGGTTGTTTTCAGGTTCCGTAGCCCGCGATGTTGGCATGGAAACCTTATCAAATCGATCAGGTGTCTGTATGTCTGTTTTATAAGAACTTAATAATAAAAAAAGAAGTCATAAACTAAAGCTATAACGTTTTAGCTTTAAACTTTATTTATTTGAATTTTTACCCGACTACGGCAAAGCCAAAAGGAGGGTTATGTCTTTGGCAGTGTTCCTTTGTTCCCCTACATAGCCTAAACTAATTAACTGATTTCAACGATTCGATTTGTGAGGCATTGTTGGATTCGTTTCAATAGTCCGTGTGTCAAAGGCTAGATTTTTTTATGAAAAATTAAAAATGAAGGGCGGCATGCGCCGTATTGTCAAACTTTGCTTTTCAACCCCCATCAAATGAGGTATATTTATCAAGAGCTTGAAGAGGTGTTTTCAAAAATATACCTGAAAAAATAGACATGTAGGCCGACTAACAGATTTTTTAATTAAATTTCATTGTTATTTCTTTCATCTTTCGTAGCAGTTACAGCAGAAGGAGTAGGTACAATTTAAATTGAAGTTTTGATAAAAAAGATAAATAAAGAAAACCGACTAGAATGTTACAAAAGGGCAATATATCAGTAGGAGGTTGTCGGGATTGTGTCACGGGATGACAAGAAGTTTTATGAATTCACCCCAGAGTGCGGGCGGAGCAGAGGGCTCCGGCGGAGTAGAGTCGGGCACTCGGAAGTCCTTAAATTGTTATCAGAGATGTCAGCCAAGTGCTCAGGGTCGGGTCGTGTCGGCGGCGCGCGCGCTCGGCCATATTCTCTTATGTTCTGTCAACGAATTCCACTGTAGTCTGTAGGTTATAGATAAATTTAATACAGACGAGTGCGAAGATGTTTTTATTAATTTCTGCACAATAGTGCATGGGACCAATTAATTCATTTTGTATAACTTTGGAAATAAAGCATCCGTGAAAATGTATAATATGTATTTGATTTCCACAAAGGATAATTTACCAGAACTGATGTATTTAGGACGTGAAACGAAGCCGCCCAAAAACGTTTGTGTCATATGAATTTAGTTTTCAAGGAATACTAAGTAATTAAACATGGTCTTAACAAGATAGATCTCGTATTTCAATACCTACGTTAAAGAATTAGATATGTATACCTTCCGAGATACCTTCTACATTGTCATTGTAATATGTTGTTTAAAAGATCTGTTTTTCACATAAAATAACTAAGTTACTTGTTACTTTATACCTTCACTTGAAAGTGTCCACAAAGTTCCCAGACGACACAATTTACAAATATTAAGGCAGAATCGTACCCATATTTTTGGAGACTTTATAAAGAATGTAAATTGAGTACGACGGAAAATAAAAGCGTTCCCGTGTTTTTAGAAGTTCGAAGCAAACATTCGTTACCTCTGCGAGAGCGGATCGTATTTTGTTTCCAATAAGCAGAATTCATTTCCAAACTTCAGGTTTAGTTTGAGAGACGTTCGCTTCTGTCTGCTCGAGCACCTACTCAACTCATATTTCGCTTCTTTCTATTGAGAATAAACGCGTCTGGGATAATCCATAAAAACAATTACTGGCTTTATTATACTTAAACTTCGCTCGTTAGCGAGCATAAAATATTTTCAAAACCAAGCGCGACTCACAAGTGCAATCTTAATGTAGTCGCAGCGCATCTGAATGACTAGATCATTTTCATAATGAAGGCTGTCGCCAGCGCTCGGGCACTCTTCTAACTGTACAGAAAAGACAAGTCACAGCTTTTTCAAATAGTTTTCCACCCACTTAACAAAGCCACTTGGCGAGCCGAGCGTGGAAAGGGCGAAAACGAATAAAGGAACCGTTTAACCAGAAAGGCTAAACCAATAAGAAAAGTTCTCTGGGGATTCAGAAAAATCCGGGGAGGGGGATCAGCCACAGACTAAGTGACGTGATCCGCTTCTTAAGTATAAAGTTCAGAAGTGCGCTCATTAACTGATTGCTTTATCCTTAACAGTCGCTACGAACTCGGAGTCTGGGAGTTACCTACTCTCTTCTCAGTCTCAAGTCTGAGATTCGAAAACTTTTCTGTTCCTTTTCTCGTCTTTCAGAGCGCTCGGGGTGCGGCCCTGCTTGCTTACACATACGTTCGCTTCTTTTCCGCTACCTGTTGAAGCAGAGTTAGAAATCTGGACTACGGAGGCGTTCGTTCAATTGTTCACAAAATGTTTCTGGAGAGCGTATTTTTTTGGCATTCAATGTGATTTTTTTTATTTCTTCCGAACTGGGTGGCTCTGCCCGAGGTCGAAACCTCAGGCGCAGCCAATTTCACCGCCGAGGAGGTGCCAGTCCGGCTTGAAGGTGGACTAATGTTGCTGGGGAAAGAGTATTAACCCGTGATTTGAAGATCCGTGGATTGCAGGAGTGGGGGAAGATATTCCCTGGGAGCCCGTTCCACACCTTTGCAGTGAGACACAAGGACGATTTAGAGAATCGTGCAGTTCGAAGAACTCTTCTGTCAACTACAAAGGGGCGTGAGAGTATGGCGGGTTTGGCGAAGGCGAACAGGATGAGGCGAAGGATGCTTTGATAATTGATGTTTTATGTTATGTGTTCGGTGTATGTGTTTAATCATAAGTATTACTGTAATGTAATTAATTTCACTGTTGGTTGGTCGTAATAAATAAATAAAAAATAATAATAATAATAATAAAATAAGCTTTTTTGCTCACGCCCGCGGTAATTCTGGTGACTCTAACCCCCTTCAAGACTAAGCTCTAGATCCACCAGAGTAAGGCGAGCACATAGTTCGCATTGGGTTACATGAGGCGGGGCGAGAGCACAATATCAGGCAGGCAGGAGAGTGCTCGCCGCGTGTGGGGGCGGCTCAGCCAGCAACACGACACGGTTGTAGCCGGGAGCTGGTGGAGCGAGGCACCGCAGCCGCGAGCTGGATTGCCGCCCCGTTGATCTTACGAGCTGTAATCATATTAAAACTTACTCGAACGTAACTAACGGTTTGGGATCTGAAAGTTTCGCCGCACGCGCCCCTCGCTCGCTCCGATCCACTTCGATACACGATCGCATTCGTTCGTATCCGAGGAAGCCCCGTACCTTGAAGCTATGGTCCTATCCTATCCTATCCTGAGGTGCTCGTTGAATCCGACAGCGCCCGTAAATCATAAGAAACTATGTACCTACTTAGAAAATGTTTGTATTTATAAAATAGAAAAAAAAACATATTTACCAACCAACCAATTTAAAAAAACATATATGCTGCAAGACAATCCATAGAACATAATCTGGATATTGGAGATTTTAGCAACAAAACTGGTAACCAATCGAACAAAACAAATAGGTACCACTTCCATTCCAGTTAAATATATGTTATTATTTTTATTACAATTTCTATTAGTAATTCAGAAAAAGGTATAAGCTTTTTACTGAAAAAATAACGCAATATTGATTTTTGTATCACGTTTTAATTTCACTCGTGACGCCGTTATTTTCAGTATAATCCATTTTTATTTATTCAAAAAAATCATAAAGCACTGAAGCCGCTTTATGGCAATACCGCCCGGTACAGTATTACCCCGAGTAGGGCTACAATAAATTCCTGCGAACGCAATTGCTGTGGAGTTTAGAAAACACGAAATGTGTGATACGAGAAAAGGGTCGGTCGAATATCGGGCGTCTTTACGCTTAGTGGTTGCTTAAAGATTAAAGGGCAATCGGCGGAGTTAGGATTAGGAGTGGTACGGAGATCACACAAATTATCTATCGTGGATAACGAGGGACCGCGGCCGCTTAGTTTCGATTGGTCCTCTGAGATCTAACCTCGGCTATATGGAGGCGTTTGGCCTCTGCTTTGTGCGTCGGCTATCTCTCCACATAAATAAATAAATACACACAAGCTGAAATAAATCCCAACGAATTTCCTTATTTACTTATTTGGATTTTCGCAAGCGCTAAACGGTCACAAGATTCCTATAGCCTCTTGTTACTACAACACATTTGCAGTACCTATGTAAGTAATACGTCGACTTGTTCGTTTGAAACTTAATTACTATGGGAAGGAAAGAGAACGTGTTTAATGCGGTGCAGGCAGACCGTGCGGTGCCTGGGTGTGACCTGAAAATATGGACAAGTAGAGAGGGGATGCAGTTCACTTCAATACTAGTCGGTAGGTAGTATGTATCCCTACATTTGATAAGATTCAATATCTGCATTCTGTCTGGGTGTATGTACGTATGATGTTCGCTTATAGCTAAAGAACGATTCGACCTATTCGCTTGCGGTTTTTGCCTATGTAATGTGACCAGGTTATATTTCATAGGCGATATAGCACCACTCCATTATTCAAATGGGCTGATCAATGTGGTCCAAAGTGAACGCAGTCAGTAAAATCTACCAATTCGGTTAGCTTTCATGTGATTTACTCGAAAACTACTCCACCGGTTTACATAGAGTTTTCACCGACTTTACCGCGAGCGGAGCCGCGAGCACAACTAGTGTGTTATAAAACATGAATAATGGAATAAAGCACGAGTCTACACTGCACGGTTCGTGGAATAGCCTTGCCGGGTGGAGCACCGCCGCCCTATCGCTACAATTCCCCGTTCATTTGGACTCGTCAACTTTTTGCAGAACCACCGGGTGCACCGGAATGTTTTAACAATTCGTGTTCATTCGCGTGCGCTTTGTTGAATGCACAGCTGAGCGCAGCAGCACGGAGCGGCAGTCTGTAGTAGCAGCGTGTGGTCAAGCCTGCCACTCTCCTCGGCTGGGAACCCGTTTAACGAATACAATCTAATATAACATTTGTTTTTAATTTATTTTCCCCCGCCATCTCACCACCTCCATACTCCGTACATGAATGCATACTCCATTAGTATGCATTCATTGCAGACACTCGCGTCGCATCGAGATGAAGACGGAACAGCTTGTTAAGGTTACTTTCACTCGCTCTTTCACGCTCTTCACTGAAGATTCCACAATAGTCTGCTACAAGAGGCCCGGTGGAGAGGACACCACGCTATGTCGGGTTCGGCTCTTGTGTCGGCGTGAGCGGTGAGTACTGCAGGCAGGCACGGCACGGCAGGAAGAGATTTCCCACTGGGCACCTCGGCCGAATATCAATTGTTTTAACTAAATTCGAGGCGCCTCTTCTCTGAATCGACGCGAGACGGCGCGCCGTCCGGTCCGACCTTTCTCGCGAGCTCGTCCGTCAGCCTTCGACCTCATCGACAGAGAGGTATTCGAAAGGAACCCTCAGGGCGTCCACTTGAGGAATCTACGCCTGAGGGCGTTGTAATTTTACTAAAACATAAATAACACGTAAGGAAATGCTCGTACAAAGCAAACACAGATACATCCTTCGATACGAAGCATTTTAAAGCTTCTGACTCAGGATATACGAGTATCTTCATGTATCAGGATAGTCTGGAGGGAATTGGTCTACAGGACAAATGACGATCCGTGTATGGACTCGAACTGCACAACTTGCATAGGTACATTTCGCACGGAGCACGGTTTGAACGCCGATCTGGACGGCCACAGTGGTTCGCGAGTCTTCAGGCTAAAGTCAAACGTAGAGTCGAAGTGAGCTCAAAAGCGGGGGCGGCGATCGCCTCCCATCCGAAGCGCATGGTGCGGTGCGGGCGAGTGTGCGGCGGCCGCATCGTCGTACCGTCGCGCATGTTGTCGCGTCTCCTGGCCGTCCGCAACACCGGCGACACCAGCACCGGGCGACCTCCGCAATTCCACGCCCGGCGATTTTACGCTCAATTATCACTCTGGGTATCGTTCCGCTGAAAATAAAACGAGCTCCCGCAATGAACCGTGAATAATGGCGGACGTTAGAGCGCTCGAGACGATCGCGGAAAATGTTCACGTACAAACTCCAACTTTTTCCTTTCGCTTTCTGTCACGCGCTGCAATTTGTAAATTCAATTACAGCCGCTTCAATATTTGCGCTTTACTCGGCGACGAGTTTTACTTTTACACCAGAGTTTATTTATTACGGCCGCGCACGACGATTGCTAGAGAAAATAACCTCTCATTTGTCGAGTGCTTATAAATGATCCCATCTAGTAGTATATTTTCATAACTTTGAGAATTTCCCTCAGTTCTCCACGCAGAACATTTTTCCTGAGCTGTTAGCTTTGGAAAATTTAATTATTTCTTTGCGAGCGCTCTCTTGCCAATCTCAGTAGCCCCGGAGGCTTGAACTGTAATAGTTAACTCTGAAATCTAAGGCAGAATCTGTCACATCCGCTAGACTGCTGTGCGTCGTAATAACGCTCCACGCGGCGATTCAAACACATTTGACCCGACTCGATTCTATTAGTATTCGACCGCGGCACATTATAAAACCTACTCGTACTTTACTTTGAGTTGCTTGCTAGGCCACGGTTAATAGAGTGGTAGATCTTATATTATTGTATGTTCAAATAAAGATGGCTTTAATAATGAGCTAGATATTCCCATAGAAGAAGGGAGTAAGCGGTAGTCGATTAGATATACATATCTAATCGATATAATATAGCGTGTGGTGGCGTGCCTTAGGAGAGGCCTATGTCCAGCAGTGGACCGATACAGGCTGATGATGATGATGATGATGATCTAATCGACTACTACTACTACTATACATGCATAAACGCGGTACTATTTCGTTGTAGGTATATTTATGTACAATTTATGTACATCAGTTCTGGCTTGTCAGCTATATGAAAATAAAATAAAAAGACGCCAAGTGCAAGTCGGACTCGCGCACCGTTTCCGTACCACCACACAATATATTTGTGTTGTGTGTTTACCAAAAGAATTGTTTTCGAAAATAATGAAAAGCCTAAATAAAAATTACAGCCGTGATTTGACTTAACTCAAGCAAAAAATAAATATATATTGCGCGTCATCAAGATCTATCATTATGCCAAATGTCAAGTTTCTACGTTACTTAGTTTTCGAGAAAAACCTCTACAGACGAACGGACTCGGGACTACTCGGGAGTGATCTTACAAGAGTTCCGAGGAAACCCTAACAATGGTTGCAGCAGCAGTTAGAATGTATGGATAGATAGTTAGAAATTAGTTTTTTCTTCGCAAACATTTTATACATAAGTGAATACCTACAATAAAATGTGGGCCTACCCAGGATAAGTAAATAAGTACATACATACTTTAGAAAGGTATTCAGTTTAATTAATAGTTTTAAGAAGAGCATTCTAGTAGTTTTCAAAGAGTGAAGTTCCAAAGAATTACATACAGAAGAACGAAAGAACGGGCAAAGGCACAGCACAGACGGACAGGTAAATGGACAGACGGGCAGACAGTGTAGCGGAACTGGAATACCGACGCTCTGAACATGTAATGCCATGCGGCTTGGTGTGGGACATCAAATATTGAGAGATGCCTCCGCGCGCGCCGCCCGGCCCGCGCGCGCCGCGCCCTCATCTCCCCGCTGACGAGAGAGCGTCCTCATTTGATCAGGGTCTCGCAGCGAGAGGCGCTTGCTCGAGCGCTTCGCTCTCTGTTGAAACAAGATTCTCTAATATTTTTTGTTCATTTCGCATCTTCAACCCTTCCCTCGGGGAGCAATAACGAGAGACGGAGGTAGAAATAAGTAAATTCTCGGTTCAACAATCTAGTGAAGTTTTTATTTCTCTGAGAAATAACACGGCTCCGGTTCCGATCGTTTGAGCACCCCCTCCCCCTCCCTTCCCCTCCACACTCAACCTCCCTTCCCCTCCACACTCAACCTCCCTTCATCTCATCCAAGTTTTCTTTTGAATAAATATAATTGTATTTATTCAACTATTAGTTATCTAGCAGAAAGCTGATTGAAAAGAACCGAAGCTTCACTCGTGCTGAAACTATCAACTTGGGTACAGAGGCATGAAATGCTCATAACAATCCCGATATCTATTATGCAGAGCCTAACCTAACACTAAAAAAAAATAGAGTTCTGAATATAAATTTCACATTTCTGTGGTTAATCAAAACTTTCTTTTGTGCTCGAGATTTCACTAAAATAAGTAACTTTTTCGAGATCTCGCACCCTATAGATTGCTTCGATTTCTTTGTCGTTGCCTCTTTCATCAGCTCTGCGCGGCGTGGCGGGGAGGCGGGGCGGGGCGGGTGGGGCCCCTGCCAGCTTGGCTTTTGTCGAACATTGAGGAATCGTATTGCTTTCTCCCGGAGACGGCATGCAATGAACGCTAGCAATCTGTCTGACCCAAGCGACGACAAATTAACTAACAGTCAGGCAGGGCGTTTGTCCGTTCTGAGTTCAGATGACGAAACATTTCATCCGATCTCCGTGAAGGCCATGAAACTAAATAACTAGAGGCGGTGTCAACTTGTCGAGGCAGCGCATAAACACGAAGTTACGAGCAAACTCGTACCTCTGTCACATTTGGAGGTACAGTGCAAGAAGGGGTTCATTGATACGTTGTTTTTAGGGTTCCGTATCTCTAAAGAGGAAAAACCAAACGGATACCTTATAGGATCACTCTCGTGTCTGTCTGTCTGTTTTTTCAAATGTTTCACATATCTTCGAAATTAAATGAAAATATACTTTATGCATAGTAAAAAGTAACAAAAGGCGACTTAAAGCCTAAATGCATTATCTACCAATCATGCCTGGGATTGCTGGTATAAGGCTGATAGGTAGTTCGAAATTGAGTGAAAAAATAAAAATAATGATACACTTCGATATATAAGGTCTATCAATAGTAGGTAACGATACGCTAAGGGGTGTATGTGTTTCAGATACTGATCACGCCCCCTTACCAATTTTTTTACGATATAAAAAACGTACTTATTAAGATGAAATACGCGCACTTCACGTATTAAATTTGAGGAGTGAGTAGGTTTTTCATATCGTAAAAAAAAATTGGTATGAGAACGTGATCAGTATGTGGTACACATACACCCCTTAGCGTATCGTTACCTACTAATGAAAGGCCTTATATATTTATAATACGATTAAATACATCATCATTACATACATACCTGAACGTGTGCTGCAAATGGAGGGCATTCCGAACAAATATTTTTAGCGTCTATTTTAACATACAAGCAAAGACTAAAATAAAACATACAGCAATTAAGAATAATTTTGTTATTGTGTTTGAATTCCCCCGTCCAGCGGTAATATAGTATGCAAATATGTAGGTACGATACTTGCATGTGACATTATAGAATACAAAGTCGTGCGTACAATTAGCAATAGGCGTATGCATTTATTTGCGCTAACATACATACTGAGTCTGAAATGCGAATATAACACACCTCAATGCGCACTTCGATGGAACGCTACCGTCAATCACATCCTCAGTAACGGCATCCGCAAATGCAAATGGTTACTAAGTTCACAAAGTTAATAAAACCGGGGCCAAGTGCGTGTCGTACTCGCGAACCGAGGGTTCCGTATCGCCACGTAATTGGGAGGTTTTTACTTTTTGCTGTTTTACTTTAGAGTTTGCAATATAATAACACCAAGTTTGATGCTTGTGTGTATTACAGATTTTATGATAGAGTAAAAACAAAAAAGTTAAAAAAAAACACGTTTCTTGATTTTTTACTTTCTGCTTTGTTTTTTATTATTTGTCTTCTATTATATCCGCCATATTAATAGATATTCTGTAAACATTTCCACCGGCTACATATCACGGTTCAAAAGATACAGCCATTTAAAGGTAGATCAGATGGACAGACGGCGGTAGGTTTAGTAATAAGGTCGCGTATGGATACGGAACCCTAAAAATGTATCACAAAATATATGTAAATGGTTTTTATTGATTTTATGCTCAATAAAATGCGGAAAACAGCAGTAATTACGGCAGAAGGGTAGATAGTGTAACAATAATTATAAAAGTACCGCCAGCAATGTCGTCTTTACCCGACTGCATGAAGCAAGCCTTGCTCGCTTTGTCAGCCTCCATAGCTCAGTGGTGCAGACAGTCAACTGTCGCTATTGAATGTTAAGCAACGCTGGGTGCGGTCAGTTCTTGGATGGGTGACCGCTGACCGTTGGAGGCTGACCGAGGTTCGGATTCCTCGTAAAACTGTAGGTCCCTTCCCTCCTACTCTTACTTGGTGGTAGGGTTAAACCCGCCCGGGTTGGTACCACCGCACTGAATGAAACGTCGGTTTAAACGGGTATGTAAAATAGTTTGTGTTTTCCGACCAGTTCAGTGTAGCCGGCACGATCAAAGGGGGAAGCACTGACATGGCACCTATTTCACCCGGTGTTATGGGCTGACATCACGGACGTTGTAGGTGATGTAGCTAACTGTGTCAGTTTACATAAAAAAAAAAACAAAAAGTAGGGTTATGTAGATATGTTTACATATATACGTAACATTAAATTATAATAGGAACATATTTATTTATGTAGGTATGTAAGTACCACGAGGATATATTGATAAATGTTCCAATATACACAACATCCAGGCAACAGATATCCGCAATCCTCATCAGCACCCAGTAGGGCGACAAGTTGTCGCGGGGCCATGTCCCATCACTATCCGTCCCCAACGTACAGTCAGTCTAGTGATTGAAAACGTGTTTACCGTCAGAATATTACAGGAATATTACCGTTCGCTCGTACCGATTTTTTTATTGCTTCGCTCGGCTCGCATATTGGCCGATAAACTGCGGTATTCGTACGAATTTTACCCCCCCGCCGGCAATTTGATAAGAACTCCAGCAGCTCTCTCGAAACGCGCATTTTAATCTCAGGCTTGAATCGATTCCTAGATTCGATTCAGTTGGGAGTACGCCTTTTTATATTTCACCTTTTATCCTATTTAATATTTCAGCTTCCGTAACAGAAACGTCGGCACCGAAGTATCGTCGGTAAAATTAGCTCGCTTTTAAAAATGTAAGCTGAAACGTGTATTCTACAACGCATTATCAGAAAATGCGTAACTGAACTCGCCCTAGGGACCTGACCGAATTTGTATCAACCCCCCCAAAGCGCCCCACCCTACGGCGCCCCCGGGCTGTGGCGGAGGCCCCAGATAAAATATGTCAAAACAAATTTCATTCAGCAATGAAATGGCGCGGTTGAATTCTTTTAAGATGACAAGAGCGTCATCGAAGCAAATGTGAAAAGAATAAAAAATAGGACACCGTTAAGCTTTCATAAAAATAATTTCAAGTGGCATTTTTTTAAAAGATTCGAATGGAAACTGTTTTGGAAAATCAAGTCATTATTGCAAGCAAGCGAAAAATGTCTTATACGAATGCTTGCTCAGTTGACCTGAATGCAAGAGCAGGACGACTTGAAGTCCCGGGAATAAATACGCCGATAACTCTTGCGCGCAGACTATATGCAAAGCGGCTGCCAAATTGTCCGTTCGGTCAGCAACCAGGACAAAGGAGTGGAGAGAAATCTCCTCTAAAATGTTTTTTTTTTTTTTTTTTCAATTTCCGAGTTCGGACAAATTCTGTGAAATTCTGCTTTTTATTTGGGTTCCGTAGCCAGCGATGCCGGTACGGACGCTTATAAAAACGATCAGAAGTATATCCGTCCGCCTGTCTGTCACACGCGCTGTCCGAGTTGATAACTCCGGACAGCTCGATTTAATAAATAACAAAAGTAGTAGTAAGTTTAGTACTAACGACATACAAGCTATTTTGTAGTTTATATTTCAATTAATCGGTTATAGAGTTAATGGCATTCTTGTGGAGTGCGACAACCGCCGGCGCTGCACGCTTTTGCTATGCGTTTAAGAAGGGAATGACTACGGAACCCTCTGTATGTGAACAACGTTCGCACTTAACATACTTTTTTATATTAGGTATGTTGTTTTTAGATTGATGGGTAACGTTATATCTGAATAAAATACACAACTCGAATCGCTTGCGAAACATAAAACTGCAAGGGCTTGTGAAAGCTGGACTTATGGACATTTGCAACGTACATTCTGAGTCGATTGATGTTAAAGGTACACCTACAAAACCTTGTAGCACCTTTATAAGGCACTCAGAAAGTGAGGAACACTATGTGGCGAATGAGAACCAAATGTAAACTTCAATGGCCAATAATTTTTCCCGCTTCCGTACAATCGGGTGGGTTCCCAACGCAAATATTCAACAAATAAAATATAATGCAGCTTACTTCACGGGTGATGCCTGTTATATTTTTTTTTAATTTATTTACAGAAATATGAATTTCTCGCATATGAGAGGTAGAGAGGGATCTTGATGCCTGCCTGGCTTCACTAATGAGTTTTCTTCTTAGAAAGATCCCATGCATAAATTCTTACGCTGATTCGTTGTCGTGACAGCGTTTCGTCTCTAATTTATATTTAGGAAATAATTAAAGTCATTATAAGCGAGTAAAAATTAAATAACAAACCGCGTAAAACAAAAAAATCTCCCTTTTTCGAAGTCGGGAATTCGAGGTAACAACTTCGTCTTCCATCACTACCCTTTGGATCCACTGACACAGGATTTACAGAGCAACCGTGTTCGCTCAGTATCTCAGCAAATGTCGTTAGTCTCAGCCCTATCCACTTACAGCTCGCCAACATCGTGTACCGAGTCTCGGATACCGGTTACCGTCTGCGTTTAGAGACAAAGCCGAGTCTTGACGGCGACGAAGGCATCGCCGTCTATGTATGTACGGAGGTGGTACGTCTCTACATGTATGCATGTCAGTCAAGCAAGATGTATAAACCACGTCGACAGTGAGTATAATCGAAGATAATTGGATTATGTCTGTGATTCTGATTAATAAACGGGATATTAGATTTCAGTTTCACTGAAGAGAACAAATTGTAATTATGTCAAATTATCTTCATTAGTTAGTAATTGTGTACTTTCTATAATATTTATAAAATATCTGTCCGACTTTCCCAAGTTTCCCAAGGACTTATATAAATCAAATTCTAATTTCTAATTCAACTTTGTTTTTTTTTTCATTATTATATACGCGTTTTGAAACATAGTCTCTACACTAGACAAATCTGTCCCGCAGATGCGACAGCACTTTCTTGGTAACAATATATTAGACCGAGTTCCCAATGAGATTTATTTCACGAGCACGATAAACGCATGTCCATGCATGCCGCGTAATTAAGAAGTCGGTTGTATAGAAATGTGTTAGCTCTTGATACCGTAGCTTGGAGGTGGTAACCGGAGCGTACTGAGAGGGCAGGCGGCTCACACTGGTCGCGGTCACTTGAAGGTGCAAAATACCACTCACGGGATAGCGAAACCTGTTCTGCTAGATTGAATACACACACACTTCATGACACACTTGAATAAATACACGTAATATGGGTTCCTTTTTACCCGACTTCAACGTAGCCAAGACGCGAGCTTGTGCCTCCTCTACTAAGGCTGGCTCTCCAAGGCACTTTCCAGGGCAGCCAAGTCCCCAACTATGGTAGTCTTGACGTCCTGTATGGGGTGTCCAGGGACGTTGGATTTCGATTGTTCATAGAGTCCAAGGCGAAACTAGCGTCTCGAAAATTACGGATCCTTTACCGATGTCGGCGATTTTTCACGCCGGTCCAACTGCTTACTTTCTATAAAACACAAGTAAGACCGGTGATGGAATATTGCAGTCATCTTTGGGAGGGTTCCCCTAAGTACCTTCTTACCGCCTTGGATTCTATTGGTGACTCTGTACTCACCAAGGATCTTCAATATCTAAAGCACATACGTATCGTTGGATCATAGAGCCCGTTTTATGGATACTACTATGGCCGCTGCTCTGACGAACTTGCTTGCATTATCCCTCCTCCTCCTGATAGTCTTCGCCAAACCCGCCATACTCTCGCGGAATGCCCCTTTGTAGTCGACAGAAGAGTTCTTCGAACTGCACGATTCTCTAAATCGTTCTTGTGCCGCCCTGCAAAGGTGTGGAACGGGCTCTCGGGGTATATCTTTCCCTGCTCCTATAATCCACATATCTTCAATCGTGGGTTAATATATAATAGCCTTTTCCCAGCGTCATTAGACCGCCTCCAAGCCGGACTGGCACCACCTCGGGTGAAATTGGCTGCACCTGAGGTTTCGACCTCAGGCACAGCCACCCAGTTCGGAAGCAATAAAAAAGCAACTTAATTCATTTAGCCCTACGAATAAATATTTCGTAGGCTTAGCCTGAACGTTTTAAATGGTAGGCTCGTCGAAATGCACTCATCCACGTGTATTCAGAACTTTAAGTTATAGAATCTGTTCCCGCAACCTCGTTTCGCGGCGGCACATATCCCATAACCACCCTTAGGTGTGCAAGAAGCCGACAGTTAAAATTGTGTAGGTAGTTTTCGAGGTATAAGCTAATAGGGATTTTGCGCTTCATTATTTAAGATGCTCTGTCAATGTCGAGACTAGTATGTCCATGTTCACAAACAGCTAGACGTATAAATTATGCTCCTCCCTTATTGTTTTAGAGTTTTAGGAATTTCCAACACGGTGAATTTATTCGTTTGTAAACAGTGATGGAAACGCATTCGCGTCGAATATTTTCTATTCATTGTTCATGGACTTTTTGTAAATTTTGTTTGCACTAGAATCGCGTGCATACAGTGGCATGCATTGATAGATTGATAAGTGGTAACATATTTTAGAACGTATCAAACGCTGGAATCTATGTATTTGTACTGGACAGGAGTGTTAGTGATAATTCGGACACATTAATCCTTGCTGCAGATTTCCACCGCTACAGGTAATTTTGTCTGTCTGGATAAAGCAAATGTTCTTGACAGCTTCGGACGAAAGTGCGGGAAAAGATTCCATTGTTTCAAAGGTGATCTCGGGAATATACAAAAAAAGCACTAAGGTTTTTTGTGTTATATTATGATGACGTTAAAAGGATTGAAAATGGTGTATTACTTTTATTTTGAATTTCAAATCATCAAATAACACAGGGAATGTCAATGAATATGGACAATATTTAATGATCAGGTATGAGTTTTGACCGTGGTAACCGGAGCTGCATTCAGTATAGCTATAATGGGATTTGGAAAAACAACGGAAACATTAGAAATAAATACTTACTTAAACTATTGTATAATATTTAATAAAATTATATATCTTTCAGTATTTCTCATTTCAGATTTTCTAGAAAATATAATTTCTATGATTAGGTAGTAAAATATGCTCCCGCAAAATTTCTTCCACAAAACAATTTAATCTTATTCGATTATACTTATTGAGAAAACCTCAACTAGGTATTTCTTCACCAATATTCTTCGTTCGTTTTACTCGCCCACAAAATTAGAAAAGCACAAAATATCCTCAGCGCTGACGAGGTACAGGCCTTTTTCGTTATATTTCGCCGTACTTCGTTTGACATCTAGGGATTTCAACTTTTCTGGAAAAACTCGCAGTGGACTACTGAAGAAAACGGCCACTGAACGAACTCTTAACAAGTCTCAGGTTCGGAAACGTTAAAAGAAAAACATTAGGAATATAAATTCGTCTGCAGTGCGGTGGTGGCGGCGAGCGAGGCGGGGAGGTAGGGGGGTGGTGGTGCGGTGGTCCACGTTTTTAATTGCTTTATAGTCGCGGCAGCACGACAGCACCGGCTGGCGCCGTGTTCGGCCACAGCAGAGCTGCTCGGAAGGACTCCGTGAGCTCACTTCATTTTAGTGGACAATCCTTTGGCATGGTAGGTTACGACTAAATTTTTATCTTTGTAGACTTATACAGCAATGTAAATTTCTAGAGTACGTCCCTAGAAATCATACAGTGCGCTACTTACGAGCTCGTCTAAGAAATCTTATGCCTTGTGAAAAGCAATTTCGTAATTTGGTGGCGTGGCGACATCCCGATTCTACATAATCATAGCCATGAGTGCACTGCCACGACTGTAGTTCACGAGGATGTGATGGGCTGACATCACGGTTAGTGATGGATGATGTACAAACACAAGTATTGTGAAGTAGTACTAAACACAGTACAAACAACTCGCCTCTGGAATAATCTGCCCGTGCATTTACGCTCCTGTACGTCTATGAATGTATTTAAGATAAATTTAAACAAACTTCTCCTTTCCTTACCGAAGTAAATGCAATTTTATATTACATACATATGTTTACTCCCCTTCTCTTACTCTCCTTTCATTCAGTTGATTGTGTTGCACAACGGTACCACCGATTAATGTACATAATATGTAAGTTTATTATATACATTATATATGCTTATTAAAGTATTTATGTAGTATTCATATGTAGTTTATCATACATATTTCTTTACAGTCTAACACACTACCATAAACTATTCTTGTTCGCCTGCTTGTACTTCTCACACATCCCAAAGGTTAGTTAGAATAGAATGCCTCGCGGCATTAAGCTCGCCTGTTGTACCTAATTTTATAAATTGGTGTTCAATAAAGAATATATACATACATACATGTAACCATTCAAATGAACCGTTTGCATATAAACGGCGCCACGCTGTTCTTGTTACGTAAAATGTACTTATTCTTTTGAACGCCACGCCTCTCTTGAAGGATCCGAGACTGTACTTGGGGGGAAATATGTGGGAGAGACGTGAGAGCGTTCCAGAGTTTACCAGTTCTGTGGAGTAAAGATCTGCATAGCCGATTGGTACGCTTCCGCGGTAAGTCCAGCGTGTAGGGATGCAATCCCTGCCCAATGCGCGTTGTGCGAAGGTGGAAAGTGGACGGCGTCCCTTCATTTCTATATCCAGTTGTTTCCGATGAATGTTTCCGTATTGGCCACCACCAAAACTTTATTTTTAAAACGCTGTGTGTGCCGGCACCAGCACCGCGATTTTTTGCTAGCACAATGACCTCATCGCCATATATGGTCCACACCAATCCAATTTGCAATAAGTCTTCCAGTTGCAGCAGTTTCTCTTGGCCTAACTCTTTCTCTAACTGAGCTTTTGTTTATTAGCTGTGTCGAAGTTTTCTTCACGCAATGCTGTTGACGTGTTTCGCGGAGGTCTCGCCATCTCAACGGACATTAAGTTAAGTTTAACCAATGTTAGAAACCAAAATTACTCAGCAAGCATAAGTTAGTGTGTTACTACTACTATCATAATAACACAATTTCAAATAAACGTGCCATTAGGCACAATAGTAGAATTAATTCAATCTGCAGTAGAATAAATTGAAATCAGGAAATCAAAGACTTATTGCTAAATCAACAAATAGAGAAATAGAAGAAATAGAGAGTGTATTTGTAATAGTCTGCATTGATGTATTCACTTTGGCGGTATGTAACTGCGTTTCAATTTACAAATTAAGTTAATTTATCAGAATATTTTGTAGATAGACGAAATTGTGTGTGCGAAATTCTGGTCTGTATCATTCATTATTACTGGGTGTTTCCGTTGGGTGTTTCAGGATTCTTTAAAAACAATAGACCAAGCATCTTTCAATAGCTTTGTTTCGGAACCCAAAGAGTTTGAATTCGTGGCTGCGCTCCTATCCTAATAAATAAAGTAAAGTTGCTACGGCCGTCTAACGTACGGTAATAATAACTAGATATTAAACAAAAGTAATTTTCTGAAACCAAGAAAAACAGAAAACGTGTATAATTGTATACACAAACTCGGTTTAAAGGTGACACCGCACTCTCACGGCACTGCACTGTTAGCGGAGCGGCTAGCAATTCGTGCACGCCGCGCGCCCAAGCCGCGCCGCGCCGCCCCGCCGCCGCCGCTCCCCTCGCTTACGCAATTTGTTGATGAACTACCCCAAAATTCGTAGCACGAGTTATTATTTTTTTTGGAAAGCTCGACATCGTTGCGCCTACGAGTAGGTGTCTAACGATGCCGATGATATTATTTTTAAAACAGCTTTACTCACGTTTCTTCCCGAGCTATGTGGCTCGACGTTTCGGGCCAAGCGTATGGCCCATCCTCATGAGCACTCTGCCTAGTGCGACGGTTGGCAGAGAACTGTCAGATCTCCGTCCGTCGTTGACGAAGATTGTAGCTGTGGCCAGTGCGGGTAGTTTACGTAGACGAGGGTTCAGCTGCGTTCCGGATCTCGGCGGAGAGACAGAAGGCGCTAACGGTGTCCACTTCCGGCTGGTCGTGTCCGTCATGTCTTCTTCTCTTGAGCGGCGCTATGACTGGGTTCCACATCGGCGACAACTTGAAGGCGTCCTCCCGGTTGAAGTTGTCGTGCTTCTTGATTTCGATGGACTTTCGGACGAGACGTGGGTCGTGTCGTGTTTCAGTCAAGAATTTTGACCTGATCGAACCTAATCCAGTGGTTCGTTCCGAAGTCCATGTAATCGCACACTGCCGATTTGTTGGAGTCCAGTTGTCTCGCCGCTCGTATGTGCTCCGAGACCCGCGTCGTCGCTACGCTCCTCTTCGTCTGCCCGATGTATGACTTTCCACAGCTACATGCCGATAATATTCTGTGATGCACGGGGATTGCGAGTAACATGTCGACCTGACAGGCCAGCATGGCATTTCTATCCCTTTTCTTTTTCACTCCCTTTTGAAAAACCCCAGGCAAGGAGGGAGGAAATAGCGATCCACATTTTCCCAGTTCTGTGAATAAATTATATAAACTCTAAATACTTTAGAATCGGGAACCCCGTACGATGAGATTTCCTTGTTGTTTGTGGTTTCACGAATATACATACATACAAACGTAACGCTAGAAAATTCACGGGTAAATAAAAGATGAACTGGCCGACCTTTAGCGTGAACAAAACGTCTCGATCGTATCGGAGGTAAGAGGAATATTGGAGGGACGGAAGTAAGAGGAATATGGGAGGGACGATGGAAGGAGGAAAGAAAATATTTTTTTCGAGGGCCACATGTTGCCGGGTTCATTGGGAAATAAAAAGTACAAAGAACGAGGCACATTATAGGTTTCTGGAACAATATGTGTATAGATAGGTTGACTGTACGATTTCGAAGAAAGCTACATATAATATGAACCAATGTACATTCTTTAGCACCTAAATTTGGTACCCTCGAGAAACTTTCCTGCAAAGGACTCTGATGGAGAGGGCAATAAGATTTTCAAATATACACGAAATTTGCTTTTTCTGTTTACACTAACGTTTGAATAATTACTGGGTACTGTAAAAATATACACCTATAAGGGTCAAGTTGACAAATTCTTCTAAAAGTCTATGAAAAATTATGTAATAAAAACCCGACTGCTAAAAAAATTAAGAGCACTAGGAAAGACCAGTAGAAAATCCTGTAGTAAGGCCTATGTATGTGTCTATTCGAATCCTTCTAGACGTCCTACTACAGCATTTTCAACTGGTCTTTCATTGTTTTCTTCATTTTATGCAGTCGGGTTTTATAATAGTTTTATTGAATTTTATAATTAATATAATATGTTAGTTCCAAACCATTAATTGTGGAACATTTTTTTAAATCGCTCGAAAGCAAGCTCTTCACAATTTTCAATATGGCGTCCAACAGCCGCCATTTTGAATTCTTGAAAAAACTAGAGCAGGCTCCAATGAGATGTTCGTTTGCAAAAATAGCGGACCGCGAAATGTTTTGTGATTCGTCTACCTGATACCCTCGACATTATAAAAAGCCATGTTGCCGCGCGCGCTCGCGGTTCTTTGTCATTTGTCAATTACAGCTAGTGAAATTTCTATGCAAGCATGCCTCGACTTATACAAAAGTCAATGAAAAAAGCGATCTATATATGGTCTTTCAAAATTAGTTAATAGTACGCCAAGGGGGGGGTTCTGTATAATATAGGGAGTAAAACCTATATAAAATTTTTAGACCTTGGGATCTTTTTTTATGTAAAATATTTTTTTATGTATTTCAATAAAAAAATAGGTGGTTGATTTTTATAGCCTAATCGATTCATCATGTCATTTTCATAACAGTAACAAAAAAGTATTCAGTACCATTATGATGTATCTCATGTAAGTTGGTAAAAAAAATAAAATTCTTTCTATTCCATACTAATAAAACTAAAAGCAGGGCTCACGCACTCTATGTACTTGCGCGCGATAACTACCTACCGCCGACCGGACCGCCGGCGATCCATAATTCATTGGGCTGCCGACAGCCGCGTGGAGCTAACCTACTACGTGAGCGCGCGCTCACGCTACTGCTTCGTACGGTCGTACCTACCTATATCCAAAGAGTTTCTTTGCCTATGTCTTAATTCAAGTTGACATGGCTTCTGTTAATAGTGGCAGTGGCAATTTATGTGCAGTAGATGGATGCAAATCCAGCAAGAGGAGAGATAAAAATCTCTCTTTTTTCCATTTACCTGCTGATGAAGAAATGTGAGTATATTGTTTTTGTTGAGCAATAATTACCTATTCTAAAAAAGCGAGTCGGACTCGCACACGAAGGGTTCCGTACCACCGTACAAGATTTAACACTATGTAGGTACTTTATTTTTTATATTTTTACTATTTCTTGTTATAGCGGTAATAGAAATACAGCCCGCTGACAGACGGACGGACGGCGGGGCTTAGTAATATGGTCCCGTGGCACCCTTTGGTACGGAACACTAAAAATGGTAGGTAGATAGGTATTTTGGTTTATGTTGTGTTTCGCTTGAGTTTCGGTATGTTCGATATATCTGTCTGTTTGTCTATCACAGTCACTTTACGATTTGTGTGCATACAGCTGACATTTTCTGGTTGTTAAGGCAATTGTAAGACTACGTACGACGCAACGGAACGGAAAACAACGTCCGTGAAGATGGGGGTCGTCATTTGAAAATTGAGGGGGGGGGGGGGGGGGGGAGGTGTATTTATTTATTTGGTTTTCTACAAGTAGGACACAACATAACATAAAATAACACAGGTTTGCAGATGATTGTAACGTGACGTAGGACAGTCTGGCCAAAACTGACGTCATTCTTACAAATACGAATAATCCCAAAATATGACATATTAATTCTAGCTGTGCACGCGCGGCGCGCGACACTTTAAAGAAACCTAGCGGCATGTGCTAGCGGCGCGTAGCGGTAGGCGGTTCGCTTGTCGGCTTCCTTTGACTATTTTGTCGGTGCGCCGCCGCAACACGCCGCCGCTCAGTGTAATAAGACCGACACGTGCGGTCCGCGCTTTCATCTGCTTTATAGCAAACGTCGGCTTCCTTTGACTCTTTTTGTTGGTAAGACGACGCCGCAAGGCGCACGCTGATCCAGTCAGCGTCGTCAGCGGTTGGCAGACAGCTGACATATAGAGGGGAGGGGGGGGGGGGGGGGGGTTCACTGAAATCGATTGCCTACGGCAATAAGTCCGCCTTCTGCCAAGCAGAAAGGTGTATGTAAAGGTCGACTGGAAGTAATTGCCGCCGGCAATAAGTCCGGCTTCGCTTGGCAGATGTATTTTTAATCTATACCGAATAAAATCGGTTAGATAAGCATGCGTACAGGTAACAATAATAACATTACAGGGGTAGTAGGTAGGTAGGATTACCTGAAGTATTTTCGGGCTGAACTAATTTCTTCCTTTAATATATTTTAACGAGGGCGAAGCCGCGGGCTAAAACTAGTAGTAGCCTATATGTTAAACAAAAAAAAAATTGGTACCTATCTAAAAGTAAAAAAACATTTTTAAATCTGTGCGAACAAACATTCACACATATTTCCTCTTTACAATATAATAATATTAAAGATTGTGTAATGCATTGATATTTTTATCGAAAGTAGCAGCCCTAACGTCACCGAATTTGCTTCAAGGCCCCGCGTCCGCGCGCAGCTGCAAAGCAATAATCACTTTACGCTCTTTCGTTTAGGTACATTTTCGCACGCAGCGACTGGCGTCGTAAAAGTTTAGGCTATTAAAGCCGAAGGTACGTAACTTTTTCTATGGAGAGATTCATCTGTTACGAAGTAACTATTTAGTAATCTGTGCTAAAAGTGTGGTTTTTCACAATTTCTAAAAGAAAGAGATTTATGTGTTGGAAGACTTTTTTGTTCCTGGCATGAAACTGAAACGATTAAGAAAAAAATTTTTTTTTACATTTTACATTAAAAAAAATTTTTTTTTGTAAAAAATCTCTGAATCAATTTTTTCGTAAATTTCGTAATATTTCATCAAAAAATACTTTTCTATTGGTGTACTGGCTAGTATTTTAATTATGACACATATAAGCACCCATACGTACTAATTTTCTAATGAAATTCCAAAATTAAAACCAAAACTCTTTGTAATTTACTAATAATATTTGTGAGGGAGGAGGGGGGGAGAGGGGACCACAAAACTGGTTGGCAACATCTGTTAATTGTATGTCTGGGATCTATACAATATATATCAGAAGTCAGAATGAGGTCCGCAATTTTTGCAAACGGAACTTCACTGAGAGTCCGGTCTATTGCACGAGTGAGATGAATCCAACGACTCCTCATAGGTTAAAATCTATCAGCCGTTTAGGCTACCGAGCTTGACCGAATTAAAGCCGCGGGTGCATGGCCGAGTGGTCTGGGCGTCGACTTCTCTTGCGAGAGGTCCGAGGTTCAAATGCAACCGGCGGCGGCGGCGGCGGCGTGTAGCAATTAGCTTTTTCTGGTTTGAAAAACAAAAATACGTGCATACCTTCACCCACTGCTCCATGGTTCGGATTCCATGTAAAAATGTATACGTTGCACGGGTTGACTGGAGGAAATTGCCTAGGGCAATAAGCCCTCCTTTGCCACACATTAAATGACATAAAGTGTAGTATTATTATTATAAATAGACATACATACATACACTCGAAAAATATAACCCTCCTTTTTTGCTTCGCGCAGTCGGGTGAAAAGATTTAGTTTACGAAAAAAAAGCCTGCTTTCACAATGTAGCAATAGAGGTCGAAATTCTAGTATTTTTCATACGTATTTCTCCCGTTAGTTCTTCACAGTGGTTGGTTAGTTTTAGTCCTCAGTTCAAAGCTTTGGGACGTGCGCATCGTTTGGACGGGAAATAAAGAGCGGAAGCGCGGCGAGGTCCGCCCCGGGCGGGCGGCGGGCCACACCGTCGTCGGCAACAATACCTGAACGTGCATTATGTATTTAAATACGGCTGGTTTGAAGTTAAGGGTTAGAGTTGAGAGTTGGGGGAATCGTAATTGAAAATGTTCCGTGTGGCATTGTACGCTTCGCCGGACACATATATTCGTTTATGCCGTCCTGAAACTTCGGTCTGCGAACTTGAACGAGCGTAGATTGAGATTCAGTACACAGATCGACCGTGCAGGGCGGCTTTAAGGCTTGCTTTATTTTACACACATACTCAAGTAAAATATGGAAAATTGAATGTGACCCGACCTACATACGGATAATAATGTGTGCAATGTTAACTCATTGTGCGAATACTTTTGTATATAGATCTCGAAGTCTGGAGGTAATTTCCAGAATTCTGAATTACATACCCTAAATAACTTCACCTAATAGTATCCAGCCCGCACGCGAAGAATTTGGCCGCGATGTACAAAAGAATTGAGGGCGATGGCTCACTCTTCACGTCACCTCCCTTCACCCTTCCTTCTGTAGCTCAAGTGTCCGTGTACGGGTTACAGGTAAACTTCGAGCGGGCTTTTGAAGTTCAAGAGCTATTTCCATATCAAGTCTATCCGTTCAGGAGTTGGAGTGTGCCTATAAACCCTTCGAAACAAAGTGTACAAAGCCTTCGAAGTCTAGTTTTGAAGCATTTGCCCGCAGGATGAAAATTTTCTCGAAATCTATTGAGCCGTTGACAGTGCAGGGGTTGCGATATTTCATTGTAAACATATTCAGATTTTTAAATTATTTTATCACATTGCTGAGAGTGTGGTAGGTACCAGATCTGCCGAGAAATATGCTAATACTAAAATATGCTAATCTTATGTATTCAGCAATACAAGTATTGCTGTCTAGCAGATATAACTTCTAAATATTTAATAACGTTCAACATTAGGCGACGACGACGACGATGCGACTAGATCCTTTGTGTACGAGTTGGCGGGGTGGGTGGAGCGCGGGAGGTGCGCCGGCGCAGGCGTTTGAGGAGGGGGGTATCTACTAGACGAGGCCACGGTCATTGACACGCGCGCGTGCGCTTCTTGCTACTACTCTACACTCCGTACTGCTACCGAAATCAACCAACTGACATACCTATGATTTACTTATATCTATCTACCTGCTCCTACCTACTCTATGATATAAATATTATACTACTTCGCCACAAGTCCATATCTTTGATTTTAGTTACATTACACCTATAGAGTGCTTCATAAATAAGTGCTATGACATAGATAGACTATGAGAAGAAAGGGAAATGAACATAATTGAACTGTTAAATTGACCTTAAAACCAAAGCAGTTTATTAAAATTAATTAATTTAATCATTTTCAAGCAGGTAAAAGGTGATTATAGGGTTGAAATTTCGGCGCAATTTTTCAGACTTGGACTGAAAAATTGCGCCGAAATTTGGCCGCTGAATAAATATCATGAGCGCAGCGCTGGCGGGCGACACGAACAAGATGATAAGCGAAAACTATTTGTTACGGTATATAAATATTTGCTCAGCAACAGACACATCAATAAATTTATAAGTAACTTGTTCTTGGTTCACTTCAATTTCACATCTTTATTCAGTCTACCTCACATACGCTTCTTTAGAAACATATATTTCGTAACAAGCTTCTGAAAGCTCGTACCAGAGATCTGGCTGAAATCACGAAAAAATACGTAAATATTCAAGTGTTTTTCCGAAGTTTCCTTCGGCGATGATAAATATGAAACATATTGTGTTGCTTGAAACGATAAACAAAACGTTCTCATTCTGAGTTAGTTAAGTTTATTTTACCTTAGACAAAATGTCAACATTTTAAACTTTCATATATATAAACAATTTTATCTGACGACGACAATATTATGTCGAAATATTATAAATAAATAAGTGTTTTTTTAATTATTGTAAATAATATATGTATTAAAAATAACATAAAAAATATTGGTATTAAAAAGTATTTCATTCTTAAGTTAATTTTACAATTTAAAACACAAGCAGGTATCAAATACCTATAATACGATTCAGTGTGCCTAGGTAAATTTAATGAAATGAAAATATTTCATAAGATTCTTCTGCCCTAGAAAATGTCTGTCTCGCAGAAAGACTTTTTAATACTTAGCAGGTATAGCTACTTATAGCTCGCGTGGCTGTTCATCTGCACACATTAACTAGTTAGGTATGTTTAGTTAGATAAATAAGTACTTAACATGTTATTATGTGTAGCGTGCAAGACGCAGCTGCCATCGAATGTCGCTCGTTGGTGTGGGTGGGTTCCTGTATTTGGGAGCGCGAGCGAAGCGCACGTGTCCAATCTAAGAACCGGTCTAACTCCTACTCCCCTCGCCTCGCCACCTCCCCGCGGCCGCACAGCCTCCCGCGGCGAAGCCTCCAACTGCTTTCCTGCCCACGAACTAAGCGAACTAAGGCGCTGCACTAAATGTTCTGTCCTTGATTCGATAGCTCCGCTATCGTTCTAGGCTCCGCTTATTGCTCTCTATGGGTAGCTTCCTCGGTGCCTTAGACAGGAAAAGGTTTTTAGGGTTTCGTATTAAAACCATGAACCCCGTTAGTTTCGCTACAAACGAGAATGTACTTATTGTCCGCCGGTCCGTCTGAGCCTTTAAGCTCCTAAATAAAACAAGATTTACACTTGAAAACACATAACATGTATACATTTTTTCCAAAGTGTGTAAAATTGAATCGCTAATTATTGTTTTCGGACTCATCACAGGTCTGATTGTATTAGGCCACTTTTGTCCTCTGGCCTATTTCAGGAACTACTATAATTAGTGATTTGATTACGTTAAATAAATGTGGATAAATAAAAAAGTATCAAATGTTTCGCTGGTAAGCCGCATTCAGTATCACAGGGCACCCGGCCGCAGTTTGCGTCAGCCTTATAGGCGAAGCAAAGCCGATGAAAATGATGAATTGATTTTAAACGCCACCGCTCTCGGTTGAGGATGATGGATGGACGGAGTATTTTAATTATACGTCGCAGTATGTCTGGCCATGAAAAAAAGCACAGAAGCAAGTGTGGGACCTTGTCCCACACGACGCGTGCATATCTTGAGAGCAAATATGTTTGGGAGCGAGGTAAGCCCTGAGTGTGGCAATGTTCCATATCACCGCATTATTACATGGCAGTGTGCGTCAGCATGTTTATTTTGGTTTAAATCTCTAAAAGGAAATTCTCTAAATCGCAGCTTATAACCTGTCTCAGCCATTAGCACAACACCTTTCATTCCGTTATATTTTTTTAAACAGATAGAAACATTAATTAAATTACACAGTTTCAAGTAGATATAAACGGTAGACATTATATAGAGGACCTTGTAATATCCCCCATTTTATTATGTCGGTGGAAAAGAGCGTGTTCATGAAGAGGAAAAGCATTTATAAAAACAGATAAAATAATAAATAAAATCAGTGAACCGCTAAGACGGAAGTCGTGGGAGGCGGTCGCTAAATTGCCAAAAATTACTCAATTGTTTTTCATCCCAAATTCTGTATCTCTGCTTTGATTTGGTAGAGTACACATTACAGAGAAATCTGAATTGTAAAATTGTTAAACGGTTCTGTGGAATGGAAACCTTCTTGGGCAATGAATACTTCAGGGTGATGGAAGCTAGGTAAATAATCAGTCACTGCCATAGATACCTATCCTTCGTCATCTCGAGATGCTGCGTACTACGAATAAATACAATTATTACAGTATGGCAGCTGTTCAGACAATTTGATGTTATATCATTTGGCCCTTATCTGCTGCTGTCACGAGGCTCTTGTAATGTTGAACAGTATTTCTAAGTCACGTAAAGATCATAAATAGGGAAATGAGTGTTGCCATTAAAATAACCTTTGAATAAAGTAAACCGCAACAACACGTTCCACGAATGCACACATAGATAAATCGTAGTTAACACAACGCTGAGCTAGGGTTGCCACGCTTGTAAAAAAACGATCAGGCTAAGCCAGGTAAATGAGGAGGGAAATTTATGTATTCAGGCGTAAGCCCTGCCTCAGAATCTCACTCAATATATAAAATTAGATGCAAAGCTTGTTTCGGGACTGGAAGTGGTTTTCCATTCGAACTTATATAACCTTATTTATTATGTATAGTACTCACAAAATAAAACGTGTATCGTTAAATTACCATTCGCATCAAGGAATAAAAAGAATGAAATAAATTAGAAAGGTTATAGTATAGAATAGATCGTCTAATTACAGCATTATGTACTGATCTTCATGTTAAAATGTGTCTTGTTTCTGAGCGTTATTTATTATTAAATTTTTAAAGCATTACAATTACTGGAAAATCTAATCACTTTAGTTGAAACCTAACTTGAAATATCAAACTAGAGCAGAGCCTAGACAGCACTCTAGTTGAGTTGTATTAATTAATAAACGTACTATTTTAAAAACTTCATCAAAATTAAAACTAGACTAATCTAAACTATCCAAGTACAAACTTAAATAGGTATAAAATATATCGAATTAAAACGTATTTGAAATTATAAAAATTGTTCGTCTAGTAATTATTTTACTGCTCACTTTGATTGAAAACGCTCTAGTCTAGCTAGACAGACAACACTAATGTTTCCAAGAAATTTATTTTTGGACCATTGGTGATTAAAATTGACGTTCCGTGGAAAGCAACGTCGACGCGCGTTTTTATATTAAAACTGATTTAACTTATCGTTGCTATTTCTTCAAGATTCGATCTGAAAACGTCCCCATAAGAAAACGTGCTAAGGATCGAATACTATTATGCGATTCACGCTACTAAGTAACAGATGGTACCACATATACGGTTTTTGAACGGAATCGGCTATTTGTCTTATTGAGCATAACCTCTGTTAGCCTAGCTGTACATATATGGAGTTTAATCCGATGGTCGTGGGTTCGAATTCGACTTTTGCAAATTACTTTTATCCTTTTTCTTTTAAACTAGCCGGCTTCGCGGTGGTACGGAACCCTCGCCTCGGTGCGCAAGTCCGACTCCCACTTGGCCATATAACTCTTTTTCCAATTTCATAAAGTACAGTTTATCGATAGTGTGGCAGCCCTGTCTGGATGACGTCACGACAGCTGCGGCGATACACAAAATGTCCATTGTTGCGGCACGAACTTGGCTAACTTTCAAAATGCGGTACTGCCGACTACTCACATTCCGGGGGATTTAATTAAGGCCATTTCGACGGATTCTCCACCACAATAAACGTGCAAAACATTAATATTGAGCTAGATGTACTTACCTCAAGCAGCGAGTACGTCAGGAGACGTACGGCTTTAATTGTCGAGTCAAAACAACCGCAGCCCGGTGTTTGAAGAGAAATAATTAGTCTAATTCAAACTATTTGTTACAGCAAAGCCGCTTTCTGGGATAAAATATTGTTAATTTCATATTCATGTCACTTCCATAAGTTCCAGTAACACGTGTAGTTTTTGTTTTGAATTTCACAAAAGCATCTGAGCCTGTCTGAGCCTCTGAGGTCTGTCTGAGCTTTGTAGTAGAGAATGCACTATGCGGTTAAGGGAGTGAGTGGGTCAATGCCTGATTTGCTGAACCACAGAGGTTCTCTAAACCTACTAAATACGTCGTGCATAACTCCAAGTAAATCTTTTGACAATTGGCATAGAAAGTGGCGATCCAACGTCTGCAGTCTGTACGTATGTAACGTATGCTCGCTTATAATAAGTTATTATAACTCAAGAACGACTTAATCAACCTATTCGCTTGTAGTTTTTAGGGTTCCGTATCCGGTACGGGACCCTATTACTAAGCCTACGCCTCAGTCTGTCTGTCCGTCCGTCCGTCTGTCCGAGGGCTGTATCTCTTGAACCGTAATAGGTAGCCCGTTGAAATTTTTACAGAATATGTGTTATTATGGCCGATATAACAAATAAGAAAAAATAAAAAAAAGTAAAAAATTCACAGGGGTTCCCATAGAAGAAACCAAAAAGTGTAAGCGCGCGCCATCTACCAAATAAAGCGTGAAGAATTTTAACTAATCATGACATTTAACTAATATGAAGCATTTCATAACACGCCATAGATGGTGTGAGTGGCGCTAACCATGACATGGCGATACGGAACCCTCGGTGCGCGAGTTCGACTCGCACTTGGCCGGTTTTTGCATATCTAATGCGACATATGTCGGCCAGGTTATAGGATACATAGCATCACGCCATTATTCATATGAACCGAGCAGTGGGGTCGGAAATGAACGCAGTCGAAAAAAAAATCGACAAATTCCTGTACCGCGTGCGGTGTTGCGGGCACATCGCGGTCTGTGATATTATGAGGCCCCGCTCTTATCGTACTAGCTGTGCCCGCGCGCGACCCCATTCGCGTTATGACGTTATACTATAAACATCCGGACATATTTTAGTTATATCACATTTCGGTGCAAACCGCATCTAAATCGGTTGAGCCGTTCTACAGTTATTATGAGCGAACATACACACAAAGATGCTGGAATAAGCTGTACTTTATAATACGTAGGTTGATGCATATGTTGTTTCAATTAACGCATATTTCTTTTGGCTTCATGCATGGCCCATGGATGTCACACTCGTGCATGCGCGGAGCTAGCTGATTCGCTTTGTGTCTCTTCTCTGCCTAGTCGCTCGGTGAAATGGCTGCTCGTTAGCACGAAATTGAGGAGCAGTCCGGCGGCAGTGATGTCGCACATTCGGCCACATTCATTGTGATTTCACTTTACATTTTTGTATTATCATTGGTTCATTCATTTAGTATGGAAACTGGAGCATCATAAACCGCGATGCTTGATTATTCGTACGTTTCGGCCGACGGCGGGGCGCGGCGGCACCACTGTATTTGCACACGAACGCAGTTTTTTTTCTTGGATACAGATTACAGAGCCGCCAGATCACGCTATGAAATAAGTATCTATTTTATTACACGGTTTCGTTAGCTTAAACGAAATCGTCATTTAGGCATTTTAGTTTCCCTAAATTTTATAAGATTCGACGACTACTGTTTGTGTGTATGTATGTTCGCTTATAACTGAAGAACGGCTCAACCTATTCGCTTGCGGTTTGCGGTCGGTTGCTTAAGTAATGCGACATACCTCCGCCAGGTTATAGGCTATTATAGTATCCAGCCATTATTCATAAATAAATAAATAAATAAATTCATATATGCTGAAGCAGTGGGGTCGAAAGTGAACGCAGTCTGAAAAATACTATCAATTCGATTAGCTTTCATGTGATTTACTCGAAAACTACTCAACCGTTTTCCACGCAGTTTCCATTCAGCGCGACCGGAGCCACGGGCACAACTAGTAGTGCAACATAAGTGACATAATATACCAACATACATCAGATGCTCGGTCAGCGCAGAACGCAATCCGGCTCCGAGCGAATATTTTATGCAGGCCACAAATCTTCAGTGGAGTAGGTAACTCTGTAGAGCAGCACCGAGGAAGCGGCGGCGGCGCGGCGGCGGGAGAAGGCGCACAAAGGTTACTTTTTGGTATCTGGCGCGTATAAATGATTTTATTATGTCAAAGTATTAAAATCAACTCTATAATAGTCTATTTTTATAGACGCTGTATTATGTACTTTTTCGTTGCGGTGGCACTTGTTGGCACTTTTGCCGCCAACTCGCGCAAAAATTGATATCACCTACCATATTTGCCGTGGTGAGATGCCGTGGTGGTGGTGTCGCCGTGTATTTACGCGATGATTTAAATTATAAAATCTTAGCACAATCTGACCCTAATCACCAGGGTGCTGAATATATGGCATTAGAATTGCAGGTTAATCGGGTGAAATTGTTGTTATTAGCCATTTATAGCCCTCCTAAAGTTAACTACTTCTCGGAATTGGAGGCTGTACTCACTACACATATGGTTAATTACACCCATTCGATGATTATAGGTGACTTGAACACGTGCATAACGAAAAATGACGCTCGAGCCTCCAAACTGAAATCGCTCATTGAATCAATAAACTTACAGATGTTAAATTTGGGACCGACATATCACCTACACTTAGTACACTCTCATCTTGATGTAGCATTAGTGAGTTCCCTGGAGCATGTATCCAATTCCGGCAAGTTGACAGCGCCGGCATTTTCGCATCACGATTTGATACATATAGCTTATAAAATAAAAACACCAAAACGGAAAGCCAGAATAATTTTTCAACGTAATTACAACAGGATAAATCGTGAGATTTTGGTAGAACAGGCAGCAGCTATAGATTGGGATGGAATACGGGCGGTAAATGAAATAGATAATAAAGTTGAAATGTTCAATAATAATATTCTGAAATTGTTCGATACTCATGCACCTCTCAGGAGCATGAGAGTTAAGCAACGACCTGCTCCCTGGATAACAGATGCAATACGAAGTGAAATGTCTGCAAGAGATAAGGCAAAGATCAAACACAATGTTAACCCTACTGCTGACAACTGGTCTCTCTATAAACGCCTACGTAATCGCTGTGCACAGATGTGCAGAAATACCAAAAGGAAATATATCTACGACCATGTTACTGGCAGTGGCGATAACAACCTTTGGACATTCTTGAAATCGATCGGGGCCTGTGAGGACAAAAAATCCGATGCTACTGTTAATTTAGATATTAATACCCTCAATACACATTTTGCTACACCACCAGTTGTTCTTGAACAGGATGCTCGGGCTGAAGCGGCTAGCGATATAATTTCTGAAGATTTACCTAATATTCCCAAATTTGAATTCTCGCATGCCACATGTAAACAGGTTAAAGAGGCAATCCTTGGGGTGAAGTCGAGGTCTGTGGGTGTTGACGGTATCAACGTTACTATGATCCTCATGATTATAAATGTGATTCTACCTATTTTGACCCATATTCTCAATGCTTCACTTCAATCTGGTGTATTCCCGACAACATGGAAAAGAGCATTGATCATTCCTCTTCCGAAAAATGCAAAGCCTACGAGCGCAAAAGACTATCGGCCCATCTCTATTTTACCTGTACTATCAAAGGTACTTGAGCGTTTGGTGCACATACAAGTGTCGCAATTTCTCAGTTTCTACAATTTGTATGATCCCTATCAATCAGGGTTTCGACCTGGACACAGCACTACTACCGCTCTGCTCAAGATTACGGAGGATGCACGACGTGCGATGGCTGCTGGGAAAGTAACCGTGATGGTTCTCTTGGATTTCAGTAGTGCGTTTAATTCAGTAGATTTTACTTTGTTACTTGCTCGAATTCGGTCACTGAACATTTCCGACATAGTCACCACCTGGTTCTCCACCTATTTGCATGGTCGTCAGCAATCAGTAAAATCTGGCTTGGACTTATCTGCACAGAAAGACCTGACGTGTGGTGTCCCGCAGGGAGGAGTTCTGTCTCCATTGCTATTTGCCTTATTTATTAAACCTATCACAGGTATCCTACAGTGTTGCTACCACATGTATGCTGACGACCTACAGCTCTACGTTCACACTCGACCTTGTATGATCAACACAGCTATAGACAAAGTAAATAAGGACATAGAAGGCATCTGCGAATGGGCCAAGCGTTTTGGAGTTCTAATTAACCCTGTTAAAACACAGGCTATAATAATTGGCAGTAGGAGACTTGTTAGCAAAATTGACAAACATGTCATACAATCGATAGTTGTGGACTCCACAGTCATACCATATGCAAAGAGTGTGAAGAATCTTGGGCTCCATGTAGATGAGAATCTGTCGTGGCAACAACATATCGGTCAGGTCAGTAAGAAAGTGTATAGCAGCTTACACTCTCTTCGCAAAATGAAATATCTGCTGCCCTCGGGAGTTAAAAAACAAATGGCGCAGGCATATATTCTGCCGCTGTTAGACTATGCGGACACTTGCTATTTAGACCTAAAAAGTGAATTTGTAGATAAACTTGAACGCATGCAAAATGCATGTATACGCTACATCCATAACCTGAGGAAATACGATCATGTGTCTCATTATCGCAGGGAACTGGGGTGGTTAAAGATTAGAGAAAGACGTAATGCACACGTCTTACATCTACTGTACAAAACGCTGCATAATCCAAATGCACCCTTATACTTGCGTGAAATGTTCGAACCTCTCTCAAGTCACGGCGTATGTCTCAGATCAACCAGCTCCCGTCTACTGTTAATACCAAAGCATAACACAGAGTATATGTCTCGCTCCTTCACTGTACAAGCAGCGCGTTTGTGGAACGCCTTACCTGAGAGCTTACGCTATTGTCCAAGTCTGGCAATCTTCAAAAAGCAGCTGAAAGAATATTACTTACTTAAACATACCTAAATAAATATGTCATTATTATTTATTATTATTATAAAAAAAAATTGTTTTCTAATAGTTAATATTGTCTGGTAATGTTTTGGTTTTATACCATTTTGTTGTTGTCATCTGTCATTCATTCATTCATAGTTATTCTTATATTATATGTATACATATTTGTAATTCATCAATGCTGGTTGTTCTGTAACTTATATTTTTCCTATGTGCTAGCTACCACACTGTAAAGTATTCTTTTGATGTAACACCAATAGGGGGACAGGAGGAGATTACCTTAAGGTAAAATGCCCTCCTATTGGATGAAATTAAATTATGTAAATTAATTTGAAAAAATGTACCAACATAGCATAAGTAATGATTTCATCCAATAAACGGTTATTTATTATTTATTTATTATATTTTACACTGGTAAAAATTCTCATAGTCCTCAAAGTAACTTAACAGCCTGAAATTTTCGACTCGGAACTCGCTCTTCTTTCCATAGGTCAGATATTATGGCACTCCGAGTGATACCGACCGCCAACGCTGAACGCCAGTTTGCTGTTAGTTGCAGCTTGATCCAGCGGAAATCGAGGGAGCACTATTTAATTGAAATAATACATTCCACAAGACTACCAATACGCACCAATATCACTAATTTTAGTTCATCAAATGCAACATGACGGCCATAATTTCGTTTTAATTAGGTATTCCCCTGAAATATTAGTTTTACTAATCAAATAAGAAGGTACATCAAATTACACTTACCCATGTTGCGATTATTTAAAGAGAACCACGGGCTACTTGACAAAACGTGCACTCAGCAGGCACTAGAACACTCGGCTCCAGGTTTCGCGGCCGGCAGCCCCTCTCGCGGCCGGTGCGTGGCGGGCGGGCTGTACGCTTGTGGAGCAGACAAATTAATCTCTAAATTCTGCTAAGGAATTTCTTGGATTACTTACTTTTCCATGAATAAAATTTAATACATTTTTTATGCGCCAGATAAAAATAACTGGCGTATGTGCGGCGCACTGTGGCCGGCAGCCGCGGCGCCCAAGCGCACGGGATGGGTCAAACGGAACACGGTGCTTGATTGAAAATAGAGCGCTGCCAAAATGTTCTACTCGGGGATAATACGGGAGAGTTGAAACACGATATTGCTTGTAGGAAACGTGCAAAATGTTTCATACACGAAGGTTTTTATATTACGGTATAATATGTCTAATGAAGTTATCGCTATTTTAAGATATCTAATTTGATTTCTCGGCATTACTTATAAAAAAACCTGTTAAGTGCATACGTTGTTCACACACAGAGGGTTCCGGATCCATTTCCTTCATGCACGCATAGCAAGTATGCGTAGCGATCATGCGGTCGCACCGTTTATCGCTCGCGAATGCTATTTTCTCAATAAACATTTTAAGATATAAACTTCCAAATAGTTTTCATGCCGTCAGTACTTTTCTATGGACTAGGTACTTTAATATAATTTTGTTTGTTTACTCATTGAGCTTAAGGTTCCGGAGTAATCACCTCGGACAGTGCGAATGACAGACGGACGGACACCTGACCGATGTTAGAAGGGCCCTGATGAAGGATTTTATATATCCCTGCCAACGTTGTCGCTGGCTAAGGAACCATAACAAATTACATTTTAAAATGTTTTAATGGAAAATTATGTTTCAGACTATACATTTATTGGTCACAACTAAGGGTGGTGATATGTTTCATCCAGCAGCGTGCCTGAAGAACCCGAACCTTTAGTACCACTGCCAAACAACCAACTAAAAAATTGGATCCACAAACGTACGTATAAGTTACACATTTAAACAGATGGGCGGTGGGCAATGACTGCAGACAGGCGAGGGAGGGAGGCGATGGCGAAGCCTGATCTCCGTCCGGCTCAGTAAGACGCTGCTCCGTGTCCATAGAGCAAAACGTATTGTAGGGTTGCTTACTGGTCATTGTTTACTTAACAGAAACCTCTATAGTATAATTGGAGTCACGGACAGTGCAGAGCATGCCTGCAGGCGGACGAGACGCACACCCACGTGCTGCTAGAGTGCGAGGAGGTGGCAGACTTAAGGGCGAAGGAGCCGGGAGGCCCGACTTAACTTCGAGAGGCGTGCCAAGATCCACAGAGGGTATGCCGCCTCCTGGAAGAACTCGGCTGATCGGAGTAAGGACGTAGGACGCGCAAAAGGCCCACAATGGAGTAGGCTTAAGGGCGGAAAACGAGTCCGAACAACAACAACAACAACAATAAAAACAGGATATGCTTATGTCCCGGAAATAGGTAGCATTATATATATATTCGTATAATGCTACGTTTGTCTGATAAATTCGAAAACAAGGTGTACACAGTCGAACTAGAGAGTTTGTGTAGTGGAGAGTGGATGTAGTGATACTCATTTGTCACTTCTAGTAGAGTTTGGGCAGATTGGATAGGGAGTCCATGTTCTGTGGGAGATAGTGTGAGCGCGAGGGAACGATCTCTAAGCCACTCGTGTAGCTCGGCAGCGAGAGAAATGTAAATTCTGACCTGACTAGCCACTTCCCCAAATATAACAATACAAACTATTTACAAATATTCCGCCTAAATTTACGATACGTTTTTGCAGTGAGACCACGTTTCCGGGCAGCTAGCTACAATCAAATTTGAGATTTATTGTAGCTCGTAATGGGTAGGCCGGCCGGTGCGGCAGTAGTACTCCCTGGAAACGTGATCTATCCTTAACATTTATATGCAGAGCATTTACATAATACGTTTTCAACTGGGGTAGTTAGGTACAATCGCAGTTTAACTGTACTACAGTTTCGACCCAGCTCTATAATTTATACTTAACTAGATGTGCCCGCGGCTCTGCCCGCTCTCATATTTGACTTCTCTGATAACCTCATAAGCCATTTAACGTTATGAAAAGTAGCCTATAATTGATGGGAAGAACGAAGCTATCCGTAGAAGCAAACTGTATTAAAATCGGTTCAGTGGTTCTCAAGTTATAAGCGGACAGACAGACATACAGACAGAAAGCAGACGTTGAATTTTATTAAAGGTAAGGAAGGACTAGTTGTGCCTCTATGTAAATCGGTTGAGTAGTTTTCGAGTTAATCACATGAAAGATTTAACCGAATTGTTAGATTTGTTTTTCGATCGCGTACACTTTCGACCCCACTGCTCAGCATATATAAATAATGGCGTGATGCTATATAGCCTATAACCTGGCGGAGACATGTCGCATTACATTGGCAAAAACCGCAAGCGAATATGTTGAGCCGTTCTTAAGTTATAAGCGAACATATGTACATACATACACACAGACGGCAGATGTAGAATCTTATAATTAGAGATCCGAACGAACACTTACAATGGGAACTCATTGCACAGTGTAGTTTGTGTCAACCGTGTAAAAGTAATATTAATGGTATTTCTTTTTTTTCACATGAGTGGCGATTTATATTGCATTAAAAATAATATTTGAAGAAATTCGTTCTTAGATTTAAACATCCTACCTTTCGAAAGCGAGGTTGGCAACTTACGTTATCCACCAGTTCAATAAACTCATTCGATTTTTTTTTCTTTTGTTTTATTCACCTGCGCTATTCTCGGGCAAGCCTAAACATTCGCAGCCACGCTGGCTCGCACACTCCAGCAGCGGTCTTTGTGTACTCAAGAGTGCAGTGCAGTGGTGCTAATTCTCGGCTTAAGGCTTACCTTAGGTAGGTAGGTAAGATAAGATTTCCACCGCTTTACACCCACTTATGGTCGACTTAGGGACAGGAAAATTTACATTTTGAAATACACATAGATGTGTAATAAATAAGACTAGATAGGCAACCCTATGTAGAGTAAACAAGATCTTTGCTACAGTCCACAGATGACTGCAGCGCTGATTTTCGGGCAGACCCTGCACTTTACTAGTATAATTAAATGTACACAGTAGCTATAGTCACATACTAATTACGTCGTTGTCTATGTTGATACATGAATACGTAAGTTAAAGTCAATATCGGTAAAGTTAAGTGATTAAAATATTCATGCAATGACGGGGCTCGCGAGGAATGTCAAGCCAAGCGCAGATTGCAATCGAATGTGATGTAGGTTGGGAGACAATATTTGAATAAAATTGTTTCAGGCGAGTAACAGTAACAGTAGTAGCATAATTTCTAGGTTAGACTGCGAAATTCGCATTCTACTGTAGGTACTCAAATAATTTGTGTGTGGCCTGTAATTAAAAAGAATAGCCCCACTGCATCTGTAAGAGGCGACTGAGGAATAAGGACAAGGTGCCGTGCTATAGGGTGACAGGCTCGCCACCTCTCACCTTGGCACGTTCCTTCCACCGAGTCATGCAGCAGGTTCTTCGTGCCTTACTTACTGCTTGATAGTTATCTTGTCCTAATACATTGCTAAACGTGGCGATCGGTGTTGTGCTGTAATTTACAAATTTACTCTAGTTACCCCGATTGTCGGGATACAGCGTGTGGGATGTATTTATTTATCAAATAGTTTAAAATGATAAAATAGCACCGAGAAGTCGATCACGGGCAATTACATAAATTACTAATATTATAAAAGTTTGCGCAAAGATGAAATTACAAGTATTATATACATTTCTCACACTCGTGAGTCCACGCACGCATCTCTATCAACACGCGTGTTACGAATTGTGTTGTACATTGTGAAGTAGATTGTTTGCTTGGTGGGTGGAATAAACCGAAAAAATCAAACCTGCGGCGTAGTGGAATTGAGTGAACATCCGTTCGTTTTCAAACCCGGCCAACAGTGTTGGCCCTCATAAAAATAGTTCAAAATCAGCAGACGTAGTGGGTCGCACGCAACGCAGACTCGGCGTTTCGGCATTTGACTTTTCGAATAAATTGGCAAATTGTTACTATTCACTATGTGAGATCATTGCTATTCACTAAGCTCAAACGGCGCGCACTTCATAAGGCTCATGCTACATTAGGCCGGCATTCGCCCGAGCACAACGTAATATTAGTTTTATAAAACCTAGCATGGTTGGCTTCTCCGTCTGCTACGAACGTAATGTCAGACCATTTCAGTCAAAACTAGATTCCTTCACGTGATGTCAGACCATTTCAGTCAAAACTAGAACAAAACAAGAATAGAACCTTGTCAGTTGTTTCTTGTGTGTGGTATTATTAAGTATGTATTTTTAAGGTTCCGTGCTTCAAAAGAGAAAAAAATACGGAAACTTACAGGATCACTCTCGTGTCTGTCTGTTCGTCTGTCACACCTCATTTTGCATTTTTCAGTTTACAGGAAAACTGAGAACTGGAGTTTGATTTGCACTTGACCGCTTTTTTTCTACAGGACGTCCAACTCGAGTCGCTGAAGGACTCTACGTCCAACTCGCTACATTACTAAATTGTTAACATACGCAAACTTGCCAAACTTACAACTTGTGACTACTTTGCATATAACTCAGTTACTCATTATATACCTATTATTACATACATATCGCATAGGCTCTACTGAACTTCATCAGTACGTTTCAGTTCAGCGGACTCTACGCAGCGTACCTACCTAATTCCCAAATTTCCCATTACCATTTGTGAAATGTCAGTAAGTATATCTCATTTCAGATCGACTTATTTTACATCGACTGTCGACGATATTGCCAAAACCACCGACCGACGACGCGACGACAGTCTATACGTGTCTATACAAACGCTATTTGAAGTTCGTCTACCAACAAACATTCACAGAAATATCCGTTCTGCAAATTCAACGTTCTGCAACAGTCAGCTAGTATTTCTGTGGCCGATAGTGTTACGTATATCCGCCGCGCCGGTTGTCGAATACAGCTAAAAGGCATCTCTGGATATGAGCAAATTGTTTTTGTCTCTGGATTTGCGCATAAATCCTTTTGATCGTCGAACGGTGCCCTTTGTAATCGATAAAAGAACAATATCCGCAATCGAATGTATGGGTAAAACAGATCTGAGATGTTGGACGCTTTGCGAAGCGTCTCGTTAGGCCCCGATGCTATCAGACTACGTTCGCTTTGTCTGAAGCGAGACGAGAGGACGCCGCCGCGCCGGAACGCGGAAAATGCAATTTCTCTGAGATGGGAAATCATTGATTTGTAAGCCTACTGACAGAGCTTATTTCAAATAGTCTTATTTCTCAAAAAATCTATACTGTCCAACTATATTTCTATCAAGCAAGCCCAGCGGGCATCTTCAAGTATAGGGACAGTATCATGTATGACGCTTACCTATGATTTTGATTTATTTTGATTTTCAGACAAATTTACAAAAACTGCCATATAATCCATATGACAGCATTAGGCAATTTTTAACAAGTTCTGAAGTAATTCTACATAATATTCTGGCAACCTCGATAGCTCAGTGGCGGAGACAGTCGACTGTTGCTATTGATTGTTAAGAAACGCCGGGCACGGTCAGTACTTGGATGGGTGACCGCTCGACCGTTGGAGGCTGACCGGATTCCACGTAAAACTGTAGGTCCCCTTCCCCTCTTACATTACAAGGTGGTAGAGTTTAACCAGCCCCGGTTGGTGCCTCCGGACTGAATGAAAGGTCGGTTGAAAGGGCTATTTAAATAGTTCGTGTTTTCAACGCTTTCCGTAAAAAAATTCGGCCAAGTGCGAGTCGGACTCGCGCACCGAGGTTTCCGCACAACAACAAAAAAAACGTTGAAAAAACATGTTTCTTGTACGGACATAAAACATTCCTCGAAACACATCCTAGAGAATGTAGTTATTCTACAAACAAACGTAAAATTTCCTGAACTGAAAACTGCGGTCGTTGAATTATGTTCCATACAGTCATTTTATTATGCGCAACAGCAGCTGAAGTTGAGATGTATAGAAACCGGCGCTCACAAGAGAGATTTTTTTTTCATTGCTCTTTTACCAAAGAATCCTGCATACTAACAATTACATAATATGTAGTTTTTTAGTGTAAAAAGTTGAATGGAATAAATTGGATCATGAAATAAGTTCGGGTTCTGCATTGTGGAGAATTTTTTTTTACATAAAAAAACTTGATATCTTTTTTTTTCATATGGCCAACGTAATAGTCACTTATGGATGGTATAGTATGATTTGGGTATAACTATCGCCTTATATCCTCAGACCAAGAAAAGAAGATATTTTTTTCTTGAACCGAACATCACAACATTTGTTGTTGCCAACCCTGCAGAGTATGTCCCTGAAAATAATCACTCAATCTTGCGGAACAGCACAGCACTGTTGATACGAAACCGTCTCGCTTCTGAAAAGACTTCAAACCACGTGCATCTATCTCTATCCAAACGAAGAGGAAATGGGGGCCGTTTTCGTTCAAAGAATATTCTACGCACGTACGAAAGGATTTTAAAGCACTAGGATTAAATACAAAATGTACTCGTATGAGCCTTAACTTACTACTACTAACTAAAACTCAACTGCCACATACATTCCAAATCGTAGGAATTCCTAATAAATAAAGCGAAGTTTCTTTCTACGGCTGTGTAACGTACGCGAATATATGAACATCCTTATAACCCAAGAACCACTTTATAGATCGAGGCCGAAGGCCGAGCTGGGTTCAGGAAGAGGATAAACCATCTTTAAGAAAAGTAAGTAACAAAGGGCGAGGCCGAAGGTATACGAGTTTCACTGTTATATTCCGTCACTTCTCAAGATGGTTGTTGGCTATAACTCATAACGCTACGTCATCGGCGGCCTGAGCTGTGAGCAAAAAGTCATGCGAAGCGAAGCCGCGGGCAAAAGCTAGTGTGTCATACATAACATGCATGCAGACTTATTTCGATGGAACTGAACTAATTTGACGCATCTTACCTTCCAGAAACAGTTTACCATTTAAAATTGTTTATTTCGCCATAATTATACATATCATGGTACTTCTCCCGAGATAGGTGACCTTTACTCATAAAGCGTACAATAATATGAGACTCCGGAAATACAGAACCATAATTGTTTTTTTTTAGTATCTTCTGTGTCTTCGTTTTCAACCGTGACTGTGCCCTAGAAAAGATCTGTATTCGTAAAAGCTTCACACTGAACCTTTTTGTACGACATTTATATCGAGGCGTTCACCTTCAATATTGACTTCTATACTAACAAGAAGGTTATTATTCTAACTTACTTTTGTGTTCGTTGAACCTAACATTTCGCTATAGGCGGAAGTCTATCTATCTATCTATAGCATCCAATAACATTTTTTCATTGAATAACATTTTTACGTCAGATAATAATATTTAGTTAGAGGGTTGATCGAACGGTTTGACTTTGAAGTCTATGTGTCTATCCATTATATTCGGAAAGAGCGGGCAGAGTAAACCAACACTGGAAAAAATAAAATAAAAAAGCAGAGCCAATGCGCAGTCAAGTTGTTAATCTGGAAAAAGAATGAGTTGGAGTTCGATTCAGCTAGAGCAATATCGGAGAATACTCTCTTGCGAATTTGAGGCAATAATCTTTGGATAAGGGCAATCTTAGGTTGCGTATGAAATGTGTGCAAAGAATTACATTTGGTTTTTTAATATCTGTATTACTTATAACGGATAACATATTTTTTACATTGAGAATTTGACTATCAGCATTCCGCTCGAAGGATCATAATAATATGAGCAGATACTAACGCCCAATTGCCGGTAGTAAGATTATTTTATATTTGTTTAATATAAACCAACATCTACCAGTCGACCGAGCCAAAAACACGTCTCCTCGCGATACGCTCAGAGTGGCGCCATGCCAGCAGATTTGCGGATTGTCCTCTGATTATCAGAATATCAAGTCCTCTGATTGTCTGATATGTCTCAGTTTTACTGATATTAGGATCATCACAAGGACAAAGATAATCCTGATACGGGGAATTGATCATAAGAATTAATGAAAATTTAATTAACATATTCGTACATATTGCTCCACTCCACAACTTGAGCGCATAAATATCTCAAAGTGCTGAGTTAAGCTCACACATTCTTTCGTTTCCATTCTACAGACGAATCGCACTCACAGAATCCTAGCATTTTAAAAGTTGCTTAACATCGGAATAGAGAATTCGAGGAGAGCACTGAAGTCCACAAAATCCTCTAATGGCGAGGATAATGAGCTTCGCAAAAGAAGCGAGCGCTGAGCCGGTTTCAGTGCAGTGCTTAGCACTAGTTCCTTTTTGTAAAGGGAATTCGCGCAATAAAACACTTCAGTACAGACATAGTTAATCGGTGTGTAATCGGAATGACTTCATCTTTTAAATCGAAGTAATTTCGAGAACAAAATAGAAGTGGCAGAAAGAGTGTTGTACGAGTAATTTGAACACTTTTCTCCGAGCGGACGGCGCGCGCGGGGTCCGATTACCGAGCTCTCAAGGCGAAAAGCGGTCGTTAAACAAAACTAAAAAAAAACTTCAGAGAGCAATCACAAATAGAAATGGAAAATAAATTGGTCGTACGAGAGCTGTCGCGGGTTTTGCGGCACTATTTCTATTACAGCGGGTTGATTCTTGCGAATCGATTCGTTAGTTCGCGACACAAAGGAGTTAAAAGTGGATCACGCGCGGCGCCGCCGCTGGCGTCTGGCGCACGGGGCACCCCGACACTGGCGGCGTCTTTGATACTTAGATCGCCTATTTACCTCCCGCGAGGCAAGAACGCGGAGGGCGCGGGCGCTCACCTACTCCACCTACACTATAAACACTAAGCCGCGTCCCGCCTACACTACTTCAGATCCACTTCTGACCAATAATTATTTAAAAAGGTTGTACCCCATACCTATATAATATCACTATGATAAATTCGTCTCTTTATAGGGTTCCCTAACCAGCGACGCTGGTATGGGCCTTATAAAATCGGTCAGGTATCTGTCCGTACGCCCGTCTTTCTGTCTGTCACAGCCTGTAACCTAAACAATTCGAGCTATCTTCTTGAACCTTGATCCTGAGAGGTAACAACATTCCATCTGCAAACAATGTCAGTCGTTAACTTTATTTATAGTCTTAACTAATTTGAAAAAAAAAAATATATTTTTCGAGTAGTAGTTATATCGATGAAAAGGTTTTTAAAAACCAAGATTACTAATATTTTTTTGGAAAAACAACAACTATATAATATTTTTTTTTAATTTTTTTTATTTCATAAAAAGTTATAGTAAGAAATGTACAATTTTGCTTTGATCGAGGCCATAATTCCAGAACGTAAGGTTAACTAAATAAATCAAAAAAATTATAAAGTAGTCAATTTTATCCTTACGGCATAACGGCGGAGGCGGAGGTGGCGCCGCGCGGAGGGGCGCGCGTATTTGTGCTGGGCAAAAAGCGACGCGCACACACTCGCCTTGCGCAGAAAATAGGGAACGACCACCTGCGTAATTCTCTGGCTGTGTGTGCACGTTGTACACACTATCAGGTATCAATATTTTAAGCTACTTAAGAGCTATTTGATTTAGCAAGGAGTATTTTCGGACTGTAGTAAATTTTTCGTGCAATTATTAAGGCGGTCGCAGTAAAAGAAACCTGCAAAATATTTTTTTTTATGGAAATTGACACTTTTGGATACATCACCAGCAACACCCGTGATGTTAGCCCATAACACCGGGTGAACTAAGTGTCATGTCATTGCTTCCCTTCATTTCATGTCGGCTACACTGAACTGTCTGGACACGGAAAACACTAACTATTTACATAGCCGTTTCGACCAAGACGTTTCATTCGGTAATTTCGCTTTGGTCTTATGTATTTTCTCTCAGATTCAGATTCAGTTATTTATTTCGCCATAAAGAACGCACAACATTAACAATATTTCATTGACATATGCATACTCAGTAGTCAGAATTGTTTTTTTTTTGTCATGTCCCGTTCAGCAATGCAATATATAAGGAAAACCGCAAAAGAAACTTTATAGAGCTTTTTTTTGAAACTCACAACTACAGACGAATATTTACAACAGCTTACAGAGAGAGAGAGAGAAAGGAAGGCAATATAATAAAAATCGTCAAACATCCGATTTCCGATAAAATTATAATTAAATGTAAATGTTTTTACTAGACTCTTCCCGAACGATCGAGTTGTAGTCAGTCGAGTGTAAAAGCCGCTTTTCAATCAAAAGTTGAATTTGTTCTTGTAGGGTCCCGGCGAAGTTAGCTATGTCTAGTATTGTCGCGTTATATTTGCGCGGCGCTCCGGAAACTCGGCCATTGTTCCAAATCAGAGGAATTCAAATAAACGCGGCGACGTTCTGTCAATATTTATTTGCGTACCTTCGTCGCTATAATTCGCATATTGTCACGTTGCCTCCGCACCTGTGAGTGACGGAACCCTACTCTGCCGCGCGTCCTACCCGCGTCTCACTCAGGTGTCCTTCCAACTTGTGTGCCAATTATAACGGCTACGGTGCGAACTGCTCGCGGGTTGCTCAGACGTTGAACGCGAACTGTTTCCGTTAGATCTGTCCTCAAATTTCATGGTGAATTTGCAACGATTTGAATAATTCAATTGATAAAGTTTTCCCATTACGCCTAAACTAATGAATGGTTGTACTGTACACAGGGAAGCTCAGCGACTGCTGCGCGACACTTACTTCTAGGCACATGGCGGACAATGTATATTTAAAAATAATATATGTAGATAGGTGGTTTGCCAATAGCAACGTAAAATAGTTATGTCATAAAATGTGATGAATATTAAAATTAATTTAAAATGTACTATTGTTAAAGTAAAAATTTGTTAATTTTTTTAAATGAATTAATTTTAATGTTAAGTTTCATTTTATAGGGCATTAAACAGGACGTATATCTAAAAATAATATAGATATAACAGTTGTCTTAAAATATTATAATAAAGAAAGTTCCTATATTAGGTTATTTCTATGTAAAATACACATAATTTTATTAAATTATACATAAACTTAAACAACAAACACTAGAAAACAATACCGAAGACTTGTCCAAATAGTCGAGTGTGGAATTGATACTTAGGATATCGTAACCGAAACGATGAAAACGACGATTCAAATATGTCTAGTTCAGGCGGTGTAGCAAGATTCTCCTTTCACCACATATGCCTATAATGTAGAGTCGCGTAGTAATTACGGCGTAAAAAGTTTGTATATTATTAAAATTTGAGAGTACACGTTTGCTACGATCCGGTCGTGCCCCGATCGCTCGGTAAAAAACCCGAGCGCTCGCGTGTGTGTTTGTTTTCATACGAACAAACAGTTTAGATAGAGAGTTGTCATCGGTACAGCTGTACACACATACACGACCGATGTGAGAAGTAACATAATGGTTTCGACAAATAATATAGTACGGTGGAAACGTAGTACACGAACAACCTAGTTCTAACAAGCTAAGACAATGAACAGAGAGATACGACGGCGGGTCGAAGCAATAACATTGAATTTCTGAAACACCAGCACGATCCCTCCGTAGTGAGAATTTAGACGCTTTTTGGGCGTTTAGAGATTCAAATCCTTCGGGGGTTATGAGACTCGGGCGAAAAATAATTTGTAATAAAAAAAAGCTTATCCAAGCAACATGGAATCGAAATTAAATTAAATGGATGGCTACGAAGGCTCGTTTAAAATTAAACTGTCAAAGTTAGACTAATATACAAGAAATATCATGAATGTCAGCCTCGATAGCTCAGTGGTGCAGACAGTCGACTGTCGCTATTGATTGTTAAGCAACGCTGGGCGCGGTCAGTACTTGGATGGGAGACCGCTCGACCGTCGGAGGCTGACCTTGGTTCGGATTTCACGTAAAACTGTAGGTCCCTTCCCTTCCCACCATTAGCCGGCAAGACCAAAGGGAAGCACTGACATGGCACCTAGTTCACCCGGTGTTATGGGCTGACATCACGGATGTTGTAGGCGATGTAGCCAACCGTGTCAGTTTCCATAAAAAAAAAACAATATTGTCAGAGTGACATGTTAAAGTAAGCTAGTAATGTATAAGTCAATGTATTTATCAATTATCATAACTGCGCGTAGCCGGTAAAAATATCAACGCGCCACATACATTTATTGAGGTATTTAGGTACTCGGTTTTCATTTACAAATAATGTGAACCTAGCTATAATTCTAGATTAAGATTAATCAATACATATGTATAACCAAATTGAGCAATTGACGTGTGTACATTTAAGATATTTGAAGAAAAAAATTCAATGGGGGGATGAAGGATAAGTACCTAATAGAATGCATTGAGATAATTTTTGAAAATTTAGTCTGTGCAAGCATAATGTGAAGACTACATAGGTACCTACTGAACCAATAGAGCGGGTTTCATCAGCCACGATGAAACCCACAAAAAACCTCTGGGGTGGCCGATGAGAAAACCTTCACACAACCTCCATTCCTTTCGGCCACCCCACTGAGATTCCTTTACACGTGTTAGGGGTGGCCGATGAGAAAAGATTCAGACGAAAATTACCATCGACCACCGGGGTGGTGACCTTGGGGGGTGGCCGATGAAACCCGCTCAACCAATACAAACGGAGCTTTCACAAAAATATATAATTTTAGTAAGTCTGGAAAAAATAATAAAAACAAATAAAATCTTTATACCTAATAATAGTGTGTAGAAGAATTCGAATAAACAATTAGAATGTAGTAGTCGGCTACATTTTCTACTGCATCTTTGGAACTGTAGCCGGTTGAAATTTTCAAAGAATAAGTGTTATTTTGGCGGATATAACAAATATTAAAAAATTTAAAATATGCAGGGAACAATATATACATTACCCATACAAGAAAAGTGTTTTTTCAACGTTTTTTTTTTTGTGCGGAAACCTCTGTGCCCGAGTCCGACTCGCACTTGGTCGGTTTTTTTTATTTCTCCTGTGTTCTATCTAATGGACTGACGAGAATTGCTGGCGAAATATGTTAAAAGTACCTACCCAAGTTTGCACCGTTTTATATGCAAATAAAAAGTATATATAGACGGCAGGACCCGCAATATAATGACAATTCATTCGGTGTCATGATGTCGGTTTCCCCGTGGGCGGCTTTCGTGAAACTTCCTATTTTTCTTAACAAACTTTGGTAAATTTAATTAGAAATGACGTTCCATAAAAGCTTTTCAAATAAGCAAATAACAGTGATGACTGCTGAAGGACTTTATTTCAAGAAATTACGCTAGGTACGTAGATTTCTTACGACACGATTGGAACCCTTAAGGCGCAAGAATGTCTGTCTGTGATTCAATTCATACGCTAATTACTGAATTTCTACTTAACCCTACGCACCAAAGCATGAATAATATTTTCATGACAATAATTCAATAACTCTTCTTCATAAAATCTATTCGAGTTATTCGTACATAATTATTTATATGAAATATAAATAATTATGAGTGTTCACGAGTGCGAGTCAAAAATTATAGCTCATAGCGAGCGCGGCTCCGCTCGCGTTAAGGTTGGTGAAACTCTATGTACATTGTTTGAGTAGTTGTCAAGTAAATTACATTAAGGCTATCGGAATTGGTAGATTTTTCCGACTGCGTTCACTTTCGACCACTGCTGCTGCTCACTGCTCAGCTCATATGAATAATGGAGTGATGCTATATAGCCTATAACCTGGCGGAGATATGTCGCATTACATTGGCGAAAACCGCAAGAGAATAGGTTGAGTTGTTCTTGAATTATAAGCAAACATACATACATATATTAAATACATACGACAGCAGACGTAGTCTTATAATATGTAGGGAACCTAGTAAACACGGTTTGCGAAAATAATTGAAAAAATGCACCCAAATTGCATAACCAATGTTACAAGTTTGCAATAAGAATGTAAATTTAACGTCTCTCTCTCTCTCGACGTACTACTGATAGGCGAATGAGAGTAATTTGTAGAAGCGGATAGAACTGTATTCATTTCGACTGACTTTAACAAGGGTAAGGGTGCTATAATGACGATTTACGGCAGTTTTAGAGTCTAGGGCACGCTCTACTACGCATTTCAGTCGTCTTTTCTCGTCTTTCTATGCGAGATAAAAATGTTCTGTTTGATGTGAAATTAGTATTACCACTTATGTGAAATTAGTATTACCACTTTCGCCATCTTCATCGCTTTTTCTGCTTGTGGATGGTTATTTTAGGGTTGTCTATAGGGACTTTAGGGGCCACGTGTATGTACGACCGCCGGAACAGCCAATAAGTAATACACAAAGTTAACGCTAAATTGTTCTCAAACTTAAAGATTAAAGTAGGTGGATAAAAACTGGCCAAGACGCACTATTGAGTAGCAAAGAACATAACAAATTTTCTTTTAAAGCAACTGAAGAACGTTATGCATAACAGGAGGTATGATTTAAGGAACTTCGAAAGAACTTGGTATCCAGTTAGATCTGACTTCTTTTATTAGCGAAGCCGTTATCCGAGTGCTTATCTTGCAAGTTTTTTTTGTTGCGAACTTGGCTTTTTATCACATTTATGTTTTTGGTGGCATGAAATCCTCGTTCATTAACTTATGTTGGATGTACATACATAATACAGTATTCATTCATCACATCACATCACATTCGCGAATTATGTACGTTATGTCGGCATAAATTCAGACCAAAATCTCGACCTAAATGAACATACAGAGCAGAATGACTCTGTCTAAAGGAAAGCAGAGGCCTTCGGATATAAAACGCACACAAATACAACAATCGCATTGACTTATTCCAACTTGTCCAAACGTCTGTAGGGGTCCGTACCTCAAAAGAGGAAAAAACGAAACCCTTATAGGATCACACTTGTGTCTGTCAGTCTGGCTGTCCGTCTGTCATAGCTTATTTTCTCCGAATCTACTGGACGAAACAAATTTAAATAGAAATGGTACATATATACTAATAGAGTTTGACGACCCAATGGCCGACGTATATAGCGTAAAAGCACTAATTTAGATTTTTGGGTTAATTTTGGGGGACAAATTAGAAAATTCTAAAAACTTTTTTCTTTCAGTACATCACGTGACATATCAATGAAAAATGTTCGTTTTATGGAATACAAATAAAATAGTAAAATGCATATTTTAAGAGATACTTATTGAATGATAGATAAAATATAAAAAATCGAGCATTCCCTTTAGGAAAACCTAAACGAAAATCCCAGTTTTAAAGTTCTCACGGAAAACAGAATCGTACGGAATCCTCTCCACGCGAGACTCGCACTTGACCGATTTTTTCGTTATGCAAGCAATAAGTGTCTGTAAATTGTATCGCTCGGTAACGTGTTCCTTATGAACACAGGCGATCTGATCGGTACTGCCGCATTCAAAAGGGTAGATACATGTGGAGAACCATGTCACAGCAGCCCTGTGTGTTGTTATAAGGAAGATTTATAAGCTTGAGAGTGTGACAATGTTCTACTGTAGAGAAGTATGTGGACTTATGGAGCAAACCGTACTCTAGCGACGACGGCTGTACGGAGTGACACGCAGGGTTGTCACCTCCACTTGAAACATCGATCGCAATATCGGGAAGTAAATTTGGCTGCAAGTTTATTACGTAAGGAATAAGACTCCCTTATATTACTAGGTGGTAGGGTTTAACCCGCCCGGGTTGATACCAACGCACTGAATGAAAGGTCGGTCGAAACGGCTATGTAAATAGTTTGTGTTTTCCGTCCAGTTCAGTGTAGCCGGCACGACCGAAGTGAAGCGCTGACGTGGCACCAAGTTCGCCCGGTGTTATTGACATCACGGATGTTGTAGGTGATGTAGCCAACCCAGTGGCGGATCTTTCATAGAAGCCGAAAAGCCGGGCTTGCCCTAAGATTGTCGATTGGTAAAAGTTATCTAATTCGAAAAACACAAACATTGTTTTTAAATAAATTCCTACGCCGCCGCGCGGCGCGCCGAAACATGCGGGTCGACTCGAGCCACCAGCCAGATGGGTGTATCGTCGGCCGGCAGGCAATCGGCAAACAAAAGATGCTACCTACGCCTGCAAATTGCAATGAATGTCGCAGTCCTTTTCACGCTCAAGCACGGAATACGGCGCGCGATCGTAACGCCAAGCCACATGTGCAACTTTAGCCTAGAATTCTCGTGCATCTCCTCTTCATACAAAACTAACACATTGAAACAAAAGTTTGTGTCAATGTGGGGTAGGGACCTGTACACGTATACGACACCTACATGACTCACACTAGTAAATAAATGCCAAGCTTCGTGACGTAAGAAGGAAGGACGAAGGTAACCGACCAATTACAGCGCGCGATTTCAGTGTTACAATTATGTAGGCAAAATTCACTAATTATGGGAAAAAATTTATTGTAAAATGCAAATAAAATGTGGTGAATTCCCCATTATTTGCAAGGGTAAGTTTGGGTAACGTACTCCAACACAAGTTTTTATTTCAATGCAAATGCTTTCGCTGAGATGCTTTGATTGTTGTATAGAATTTTCAAAATAATTAGGTAAATAGTGTTGTGTTGGAGTTCTTGGATTGGAACAATGAATCAACAATGAAGGAAGTGGAAAGGCCAGTGGGTGAGTGCGATGATAGAAAGTGTTTTCAATACTTGCTTCAACCTGGTAAGTTAGCCTGTCTAAGTTTTGCTGAGAAAAAGAGTCTCGTGCATTCAGATAGTCCAACACCTAACTTGGTGATTCATCAGGCAACTAAGAATCGTAATAGGCATTTTCATCGATCTGTCTACAAGACTGCATGGGTCGCTGGTTGTTCTCACATGATTATGCTTTTTTGCTGGTATTGCGTGCTGTTCTAGAATGAAAAGGGTGTTTGGAACACAACAGGCTACTCAGACCTAAACAACTTCGCTAACGCTCTAAAGCGGCATCAATCCACTAAAGTGCATTTAAATGCTGTTATCGCATTCCATGGATTTGGGAAGACTCGGATGGAAACTTCGCTTTCGCGACAGGCTGCTGACGAAATAGAGAGACACAACAGAAAGGTTGATCATAATGCAAGAACTCTGGTAAATTACAGCACAACACCGACCACCATGTTTCGCAAAGTATTCGAACAAGATTCAATCGATCAAGCTGCAAGTAAGGCACGAAGACCCACCTCCTGCATGAATCGGTGGAAGTACCGTGCCAAGGTGAGAGGTGGCGATCTTGTCGCCCTTTAGTACGGCATCTTGTCCTTATCCCTTAGTCGCCTTTTACGACATGTATGGGGAGAGATGCAGTGGGGATATTCTTTTTAAGTACCGGCCCCACACGGTATATATTATTTATTTATTAGGCGATGAAAGAAATGTTATTTACATAGATTTGTTACCTACCATGCCATTCGGACTAAAGTTGTGCTTGCCCTTGCTGAAAATCCACCATCCGCCACTGAGCCAACCGTGTCAGTTTCGATAAAAAAAAAACGTAAAACACAATAGAATAAATTGGTGTGCATCGTCTCGAGCGCAAGGTGCAGTAGAAAATGACTTTCGACGGCCTTCAGCGGTGGCCTTCAGAGTCACTACTTGCTGCTCCTCAGTCTTAACTTGACACACAAGGGAAATTTAGGTTCCGTTTTAATATACAGATTATAGATGAAGCTGAATAACACGCATTTTTATTCTGAGGTCATCATGAGAAATGTTTAGTAAAGAAGATGATTACAAATATTAATAATTAAAAACAAAAAGTGAATATCAGAAGCCCGCAACGGTTAAATATTCATATAACGTAAAGCAAAGTACATAATATTAAGTGTATTTCCCGGATACCAGTCCTATCCTACAATTTAGATAAATATGTTTAACATAAATATGGTCGGTAGCCCGGGTTGCTTTTCCGCCTCGTCGGGTCTGTTATCGGGATCAAATCGGGACACGCTGTTCAGCCCTCACTCGGCTACACGCGCTCATAACCAAGTGGCGGAAAGTATTGTCGCACTCGTTTATGCACGATTTGCATAATTGAATAGAGAAGTCGGCCTCGCTCGGCACTCCTGGGAATAGAATTGGGATTTTTGTGCGACTGCAATAGCGAACACATATTTTCGTAACGGATTTTTACACGGATCCACGTCAAATGTAATTACTGAAACGGTAATTAGTTCTGGTTAGAATCTAGTTAGAATTAGTTTCTGGAAAAGTTCAATTTTGTACAGTATAATCGCCTCTGCCTACATAGGCTTGAAAGATATTGTTGAATTTTCAAAAACTATACTTGCAAAACTAATTTGCTATAAAATGTTGCCATTAACTTCTTGCAAATAATAAAGATTTTGTCTAATTTTCATGAAAATAAATTGTGTCGCTTAAAATCCAAATATTTTTGGAGTCGATCTAATAGGGCGGGCATCTATTCTATAGGCATTCTCTAGGTCTAATAGGCGTAGTGCATCATAACGACGAAAGATGGTCAAATCAAACAATAAGGAAGTAGCTACATGATGCGTAAGAAGCTGATGCCTGAGGATCAACGGGCGTGGAAGATAAGAATAACATCAAGATTGCAGGTATGATTACGGTTCCCAATATAAAAGAAAGAAAAAAAGAAAAATAACATAAAATAGTGATTTACTCACTAGTTTTAACAATTGTTTGAGACATGCATTATTTTGAAAATCACATCTAACGAAGGAACCGACAAATCGTGCTTGGGAGTTGTGCAGTAATAAGTTAGTTACAAATTCTCTGTCGCTTTACTGAGGTTAGTAGTTTTTTTTTTCTATTCTAGTTAAATTCATCACCGTCGGATATTTGCCTCTAGTGTAAATAGTTAAATTAAAACTAATTGTGTCGCGAGTGTAGACGGGGTCAGGTTAATGTCGAAGGTGCGAAAGGTAGTCTGCAGGGTCTGCCCTGAAACATTTCGCCTATTCCTAAAATAGTATTCGACAGGTCCTCTCGCATGCCTCTCGTCTAGACTAGATAGTAGCTTTTATATCGGAGAACAATATAGATAGGGATTGGAATAGAAAAGGGTTAAAGAAAATACCATAGAGAAATCCGGATAATAATCAAGTTAGGTTAGCGTATTTCTGTCAGTACCTAGATCTCTGAAAGTTCCGAACGGTATGATACTTAAGTACATATTATTATTTTTTGCTTAAGAGGTGCACCATAATGCGACGTATAGGTTGCTGTGCCGAGCCAGATCCACCAAATCCCCAGAAACAGCCAAATGCACCTCCACGCTAAGCGAGACACCATACCAGCAGATTTGCCGACTATCCAAGCGAAGCGCTGTCCACCTTGTTAATGCAACGTCTGAAGACAGGTCGAAAGTATCGGAGAACACACTCGTCCGTAGACACACGCCACACGCTAGCTGCGGTGCGAAAGAGGAACGATTTTGAAAAACGATGAGTCCTCAAAACTTAATAATGTCAACAACACGTAAAGATAAGACAATATTGATACGGCAGCACATACGGCGGCACCGACGACGTAGCTGGGTTAACTAGATTAAAGATGAAACGCAATAGACCCAACATTCGGTCTCCACTCAATCAGACTGAGTATCAAACGCTTTGTTCTGTAGCATAAAGTGAATGCGTTATGTGTGCCTGAATGCGGTCTAAAAGCTAAGCAAGGGCAAGCGACTAATATGCGTTTGATATTATGTGGAATTGGCAACACCGTTATATGGCGACGTTACTTCCTCATTCTTGCTGAATAAAATAATGACATATTTATTAAAAGATCTTTCACAATCTTTCAGTGATCGACTTTTTATTCTTTCCATTATTATTTCTCTATGATTGTTTTCCTTTTTTACTTCCTAGCATGTTTTTGACAATTTAAAATGTTTACGAGCATTTTTGCGTTTTTGCATTTCATTCTAACCACATGCACCCTAAGTGGTTAGAATAAAAAAAACGCAAAAATGCTCGTAAACATTTTGACGTGATAACGTCACGTCTTATAAATTGATGAACACCGGCTGCACGCACGAAAAAGTGTTACGTTCCATCTGAGCCTGTGTGTGCAAGCGATAGCGAGTAACAAGCGATAGAGAGGCACAATCGGCCCAAGCGTTATGACGTTATCACGTAAAACTATCGTCCGTAAACCGACTTTACAGACAACCAATTTTTTAATTGTCAAAAACATGCTAGGAAGTAAAAAAGGGAAAGAATCATAGAGAAATAATAAAGGAAAGAATAAAAAGTCGATCACTGAAATATTTCGCGAGCGAGATGACCTCCAAAATAATAACCTGTTAATCCAACGTTCGAGCAATCCCAGCGCTCACAAAATATTCCATTGTTCGCGTCATCAGACAAGGAAGATTTATATGGAGACCGTTTATTGAAGTGTCAGCGGCACCCGGAGAGACGGCACTTCATGTCCTGGCGGAAGTTTAATTAAAATCAACTGTCGGCGTTCAAGGGGCCGCCGACACCCTGTAAACATGCGCCGCCATTCAAAAATATACGAAGGTTCGTCGGGAGACATACATCCTGAATTTATTTTCACCGAAACCTATCCTTATCTACACGAAAACTAGCTTCAATATGTTATCACTCGTACCTCGATACACACATAATTTTTATTAAGCTTTACTCGTGGTCTAATACCATTCGATGGGTGAGATACAAAGATTAGTTGAGCCAGCCAGGTTCTTCAACTTTCGACATTTAAACATCCATCGCTCATACATTGTGAAAGTGTGGAAGCGAACGATTCCCCGAATGCCTTCGTCTAAACGTCTAAATAAAATGAAAGCAATAAGAATTTATCTCCCTATACGTTAGCTACTCCTACCTTCGTGGGCACATTGTGAGGTAGGGATCTGCCACAAATTGGGAACGATAATAAATCAGAGATCGGTGAACGCGTCGCTGCCAGAAGCTAACCGATATCAAGGGAGGGTTCCGTTCGAGTGTGTGTCGGTCCACCCAACCTCCCCCGCCCTCAGCTGTGCACCGGTACCTTCGCGCATCCACGGGAGTAGGGTTCGACCACGGACGAGCGAAACTAGTTTAATGAACATTCAGAACGCACCAGTTCGTTCAAGTTTGAAAGGTCTCCGACGTGGCCCCCTGGAACAATGTCGTGATAGCGCAGTTTCGAAGTCTCCCCGACAATCAGTGACAGTAGGTTAGGTTAGATTCGATAACGTTGACGTTAACGTCACCGAAGGACAGTCGAATATATTTTTAAAAATTTTGGGAACTTGAAATTACTTCAGAACTGTATATGCATTTATTTATACACTAGCCTAGCTTTTGCCCGCGGCTGCCGCTCGTGAACACGTTCGTCCATCACTGTATGCATGCTCCCTGCGAGGCTTCCTGCAACTATCAGCTGAAATACTGTAATTGCCTTATCGTAATAGAACATGGCCGATGGACCATAAAAGGACTGGAATTTATATTTAATTATTAAAATTTATATTTTCATCGTTATTCTCTGGAAGAGTTACACAATTTATGTATACACTCTCACGTTTGTTTCATTATCATTAAATTCAGTGTAATTAAGTGTGCAGTAAAAACGTTTTTTGGTCGATATCCTAAGCCTCTATTTTCAGTCTAAACCATTACATGCTGAAATTAACAATTTTGGGTCATAGATTTTTTTTATTAATTTAAGTGGATATTTACGAAAGTAACTTGGAGTCTTCTTTCGTATCGAAGGTAATGGATAATAGTGCAAATTTTTTTTGCAAGAAATGCTCTGAATATGCATGATGCAAAGACACTGAAAATATATTTTAATTGTGTAAGCATAGGTGCCTTTATTATTCGTCCAATCAATACCACCTAAATGTGTTGGTTTGACACGAGTTTAACAAAATTGTAATCAGACATTTAATTCAAATTGTTCCTGACATCATTATTTAGACAGAAAATTGTGGAATAATTATAATAGTTATATAATTCAGTTCAGGTCTGCACTCAGCTAAAACCTATTGCAGTGCCACAATTCGACATGTAGATAGATGTTCTAGCCTGCGGTTCATTGGTATTTAGAGTGTACTATTCAGATAACGTGGTTGATTGTTACAGACAGCACAATCGGCTATCCGATTCTAGTTTCGTTATCGGCAATAAATCCTTGACGCGCCACTCCTGGAGTCTGCCCCGCCCTCCCTCTGTAGCTTGTATTTACCCCGGACCACAGACTATAAATATATTGTGGAGAGAGCATACTGCATTGTCGTATCGGATTACTTACTTGAGAGTATTAAATTCTGATGTCCAAACAAGCAAACGCGTTCTAATGACACTTTTCTTTTAAATAAAACGCACTATAATTAGAGTAAAAATATGTTTAGGTATAAATAAAAGATGTACATTATATTATATCCAATGATATTTTTTAATTTTTAATTTTTAGCTTTCCGTACCCCTTACGAAGTTATTAGCATATTGTTTCACAGGATAGTGTTACTAGCTCTTGCCCGCGGCTTCGCTTCGCGTGACCTTTTGATCACAGCTCAGGCCGCCGATTTTTAGCCTATAACCATCTTGAGAAGTGACAGAATGTAACAGTGAAAACCGTGTATAAATCGATAAAATTGTTCTCGAGTTATAAGGATATTCATATATTGACGTACATACGTTACATGGATGGTCGCTCATTGAAACTTCGCTTTATTGTTAGGAATAAAAAATAGAAAAAGTAAAAAATTAAGGGAGGTCCCCATACAAGAAACGTGTATTTTAAACTTTTTTTTGAGGTGGGGTCATAAAATCGTGGGTTCTAAACTAGGTATAAAAATATAATATTTTTCTAATAGGTCGAATGGATATCAATGAAATGCATATTCGTATTTGAACGTATCGACGCGGGAATGAAACAAAATTAGTACGGTTCGACATCTCTTTGGGCACGGGTTCGATGTTCTGTGTGCTGGACAGATCAGTCGTTTGTGTAGAGTTGCTGAACAAACAGTGCTTCCGGCGGCGGTGGCGGCGGTGGTGTCCGTCTTTGAGTGGAGTATATCCTACAGATATTCTAATTAGGCTCTCTATGATACCTATTGTGATGCCGACTGCCTGGGCCTGGGCCTTTAAGATGAGGTCTTGTGGACCCTGCCGGTTATTGTATTGCTGCATCGATTAACCACTCTGTGTAGGCCGTAACCACAGATTACTTAATAGTTACTTCGTCCGTAACTAAATCTTGACGACGAGGTATCTCGGCGACGTCTACTTGACTTACTGACTACTGCGCTAAATTACTACCTACTAGATATTTGTACTATACATATCCGTCCATATTATAAAGTGCAACAATTGCCGTTATGCTTATAACTCGGTTACCTACCTATCCGCAGATTTAAATGCAGTTTTCATCGCGATTCAATAGATCTGTCACATCTCTGGATGATTATAGGCTATCCTGACGATAGTGTTATCGCGAGCGAAGCCGCGGGTGTACTATACTATTGCACTGGCTGATAGCATGCATTCGTTTTTTTTATGTCAACGAAACTCTCTCGTTCTGGCTCGTTCGTGACTTCGAATGTTCTGGAGAGTTGGAAAAACAACTGTCTTTTGTTCGGACGCTATAAAAAGAACTGTCATGAGCTCTTTTCCAGCATTCTGACTACTACTTCCAAATTACCAACATGTACAAAATATCAGTGCTATCGCGTTGTAACAAATGTTTCAATCGCCTACTTGTCTTTTAGTTCAAGGAGCACTTCTCCTGAACTGCCAGATTCAGCCAGATAGTACAGCATCAGTACGAGCACTAGCTCTTAAAGTAGTGAACCAGAAGATTAAAAGTTAGAAAGTGGCTCATTGAAGTAATCAACAAAACACAATTTACTATATAAATTCTTCGTCCGTTTTCTTGAGACTCTCAGCACATACAAGCACTGGCTTAACATCAGCCCCCGCCCAAGTGCACCTCGGGAGAGGGGATAGATGTGTGGTGATGAATGCCTCTTCTTAATTAAGTTTCATCATAATTTTCCTGTTGATTGAGTTCTTCTAAATATCCAGTCATTACTTTTGTTACAATTTTCGTAGTTTGTATTGCAGCTTGTTGTTGTAAGACTTTTTTGTTGTAAGTATATATATATATAAATATATACATATATTAAGTACGCTATATTATATGCATTGACTCATAAACGTCAACATCGTCAGGCTAATTCCCGGCTGTGTCGCCAACCCCCACAAGGCATTAGCGAATTCGCAGCACACGTCGCGGCCGCCACCGCCCCGCGTCACGCCGAGGAGCGAGGTTGACGGCTACAATTAATTTATTATGAGAGAACTCCTGTACCAGTTAGCAATCCGGCTGAAATGGGTCGTTGTAGCTAATCGCTGCTCATCGCAAGCCAGGGTTGTAGTAAAGAATTTTTTTTAAAGGGTACAAATTCAGCAATCACGGGAGAATCCATTATCGCTCACCGCCTTCTAACCTCTAATACTTCTAAATCCAATGTGCTCTGGGGGTCCACGAGGACGTACTCAGGGGTCCGCGAGAATCCCTAGACTAGAGGATGTAAATAAAAGAAGTTCATATTGGGAATGTGTGGATTGGCCAGAGCTATCTTTGACCTCCCCTCACTTCCAAAGCAATCGACCGACTGGGTACTTATATCAGAACTAGCTTTTTCCCGCGGCTTCGCTCGCGGTAGACTCCGTATATTATTTCTCTATGGCAAATCCGATTTAAACGCACTACGATAATAAACGATCATTTCCCTTTAACGCTTTTCCGACACGGTTGGCTACATCACCTACAAAATCCGTGATGTCAGCCCATGACACCGGGTGAACTAGGAGCCATGTCAGCGATTCCCTCCAATTTCATGTCGGCTTCACTGAACTGGGTGGAAAACACGAACTTTTTACATAGCTGCTTCAACCGACGTTTCATTCAGTGCGGTGGTACCAACCCTACCACCTAGTAAAGTAAGAGAAAGGAAGGGACCTACAGTTTTAAGTGGAATCCGAACCACGGTCAGCCTTCAACGGTCGAGCGTTCACCCATCCAAGTACTGACAGCGCTAGAGTTGCTTAACAACAGTCGACCGACCGCACCACTGAGCTACCGAGGGTGACAAATACTATACTTACTTTGATACTGCTAAGTCCTAAGGCTGTTTAGCGTAATGATATATAGCCTGTAGTGAGCTACTCTTTCCATTGGTGCAAACCGCATCAAAATATGTTCAGTGGTTCCGGAATTAGCCTCAAACATACATACAGATAGACGTTCCATTTTATAAGAACTAGACTAGATATAGAGATAGAGATGACTGTTGAATGTACCGTGTGGGGCCGGTACTTTAAAAGAATAGCCCCACTGCATCCCTCCCCGTGTATGTCGTAAAAGGCGACTAAGGGATATGACTCCCTTCTTATATTACTAGGTGGTAGGGTTCAACCCGCCCGGGTTGGTACCACCGCACTGATTGAAAGGTCGGTCGAAACGGCTATGTAAATAGTGTGTGTTTTCCGTCCAGTTCAGTGTAGCCGGTACGACCGAAGGGAAACACTGACGTGGCACTAAATTAACCCGGAGTTATGGGTTGACATCGCGGATGTTGTATGTGATGTAGTCAACCGTGTCAGTTTCCAAAAAAAATAAAAAATAAAATGTTTCATCACGTACACAAGTGAAGCGGTCACACGTAAACTAAAGAGGTTTATTCCGTATGCAATCCTGTGAGATCGCACAGTGCAGTACGGTTGGTGACCGAGACACTCAGAACGGTCGCGGTGGTGCGCTAATGAATCGTTAATTTAGCGCAAATGAATAACATTAGCGCAGCACATTCATCACGAGCACCTCCGCCCCGGCCCCCCCCCCCCCCCTCCCCTCCACCCGCTGCGGCTGCGGTCCGCCCGCCTCGACCCAATAATAAAAGGTGACCGTGTCGCGTCGTCGCGGCGGGCGGGGTAGGGCGGCGCGCCGCGGCGGGGAGGGGCGGAGGCGGGTTGGGCGGGTGCGGTGCGGCACAGAGCTAACTTTGTAAGGACCGGCGCGTTAATAATATAATTAAATTTCCATTCTGGCCCGGAATTTCCCCGGGAGCATTTAAATTGATTATAAAAATTGTTAATTGTGCAGATTAGGGCCCCGGGCGCGCGCGGGCGCCTCGCTCTATTGTCCTTGGAAGGATTGTGAGGTTTGCTTAATTCCTGAAATTATCCCGATGCCGGGAACGCGGGCGGAGGTGGGGCGGGGAGGCAATCTGAACCTTGTATTGTTGGGGAGATATTATAATATTGGTCTGTTAGTTTAGGCTTTAAATTCAACCCAATAACAAGTAAATGGGAACGAAAAAGGTCGCGTCCGTTTGCGCAATAGTTTTAATAATACGATGCAGATTGTTTGTAATTATGTTTTGCGTTAAACATGTTTGCTTTCACTTTATATAAGAGAGATTCAGATAGAACACGTTTAAGAAACAACTGTAAACAGTTTAGTATCTTAAAATAATTTTTTATTGACGTTTAATTTCATCTTAACTTTAATATACCTGGAATACTCGGACTAGGTGGTAGGGTTCAACCCGCCCGGGTTGTTACCACCGCACTGAATGAAACGTCGGTCGAAACGGCTATGTAAATAGTTTGTGTTTTTCGTCCATTTCAGCCGGCACGACCGAAGGGAAGCACTGACATGGCACCTAGTTCACCCGGTGTTATGGGCTGACATCACGGATGTTGTAGGTGATGTAGCCAACCGTGTCAGTTTCCATAAAAAATAAACCTCAGCCCGTCCGATCAAACGGTTCAAACTGCGATCAATTAACGCGTAATAGGAAACGAGCTACTACCTGCTCAGTAGGCTTCGTGCCAGCGTGCAAACAAAAGGCAGGTATGTGTAGTCGCGGTAATGTGAGGCGGCGGTGCTGGGGCGGGCGGCGCGGCGCGGCGCCCAGGCAGACCCGCCCGCCCAGCGGCGCCACCTCGCGAGTGCTCCTGTGAATTATCGTTTAATTAAAATGAACAAGACGTGCTCTAATCGAATGTTTACTGTAATGTCGAATGAGTGAAATCTAGCTCACGCTCGCCGCACTCGATGGCATATCGCTTCGACGCGGCATAGGTAGGTAACGTGAGGCGCGTCTGAGTCGAATTTCAAGAAGTTTACCACCAATATTACACATCTGACGGATTCCGTTTTTTATATATTATGTAATACTTGATATATCAGCGCAGATCGATAGTTTTTTGAAAACACGATTTGATTAACTTTCGCTCGATAGAAAAAAAATCATGAACATGCCTCTGAATTTAGTTATAAAAACTTATAAGGCAACGTGAACGTGACCAAATCAAGGAAAATATATATTTGATTTGTTGAATATATATCTAAAACCGTAGCTTTTTACTTTTTTGTTGTTTGTTGTGTCACGTAGTGAATTTTAATAGCGGACTGTCGAAATGCCGCACAGTATGAAATTTGGCCTGATTTTCGGACATGGTTTTTTTACTCCAGAACTAGTCAGTCTTTAGTATTTTAAAAGGTAGAGTAGAACTCCCGTGGGTCAGTTATGTATACTTCCAAAGTTATAAATTTTTGAAAAACAAACTTTTTTTTGGCCGAAAAATTAAAAAAAATTATTGCTCCGAGATTATGGAATATATTAATAATTATATTTTTCAATATACAAGAATGACTTTACCCCCCTTATTTGAAGCTATTTCAAACCTCCTACAGTTAGTACAAAACGAGTAAAAATTTATTTTTTATTTTTCGTTTTTATTTTTTTTCTCCTAAACCAAGTCGCATTAGCACAAAATTCTTACATTACAATTAACCCTAGACCATGTTTAATAAGTACCAGAAAAAACAAAAGATAATCCCGCTTGGTATAGGAGTTATAGCTACTCAAGTTTTTTCGTTAGGGTTGCCATAAAATTTCGGCCCAAGTTTGGCCGAAAATTTTAAACAACTAAATAATAGTTTGTCCAAATATATCTATGAATAAATTAACCAAGACTTGAAATAGACCAACAGTAAAAAAAATTGTGAGAAATTTTAAATTTTAACGTGAAAATCCGTTGTCTCTGCCTACCCCACTGGGAAACAGGCGTGACGTTATGTATGTATGTATGTAGTAAAAAAAATTCTTAAAATATACCTACAGATAAGTACAGAGTAATTAAAATAATAAATAAAAAACAAGATACGTTTTATGGAATATAATATTTATTTGCATATTTCTTTACATTTATTATTTTAGGGTTAGGCAGGGGATGAACAAAAATAATGATGCCAATTTATTAATAATAATTTCAATAATAACAGTATTGAAGAATACTTACTCTATTGAAGAATCTATCCATCTGTCACGTGAACTTTTGTTTTGGTCATATCTCGAGAACCACTGGTGCTAGACCCATTGTGTTGGTACTCAAACTTCAGGTCTTGGTGAGATCTATCCATCTGTCACATGAGCTTTTGTTTTGGTCATAACTCGAGAACCACTGGTGCTAGACCCATCGTGTTGGCACTCAAACTTCAGGTCTCGGTGAGATCTATCCATCTGTCACATGAACTTTTGTGTTGGTCATAACTCGAGAACCACTGGTGCTAGACCCATCGTGTTGGTACTCAAACTTCAGGTCTCGGTGAGATCTATCCATCTGTCACATAAACTTTTGTTTTGGTCATAACTCGAGAACCACTGGTGCTAGACCCATCGTGTTGGTACTCAAACTTCAGGTCTCGGTGAGATCTATCCATCTGTCACATGAATTTTTGTTTTGGTCATAACTCGAGAACCACTGGTGCTAGACCCATCGTGTTGGTACTCAAACTTCAGGTCTTGGTGAGATCTATCCATCTGTCACATAAAATTTTGTTTTGGTATAACTATATAACTCGAGAACCACTGGTGCTAGACCCATCGTGTTGGTACTCAAACTTCAGGCCTCGGTGAGATATATCCATCTGTCACGTGAACCTTTGTTTTGGTCATAACTCAAGAACCACTGGTGCTAGGCCCATCGTTTTGGTACTCAAACTTCAGGTCTCTTCAGGACCAAAACAAAAGTTCATGTGACAGATGGATAGATCTCACCGAGACCTGAAGTTTGAGTACCAACACAATGGGTCTAGCTTCAGTGGTTCTCGAGTTATGACCAAAACAAAAGTTCATTAGACAGATGGATAGATCTCACCGAGACCTGAAGTATGAGTACCAACACGATGGGTCTAGCACCAGTGGTTCTCGAGTTATAACCAAAACAAAAGTTCACGTGACAGATGGATAGATCTCACCGAGACCTGAAGTTTCAGTACCAACACGATGGGTGTAGCACCAGTGGTTCTCGAGTTATGACCAAAACAAAGGTTCACGTGACAGATGGATAGATCTCACCGAGACCTGAAGTTTGAGTACCAACATGATGGGTCTAGCACCAGTGGTTCTCGAGTTATGACTAATACAAAAGTTCACGTGACAGATGGATAGATCTCACCGAGACCTGAAGTTTGAGTACCAACACGTTGGGTCTAGCACCAGTGGTTCTCGAGTTATGACCAAAACCAAAGTTCATGTGACAGTTGGATAGATTTCACCGAGACCTGAAGTTTGAGTACCAACACGATGGGTCTAGCACCAGTGGTTCTCGAGTTATGACCAACACAAAAGTTCATGTGACAGATGGATAGATCTCACCGAGACCTGAAGTTTGAGTGCCAACACGATGGGTCTAGCACCAGTGGTTCTCGAGTTATGTATGACCAAACAAACAAACAAACAAACAATTTACTTTCGCATTTATTATAAAGTGAGTAACGTAATTTTCTTATGAGTGTTGCATGCATGCATTGCATAGTGCCATTCAGTTTTTGTGAAAAACAACATGTGAAAAATATGCAAAACAATTTTATTATTATGACTATGACGCCTATGAAAGGCTACTGATTGTAATGCTTTGACTCAGAATAAAAACGCAATACTAACTCCCAGGCGCAGCGGCGCACGCGCCGTTATGGTTTTGAGATGGCTTACGCATACACCTATGACTCACACATACAACGTTGTGTCCTGTGTAAAGAAGGGTAATAACCGTTGCGAGAGCGAGAAACCGCTCGGCATTAGTTGCTAGGATGAACGGAGTATAGGCTACGAATATTTCCGAAATGAAAACAATTGTTAATCCTCTTAATCCAATTGAAGTGGATGGATGAGAAGAGCGGAAGACCGCGTGTGGTGGCGTGCCTTGGGAGAGGCCTATGTCCAGCAGTGGACCGATACGGGCTGATGATGATGATGATGATGATGATGATGTTAATCCTCAGCACTGAGAAATAGGCCACCTTCTCCCAGACCTAGACACTCATCAAGCGCCTGATTTTCCGCATCGATTTTGATTTCCTCAGCATCCTTCGGTGCAGATTCTTCGGCGAAAGTGTTGGCATTTGCCGGTTTTAGCAATGCTAATGCCTGAGCTGGAAGTGGTAACTTTCGCAACTTTTTCTGTCTGTGGCGCAACCTAATGTTGGAGATGAGAGGATCTCTAGGCATTTTCTAACAGAAAAGCTTTGGGGTATGACAGCTAATTTCTTACCAATGTTTTTATTGATATAATTTGGAATGTTTACAATAGCTAACGTATACCTACGTGCATCAGAGCACGTTAAAACAATCGAAAGTTACTAACTAGGTATATCACTACTAGAAATATTTTTTTTAATCCCGGGAATTTTTCATTATTTTCAAAAGGGACCATATCAATATAATGACTGCATAACGCAATTATAAAAAATCGCTTTACCGTATCCGATCATGATAATTAATCATAATTTAATAAAAAATTCACTTTCGGCCAAAAAATAAAATTAAACTACGATTCGAAAAGTGACTGACTGTAAAATTGTCGGCCTAAACATTATTTAGTTAAAACTCCTATACCAAGCGGGACTATCTTTTAGTTTTTTTAGCACTTATTAAACAAGGTCTGGGGTTATTTGTAATGTAAGAATTTTGTGCTAATGCGACTTGGTTTAGGAGAAAAAAAATAAAAATGAAAAATAAAAAAAAAATTATTGCTCGTTTTGTACTAACTGTAGAAGGTTCGAAATTGCTTCAAAAAATGGGGCTATAGTCATTCTTGTATATAAAAAAATATTATTATTAATATTTTCCATAATCTCGGAGTAATATTTTTTTTTTATTTTTCGGCCAAAAAAAACTTACCTTTTTCAAAAATTCATAACTTTGCAACTATACGTAACTGACACACGGGAGTTCTACTCTAGCTTTTAAAATAGTAAAGACTAACTAGTTTGGGAATAAAAATACCATGTCCGAAAATCAGGTCAAATTTCATACTGTGTGCCGTTTACCGAAGTGTCAGAGACACATTGCCAGTACGGAGGAAAATACTCCATACTAAGGCTACGGTACACGTGAGACGTCCGTTATATTCAATATTATTACTGCCAACCTACATTTCTGAAAATTCAATCACACATATCTCGGCGTACTACACTCTCACTACGTAACCGAGCACACATTATTGCATCATTTACCGAGCGTGAATTTCCACGACCTCTTCCCGCTGTCAGCCCATACTAAAATTATATATTGTTTGACGTAACGAAAAAGATCTCAAGCGTCTGTATGGAATTTCTGTTTGCTGAATTTGGCAACACAGCACATCGCGGTGTTGACTAATGGGTTGCCAGGCGGTTAAAATATATCCCAAATAGTCGGGAATTCACATTCGCCTCGATTGTATTTATCTTACTTATTAATTCAGACATCATCGGAGGACCCCTAGTAGAGGTCCATTATTATCAACAAATGGTGTTACAGGCCTTCAGCCACATATATTCAGGTAACCACATACAGTGCGCGACATTGCGTGCTAGCCGACTTCATTCCGCAGCCACACCACAAACGCGCGCTGTCACCTATAAAAGCGGAACTCAGTCAACCAAGACTTCACTTCCTTTAAATAATTCTCCGCTACAAGCTAAAATATAACGCGCTCGATCTGCCGCCGTGAGTTTTTACTAGTCTTCCTCGCGACCGTGCCACTGTCAACGAGCCGCGGCGCTGCACCACCGCCGTCGGTCACGCGCGTCGAACTCCCTCACGGACGCCTGCAGCCGTACATCTCAGCGTTGAGACAGGAGTCCCCACAGCCAGGGTTACGGCTTCTACGTCTACACGTAGTCTATTCTACGTTTACACGTAGACTTCCACGCTTCTACGTTTCTACGCTTCTACGTTCTCCGTCCGAGGACGCCTGCATCGTCTGCGACGGCATAGCCGGTACGAGCCACCTGGGCTCTACTCCTCGTCCGGCTGTTCCGAAGCAGAACATTGTGAAGAGGGTGGGGAACGAGCGACGCGTCGGAGGCATCGGTCGGCCTCCCTGCGAAGACCTTCGTCTCCTCCTCCGAAGCTAAGTTCTCGGATAGATTTGTAGCTCTAATCGATTAGCTCGGTCGTCACCCCTACGATGCTCAAGTGATTCTGATAACTCACACCCTGTCTTTTTATATATTAAATTTTGTGTTACATGTAATAAACGACAACTATATTTCTGAGCCGTATTTTATTATTTAAGTTCCCCTTTTTCGTCTCAGTTGGAATAAAAAAATAAAAACCAAATTGTTGATTGAATTGATTGTGTTGCATCCTACTCCAACCAGCGAAAGCGACGTCTTGAGAGAGGAATACGGACGGGTGAATACGGGTTAACAGGGCTCAGTCGAGTGTTCCAGCAAAAATAAAATAAAACTTTAATGAATGGTCTCGTAGATTCCGGCAACGGAAATATGAACTGCAAAGCGGCGGATTCGATTGAGTGTAGTTTCGGAAAAGCCCGTTAAGCCAGAGCGGAGCGAGAGAGCGCGAGACAACCGCCATTAAAACTAGCTCGCTTTGGTGAGTGCATAAACCTTCTTAAATTGGGTCACGAAAAGTGAACTACTTGCGAGAAAAAGGCTTCGTCAACTGGCGCGGTGCCCGCGTCGAGACAAAGGAGCCGCGGGTCACAGGCCAGGGGCCTGGCGATCTCACCTCACAGCGTCGCCCTCCTTCCGCAACGGCACAGGGCTCGCCACAGCACTTAATAAACCCATACTTAAATAAAAGACCATTTACGTGCCCGATTTGCGTCTAAACGAAGCTATTTATGGCCGGTGGTGTGGAGCGAAAAGTCTGCGGAGAAACATGTAGATACCTACATACTTAGGGCACTAATAGGTAACTACGTCCTTTCCTTACCTTTAATAAAATCCAACGTCTGCTTTCTATCTGTATGTCTGTCTGTCTGTCCGCTTATAACTTGAGAACCACTGAACCGATTTTAATACAGTTTGCTTCTACGGATAGCTTGGTTCTTCCCATCAATTATAGGCTACTTTTCATCACGTTAAATGGCTTATGAGGTTAGCAGAGAAGTCAAATATGAGAGCGGGCGGAGCCGCGAGCGACAATATCAACAGACAGTTAGCAAGCGGTCAAGATTATGGGGTTATTTAGAAAAAATAACTTACGCAGACCACCTACGGGTTTTATACTTCTGCCCTCGTACAAATAAGTATCGCCTATGTAGGAGTCACACCATACTACACACTATGTTTGTTGACATACCTGAAACAAGAAAGTGCATTGTTAATAATATAATTATTTTACATACTTATTTAACATCGCACTTTACAAAATTAAACTTCATTTCAACACCGCACCAAGTATATTTATTTTAAAACTGATTATTATTTGGTCGGGTGAACCTTCTCTGTAAGCATAGCAGGGATGATCGCAACTTTTAACATGCATTCATACATACATAACATAACATACCACACGCTGTGTCCCGACAACCGGGGTAAGCAGAGTAGTCGGTGTTGTGATTTTTTTTATTGCTTCCGAACTGGGTGGTTGTGCCCGAGGTCGAAGCCTCAGGCGTTAGGCGCAGCCAATTTCACCCCCGAGCAGGTGCCAGCCCGGCTTAGGGGTGGACTAATGTCGCTGGGGAAAGGCTATTAACCCGCGATTTGAAGATCCGTGGATTGTAGGAGTGGGGAAAGATATTTCCCGGAAGCCCGTTCCACAACCTTTTCAGTGCGGCACAAGAACGATTTAGAGAATCGTGCAGTTCGAAGAACTCTTCTGTCTACTACAAAGGGGGTGTTCCGCGCGAGAGTGATCCAAGTACTCTTGTAAATTAGAGAACAACACCGACCACCCTGTTTAGCAAAGTTTTAGGACAAGATAACTATCAAGCAGCATTAAGGCACGAAGACCCACCGGCTGCACGACTCGGTGCAAGGACCGTGCCATGGTGAGAGGTGGCTATCCTGTCGCCCTTATGCACGGCATCTTGTCCTTATCTATTAGTCCACTTTTACGACATGCGCGGGGATAGATGCAGTGGGGCTATTATATCAACACAGTAGGGCGCAGTCGCGCATTACGCGTAAAATGGGCATTTTATTTTCTACTTATGATTATTATTATTAGAGCGAATTAAAGTATTTGCAAAGTGTCCTATGAACTTCCAGAGCTGCCTCCGCTGGAAAACGATACATATTATATTAATGTGAAGTTATATGTTGACGCGCGTGAGGCGAGACGAGCTTTTGTCGTTCCAAGTTTTTCGCCTCTCGTTTTCAAACAGGGGCTAAGTTCCGTCGGCTTTGCGCCTGAAGCGGCGTAAATCAGTTCCTGCGTAACTGGTGAAGTTTACTGCCTAAAGTTAAACGTTTGATGTTCTGTTGGGCGCGCGAGCCGTCTCGCTCCGCGCGCCGTGGACTAGAGGAGAGTGTAGGTAGAGGCACGTAGGGCGCGGGGGGCGGAGGCCGAGCGGAGAGCACGATCTCGTGTGTGTGCAGTGCTAATGCGCTCCTGCGGCCCGCCAGGGTAGCCACAGGCCACAACACATTCCTTATAATAACAATGCTTATTTTTGTATATTTTATCTATGGAAACTGACACGTCACCTACAACATCCGTGATATCAGCCCATAACACCTTGGTGAACTAGGTGCCATGTCATTACTTCCCTTTGGTCTTGCCGGCTAATCTGAACTGGACGAAAAACATAAACTGTTTACATCCGCCGCCGTTTCGATCGACCTTTCATTCAGTGCAGTGGCAGCAACCTGGGCGGGTTGAACCTACCATCTAGTAAGGTAAGGTACTTCATTACTTTTGTTCATCCAATGGGTGAGGTTATTGGCTTTTGGCAATATCTTCCAGCTCACCCATTAGATATAAGGACACTATTAGTAATGGTTTGCAGCGAACGAGTGCCAAATTGTAAGAACCTACAAATCTTCAGAAAAAAAAACAAAATAAAACAATGGCAACCGTGAGCGGGGGGCGAAGGAGAACAGTGACTGTTGCTTTTCGCTATTGATTATCTTAGTTTAATGGACCAGTGTCATCTTCGTGCCCACGAAAGCTGTGCAAAGTCATAATAATCAATTTTATCCGGGCAAAAATACAAAAAAAAGCGGCCAAGTGCGAGTCGAACTCGCGCACCGAGGGTTCAGTATCGCCATGTCATGGTCAGCGCCACTCACGCCATCTATGGCGTGTTTTATGAAATTCTTCATATTAGTTAAAATTCATTCATGATGACAGACGGCGCGGCGTAGGCTTAGTAATAGGGTTCCGTACGACGGATACGGAACCCTAAAAAGTCTCAATCAAGTTCAATTTCTTGTACTCGAGAGCGGCTTGTCCGCTGCCATACAATAAACAATGAACAACAATCGCGGTCTGTATCATTAAAACGTTCACCGTATCATAAATATTTAACAAAGAAGTATACGGATGATCAGAAAAATATGGTATTTGTTGAAGTTATGTGCGGGCAATGGAGATACCGCGCCGCGTGTTCACACATGGAGTTGGATGGAATGGAAGCAGACAGCCCTACCGCTCTAGACGGGCAGACCTGCGCTAACTAACGTAAACATCATACGGGGAATGCTTGTTTACACAGGATGTTTTATGAGGGTACCGTCCAGTTTTATGTGAGCCAAGCAAGCGGAGCCATTAGGAGCAATGCTTTTACGTACTTCATAGAAATGAAACGAATCGGCAGACTGTTTAAAGCCGAGTCGACTTTCAATGATTGTTTGCTCGTTACCTAAAGAGAATTTAGAACTGAAGTAGCGACAAACTCACTCCAGTTACGTCGTAACATAAAAGGGCGCGATAAAACTAGATAGAGTTACGCTCAGTTACATACGATCTCCATATGTACTCACACCTACACGGTTCAGCTCTTAAATAAATATTTGAATTTTAATGAGAGTTCAATTTATTCGAAAATGTATTTGAATTTATGCAACGAAAATGTAAAAATAAATATATATATATATATATACGTACAGTAGCGAATGTGTATTGAACTCAAATAAATTACACCTGAAATAAATTATAAGATATACCTATCAATCAATACATATCTATTCTATGGTGATTGCGAACTTAGATTTAAAAAATGCAAGACAAAAAATAGACCCAATATTTAAGAAGGGGATTGAAAAGTCAAATATTTGTGAAATTACATTGTACAATGAAATATCCGAAGGGAAGCACTGACATGAAACCTAGTTCATCAAGGTGTTATGGGGTGACATCACGGATGTAGTAGGTGATGTAGCTAAACGGTGTCTTCACACATGTTTCTGCGCATGCTCATTTTTTTTTTTTATGGAAACTGACACGGTTGGCTACATTACCTACAACTACTAAGTCTATGCCTGCTCATCCCCCTCATTAATTTGTAAGGTTTATTTTTATAATTTATATCGAACGGGAACCACTTGTTGATGAACATTCAGGGTCCGACCGAACAAGAAAGGTCTCAGGGGGGCGACCGCTTAAAATCACTGGCCTGATTATTTGCCGCATACCGACATTATTCCTTTTTCGAAAGCTGCGTGAAAAAAGTTGGATTCAAGTGAACCGCGCGCCACGGTGCGACCGTGCGACACGGCACCGAAAGCGCAGAGAACGGGACTCAAGACTGAGTGCTTTCAGCAGTGAATACAAATCAGAGAAATTCTAGGAAGCGATCAACCGAGGCACTCGAGTTCGGTTAGAATAAGGTGTCCGCTGCGCTGCGGCCTGCGATGCTAGAGGTGCAAAGAATGAAGGATGAATAACGGTAGAGTAACCTATTGACTGTTGTAGTAACTTCACCTAGCTTTCTTAATCATCATCAAAGTTGGTGAAACAAGAAAAAAAAGTTCGTTTTTAGGGTTCCGTAGCAGGACAGGGAGATTATAAAATCGGTCAGGTGTATGACCGTTCGTCCCGCTGGTTCATCTGTCTGTCACAGGCGCTGACCGAGGCGATTACACCGGAATGTAGAGCTCAATAAATCTAAAAATCAATATTACGAGTAATAATAAATCTGTAAGTTACTTTGTTTTATGAGATATTGCGTTTGTGACTCTATGTATACTAAAACAAATTTTTTTTTAGAAATATTTAGCTACATTTTTTTAAATATTTTCTTTATTTACGTATGTGTATGTTCGTCCATAACTCTTAACCCGATTATCGAAATTCCTGTTACGCTAAGATGTGGCTCTCATACAAACCGAATTGTTTCGCGGGACGAAATAAAGGTACGGTAGCGAGCTTACTTACTATCTTCTTTTTTTAAATACGAATTTCACGCGAGCGAAGCCACATCACTACTCAACGTTCAAAACGATTACCTACGTATAAACAGCTCATATTTCCCTCACGTTCGGTGTAACTGGACTGGATACCACAGTTTAATAGAAATATTCAGCACGTATAGCTCTTGAACACGGACTGGTGGCTGATATAATGAATCTAGGCGGCAATCCAGTCATCCATGTCGGGTCATAAAAAAGAGTGCGTATCGTCCAACGGTCAAGAATCTTCTAATTATAAGTTGTGAATGTACCCCGGAGGCAGCAGCAGCTCAGCGATGCGAACAGAGGCCGCGTACTCGGGGACGTATAAAAAAGCGTTGTCGTTCGATTCCGTGTCGAGCTAACGGTCGTGACAGATGCCGGTGAACGCCATTGGCTGAGGAGCCGCCGCGTCGTCGCCGTCGTAGTCGTCGGTGCGCGCGCGCCGGTCTCCTGACACACATATCAACCTGTATTCTGCCGGTGAGCCGCAGCACTTTAGATCCGTAAGACCCTTCAACACAATCAAAGACTTGTGATGGTGGAAGATCACGACGAATTATAGTGTAAATACCGCATAAGTCACTAGAATCATGTGCACTCTTCTACACGGCATAGGACCATAAACAGCTTTCCAAGCTGGCATGCAAACTCTAAACCCAGGATTCCGTACAGTAGCGGATAGAGAACCGCTACAGTTTTACGCATCCCGATACGTAACGGGATTAGCAAAGCGCTGTCGTTTTCCCACATGGACGATATTGCTGGACACCTGACCTGACAATGTACCTACACCACCGGCGGCGCGGCGCCGGACCGGGTTAGGTAGAAGTTAATTTGCCCGACAGTCACGTTGCTATCATTTGGCCCTTCGCCGCGCGAGGGACCTTGGCTCGTTGTTACCTTTTACTACTCAAACATACATATAGGCAATGGCTAACTACGTATAGGTAGTGTTCCACTAACTACACTAAGGCCCACTTGCACCAACACAAATTTAATATATAAACCAGTTTAACTCGTTAAGCTAGCACCCGCTGACTGTGGGAACCGGTTTAAATATGGTTTAAATCCATAACTCGCTACTTAACTTTAAACTCGTGTTGGTGCAAGTCGGCCTAAGATGAAATCGGTAAAAATGTATCGCTATTTGAATCGGGATCGTATAGTGAGACAGTGGTTTGTCGCTTATTTATTTGCTAACGTGTTGTTGTTCAAAGAAATATTTTTGCGTAAGGCGCTAATATTTAACAAAGGCTTGCCAAGTATTTTTTTACAGAAATTGGAAAGGATAAATATGCTGCATCGACTAGCAACTTTTATAAATAAAACAAACCGCTTAAGAATAGAGTTGTCCAATAAAAGGCTAACTGTACATAAGTCTGACCAAACAAAAGTTACAATGTTGTAGAATCCGAAAAGTGTTTGTAATAGAGTTAAGCATTAAGCTGCCCTTCGCGACTCCGGCGTTTGCAGAGTTCAAGAAAGTTGGCGAACATATATCCACAGAGCAAAAAAGCTATTACGTTGAAGCGAGTAGTATTTCTCATTTTCTGCTGCGTGCGAGAGCAATTCGTACAACAAATGTCCCACTCCGGAGAGGAAGTTGGGCAAATTTCTCACGAGCCACCTACATCATAACGCCCAAGTACTAGTTGTCATTTTATTCTTCACGTCCTCAATGCTAAACGCAATCTCGTCGGAGGATTAGCGGCTTCCGTGCGACACGTTTCTGCGTCACATCTACATGAATTTGAATTCGAACTCCGGATTTGTGTAATACCTCCTAAATCAAATTAAATTAGGAGTGTCGAGAGTACGTGGTGCGAGCGGAGCACGGAACCCAGAGCGCTCGTACAACTGAAGCATCATCGGCGTAAATAGAGTCTCCATGTTGATGCGGCTGAAGAGATTAGGTTGTAGCCTAATGCCTCGCAGGGGGGACGGGCGCGCCCGAATAGCACATGCGGATGGGATACTTCTTTCACATTTTCACAGAGAGGGCGCACAAGGGAACGGAGTGACGTTCTATAATGGATCGACCGGGCTGCTCGTGACTACTAAGTCTATGCCTGAACTTACGAGTAGTATCACATTTCTAAAATACAATTTGGCTACAATACAATACAATTGGGTTCTCGCGGCCAGTGACGGGCGGCCTATAGAAGCAAAAAGCGGTCAAATGCGAGTCGCACTCGCGTGGAGAGGGTTCCGTACCATTCCGTTTTCCGTGAGAACTTTAAAGACTTAGGATTTTCGTTTATGTTTTCCTGTAAACTATAAGAGAGGCCCTATATTACATACTTACATCAAAAACATACATAGGTACATCAAACATAGTGTGATTATAATGCAAACTCTAAAGTAAAACAAAAATAATACCGAAAACTAGCCCGCTTACGCGGTGGTATCGGTGCGCGAGCCCCACTCGCACGTTTTTCTTTAAATGTAATTTTTTCGAAAAAAGTAGTGCTTGCCCTTAGTACCAACCAACCCACCGCCACGCTACTGCTCGCGACATGCATGGTTCCATACTGAAACGAAAGCTGTATAACAGAACCTGGAAGCAAAAAATCCTAGTACGGCAGACGTCGTATTTGTTGAAATGAAGCCGCGACTGGTGCGGGCGTAAGAGCGCGCGGTCGAATAGTTGAGTTCGAGGCGCGCTCGCGGTTTAAAGTTCGATTTGTTGTGGGGTTTTCATTTATGATGGCGCTGGAAAATTTAAAACTCCATTAAAGTTACAAGCGAGCCGTCATGTGCACGCACTACGTGCTGCCGACACGCGTGAACACGAGGCGAGCGAGGGCGGGCTGCCGCGAGTAGGAGCGAGTACGTTCAGCCCGCCACCAGTACTACGCGCTTCGCTGACGGCTCACTCGACTCAATCTACCAATTGGATTTCCCGAAACGAGCTAATGTAATAGGGCAATTTGATTCAAGGCGACCTTTGTAACATTACCGATCATAATGGGATAATGAATTTAGCTGCGAAATCACCCTGTCGTTACATAATAATATCGTACACATCAATTTCGAATTCATATCTCGGAGACGACGACGTTTTAAATTTCATCGACAAACGAACGATACGCAGACAAATACGGAGCGCCGCCTTTGTTCCAAGTATTTTTTCCTGATAAAAGTAACGAAAGCAGTGCTGCCATGCGAACAACATTATCCGATTATGTTAATTCCGGGCACGGGTGCGGTGAAAACGTAACATTTTGTTTGTTTGTAATTTTGCGAAACTTCGCTGAAGTGTTGTTGTTTACGCATTCAGTTTTATTTATTGCGGAGGGAAACAGCAATAATAGGGTCGAATCTGATAACAATTAAACGACAGCAGTATCTCTTTATTTTGCAGAACAAAGTAAATACCTACGAGGAACTTTTGGAGTGTATAGCGGAGTTCCTAATAAAAATAACAGATGCGATGCTGCTTTACTACGAGTATCTCATGAAATATTTACTTTGGCAAGCTCAGGGGTGCGTCAAATTTCTCGGACAGGCAGAAGTACTATCCTATCGCCTGTCTAATGGGTCTAGCTAGATCGGGCGTGGCGTATCTGGTCCGGAGGGCGATGCGACAAGCGGACCGGAGCCCGGGGTTGTTATTCTCCGTCTTATGTAAAATGTAAATGTAAATCCGCATTCATTTGTCCGCAATCATTCCGTAGGGTCTTCCAAGGCAAGCACCTCAGCAGCTATACATACATAGATAAGACTTCTAATTGAGCCTTCGATCGATGGCATAGAAGGGATAAGTACAAATTATTAGGAAATGATGTAATAATGTGGTCGGTTAATAAAAAAATCGGCCAAGTCATGTCGGACCGGGCACAATGAAGGGTTCCGTAGTCGGGAAGAACCGTAGTAACTCAATATGTTCCATATCTTTTAAAACTAGACGACATAATATCTTATTCAACCCAATTTCGCTGGAAGTGTATTTTAAGTTCCACCACTTTAAATTGTTTCTCACCATTCAGTTGAAAAATTAATGGGGGGGGGGGGGGGGGGGGGGGGGGGGAGGCGATGGGGGCGACACTTTTTACGACTTTAGAAGCGCATGCCAACTATTGACTTAAACAAAAAAGTAATTTTGAAACTTATTTATAATTGTAAGGCCTATCTGATACCCCACACGCTTATGTGCACTTAATATGGTGTGCAACCCCAATTTTTATTTTTTAATTTCAACACACCATTGTATACCGGTTCATAGCATTTTCTTCAAAATTTTATCTATATAGTGTCAATAGTTTCCGAGGAAAATGGCAGTGTGACATACGGATGGACGGACGGACAAGTGTTCTGTTTTTGCCATTTGACTAACTGAATCCTAAAAAGGTTTTATAATTTGCACTACCACTTTTCTATCGTCCATGTGACGGTAGTCCCAGATGAAAGTAAGGGCAATAAATTGGATAAAGTGTAAAAGATTAGACGTATCTCCGACGAGCGACGGACGGTCCGACGACGACGCGACGTCGACAATGTACAATGTTGACACGACAGCTCACTCTAGTCACTCATTAATAGTCGTAGCATGGGAGCGGGACACAGCGGATGATCGAACAAAGATCTGCAGCACAGCAAGCAAAGAGTTCAATATTTTAGTGGCGTAAGATAAAGTGGCAACTCGGAACATTTACAGTCAACTCCGCGAATATATTTTATCTCCGGAGACTTTCGTGTTTTTCCTGGAGCACTTGTGGACAGCGAACACGAGGGATCCCCCAGGAACCATTAGGCGCATAAACACGAAGTTTTGTTTTATCTCTTTTTCAACAACTTGCTCAAACTGGATTCACCCGAAGGTTTCGTTGGACAAAGTACGTGCCGGTACTTACTACGCTGAGCGGAATATAACGCAATAAGTAGCAAGAAACGTCTGTGATCTAGTGTTTGCTAGACTTTATTTGTATAAGAGGTTACAGGATAATGGAAAATTTACTTAAGAGAATGAAGTCCTCAGAAGCTAAAATTGTAGTTCCCTTACCTTCTTAGTTCTTACCTAACTAGGTGGTAGGGTTTAACCCACCCGGGTTGGTACCACCGCACTGAATAAAAGGTCGGTCGAAGCGCTTATGTAAATAGTTCGTGTTTTCCGTCCTGGTCAGTGTAGCCGGCACGACCGAAGAGAAGCACTAGCTTGGCACGTAGTTGTAGATGATGTAGCCAAACGTGTATTCAATAAAAAAACAAAAACAAAAAACGTACTGCGTACAAATATAAATGAAAGAGGTGGCAAGGAATACAAAATAACATATCTTGTCGAAGCCCCAGGCCAGACAGAAGTGTTGGGAACAGGGTGCTTCGCCTCACCCGCGCGCGGAGAGTTAGGAGCGCACCAACCATCACAAGGCACGTCAATGTTTTCAATATCTCTGAAGCGACTCGCAAAATGTCGAAATAATAAAACAACTTGCTCGCATAACTGAACGGCTTCGCATCGGCTTCGCACACAAACAAAATATTCTCACAAAAGGAAACTGCAAAACATCGACGTCGCTTTATGCGAACGAGGACAAGGGATCTTATAATTAGGTGTACCTATGTTGTATTATTTTCATCGCATTGCCTTTTACAAGCCCGTTTTCATGTTCTGTTCTGTTACCCTTTGACGTATCTACTACGTTAGCCATCCTTACACATATTAACAATTACCCGATTACAAGACTGGTTGAAGTAGTTAGAGTGAAGATCTTCATTATAAAAACCGGCCAAGTGCGATTCGGAAAGGCGCACCGAGGTTTCAGAATCACAAAAAAAAACGTTGAAAAAACATGTTTCTTGTATGGGGACCCCCTTAATTTTTTACATTTTATTATTTGTTGTTATATCCGCCCTAATACATAGACTGTGAAAATTTTAACCGGGTAGATATTACGGTTCGAAAGACACAGCAGTAGGACATACAGACAGACAGACAGGCGGCGAAGGCTTAGTAATACCATAGTTAAACCACACAAGTTAGCCGTCTTCATACAAACGCGCCGATTTCGCACTCACACAAGCGCGCGCCTGCGCACGCTGTCTGTACACAACCACTACATGCATTCTCACTGTCTCTCGCGCGTAGTCAGTGATGGTCGCCCCGCCCCCGCGCTCGGTGACGCACACCACGTGACGGCCGCTGCCTGCCGCCGCGCCGCCTGCCGCTTCCCGATAGAAAGTATTATTATTCGAATTTTATTTTATTGCACTAACATAATGGCTCCGCGTTTCTGCAGTGTGTACGCGGCTGCATGAATAGATCAGGCTCGAATCGCGAGTTAACATTATTCTCATTACCTGCTGCCATCGAAAGGTAAGTAACATAAAAAATATTATTAAAGTATGTAGTTAAATTATGTAAGTTATTAATACGAGTAGGTACTAAGCGAAGGAATTTACTAGGTAATAGCTGCAAAAACCATTCGCGAACCCCGGCATCGGGCGCGGCCGCGCGGCGCACGCACACGAAGGCCGCGCCGCGCGCGGGCCCGCGGTTGTCGACTTGTTCAGACTTGTTAGAGATACCACGCACAACGCAATTTCGCGCGGTTTTGTCTTCTATAAATGGCCACAGCTCCTACCGCGGACACTTTCATGACTGCTAGCGACCAACCAACAAAAATAAAAATATAAGTTATTAAGTAATAATAAAACAAAATTAATAAATACATTTTAAAATTATTTATTTGATAATTTTTTTATTAAGATTAATAATTATATTAATCTATAATTCTAAATATATTTTCTATAATTTTTATAGTTATAAATTTTTTGCCCACTTATTAATTCTCTTCATCGTCCGCGACTACGAAATGGTTGTCCAAAGACGGACGTGAGTTAAAGTTGAATTTTGACATTGCATAAATTTTTGGGAGGTTAAAGTTAAAATAAATTTTTACCCGACTGCGCGAAGCAAAAATGAAGGGTTATCTTTTTAGCAATTTATGTATGTGTATGTTTGTTTTTACGTATGTTCCACCGTAGCGCCAGAACTAAGCATCCGATTATTGAGTGGGGTATCGTTGTTAAGGGCTCAAACATCAAAATAACATCGTTCACTGTCTATCGAAAATACAGCTTTCGAAAATATACCTTAACGCCAGTATATAATAAATCTATGACAACTCATATATTCTGTTAGAGTAAAATTTTGGGAGCTGGCTCTTGGTCTATAAATAAAAAATACATAAATGTACATAATAATTTTAAAGAATAGCATTTCCACCATGATGGGCTCACTGCCTGTCAATTGTGTTAGTGTTGTGAGTTGTGACATCCCTGGAGGCTCGGCGCAGCGTAGGTAGTTATTTTAAAAATGGCCTCCAGTTATCTTACTCGTCTTCTTTTACTATGGTAATACTTAGGCTACCCGCTACGGAAGCCTACGGTTCCGCCTCCCCACCTCGCCCATTTCGCGATAAAACCGAATATGATTTATTTCATAAAACCGAAACACCTTTCACGTTCAAGTGCCGTTACGCACCCGCCCCTCCGTGCACGTCTGACTACAAAACGACAAACATTTAGGGCTCGAGAAGACGACCGATCCTTATCCAACTAAACTATTTAGTCGCAATCAAAAATCTTCCAAATTATATGCAGTGACGAGGGCGTTGAGTTGGCGCACAAGGCGCCAACTCAACTTTTTAGTTGGCAGCGACTATCCACGCACGAGGCAGGACTCAACTAAATAGTTGTACAGCGCCTACAGCGGCTAACTTCTTAGTCGGTCGCCGACTTTTTAGTCTACCGCCATTCTACGCTGCACTATGCAGAGCGAACGACTGAACAACAGTTGAGTCGGAGAGAAATCGGCCGTTATGCTCAACTCAACTCAACTGTTTAGTTAGTGCAAATTGGTGATACAATCGGCCGTTAGTCGAGCCTTCAGACAAACTCACTTCAGTCAATACGATTTCAGTAGCTAGCCAATGAGTATTATGTGTTATCGTACGTATTACCCGCGTAATAGTAGTGAAACTAAGTATTACTAAGTATACTAAAACTTAGTTACCTAATAGCTCGACTTCGAAATATGTTGTACGAATGCTACTAAATTAACTGCTAAATCGGGTTAAAGTTTACTCTGCTGTCTAAATCAGTTGACTCTTAACTCAAGTTAATTGTTAACCCTGGATTAAGGTGTTGGTTAAACTATAATTTTAGCAATTTGGGCTTCCAAAAGTTCCATACTCTGTGTACGTACTCACGTACACGACACATACACGAATGGTGAGATTATTCTACAAAAACGTACGCGAGGGCGTCATTCAAACTACTACTACTATTTCATAAAAGAGACTACTATTTCATAAAAGGCAATCAAGAATGCAATTCAAAGTATCAATGACGAAGAAACTTTCAAAGTTTGACACTTGACGCCTAGCGCCCGTCCTTTTGCATTTTTCATAAAAACAATATATGCTACAAAGATATGCTATGATGATTTCATAAAAACAATATACCCTATGATGATTTCATAAAAACAATATACACTATGATGATTTCATAAAAACAATATATCCTATGATGACACGCGGACTATCGAGAAGAATCCAACACGGCCCGACCGGCATGAATGTTGCTGACGAATCGATTAGGGAACAACGAACGCGCATACAAATGCTGCCAAAATCCTAACCCCCCGTTTGGCTTAGCTGTAGTCGGATAGAAACAATATTAAAATCTCTTTGGGTAGAAAGGAAGAGTGATTAGTCAAAAAGTCTGCTAAATAACGTAACATAAAGGATCAGCAAGGTGCCGCAACGCAGCCCAGAATTAAAGTGTCTGGCTTTTTCTACGCAAAACTCGCCGCCTTTCAACGAAATTCAAATTGGAATCGACCTTAAAACCTCGAAAGGCAGGTGTCCCACCACGTGCCCTTCCTCGTGATAGATTAGAGACGCACGAAACCGCGGCAGCTGCGGTGATAACAAGTAAAAAAGTTTGTTCGGTGTGCGCAAGGCTTCCGGAAGAAATAAAAACCGAAAAATATGGCCCGTGCCATTAAAGATCACGTGGTCAACTTCGAAATGAAGCCAGAAGCAAATTAAAAACAAAGTGATCTTTTCAACTTTGAATTAATTTTAGGTGAGAGGTGAGGTTAGAGAGAGGTGAAGCATAAACGTGATTGAAAGGGCAAGCCTTTCAATCACGTTTAAGCTAGAAACTCATTGGGCCCACGTACGCTACGCACGCGTATGTGGGCGCGTCGGTCTCCATACATTTAATATGGAAGAGTGCAGCACGCAGTGTGTCGCGTAGCGTAGGGTGGCGTGGGCGCAATGAAACTGCGTGCTGCACTCTTCCATATAAAATGTATGGAGACCGACGCGCCCAGATTCGCGTGTGTGGCGTACGTGGGCCCAATGAGTTTCTAGCTTCATACTTCACCTCTCAAAAATGTTTACAGTGCTAAAGAAAGTAACGTTTTGTTAGACAGTCTTTGGATTGAAATAATATTGTAAAATTTTATATTATATTTTTTATTTGGTAATCAACAGCCATGAATACAACACAATGTGACAAAATAATTTTATAGGAATACAGGCCAATTAAAGACTACTCTTAAGTTTAGTAAGCAATATTATACATTTACAAGTATGTTGAATAATTATCGGCTTGCCTATCGCACAGCCAGCATTTTTATTTCTGTACGATTTGAGTAGTCATAAATATCGCCCATAGCTGATTAGATAACGTCGATGGTCTAGCCTCAAGTAACTACCAAGGGACCATGTTTTACGAGAGGACCCTAAATCGACTTAATTGTCTAATCTGTCGTCAGATAGCATACGTCTCACAAATTAGAGGCATGTGACAGACGGACGTAAAATGAATTCCGAAGGAAACCTAGAGGCCTCCGAAGCTCAGGACCCGGAAGCCTAAAAAGTTCGCGGCAGTGGAGCGCGAGGCCGCGGTCCCGGAGGCTAATGGCTCTTGAGACATTTCTACCGAGCGCTGCGAAAATGTTAACGGCCACTTTGCAGGCCATTTCTTACTCTAAGGAACCGTGCGCGCTCCACGACTTGAGACACCCCACGTGAGACCTATTGCCAACCCATCTATGCTGTGTCGTGCCAAACTTCTACCACTGTACCTTCGTCTCATTCCGCTTCTACTAGTATTTCAGTTTACCTTCAGCACCAGCCAAATAGAACTAAACGTAGATACGTCAAAAGTAAAATAAATGACATTATTTCAGATCAAATAAAAAGGCCATTCAACAGTCTCTGGCTACTCATAAGGCCGACTACGAGAGAGGGTTCTGTCGCTTTCGAATTTTCCTCAATTGAAGTAATCAACCAAGAATGAGGTAGGAATAAACCACTCCCTCTCAATAGGAGGTAAGTAATTCTAGCCGTCGTCATTAGTCAGTATTTCCAGATGATTCACCCGGATCCTCCTTGAGTCGAGCTGTGGGAACTGAGAACAGTCGCCGCCGTGTTCGCCGACAATGTAAGTGGCGCCTGGGAGATCTCGTCGCACAATGCCGGCAAAGCGTCGTGATTACGCCGCAATAACCTCTCTTTTGTGTGAAATTCCGAAACAAAAGGAAATGCTTGAGCTCTGTAGCGGGTCGCCTGGAAGCCTCACGTGTGGCACGACGTGCGAGCGGTCTCGCACTCACGAGTTACGAGTACGGACCCTTCCTTGCGCGACATAATCATATTATCTGGCTAGCTTTTGTGAGCGACGCCGTTCTCGTTTGGTACCGCAAAACTGAAAAGCCTATGCTGCTGTTGTCGAAAACCATAATCTGCACTCTGGGATCCCAGAATTAAGTCCCGAGAATAAAAGAAAGGAAGATTGGGTTTAGTTTAATTACTACACAGAAGAAATATGTACGATATTCTCAAATTCCGAGGTCCCAGGAACGCCCAAAATCTAACCATGTAATTATTTTATTCTAAAATGTTAATATGCCTCAATGACTACACCGAGCATAAACAACTTTTCACAATGAAAATGTGTAGGAAGTAAATTAAGCTATGACAAATATTTTTATATCGCTCTCGGCTTCCTATGGACATCGGCACAATTATTCCACCGATGCGGCCTCATTATGACACATTTTATAAGAATAAATGAGGCGTAACGGACGGAGTTATGTTGCAAATCAGACTGGAAGGCGGCGAGGACAAAATAATGAATAGCGACAATCTCAGCCGAGAGAAATTCAACCAGACATCTTCCGACGTGCTAGCCCAGCAGGAGTCGAGGCCGGAAGCAGAATATAGTTGATTGATTACGATGGAAATAAGGTTAATTTAATCACGAATGAAACAAAATCCATAAACTAGAGCTTACTGAAGGATTTAAATGTAAAATACTCAGAATATGCAAGTAGGTAGGATAAGTAATATATTTTGATACAATTTGCATAATATTTATTCAATGGCTTACGTCGAGGGTGTGAAGGACGCCGCGCTAACTTGGGCTCTAGTTTCCGGGGTTTAGCAAGAGAATTTGCGTTACTTCAGATAAGCAGAATGGGCCTTTAGTCATTCGACCGAACAATGCAACCGAAAATTGCCTTTCAAAACAGATCGAATCCCTGAAAAATCTGCTTTCGTTTATCGTGTTTTCCCCTAAGCTTCCTGCAATCTCGAGCACTTTGAAGATTGTCTCATCTGTGAACAGAAAAATTGCCATAATACCGCTTCGGGGGTGGGTGGTGCTAGGTGGTGCGACGACGCGGCGCGGAGCAAGTTACGCGCCAGTCAAATTAGATGTCGCCCTATTTATTTTTACGCTTTACCTTAATAAAGGAGATCGTGCGAATAGCCCACACGGAGCGGAGGAGGGGAGACGTAATCCTGGAGCTGATGAGATCACACTTTTATCAAGTATAGGAGGGAATTTTTATTTCGGCATTATTCACGTGCCTAGCGAGAGATTAGCATAAATTACTCCGGATTAATTCCAAAAGTGCTAAATTTAGCACTAAGGCCTCCTACAGGTAATTAAATTAATTCCACTGATTTTCTTTTTATTATTTCTTAAAAATACAATTTTGAAATTTCAAAGTGTATATCCCTACTCGTATATTTAGAGTCAATGCTAATTAGTGGGAAAGGCACAATGTTTATTTTAGTCATACTTTTTTCTCTCGAAACGTGTGAACGGTTCTTTCAGTTCGATCGAACCGACAAACTCGGATATGACCTAAAACAGTTGCTGCCTTTTCCCGCGCATTTCGTTTACGCAACGGTAATTGTCTTTCAGAGTATCTGTCGGGGTCCTTGCCCTTGCAGCCCTACATCAGGCCAGCACTCGCCACGGTCGGCGCAATGGGATCTGGGTCCAGCCTGCGCCTGGAGAGAGCTCGTGAGTATGTCCACCCCACACACAGTACAGTTTATTTATTTCGATACATAAAATTATGTATTACTGTGAGTATTATTATTACTTACAAGAAATTTTTCAGATTTCAACTTATGGGCCAGCAAAGATGCGTACAGTGTCGGTGCTTGAATTTCAGGAAACGGAATAATAATAAATGAAATGAAGGGAAGCACTGACATGGCACCTAGTTCACCCAGTGTTATGGGCTGACATCACCGATGTTGTAGCTGATGGAGCCAACCATCATTTCCATTTAAAAAAAATTCACGGGAACATATTTCCCGTGAAGTACTTTTCTCTCTCGTCCTCTCACTTCACTCCCACACTCGCGCTTCCGCCCTTACGCTTATGTTTCGTGATGGTTACGTGCGAGTTCACTTCTCGCAAGTGACTCACTGCCCTAGAAATTGACCTCCAGATCGCAGACTGACTGCGAGTTCCAACCTACGTAATTGTGCGAGAAGTTTAAAACTCATTTTTATTGGATAACTATTACATAAAATAACATTACTATAACATACGGAACGACAGTCCAGAATATAATTTTCGACAGAATACGTCTTCGCGTACATACTTATTGATCAGTCAAATAAATCCTATATGTTTAAAGCTTTTTCAATGGATGCAATAATTTTTTTAAAAAGCAGTATTACATCAAACTCACTGGTGTGCAAGTAAAACCAACATGGAAGAAACTGATTTCTGCCATTTGGTGAACCATTGACGACAGTAAGTGGCGCAAGCAAGCTGGCGCAACAAGTCATACCTATGCTTTTGACCTGAGCTGAAAGAAAAACGTAGATTTACGATGATAAAATGAAGCCTTTCACCAATTAGCCTGAGTGGACAGAGTTGGGTGGGGTGGGACACTGGGTTCAGTTTAAGGCTCCCAACACAAGCCGGGGCGGGCGCCTCCTCAGTTGCAACTTTGCTCTTCCACTAGAGTAAATCTGCAATAAATCGACAACCTCCAAGTATATTTTTAACGAACAATTTGCCATCACAGAGCGGTAGGATGGACGTTTAGAGATAAACTTGGAACACTCTACGAATCTGGGTTGAGCTTGTCGGAAATCGAGTTTTAAGTCCTGTCTTAACGAATGAAAAGTGTAGTCTGAAAGTTTGCCCGTTTGTCTTGTTCCGAGATGCACATTTTAAGTCTTTGTAGGAGGAAATTATTTCCACTATCGTAGATTTTTAGGGTTCCGTACCTTAAAAGGAAAACGGAACCAGGGATGTTGCGGATGCGATTTATTTGGCATCCGCGGATACGGATGCAGATGCGGATTTTTGGACGCTCACATCCGCGGATGCGGATGCGGATGCGGATGTTAACAAGATTGCTTGAAGAGCCGGTTAGTTTAAGTCCTTGAATAAAAGAGATTATGCTTTTAATATCTTTTATTGATCAATCAATTTTTAGTAAGAAAATTTCAAGATTGGGCTATTGTATTTCATGAAAAGTAAATTGGCTGCCTTTTCAGACTCCAGCCTGTTTCGGAGGGGATCATATATCAAACCTGCGCCACTGAATAATTGCTCGCTGGGAAGGCTGCCTGGTGGGGGCGATAAATATTTGCGTGTAATTCCGGATAGTATTTTTAGCTCATAACTGTCAACCTGCAGTATATCCGCATCCGCATGAGTTCCGCATCGATTTAATGCGGATGCGAATGCAGATGCGGATGTCAAAATCAATGCGGATGCTCCGCATTTACGGATGCGGATGCGAATATCCGCAACATCCCTGAACGGAACTCCCGTGTTCGTCCGTCTGTCACAGAGGTTTTTCTCGGAAACTAAATAACGTAGCACATTTGTTCCCCTATGTTTCTAAAGCTAAAATTTTGATTTTAATAGGGTTAGTAGATATTAAGCAATAAATTACAGGAAAACTGCGAGTTTTTAGCAATGTAATTAGTTGCGGCAAAAAATATATATATATTTTAACTACAAGAAGCAATGGTTTCCCTGACAGTCAAACCATTACTGCGCGTGGACAGCGGCATAATGTATATTCACCGAGGAGATGTGTACATGTGAACGGTGGATGTACCCTGATTGCATTGGGCGATATTGAACCGTTTAGTAACCGATAGGTTACTAAACGGTAACTAATATGGTAACTAATCTTTACCGCATCCCATTACAGAATATTTTCAAACTATTTTATCGGTCGACGCATTCTCACCTTCTCAATGGCTAAACTGTGGACGTAATACCTAAATAATTTAATACGTATATAGACGTAGGTCGGTGTGCTTAACATTATAATTTAATTATTTAACCGCCGCTCCAGTTTATGTTTCAGGCTATTAAGCTCTTTTCTGGTTCCGGTAGTTAGCCGGCTAGGGGTGCGGGCGGCGGTGGAGCGGCAGTGCGGCGAGGAGGGAAAGGAAAAGTTTCCTAGTTCGACCCCCGCCCGAGACGAACAACACTCAAAAGGTCGACACTTCATTAGCCCGATCAAATTGAATTTCAAAGGTGCCCTCGGCCTGACTGTCTACTCAGGGTGCTCGGTGCGGCGCGCGGGGCGCGGCGTGGGTGGAGTATGGTGGAGCGGCGCGCGGCGCGGAGGAGCGGGCGGACCGGAGCCCGCCCGACGCAGGGTGGTGGTTACTGCAAAGTAAAATCACTTTGCAGTTAGGCATCGCAGCTATGAAAAAAACGATAGAAAATATCTACCAAAAAGGAATTCGTCGCTTGCATATTTTTAACCAAATTCTGGACTAGGCATATTATTTTGAGCAATTTGAACAAGACGCGGCTCGTCACCGACGTGACGGGGGTTCGACGCGTCACAGGGCGGGCGCCGGGCGGAGCAGTCAGCAGTGCCGGCCCGCGTCCGAACCTGACCGCACGGACCTCTTCCATCCCGCCCTCTCCTTCCCCACGCCCCTCCGTTCAAACTGCTAAGAAATTCTGTGTCCACGGGCGAACTCTTAATTAAAATATATTTACTGGCATTAAGTAGAAGCAAGTTAGGTCGGCCGGCACCGCACCACCGGGCCGCGCGCCGCCTCCGCCGCCGCCGCCGCGCCCGCTCGCCGCTCGCCCGCCAGCAATTAGTATTGGGCCGAGCTTTGAGGAGATCCGAGCACAGCCGAGGGATTTTATTCACCGCTCGCCCGGGAAAGTATTTCACCAAAGCCGGAGAAAGTTTACCTACTCGACGCCGCGACACCCCGCCCCGCACCACCTCCGCATAGTCTCGGCGTCAGTATTCAGGGAAAATAGGAGCACCACATTTATATATGTATTAGTAAAAGCTGAATATTAAAAGCTACTTAATCATGTTGCGAAATATTGTACGGAGAAGAACTATATTTGAGAAAGTTCACCAAGTTAAAAGCGATAGATCTTACGCCTTTAACGCGAAAATGTGATAATATTTTCCTTCATAAAATTTTACACAAACGTTGAGCGTACACAAACGCGTAGCTCCTAAAGTGCGTAGCGAACTTGCTTTCGTAATACCGGCAACAATTTACGGCTATACGGCATTATCGTACATACGCTGCATAAAGGGTTTGAACGACCCGGGTGTCCTTGATGGGGTAATTAAATCACCTAATAGTACTATTAGTCCATTTGATTGTCGGGCTGGCCGCCCCGCCCCGGCCGAGGCGGGGCGGGGCGGGGCGAGGCGGACGGCTAATCGACAAGTGGCGTGCCCTCTGAAGCCCGAGCTGAGCGCACGCGTCGCCGATCCACGCTGCTGCTGCCGCGCCGCGCTCACTGACCCCAGAAGCAAACTCCTACCGAGCAAACTCCTAATGTGTATTAACATAGTTATTAACATGGAAATAACGTTGATACTATCAGCTAATCTAGTTCAAACACCGGTGGTCTTATTAAGGATTTATGCGTTGATTACTTGACCAAATTACATGATAATGATTATCGACCAAAGCATGTTCGTGGGTTGGTGGCCGAGGTTCGTGGTAGCCAGAAAAATAAATATCTCCCAAAGAGAAACTCTTTGATATCTCCCTATAAAATCATCCTTCCTGCACTCAGCATAGAAATTAAAATCGCTCTGCAATATACCTGCACATTATAGAACTGTTTCTATACAATCAGTATAGAAACAGTTCAGCCAACTTCACCAGACACGAGAACCAAATATATGAATGCAAATAATCAAACCCACAACCGTCGAATTCATCATAATATGAACAATATTATATTCTCGAATATTGAGGAGATAATAGAGATGGACTTCGAGGGTAGTAACTGTGACTAATTAAACTAGATCGTACCGCAAATTCGTAAGGAAGTCACTAAAACAAGTCAGTAGACCTCGAACTCCAAAGCAGATTTAGATGTCTTCCTATAACCACCATTCTTGATATTTAATAAAAACAGTTCAAAATGTAACCTGGCGACGTAGTCTTCTAAAGAGTTCATACTCAGCCACAAACTGTTCGGTGTTCACATCTGGAAACTCCATTGAACTTCACACAATACAAAAAACCCCCGACCCTTAAAAAGTAAAAAATATTTCGCGCAGCTCTGAGTATTATATTTTATTTACTTAGCGGTCCCCCGACTCCTTAAGTAAGTAAAAGGAAAACCAGCTTTCTTATAAAAAAACCCGCATCCAAATCGGTCCATCCGTTTGGGAGCTACGATGCCACAGACAGACAAACAACGGACGGCATCAAACCTATAACACTCCTCCTTTTGCGTCGGTGTTTAAAAAGGTATAATTTCATATATTCATCTGGCTCCATGACGGGTCTGCATACTGTCGACATTGAAAAGGGGTGGCATGATGATGTTTTCTGTCATTTCTAATTCTCACGGGCGACGACGACGACGACGGTCCACCGATGATGTAAAACTGGCATTCAGATACTCTAGCTAGGAGGTGGGCAGAGGAGCGCACTTGCAGGGAAATTGAAACACTGAGCGGTGGCGGAGGTGTATGTTGAGCGCAACATAATGAAGCCGACGAGGGAATGCGATTATCCGTGCTGCCTAGTTGAGTGCAAGCGCGCGGGAGTCACGGAGCGGGTAATTACATGCCGGAGGAAACTTACACAAACGCTGAGCAAGCGCGATTTAAAGAAGGTTGCCCCGCCGACACGTGCTAACTGCTCGGCGGCGCAGCGGAAAATGCTCATCAAAAGTGTGAAGCCAAAATTGAACGCGTTTCACCGATCATATTTACATCGTGTGTCTTTTTTTTTTAATATACCTAAAATTTTTCTAAATTTTATTAATACATACATACATACATAGCGTCACGCCTGTTTCCCGGTGGGGTAGGCAGAGACAACGGATCTCCACGTTTATTAATGTGATTATAAATTTTATTAAGGTACACCCCACCCCACCCCACCTTTAGTACGACATCTCACGAGGCATCTCGTTCATTGTCGCTAATTTATTAACTATAACTTTTGCCCGCGGCCTCTCTCGCGTTAAATTCGTATTTAAAAAGAAGAAAGTAAGTAAGCCCGCTACAATTTCTATTCTGTGCCGCTACCGTACCTTTATTACGGCGTGCGGAACAATTCGGTTTGTATGATGGCCACATCTTAGCGTAACCGGAACAAAAATTGTATTTAGCCTATCCTGTGTCCCGCATAGTTACATATGCTTGTACTAAGTTTCATCAAATTCGGATGATCGGTTTAAGAGTTATGGAAGAACATACATACATAAATATTATAGAAAAGATTTCTAAAAATCGTCAATTTAGTTTTAGTATCATACGATACATAGTCAACAAACCCAATATCTCGTAAAACAAAGTAATTTAATTGATGAGCATCCCTTACAGATTTATTATTAGTATTTATTGATTTATTTGATTTTGATTTTAACTTTGATATGAATATCATGAAATACATTTGTAAATATAATTGTAAGTGTTGCAACACGCTCGTACGTAATACCACAGAATAGAAAAGTAATACATGCAACTACATAATAGTACAGTCGACCAGTTGTTAATTTGTATGCTTTGTAAGAACTCGTGATAGTGTGGTGTGTGCACACGTGAAACTACGCGAAGCCTAATGAAAGCTGCTGGGGGGCCAGTAAGCAATAAACCTCCGATTGCCTATTTATTATCGTGCTCGAAACTGCTCCGCCCACTGGCTCTTCGGTGGGACTCCGGTGGAAAAGTTTATGCCATCTTTCTAATGATAAATTTCCCTTTATAACTATTGATATTATCAATGTTATGATGATTTATATTATAGCTAGCTGGTCGTCCCTTGACTCGGACCAAATCGTTGTTGCAGTGAAATACATTTTTATGACTCCGAATGTAGTTGCGGAAAGGTAATTTAAAAAAAAAATTATAGTAATATATTTTCCCTCTCATCATGAGAGAGTCTCATGTGTTGAAGTCCTACCGTGTCGTCGCAATAGAGCAACCATCAATAGACACTTCCCGGGACGCGAAGTGTCTTAAGTAACTTGACAAAGTAAAATGGACTATTTGCACCCACCCAGGTGTGATTATTTCCAAGTGCTAATTACTTTCACGGAATTAGTTCTAATTGTTTACTGGTCAGAAAGCGATAACTAGCTAACAGACTGGTCGTCTCGCCACAGCGCCGCCGCCGATTCGCGGGGCGCCGTACAACTCCACGACACGCGGGGCGGCACAACTGCTGGTGGTTGTACTCGTAACAGCGACACGTAACGTGTGAAGTGGTACTTACTAATTGTGCATAACGGTAATGGAATTTACTTCCAGTTGCACCGCACCCGCCTCAACGCGCCGCCGCCGTCGCGCTGCCGACGACGCGCTGGACGAAAGGAAGGAGCTTGTTTGTTCATGACGGCAATGACGTTACACGAAACGCTGAAACGTGCTGTGAAGTAGTCACACATCTTTAATAGGAAACAGCAAGACCAACAGCCATTAAGGCGTCGGAGGTATGCTAACTCCCGCCACGCGACAAATCCAATGAGTATGCTCTCACGTAGCGAGTTCCGGAACGTGGACTAGCGCGAGTCGAGCGGTCCGATGAAATTTGCCAGCTTCCAGCTAACTTAAGGCACTCTCAACGATTATCTCGAGAGTGAACGTAGAGAGAATTTGCATTTCTACCGCTGCAGCTGTCTTCGCAAGTTGGCACTTAACTACCTCGCTAGGTGCAAGTATAGTTTGCTCGAAATTACTTAGGTCACTCGGCGAATTTCGTTCGTTCGAGCTAGCCTGCGGGCGAAATGAGAGAAGTCTGCAATAATAACGGAATGAATTTCGCGTCACGTCAAGCATGATGAAAGGCTCCTTAGAAAAAGTAGCTAATAGCGGTTCACTCCACTACTGGTTCATTCCATCGAGCAAAAGTGTGTCGAACTTAGTTTTTGTAAACGTAATTTTTTTTAAGTTGAGACAGCTTCTTAACATATACCACAAAAAAACTGTTTAAAAATAAGAACCGACTTCAAACCCTAAAAAGTATTCAATAATATTTTGATCTTGAGTTATTTTTCAGGTATGCTGTTGTACCGCCTTCTACTCAAGATCAAAACATTATTTATGTAATACTTTTAAGGGTTTGAAGTTTCAATGTTTTTTTAAAACGGTTTTTTTATTTCACTGTTTTTCAAATATCCCATAATATTACAATCGGTTGACAGGAAGTGGGTGATTTTCCCACCCTTAGAGATATTCTTTCATACAATTTATGAAAGGACCATCCCTGAGATGTATGTACATACCCTACTCATGAAAAAAAGAATCATTAAAATCGGTTGGGAATTGCGGAGAAATCGTGTAACATACACACAACAACAAAAAAAAACATACAGACGAATTGAGAACCTCCTCCTTTTTGGAAGTCGGTTGAAAACAGAGATCGGCGGTGCGCGTCGCATGTTCCTTACTCTGTGGCAGTGGCGGCTGGCCCTTAAGTGCGCTCGTGCGCCGCACTACCACAAAATATAGCGCCTTCACCCGAAAGAAATAAATCAATTAAAATATTAAACATTCTCCATGATTGTCACCGATCGAAGTAAAAATATCAAACTGAATTCGTTCCTATTTCCTAGACAACAAGGCACGATTTTGCTGTACGTAATACGTACTACATACGACGTATCGCCGCCGAGCTCGCCGCCGAGTGCATTACAAAACACCGCGAACGTCTACTATGAGAAAATGTCAAACGCCGCTGCCCCGCCGCGTGAAACAAAACACTCTTCATACGATTATGTGTGGAACAAGGTTGCATTCTGCGTGTGACACACGACGGAAAAAGAAGGACAGTATATTGTGGAAAGACGCGCGTGCGACACGTCGCGGGCGATTCGTTCTGCTTGTGAGTCCGTCTGCCTAGAGTCAGCGCGCTGCGCTGTCATGTGATGATGTCACATACCCGTTAGCGCGCGAATATTTAAAATGGAATATGGTTAGGTTTTGTGCTTTCTGTCGCGTGATACTGTGAATTAAGTGGTTCGATATTTGCCTAAGCGTTGGATAAAGGTAAGGCTTTACAATCAGGTGATCCCGGGTTCAATTCCTACTTTTCAAATGCTTTTATTTTTATATACTTTTTGAAGTATTTTTGGGACATTACTACTGTTTTCTTTTTGAAAGCTGCAGTAGTGTTGTGGTCTATGGATGTGTTCATAAAGGTACTAAAAATGAGTTAAAAAACTTGTTTGGATTTTTTTTCTTATTTTTTTGTTTTTTTCTTGTTTCTTAAGAATATGCATGCTAGGTACGTACGCAGGCGTTTAAAAATTCGTAAGTCCCGATCTTAAAATAACATGACGGGAATGTCTTGGGAAATTTGGTATTTAAGTACCTAGGTAGGTACTTAGCGCACTGCCGGTCACGTAAGTCACCAGCCGCCACTGCTCTGTGGTACGAAGTGCACGAAAACGTAGTCGGTTTGGGATATATTGAAAACTTACAAAGGCAGCAGGCTTAGAACAGAGACGGGGTGTATGTAGTGTAGCATAGGGTAGGCAGATGTATTGTAGGAATGTATACGTGCGTCGTCGCTTATTTGGAAAATATACCTTTACCCAACGCTTCATAGTGTTGAGCTCGGGTATACATTCAAGAAGTAGCAAAGCAAGTTTGTCACTTGAAAATATACCCGAGCGCAACACTTTTCTCGGGTATACTTTTACGTAACGAAACTCCGCTTGGCTTCCTTTAATGTATACCCGATCCCAACACGATGATGCTGTTATTAATATTCCGTATGAAGGAAGGAAAGTGGTATGAATGATGTTGTGGTGATTTAAAAAAAAAAATAACCAGGGTTAATATATAGAAGCTACGCGACGCATCTTCTATATATTAACCCTAACCTAATGTTGAGGCGGCGCATGTCGTTTTTGTTTGTCAATTAAATGTTCTTTACTTTTTCCTTCCTCCGAGAGACCGAAGATCGCCGTGCCGTCGCGTTGACGTCGGGTATATTTTAAAGTGCCTGCGTGCGCTTTCCTGCATTTGAAAGCATACCCGACGCCAGCGCGGTCAGTGAAGTCACAAATGTTAGGTGAAGGTACATTTTAAAGGGCTTCATTTTCACTTTCTGTGTTTGAAAATATACCCGATGCTAGCGCGGCCAGTGCGTCACGAGCGTTGGGTAAATGTATATTTTCCAAATAAGCTGCGTCGTCGTCGCGTTTGCCGTGCCGTGCTCACTGTTCGGTGCCGCGCTCTGCATATCCGGCGACCCTCGTCAACGTAATCACTTGACATCTACAGCAAAAATCCTAACACTCGGAGCGTCGCGTCGCGTCCCCGCCGCCGCCGCCGCCGCCGCCGCCGCCGCCGGCCCACTGGTAATTACTAATTAGGGTTTTTGTAGTCACCTCGACCGCGAAACTCCTTAATTACACGCGAAGTTGCCTCGTCAGAACCGAATGGGGATTTAAAACATTTCACTAATAATAAATTTCTACGAACTCATGCAAATTCCATTTTACATGTGTTGGATTGACGAAATCACAATATCACTTTCGATGTTAAGATTTTATGTTTGATGTTGACTCAAATTGAATACAATGGCAGACCAGTCACACAGAGCACAGAGCAAATTGTGACAAGGTCCAGTGCACAGGGGTGGAAACTGATTCCATGGCCAAAAATACTGATTTTACTGAATAACACCCTCTAAAATACTGACCATTTACTGACCAAATCTCTAGAATTTTGACCCTTGGTCGGTCAATTTAACATCGAAATACGAATGTTAGTTGTTTTTGTGTTTGGCCTCCACCATCCCCATAGCCAACCCCAATAAAATTATTCATCACTGGGGCACGCGGCCCACATGCTTGTTCTAAAGTGATAGTGTATATCAAAAGGGGATTAGGAGAAGAAATTCTTTAAAAAAAGGTATGTTTAGGGACCTACCGAAAAGAAAAAGAAATGTTAAGAGATTTTTAAGGGACTCCCACTCCAAAACGGCATTTTTGTCACCTCAATCTACAAAAACCAACCACTTTTGTGGGAACGTAACCCCTGATCCTCAAAATACTGACGTTACTGAACATTTTTAGAAAAAACTGACTTTTACTGACCTTAGCCAAAAAAACTGACTCTTACTGACTTTACTGACCATTTCCACCCCTGTGCAGTATAGTGTAGCCAAATGAATGATCAATAAACAATAAACAATAAACATCCAACTAATATCTATCGCATCTACTTAATAAAAATCTTCTGACAACGCACAGTCTAAACCGGTGGGTCTAGAAACGTGATAATTTTTTGCATTGGATTTCCTTATATAACGTAGATGAGTACTAAGAAATATTTTCTGAAAAAAAGAGCGAGAGGAAGAGGGAGAGGGAGAGGGGAGAGAGAGAGAGGAGAGAATATATTGTGTCGAATCAATCAAGCATAACGTACAATGCCGCGAGCGGAACCGCGGGCAAAAGCTAGTCTTGAATTAAAGCTAGTATTCCGCCGCATGTGCTTGATTATAAAGACGACGCAATGAGCCCACATCCCCAGAACTGAGAACTTAGACTGGCTCTAAGGCTGTTTCATTATATATAACTGGTCTGCTTGAAGTCTCAGATTAAATGTGCGTGCTATGAACCCACCAACCAATATGTATGAGCGAACATTCGCAAGATCGAACACTGTTAGCACAGCATATATATGGCTAAAATGCTGTGCTGTTAGTGTGTGTGTATCGGTGGACGGTGACACTTGTGACCTTTGCTTTGTACACTGCCAATACACACATTGATTATGAGGTCACGCGTTGGTAAAAGTTTAACCAGGGTCACTAACAGCACCAACAGAGCCACATAACATTAGACATCTGTTATAGTACGTACCCAGATTAGTGACACGTTCTACTTGAACTAAGTTACAGGAGAGCGTGTAAACCACATGTAAATAGTGTCGTGAGCTACATTCCGTGAAGCGTGAGAAATGTACAGGGTTGCGCCACTTGCCGCAAACCTTATCTTACTGTTACTTGAATCTGTTTAGCTACTGCGCCGCCCGCGGCAGTTATCGCCTGTGTGCAAAATGTGTGAATGACAAACACGATGAAACGGTTAAAAGACTGTCTGCATTGCTTTTAAGATTTGGCCTGTAGAAAACATTTCCGAGAAAGTGTCCGAAACTCCGGAGTGTTCATTGGAAATACAAAGGCCGAGCCGAAGAAGTATTAAAATCTTTGTCGACTAAACAAAGCGTTGAATGTCCGGAATAAATCCGGCGCAAGGGTCGCGCGCGAGGGTCTGGGGTGGGTCGCAATTGGATTTGCCCGCGCGAGCCTTATCCTGCTGCTGCTCAAACTTATGGAACTTTCCTCGGGGAAGCAACCTAGTTAGTCGCTCGTTCTGAACCAGGAAATTCTGGGAAACCACGGACTAAGTTGAAGAAGACTTTGTGCACGAAAGAGAATAGGGACTTTATTGGCGTGCCTGTTGGAGGGTACCATTAATTAGGACAATCTCACTAGATCTCGATCAGTGAGGTCTAGGTAGATAGTCGGTACTCATGTTGTTGCTCCCAGAGGCCTATCTACTATATTAGCTGTTTAGTTGGCTGACTTTAGATGCTACTAACGTTGTCTTCTTCGCGCGCAGTGCTTATTTGAACTAATAAAACGTCAATTATTTACCTTCGATTTTTTTAGAATAGAATAGAATAGAAATGCTTTATTGCACACAAAAACACAGAGATACACAAGACAGAAGATCATACAGAAGAGCAATAGAAATTTACAATACTTACACAGAACAAGAGAAAGGTAGCTTGCAAAGGCGGACTTATCACTTTATTCTATTTATTGAAGTCAACCCAATTAATTTTGGAAAGAAAATGTCCATTTCGTGGTTTTGTTTTCTTTGTGCTGCCATATCTAGAATTTTCCTTACTTCGTGTTTTGTAACGAAATAGAAGCTTAGTGACTTTTCTCAGTGCTCAAATAATGGTACCCAGTTATTAGTTTCCAAGAACCCAGATTAAGAAAGCTAATTTAATGTTATTTATCCCGCTATTTCCATACTTAGAGGAGAAACAGCAATAACGATTTCGAAGTTAAACTTTAGAGCGCTTTGACATGGACGGTGTGCGTGCGGCGCTATTTGCGCAAACATTCTTGGAAAAAGCTGTAACGACGAAGCCTGCCGCTTGCCACTCGGGACGGAGGCACGAGTTTAATATGGGAGGATATATTTGGAATGATACAGATAAGTCATATTTTGTGGTTTCATATGGCTAAAATAATCAGTACCGAATTCGGGAAACCAATTTCTATATTAGTAAGCTTTCACATTGGAATGGCTAAGAAATTATATTATGTAACATAATAACGCTGCGCTATACTATTTCGTTATAAGTAAGCATCCGTTGGTGTTGTTTTGCGAGATTAAAATGTAATGTACAACGTCGATCTTGTAATATATTTAGTCGAGATAAAATGATAAATAATATAGAAAAAGGCAGAAAGGAGAAAAATATACATGTGGAGCAAATCTCGTCGGGAGGACAGTAGTGCCGAGCAAAGATGAAGTTACCAGCTATTGATCTGCACTATGGCATTATTGATGGCAAAGTAAGAGGCGTTGGACGAGACATGCACGTGAAATAGACTTTATCCTAATCGTCATTTTCGTAAATATATTTTTTTTCTAAATCGACATTTTATAGCAGACATTTTTCATGCAAAGCATCAAGCATACATTCGGGATAGCCTCCTCTCTTGAATAAGTGGAAACTCGAAAAATCTAATTCAAATATACTTTATTGTACACTATAAACATGAAACGCACAAGGCGGGTTTAATACAATGCAGCATTCTTTACAATCTAACCTTTGGGATGTGGAGAAGCGCATGGGGCGGACAATGCAGTCAAAAGTAAAATGTGAGGCATAAAAAGATTAAATAAACTGACGTAAACATATAAATAGACATTTACATAAAAACATTTATTATCTTAAAAAGTCGACCGATTTGCATGCGTTTTTTTTTATAACCTTGAAATAAAAGTTAAATCACAAATTTAAAAAACCCCGACCCTTAAATAAATCGTAAATTCCCGCGCTGCTCTGAGTTTTTATATTTTATTTACTTAGCGCTCCCCCGACCCCTTTAAGTAAGTAAACGGAAATAATTTTTGACTTTTTAAGGGTCGGGGCTTTTATAAATTTGTAATTTAACTTTTATTTCAAGTTTTAAAAAAAACGTCATCCATATCGGCCCATCCGTTTGGGAGCTACGATGCCACAGGCAGACATACCCATACACACAACACACACACACACGTTAAACTTATAACACCCCTCTTTTTTCGGCGGGGGTTAAAAATACATACTATAGTACCGTGTGGGTGGAGCCGGTACTGCACCGGGTGGGGCAGCTACTTAAAAATAATACCCCCACTGCATCTCTCTCTACGGAATAAGGACGAGATGCCGCGCAAAAGGGCGACAGCCACCTCTCATCTTAGCACGGTCCCGCCACCAAGTCATGCAGCAGATAGGTTTACGTGCGTACTTGCTGCTTAGTGCCTTGTCCGAATACTTTGCTAAGCGTAGTGGTCGGTATTGTGCTGTAATTTACCTGCATCACTTGCGTCACAACACCGATTATTCTGCTTACCCCGATTGTTGGGATGCAGCGTGTGGTATGTTATTATTCAGATTAATTATTAAGGTCAGTCAGCGTGTAAGCGTCCACTGCTGGACATACGCCTCTCCAATTTTCCTTCAGTCCTCCTGGCCTTCAGCGGTACGGAACCACTGCTTTCCGCCGACGTACTTGATGTCGTCGTCCCACCTGGCGGGTGGTCTTCCCACACTCTGTTTCCTGTCCACGGCCGCCAGTGTAGGACACGGTTACTCCAACGGTCGTCGTCTCTTCGGCTGACGTTTTTATTTAATTTATGTATAAATTACATTTTACTGTTGTAGATAAATCTAGAAATGTATAGGTGTGGAGAGTCGAGGGCGACGATGGTAGAACGACTTCTCAGTTCGTTAACCACTCCAAGGACCCTCCAGATGTTAATTTGGAATCCGCCGCGAGAACGGAATTAGCAGTCGTAACTCTCCCCGCAGCTCGCACACCAGTCCGCGCCCGCACCGCACCGCACCGCACCGCTAGTTCAAGAACATTATTTATGCAACGACATACACACACATTGTTCCACAGCCGCCGGTCTAGGTTGTCTAAAATGGAAAACCACCACCTCGCTTTAGTATAGGTAAGTAGTTTCTGCCGTATAGAAGCCGATTCAAAATTTTCCCCACCAGATTTTTAACGTGAATACGTCTTTAAATTTGCTTCCATAGTGGGAGCCAATCCAGAAAACCGATAATAACAAAATCGGGGGATACAGTTTGGTGTTGCAGGTACATATCTATCATCTACATCCAAAATTTAATTACGCCACTCGAAAGCTAAAGGATCAAAGAATTCGTTACGTAATACGTTCTACGAAAATATTACCCGTTACGTACACGTATTCACGTAAAACACACGGCCGTGTCCACGACACAGCCACACCCCGGATGGCCGTTCCGAAGGACCATAGGTCAGAGGTACCCGAACCAGTCAAATCAACTTTAACTCGCGAAACCACGCCACCATACAGGCACATTTGTGGACTATTGAATCGCTATCCAGCTTGTTAGGGTTCCGCATCCGGTACGGGACCCTATTACTAAGCCTACGCCGTCTGTCTGTCTTTCTGTCCGAGGGCTGTATCTCTTGAACCGTAATTCGTAGCCCGTTGAAATTTCCACAGAATATGGATTATTATGGCCAACCAACAAGCAATCAAAATAAGAAAAGATAAAAAATTCACGGGGTTCCCATAGATGAAACTAAAAAATGTATGCGCGCCATCTACCGAAAAGAGTATGAAGCATTTTAACTAATATGAAGCACTTCATAAACAGGCCATAGATGGCGTGAGTGGCGGCGCTTACCATGACATGGCGATACGGAACCCTCGGTGCGCGAGTTCGACTCGCATTTGGCCGGTTTATAATACGACGTTTGAAGACACTCGCCGGTAAACAGTTCTACATCCTACCGGTGAGTTTATTAATTACGCAAAGGTTTAAATTATTGGAATTATTATTGGCTATAAAACAGAAAATCCAATCAAACTCCCCAGCCACACGCGAGGACTCGGTTTGTACGGGGAACGTGAATATTAATTCTTTAAATCATGAAGCAGAAAGGCGACGGCGGGGGCGGCGGTGTGAGGCACAGGTGTTTAAAGTTCACTCATTCATACGTATGAAAGTTAACTTCTCAGAAGTGAGTAACTTCGACCGAACGTTGTCTTGAGTTACACGAGTTTGTGCGCGATGAATAAGAACATAATATATCTAATCTAACACATAACAATAAATATTTGTTCGTTTGTTCCTTCGTCTTCTATGCGTACGTAAACCATTCATCCGATTACGATGAAACTTTGGTTGGTTGTTGTCGCCACAAGAGCCCACAAAGGTTTCTTACGAAAAAAAATCACCCGAGTGGGGCTGCGGGGAAAACCTAGTATAATATTATATAATCGCCGTAAAACATATTATAGACTGTTGTTTATAAAACGACAGAAGCAGGGCATTGTTCTAAACATCCCTATCGTTATGACCATCTGATGTGACTATACTTTAAAATTATCACGGTCTCAAGCGCAACTTCAAACGTTCAAGTAGGTAAGCTCTCTAGCAAACTTACTGCGAGCCCGCATGATACGGGATCGCAAGTGGATCGATGATGTGATGTGGCGTTTGAGTACTTAATGTAAAGTTGATATAAATATTGAAAGCTAATTAGCACGCAAGATGGCGGTCGTGAAGGAGCCGATGCGATGTGAGACGTTGCGAGGGCGCGGGGTCGGCGACCCGCATGCACTCGCGCTCAACCGTGCCTTCACTACACCACACCGCTCCACCGCCTGCGTCACCGCAAACTCGACCGCTCCTCTGTGGCCCGCAACGCAACCGACCGATGCGGTCAGAGGTGACCTCTTTCCGATGCCGCGCATCACTTCAGTGTCAACCGGTCACATCTCTATCTTTTGCCGTGTTTTAGGCGCAAATAAGACTCAAAAGGTCAACTTTAAACTAAATAGTTGAGCTATGAAAGATAAAAAAATTTGTACAAAATATATGATTAATTAACAAACATTAACGAAAAAAATTATATTTTACTACTTTGGAAAAGTGTTAAATAAATCTCAAAAAAAAAATAACGAAAATTACGAAAATTGTACTTTCAAGTTAAATTCTCTTGAGAAGCATGAATTGTTTCAATACAACACCCACACGCAATACAACGTAGCGAAAAAAAAATTTTTTTTCATCTTTCCAACACGTGTAATTTAATATATAGTGTGATTTTCTCGCAAACGTTCATCGTCGGCGCGACATATCAGCCACCGCACGAGTAGAATGAATCTCGCACCTATTTACATCTGCATACGGTTCGTGTTTCAATCTACAGTGCTCGGGTAGCACGGTTTGAGTCTTATTTCCGCCTTAAAATGCACATCGATTTCGAACGATGCGATGTGCATTGTATTTCCTATAACCCGACTCTGAGAGCTGCCCATTTCCAGAAGGCTTAGCGTAAATTTGCGGTAGTTCTCCTGTAAGCCTTCGAACACGTCCTATTCACGTAGGGCTGCCATCTCGAAAATCATTAAACCAGGATAAAAATATGTAAACATCCGGATTTTCATACGAAATCCCGGAAATTTGTTTTTTACTCCTCCAACCCGGAGGGCGTGTTTGCGTCTCGCTCGCAATCGCGAAACGTTTAACTCTATCATTTCATTACATAGAGTTTGAGATAGATAGGTTTTCTTAAAGTTGAGCCATTCACTAGTGCGAGCGGGCTGGATACTTTTATTTCGTACTAACTTTTGCCCGCGGCTTCGCTCGCGTGAAATTCGTGTTTTCAAAGAAGAAAGAAAAGTAAGCCCGCCACCTTACTTTATTTCCGAGCGCGGAACAATTTGGTTTGTATGAGAGCCACATCTTAGCATAACCTGAATTTTATTTAACCTATCCTGTGTCCCGTATAGTAAAATGTAATTGTACTAAGTTTCATCGAATTCGGATGATCGGCTTAAGAGTTATGGAAGAACATACATTATGTACATACATACAGAAAATATTTCTATAAAAATCGTCAATTTAGTTTTTTTATCATACATATTATGTAGAGTCTAAAAACGCAGTATATCATCAATCATCATAAAACAAAGTAGCTTACTCCATGACCACCCCTTACAGATTATTAGTAGAATCTGAAGAGAGCTGTTTGAAGGCAGCTCCCCGCACGGCTCTCATCTACGTGTCTCGCCTGCGAAAGGACATGAAGATCGAGGACCTCATCCGCCACGTCCAGGATAAGGGTGAGCGAGTTGAGAGTGTCGAGGCTCTTCCTTCTCACTGGGCTGACACGAACTTTTGCGCTTTCAAGCTGTGCATTCCTGCCGAGAAGGTGAAGACATTCCTTCGCAGTGAGTTTTGGCCCTCCGGTGTGGTGTTCCGGCGCTACAATCGCGACCTTCATCGTGAGGTCGCGCGCCATAAGTATGCTGAGGCCGCGCCGGAGCTGTCTACAACTGCCGTCCTGCACATTCAGGAGACGCAACCCGCGCCTCCGCCGAAGACGCCCGCGCCGCCGCCGACGTCCGCGCCGCTGCCGACGCCCGCGCCGCTGCCGACGCCCGTGCCGCGGACGCAATCTGCGCCCACTCTACGCGCACCTGATCCACCGCGTCAGCAGACTAATATGACGCATACGGGTCTCTATTGGGACCCGTACAGACACAAGTGGAGAAAAAGTAATTTTAGTTCTTAGGTTAACACATTTAATATGTATTTTCAATATGGCCCTAGTTGGCTGAAATAAAGAGATAAATAAATAAATAAATAAATAAATAAATAAATTGATGCTTAGGTAATCCAAACCACTCCAAAACATCCGCCCGGACGCCCACGAACGCGTTCAAAACTAGAACGAATGATTCTCACGTAACATGTTTGCATCTCTTATTATATAACTGTTTAAACTGCCGTGTTCTTATTCAATTATTGTGTCTGATACTTAGCACATTATTATATAGGAGTAGTATTTAGAACAACTTCAGCAAACAACAACCTTACCCATATAGGTTTATCTCGGTTATTTATATACAAATCGTATAATCAAGTAGACAAGAAGTAAAGAATTTAAAAGTTTCCTCTTCAGCGGGAAAGAGGAAACTTGATAAGAGCGCGGAAAGCCGGTTGTTTACTTAAAAGCTTGTTTTAATAAGGGTTTGACAGTCTGTTATTCTACTTTTAAAACCGACTTTTATAGAAGCTCTTTGACCATATAAACGCAACGCCAGATTCACCGCTATACACTTCCAAAATATTTCTTTCTCTCGTATCTATCTACATATCTCCACGAAGTATCGCGAGTATTAGGAAACAAGATTGGAAAGGGTGGGAGACATGTCGGTCGGCGCACAGAGCATCACGGGTGTTCGGGGGGCAGGGCGAGGAAGTCAGAGATGTCACACACACATCGAAAGGGCGTGCGTGACGATCCTATGCATCGGTGCTCGCACCCCCGTCCCTCCGCGACGACGACCTAACGAACCGCTTCCGTTAACCGTTCAACCTATATGTACCTACTTACCGCGGTGTACGACGCCACGGTGGCGGCGCGGCGCGGCGGAGGCGCAGATACCCAAAATATATACAGACAGACAGACAAGATTTACTTACCCCTCCGAGTTCGGCGCGTGACAGCTAATTAGTAAACGTTTGTATTTACCAGTTGCTAAATCCATACCTGAGACGGCCTGTGTAGGTATCATGCGTCGTCGTGGTCGCCGTGCCTAGATTATGGTCATTTAGGCACAGAACCAGAAAAATGTGGAACATCTATATCTTCCCAAGTACAGCCTGGTGTTTTTAAAAAGGGGTGTGAACAGGCTCCTGTCAGGCCGGCATCGCGGCATGACATTCACAATCCCCGTGCATCACAGAATGTCCACGGGCATCGCGTTAGCCTCGTAGGTTTAACGACACCAACGGAACCCTTATAAAATCACTCTTGTGTATGTCTGTGTCTTTCTATCTGTATGTCTGTATAAATAAGTATAAAAATATATCGTACATGAAGTCGGTTAAAATACCGCCCAGAATTTAAATCCATCAATTTAATTAACCGCCTGACTGGCCGGCCGCCCGCCGCTCCCGTCCGACGTTCTATTTTCACTTTGAGTAAACTTTACCAAGTAACCACAAGCGATTCGCTAATTTCTCACATTTTGTTCATTTTCGACAGCTCTACTGCTGCTACTGTCAATACCAGGTATTAGTTATTTTATGTTAAACATTTTAAAAAGATAAACTCAAAGAAATCACTAATCATACATCAAAACGGCCTGTTTATCTTCTCCACAATGGCTTCTAAGCGGGCCAGAGGTTCTCAAACGAGGCAATTATTACGCATAATTGCAGTTAGTCAATCCCGCCAGCCGGAGGCTGGGAGAAAACTATGGGAACACATCACAGCGTACAATGACATTTGTGTGTTCACACGCCACTTGTTGTCGGTTCTATAGTTCTAGACGATATGGGCGAAGATAGAGATTCAACTGGCACGAATGTATTTTTATGATTCCCTTGGCAGGCTTACATAATTTCATATACAATATCCCTTTTTTATGTAATCCGATATGGGTGGCTGAGTCGGAGGGGACAAAGCACATGCCCCAACCAGCCAATATCACCTCCGAGGTAGGTGCCATATCGGAGATTTCCCTTTGGATTGCTGGCTATACTGGACTAGAGGAGAACACAACCGACGTTGCTATGCGGCCATCTTACATCCGGTACGGTGGTATCAACCCAGTTTACTACAATTTGAGCCTACCACCTAGCAATGGGCAAGGGAAAGTGCCTTAGGACAATTTTAGGTTAGGTTAGGTTGCTAATTTTCTGCGTGGGACCTTAGATTCTGTGTATATTTATTGGCTCCAAACCGTGAAAGTGCTGGTGTTGATATAATGCAATACTCGTAATTTGTTCCATATTAAAACTCATAAGGGCACATGCTGAATATCAGAAATAAGGCCTGTAATCTCTTGCTTGTAAAATATAAAGAATAACTAGGTCACCCGACCCCGACGAGCGGGTGTACGTTGGAAACCAGCGCGGATTAACTTTGTAATAGCAAAACTTACTCAATCACCTTCATACTTACGCGCTTCCCCGCGCGATAGTGTGGTGTCCGCGATTCGCGCGGGAAAGATGTAAAGGTGCGAGCGGCGCGAAGGAAAGCGCGCGCGCGCGCTTTCCCACAGGAAAGCACGCGGTAAAAAAAAAAAAACCGCCTTCAAAAATGTATGAAATAAAAAAATAAAAATCGAACCCTAGAGTTAAAGGCGGTCGGTTATTTTTGCTTGCTTTAGCACCACCGCCTTCAACTCTAGGGTTCGATTTTAATTTTTTTTATTTCATACATTTTTTATATTTTTTTAAATAGTTTTTTATTTCACAGTTTTTTTAGTAATTTTTATTTGCTATTAATGTACTCGGCGGAATAGATATATATTCAACAAAAAAAATATATTGTTTTCCTTGATTTGGTCACGTTGCCTTAAATAAGCTTTTATAACTAAATTCAGAGGCATGTTCATTTTTTTTCCTATCGAGCGAAGTTAATCAAATCGTGTTTTCAAAAAGCTATCGATCTGCGCTGATAGATGAAGTTTTACATATATTAAAACTGATTTTGTCAGCCTCGATAGCTCAGTGGTGCAGACAGTCAACTGTCGCTATTGAATGTTAAGCAACGCTGGGTGCGGTCAGTACTTGGATGGGTGACCGCTGACCGTTGGAGGCTGACCGAGGTTCGGATTCCTCGTAAAACTGTAGGTCCCTTCCCTCCTAATCTTACTTGGTGGTAGGGTAAAACCCGCCCGGGTTGATACCACCACACTGAATGAAACGTCGGTCTAAACGGCTATGTAAATAGTTTGTGTTTTCTGACCAGTTCAGTGTAGCCGGCACGATCAAAGGGGGAAGCACTGACATGGCACCTAGTTCACCCGGTGTTATGGGCTGCTGACATCACGGACGTTGTAGGTGATGTAGCCAACCGTGACAGTTTCCATAAAAATAAAAAAAACTGAATCTGTCAGGTCAGTAATAGTGGCGGTACACTTCTTGAAATTCGAGTCAGACGCAGTCACATCACCTTAAGACGCACGCTCTAGGAGCGCACTTTCGCGCGTGCTTCCAAATTGGAAAGAAAACGCACACTTTTCCGCGTTCTTTCCTTCGTTCCGGCGCACACGCTCATAATCGCGCGGTAAAGCGCGCGACGCGTGTGTAAAGGGAGCTATTATTTTCTTTATGCAATAGTTTCTTGCTATGTATTCGTATTCACACGATATTGCGCTGTAGACTTGACTTGACATAACAGTCCAGTTTATAAACAGATTACCTATAAACAGATAAACCTAACCTAACCTAACCTAACTGAGCGTGGTTACGCGAGGCGAGGTGATTTTGGCTCTGTCGACTGCACCATTGGTCTCTTTTTTATGCTGGCTTACATAAAAAAAAAAGTTTGAAGGAAGTCAATAACCTCAGCGTCGTTTTATATAGTTCCGTGCTATGAGGTCTACATGAAAAATATTTCTAACTACACACCTTTGTACTTATGTTATATACCTAAACACTGCAGACGATGTTTCAGGGGGACTGCTGAATACACGTAAGCACAGCTTTGTTTCCTTTTTTGTTGCAACATAATTTACCTCAAAAAGATTTACCTCCCACTCATATAAAAGTAACCGAATAAAACTGCTCCTTTCTGGGCAATATACCTGCCACGACGAAATATAACTCTTCTTTATATTTACATTCTTCTAAGCAATATCCGCGGTACTGACACTCGGGCGATATATCTCGAGAGTGTAAGTAAACCGTAGGCACCGCACACCTGAGTTACCCTCGCTCGAGCTCCTGGCCGGTGCGCATGGGCTTGGGGGTAAGGCTGGAAGACAAAGTATGCTATTAAAATATATGCAACATTTGCAGTGGGACGAGATGGAGGAGACCGCCCAGTCGACTGTAGTCGGAGAAATATTGCGGCGCAGTGCCGCCGCCCGCCGCTGCCCCGTACTGCCGCCTCTCCAGTAGCTTCTAACAACGATAGCTACATATTATATTTATAACTGCATGTTCAATCGCAGTAAATCTTCGCTGCATCTTGATGCAGGAGCGGATGCAGCGTCTAAGCTGATTCACTTAGGCCGCCGCTTCACCTGGTTCAAACTAGCGAAGCATGTCTAATTCACGTTTAAACATCTAGGTTTGTTTATACATGAACCAAGTAGGTATACCCTGCTGTCAGATCTTAGCGGACAGAAACATGGCGTAATTAGCTGACCTAATAGATATTGTCCCTCAGGCGCTAAATACCATATTATCAAAACATCATAATCTCAAAACATCATATTCTCAAGACATGATATTCTCAAAACATAACCTCACTTAAAATCAAAATCATACGAAAGAAACAACACAAATGTACAACAAAACCGTCGCATGCAACTTGAGGTTTAATTAAGATTTTTTTGTTTGCTTCCAACTCAAAGGCATTCGGGAATATTGTCTGTAATGTTGGAGGAAGCTGAGCAAACTCGCGAAATAGTCTCGGTAAGTAACGCGAATTGAATAAACGTCGTAGATAGATACTAGACTCGAAGCAAAATATTATTCTCAGAGACAGGACTGACGCAACAATCGGTTCTCGTTATAACAATTGATCACGAAACCCTTCGAGCAGCAATTTCGATACTTACTTACATATTTTATTCTACCGATACGTGGACGAAGTCAAGTTACCTGCAGAACAAATGAGACTTTTCAAACAATGTTATTCCTGTTTACGTGAGAGGATGGGCCGGTGATCTTATTTACCCAGGCGGATCTACTACTTCACTGCCCTGTGGGTAGTACCAATATGGTACCAATAAAAATACGATCCGCAAAGGTCACTGGCAAATAATTGTCAGAAAGTAACTACCTACATAAATATCAAAAACATTTGCAAGCGCGCATTCTCTTGGGAATCTTGGGATGTGACATCGTGTACGAGTAGGTGAACATTGAAAAGAAAGTTCTGAAAGTCTGGAAAATATGTAAATAGAGGTTACGTAAGCACCTATTAAGCTGACTTTGAAGAAAGTCTAAGAGGGTTTCGGCGGCGTGTCTTGAGCGGAGACGACGAGCACGTAACATGTAGGTAGAGCATGCGCCAAGTGCAAAGCAATCTCGCCTGTACGACAACTCTTCTCGAACAGGTGCTACCAGCGGAGACAAAGCGTCGTCTCGTCTGCGGCAACTTACAACTACTGTAGACGAGGAAATGAAGTTGAAAGTTTTATCTGCGGCCGGCATCTCAGTCACGTCCCGAAAAATTCTCCGGCTCCGCTATTTACTCGCTGTCTTCGATAATTGCGGACTGCCTCTGCGGCAAGCACCGGACGCGCCTTCGACAACCTACCGCAAACTTTTACTTCAGACACGCCGCGTTACATACAGCGCGTCGAACCTACTTCGCCGCTGATACTGTCAGTCGCAATAGCACTCGCTCAGTCTTCGAACTGTGTATATATATCTGTGAATAAAGATGAACATTTACCGATGCTATACGTACAAACCGTGTCCGTGAGATTTCTTGATGAAGGAGGAACTTTGGAGGCAAATTCGTATCGTAACCGTAAACGTTAGCCGTTTTAGGCATATCCGAGAGTGTATCCGTAAGTCGACTATTATAGCTGAAGTTGAAGCAATTCAGTATAATTTTGTAGGTGGTTAAGCCGCCGACTGCAGTGGTGCGAATGTGAAAAGTTGCGAAATAATTTGCGAAAGCGAAATAGTAGTTAGGAGCTAAGTGGAGAGGCGGCGAGGGAGGCCGAGAAGGGGGAGCGGGCACTCCGACGGACTCTACCAGGTATCGCGCTCTCAAATTATGCGAAAGCACGTCTTTCTGTAATACTGATACAGTCGTGAAAACGTTCGCGGGCAAGACAAACACAATAAAAAAGAAGGGAAAAAGGTTCTGAAAACGTAGGCTTGGCGCTGAGCACTTGTAAAGGGAGCGCGCTCTCGATAAACTGGCGGTGGAGGAGGACTTTAATCCTCCCACATGCACACATCGCACCCTCCGGCGAACATTATTCTCTTCGTGTGTCGTCTGTGTGTCGTCGTGTCCGCATTGTCTCCCTGACAGCTTATCATTTTAAAGTTTGATTCAATAAAAATACGTGAATAGCTCTGAGTCCGCTACGTGATGTTAGCTTTACGAAATTCAGGCATCGAATGGGAGATACCCTAAAAAATTGTGTCCATAAGAGCTCGGGATATAATGGAGCTGTTTAGGACGTGATGTGAAACCAGCGCAGCCGATTGACAGCCTATAAACATCAATTTGTCCGTTCGGTGCCTCGATTACACACTAGCGGACGACCGTTTAGCGATCGTAACACTCCCCGAATCTGAGACACAGCACGTGAACAATTTCTCTGACGCACAAGTGACAGAGTAGAGAAAGTACCCGCGCAAGCCTCCATTGTGCAATAATGGCTTTGAAGAACTTCTTGTCCGTCTCGTCCGAATGGCTAGTCAGTCACGTCTAATCGTGTGAATGAAGCTGTTAGTAGATACGGCCGAACACATTGAAGAGATGCAATACAAATGTTAGAGTTGTAATCGGTGTGTTACATTCAGGTAAGGAACAAAGTTTTGGATTTGGATGAATTCCATGTTTCCACAACAATGTCATATCACCACGACTTGACTGACGTAGCTCGACCGAAATGTTCGCAGAACGATATCCAGAACTGGATATAAATTGAGCGACGGCTCACGGCCGTGTATTTGCATGTTCTGGGGAGTTACGATCGTGCGGGAGCGCGGAGGCGACGCGACGCGACGACACGGACGTGACCGCACAAACATAATCGATGTTTGTCCTTCGGGCCGAATTCCACGTCGCAGATATTTGCATATCTCCTCTGAGCCTTCATAAATACGAGCTCCAAGCGACCGGACACAGGTGGGCGGCCACCAGTGCGACTCACTCGCCGTGCTGGGAGCTCGGCTGGGAGGACGTATGTATGTACGAGTAGTCTGGCTTACTGCGGCCGCCATCTAGTAGATGTACTGGCCTTGTCTCTCTCTACACTAGCCGCGTGCGAGCGGGAGCCCTGTTATTTAATATGTACCTATGTAGAAAAGTGGCAACATTGTCTTATCATCGTCATTGTCATGGAAACTAGATTATTCGATACCTTATACTAATTTAATGTATGTGTGGAATGCTCATATTGTTTTATTATAAGTAGTAAATAAAACAAGCCCACCACCATGGCGGGACGCGGTTAGGCGACTTCACATCTAATAAGACAATGTACACCATTTACTACGATTTACGATCCTCCATTCACTTATTAATAGCCCTTTGATCTCCGCGTAATGGTACACCCGAAAGGGGATGAGCGAACTCGCCAGGACTGCTAGCTAGCATCAAACGAGAGGATTAATTACGCGGCCCAACAACAATTCATTCCAACCAAAACAACACCTTTTTAAGTGGATTCTTAATTATGTAGCCAAGGGTCGGTCGTTTTGATGGAGAGCGCGAGTGCTCCCGACGAGTGGTCGCTAAAAACCTCTCCGGCAGAAGCGTTATTTCGGCTAGCTTTTAGGTAATTTAAGCCGACCTCAGAGCGATGCGGCGAGCGAAGCCGGAGCACGACAGCTGCATTAGCTCGTCGGTTTACCAGATCGACTCGGCCTGCGGACTAGATTCAAAACAGAGCTAGTTGACTGTGCGATGAAAAGTATCATCCCACTAGCAGGCGGTATAAAAAGGTCCACCGCTTACGTTTTGGACATGTCGCTACTGTTTATTTAATAGAAATGAATAAAAAAAGCGTCAAATTCTGCCTAAATCCTAAAATGCATCGCGGCTTTCGGGTCATCTTGAATTCTGTGTTATGGTGATCAATATGGTGTCGCAAGCTAAACTTTGGCGGTTTCAAACCGCAGGTGTCGGCTTAATTGCCGCCGTTGTTGACTTCACACCAAGAAAGTAGGTTGGCGAGTACAATATAAAACGACGTGACGCATGTTTAAGTCGAAAGATGTACCAGCCCTTGGAGCGCGTGGAGTTCGACCTACATTGTTGACACCATCGACAACTTTCTTTTCTATCATTTTATTTGATTTACGTTTTTGTTTATAGACGTCCAGAGATACCAGCCTTTCGGCTACAAAATCCAGACGTCTACTACCTGCACTCTTGCGAGTACAGTGATCATGTATGCCAGATCGAGGCCCCATAGCTGCTCTGTCGAACGTCCGTTCTTCCGAAAAAATCCCATGGGAAACACAGGCTGCGACCTTTCCCCAGCCGATCCGAGCCACCACCCGTCCACCCGAAGGAACCCCCGACCGAAGTCGAGAGCCGGAGGTGAAGCCTTCACTGCCACTGGGGTCAGCACCCTATCCAACCGCAACCTGTGCCCAGGGCCTCAGCGTTTTGTACTAGCCCAAAGGATTTTGTTTTCACCAGCTATGTATATGCGTGGAAGTGCATATGACCACCACCTAATGTGTACCGGGGATCCACCGGTCTCGAATGACAGACTTACGTCAGCGTCATTAGCTCGTGAGAAGTCCATCCCACATCCACATATAAGTGTGTGACACCATCGACAGTAGTCGAAGGCGCGGCGGCGGCGGCGGCGGGACAGTGACAGTGAGGGTGGTTGTCGACAGTGCAGTCCGTCTGCTAATAGCGGCGCCGCCGCCCCGGCGGCGCGTCGTCGGCCCCGGAAGCAACCCCCAGAGTTGTGAAGCGGATGCGAGGCTGAAGCGCGAGCAATCGACCGATAGTAAACTGAACACACCGACAACTGGCTGAAAAGAATTACTGAATTACTAAAGAATTACTGTACGATCCCAGTTTACCAATGGCAATATGGCATTTGTATTTTTAACCACCGACGCAAACGGAGTAAACGGAGGTCTGTTTGTGACTTTGTGAATATGTGCCTGTGTGTCTGTGTATCTCGTATCTCCTAAACGGATGGACCGATTTGGATGTGGCTTTAGGGTTACAAACCTCAAGAGGGAAAAAACTGAACCTGATACGAATAGGATCACGCTCGTGTCTATCTTTCCGTCCGTCATGTCTTATTTTCTCCGAATCTACTGGGCGAAAAAATTTTTTTTAGACTTTTTAATGGAGCAGAGGTCATTTTTTTTTATTTGTAATTTTACTTATTTAGAAGAGCTTATGAAATAGTCTCAGGCGTACTAGATAGTACGTGGGGTCTACATATTTGTATTTTACGTCCGAACTAGCATTTGGGATCCCGTCTCATTCACGATTGATTGGTAATTGTAGTATACTAATTATATTTTGGAATTGTGATCAACCGGTACCACTAGTATCCGAGGTCGCTTTCCTGTTGTGTGTAGGTAAAATAAATCGCATTCGCTGGTCAAGAGCGTTGTTCTCGGGAAGGTGAATTTCTAAACCACAGCGTACGTTCTGTGACGTTGTCGGAACTGTTGGCCGGGCGCGGTGGCGGTGGCGCGGGCAGGGGCGGTCGCGACGCCTGCAACTAAAGCTCCCGTACATAATTCAGTGTAGTATGCACGGGCAGTGTAGTATGCCCGTATGCGAGGGATCAGCGTGACCTGACGCTCTACCTATGTGTGTAGATATGTACATATTGCAGAATACCTACAATCGATCGCGGAAGTGGTCCAGATCTTTAGAGGTGAATTTAGTTTGATTGAACTAGATACTTAGTGGATGGATGAGAAGAGCGGAAGACCGCGTGTGGTGGCGTGCCTTGGGAGAGGCCTATGTCCAGCAGTGGACCAATACAGGCTGATGATGATGATGATGATGAGATACTTATTTGATCGAGAGTTTTGAGATTTTCACAAGATTTTGAAGCTTTGTTGATGGGACTAATAGTATTTTACGACATGACTTGACAGATGTTCAGATTACGCAAAACTCGTGTAAGTACATCGTATTATTATTTTTTTCCACAAATGTAATCTTGTTGGAAAATTGTATCGTTCAGTACACTGATTCTGAAGCGGGCTTTGAAACTTCGAACTTTGCAAACTATAACAAGGTGTTAGTTAATGTTAATTCAATAATAATATTAATACGATCAAGTGTAATGAATGCAGCTTATGGATTCCGTACATCTCCTATTAGCTTAGGTACCTCTGGTTATGCATAATATGGTTTATACTCGATGCCAGTGCAAATGTCCCTCGATACAAGGATCTCGACCGAGTGGGGTGTAGTGTAGTAACTATTAAGTAATCTGTGGTGTAGGTACGCAGGGTTCGAAAATGTCGAATATTTGTGAACACTGACTTACACTTTGTAAGGGATGGTCGTGAAGTAAGTTACTTTGTTTTATGAGATATTGCGTTTGTAGAATGTATGACACTAAAACTAAATTGACGATTTTTAGAAATCTTTTCTGTACGTATGTATGTTCCTCCATAACTCTTAAACCGATAGACCGATAAAACGACACAGGATAGGCTAAATAAAATTCAATTCCGGTTACGCTAAGATGTGGCTCTCATACAAACCGAATTGTTCCGCGCGCCGAAATAAAGGTACGGTATAGCGGGCTTACTTACTTTCTTCTTTTTAAGTACGAATTTCAGACGAGCGAAGCCGCGGGCAAAAGCTAGTATATAAATATAAAAAAGGTGATTGAATACTATATCGGATATATATCCAACATTTTCTATTATTTTAAACGAGATTCTAAACTACGTTTCGAAACAAACAAAAACACATTAATAAATATACATTCAATGAATACAACATAAGAAGTGTTATAAAAAAGTTAAATAACATTGATATAATATATCAACAATAAATATCATGATATATTTATCGATAATAAATAGCTATCGTGCGTTATATCCGTGATATGTATAGAATATATAAATTCGAATCCTCCGTCCTACTCTACACGACTCTACATTCGACAAGCGAAAGCAAAGCAACATCTGCCACTTCTGCCAGTGTTGTGAAGCGTCAAAAATGTTACAAAAAACTAAATGTGTCTGGGCCCCCCCCCCTCCCCCTCGCCGAGAGCCGCGCTTCACATCCGGCCGAGGAGGGGAGGAGGGGCAGACAATAGTGCGCCGCGCGCCGCCTTTGCTCCCCAGTCCCCACACATAATAAGAAAGAACAGCTAGATGGGTCTTCAAGAGAGCTCTCTACACTTTTACCAATACAAAACTATTTAAATCAATGTGCACACACCGCGCCACTCTGCGATGGCATGTCGACATCTACAGCCAATGAGGGTGTGCAGAGATGCTAACATCCAGCATCACCTAGACGGCACGCGACGCGGAGCCGCGGGGGATGGCGGCACGGGGCCGCGCCGACGCTGCTGCTCGCGGAGGCGATAGGTGGGTCTTACAACTCCGGTCATAAAGGCAGTGATGCCAGATGTTTGAACGTCCACCTAGCCTTTTTTTGTCTCATCTGTGGTGCGTCCTCATCGCCATCGCCACATGCCTTTCGTCTTCTTTCTCGTGGATCTTATTTGGGGAACGTAAAGAACGGACTAGGTTGTTTCGAAACACGAACGCCTATCGAGCGAGCTAGGTGGGTGCGGAGTTATTTTTTTGCTCCGCTATTTAAGGATGAATTGTTCTATTTTTGTTGTTTTAGGAACGTCTTTGTATTTTACCTACTCCGTATTTAGAAATTCCCCGTTTCTACCTACCTGTTGACGTGGAACTTCAGCGCAATTATCTCTATTGAGATATACATATATATCTCCCTTGGGGAAGTACAAATTGTAATTATATTTATTACTTTTACTGCAGTAATCGCGACTATTACTTATTCAGCAATCGACAGCGTAAGTACCTAGATAAATAAATTCAAATCACTTGCAAAATCATGCCATGAGAATTCAATGCACAATGCACGTCAACCTTTCACGCACCTAAGGAGCGCGACGTTGCAATGTTGCACGCTGGTCAGGATAGAAAGAGAACACAGTGCACGGGCACGGAGGGGGGGGGGAGTAGGCGCAGGCGCAGGTAACCGGCCGCGGCGGAGCAGCGCGGTGGCGCCCGCGCAGCAGGCTTATGTACTCTCTCGCTTGCACGTATCAATCGCGTCGCGTATATCTCTATCTCCGATATATGAAACGAAGCGAGGTAAACTCGTGGATACTACAAAATGACTATGGGCAAACTCTATGGCGCGGAGCGCGAAGGCAGTAGACACCAAATACATTCATATTATATACCGGAGACGGGGCGGGCGGGCCGGGGTGCGGTTACTGCTTCGTAGCGAGAGGCGAGCGAGAGGTCAACGTAAACAATCGCGTTTCGCATGGAGCTGAGCTGAGCTGAGACCGGTTCCACAGTTGCGCTCACAATCGAGGCCTCCGAACGGGACAATTTGTTTAAGTACCTCCTACGTCGCGGCGCGGCGTCGCGTCGTCGTCGTCGTCGTCGTCGCCCGTGTGTCAATACAATGAAATTTTAAACTCATTGTTAATTGATTCTAGGTAGATACGTACTAATTTCGCCAGAATTGTTGAAATACGCATGCCTCGCTTACCTGTAACAAAACAAACAACAATTAAATATTTCACTAACATGCAAGACACATTGTTAACATTCGTCACAAGAATTCCAGGGCCGTTCTGTTTCCGGCAGAACGATTTGCCTACAGATTTCACAATCACAACGGAATCAAATCATTCCCCAGAGAGATCAAAGGAATTCTAGTAATTCCAGAGGTCGACCTAACTAAAGCATCCAACTGAAATAATACAGAAAATGTTAACAACGAGGAAACTGTTCACAACGTAAGTTGATGGTTAATTTCACTGGTTCTCAATTCAGTGGTTAATTTAAAGCGAATGAATGTGATGATTACATATTAATATGATAGATCCTTGCTTATGAAGTACTTAATAAAAACATTATTAAGATTATTTTCATTCATCAGTAGATGAAATAAAATGTTAAATTATAAATCATATTTCCGCTTAAGGCGTCGGAGGACCGATTTTTTTTTTCTTAGCGGTCGATTACATTATTTAACCCCCGACGCCTTTATCAACTAAGCTGAAATTATTTTTAACCTTTTAAGGGTTTTCATGTGTCAAGTTTTATTTTAATTTGTTATTTAACTTTTATTTAAAGTTTTTTAAGAGACGTAATTTTATTAGCTTAGGTTAGGCTACATACAAGTATATAAATTAGTGCTTTGTAATAATTAAGTGATAGTGTAATAAATTTAAATTTTACAGCAGATCAGCAGATTCCCCTTCACCAATTAGGAAAAGTGTCGAAGATCTTCGAATCGGCTCACCTGAATTAATCAAACATAGCTAAGAACAATTCCGGTTAAACCAGCTTTTTTATAAAAAACCGCATCCAAATTGGCTCATCCTAGAGCGGGATCCAAGTGAAATTGAGGTAATTTCCGTGGGACATACCTCGGCCATACCAACTACTGGTATGTACGTGTTCGGGCTGTTCTCCTGAACACCATAAGTGCGGTAGTCACTTTCTAAAATAGTGGAGGGGATAGTTATGACGTCATAAAGATGGCGGCCGGGCGTGTCATTCTAGGCGGTATATCTCGATAGTTACTTGACCGATTTCCTTCATTAAGGTGTCAAAAAAAGCTAATAGAATGAGGATTATTCGATCTCTTACAATAGTTTATGTTAAATTAATACGAAACTAAATATTTACAAAAAACGGACAATTCGAAAAAAAATATTTTTTAATTTTTTAAATAGCTCGGTAACTATCAGGATTTTGGAAATTTAGGTTATAATAAAGCGCATAGCTGTATTCAAGAGGATCATAGTGAACTTTAAATCATAACGATAGAGTAATAAACAACGGAGCTACAGTCATTTAAGTGATCGTTGGTAGCGTCATGCTGGCTGTAGCGGTCGGGCGGGACCGCACCGCGACCAATGTAGTATAGCACAGACATGGCCACGTTTCCAGTCATTATGAAGTAATTTGGGCAGAGTTCCGAACTGTAATATATGTATGTACAGAAACACACAGATTCACACATTAGACCTTAACACATTACACTCCTCCTAACGTCGCCGTCGGGTAAAAAGACAGAATTGTCGAAAAAAATTATAAAATTTAGTACAGAAAGTCTTTACATACATTAGGTACTCAAAACTTACATACCTAGGTATCTTAACCTATTTAAAGATATGTCCTAATTCAGAAACAAAAAAATTATATGAAAATCTCAATGGATGGATGGATGGTGATCTTCGGTATTGGTATATTTCTTTTACCTTTATAATAAGCTGATTTTTGATTGATTACCTACCTAAATGTCGTCGTCGATCTGATCGAGATCGCTTACATAATTGTATTGGTTGAAACATTTTAATCCGACATGGCATACACCTTCCATGCATTTTTGTTTTTTGTCACTGCATCCACAACGGGACGACCGGCAACCAGCTTTGCATTGACATGAAATAAGTTCAAGATCTTTTAATGATATTGAAGCTTCTGATGAAGTAACTGGTGTTAGATCACCGGATTCTATGATTTTCCATCCATTCTCTGTGGGCGCTGGTAGTGTGGGCTGTGCTACGTCAGCATTCCTCAAACAAAATGTCTGGTAGTTGGCTCTTTGCACGTGAAGGCGAAATGCTTGTCGTGTCGGTGGTAATTTATCTAGCTCTTTAATGTTCTGGAACATTGATGCTCTCAATTCGTCTAGGTTTTCTGATACCTGAAGCCCCGATTTCTTGTTTGTGTACATAAGAATAGCAAATCTTTCAGCTTTCAAAAATTGATCTTCCGTAACTTGTGGGCTTGAACCGAAATTTGTGAGAAGTTTATAATTATTTTGGAAAATCGGCCAGGTTGATATTTTTGTGTGCCCTGACAATGCGCTCGTGGTGTCTCATCCAGTTAAGCTGTGATAAGCCAGCAATGATGTTCTTTTATCATTTGTCATGTTTTCTTGAATATTTTTAACGTCAACATATTTTGGCTGTTTCTTAGTGCCAGATTTAAACCACACATGGTTTGGTAGTTTCTCATAGTAGTGAATCAAAAGCAGTAGCACATCAGTATCGCGACAGTTGACTATCCATCAACGTTCTTTTCGATCGGTATGATAATAATTCCATCAAGTCTGGTACTCGTGAAAAGAGAAGACAAACTGTCATTCCGATCGAGCACCAAATAACAGGACGTGAGACACTACTGCCTTCCAAATGGAGTAAATTCATACATTCTATTGAAAACAAAGCCCGTCTATCCGATTTTATGTCAAAGGAAATTGCCAATCAATCATCAAACCTTCAAGACACGCAGGAACTTCTAACTTCTAGTGGATATTTTGACGCAGATCAGATTAGCACTAATGCACAGAGAATCGTGGACCATTTAAGGAGACTCAAGAGTAAGCTGACACCTGGTTCATCCTACATGGGATAGACTGCAAGCGAGCGGGTTTTGAGAGATTGATAGTCAACTGTCGCGATACTGATGTGCTACTGCTTTTGATTCAGTACTATGAGAAACTACCAAATCATGTGTGGTTTAAATCTGGCACTAAAAACAGCCAAAATATGTTGACGTTAAAAATATTCAAGAAAACATGACAAATGATAAAAGAAAATCATTGCTGGCTTATCACAGCTTAACTGGATGTGACACCACGAGCGCATTGTCAGGGCACACAAAAATATCAACCTGGCCGATTTTCCAAAATAATTATAAACTTCTCACAAATTTCGGTTCAAGCCCACAAGTTACGGAAGATCAGTTTTTGAAAGCTGAAAGATTTGCTATTCTCATGTACACAAACCAGAAATCGGGGCTTCAGGTATCAGAAAACCTAGACGAATTGAGAGCATCAATGTTCCAGAACATTAAAGAGCTAGATAAATTACCACCGACACGACAAGCATTTCGCTTTCACGTGCAAAGAGCCAACTACCAGACATTTTGTTGGATGAATGCTGACGTAGCACAGCCCACACTACCAGCGCCCACAGAGAATGGATGGAAAATCATAGAATCCGGTGATCTAACACCAGTTACTTCATCAGAAGCTTCAATATCATTAAAAGATCTTGAACTTATTTCATGTCAATGCAAAGCTGGGTTGCCGGTCGTCCCGTTGTGGATGCAGTGACAAAAAACAAAAATGCATGGAAGGTGTATGCCATGTCGGATTAAAATGTTTCAACCAATACAATTATGTAAGCGATCTCGAGCAGATCGACGACGACATTTAGGTAGGTAATCAATCAAAAATCAGCTTATTATAAAGGTAAAAGAAATATACCAATACCGAAGATCACCATCCATCCATTGAGATTTTCATAATTTTTTTTTGTTTCTGAATTAGGACATATCTTTAAATATGTTAAGATACCTAGAAGTTTTCGACAATTATTCTGTCTTTTTACCCGACGGCGACGTTAGGAGGAGTGTAATGTGTTAAGGTCTAATGTGTGAATCTGTGTGTTTCTGTACATACATATATTACAGTTCGGAACTCTGCCCCAATTACTTCACAACGACTGGAAACGTGGCCATGTCTGTGCTATACTACATTGGTCGCGGTCCGGTCCCGCCCGACCGCTACAGCCAGCATGACGCTACCAACGATCACTTAAATGACTGTAGCTCCGTTGTTTATTACTCTATCGTTATGATTTAAAGTTCACTATGATCCTCTTGAATACAGCTATGCGCTTTATTATAACCTAAATTTCCAAAATCCTGATAGTTACCGAGCTATTTAAAAAAAAAAAAAAATTTTTTTTCGAATTGTCACTTTTTTGTATTTAGTTTCGTATTAGTTTAACATAAACTATTGTAAGAGATCGAATAATCCTCATTCTATTAGCTTTTTTTTGACATCTTAATGAAGGAAATCGGTCGAGTAAATATCGAGATATACCGCCTAGAATGACAGGCCCGGCCGCCATCTTTATGACGTCATAACTATCCCCTCCACTATTTTAGAAAGTGACTACCGTACTTATGGTTTTCAGGAGAACAGCCCGAACACGTACATACCAGTTGTCGGTATGGCCGAGCTATGTCCCACGGAAACCGTTATTTGAAGGGTTTTTCAGAAATGGATCTTGTTCTTTCCGTTTAGAAGCTACGATGCCACAGACAGACACACAGACAGACGGGAGGCGTCAAACTTATAACACCCCTACTTTTGCGTCGGAGGTTAAAAATAAAACATCGTGAACACATTTAACAGGGTCCGGCCGGACAACAAAATTGTTTCCGACTTCTTTACCCGTCCGCGTCATACTCATTGAGATGCTAGCTGGTAAAGACTACTATCGAGTGAATCAGTGTACCTATACACGTCAGGAGAATTAGACCAAGTGAAGCAGGGAGGCGACTCGAGGCGCGGAAGCCGCCGACTAATTGCGATATCGGTAAGGTAGTTAGGATTGACAGGCGACACTTCGTGCGGATCTGCCATGTGCTATGTGTGTGAAGGCGAGGCTTCGTTCGGATCTGCCGTGTGCTATGTTGCCAGGACGTCATATTAATATATGTATGTAGGCGAGGCTTCGTTCGGATCTGCCATATGCTATGTTGCCAGGACGTCATATTAATAGATGTGTGTGTGTAGGCGAGGCTTCGTTCGGATCTGCCGTGTGTTATGTTGCCAGGACGTCATATTAATAGATGTGTGTAGGCGAGGCTTCGTTCGGATCTGCCATATGCTATGTTGCCAGGACGTCATATTAATAGATATGCGTAGGCGAGGCTTCGTTCGGATCTGCCATATGCTATGTTGCCAGGACGTCATATTAATAGGTGTGCGTAGGCGAGGCTTCGTTCGGATCTGCCGTGTGCTATGTTGCCAGGACGTCATATTAATATATGTATGTAGGCGAGGCTTCGTTCGGATCTGCCATATGCTATGTTGCCAGTACGTCATATTAATAGATGTGTGTAGGCGAAGCTTCGTTCGGATCTGCCGTGTGTTATGTTGCCAGGACGTCATATTAATAGATGTGTGTAGGCGAGGCTTCGTTCGGATCTGCCATATGCTATGTTGCCAGGACGTCATATTAATAGATATGTGTAGGCGAGGCTTCGTTCGGATCTACCATATGCTATGTTGCCAGGACGTCATATTAATAGATGTGCGTAGGTGAGGCTTCGTTCGGATCTGCGATGTGCTATGTTGCCAGGACGTCATAATAATAGATGTTGTTTTTATCTATCTATAGTGACGTACACCTCATCACGGTGAGTGGATGGACAAGTAGCCCTCGCGGGCTTACCTTGATTCCAAAGAAAGCAAAACAATAGAACTGTTAATCCCCTACATGGCATACTATTAAATTCGTTCCCAACATTATCTGCGTGTACATATACAAAATGACGATGAAATTTGTAGTATGGACAATTTTCATGAGGCAGTTTGTGTTTAATATGATAGGTACGTGAGTATCTTTTTCAACACGAAATGCGCGTTTGAAATAACACGTTTTTATGGACAACCGGCATGGGTGACTGTGCCCAAAAATTCATAAGAAGATTAGACACAGTCAATATAATCACTCTTCGCGAAACCACGCTTGGAGAGGCGCCATGGCAGCTACAAGGCGACAAAGAAGAAGAGGTCGTTGTCTAATTTATTAACTGAAGCGAAACTGAAGCGTTTAAAAGTAAAGGAATGAAAGTGAATGTAAACAAGACAAAAGTAATGGTACTGGAGAGGAATGAAATAGTGTCCGAATGCTCGTAATGATTGAGGATGAAAAGCTGGAAAAAGAGAACGAATTCTTACAAGTGCATTACAAGACGCATGATCGAAAATGTGAAGGAGATGTTGAAAAGAAAGTGAAATCTGGCAATGAAGTAAATAGAAACGACGCACGCTATTATGAACAGCAAGAGTATATCCACTAGGTCACGTTTGGCTGTCCATAGTAGAGTAATGTGATGGCCCCTGCCCTACACTGATGTACGGGAGTGAAGTTGAGCATGGCAGACGAATCTTGAAAGCAGGATTGATTCTGTGGAAATGTGTGCGTGGATGAGATGTGTGGAGTTACAATGAATGATAGGGACCGACAGTGCAGTATGACAAAATGTAATTTCGTTCTTGCGCACACCTCTGAAGGAAGACCTGCTCGACCAGTTGATTCCTTTTCCATCCTTTTAACTCACTTAGCCCACCGCCACCGTACCGGTCTGCTTTCGCTCGCTAGTAGGTATAATACGTATGATGACTATGTGCATAGTCGTCGTACCCGTAGGTAACCCAGTTGACTTAAGACATCGTTACTGCCGCCGCGCCGCCGCCGGGCAAACAATGTGGCAGAGGTGACTCCTAGAGGTGAACCTAGGCAATAATCGTTTGAGGGCAATTTAATTAGCTCAACGCTATTGAGTGGCACTGTACACGTAAGTAAGTTGTAAGTTCATATAGGTACTCACATAAATGCATTTTTCAGGTTGGATAAATCCATCAATCAATACTTCAATACTAATAATAAATCTGTAAGGGATGGTCATGAAGTGAGTTACTTTGTTGTATGAGATACTGCGTTTCTAAACTCTATGTATGATACTAAAACTAAATTGACGATTTTTAGAAATCTTTTCTGTATGTATGTAAGTATGTATGTATGTTCCTCCACAGATCGTCCGAATTCAATGAAACTTAGTACAAACACATTTTACTATACATGACACAGGATAGGCTTAATAAAGGCTTCCGGTTACGCTAAAATGTGGCGCTCATTCAAACCGAATTGTTCCGCGCGCCGAAATAAAGGTACGGTAGCGGGCTAACTTACTTTCTTCTTTTTAAATAGAAACTTCACGCGAGCGAAGCCGCGGGCAAAAGCTAGTACAAATATAAATGCATTTCAAATCACAATGAACATAATTTATTATAATTCACAAAACCTTCTCAATTCAATAAAGACATTTTATTCCGTACTACCAACAGTATACAAATTTACGATAGAATCTTTTAATTGCCACCCCTAAAACATTTGAGGAAAATTCTTGTTACATATCGATGGTGCCGGTCACACATTCATTGTAGGATTAATATTCATAATAACTAGGTATAAGTATGTAATTTGACGTGTGATAAGTACATACTAGAATAGAAAGAACAACATATAATTATTTTTATTTAGGTACTTACATAGGTACCACTCCCTCCACTACTAGTAACAATGCTTATTCAGGATCAAGTAAATAACTCTGCGTACAACACCAAATAAGAGTTATCAAACCTACGACAAGCCGTGTTGGCTTCTTGTGAATGTGAACGGGGTAAGTAAACGACAGATGGCCAATTTATTATCATATCATTCACCTTCTAACACGTTTTTTAGTTTTCCGTACTTCGTATGGAAGCCTACTACACATAGTAAATAAACAATAAAGGGGGGTCCCCATACATGAAAAGTGTTTTATTTTTTGTGCTGTGAAACCTCAGTGTGCGAGTCGGACTCGCACTTAGCCGGTTGTTTTGCTTTGTTTAATTGCTCTAGGTAGGTATCGTAAAAACGGTCATACACAAGCGTCAAGAGTCAAACTTGGTGTGATTATTGTGTAAACCCGAAAAAAACGCCCAATGGTGGTACGGAAACCTCGGTGCGCGAGTCCGACTCGCACTTGGTCAGTTTTTTTATATATCTTTTTTTAAATAATAATGTTACCCGTTAATGAGCTTGTAAAATTCAAACCACGAAGGAGTGGTTCATTGGCTCGGCGCGCGGCGATGTGATGGGATGCGGCAATGCGACGTTGCCGCTCAGACGACACGTCGAGAGGCTGTCGAGGAGTGCGAGCGTGATGGAGCGAGAAGTGCGCAAGAGACAGCGCCGGCACAGCGCGGGCCCGCAACTCGGCACACCTGCTGCCGTGACTGAGCCACTTTTTGACTAAATATTTTTTTTTGTATATCGAGTACGAGAGTGGTTTTATTTTACGGCCAGCTAAGAAATTCTCATCGCGTCGTCGCCACCGCGCCAGCTAAGTAGAAAGTTTCTTTTTGATTTACGGATAAAAAACGTCGTCACTCTAATGGCTTTGTACAGGCATGTGCACATAAATGACATTCATGTACGAAGACTTAAAAAGCCATCGGGCCGCCGCGCCGCCGTTGCGCGTTGCGTCGTTGTTGTCGTAAAATATTATATACTAACAATACCATATATAGTACAATACTAATAAATAAAGCGAAGTTTCTGCGGGCGGGCGACGACGACCGTGTAACGTAAGTCAATATTGGAATATACTTATAATTCGAGAACCACTTTATCGATTTACATAAGGTTTTAACTGTTATATTCTGTCACTTCTCAAGATAGTTTAGGCTATTAACTATCCTATAGTTTTACAAATAATATATAACGCTACATCATCGGCGGCCGGAGCTGTAAGCAAAAAGTCACGCGAAACGAAGCCGCCCCGGCAAAAGCTAGTAATAAATAAATTTGTGCCCAGACTCACTACACTTCTGTATTTATATAGACAGACTTGCTACACTTCTTCATTTATACAAACTTGCTACTACACTTCTGTATTTATACAGACTTGCTACACTTCGGTTTTTTTTCTGAGTTCTCAGGAAAAACCGATGATATATCTATCTGGTTACCTATATACTGACAACATAATATGCAGAATGCAACAAATATATAGTAAGTAGGTAATTAATAATTATGGTAAACTAACTACAATAATACTTTATTGAGAAAAATATTATTATGTTTTATGCTAAACAAAATATTATCTCACGAAAATTGTAAATACAGATAGGTACTACCAGCGCAAAAAATAAGTGCCCATCTCGGTAAACTGGTGGAGTGCGGTTGCTTCGTTACGTTGTTGGAAGGTCGTTGCGCTAACCATAACCTAACCTAACGTAGTCGGTTCGTGTCGTAGCTATTTTTTCCGGTCGCATTTTTTTCCCAGCTGACGTCGAGCAGCAAGCTGAAACTGTATTTTTCGTCTCCCCAAACCGAGGATCGTACGAATGCTGATAATGGTTGGAAGTTAAAATAATGCATTTAAGAGAGAAGCAGGCACGCACGCCTCCGCGCCGCCCCCGGCCGGCCGGTATGCGCCACTGCCTGCCGCCCGCCAGTGCCGGAGACAACGGAAGATAGTGTCACACAGTGCCTCCGCTGTCCCGCCCGCCGCCGCCACTAGCGTACCTCGCTGATCGCTATCGGAACGTTGCCCGAACGTTGTGACGCGACGCGGTCGGCGTTAGTGGGCGTAGCGTGATGCCTTGAAGCCACCTCTGCCCCCGCTGAAGTCAGACTGGACATTCAAAGTCAATATAGGCGATATAGTCCCATAGAACTTGATCTGTCATCTTCAGTCCTCCCACCCAGAGCTAGACTCATTAGACAAACGAGACACTAGTACCTACCAATTGATACGATTGTGGTCGTAGTGTCTTTGGGACCTACCCGTAAGCTAAATTACGTCCGGCCTAACCTGAAGCGAACACACGTACGCACACAAATGCATTTCTCTAATACAAATGCATGGCCTGAGCACTACTACACTCGCAGAATTTTATGCTCACCGTCATGCGTGATTGTATTTGTACGCCTCAGGTTAGAACGAACGACCTATACATAATTTCCTTCGAATTCCACTAAAGATTGTTTAACCAAAATAATGGTAAAACATTTTCGCGTAAAATCTGAAAGTTAGCGTACCACAGCGCAACGATGCGATGGGTAGAGTCAAGTTAGTGACCCGTAAAATTAAATTGGCGGTTTTAAATAAATGTATAAATATACTAAAATTGCACTAGTTCGTGGAAAATGGTCGATCGCCGCTCCTATGTACGCGTATAATATGTTCATAACTGCATCCGCTTTACAGAATTTCTGAAACCCGCAGCTCATTTTGTCGATTATGAAACGAGGCTTCAGCTGCGGGCTGCGCTGCGATGGAAGGCGCAGGCGTAACTGTTGGATGTTGGGCAAATTTGCAGACACTAGATTGGTGATTATTGAGGTCGGCGGCGGCGGTGTACGATAGTTAGGTGAACGTCATTATAGGTAACCCCGCCCGAGTCAACATACGAACCGCGGTCGTGCGGCGGCGGGGGAGTCGGCGGAGCTGGGTCGGGACGAGGTGTGTGGTCGTTGTCCGTCCGTAATTGAATAGCGCCGCTGACAGTCCTTCGGGAGAATTGCATTGTGTGTGCCTGTGTGTGGAAAGACAGCGACGACGGAAGGACGGACGTACGGTCCTCGCAATTGGGGCACTTTCACTGAAGTATCGGAAGATTAGCGTGGGAATTATGCCATTGCATTTTGCCAGTCTTTTGTCAGTCAATTACGTGAATAAGGAAAAGCGTCGCGCTGTCAAACAATGCAGCAAGGTACGAGAATGATCGTTAGCTGTCGACAACGCCGTTCTAAACACATTGAATAGAATATGAACTAGCGAAAAAAAAACGGCCAAGTGCGAGTCGGACTCGCGCACCGAGGGTTCCGATCACCACGTAATTGGTAAGTTTTTATCATTTCTTGTTTTGCTCTAGAGTTTGCACTATAATCAATTAATCACACCAAGCTTGACGCCAAGCAAGATGGAGCAAAAACAAAAAACATGTTCTTGTACGGAGACCCGCCTTAATTTATTTTTTTCTTAGGATATACGCCATAATTACACAAAATTGCAACCGGCTACCTATTACGGTTTCAAAGATACAGCCCTTTAAAAGTAGGACGGGCAGACGGCGTAGGTTTAATAATAGGGTCCCGTACGGATAGGAAACCCTAAAAAAGGAATGTATTATATGATTTAAAGCACACAAATCAAACGTATTCCACTCGATTTAGCCAACTGGCGGCCGCTGGTCGTGGGGCTTTAACATTTTTGGCGCCGAGTCCTGCAATGAGAGAATGCGCATCGCATTAAACCCGCCTTAATTGTGTGTTCCATGTTTTATGGTGTACAATAAAGATATTAAATATACAAAATGTTGTATATCAATACTAATAATAAATCTGTAAAGGATGGTCATGAAGTAAGTTACTTTGTTTTATGAGTTACTGCGTTCGTAGACTCTATGTATGATACTAAAACTAAATTGACGATTTTTGGAAATCTTTTCTGTACGTATGTATGTTCCCCCATAACTCTTAAGCCGATCAACCGAATTCGATGAAACTTAGTACAAGCACATTTGATTATACGGGACGGGACACAGCGTAGGCTAAATAAAATTTAGTTCCGGTTACGCTAATATGTGACTCCCATACAAACCGAATAGTTCCGCGCGCCTAAATAAAGGTACGGTAGCGGGGCTTACTTTTCTTCATTTTAAAAAACGAATTTCACGCGAGCAAAGCCGCGGGCAAAAGCTATTTAGAAATATCAAATGTAAATAGTTTGCCTTTGCCCTCGTGTAACCGGAGGATCCCGAAATCGGTTTTCGGAGAATATAGTAAATTCAATCAGCGCAGCGGGTTAGTCAAAGCATTAAAAATTCCGTTTCGTAGAACGAATTGGTGTGGATAGAGCGATGACCATTCACCACAAGGAGTACTGATTGAACCAAACGTTTGGGTGGGTGAATGATTAACTAAGGTATAAACGTACGTGCGGTACGTTTACGTTATACCTTCAATGTGAATTCATTGAATTACATGCGACTCTACAAGTGGAAATAGAGTACAACACTATGTTGTAATATAATGTATGCGCTGCTAGCGAGTCTGCTAAAGTTAATGTTTGATAAGGTTTTAAATTTTGCATAATACTTTTACAGCCCGTTAAAACCTCGACTTTGTCACACTCACATCGCTAGAGTGTGCTTTCGGCGAGTGTATTTAACCTGTCTTTAACCTGGTTATCTTCAAACGTTGTCGTATCAACAGGCTTAGACAGCTTAGCAACAGTTCGTAAATCTGCTAAACTATGTCATGACGCCTCACTGGGCGTGGTTTCGCGAGGAGAGGTGGTTTTGGCTCTGTCGACTGCACCATTGATCCCTCGGCACAGCCATCCATATTGATTTTAGCATGCAGCACTATTATCCAGAAAAAAAACCACGAGAAACATCGATAATCAGGAGAGACGGTATTTCGTACGGCAGCACGCCAAACTATCTCAGGATCTCAGCAAACAACCTCTTATAAATACAACGATCCAAGTGGCACTCGTCAGTAGGACCACAATACCGGCGCGCCCTCGCGGCCAGCTTCGGCGAACTTCTCAAGTGAGATTAATCGCTGACATCTCGACAGCATCGCAGTTGGCATGAAACACCAATCATAAATCGCAGAGCTCCTCCGCCGCCGCCGCCGCTTCAACTTTTACAGACGCCGACGAGCGCACTTTGTTCCCTGAAACTTGATTAACTATGACAATGAGTTCAGCCTCTACGCCAAACTCGAGGCTGCTAAAGTCATTTTACAGCGCCTTTACCTCTCGGGTTGTTGGAAATATGTTTCATCCGTTCGTATAATTTCATAACGTGCGGAAACGAAGAAGGTTTCATACTAGGGTATCCGAAATTCAACTGTAAATACAAATATTTTCATGTAATGTATTCAACCTCAATCCGAGCAGTGTCAGGTTTTCCCTTCGTCGGATCCGACACCGTATACGAGAACGTTTAATCATTACGCGAAATCAAAGCTGGGGGCTCGGCAACGATTTTCAAATACAAAGGAATTGAGGCTATTTTCAAGACGTTGGATTGCCGCAATTACCTCAATTCTTTTGTCGTGACCGCGGACTCCTGTCTTCTTCGCAACATGCCACTTAGCACGAACTCCCATCCCGTGGCCCACACGCTAGCTCACGTCGCTATTAGCGTTGCCTGCCACTTGTGTTGTCGGCTTTCGCAGACAAGCTTTCGCCAACGCACAGTGCGTTTGCAATAGTGCGTCGAGTTCAAGGTTGTTGAGGTTATTCTTATTCTACAGTACTCTCGCTCGTTATCTAAAATGTTTTCCAAATTCTTGAAATAGCGTTAATAACTTTACTTCAATTAAATTGCCCCTGTCAGAAAACTTTCTCAATATTTACAGCGTTCTCCCAACTGCTACGTCAAATGAAGCAAGGTATTCATGGAAACAAGATATTTTTTATATTTTTTAACCGACTTAAAAAAAAGGAGGAGGTTCTCAATTCGACTGTATTTTTTTTATGTTTGTTACTTACCTAGGAACTTTCGACTGGGTGAACCGATTTTGAAAATTCTTTTCTTATTTGAAGGCTGGTGCTTCCCGTGTGGTCCCATTTCAATTTGGTCAAGATCGGATTGGAAAGCGAGGCGGAATCGCGAGGCCGAAGGCCGAGCGATTCCGCCGAGTACATTAATAGCAAAAAATTACTAAAAAAAACTGTTAAATAAAAAACTATTTAAAAAAATATAAAAACCGCCTTCAAAAATGTATGAAATAAAAAAAATCGAAACCTAGAGTTGAAGGCGGTGCTAAAGCAAGCAAAAATAACCGACCACCTTCAACTCTAGGGTTCGATTTTTTTTATATCATACATTTTTACTCAATAGTGTGTTTTAGATATATTATACACGAACATAGACAAAGGAAGAACCTTTTATTAAGCTAAATAAAAGGAATCAGAAAGAACAAACGAATCACATTAACCTCCATTTGGATTCGTAGTAGTCTCTCGTTGGTCGTAGTCAAGTAATATAATTATGCAAGACACGACACTATCAATTTGCTGCTGATGGCGAGTAAATTTGCCGATAGCAAATCTACTTTTTGCTGATTCCTTTACCGAATAATTACAGACGAAATCGGCAGCTCCAACGCTGGCTCCCGCCACCGCATTATTCATAGAATATTTTGAGAGCGGGTCGAAGTTAGTTATCGGCGGTTCCGCCCTGATTCTATCCCAGTTATTCCCTTTTCCGCCTCGTTCCTATTCAATTACCGATGTAATTAACTCGAACTGCATTCGGTGAAGTTGCGAGTTCTCTTTATTTAACTTTTGCAGAACAATCGGCGGATAATAGCGCTGCTTCTACGAGTATACCCAACTTCTGTAGGTTATTTATTCGTACAACTGTGTTCGTGCTGCTTACTACACACTACTCGTACACTATTGTCGCACTGTAAAACTTGGTAGGTATGCCTCCTCACATACTCGCACACACAACTCGGTAAATGAAACAAAGCCACTTTTGGAATTTTGTTGTTGGAAAAATGTTTCATATTAGTTAATTATTGTTTGATCGACGTTATCTAACATACACTTTGTAAATATTTTCTCTAGCACAAATGACTGCGGCCCTTCTCACCACCGTCGTCGTCGTCGTCCGCCACCGACCGGCGACCGCTGACCGCTAGCATTACACATATTGATTGTAATTGTATTGGCTTTTGTAAAGGTTAATTTGACAAAATTTTGCTTAAATAAAATAAAAAAAATAACACTGGTATTTACTTAAAAACGGCCCCAAAAATATTGATTATAAATTGTTTTTATTTATTCAGGAATCCTTGATATACAAAGTTTTTTTTTTTTATGGAAACTGACACGGTTGGCTACATCACCTATAACATCCGTGATGTCAGCCCATAACACCAGGTGAACTTGGTGCCACGTCAGTGCTTCCGTTTTACCGCTCTATTTTTCCAAGCGGCGAAAATATTATGTTATTTGTAAGGATATTCAATATTTGTACGAGAATACGGCAAATAACGTAACAGTGAGCGTCATAGTATACCGTGGAACGTTTAAAGCGTTCCTTGAATGTACTCTTTCACACTCAATAGTCTCGTAAACTCGAGACAATTTCAATTCGTTTGGTAGAGAGAGGGAGGGAGAGAGATAGAGAGAAAGGGAAAGAAAGAGAGAGAGAGAGACTAACGAAGAAACTAAGACAAGACATAAGTGCCTATAGATGAGCAAGTTCTTTATTAATTTCTCCGTCGATTCCCAAACAATAACAAAGGCGGCGCGGAGGCAAAGATTTGTTTCTGCCGAGCGCGGCAAGAAGGTACAAGCTGACACAATAATTCCACGAGACAGTCAACATTTGTTTCATTTCTGAATACGTAATGAGAGCCGCCTATTGTTCCCGCGGTCGCTGCTCGTTAGAACAATGCCCCACGATGATGTCTCAGAAAAACCTTCGCGATCCAGCCACATGTTTCCAGCCCCTTACTGTACGTGCGCGACAATCCCCTTGCATATTATCCTACTGTTGAGTAATTTCACCGTCACTGATCTCTTGCTCCAGCTGCAGAAATAGAAGAATGTAGACTATGCGTCATCTTTAGAACGTAAAGTGAGCAAGTTTACTGTTTCTACGTTGTAAATGAAACTTCGGAGCCTTGTCGGGTCGGGATCTGCCGGCGGCGGTGGTGGGGGGCGGCATTGAGGCGGAGTATCGCTCATCAACGAGGAGGTCCATAAATACCGCGATCCTGTAACGGTTTAGTTCCCCAACTAGGCTGCTTATGAAAGTTTGAAAATGTGTCGATAAAGTTTTACGTGTCCGGGGGAGCTCGCTGTCTGCCGCCTTAACGAGACAAACAAGTTGCCGCTTCAGGGGCAACGAGGAATAAAGCTTCCGCAGTTTATACAACAATACAGCACATCGCCTCAGCAGTGTGGGCTGAATCTTTTATATTCTGTGGCTGAAGCTCGCAATTGTTATTACTTTTTAATGATGCACCAATTTTCAACATCGAGAATCGACTTCAGACCTTAAATCGGTAGTTAAGTGTTTCATGAAGAATTTATTGATAGCACAATAACTTCATTGTTGAAATAGAGAATAGGTATAGTTCCAGGTCCAGGGATCTAGCTTATTTCCGACGACGCGACGGCACAGGTGGAGAATAGGGAACAGCTAAAACATTTGTTCCAATTAAGCCGAATTTATCGAAGGTCGAGCACGGTGAGTGAGGGACGATGACTGGCACACGCTTAGCACCGAAACGCATAATTGAGTAGCGCGCTGCTCCGCTGACGGCGACGGCTAGAGTGAGATCGAGGTGGCTAGTTGGCTGAGCGGACGTGACGTCACGCGCGCTCTGTTGTATCGCAGGACCTCGCCTCGGGCTAAAAAATGCTATTAACTGGTGGAAGCAGAAACGTGCCTCGGCGCAGCCTGTGAACTGACAACTTCACCGCGCTAACCTCTCCGGGCGCGCCCTCCGTCCGAGCCGCCCCGCTCGTCCTCGCCAACCCATACCGCGCCGCGTCCCGCCCGCTACCAGCCGCCATGATTTATATAGGTTTTTGACGTTTATTGGAAGCCCGACTAGATTTATTAGGAGAGGGACATCCGACTGAACGCTCTTCCTTAACATTGTCAACGGTCTAAATTGAAGTCGGCGTAAATCAAGGTACCTATATTATTTAAAGGAAATTTTGATCGAAGAATGAATAATTGCGCCTAAAAAGCTAGATTTATGTAATTGGGATTCTTTTTTGTTTTCGGGGAAAGTAATATTTGTATACCTGATAAACAAGAATTATCAAAGATGATAGATTTTTACTAACAATTAGTACTAGTGGGATATAAAATAAAAAGAGCCATTTTATAATCATTTCTATTGCTTGAGGAAATTACAAAGCCAACAATTTATACGCAATCGTAACAGGCAATAACGCCGAGAGTGCTTAAATGTACCGCAGCGGTACATCAAGTTACAAATGGGCGCACTAGTGTGATTGCTCGCCCCTAGTTCGACTAAGCGACAACATTACTCCACACATAGCTAGCTGCCTACAAATACAAATATGCGTACAAAACAACACACACTATGCCATCCAACAGATAGTCTAGAATCTAGATTACAACACAGTTGGTCAATATTATGTGCTTGGTCAACAGAAGACTAATACCGAAGCGCTAAGCGGCAATGAGACGAAATTTAGTAGAATAGAATGAAAGTCACAATGGTCATAATTGGGTTTACTAAAGGGAAAGTTAATAATATGAAGCACGTGTTTAAACAGGTAAGAAATTTTACAATTTTTTTTGAGAAATAAGTAGAAAATAAACATAATAAACAGACAAGTAGAAATGCTGTAGCCGGGCTATCTGTGTATTCGAATCCAATTACACGCCCGACTACAGCATTTCTACTGACCTTCCCTTGTTTCCTTTATTTTTTTAGCATTTCCGAGCGCTAGACAATGATACTCGATGAGGTTTGAAGAAAAACTATTTTCAAGTGGAGAACCTTCGAAGTGTCTGGCTAATTTATAAGACTTCCTGATACCTAAATGTTCGAGGACAAAACACTATAACTAGTTGTTGATTAGCTAAAATGACATTCTGATGACATTTGTCGCAGCGATGTTTTGCCTGCGCTGCGCAGATGCAATGTTTATCATAGAATGATCTGCGACACAAAAAATGTTAACGCTGTTCTTGCAATACAAGAGTTTGTGTGAACTGTAGCAACTATCAATGGTTGCAAAGAAAGGAGTGTGCACTGCACGGATAACGATTCAGACTTTAGGAAATATGTAGAACTAAATGAAGAAGTTTATACCCGTGAGAGAACTGGGCGCTAAACTACACGACGATACAGCCGCCTAGAGACGCCTTCGTGCGCCATCACAACACAGACGGGGAACGACCACTAAAACTTTTAATCAACGTTTTATGTTTAATCGTAATCTCATCTTATCGAGCTTTACGATCTACGACGCGACAGGCGTTGTGTCTCCGGGAGAACGTACAGACGAAGTACCTAACACAGACGCTGTCGTCGTTGTTTCCCGCAAGATTTTGCGATGCAGCTCTACAGAACCAGACAATGACTTGTAACTGCTTGTGAAGCCGAGCGACGACGACGTGGACTTACAGAGGGAATACAGTTTTAACAATGAAAATGTTCGCAGATTATAGCTTTAGCAGAAATTTTGAGACGATCCAATCGACCGGAGCGGACGAGACCAGAGAGAAATGGCGCGATCATGCAGAAAATAAAATGGAAATCGATAGTCCTAGGGGCATTTGGTCGTGTTTTATGTAAACGAGCGGAAGGATGGCGGCGACAAGGAGTTGAGGTATCGGGTAAAAATTCACCTGCGGCGTCACAGAATTGCCTCGGGACTTGTATAAGATATGAGGGAATGGATAGGAAGCCGGCAGGACGCCTCGGAATCGCTTCCCGACCGTCCCGCCGCGCGCCGCCCGCCGCCGCGCCGGTTCTGCCGCCTTTGCGGTCGCCGCGCCTTCGGATCGGAATGGATCGTCCGTGTCGCGGCCGCGCGCCCCGCCCCCGGCGCATGTCCCACGAGTACCGGAGTACCGGACGACGCCTCCGCCGAATCCCGCCGATCGCACATCTCCGCGAAATAATGCACGAAGAAGATATTATTTATTAACCCCCGACGCAAAAAGAGGGATGTTTATAAGTTTGACGTCTATGTCTGTCTGACTGTGGCATCTTAGCTCCCAAACTGATGGACTCTTTGGATGCGGCTTTATTACATACACATAATATGTATATATGTAGGTATATCATAGTATTTGCATGTATATGTTCACGTCCATTTGTTTTATCTTTTACTAGCTTTTACCGGCGGCTTCGCTCGCGGTATACTCGGTTTAATAGCAAATACGATTTAAACGCAAATATGATAATAAACGATAGCTTCTTTATATTCTCTCTCTCTCTCTCTCTTTCTCTCCCGTCCATACTTTACTTTCTTTGATACTGCTCAGCCCTAAGACTATTTAGCGTGATGGTATATACTCTATAGTGAGCCTCAAGAACTCTTTCCACTGGTGCAAACCGCATCAAAATATGTTGAGTGGTTCCGGAGTTTATCTCCAACATGATCGACGTTCCATTTTATAAGAAGTAGAGAGTAGAGATAGAGAAATAGATGCTTTAAGAGTCCGTAATACCTCACATTTAATTTTTTTCGCACGATCCTCTGTTATATCAGCAATACTGCAACAATCACTCTGTAAATATATGTATTGGGTACTAATGCTAGTTGTTATGTTATGTTAGGCGATAACATGATTCCATTACATTCATCTACTCTATCTCGACAGAAAAAATCAGTGGCGCTGACCATGACACCGCGATACGGAACCCTCGGTGCGCGAGTTCGAATCGCACTTGGCCGGTTCTTTTTTAATCATAGCACTAGTCACTACGTCTTCGGCGGCCTGAGCTGTGAGCAAAAAGTTACGCGAAGTGAACCCGCAGGCAAAAGCAAGTAAAGTATATTTTGATTTCGACTTGATTTTGATATTTTGATATTAATTATATGACTCATCTTCTCACTTGCAACCTTCACCAAGTATAACACTGCAGCACACATCGGTCCACCTCGACATCAGCATTCCATTTACAACCATATAGTTTCGCCGCGCTAATAACGGATACCTACGACTCAAAATGAAAACACCACAAAACGCCTTATCCTTTTTCGCGACATTATTTCGTCGGGTATGCCTCGTTCCTCTGTCGTGCAATCCTTTGATTAGTTCGAGACTGCTCGCGCGAGTGGATTAATGGAGGGTTTCGGCTTTTAGCCGGTGCGTCCGCGGCTCCCTTCAATGGCGCTCGCTTGTGCAGTAAATTCGTTAAGAATTCTCGAGTCGCGTTGTACATTACGTGTAATCCGGCAGAGGTGATTCCAAAAGCTCCATTCCGATCCAATTGCCGAACGAGTGGCTGATCGATAACCTTAATTGCGGTCGTAGATGGAACTGCCGCCATTCAGAGGGACCATCGAGTCAGATGTGATAGGTGGTACGACGGTGATACGGTGGTACGTGTTCTATTGCGCAGGTTTTGAGCATCTTGCCGAGTAGTTGAAACAGGTAACCACCAGGATTGTACGTGTAGTGGAGTGGAACAGATTAAAACCAGGATAGGTGCAGGATTTTGTCAGCCTCGGTAGCTCAGTGGTGCGGTCGGTCGACTGTTGTTAAGCAACCCTGAGCGCGGTTAGTACTTGGATGGGTGCACCGCACGACCGTAGTAGGCTGACCGTGTTTCAGATTCCACGTAAAACTGTAGGTCCCTTCCCTTCTTACCTTACTAGGTGGTACGGTCTATCCCGCCCGGCTTGATACCATCGCACTGAATGAAACGTCGGTCGAAACGGCTATGTAAATAGTTCGTGTTTTCCGTCCAGTTCAGTGTAGCCGACATGAAATGAAGGGAAGCACTGACAAGGCACATAGTTCACCCGGTGCTATGGGATGACATCCCGGATGTTGTAGGTGATGTAGCCAACCATTTCAGTTTCCATAAAAAAAAGGATAAACGACTTCAGGAATGGCGGAAGCGAGCGAGGTGCATCAGACTCGCGCGACGCGGCGAAGTATTCGCGCCAAGATTCTTAACATCAGAATGAGACTTAACATCTAACTAAAATCTCAAATATTTACATAAATTATAAGCTCGAGGAACTCCGGAGATACGCGTCGAGAATAATCACGGCTTATAAATTCAAAACATTTTTCTTCGATTATTATTCAGCTCTTCAGCGGCGGAATCCGCCATTAATACTAAGGAGAGCCCCGACCCGCCCCGACCCGCCCCGGCTCGCCCGGGCCGGCTGAACAGGGCGTATTAATTTAACTTAATAATAAAGCAGATAGATGAGATGCCGTCTGTTTAGTATGGCCATAGCATGTACGGTGCAGGGTCGGGTCGCGGCGCGGCGGCGCGGGGCGAAATTATACTATTGCGTGCGAGAAGTAGCGGGTATAAAATATGACACGTAATCCATTACATACATGTATGTATAATGTAGGAGAAAAACTTACAAGTCTTGTCTTGTCTTCACAAGAGAGCAATATTATGTTTTTTTTATTATCAAACCAGTAATTTCACCTTAACACGTATCAAGTAAGTAGTACACCTAGTAAACATTTTTTTTTTCTTCTCCCGCGAGTTACATGAAGTATGAACGTCGCGTCCATAGAGATGTAATATTACATATGTATGATCGTATCGTTTTTTTTTATGTAAACCAACATGGGTGGCTGTGCCGAGAGACCAATGGTGCATTCGACAGAGCCAAAAACACCTCTCCTCGCGAAACCACGCTCAGTTAGGTGCCATGCCAGCAGATTTGCGGACTGTCTAGCCTGTTAATACGACGTTTGAATATAGTCATTCATCGGGGTCATCGAATTGGTTTGCCTGGTGCGGTGTTGTCTAGTGTTGGGTGCCGGGAGGGATCAGTCATTGTTTTGGGTAAGCTGTTGTTAATAGACTTAAAACAACACAGACATTCCAGCACCAACCTACACTTGCCTCATTATTACATATTAAGTTACTCGTAAATGCCTAACTCAATAATACGTTATTATAGCGTTAACAATACTAGACTATAGTCGTGCTGTCACTGACATCCATGACCATGACTGACAGCCTGTCAGTCATGGTCATGGATACCATAGGTAGGTTATCTATATATATATAGGTACATACTTACGTGTACATACTTACCTGACCATTTGAACTTGTTATCTAGCTCTCAAACTGAATTTGACATTTTGCAAATACAAAATAATAATAATTAAAAGAGATGATCTGTATGTACAAATCGAATTAAATTAATTAAAAGCGTTGAATTTCACAAAGGCAATATCAAATCAACTATGCATGTGCATAACATTAACCAGTCAAATGTTAAAACTGCTTTGGAAGCAATGTTACGATTTGAAAACATTCGTGTGCTGTATTCTGCTATATTGGCTTTCCAATATTTAATATCAATCAATACTAATAATAAATCTGTAAGGGATGGTCATGGAGTAAGTTGCTTTGTTTTATGAGATACTGAGTTTATAGACTCTATGTATGATACTAAAACGAAATTGATGATTTTTAGAAATTGTTCTGTATGGATGTATGTTCATCTATAACTCTTAAACCGATCATGAATTTGATGAAACTTAGTACAATCACATTACCTATACATAGGATACGGTAAATAAAATTGAGTTCCGGTTACGCTAAGATGTGGCTCACATACAAACCGAATGGTTCCGCGCGCCAAAATAAAGGTACGGTAGCGGGCTTACTTACTTTCTTCTTTTTAAATATGAATTTCACGCGAGCGAAGCCGCGGGGGTCATAGAGTAAGTTACTTTGTTTTATGAGATACTGCGTTTGTGGACTCTATGTACGAGTATGATACTAAAACTAAATTGACGATTTTTAGGAATAATTTCTATATGTATGTATGTATGTATGTTTCTCCATAACTCTTAAACCGATCAACCGAATTCGATGAAACTTAGCACAAGCACATTTGATTATACGGGACAAAGGATATGCCAATAAAATTCAGTTCCGGTTACGCTAATTAGTGGCTCTCATACAAACCGAATTTTTCCGCGCGTCGAAATAAAGGTACGGTAGCGGGCTTACTTACTTTCTTCTTTTTAAATAAGAATTTCACGCGAGCGAAGCCGCGGGCAAAAGCTAGTATTATATAGAAAAATGTCACGACGATTTTTGATCCAATCTAAATGTAGTTATCTATAATCTACGCTTAATGCTGACGGACGCCTTCACAGTAAATGAATTCAATGTTTTGATTTCGGATTTGATATTCAGGGCTGATGAATTAAAACCAGATCGCATGACGGGCCGCATTCATAGTTGAGCAGCAGCAAGATAACAATCCCGAGTCGTCGAATCGGCTTCGAGCGATCCGAGTTTTTCGATGTCCTGATTGATGAATCGGCACCTTCCGCAATCAATCACCTCGTGATAGTGTTCCCACTTGCGAGCGCGTAAATGATTTACGTACAGGAATGCTCGTGTGTTTGTGTATGCGCGAGGCGGAGTGTTGTGTGTACGTGCGACAATCAAGCTAAACACAATAAGAACACACTTCGCTCTATATAGAATGTTCTAGTATTGTCTGCGTAAGTTGTTCGGGCAATTCTGCTTAGGCTACACTGAAGAGCGTAAATGTATATCGCAGCGACACGAGTGTCGCCCGCCCGACTCTACCATTTTCGCAGTGTTAATTCGTTCAATCGTTTTAGCAAGCGGGTTGCAGGGACTTTTTATCATCCCAGCAGAACGGTACAGAGAAAGCAATTTTACGTGGAAATGTGTCAAAGAATGAATGCAAGGGATTTGGGATGTCTGAAACATTTCGAAACTAAACTCCTGGTAGCACTAGACTGCATTTTCCACACATTTTTTTTTTTCATTTACAGTTAGGTCTAACTTATTCTTGACCAAGAATTCAGAAATTTCCGCTGAACATCGAAGCATCTACTACCGGAACACGTTTTTTTATTCCATAAAAATTATTGACTTCTAAGTAAACAGTCCAAGGTTTGATATAAATAATAGGTATTTGAAAATAAGGGCCCATAGATATTTTACATCCCAATACCACTTACTAGTCTTTTTTTATGTAATCCATTATGGGTGGCTGAGTCAGAGGGGCCAAAGCACGTGCTCCGATCAGCCAATATCACCTCCGAGAAGGTAGGTGCGCGGTATGGCATCCCTTTGGATTTCTGACTATACTGGACTAGAGGAGAATACAGCCGAGGCTGCTATGCGGGCATTTTACATCCAATACGGTGGTGTCAACTCAGTCGGCTACAATATAAGCCTACCACCTAGTAAAGGACAAGGGAAGGGACCTACAATTTTACACCGGTTCCGAACGGGGAAGCAGCACGTGTAGGTAGACACGTAAAATTTTCCGTAAAAAATAAAACTTATTGGTACACAGCCTCGATAGCTCAGTGGTGCAGACAGTCAACTGTCGCTATTGAATGTTAAGCAACGCTGGGTGCGGTCAGTACTTGGATGGGTGACCGCTGACCGTTTGGAGGCTGACCGAGGTTCGGATTCCTCGTAAAACTGTAGGTCCCTTCCCTCCTAATCTTATTTGGTGGTAGGGTTTAACCCGCCTGGATTGGTACCACCGCACTGAATGAAACGTCGGTCTAAACGGCTATGTAAATAGTTTGTGTTTTCCGACCAGTTCAGTGTAGCCGGCACGATCAAAGGGGGAAGCACTGACATGGCACCTAGTTCACCTGGTGTTATGGGCTGACATCACGGACGTTGTAGGTGATGTAGCCAACCGTGTCAGTTTCCATAAAAAAAATTTAAAAAAACACAACAATACGCCAGCGACAGTAATTTCCCACGATACCCAGAACATAGGGAAGTATCCACAGAGCATCAAATGCGCGCGCCCTGAGCGCGATTTCTCTACAACGCCGTTGAAGCCTGTGGGCGTGGCCTATGACTTACATATGTGTGTTGTGCGTGTGCATTTGTTTTGTGCGTGTGCCTAACTTGCTCCTCTTTGTGTGTAGTGTCGATACTAGCACACACACACACACATACGAAGCGCTAGCAACACTGCGTGTAGTTTTTGGGTTTCAAATATTATCGCTTAGGGCGTCTCTAGTAGGGGGCGCGCGCGGTAGGTATTTGATGCTCTGTGGAAGTATCCCTTCCGCAAATACGAGTACAGTACCCGGCAGTAAATACTGAACATCGAGCTTTAGAATGAGACAACCCGATTAAAGAGCGTTGTCTCTGTCGAACAGAGACGTGCGAGTTCGTGCGACATGGACGACGCTCTACTACCGGATTGTCTGTTTCTAAAGCTCCATGTTCGTTATTTAGGTATACTGCCGCCAGGACGACTATATATAACACTAAGTAGTTTGATAACACTAATATTCACAATATGCAAGAAACAGTACATGTATATGTATAATTCTGTTAACTTATTACAACGGTACTCTCAACAACACACGTACAAAAACACGTTAGACGTTAGCATATCTTGATAAGCCATCCGAGGTAAATTCAGCCACATGGCTTGAGTCTGCGTTAAAACAGGGCTTCGCCGTGTACGCCGCGCCGCACACCGCGCCGCGCCGGCCTCTGGCTTTACGCTACGAGGTGCTATAATATAATACAGGGGTGGAAACTGATTCCATGGCCAAAAATACTGATTTTACTGACAAAATTTCTCTAAAATACTGACGAAATCTCTAGAATACTGGCCCTTGGTTGGTCAATTTAACATCAAAACAAAATACGAATGTTAATTTGCTGTTAGTTAAGTATATATGTTAATAAATAATACATGGAGAATGTTTGTGAATAAGTAAGAAAAATGTTTTTGTGTTTGGCCTCCACCATCCCCATAGCCAACCTCACTGAAATAATTCATCACTGGGGCACGCGGCCCACATGATTGTTCTAAAGTGATAGTGTATATCCAAAAAAAGGGATTAAGAGAACAAAGTCTTCAGAAAATGTATGTTTAGGGACCTACCGAAAAGAAAAAGAGATGTTAAGAGATTTTTAAGGGACTCCATCTCCAAAACGGCATTTTCGTCACCTCAATCTACAGAAACCAGACCCCTTTTGTGGAAACGTAGCCCCTGTTCCTCAAAATACTGACTTTACTGACCATTTTTGGAAAAAAAAACTGACTTTTACTGACCTTAGCCAAAAAAACTGACTCTCACTGACTTTACTGACCATTTTCCACCCCTGTATAATAATATAATATAACGGGTAGGTTGCTTGTGTCATACAATAATTAGCTATGTTGCCTCTACTATTATAAAAGGGAACGTCTGTCTGTATGTTTGAGGTAAACTCCGGAACCACTGAACCGATTTTGATGCGGTTTTCACGAATGTAAAGAGTAGCTTTTGAGGCTCACTATAGGCTATAAGTAATACCATCACGCTAAATGGCGAGCTGAGCGGTATCAAAGAAAGTATAGTATAAACGGAATTTTGTGTCGAATGATAGTGCCGGATGAAGAAGAGGAGAGAAGGACGGAGGGGAGGGGGGTGGGAGGGGAGGAGGCGAGGGAGCGAGGGAGGGGCGAGCGATGGAGGGAAGGAGAGAGAGAATAAAAGAAAATACATCGTTTATATCGTACTTAAGTTTAAATCGAATTCGGGTTAAAGAATCTTTATGGATCTCAAAGAACTTTATAACATTCGCTTATAGAGATTGGTACATTTATGCTGTTACATATAAGTATAAGTATAACAATAGAAAGTTTAAAATATTAGTAAAATAAAATTATCGCTATTTTGCTATTAAACCGAGTCTACCGCGAGCGAAGCCGGGGCAAAAGCTAGTATATATGTATGTAAAAATTCAAAAGTTTAGAGCGTATAATCCCAAATAATCCAATAAGCACAAAAACATGAGAAGGACCGGGGCACGTTGATACACAAGTCTTCCGCAAATGTAACAGATATGGTGTCTACGCCATATCCGCTCTACATATGCCTGCTCTACGAGTCTGCTTTATCCGAGAACAGGCTATACTTTAGAATAGTTCGGCAATAGGTGTACAGAACAGAGACCGGTAGGTGTGGCGTGTATCGGGGTCACGGTCCCGCGTACTATTGCGATAGCGAAGCGTGCGGACACGTCTCGTCGCGGGAATGCGATTGCGTCGGCGCGTGTCGCCTGGCTGTGAGGTAGATAGTTACGTAGCCTGAAGACATTTGGCGGTGACAGGCCGAGTGGTCTGGGGTATCGGCTTCTCATGCGAGAGGTCCGATGTTCGAATCCGGTCGGCGTGTACCAATGAGTTTTTTCTGACAAAAAAAATGTACGTACATACCTACACCTGCTGCTTCACCGTTCGAAACCGGTGTAAACTGTAGGTCCCTTCCCTTGCCCCTTACTAGGTGGTAGGCCCAAATTGTAGCCGACTGGGTTGTTACCAGCGTACTGGATGTAAGATGGCCGCATATCAGCCTCGGTTGTGTTCTCCTCTAGTCCTAAGTCCAGTATAGCCAGCAATCCAAGGAAGTCTCCGGTATGGTACCTACCTTCTCGGAGGTGATATTGGCTGGTCGGAGCATGTGCTTTGACCCCTCCGACTCAGCCACCCATACAGGATTACATAAAAAATGTGACATCGCTCTAGCTAGAGCCACAGTTTATGCTACTAGAGTTGCTTAGACGTGGTATGGTATATTTTAACGTAATTAAAACTTAGTATGTAAGTTATGGTTTCTTGCCCGGTTCTTCCTTATGGATAGCATTGCTGAACGGGTCAAGACAAAAAAAAATTATGACGAACCGTACTGAATATGCATATGTGTCAATGAATATTGTTAATGTTGTGTGTTCTTTATGGCGAAATAAATATCTGAACCTGAATCTGAGCCTTGTTACAGCTTACCGCGTGCCGTACCCAAGATGTACACAGTACAGTGCTAAAAATGCAGGCGGACAAAAAGGTTGTCGTCTAACTTTTTTTTTATTTATTTTTTTATGGACTGATTTGTTACATCACCTACAACATCCGTGATGTCAGCCCATAACACCGGGTGAACTAGGTGCCATGTCAGTGCTTCCCTCTTTGATCGTGCCGGCTACACTGAACTGGTCGGAAAACACAAACTATTTACATAGCCGTTTTTGGACCGACGTTTCATTCAGTGCGGTGGTACCAACCCGGGCGGGTTAAACCCTACCACCAAGTAAGATTAGGAGGGAAGGGACCTACAGTTTTACGAGGAATCCGAACCTCGGTCAGCCTCCAACGGTCAGCGGTCACCCATCCAAGTACTGACCGCACCCAGCGTTGCTTAAGATTCAATAGCGACATTTGACTGTCTGCACCACTGGGCTATCGAGGCTGACAATTGACACGGCTTTTGAAGATTCCCAGGTTATAGGTGGTGGGGAACACACATAATGTGTATTCTATGCTATTACGGTTCAAAATATACGACGGACGGACAGACAAATAGACAAACAAACGGCGTAGGCTTAAAAGGCTTCCGTATGGATACGGAACCCTAAAAACAATATTGCAGAAAAAGGGGATTACTTTCATATATATTCACATATTCCGGACGGCGCGGCGGGCGGCGGAGGCGGCACCTCCACTTAAGGCCGCGGACTTCTAATTGTAAAAGCCCAAACAAACATTTAGAACGTAGGGTCACGAAGGGGTCCGGTTGCGGGCACGGGCCTTGCTGACCACACCTGAACACACCAAACCCAACTAATGTCGACATATGACCCGGTGGCATATTTCCAAAGTCTAGTATGCGAGTTGCTCTGATTGGTCGTTCTCAACTTTGGCGGGAAATATAAATTTCGGAAGTATTTCCGAAAATAAAGTTTTCTTAGGTGGTTATAAAAAAAAATAACCATAATCTAATTTTAACACCCTAACATTGCTTAAAAAAAAGGTAAAACAATACAAATTTTGACAAAAGGGACACGAACCCATGGCCGAGATCAAAATAAATACTCTACACTCTACCACTGAGCCACCAAAGTAGATATGCGACCAAACGAATATCGGATTCAGTAGGTTCGCTGGGGGTGCCGGAGGCGGAGCCAGACTCTTCTCTCCACCAATTAGAGGAACTCGCATACTAGACTTTGGAAATATGCGACCCGGTGACCAACAGAAACAATTTGATGAGAGTTTAAATATTATTTTGAAATTCGAAATTTCAATATTATTAAAAACATTTTCTCGTACAGTAGTTTCTCGGCGTTTCTGTTCCAGCTAACTGTATAGCTACATTTGCAGGCTACTTGCCCCTATTTACCCGGCTGACCCGAAGGGTTATTATCTGCCGCTAACCTTGCAATATTCTGAGTTCAAAAGTCTAGTGACTTGTCTTCAACTTTCGCCACTAAAGTCCAAAGGAAGGTGTTCCAGCGTCGACCTAACACCGACCCCTCAGGCCAGGTGTGCGAGGGTTCTGACGGCGAATTACATTCATTATCCTTAATACAAATCCCTTTATCAAAGTAGATTAACCCAAACGAGGTGGTCGCTTACGCCAGACGTCCGCTTGGCCGGGACGCCCGGCTTTATATCACCTCTCACGGCTACAGAATGCGTTCGACATATTATGTATACCTAGTACTTTCATTCTTGTATCGATTCAATTCCCTGTCATATTCCAATATAGTTAACGAATACCTGGAATACGTGAGAGTTTAATGAGCATCGATTTTACATTTACTATCTCTAAGCACACGTTGTGCGCTGTGTCCCGAGTATTTGCGGAAATATGGACTTTATGTTTAATTTCACCAAACAACGTATGTAACTTGTCTACTTTTTGTAAAATAAAACAATGAAGAACCCGAAAGCACTTTAAGAACATGCTTAACAAAAATATGAACTTTTTTTCTGCTTATTTTATATTCAGGAACTAAATCCATAAACAACTAATAAAGGTGAGACCACACTATGCGGCAGGCGGTCTAACCTTTAATCGCCTTTATATGAGGGATCATAGAATTTAATCACGTTTATATGAGGGATCATACGATTTAATCACATTTATATGAGGGATCATACAATTTAATCACCTTTATATGAAGGATCATACAATTTAATCACCTTTATATGAGGGATCATACAATTTAATCACTGTTATATGAAAGATCACACAATTTAAACACCTTTATATGAGGGATCATACAATTGAATCACCTTTTTATGAGGGATCATACAATTTAATCACCTTTATATGAGGGATCATACAATTTCACGCAAAGAATATATTATGTAACTGTACCGTGTGGGGCCGGTACTTTAAAAGAATAGCCCCACTCCCCGTGTGTGTCGTAAAAGGCGACTAAAGGATATGACTCCCTTCTTATATTACTCGGTGGTAGGGTTTAACCCGCCCGGGTTGATACCACCGCACTGAATGAAAAGTCGGTCGAAACGACTATGTAAATAGTTTTTGTTTTCCATCCAGTTCAGTGTAGCCGGCACGACTGACGTGGCACCAAGTCCACCCGGTGTTATGGGCTGACATGATGGATGTTGTAGGTGATGTAGCCAACCGTGTCAGTTTCCATAAAAAAAAAAGTATTATCAACCTATGCCGCGCCGCGCCGCGCCGCGCCGCCGCCGCCCCCGCCGCCGCCGCCAGATTGGAGAATTTTTACAGAAGTAGATAAACTTATAAAACGTGAAATAGACAGTTTTCTAAACGGTCTGTAAAGAAAAAATTAAGGAAATGTTGACTGGTTACAACACAACGAAGCAATTTTTCAGATAATATTATCAAAATATTTATATCAGTAAATAGGAATATCCGACTATAAAGAAAAAAAATTCCGCAGTCGGTCGTGAGTAGAAACTGTCTTAACTTTACCTGCCAGTCCAAATTAGAGGAAATCAATCTATGTAATAAATTATTAATGTATTCGCACGACCGGAGGGGCTAGAATGTTTTTACTCCAATATATAAAACGCCCGCAGTATCGGTAGGTATTACCAAGTTTTACGTAGACAGTTTCGCTACAAATATATCGAATTGTTACGGTTTTCGTAAATAATCCAATCTGCATTACTAAATTATAAACAAAGCTTTTGCCCACGGCTTCGCTCACAGTAGACTCGGAACAGCAAATCCGATTTAAACGCAAATATATATCTCTCTCTTTCCCGTCCATACTATACTTTCTTTGATACTGCTCAGCCCTAAAGCGATTTAGCGTGATGGTTTATACTAGAAATACTCTTTCTATTGGTGCAAACCGCATCAAAATCTGTTCAGTGGTTCCGGAGTTTACCTTAAACATACATACATTCATACAGACAGACGTTCCCATTTATAAGTAGAGAATAGAGAATATAGAGGAAAACAGTAGGTCTTCAAAGCATTAGGTACTATATATTGTTGTTATTTAGCCTATCCTATGTCCCGTATAGATAAATATGTGTGTTTGTACTAAGTTTCACAGAATTCGGATGATCGGTTTAAGAGTTATGGAGGAACATACGTACATACACACATACAGAAAAGATTTCTAAAAATTGTAAATTTTGTTTTAGTGTCATATCTACATAGAGTCTACAAACGCAATATCTCATAAAACAAATTAACTTACTCCATGACCATCCCTTACAGATTTATTATTAGTATTTATTGATGTCATGCGTGTTGGCTGCACGAACTAGACATGACTATTGACTACTATTACTAGTTCACGGTTGGCGATAGGACCAGCTTCCGGTGGGAGGTTTGTTGAACATTCGGCTAGTTAGAGTGTAGAGGGGCGCATTAGCAAGTAGAGCGGAGAGAGGGAAGCACGGGACGGGAGCGGGCTGGTGGCGGCGAGATGCGTCTCATCAACCTACCTACTCCAGTCCCAGCCTACTCGCGATAGAGTGCTTTGTTCCCGGGAGAATTTCTGCGTCCTCTTAATCAGTGAAAATGTACATTTTTACGCTCGGCTTGCGTTCGATCGTGCCTACTGTCGCTTGCGAACAATTCGAAGAGAAATTACTTCGTCGCTATTCCCTAATTAATTATACGCAGATTCCTCCGCGCAGTAAAGCTTCAAAGCCTTCTCCGAATTGCGTCGCACGACGACCCGGCGAAGAACGAGATGAGAAGCGAAGCTCGTTAGCGTACAATGGCATGCAACTAACAGCTACTAGATGGCATCACTAGCTAGGGCCAGTATAAAGTACAACGCACTAACATCGGAAAATGAATAGGGGTCGTGTACGGCGGCGGCAGAACCCTCTGGTATTAAACATTCGAGATGGTCTTGCCCGAGGTGCTCTTTAATTAAATCATACATATTATCTGTTAATACGAGTAGATACAGCTTTCTGAAGCCCGCCACGGGCAGTGTGTGTGCTGGGCTGCGTGGTGAGGTAAAATAGTTTACTATTACCAAAGAGTTTGTATTACGTCGCAGCGCAGCGACGTAATACAAACTCTTTGACTATTACTTACTGCAAATATACCATACGGCGTATAGTGACATCGCTTCATAGTTTTGCACTATTTATTCATGGATTTTACGCGGGGTGTTTGTCGCTTCAGGGTTGAATTTATTAATAGTAAGGTTTGTACTTGTCAGCGTTTTTAACCCCCGACGAAAAAAACGGAGGGGCGTTATAAGTTTGGCGTGTGTGTGTGAGTGTGTGTGTGTGTGTCTGTCTGTGGCATCCTAGCTCCCAAACGGATGGACCGATTTGGATGCGGTTTTTTTTATTAGGAAGCTTGTTTAATCGGGATTGTTCTTAGCTATGTTTGTAATAAAGTAATTAAGTAATAAAAAAATAATTATCTTAAAAAGTGGACCGATTTGCATGCGGTTTTTTTAAAAAGCTTGAAATAAAAGTTAAATTAAAAAATTTAAAAAACCCCCGACTCTTAAAAAGTCAAAAATAATTTCCGTTTACTTACTTGAAAAGGAGTCGCGGGACCGCTAAGTAAATTAAATATAAAGACTCAAGAGTTGCGCGGGAATTTACTTAGCGGTCCACCGACTCCTTTTTAAGTAAGTAAACGGAAATTATTTTTGACTTTTTAAGAGTCGGGGGTTTTTTAAATTTGTAATTTTTACTAATTTTCACCCACAGTTATATATAAATAAAGGTTTCGTCCCCAACAGAGTGTGTACGTGAGTGAAAACGCCAAGAGTTCACGAGTTTCGAATAAAGTGTTGACGCTGGAATGTTATTTCGTTTTCAATAATGCGATAAGCACGAACGTCGGCAGCGGCGAAAAAGCCAATTATTCAATGCCGGAGTAACAATAAAGTTAAACGAGCATTCTCCTTTTGGCGGTCACCGGCGGCGGACGCGTAATCGATTTCGGTACGTTTTCATGACTGAAAACGTTTTCGTATAAAGTATGGTTCATCATGCAATTAAGGCATAATCCCGAGTTAATAGGCGGCCGGCACGGCATGCGGCACCCGGCCCGCTCTACTGCCGTATCGTATACATTCTCTCACTCCATAACTCCTGGCGGCAATACAGCCTGCCGCCTCCGCCGCCTCCGCCGCGTCGCCGCCGTCACCGAGCCCAGTTCGCGGCCCGCCCAACCACGTCCATTTCCTATTTCCCTGTACAACCTTCCCCGGCCCCCTTCTACGTTCAGTTCTCGGTTCTCAGTACCTCCAGCGACCCAACGGTCGATTGCTTCAGAATTGATGAAATAAAGCTTCCTTTGTTTATGTTGAGCTTTTTCACATTACTGCGAGAGTCAGAGTGATTTCGCGAGTTGATAGCGTAGGTAACCGATAGGCATGTATTTTTTTAGCTTCCAATAAGACAATGATGTAATAAAAATATTAAGCACATATAAAACATTCTCCTGTCGTGCCGAAATATTCGTATCGGCAAACCTAAACATGTCTGCTTCGCCGCGGCGCGCATCATTTTCCGTTTGATAGTATGACCCGATCGAACCTATGTATTAGGATATCGAGTAACGTAAAATAAATATTCGAGCCGCGTGACTGAATATTAGAATAACAAGTCGGAATCGTCTCAAGGGTCGCACAGTTTTCTTTTTGGGTCGGTAGATTTTCCAGAAGAGCGACTCCAACCTTTGGGAGGAGTTCGATGCGGACGCTTCGACAACCCCAATTATTTTTTTCTAGCTACCTAGTGAACTGAGCTTATAACTAAACTGGCCTTATTTACGAGTATTTCGCCTAAAGGAGAAATGATGAACCAACTGGGCGAGAAGTAATTTCGGACGGCCATTGCGGTCGAGGAAAATGAGCCGAGTAGCCATTACGACGTGGCGGCGGCGCAGAATATTATCTTAGTGTCGATTGCTCACATTAGCCAACGCACCCAAATTCGATGTGTACCTCGTAGACAACTCAGTCAGCGTGTATGCCTCCACTGCTGAACGTAAGACTCTCCAATTTTCCCCCAGTTCTTTCGGCCTTCAAGGAACTTGCAGACTTAAGACCTTTGTCATATTCGTTAAATCTCCTTCATAGGAGGAGCAATTAGACTATTTGGGACAAATGGGAACGGCAGAAATTCGTTAAACCGCTTCAGGGAGTTGTCAGTATGTATTAATTACGCATACATAACCCAAAACTAATACGGGTAACCGCATTCTAGTGCGAATTAGGTCGCGGTTAGTCGATTTTACGTGCCGATTAATATTGTGTCTTGGATGAACCAAATTGGGTCGTTCATTAGACTCCTCTAATTGGAATGATGATATCAAGAAGGTATGCCGATCCCTACTGTTGTCTTGTAAGATGTTTCTGCGTCATCACCACGCCACATACATATAATTTTTTATGGAACCTAACTATGCAACCCTGAGTATGTTTGAAGTAATTCTATAGCACGACCAAGCTACTGGGGCTGACAATAAACAAAGATCAGTCATTTCATTAGGTGGCGAAGGGCAAAGATTTTCGAAAATCTTTGTTATACGATTAACGGTTGACGCAATCTAGTTTTTTGGGTTACCTACGTAGCGATATGTTACCAGCGATACTGACAGAGATCCTTATAAAACCGGTCAGGTGTTTGTCTGTCCATCCGTCCGTCCGTCTGTCACATGCGCTCTCCGAGGCAGAGGTGTCGCGCGGGCCCGCGGACATTGCCCGCAAAATTCCATACCCGGCATTTAAAAGTGCGGTCCTAATAGGTAATATAAGGACCGCGCGGACTGTGACCGCACTGCGGTCACTTACCCGGCGTACCCGGCATGCCGGGTACGCCGGGTAAGGAGACCGCAGTGCCCGCACTAGCTCGCAACAAAAACTGAATGGCACATGAATGACACTATGCATGCATGCAACACTCATAAGAAAATTGCGTTACTCACTAATATCATAAATGCGAAAGCATATTTGTTTGTTTGTTTGTTGGTTGTTTGGTCATAACTCGAGAACCACTGGTGCTAGACCCATCGTGTTGGTACTCAAACTTCAGGTCTCGGTGAGATCTATCCATCTGTCACGTGAACTTTTGTTTTGGTCATAACTCGAGAACCACTGGTGCTAGACCCATCGTGTAGGTACTCAAACTTCAGGTCCCGGTGAGATCTATCCATCTGTCACATGAACCTTTGTTTTGGTCATAACTCGAGAACCACTGATGCTAGACCCATCGTATTGGTACTCAAACTTCAAGTCTCGGTGAGATCTATCCATCTGTCACGTGAACTTTTGTGTTGGTCATAACTCGAGAACCACTGGTGCTAGACCCATCGTGTTGGTACTCAAACTTCAGGTCTCGGTGAGATCTATCCATCTGTCACATGAATTTTGTTTTGGTCATAACTCGAGAACCACTGGTCTTAGACCCATCGTGTTGGAAGTCAAACTGAACGTCTCGATGAGCATTCAGTCCGCACACGTGTGACCGCAAAATTTTGCCGGGTACGTATGCCCGCGTGAACGGCGCGGGCCAAGTCCGCGGCCCGCGCGACAGCTCTGCTCTGAGGTGATTACTCCGGAACTTGAAGTTCATGTTCCATAAATCTAAAAAAAAATCTAATAATTTAGTCCTTAGAGCGAGAAAACTACTTGAAGTTTATATCATAAACGGTTATTGAGAAAATAGTTTATTGAGGCGGCGCGGAGCGGCCTTCTAATGAAATGCATCGTGTGCCTTTTTAATCAAAAGGGCTCGTTAAAATATATTTTTTATCATTTTAAAATTCATAGTTTAAAAGATATTAAATATATAAAAAACGGGCATTCCCCCCTCCTTATCTGAAACTACGAGTTTAAAATTTCAAAAAAATAGGGAATATAGGACCTTTATTATAGTTTATAGGAAAACCTAAACGAAAATCCTAAGTCTTGAAGTTCTCACGGAAAACGGAATGGTACGGAACCCTCTCCACGCGAGTTCGACTCGCACTTGACCGATTTTTTTTAATATAATCTTACCACAATGTTTTATAATGCCCAGATTTTCCATGCCCATATTCTGGCCAGCGGGATGGACGAAATGATCGGAGGGCCGGCGGCGATGGTGCGCGAGCTGCGGGTCGTAATCAGGTTATTATTAGCGCAGCACAACAGGAGCGGCGGATCAGCGCTAGAGCCGACTGTAATAATACCTAATTAGGCAGAGCTATTGTCGCCCGCCTGGGCCTGTTGCACGGGCGTCTAGGGGTTTTAATACAGCACCTATAATCGCAGAAGAATGAACATAATTTATTGTGTCGCATATACAGATAATACGCAAGACATCGGTGCATATAATATCTAGAAAATCGATAACCAATTTAACAAGATGTTAAGTTAATTTGTTAACATCGTATACATTTAGAATTGATTGATTTTACATTTTACTTTAAGTTAATATAATACATCAATATTGAAAACATACTTTTAAGAAAAGGCGATCATAGTCTGAGATCAAATTAAGAATTTAATAAGCAAGAAACGCCTTCTCCAAGATGATTCTCTGTGGCCGACCTCAGGGTACGTCTGATCCATCGCTACGTCTTCTCTGTTCTTCTATATTGTACGGAATCATTAACACTGACGCAAGCAGTAATTAGTCGAAATATGAATGTCAGAAGGATCGTCAAAATGTTTGCATGCCGCCGCCGTAATGATCCACTTTATAATTTGTTTTATATTTATTGAACTTTACGTTCCTGAGTAATCAGCTCGGACAGAGCGTGTGACAGACGGACAGACAGACACCTGATCGATTTTACAAAGGTCCTCTGCCAGCGTCGCTGACTAGGAACCATAAATAAAAAAGAAACGTATTTCGATCACATAATAGCACTGTGCAACAAATATCTAATGCTGCGGCCTTTACCAAGGAAAGATCTAAGGCAAACAAAAAACCTGGAATACCCCACAAATTTTGGCTGAAGAACTAGCAGCAGTGTTACAACGACAGCACGCTGCAGTCTCGAAGGTGGAGGCCGCCTTCGTTAGAAAATGGCACGGGGGACCCTAAGAAGATTTTCGTGAAATGGCATAAGAGACGACGAAAGACATGGTAGCTAACATCTCACAAGATTTCTCTATATATTTATTTTTATAGTTTCACATATTAGTTTCATAATTCACTTACTTGATATAATAGTTCTTAAAGGTGTTCATGGTTTCAAACGTCTCCTCGAGATGAAATGAATAGTCAGCCATACCTGAAACAAATTAAAAAACAATATTTATTTAAATGTATCAATTGGCGCTAAAAAAGAAAGGGTATCTTAATATCGGATCACCAAAAGCAATTTACGAGACCGTTTCACCTAATTTTCTGCCCAGTGGAGTCCCAACAACGTCATGACGGCTGGAATCGTCCTACAAAAACAATAAAATATAGCCTATCAAATACTCTCCCCCGAGTCAGGCGAGCGACGCGGAGGCTTACAGTTTCCCGGCGGCGCCCGCTCGTGTTATTAATTTGACAAAAACAAAAATTAACGCACGTATAAAGTTTCACGTGTTCCCGAGCAGAAAAAAAAACGTGTCAGCTCTTTTTCGTGCACGCCGCCGCCGCTGTCATTCCGCCGGACAATTTATCAAGAGCGCGGTAATTAATGAAAAGGGCTTGTTTTCCCGACGACAACGATGCTACCTCATGCGACTTGCTGCAGGACAAAACTCGACCTTAGGGGATGGAAAATTCTAATGCTGTTCTCGTACAAGTAAGTACGTAGCGAGGCGACACAGTCCCGCTCCGGCTCGCCGCGCCGCACCGCGGCAGCGCGTCCCCTGAGCCCACGGGGCCCGGCCGGGGGCGGCGCGTGACATGACGTGTCGCGCGTGTTGTGCCAACACGTATGTACGGAAGATACGTAGATGGATGGAATAATGTTTTAAACAGGTATTATTAATTAAAAATATATTTAAATTTTTGGGTAACAAATGGAAAGTAAAAGCCCAGATTGGGTTTATTTCAAATATTGTTATGATAAAGTAAATATGAAAATACATACATACATACATAACACACGCTGTATCCCGACAATCAGGGTAAGCAGAGTAATCGATGTTGTGCTATAAGGACTCTGGTAAATTACAGCACAACACCGACCACCACGTTTAGCACAGTATACGGACAAGAAAACTATCAAGCAGCAAGTAAGGCACGAAGAACCCACCTGCTGCATGACTAGGTGGAAGGACTGCGCCAAGGTGAGAAGTGGCTAGCCTGTCGCCCTTTAGCGCAGTATCTTGTCCTTATCCCTTAGTCGCCTCTTACGACATGCATGTGGAGAGATGCAGTGGGGCTATTCTTAAGTACCGGCACCACACGGTACGTAAACGGTAAAATATGAAAATAATCAATCTGAAATGTTTCGTGCACGCTGTGTCCTGCCGGTTATGAACTTATGACATACGGGTGTGAAAAGTGGACTCTGACGGTCGGTGTCCAAAGGTTGAAAGTTACTCAGCGAGCAATGGGCAAGCCATGCTGAAAATATCGCTACGCGATATGGTGCGTAACGAGGCAATCCCCCGACGCACCAGAACAGTCGATATTGGAAGCGGGGTGGCTAAGCTCAAGTGGCAGCGGGCTTGACACGTCAGCCGAAGAGACGACGACCGTTGTAGTAACTGTGTCCTACACTGGCGGCCGTGGACAGGAAAACTGAGTGTGAGAAGACCACCCGCCAGGTGGGACGACGACATCAAGTACGTCGGCGAAAATCAGTGGTACCGTATCGCTGAAGGCCGGGAGGACTGGAGAAAAATTGGAGTTATGTCCAGCAGTGGACGCTTACACACTGACTGGCTGACTGACATCCGTATTGAAATCGGCCACAGGACGGTCCGGGGCGAGACGAGGGCGGCGGGGCGGCGAGGGTGGAGGAACGTGAGAGGTGATATTTAATGAAACACGAAGCTGGGATTAATTGCTTTTGTTTGCCTGTCGTTGGGTTCCGTTGAGTTCCGTTCTGAAAAATCATAGCGATTTGTCGGCGCGTCACGCTCGCGACGCGACGCGGAGGGGAGGCCCGGGGGGGGGGGGGGGGGGGAGCGCGCGAGGCGGGCGGGAAGGTCGTACCTCCCGAAAACAAAATGAATATGGTAATTTTTCCACGTGGAGCCGCCCGGATATTTCTGAAATTAATCACACGACTCCACTCGTCATTAAGTGTTTCGTTTTCGTGGAAACTCCTGATTTATTAACGTCGCGACTTAAGAGTCAACCGACGACGATGCCTGCGAAATAATGGGAAATGCCAATGTACAATTGACTCGAAAAATCTGCTTTATGCATGATTTTAGGGATACAAAGTTTCTTAATTATTACATTTGTGTAGGGGTAATCGAACCGGACCCAAAGATAATGTTGTGACAAGCTCAAGAGTAGCATCGTATTTTTTATTTTATTTTATTTTTTAATTTATTAATGCTAAATATATAAAAAACTATTTTGTTGTTTTGGCCTGCGTAAATTGTATTTCTTCATTAGAGAAAATGCAAAGTAGAAAATGAAGAGAAAACATACGTCCCGATCAGTAATCGAACCTGGAACTCCGGCTTGAGCTGATAGCGCGTTACCAATTCCGCTAACGGGCCGCCGACGTATTTCTTCAAATTTTCGAACCGTTGCTTGCATTTTTCTAGTAGGTATGTCGCATATTCATGCGCGTAGTTCTGCGTAAATTGTCTTGTATTGTAATGTGACCCTCCAGAAAATACTATTGAACAGTGCTAAAACATTCTGTAACATCACATACTTCCACCAACTGGCCGTCCGACTTGCTCTTAAGTTAAACCAGTTTAATTAAAAAGAAATTTACTGTGTACGCGTCCAAAAAAAAAACTGAAATTTGTGTCGCTTCTGTGCAGGCTCTCGATTTTCTTCTTTATGGCCCGCCATCACGGAATGTGCTGTTTTAATTTCCGATTTTTGTTTTCAAGTGACCGTAGTAACTGTTACCCTCGTGTGAAATGACAAAATCAATGACAGTTACCTTACACTTACTTCAAGGACACTACGTTCAAGGACTTGCGGGGGGTGAGTTGAGGTTTCTGAAGTTCGGGCTGAATGATGCTGGGGCGTAGTAGTGGTTAGTGTGGAGTAGGCGAGGCGGGGCGGGGCGGGGTAGCACGGAGAGGCTATAACGGTAGCGCCTCGACATAATTCACAATTACAAATTCTGCGGCCACTCGAGCCGAACGAGAACTGAGCCAAAATTAAACATTGCATATTTCATCAGAATCTACGTTTCTCTTGCTTAAATCCATAATTTTGATTATAATTGGAATTTCTTTCAAAATAAATTGACTATTCCTCTATTCATTTTATTCCTCATCATCACACAAAGGTTGACCGGAAGAAATCACTTGTAATGATAAGTCTGCCTTTGCGCACTCCTGTATTTCTTGTTTCTTGTCGTGTACTGTTCTTCCTTCAATTTGTGTGCAATAAAGAGTTTCTATTCTATTCATATATTATAATATAATTATCATAATCCCCCCTTGGCTTCCTGCTTACACTGAATGAAACTTTAGACCCCGAGTCCCGAAGTAAACCTCGTATGGTTTTTAACCCCCGGCAAGGTGGATGGAATTGTTGCCAACGACAGGGACCTTGAATGAAACGTCATGCGTCAAAGTAAAACAAGTCGCAACAATATAATAAAATATTATGAATATCGTTTTTTATTAATTTATTTCTGGGCTTTACGCTAACACGTGGGTGAAATATTTATTTGCGGTAATTACTCTTTCATACGGAAAACAATTTGTCTCAAATTGCTAAATTTTCAAATTTCCACGTATTTACCGAACTTACTTCATTATTTACGTATGGAAGGGGGGGGGCGGGGGGCGGGGGTGATAGTCGGAGGGATCTCCAACTATCGCCCCCCCCCCCCCCCCCACCTACATATATTCCTTATTAAATGCCCCCTCCCCCTCACATAGACATATATAAATGCCCCCTTCCCCCCTCAGGTACAGCTCAGAAATCCCGCACCTATACCAGCCCCTCAGTACGTTCGATCTATCCCTGGTCTCTATAGATTTCATTTCTTCTCTCGGATACTCCGCAAAAATTGGAAAATCTGTAATGACACCGGCGACAAGTAGGATTTTTGTCTCTCAGAAATATGTATGTATGTGTGTATGTAAAAATATGTGGAAGCACTGGATACGAGCGTATAGGAAAAATGCAAGGAAATGGTTATAGCTCGCGTCGTCGTCGTCGCCGCCCAGCTCGCAGATACATACTACGAAGCGAGGCGGGACAGTGATGAATGACGCCGTGGAGCGAGAAAGGAGTAAGCGCGCGACGCACGGGGACCCACCCATACACTTATACACAATGCGCGCCGTGATAAACGATATCGGCTTCCTGTATCGGCATCCTCCCTCCCGGCATCCAGCGCGCCGGCGCGACTTCCCTCCTCCGGCTCTCACCTTTACATTTCTAATCACAAGATGGGTCCACTCAATCAAATACGACATCGGGAATAGTCGTCTGCATTAATATTGATGGAGTGGCCGCGAGTGATCGCGCCGGACTCAGGACCATCGGGTCAAAGAGATATCGGACGAGGTCGACGCCACAGATCTGCGTCGCAGCGAGAGAAGATTTCACTATTAGCGGATAGATACTATTTTCGAATAAAACCTAGTGGGCCGTTATGATGCGATATAAAGAGGCTCACAGAAAACTACATACGACACGGACGGATATGGCGCACCACCGCACCGATCCCTCGAGTAATTCTTCGAGGGATTTTGTCATACGTTAGTGCACAATAACGTCACCGGGAGAATATGTCGGAAGCGAGAGAGCCTATAGATAGTGGCGCGTATGAACGGGGACGGAGGTCAACAATAAAAGAAAACGAGGGCCCCGCGCACTGGAGTAAAACGATACGGGTCGTTTCAAATCGAATTTAAGGCAGGAAATGAAAATTTGAAACACTTGCTTCAGTTTATTGAATGCATAAATATCGTGACCCTAAATAGGAAAGGTTAAAACCGTGGTACCCAAAGCCGTAGCCACACACATTACCTAAAGCGGGACAGTTAGTTGGTCCGATTGTAGGAGGACCGTTTCGCGAGCCCACTGCGATAAAGGTGGCTTAATTAGTCCGATACATTGAAATAAATGTGTTACACCGTTTCATTTGGGGATTTTCCTATGGGAATGCGAGTATTTATACTTAATTCTTTACAGGTAATTTTAGATTGGTTCCGATATAAATCAGCATTATCGGTAGACAATTCGTTGCCCTATTCCTCAAGATTCCAATTTCCAACTCATGATGAGTTTACATTATTTGTACCCGTACTAACAGTCCCTCGAGTATATCACAATGTATCTGCTATGGTAAATAATCACATCATACACATCGTCTTTCACCTGAAAGTACTTGATCTAACTTAATTTGTTATCAATTATATTTTTTAGGCTTCCGTAGCCAACGACACTGGCAGGGAGTCTTATAAAATCGGGCAGGTGTCTGTCCGTCCATCTGTCACACAATGTAAATTTAAATAAATATAAAAAAACAATTATAATGTATATAAAATTTGTCCTTACGGCATAAAATCTATTTTGAAGTTCAATATAACAATGTTAACACGGTGGCGATGGCGGGCGGTGCAGGCGGCACTGAGCGACCGCGCGACCACCCCTGCGCTCACTCGCTAGGTATTCGTGGAAGAAAGGAGTTGCTACGGAACCCTCTGTGTGTAAACAACGGTCGCACTTATCAGGTTTTTTTTGGATATTTTTGTAAATAAGTAAGTGTATTGGATAGGAAAGGCATGATGTTCGCATTTGTCGTTGTGCGCGCGTGGTGCACTTTCCGCCAGTGAAAAGCAGTAGGTAATAGCGTTGTTGAATTGAATGTCTTTTTATAATATTAATAACTCCATTAAGTAATTCCAAAAAAAGCTCGGATCCCACGCACTGGGTGAGTGCGACATCTTTAACGGGAGCATCGGAGCGTGGTGCCGCCTGTGCCGGCGCTGTCTTCGTCAGCGCTGCGCTCCGATCAGTTTATCTTGAACGCTGAGACCTGTGCCGCTCGCACTGAGTCGGCTCGCGAGGAGCGCGTCGCGAGACCGCAGAGGAACGCGAGAACGAGATCTCATCATCACCCACCGCCCCCCTCCATCACACACACAATTCACGCGAGATTGAATGGGCCAGGCGTTCTCTATTGGGTCTAAATGGAAACTGTTGGACCCGGCAATCAAACGCCTCAGAGAATGTCCCCGATTGCGAATTCAATCGTCTGTTAGCATCTATTCCGGGGGCGTGAAGAGTGATCGAGAGCGCTAAGGGGGTATTCTAAGGAAATACGTAGAAAGAAGAATAGAGCTCGGATCTATTCTTCTTATCGTCTAGATTTGATAATGTCGAACCTCGCATTTGCGAATTAATGGACCGTACGCTGATTACAAGAAGAAAGAGCGAAAGTGGAAAATTCGAACAAACTCAATAAAATTGACTTATTTTCGACGAGTTTTAGTAAAGAGCACATGAATGGTTGTGCACAATGAGTTTAACTAGCTAGGTAATAATCGATTATAGTTAGATTTTAGGTTTGCTCAGTCAACATTCGGTGGAGGCTTTAACATGGGTATTTGGGTTTTCTGTTATTTCATAACTTTTATCTAACTAAATCATAGCCTGATGTACCTACTGTGTTGTCGGGGACACATGCTAGCATATGTCATACATAGCCTATGTATGACATATGCTGGACATATGATGTTTTACAAGTACTAAGAATAAAAAACTGGGCAAGTGCGAGTCGAACTCGCGCACTGAGGGTTCCGTATCGCCATGTCATGGTCAGCGCCACTCACGCCATACACTTTTTAGGTTCTTGTATGGGGACCCCCGTGAATTTTTATTTTGTTATTATTTTTATAATTTGTTGTTATATCGGCCATAATAACACATATTCTGTGAAAATTTCAACGGGCTACCTATTACGGTTTAAGAGATACAGCCCTCGGACAGACGGACAGATACACAGACATACAGACAGCGTAGGCTTAGTAATAGGGTCCCGTACGACGGAGACGGAACCCTAAAAATACCACTACACGTTAATATTAATTAGCTAGTTTTCTCATGTATATCCAAGAGATCACTATATTATTGTACGATTGTACGAAATTTCAAATTGGCTGGTAAGTACATACCTACATACATATACCCTCGTACTCGAGAATTAAATTGACCATTTAGCTAACTGTAAATTGAGAAGCTATAAACCTAGGTGATTAACGTACAAAATTACGGTTGACATAATTGCTGGATCTTTAAAATAATTAATAGCACAGCTGTAATCTCGAGACGTCGCTCCCGGAGCGGCTATGCTAGCTAGACTGACGGATATCGCGTAGTTCCATAAAGTCTGGTCGGCTCCGGATTTCAATGGATAGATGAAGTATTGCAGCAGGGTGGGGGTGGCTGGATGTTCGCCAGTCTTGAGGTTGAAGACTGCCCGCCCCTCCCCTCCCCCCCTGCCTGTTGGCACTCGCCGCACCGGCCAATACCGCTTCACTAAATTATTCCCTGGGAATACTAATCGGGTTAAAAGTTACGGTGGCCCTTCCAGCGGCTAAGACTGTTGCAACTATCGGAATAACATTATCTCACGCCAATTAGTTTTGAACGCGCAGGAAAATTGTAGCAAGTACAGAATTACCGACGACATTCCTTAGAATTTCCTCCGAGAATGTACTCATCTCTCACTTGTGCTTTGATACCTCGCATTTCTAGGTCATCTGGACGGGACAGGACCGCCGGGGCGCGGAGAAGATTAATAATGAGGTCACCTTTATTATCGACAATAACCAGACAATGAGCAAGAGGACACAAAAAAAAATAATTTACCTGTTTAGATGTTCAAATTGAAAGAATTCTTTCGAATAATCAAATTCGTTCGGTCGGCGTACCGTGGCGTGGCGCGCTCAATAGGAACGCGTTTCGGAATCCGCTAGTCATTGGAAAGAAACTCATTAGCGGCGGATGTCGCGGCTGTCAAGCCTTGAATTGGCATTGTCATGTTTTGACGCCGACACCGCTGCGCCGCGCCAGTTGTTGGCCGCCGACGACGCTGCTTAGAAAGTATGCAAATAAAGTACACAATGTACTATGTAATATGCATTTGTTCCGTAATGTGTAATCGAATCTCATGCTTCCTCAATGGCTTCCTCACACATTTTTAAAAAATCTAAAAAAAATCTTGAGTAGGTATAGTCCTTCAAACCATGTTATCTCTACCGTCGATTTAATTTGCTACCGACTTCGAAAAAGGAGGAGTAATTTCAGTAGCAGAGCAGAAGCAAGCAAGCTTCTACCTATATACATCGTCAGGCGTCAATTTGTGAAAAAGAAAATCTGGCATGATTGCTGGTTACTAGAAAAGGAGGATAATTGAAAGGAAAATTACAGAGACGCTTTTCATACTTTTCCAGCCGCGAGCAGGCACACGAAGGGCTAATAAAGGCCCCCACATGACACTCGTCACCATAACTCATTGTTAAACAGCCCGTCACACTCAACAATGGAAATAGTAAAACCGCGCTTTGGTCGTTTTCATGTATATTTTTACGAGCTATTTGCGGGTTTATGGGTTTCTGCTTTTAATGCCGAACGATTTTTGCCCATTTGGCGCTAAACGAACAGTGGCATTTCATTTTTAACGCAACGACGACGTATACCGACCGGTAAGCCGTTAAATGTTTCATACCGATATTGTAAACCGAAGAGTAAGCAATAGTTGTACTCACAAAAAATGTGATAACTAAAAGGGGTTTGCAACCTCTATGTACAGTATAGGAAGATACAACCGAGAAGTTCAGATAAACTTAACCAACGTTCATACAAAGTCATTTTAGTCCACCCACGTGTAAATTCTTGATTGTTTTTTATTTACTAGCAACATGACTTTTTTTAAACGTAAGACTCATGCTTGCTATAAAATCAAGATATACTTTTCAATTACAATGTAGGCACCCTATTCGATAACTTTCATTATTTTAAGGTCATACTGAATTTAAGAAAATCTTTGATTTTCACTGCAGTGTTGAAATTTGCTCACGTCTCCACAGTGCGGTGGTACCAGTTAAGTAGAGTTAACCCCAGCACCGAGACCGCCGCGCCGCCGTCGCTGCGGCTTCGAGTAACGAGACACCCCAACCTCCTTCCTTCAGTGGACATGCATGCCACGAGTTTTGTAGGTATTGTACATAAGAGCTGATATAAAAACGATATACCTACATACCTACAACGTTGAAACGCGAATGTATATAATAATATTGTACTCTACATATAATATCTCGTTGGCGCCTATCACTGACCGTTTGGTTAAATTAAGGGTAATTAGCACATAAACATAGACGTAACATGGACGTAACATTGTATGTAACAATAGGATACATAGGATACATGGGGCTCCCAGGGAATATCTTTCCCCACTCCTACAATCCACGGATCTTTAAATCGCGGGTTAATAGCCTTTCCCCAGAAACATAAGTGCACCTCCAAGCCGGACTGGCACCTCCTCGGCGGTGAAATTGGCTGCGCCTGAGGCTTCGACCTCGGGCAGAGCCACCCAGTTCGGAAGCAATAAAAAAAGGCCGCGCCGCAGGCCACTATAATGTTATTTTCTCAATAATCGTTTAAGATATAAACTTCAAAATACATAGTTTCATTCCGTAACGACTAAATGGACTACTTAATTTTTTGTTTCATACCGCAGTAACCACCCCGGACAGCGTGTGTGACGGACAGGCGGACGGACGGGTCCCTCCCAGCGTTGCTGGCTACGAAACCCTAAAAATGCAGAGAAAAAGCATAGATTTTCTGTAATCCTTCCCTCCTTCTGTATTCATAAGGCAGATTCTTTCCAACATCTGTCTCTAAATCCCTGGAAAGGAGTTTCAAAATAAATGTAATATAGCTCCTTCATACACACACTCACCAATACTTAACTTGAATACGAGTAGAGAAAAGAACCGCGAAAACCTGCGCGCGCGCAGGTGTGCTCCGATCTCCGGAACAGGTTTCTGCTTACACTTGATTTCTCTACAGACCACTTTAGAGGTAGGTAGGTAGGTACCTACTCCGATGACAACCGCAAGGTGCACTCTGTTTATATGAGAAATAAAAAAAGTCATAACTATGGAAATAATCAGAGAGTAGCATGTCAGCAAAAGTATAGACGAAGATGTACACAAATAAATAATGCTGTCACTAAAACTACATAAGGTACGAGATAGTAAATTCACACATACCAAAGGGTTTGTATTACGTCGCTGACAAACTCTTTGACACATACAAGTTAACCACACACGAGTACGTTAGGAAAGAGAAAATCTACATTCACGTTAGAGACGACAAAATAATACCCTAAAATCGTAGCGTTCGTTACGAAGATAATATATGTGAAATGTATATTTGTTTCCACATTGAAACCGCTGCTAGAGACTCTTTAGAGTCTAAAGAGTCTCTACGTTAGTAGAGTCTAAACTGAGTTTAGACTCTACTAAGGTGTAGTACAAAATCGCATTCAAGCCGCATCGAGTGATTTCATCACCACGATGTTGAGATCAACGTAACCTTCGATAAAATTTACATTCTATTAATTCAATTATTTCATAACATAACATTTATATTGTAGAACTTTACTTAGGTACGAACGTTTCTTTCATATTATCCTCTTCTTAACACGCTTTTGTTAGCTTGACCTATGTACCTATGTATGTAATATTTCAAATAATTTTCACCCACTGCCAGATGTCTGAATAATTTGAAATTTTGCACACGTATTAAGAGCCGATGAAAATACAATAATATCATAACTTTGGCTAAATGTCCTGACCAGTAACATCAGGATAAAAAAAACTTGGCTGTGCCATTTTGAATGTCGCGCCACTTCACATTGCTATAAAAGTATTTTGTGTTTTAAACTATATATATTTTTGATCTCAACTTTCTTTAAGAACTATAATTTTCATAAAAATATTGGCAAAATATAAAAGATTATATTTAGCAATGAAGGCGCATTCTTATAATCTGAAGTTGCACGCAGCCATCTCTTCAGCTAATTGTCCTCTCCTCGCTATTATTTTCAGGTATTATTTATTGTTCCTCTGTAGAAAATAAGCCAGCGCCGTCTTCTAGCCCCACCCATCTGTTTATTTTTCTTAAAAAAATATTATACTTTTTATAGAGTCAACAACTCTCATATCAACAGCGGGTTGGTACCACCGCATTGAACGAAACGTCGGTCGAAACGGCTATGTAAATAGTTCGTGTTTTCCGTCCAGTTTAGTGTAGCCGACATGAAATGAAGGGAAGCACTGACATGGCACCTAGTTCACCCTGTGTTATTGGCTGACATCACGGATGTTGTAGGTGATGTAGCCAACCGTGTCAGGTTCCATAAAAAAAAAAAATATATATAATCTTCCTTTATCCTTACGAAATACATTTACAATATTTAATTGAATAGAATAGAAACTCTTTATCCCACACAATTAAATGTTCTTTCTGTACACGACAAGAAACAATACAGGAGCGCGCAAAGGCGGACTTATCACTGCAAGTGATTTCTTGCTGTCAACCGTTGGGTGATGAGGAAATATAGAGAAAGGAATATGGGTAATGCAAGTGTACATTGCAAGTTCAAATAGAAAGTGCGATTGGTTTGCCAACTACTTAATGCATATAGGTAGGTACCTACTAGGTACTTAGGTACCGGGGAATACATTATGTCGGAGTTGTGACCGCCAGCACACACGTCGCGACTCGCGAGTAACGGCGGAACTGGTTTCTCGGACCCCGCCTACCTACCTGTTTAGACGCAGCTATTTTTGCGCGAGATTCTTCAACGTGTCTCGTCGCTAGCAGCCTATCATTAAAAGTGTTCACAACTACTACCCTGGCCGATGCGACTTTACTCAGAGTGCACTTTATGTTTGCGTCTGAATTTGTATATCCTTTGCGACATTAGGGGACACTTAGAATCGTCCTCCACAGATTTTTGATCAACTTACAGTTTCAAGTGTGCTTATCCTTCCCCTCCATGCCAAAAGGTAAGGTATATTCCACTCTAGATCCTAAAGTACTGGTCCGATTTTAGTAAGGAAGGTGTCAATCGATTCGTCACATTCAAGAATGTCATAGGGAACTACCACGTTTAAAAAAAATCTAAATGGGGGACGCTAGGCTATAGGTGCCGTATTGCCAAACTTTGGATTTTTTCTTTTGAACTTTGAAAGAGCTGGAAAAACACCTTTCAAAAATATATGACACGATTTAAAACAAAAAAAATATTAAATAAAATACACATTATAAGTAACCCGACTACGAAAACAACTATGTTTCAGTCAATTTTAAAGATTACTAGAAGTTGTTGTAGTCGGTCATGTAAAGGATTCGAGTAGACATACATACATTTACATGTGCATTTACATATATGTGAATATATCTATAAAGAAGAAAGTTCAAAAGAAAAATACCCGACTACAGCATTTACTACTATATTTTACATAATCTTTAAAAACGACTTTCCTTGTTTCCTAAGTTTTTAGGGATCCGTACTTCTAAAGAGGAAAAACGGAACCCTTATAGGATCACTGTGTCTGTCTGTCCGTCTGTCAAAGCTTTTTTTTATAGTCGGGTTTTATAATTAATAAATTTTCTCTTTATATTGTGTGGAATGAGAGTCCCATTCCCTGTTCGCGATGTGCGATGTATCACAACACACATGGAAGATAAATCATTATTTTCAGACACCAAGCTCTGCCGATCAAGTTTTCTCGTTAGAACTTTTATTAGTGTTTTTGTGCGTCCGTCCCGGGGATCCTCACGAGGCCGGAGGATGCGGCCCGCAAGGCCTCCGGGCTCGGTGATCAAATGTCCCAGTCGCAGCGCCGACGACACAAATTTGTTAACGTTGTATTCTATTAACTTGTTATGTCCTTGTTTTCTTTCGTCCGTTAGCGAAACTTTTGTTCGCGGCTCGCACCGCGATCGAGTTTCTCCTCTTTGTTTTAGGAACTCGGCCGGCACTCGTCTCGGTAACGCGAGACTCCCTCCTCGCAGAACTACACTACAACTTTTCCGGTTCGATTACAACTTGTTTCTGATAGGTACACAAATTACATATAACCTCTATCGACATCGACGGAAAATTATACTCTGAAAGGAACAAAATACTAATCCAGGATTTAGTAGTCCTATCGGAGGTATCGAAAAAATTCCTTTCAGATACTGAAACGCGACTCATTAGTTGAAGGCTTACTTTATTTTCATTAAATTTATTTTATTCGTATTCTGGGTTTATCTGAAGCCATAAACTCGCCCGCTAGACGCCGCCGGCTACAAAATGAGAGTGGACCGGTGGAAAGGGATTTATTCTATTGGTGCCCGTCGCCTCCTCCCCCGCACCGCCGCCACCTACCAGTTTTACGAGCCTAATGCGTCCCGAACACCGGTGTACCTCTAAGGCAATTGTGGCGAGTCCCAAATAGAAAGGAACGTACCGCTCGCGGAAAATGAGGTAAACCTCTTTGGTTCGCGGCCGCTTTTGATAAATAGCGCCGCGCTCGGAAGCTTGTAAGGCTTCTCGGCTCCGGGCCGGGAAGTTGCACGTACGCTGTGCGGGGCGACGAGTGAGTGTCTGCCGCCCCCGCCCCGCCCCACCCTTCACGTCGTCGTCTCCGCCACTGACGCGTAGCAAGGTAAGTCGACTCATAACTGAGATTACTTAGTTCTTCAACCAACATCGCTTGTTTTGTCTGAAAGAGTGAATATAAAATTAAAACAATTTTATCCAACACTTACTGTTTACCGAAATCATAAAATTCAAAGAGACATCGAGATGATACTGGAAATATAAAAGCTAGAGTCGCCTAACTCAAGATAGCCAGAATTCTCTATGAAATTGATCTTATCACATCACCAACTCCCGAAGTCTGACTGAACTATTTGTGCTGTGCTGAGACACCTCGTAAGGGAGGTCCACAATAGCAAGAATAGAGGTTCATTGTGTACCAACAAAGCGATTGATTGAATACAAAGAAATCAAATTAGCCAGAGGAGCCAGATGGTTTCGAGTTCCAGACGATTTACTTAAATAGAATTAATTGAATCTCCGGGTGCGCCGGCGAGAGTCCGGGTTGCCGCCGCGCCACGCCGCGGCCACAGCCCTGCGGAATTAGCATACTTTATTACGTCAAAATATATTTTCGTCAGCACCTTTTTAGGAAAGTCCTGCGTAATGGGCAGAGTGCAAAAGTATGACAGCTGCTATTAAAGAATCCAGCGTGCTGGATTCCAGCGTTAATTTATATGCAAATAGGAGACAGCATACGGACTGGACTGGAGTCGGACAGGCGCGGCACCGCGACATGCGCGACGCGGCCGCGGGAGCGCGCGGCGCGCGGAGCTCGGTTGCGTGTGACAAATATACTAATGAATCCTCGTCCGCTCTACTCGCCAGACTCGAGTCGATTAATCGCCAAACTTCCGTACAGTAAATGTTTCACATTCAGTCTCCGATCTCCAGCAAGCTATGTCGACATTTCTACAAAACATCATCATAATATAATACTGTGCCAATTAGTAACCACAAGTTGAAGACGACCGACGACGAATCGTGCATGCCTATATGTATGTATAGAGTTGCGCTCTCCTAGCAAATAGATCACTTACACACGTTTGACGGCTATCCCAATGTTGTCATCCATCATCAATCAATACTAATAATAAATCTGTAAGGGATGGTCATGGAGTAAGTTACTTTGTTTTATGAGATATACGTTTGTAGACTCTATGTAAGTTACTAAAACTAAATTGATGATTTTTAGAAATATTTTCTGTATGTATGTATGTTCCTCCATAACTCTTAAACCGATCATCAGAATTCTATGAAACTTAGTACAAGCACATTTATCTATATTGGACACAGGATAGGATAAATAAAATTCAGTTCCGGTTAAGCTGAGATGTGGCTCTCACACAAACCGAAATGCTGCGCGCGCCGAAATAAAGGTACTTTCGGGTTTACTTTCTTCTTTTTAAATACGAATTTCACGCGAGCGAAGCCGCGGGCAAAACAGTATTATAATATGAGGTACCTATGTATTTATACACCTACAAAAAATCGTAATACATTTTATATTATACATACATTATGTAATTTAGATTAACTTGATGCAGTTTTATTAAGGGCCATGACATGAGCCAATAAATGAAATCCTTCATTGTTTTACCATTGTTGTGTAGTTATGTCGAATCATGACGAAAATAAGTTCTGCGACATGCAACGAGGATAAAATAACCCAAAAATGCCTTCGCTCAAAACAGGTTTCGTGGCACGGCGGATCCGATTCAGAGAAATTCGAAACAATCACTTCGTGACGTACCCGGTGTGCTTCGTGGAATTGCGCAAAAATGCTTACTCATTCTTCTTCGTGAGTTCCGGTTTACACTAGTTCTAGCTCACGATGATGATCATATAATGACTGACCTATATTATTTCTATAACGTTATTCATATTTCAAAACTGTTAAAATCCTCCATACTACTTCTATTCGTCCTTTTCCACCATTCGTGTGAGCAGTAATTTTGCAGCCGGACGCTTTCTCAATTAATCGTAAAAGTCGTCGATTCGAGGACAAACAGGACTCTCGCTGGCTGGCTGGACTCGGGTTGGACATGCAAATTTTTAAGCCTCACCTGACACGAATAGCTAATGCGCGGGATTTATCGGAACCGATCGAGCTTCGTGACAGGCTCAGGGCGAGCGATGCAAGACACATTCTTTAGTCCGTGTATAGGCGTGCACAGCAATCTAAGTACACATACATACGAGTACATAGATACATAGGGTCACGCCTGTTCTCCAGTGGGGTAGGCAGAGACAACGGATCTCCACGTGCCACGATCCTGCCTGACGCACCTCTGCCGCCTCATCCACTCTCATAATGTTCTTCGTACAAACATATATATAGAACTTTTCTACTTACCCTACATTGTGATTTCCGAAATGAACACGTTGTTTACATGATAGTATTTTGGTTGAAGAGTCCTGATTTCCTTGCAATATGGTGCGACACGCGGGCCTTCCTACACATCCTCGGCGGAAAAGGTTCTGCCAGAGGGCACGTAAGTCAAAGCAAGTGCTGAATAAATTACCTGCCTTATTCAGCAAAAATATTACACCACACTCGCAGAATCCGCGGCGACATACCCAGCGGCCGCGGCATGGGCGAACGTGACAATCGTTATCAAAATGTATTCTCTCTAAAATTAACAACTCTGTATAAAATGAGAAAATAATTTCGACCTCTATGCAAATTCCCAGCCTTGACAAGGAAAAAAAACTCATAACCCTTCCTTTTTTGGCTTCGCCGTAGTCGGGTAAAAAATAGGCGACGGCACCCCCCAACCCCACGCTGCCGTCCTGCCTGCCTGACGCCCTCGCACGGCGGCACGTGGGATGCTGGGAGGGTGGGAGGGCGGTGTCGCACGAAGCCGGCTAGCTGGACCCTCGAGGTGCGAAACGGCACGAGTGCTATGGTTCGGCTGACACAATGCGCCGTGGTGGCCACGAGAAGAGAAGAGAGCGCTCAGTAACATTTATTATCGATGCCAAAGGTAATTGTAAGTAAGAATAGATGTTACTAGTTTTTTAAATCTACAGAATCATCTCGAGTGAACACTAAATCGGAAACAGAAATTTTTTTAACTTACTTAGCTCTATAGAAAGAAAAAAAAAAACAAATCGCCCAGCTAGACTGTTTTATTTCCGACACACGCGGTATTGACACTCACCCCGCAGGTGTTCACAAATTATGTCATCTTATAGCTCTAGGAGCACCGCACTTCACTTCACACTTGCAGGTTACGTGCGAAGACACCCGCCAAGAAGCAAAACCGTGCCACCCACTGGGGCGCCGTTTCAGGTTATACTATCCAAAGAGTATTGTAATTAACCTGATACTATCCCACTGGCAGCTACAATGTAAAGCGCGCTCACGGCGGCGGCGGCGCTCTAGAACGAATTCGTTGCCTCCACATACGGGATTGGAAACGAACAATCTATGATAGATAATACATTAAATAAAATATAAATAACTAGCTGTGCCCCCGACTTCGTTCGCGTGGACTTATCACGACGTCATCTACCGGGTTCAATTGTACTTTCAAACCATCCAGGGACCCACACCCAAAATACACACAAAATTTCATCCAAATCGGTCCAGCCGTTTAGGCGGAGTTAGGTGACAAACACACGTACAGAAGAATTAGGTATATATATATAAGGAGGATCTAATAATAAAAATAAAAACGATTTGCTCGAAATTCGAGTCTCCGTCATATTTTTATAGGCACCTTGAGGCGATTACATCCCGTTTCACTAAAAAGAAAACTGCATCGATCTCTCTTTGAGACAAAGAGAGATCGATGCAGTTTTTGCTTGCTGCTGACATGACATGCTGGTTCGCATGTCCCCATGTTTCGTTGATACGAGCATTATGAAATTAATTCGTTCAGATTCTTGCACCGTTCGCGCACACTAAAAGTGTCTATGAATATGTTATAGGTAATTAGCACTGAACTTTCAGGAAGATCTTAGGGGCGATTTTTAAGCATGACCGTTTCTGATGCACTGATTTTTGACTGCAATGATGATGACTTTAAGCAAAAGAAAGTATCTAGACCAAGATGGTAACCTCAAGTAACGTCACCAAAAAAGGTGAAAATAAGATAACGGTGAAGCAGGAAAAAGTCTAATAATAATCCCGAGACCTTCATCCAGCGGCCTCGCATATAGTAGATACATCTGGTTGTGTGAATGTGTGTGTGGAGTGGATGGTAGGTTGCAGGCGATGCATTGACCGCTGGGCCGCGGTGTTGTCGGCCGTCGGCCCGCGTCGCCGCTCACCCCGCGCTCTATAGAACCGGTCTTTTCCGCGGCAGCCGTTGCCCCACCACCCCCGCCGCTGTCTTCACGTCGCCCCGGACGGAACCTGCATGACGTGTTTTTGAAACGGCGAGATTTCTACACGGCCGCCATCTTGGCAAGCGAGTTCGACGCCGGAGCCGCTGAAGCGTGAATCTTTGTTCGAAAGTTCGGCCGAGCTCCGAAACTTGCTAAATGTGATATCGAGGCGAGAACAATGCGACTGAGTTAGACGTGATCGCATTATCGACTACTCAATTAGCTACCTAGCTTTAATGAAGTTATGAATATTCAGTTCTGGAGCGGACGCCGGATTTTATCTGAAAGTGCTTTTGGATCCTTTTCTATCTAGTCTCGCCGCTTTTCTTTATGGCAATTCTGAAAGTGTATTATATGGAATCACTTACGGAAAACATTCATTTATTTTAATTACAATAAAACCAATTTCGACATATTAGAGATAATAATATAATCAATATCTCGAAAATATACTGCTTGATAAACACTATCAGGCTGCTCATTCATTAAAATTAATACATAAACACACGATATATTTTGATGCTACATAGCGAAAAGTTTTTATAATTATTACTTAGCGAGTAAAAGATTTGTTCCATAGGTTTATTGTTACTATCTGAATGTTAATATCATCGCTCACTGTGTGTAGGTAATGTGATTGATAAAGCTTAAACAAATAAACATAACATTTTAATTAAAATGTTCTGCATCACTCGTGCGAAACTAACATATTAAATGAAGAAGGAAGTAACATAGCCACACTCTTGTATCTAACTAGTTGTTACTCTCGTGTGGTAAGTAGGTAAGGGAAGCCCACCAAGAAGGAAAGCTCCTCACAATGTTTTAGTTTGGTGAACTTACCTTGTTACAATATATGCACCTACCTACCCAGTGTAGGTACACTGCAGCTTACTTAAGACACAGTGAAGCCTCTTATCTCGCACCAACCTGCTTTTACAGTGAGCTTGTATGGTGGTTAGTGTAGTATAATATTTGTATTTCGCGAAACAAGGGTCCAGATAAACAAGAAACAAAGAAAAACTAAACAAAAAATGTTTCCTTGACATTAATCTACTATCCGTCAAATCCGGTCACTTTTATCACTTTTTTATGCCAAAATAATCCATTTGTATATTTCCAAAAGGTAAAGGTGCAAACTAAGTTTCGAACCTCAAACTTTTTTTTATATGGAAACTGACACGGACACTGTCACTCTACGTCCAACTCGCTACATTACTAAATTGTTGACATACGCAAACTTGCCAAACTTACAACTTTATTTTTATGGAAACTGACATGGTTGGCTACATCACCTACAACATCCGTGATGTCAGCACATAACACCGGGTGAACTAGGTGCCGTGTCAGTGCTTCCCTTCATTTCATGTCGGCTACACTGAACTGGCCGGAAAACACGAACTAATTACATAGACGTTTCGACCGACGCGACGTTTCGCTCAGTGCGGTGGTACAAACCCGGCCGGGATAAACCCTAGTAAGTAAAGAAAGTAAACCTAGTAAGGTAAGAAGCGAAAAAAACATCTCACACGAAAGGCCGGAGTTCATCGTTAGGTGATGCTGATGAATGATGATCAGCTACACTACAACACCACACCACTTACAAATGTATGTAGGGTAGGATGTAGGAAGGAACATTTACCTACTAGGAAAATTCCACAAATAAGTAAGACCGTCGACAAGGTGCCCGGAAAGAACGCGAGATTATTGAAATATTTAGAAAGTCGGTTACATAACGAAGTATAAGCACGTTAGACCACTTGATAAATTTGAAACGAAACTGATACATACATTAAAAATACATTTACAATACACGAAGAGCGGAGCTCCACCGTGTCCATCCATTAGTGACATGGTTAGTAGGGTCGCGGCAGCACCACCGCCGTTAGATATCACGGAATCACTACATAATGTACCACCACTCAAAACCTATTTCGACACAAAAATGCTCTAAAGTTGTAAACCGTTGTACGTTAAAAACATAAATTAAAAGTTTCGGAGGATCGCTCGCGTTTGAGATTACGTTGACGTTTTCAATCATCAATACTAATAATAATAAATCTGTAAGGGATGTTCATGGAGTAAGTTACTTTGTTTTATGAGATACTGCTGCGTTTGTAGAGACTCTATACGTATGACACTAAAACTACATTGACGAATTTTAGAAATCTTTTCTGTACTGAATTCGATGAACCTTAATACAAGCATATTTACCTATACGAGACACAGGATAGGCTAAATAAACCTCAGTTCCGGTAACGCTAAGATGTGGCTCTCATACAAACGAATTGTTCCGCGCGCCGATATAACGGTACAGTAGCGGACTTACTTACTTCTTCTTTTTAAATACGAATTTCACGCGAGCAAAGCCGCGGGCAAAAGCTAGTAACTAGTATCATATAAAATAACACCACCTGCAACAGAGCGGACTTCATTTTGCTGAGTTTAGAACACTTCGATCAAGGTCGATAAAACGCCGCGAAGAAAAGCTAGTTCGGGAGTATAATTAAAAATGTTCCTGCACTGTGAAATGTATACAGCAGTTACAGCACCCGGTTCCAAATTCTCTGTTTCCAGAGCATTGGCCGAGGAGAGCTGCAGCGGAGCGAGCAGACACCACGCTCGCCGCGCTGCTGGCTGCTATCAAAGCAGCTATTTGTTAGCCGCAGCCCGCCGGGCACCCTCCCCCGCCGCGCCGCCGCTCCGGACCGCACCAGCCGGACTGCGGCGCGCGGCGCAGTGCAGTAGCTCTACATGAATATTTATGTGATAAGCACAAATTATTTACGGTAGCATGCATCATTCATGTAATCTCGAAAATTATAAGAAAAAAGCTCTCATAACTTGCAAACTTGCAAGAAAACACATATATAACTAACATTTTATACTTGCCGAGTGAAAAGCTGATATTTATACGTGAGAGGGAAGAAACATGTGTGATACAGATATAAAAAAAATATATAAGTATGTATATGTGTGTGTAGGTACTCTCTATGGCCTTTGCGAAACCTGAAAATAATTTTAATTTTTTTAAGATTTGATCGAATAACGCTTATGTTTCGTTACTGGAATGTTGCGGTTGTCCACATAAGTATTTTTGTAAAAGGGTTAAATTCAGAATGAGACAGGCCTCATTCAGAATTAATTCTTAATAGACACTGAAATAAAATTCTACGTAAAATATTGCATTTTCCACGACACACGTAGAGGCTTCCGTTCTATCTAACTAACCCGAGTTACCTAATTTAATATGAATGAAAGTCGAAGAATCCTCCAAGAAGTACATACATTCCTTTGACATCGCGTGCAGTTGATAGTTACTTTGGCTGTAAGGCTTCCAAGTACTTTTTATATAAGAAACACGAAAAACTTAAATTGCTGGGTTAGCTAGAACTCGTTAAAAATAACGAGCATCGATGTACATATTTTGAGAGATACATAGGTGTGTTATTGATATTTATATGAAGAGTACAGGAAGACAGTGATTTTAACTACGTTCTGATATCTACACGTGTATTGTGTAGTCTACAGTGCCTGGTTTAGCAATTGTCTGGTCCATGAGATGCCCTAGCTAGGCAGGCTATGACGACTGCCGGTGCCAAACGCCACAACCCCCCTTGCCCCTCCCAAATGCTTTCCCGCCATGCCCGCTTACTCCTCGCCGTGATGCCATAGGTATGCCTGTGCCTATTTTCTAGTGTACCATAGGGTTAATAAATGCAAGGCAAACTTCGGCCGTGAGTATTGTATTGCCTAGTAAAGCGAACACTTTTTTTATTTTTATTTTTTCTCTACCGTTCGACTACTCTTCTAACGCCAGTACTAATTTCTATTCTGTGCCGATGCTGCTAAACGAAGAACGCATTACTTATCATATCACCTACTTATATTCAGTACTTTTAGGACTGAATTTCTTTTCGCCCGACTACGGTGTAGCCAAAAGGTGATTATGGCAGCGTATGTATGTATGTTCGTTTATTCCCTCGTAGAGCCTAAACTACTCGTACTTAAAGATTGATTTCAAAATTTTCTTCAAACCCCATTAAGTGGTTGCCAAGAGCTTGAAAATTCGATTTCAGAAATACATACATACATATCACACACGCTGAATCCCGACAATCGGGGTAAGCAGAGTAGTAAATGTGGTATATTTCAGATATATACCACATTTATGCATTTAGACTAGAAGGGGTAAAAAATTTTTTATCCGACTACGAAAAACTAAGGAAATAACAAGGAAAGTTGATCGGAAAGGCTTGCAGGATTCAAATAGGCAGGTAGCCCGACTACAGTATTTTCTATATAAACTTTCCTTGTTATTTCCTTAGTTCTTCGTAGTCGGGTTTATACTCTATTTATTATGTAGGTGTATTTATTATGTAGGTGTATATGCTGTCACTGCGCGAGACTGCGATAGCTACACCAGTCTACGATTATCTTCCAGACTGACGGAACGGTGCTTCCTTCGCGATACACTGGCGTTACACCTAGCTAGTGCTTAAGTCTATCCAATCAGTGTTGCCAACTAGCGGTCAAGATATAGCCAGCCGCACGATGGCGGCGGCGATCGGTGTTGCATGCCGCGCCGCACGGCTGGTCGAAGATGCCCCGCATGTGACGGTGACGGCGGCGGAGGCGGCGGCGGGAGGGGTGATGCGGTAAGGGCGGCTGTGCAACTGAATGCTCCTTTATTTGCGTTCCCTTGCACCGCACATGTTGCATCCGGTGCGATGAACTTTAACATATTGGGAACTCATGCGGTAACTCTTATTAGCTTGCGCGCGCACTCTCCGCTTGCTATAAACATGAGTATAATGCCTCTTCTCTCACTTAATTAGTTTGGGATGTATCTTTTTAGGGTTGATTGGATTAATTAATAAGGACTTTTTTATTAAACTTTTCTTTAAATTAACTTCTGCAGAGTGAATATTGTTTTAGGTAGAGCATGAAGGTGTACCTACGAGGTGTTCTGTCTAGGTGAAGTTATTTTTATTAAATTAGTATTAGATTAAATTAAACGAAAAGTATCTGCTATTACTATTAGCTAGTGTGAACCTAGACGTTAGGATTCTATAGGCACTAATAAAACTCAATGGACCGTGACAGACATCGTATTCTGACTAATTTGGAATTTCATTTTCCAGTCGGCACCTACAGCCGACCCGCTCCGCCCCGGCGCGGCGGCGGCGCGGCGTCGCTCCTCCGCGCCGCCCGCCTACAAACACTCCTCTAACTCGGTACCTATCTGTGCCATAGCTGAAATACTTCAGTTGCTCCGCTCTCCAGAGTGAACTTCACAAAAGAGCCTTTTCTATTCAAAGTATTTAATTAAAGCTTATTAAGAAAGTCGCAATTTCGCCAACTGTCAGTGGAAATCAAGTAAGTTAAATAAGAAAATGTAATTGTATGGGGTCAGCTGGAAGCTGGAGACTGGAGCAGAGTGGCGCGGAGCACCCGACATGGGGTGTATGCGGCGGTGGTGGAGTGGGCGGAGGAACCAGGCTGAGCGGGGAGGATTACGCGGGAGGTAATTTAGCTACGGCCTGTGATTGGTTTCCAAACTTCCCCGAGGCAGATTATGAATTTGACGTCTCTCAAAATTACTTTGCTTATTAAATTCATAAGGAACAATCGCGGCAATTAGATAGGTAGATATAATTATATTACAAGGCAGTTAGTAGATCGTACAATTTCGTAACTTTCTTCGTTTCTTCACAGAGCCTTCCGAGACGAAAGCGCGTCTGTCTGATTGCGAGCCGTAGACGGAAAAAATAGTTAAAAAATATTTTTTATGATCGAAGTTGCGAGCGGCTCCGGGCGGAGGGAGAGCAACTTCGGATCGTGTGTTTGGGAGCATGATGCCTATTACAGGAAATTATCGTATCAATTACGTTATTTATTTGAAATAAGCAAAAAAAAAACCCGGCCAAGTGCGAGTCGTACTTGCACAACTAAGTTTCCGCACCACAAAAAAAACTTTGAAAAAAAAACCGGTGTTTTTTATGTAATCTGGTATGCCGTATGATGGCGTGAGTGGCGCTAACCATGGCATGGTGATAAGCAACCCTCGGTGCGCGCGTTTGACTCGCACTTGGCCGGTTTTATTATAAGCAGTAGAGATAGCGATAGAGATTATGTTTGTGCAAGTACAAAATATGTAGGTACCTACCTACAATTTTTTCATATTTTTTTTTATGTAATCTGGTATGGGTGGCTGAATCAGAGGGGCCAAAGCACATGCTCTGACTAGCTTATATCACATCCGAGAAGGTAGGTGCCATACGTTTCTTGTATGGGGACCCCCCTTAATTTTTTACCTTTTCTATATTTTATTATTTGTTATATACTTATCCACCATAATAAATAACACATACTGTGAAAATTTCAAACGGCTACCTATACGGTTGCAAGTTTCCAAAGATACAGCAGTAGGACAGACAGACAGACGGTGTAGGCTTAGTAATAGGCTTCCGTGCGGGATACGGGATCCTAAAAACACAATAAATAATAACATTTATTGCATACCAGTAATAGAAATACTGAGAGAAACAGAAGGAATAATAAATTGGACTCGAAAAGGCGGACAAGTACCAACCACACTAGGAATATTGTTTGATAAATTTCAGTCAACCATTGAATGATATGAAAATAAATATACTAGGAAATAATGAGTTATGTTTGAAGACAGAGGCAAATACATAATCAAAAAAATAAATAAGTTGTCTTCAAGCGTTAAAAGACATGCGTGCGATCTGATTGCTTCTGACTTCCTGGTATGGTACGAGCTACTACGAGGCATGCCGCGCATGCGTGCGTACAATGCACGTACGGTGATGTGAAGAATGCTGACTAAGCGGTTTGATAAATTGATATTGGCGCTAAAGTGTTTCTAGAAATACGTAGGTACGTACATTTATATTAAACTAGCTTTTGCCCGCGGCTTCGCTCGCGTTAGACTCAGTTTAATAGCAAATCTGATTTAAACGCAAATATGATAATAACCGATCGCTTCTCTTATATTACTCTCTCTCTGCGTCCCTCCCTCGTTCCCCCCCTCCTTCTCAGCCTTCTCCATCCGGCTTTCGACACTACCATTCGACACTAAATTCCTTTCAGACTATCCTTTCTTTGATACTGCTCAGCCCTATTGCTATTTAGCGTGATGGTATATATCCTATTATAGTGAGCCTCAAGCACTACTCTTTACATTGGTGCAAACCGCATCAAAATCTGTTCAGTGATTCCGGAGTTTACCTCTAACATACAGACAGATCTTCCCTTTTAATAAGAAGTAGATATAGCGATAGAGATTATGTTTGTGTGAGTACAAAATATGTAGGTACAATTTTTTCATAATTTTTTTATGTAGGTAATCAATCAGGTATGGGTGGCTGAGTCAGAGGGGTCAAAGCACATGCTCAGGCCAGCCAATATCACCTACGAGAAGGTAGGTGCCATACTAGAGACTTCCCTTTGGTTTGCTAGCTATACTGAATTAGAGAAGACAGCCGAGGCTGCTATGCGGCCACCTTACATTCAATACGATGGTACAAACCCAGTCAAATATAATACATGAGATGAAAGTGTGTACATTTACATATCACACACACACATAGAATACACATTGTAAATTATCCAATATATAAATTAATCGTGAATTCGGTAGGTCAAATGAAGGTTCAATCAAGATCCAATTAGCCAGGCTAATTAATATCCGAAGAATACTTAAGATATTGTTTTCAGTGTTAATAGTACGAGCAAGTGCCCACTTTTCAAATTGAATATAATTTAAGACAACACACTCGAGAATGTTGAAGTTAATTAGATGCTGAAAATTTAAACTTGTATTTTAAGGTTCTCATTAGGATCGTTTAGCTAGGTAGACGTACGTATCGAAAAACCGATTATTTTTTTTTCGATATTTCATCGCGTACAACTCTGTACAAGTAATGTAAATATTTGTCTTGCGATTTTAATATCAACTGGGCCGCTAGAGACGCTGCATCTTTTGTCCACACACATATTTACTTATTTGTACGCAACGAAATGTAAAAACAAGTGTAAAATAGTTTAAATTACTAATTCAGCATAATTTATAAAAAAAAACGACCCTTAAAAAGTCAAAAATAATTTCCGTTTAATTAAAGCAGACGGGGGACCGCTAAGTAAATTCGCGCGCAGCTCTGAGTTCTTATATTTTATTTACTTAGCGGTCCCCCGACCCCTTTAAGTAAGTAAACGGAAATGATTTTTGACTTTTTAAGGCCGGTTTCAGACCTACGCGGCTGACCGGCGCGGTTTGATATATACATGACGTTATATGGAGTCTTTCATTGCTGCGCGGCTAGCCGCGTCGCGATTCCGCGCGCCGGCAGCCGCGACGCGGTCAACCGCGCCGGCCAGCCGCGTAGGTCTGAAAGCGGCCTAAGGGTCGGGGTTTTTTAAATTTGTAATTTTACTATTATTTCAGTTTGGGAGCTATGATGCCACAGACACACCCATACACACACACGTCAAACTTAATAACACCCCTCTTTTTTCGTCGGGGGCTAAAAAGGAGTTTAACCCTGGTCTGCAAGTCTTCTGCTAAATTGTTTCATGAACTTTGTAAGTTTTCGTCAAACATTACGTTAATTTTATGCACCAGGTGATGCAACGGATTTATGACTATGCAGCGTACACCTTGACCGGATGACCGAGTATCAGCCGGATATTAAATGCAACGAATTGAGAAATACGGGACTATCCAGCGTGCCCTTAACAGGTGACCACGTAACACCCGGATATGAATTTAAAAAGTGATCTTATAGGCCGAATACCGTATAGTAACCGTATATCGGACGCATCTCTATTATGTTTGTGTACAATGATGGAATGGAATTGCAATACAAGTAAAAATCAAATGCAAAATGTTCGAAACCGCTTAAACAGGTCAGGAGCGACATTTTCTCTTCTAGTATGTTATAAAATCACACCACTAAAATAAGCCTTATCTTAGAAACAAGCCGGGAGCGCAGACAGGCGCGAATTCGAGGCATTCCGCCGCAAGACATCTCCGGAGCGGGCGCACTCGTCTTAAAATAAATTACATATGCATGTTGCTTGTGCCCGGCCGGGTAGCGTTGTACGAGTACTTTGAGCACCGGGCACTTCCCGCCCGGGTGAGAGCGCCTCGCAAAAAGAAACAACTCTAAAAAAGGAACATCCCGCTGCCTGGTTAAATACGGAATGAGAATTTGTAGTCGCTGCGCGCGCCAGGTTAAACAAAACATCAACGAGGAAGGAATGTGGTGCTTGTCCATCGGTCAGGACTGTTGAAAGTTTTGTAAGGTAACGTCACGCCTGTTTCCCGGTGGGGTAGGCACAGACAACGGATCTCCTCGCGCCACGAACCTGACACACCTCTGCCGCCTCTTCCACTCTCATAATGTTCTTCATAGATGCTCGTCGATAGAAAAAAACTTTACGCGAAATAAACGTCCAGTGGATCGTATGAATCCAAACACTGAAATGTTTTCACATATTATAATAAAATTACCCATGCTGTGCTTCCCTTTGGTCGTACCGGCTACGCTGCACTGGACTAGGGTTGTCATATCCAATTTTATAAAACCAGAACAGGAGGCCAATGTTATTCTTACCTTACTAGGTGGTAGGGTTTATCCCGCACGGGTTGCTACCACTGCACTGAGCGAAACGTCGGTCGAAACGGCTATGTAAATAGTTCGTGTTTTCCGTCCAGTTCAGTGTAGCCGACATGAAATAAAGGGAAGCACTGATATGGCACCTAGTTCACCCGGTGTTATGGGCTGACATCACGGACTTTGTAGGTGACGTAGCCAATCGTGTCAGTTTCCATAATAAAAACGTTGAAAAAAAACACGTTTCTTGTATGGGGGTTCCATACAAGAAACGCGTTCCTTTTAAGTATGTAAGGGATTCAAAAAGTCGGCTTCTCTATGCTTGGCAGAGTTGTCTCGTGAATTTTGGAGTTGTACGAGGACAGCGGCGTTGTAGTCTGTTTTATAGTCGTATCCAGTCAACTGCAGAGCTGTCAGTCCGAAGACTTTCCATTTCGGCACCATAATGGGCGTGTAGTCTCGACGTCGAAGTCGTCTCGGCTGAGAGGAATGGGGGGGGGGGGGGGGGGGGGGCAGGCAGACCGCTGTCACAGCATATATATGGCCACTTTAGCCATATATATGCTGTGCCGCTGTCGTCCGTTCCGCTTGACTGAGCGGAGACAGAAGAGCGACGAGGCGACAGGTACACAGTCTAACCAACTTCCATTGTCATCTTCGCTGGCCGGCGCCGCCGCGCCGCCTCCACCACACCGCGGTTTGTTACTGCCACCCCCTCGGCCACCCCTCCAACCATCGATGTAGAATGCAGACAATACGCAAACTGGCGCACCGGCACTTATAGCTCCTATGAAGGATTTTACAACAGTGCCCAGCCGGCCGGCCACGGCGACTGCCCTATTTTATGTAGGGCGGACAAAGTGACGGCAGGCCTCGCGCGGTCTACCGTGCAAAAAAGACCGGTTGCGGTTTGATAGTCTTACGACTAATACCTTTTTGATGCTGATTCCAGATTCCAGAAGAAAAAGTTGGAAGAACGGATGCAGGGGTGGAAACTGATTCCATGGCCAAATATACTGATTTTACTGACTAAAACCTTCTAAAATACTGACCTTTTACTGACCAAATCTCTAGAATACTGACCATTGGTCGGTCAATTTAACATCGAAATACGAATTAACATATGGAGAATGTTTGTGAATAAGTAAGAAACATGTTTTTGTGTAGGTGTAAAAAGGTATGTTTAGGGACCGAAAAAGAGACGTTAAGAAATTTTAACTCCAAAACGGCATTTTTGTCACATCACTCTACAGAAACCAGACCAATTTTGTGGGAACGTAGCCCCTGATCCTCAAAATACTGACTTTACTGACCAATTTTCGAAAAAACTCACTTTTACTGACCTTAGTCAAAAAAACTCACTCTTACTGACTTTACTGACCATTTTCCACCCCTGCGGATGGTACCTATGAGACTACCGAAAGAAATGTACGGAGCGAATGTGATAGACAGAGTCGGGCAGGGTCGCCCTAGACGCACATGTACTTACCTGGACCAGATCGGGCATGTGCTCTAAAAGGGTCAAGTGCGTAGTGCCCGTGCCGATGAGCATGTATGAAGAACATTATGAGAGTGGAAGAGGCGGCAGAGGTGTGTCAGGGAATCAGGATCGTTGAACGTGAGAACGCAAAACGTGTAGTCCGTTGTCTCTGCTTACCCCACTGAGAAACAGGCGTGACGCTATGTAAGTATGTAAGTATGTGACTTGCCTAACATGTGGATAGTGTACGATAGTCAATTCAATACACCGTCTAACTAATCTCTTTATCTCGGGGTTCATTGTCAATCCCCTAAAAAGCATATTATTTGTTATTTCTTTAATATCACGCTTTTTTCCTTGTATACATGTCCATATTAATCCTATATACATTACTACATGGTAAAAATATACAAAATGTATATAAACACAAAGAAAAACTAAAAAAACGGTAAAGTTCCGCCGGCGGGCGGGAGGTTTATTAAGGGTGGATTATTAGTATTGCTACAACCACTGAATTTGGCTACAACGCATTCCCGTCTGTCATGCATGGCTCTCTAGCTCAGAGTCAGCCAAAATTTCATCCTGGAATAGTTTAGAAGTAAAATATGAAAATGTTCATCAAAATCACCTGCGGCCATTCCTGCGGGTGGAAAATGGAACGTTACGCAAACCTGGGGAGCAATCAACAGTCTGCAGGCGGCATGTCATGTTCACGGCGGCGCGGCGCGCGGCGGCTGCGGAGACGCGCCGCCACTTGGTTTTTAGGTTTCCGTATCCCGTACGGAAGCCTATTACTAAGCCTCGGCGCCGTCTGTCTGTCTGTCTGTCTGTCTGCCCGTCCGTCCGTCCGTCCGTCTGTCTGTCCGAGGGCTCTAGAACCGTAATAGGTACCCCGTTTAAATTTGTGTGAAACAGAATGTGTTATTTATTATGGCGGATATAACAACAAATAATAAAAAATAGAAAAAGTAAAAAATTAAGGGGGGTTCCCATACAAGAAACGTGTTTTTTTCAAGTTTGTTTTTATGGCGCGGAAACCTCGGTGCGCGAGTCCATTTGCACTTGGCCGGTTTTTTTTTTGCTTATCTGGCCTAACAAAATCATAATATTTAACAACTCTAGTAAAATTGATTTCCTGTCGAATTTTTTAGATATGGGTGGCTGAGTCAATCGGGCATCTGTACGTACATGCTCCGACCAGCCAATACCACATCCGAGAAGGTAGGTGCCATATCCGAAACTGAACTATATTTAAACGAAGCAGTCTGTCGAGGGAGCTCCATCCCCATTTAGCTCACCAAATGAACAAGGCTAGAGATAGATTACAGTTTTTAACGCCCGACGCAAAAGGAGGGGTGTTATAAGTTTGACCTCTCCATCTGTCTTGTCTGTCTGTGTGTGTGTGTTTCTGTGTCCGTGGCATCGATTTGAATGCAATTATTTTTATTACAAAGCTTGTTTAACCGGGATGGTTTTAGCTATGTTAAAATCAAGTAATAAAGTAATTATGAAGTAATAAAAAGATTACGTCTCACAGATGGACGGATTTAGATAAGATGCGGTTTTTTTTAACGCTTGAAGTTATAAATAATTCACGGCGTTAGTAGGTACTACCACGTAGTGGCGCTGGCGACGACGAGACGGCTGCACTGTACATAGGTAGGTACCTACCTACATAGTTATAAACAAAAATATATTTCGTTCATTTTTGTTTAGAAATATTTTTAGATAGGTACCTAGTTATGTTTTTCATTCAAATGAGTATGGGCAACCATAACTCTTGTACTTAATTACAAGGCTGAAAAACCTAACGAAAAATGCGCGATAAAATTAACAATGAGTTGATTCAGGCTGAATTGGACTACCTATTCAAATAAATAAAAACTGTTTTTTGTGTTAGGACTTCATTGTGTTGTGCGAACTTGTGCGGGTACCATTCCTGGAAGCGAAAAGCGACATCATACCTTCTCGTATAATAAATATAGCTGAGCAGGCAGGTAGAAGACTAGTAGACTCTCGTGTTAGCTGTTCAATGACAATGGGCCCCTTTGAGACCAAGCTTTGAGATTTGAGACTGTATTTTTTTATTTATTTTGGATTCGGCAATAGGTAGGTATGTAGCATATAACACGAACCATGCCGTACGCGGACCATGCTGCTGCCGCCGCCGCCGCCGACTCCGTTGTCCTGTCGCCTGATTTGTTTTTTAAGACGACGGAGGAAAGTAAAGATTGGAGTGTTGCTAGTCTCGGACAATTTTTAAACTATCGATAACAATCAATTGATAACTTAATGAAATTAATAAACTCGAATAGGGCTAAAATCTTCAGCTAAATCTAACGTGCAGCGCATATTACTTATGTGTTAAGGTGTGGTGTGTGCACGATAAATATGTGGTGTCCATAGTGATATGATAACCATACCAGAAAGAAAATAATTTTGTTTCACTTTATTGTCAGGACTTCTAAGTCGCATTTTAAATAACAAATAGTAACGATTATTCAATCGATAAAAGTTTATAGTATTTTTATCGACTGTTATTTATTTTTATTTTTTTTTATTGAAACTGACTCGGTTGGCTACATCACCTACAACATCCGTGATGTCAGCCCATAACACCGGGTGAACTTGGTGCCACGTCAGTGCTTCCCTTCGGTCGTGCCGGCTACACTGAACTGGACGGAAAACACAAACTATTTACATAGCCGTTTCGACCGACCTTTCATTCAGTGCGGTGGTACCAACCCGGGTGGGTTAAACCCTACCACCTAGTAATATAAGAAGGGAGTCATATCCCTTAGTCGCCTTTTACGACATGCACGGGGAGAGATGCAGTGGGGCTATTCTTTTAAAGTACCGGCCCCACACGGTACAGGGAGAGATGCAGTGGGGCTATTCTTTTAAAGTACCGGCCCCACACGGTACAGTACCGGCCCCACACGGTACAAATTTCACTAGTTGTTAGGCTATAAGCTCTAACTAATGTCAGTCAAACGTAATTTTTCACCGACTTCCTAAAAACGGACTAGTTACTTATAGTTAAATTACTACGGTTGCAGGTTCTAGGAAGGCGAACTAGGCGGCTAGGCGAGGCAATAGGTCGATCAATGCATGAATCACGAATGAAAGTAGTGCTAATGAGCGCGACGCGACGTGGACGAATCAAATTATATGGTAACCGACCTGAACAAAACAGCAGAGTCAACAGCGAAAGTAGCGCAGAGGTCCCCATCGCGATGAAGTCTTCGAAAAGTCTGCTTCCAAAGTTATTTCAGACTTATGCACCCATTTTTCGAGCACGGCACAAGAGCGAGCGCTCGTTTCGAATCCGGTTCCACAGCAACGGTCGGTTCACTTCACACAGCTTTACAACTTTTTATGAACAGGCCCCGCAACATCCATGTCGGCACCGACACTGTTTCTCATTGAATTTGGAATCGGGATAAACCCTAACGAACTTTTAGAGCACTTTTCAAACGTTACCGTTAGTTTCGAACAAACTTTTCAAACACTTTCGGGACGCGGAGAACGGACGGGCGTACAACACGCTCGAGCAAACGCACGTCGCACGCCTCCAACGGTTGGACCGATGCTGCCCTGGCAGCGCGGCGCGGTGAGGTGGGTGGGGTAGTGAATGCGGGGCGCATGGGGGGCTGCGGGCGGTGCGCGGCGAGGCGCGAGGTAGTAGCGGCGGGCGACCCGCTAGCGAGAGCCGGCAACAGCGCAAACGCTGCACGAACAGACAGGGCGAGTGAACACACCGGGCGCGCGACCGTTGAACATCTCGCTCGCGCGAGCGAGAGTCGAGCGAGTCTCGATCTCGATCTCGAGACGCTCGCGCGATTCGCTAGGTGGCACTGCGCGGCACCAGTCACCACAATCGTCAATCACACTATTCTTGTGCTCACTCACACAACACACACCACCGGCCGACCGGCACGCACCACGACCGAAGGGAAGCACTGACTGACATGACACCTAGTTAGTTCACCGAGGCACAGCACAGATGACCTGATACCGATTTTGTATGGGCTGTAATATATTTTATGGCCGATTTTTTACCACGAATGTTTGGTGATACAATAACCAATCGTGTCAGTTCCCACAAAAAAATTAAACCATCTATCAAAACTTCCAAGCTAACCGCCTAGCCGGCAGTCAAAAATAGACTTAAAAATAAACCCACATAAATAGACTGCTAAAATCATAACCCTTCCTTTTTGGCTTTGCCGTAGTCGGGTAAAAAGTAATAATTTAACTTTTATTTCAAGCTTCCTTATATATTATAACACCTCTCTTTTTGCATCGGGGTTAAAAATGTATGTCCGCTTAGTTAATTAAAGGCGTCGGGGGCCTCGGGGGACCGAGTTTAATGGGTTTTTACTAAGCGGTCCCCCGACACCTTTATTTAATTAGCGGAAATTATTTTTTACTTTTTAAGGATTGTTGATGTGTCGGTTTTTTTTAATTTGTAATTTAATTTTTATTTTAAGATTTTTAACACGCATAATTTGAAGTTGTTCCATTGTACCTTGAGATCCCTTTACAAATTAGGAAAAGTGTCGATGATAAGATAACACTCGTGTGAGTGCGAGACCCGAGTCTCGCTCGACTCGCCTTGACCGCTTTTTTACCTGACTGCGCGAAGCAAAAAGAAGGGTTATGTTTTCGAGTGTTATTTATGCATGTATGTTTACTTCTTTGGCACGCTCAGATTCAGATTCAGATATTTATTACGCCATAAAGAACACACAACAATAACAATATTTCATTGAGACATATGCATATTCAGTATGGTTCGTCATCATTTTTTTTTCATGCCCCGTTTTTTGTCATGTCCCGCCCTGTAGCCTAAACGGTTTGATGGATTTAAGCCGTCGTAGGCAGCAATTTTTTTTAATTGAAACCAAAATCGATGATTTTTTTAAATATAATCGCGAATGTTGAAGTATCTAGAAATAAGCGAAGCATTAAAAAAAACGATGTATAGAGAAGGTTACATTACAAATGCTTTATCTAACAGAATTTTCAAAAACCTTCTAGAAACAGAAAAAAAATTGCAAAAACTGCTTTAGCAAAAAATAATTTTTTTTTCTAAGATCTCAGAATTTTGAGTGAGAACTATCATATTTTTTGCTATCATTGGAAAAATATATTAATGTACTAGCAGGAAGCCATAATAATATTACTGGTTGCCAACTCAGTAATTTTGCCTCTAGATCTGGAGTTTCTGGAGATTTGGGACCCACCCTTAGTGGATAACTCATTGTCGAGCACAAATAAAATTAGTAATCTTATACCGATCACCGTTCTGCTGCAACCTATGATACGCGATATGTACGTACCTATTCTTAATTTGTTGTAATGCGTATTTGTGAAAAATCTAATGTTATGTGTGGGAATGCATAATTATGCCTTATGCATAACTATGTACATAGGTACATACATAGCTATGCATAAATGAGTAAACTTGAGCTGACTTAGAAGTACCATGCTATAAAATTGACCAAAACTCTTAGATAGAGATTTTATCGTGGTTTTGCAAAGCAAGTTGGTGATATCGTAAAATAATAGCTGGTAACCCTGATAGAGAACAAACTTAAAAATATAGCACAGAACTAAAATTAATTAAATAGAATTAAAAAAAAACCAGAATGCAAAAAAAAAAAGGAAAAAAAAGATCCAGTAGAAATTCTATAGTGGGGTGTGTAGAAGGATTCGAAATAATTCGAATAGACAGAATATAGCCCGACTACAACATTTTCTACTGATCTTTTCTTATTTACTTCAGCAGTCGGTCTTACAATTTTTTTATTTTATGTTTTACAAAAAAATTTCATGAAAAATTTACGCATATCTATTAGAAAGGATGGAATTTCACTGAAATTGAGATCTTTTAACGTTAACTTTTATATGGAGCGCGACGTGTGGCATATTTACTTTGAGAACCGAAGATCCTTAGAACGGTAGCACCGATTTCCACATAATTTTTCTAAGAATCATCCTCGAGGACAAAAAAAAATTATTCAGTACTAAAAAGCTGTTCATTTAGTCATCCATTTCCACAAACAACCAAAACAGTACAACAGACGAAAGGAAAAACTCTAGTACATGTGCCCTTCCTTACTGCGAATTACAAAACTGCTGACCAGAGACTAGCGTTGGTCTCTTCAGCAGATTACATTAGATTAGCCAATTTCCCCCCGAGCCCGTGTTTGCTCTGGAGCGAGTCAAGTCGAAGAGTTTGTTTCTTTCCTTACTTTAATGAGATCCACCAACATGTTGTCTCTGTCGATGCTGGATAAAGGGCTACAATTTACGTGTGTCGACTGAAGAGAGGATGGAAGAAAGGGTGGGTTAGAAATTAAGCCGACAACGACGGTCATACCTAGTTGAATGAAGCACGATGAAATACTCGTATAAACGAGAATCGTCAATTTTAGGCGCTCTAAAGATAGCAAACATCATCGCTATGTAATGTTTAGGGCTCCGTATCTATACTGAAGCCTATTACTAAGCCTACGCGTCTGTCTGTCTGTCTGTCTGTCTGTCGGTCCGTCCGTCTGTCTGTCACGCCATCTATGGCGTGTTTATGAAATGCTTCATATTAGTTAAAATTCGTGATTAGTTAAAATTCTTCATTGTCTTTTCGGTAGATGGCGTGCATACACTTTTTAGTTTCTTTTATGGGAACCCCCGTGAATGTTAAACTTTTTATTATTTTTATTATTTGTTATATCGGCAATAATAAGACACATTCTGTGAAAATTTCAACGGGCTACCTATTACGGTTCAAGAAATACAGCCCTCGGACAGACAGACAGGCAGACGGCGGCGAAGGCTTAGTAATAGGGTCCCGTACCGGATACGGAACCCTAAAAAAACAGAAAGTAACAAATAAAGGGGTGTTCCCATACGACAAACCTGCTAAGAATCGATTAGTACATATTCACGCTACTGAATAATAGATGGCGCCACAAGTATTTATATTATGCATTATAGAAAGACAGAATATGGACTAATATGGTTTTTGACGCTTATGGTCCAGCGGATCTACGGAACCCTCCGTCCGCGAGTAAAACTCGCATTTGACCGATTTTTTTGTACACGTATAGTATACCTAATACTACCTAATGAATCAATCGTTTGACCACCGGCCGCGGCGCCTGACGTGTCACGTAAAAAATTTAAGGTTCGCTTCATGGGTTTTTATTTGATATAATCGGTTACTAATTAATTCGTTTAAATAAATATAACTTTTATTTTTTTTGCAGGCGATTACTTTTTCCCGTTTGATTAGAAATGCAGCTGTCACTAAGTTTCCAATCTGGTGCACATCTACAAATTCTCAGCGATGATGAAGCATCCTTAAGCTACTTGTACATAACTTCGTAACATAGACCTCGATTAGCTCATCGTCTTGCAATTCTGCGTAAGCCGAACGGAATTAATGGAAGCAGTTTACGGGTGTAATCACGCACAGGACACCCGGCCCGGGGTCGTGTCTGATTCCTGCTCGCGGCCAATGTACATAAATTAATGTACAATAACTTGATAACATAATTATCACAATCCCGGGCGGGGCTGCTTCGTTATCTATTCCGTGGACGTCGTCGCCTCCCGAGCAACTCCCGGTGACACGGAGGAGGTCGCTCGCTCCAAATCACGGCCGTTGTTGGCACATTTTTGACATTTATATGGATTAATAAAAAGACGCTACGTCATTGGGCTACGCAGAGGACCTGACAAAAAAAAAAACAGTGAACCGCTGAAGTGGGTTCAATGTTTTTTTTATTATAAATAGTATTAAATGATAATATTTTGATCTTGAGTAGAAGGCGGTACAAAAGCACAAAAGGGTCAATCTACAGGTGTGCTTTTGTACCGCCTTCTGCTCAATCGCTCATCATGAAACTTTTAGCTTATTTTTAAAGTACCGTGTGGGGCCAGTACTTTAAAAGAATAGCCCCACTCAGTGGGGCCCACTGCATTTCTCCCCGTGTATGTCGTAAAAGGCGACTAAGAGATATGACTCCCTTCTTATATTAGTAGGTGGTAGGGTTTAACTCGCCCGGATTGATACCACCGCACTGAATGAATCATCGGTCGAAACGGCTACCTACGTAAATAGTTTGTGTTTTCCGTCCAGTTCAGTGTAGCCGGCACGACCGAAGGGAAGGCTGACGTGGCACCAAGTTCACCCGGTGTTATGGGCTGACATCACGGATGTTGTAGGTGATGTAGTCAACCGCGTCAGTTTCCATAAAAAAAAATATTTATTCGGAATACTCATTGGCTGCCATAAACAAAGCATTCTAGGGAAACAATAATTTCAACCAAACTAACACGCTTTGCCATTCGTTCCCGGTGCCTAAATAAATATTACTCTGCGGCCGCATTTAGTATTTAAATTTAACGCCGCCTAATAAAATATGAAAGCTGTTGTGGGTGGCATTTGACAATAAAGCGGCGCATGGTATGCGAGGCGGCAACTGGCAACACATCCGCACTCTAATGGTAACACATAGTGCGGCGTCGCGTAAATATGTCCCTCCGTCGCCGCAGTGCAGTGCAGCTCGTCTGCAAATTTATAGCATCATCACAGTGATGAGAGCAAACGACTCCAAACTACCTGCGCGCCCACCCCCTTCTACCTCATCCTATCATCCCCCTCCGGCGCCGAGCCACGGATCTACACGACGCGGCAGTCGCCGCGCGGCGCCTTCGAGCACCTTAACTTTATAACTAGTTAAATTACTTATACAAATTATTGTGATATTCACTTTACTAACGATTAATCAAGAGATAAATTTATAAGGCAATTAGGTGAATTAATTAGCAATTAATTAATCTGCTTTATGCTACGTATAGACACATGTAATGCTATGCGATATATCTATACTGACAGTTTAACGCGAGCAATGTTCGTACGAGTGATTGTGCGGGCAATATTCAGCGAACCTTGGCCAAGTGCGAGTCGAACTCGCGCACCGAGGGTTCCGTATCGCCATGTCATGGTCAGCGCCACTCACGCCATCTATGGCGTGTTTTATGAAATGCTTCATATTAGTTAAAATTCATGATTAGTAAAAATGCTTCATTCTGTTTTCGGTAGATGGCGCGTACACACTTTTTAGTTTCTTGTATGGGGACCCCCGTGAATTTTTTACTTTTTCTTATTCTTATTTTTATTATATTTTATTGTTATATCGGCCATAATAAGTTATATAATAACACATATTCTGTGAAGATTTCAACGGGCTACCTATTACGGTTCAAGAGATACAGCCCTCGGACAGACGGACAGATAGACAGACAGACAGACGGCGTAGGCTTAGTAATAGGGTTCCGTACGACGGATACGGTACCCTAAAAAATGCCACCAAGTAAATAACACCAACCACTTGTAGTTTGATTGGCATATCGTGCTCTCCTGCTTTTATAGTAACTTTGTCCATACAATTTGTAGATAAGTAGTATGTGTAATATTTAATGTTTATATGTTAGTACTAAGCACGTACTCGCTTTATATAATATATTTTTATTACAAAAATGCAAAGCGAAAATCATTGGAAAAAATATCAATAAAAAAATCATGGCCGGGATGTATTTTTTCCAATGATTTTCGCTTTGCATTTTTCTAATAAAAAGTAGTATGTATTTATCATTATGTTCGTTTATTCTTTTACCGCTGTTGCACATTATTATAAAGTTTCGCGGTACGATATTGTACAGTTTATTATAACATGTATATGTCAAAGCAGGCAGGGTAGGTTTCTTGGGCGGCAGAGTTGGGCGGCAGCACAGCCTTCATTTTCAATACTCCAATACTCGGGTTCAACTCTTTTGCTACTACCTACTTAAATTCCACTATATTAATCGAATCTCAAACATCTAAAGGTTGACTGTAAGAAATCTCGGTAAGGGATAAGTCCGCCTTTGACCTTATGTAAATGTTCTAATGTGCTTTTTACTGTTGAATGTTTCGGGAAGCTGGAGAGACTATAAGTAGATAGTAAGTGCATTGCACTTATTGTAGAGACAGAGTAGAGACTGTCTTTCATACCACGTCGTCCAACCGTACCAACCAGCACTATTAGCAAACTATTATTATAAACTAGCTTTTCCCCGCGGCTTCGCTCGCGTGAAATTCGTATTTAAAAAGAAGAAAGTAAGTAAGCCCGCTACCGTACCTTTATTTCGGCGCGCGGAACAATACGGTTTGTATGAGAGCCACATCTCAGCGTAACCGGAACCATAGTAAAAGAAGACGAGTAAGATAACTGGAGGCCATTTTTAAAATAACTACCTACGCTGCGCCGAGCCACCAGGGCTGTCACAACTCACAACACTAACACAATTGACAGGCAGTGAGCCCATCATGGTGGAAATGCTATTCTTTAAAATTATTATGTACATTTATGTATTTTTTATTTATAGACCAAGAGCCAGCTCCCAAAATTTTACTCTAACAGAATATATGAGTTGTCATAGATTTATTATATACTGGCGTTAAGGTATATTTTCGAAAGCTGTATTTTCGATAGACAGTGAACGATGTTATTTTGATGTTTGAGCCCTTGACAACGATACCCCACTCAATAATCGGATGCTTAGTTCTGGCGCTACGGTGGAACATACGTAAAAACAAACATACATACACATGAATTGCTAAAAAGATAACCCTTCATTTTTGCTTCGCGCAGTCGGGTAAAATTTTTTTTTTAACTTTAACCTCCCAAAAATTAATGCAATGTCAAAATTCAACTTTAACTCACGTCCGTCTTTGGACAACCATTTCGTAGTCGCGGACGATGAAGAGAAAATGAGTGGTCAAAAAATTTATAACTATAAAAATTATAGAAAATACATTTAGAATTATACATTAATATAATTATTAATCTTAATAAAAAAATTATCAAATAAATAATTTTAAAATGTATTTATTAATTTTGTTTTATTATTACTTAATAACTTATATTTTTATTTTTGTTATTTTAATGAATTACTTAATAACTTGGTTGGTCGCTAGCAGTCATGAAAGTGTCCGCGGTAGGAGCTGTGGCCATTTATAGAAGACAAAACCGCGCGAAATTACGTTGTGCGTGGTATCTCTAACAAGTCTGAACAAGTCGACAACCGCGGGTCCGCGCACGACGCAGCCTTCGCGTGCGCCGCGCGGCCGCGCCCGATGCCGGGGTTCGCGAATGGTTTTTGCAGCTCGTACCTACCTATTAATAACTAATTAATACTATAATTAAATACTAATAGGTACTTTGCTCTGACGTTACCGAGCCAGGTCTCAAGTCAATTCCTTCGCTTAGTACCTACTCGTATTAATAACTTACATAATTTAACTACATACTTTAATAATATTTTTTATGTTACTTACCTTTCGATGGCAGCAGGTAATGAGAATAATGTTAATTCGCGATTCGAGCCTGATCTATTCATGCAGCCATACACACTGCAGAAACGCGGAGCCATTATGTATGTTAGTGCAATAAAATAAAATTCGAATAATAATACTTTCTATCGGGAAGCGGCAGGCGGCGGCAGGCGGCAGGCAGCGGCCGTCACGTGGTGTGCGTCACCGAGCGCGGGGGCGCGGCGCCGGCGGGGCGACCATCACTGACTACGCGCGAGGAACAGTGAGAATGCATGTAGTGGTTGTGTACAGACAGCGTGCGCAGGCGCGCGCTTGTGTGAGTGCGAAATCGGCGCGTTTGTATGAAGACGGCTAACTTGTGTGGTTTAACTATGCCGGAACTGGGTTTTATTTATAGCCAACCATGTGTCCCGTATAGTAAAATGTGCTTGTACTAAGTTTTATCGAATTCGGATGATCAGTTTAAGAGTTATGGAGGAACATACATACATAGAGAAAAGATTTCTAAAAATCGTTAATTTAGTTTTAGTATCATACATAGAGTCTACAAACGCAGTAGGTATCTCATAAAACAAAGTAATTTACTCCATGACCATCCCTTACAAATTTATTATTACTATTGAGTGACGCTTCTGCACGTTGTGACGTCTAGGTGAGGCGTGTCGCGTGGGTGCCGCGAGTGCCACGACTGTGATTGGTGCTCCCGTTCCACCACCAACTTTGCACATAATCAAATTGAAAGCACGCGCACATTTGGCGAGAGAGAGAATATGGTCATTTGGTGTGAGATAATAATGATTTGTAATACCAAATAGCACACGCTAACTGGGGAATGAATTGGGAATATATTCGCTACTGAAGAACTACAGGCGACCTACTTATCAAATAAAAGATCAAAACTATTTATTTATTGTACCAAAACAATATTTTACGTATACAATTTTCTTAAATCTAACTTAACATTACTTAAAAAGCTACTTATCTGCACCACTTCACAGAAGAAATAGTACTTGAAGTTAGTACCAAAAGAAAATACAGTAGGGCGAAAGCATACTTGTTGTTATGTTCACTTATAATACCGAATAATATAGACAAAGAGTTTGTATTACGTCGCGCGACGTTTTTTTTTATGGAAACTGACACGGTTGGCTACATCACCTACAACATCCGTGATGTCAGCCCATAACACCGGGTGAACTTGGTGCCACGTCAGTGCTTACCTTCGGTCGTGCCGGCTGAACTGGACGGAAAACACAAACTATTTACATAGCCTTTCCACCGACCTTTCATTCAGTGCGGTGGTACCAACCCGGGCAGGTTAAACCCTACCACCTAGTAATATAAGTAGGGAGTCATATCTCTTAGTCGCCTTTTACGACATACACGGGGAGAGATGCAGTGGGGCTATTCTTTTAAAGTACCGACCCCACACGGTACATACACGGTACATACGTAATACAAACTCTTTGAATATAGATAACAACATCAATACTAATAATAAATCTGTAAGGGATGGTCATGGAGTAAGTTACTTTGTTTTATGAGATACTGCGTTTGTAGACTCTATGTATAATACTAAAGCTAAATTGACGATTTTTAGAAATCTTTTCTGTATGTGTGTATGTTATTTTGATGATTTTATTTTGATAACATTTCTTTCAACATTCAATGTGCACAGTGCAGATGTATTTTTAACCCCCGACGCAAAAAGAGGGGCATCTTAAGTTTAACGTGTGTGTTGTATCATCTATTTCATGGGGAGTGTTCGGAGGAGCTGTTTAACGCGATTCCGCCGTTCCCATTCTACCTCCGCACTACCCGTACTGGGCAAGGGATGCACCCGGGGATTCACCCCTATTCAATCGACCTACCACAGACTACCACCGACCTACAAACCGGTTATGTAGGTATTCTATTCACAGAACCTGGAAAATGTGGAACGCACTCCCTACCCATCTATTTCCTCCCAAGTATAGCCTGGGGTTTTTCAAAAGGGGCGTGAAAAGGCTCCTGTCAGGTGTCATTCGCAATCCCCGTGCATCACAGAATCAGAATGTCCATGGCCATCTGGTGTATGTGTGCATGGGTGTGTCTGTCTGTGGCATCGTAGCTCCCAAACGGATGGACTGATTTGGATGCGGTTTTTTATTATAAAGCTGGTTTAATCGGGTTGCTCTTAACTATGTCTGTAATCAAGTAATTAAGTTATTAAGCAATAAACTAAATTATTATATTAAAAAGTAGACCTATTTCATCCGTTTTTTTTAAAGCTTGAAATAAAAGTTAAATTAAAAATTTAAAAAACTATAAAATAAAAATCATTTATAAAAACTCAAGAGCTGAGCGGGTATTTACTTAGCCGTCCCCCGACTTCTTTAAGTAAGTAAACGGAAACTATTTTTGACTTTTTAACAATCGGGGGTTTTTAAAATTTTTAATTTAACTGTTTCCAACAGCGTACTAATATCGTAGAAGCCCAAAAATCCTGCCGGAACACCCGCGTCGTAAGTGAAGTAGGTAGTAGCGAGCGGCGGTGTGTGAAACTGCAGCAGTCGTGGCGCTGTGACGTCCCGATAATACCTCCAAATCCGCCCGGGAACGCCGTTAAACCTAATTTCATCCGGCAGGAGTCTTCCTGATTTTATTGCAGTGTCCCGGTGCACAATCGCAGGCACCAGTTCCTCCGCACTCAGCTATCCGTGTCGCCACCGCACCACCATCGCCGCCCGCCGCCGCCACCACCGCACCACCCCGTGCCACAACATATAGCCTAAAGAGTCGAACTATTCTAAATTATCGTAACAGTTCGGTACCTATATATCGAATTCGGTAGAACAGCACCATTAATTAACGTTGAATTTAATTTAACTAACATTTACTACAAACTTGCTGTAAATGATTTTATTTGCAGCTCCGTAGAGACATAGGTTCACTAAGTGTGTTCTATCGACTGTTCAACGGTGAGTGCTCTGAGGAGCTGTTCGAAAAAATTCCGACTTCACCATTTCACCATAAGTCCACGCGTAACAGACAGGGAATGCATCCCTATACATACTTTAGAGCTAAAGTGCGGACTAAGCGCTCCAGTATTTCTTTAATCTTCCACACTGCGAAACTTTGGAATGCACTTCCTCCCGATGTGTTTCCTTCAGTGTATGACTTAGGATCTTTCAAGAGAAGCGTAAAAAGGTATCTGTCACGCCCGCACGGCATTCGCAGCCCCCGTTATAAACCGAATGCTTTTGGGCGTCGTCGGCTCAATAATCCATGCTAACGGCATAGAATACTTATAATCTAACGGCGCCAAGTGTCTCGCGTATCAATAAAAAAAAAAACTTCAACGGTGGCCGATAGATGGCGTGAGGGATACGAAGGACTAAATATATCAATGCAAAATAAGCCGCGAGTACGACGTGAAATAATGCTCGCTATATGTGCAATAAGAAGGAACATATGGCTACGAAACCCTGTGTGTGTGAACAACGTTTGGACTTAAGAGGTTTTTTTTTTAGTATTCGGGTTTTACTTATAAAAAAAATGATCGCTAAAATCTATGTATCTGTCAACTCTGCAGACTTATTGCCAGGATCTATGTATTTCCTCCTTGGCTCGTCAAAGAATCTTTGAAAGTCAGTTTTTACTACAAGTCTAACCTGCATACACATTAAACGTACTGCGAAAAGAGGAAGGATTTTTTTTCAGAATCAAGGATGATCTTTTAATCCGCACATGTGGTTTAAGCTGTTAAGTAAATGAACGCATCCGCTCATTGTTATTCTTGGCAAGGAGGGGTTGTAATAAAATCTTGCCTTTTTTAGTCCTTGGACCCGGATACCGTCCCGGTTGTAGAATAGCGCGTTCGTACCGCCTCCTCCGCCGCCGCCGCCGCCTCCGCCGTGTCGTCTGGCTGCGGTGCGAGCGCAGGCGTGAAAATGCGTCGTTATCTGTGGGGAATAACGACATCTTTTTATCCGACTACGGCAAAAGGAGGGGTTATAGTTTTAACCCGACTGCGAGCGCTAAGGAAGGACGGTTATGTGTTTCACTTTTATGTATGTATGTGAGTGCGTGGGTGAGTGAGTGTATGTATGTACCTACGTATGTTATATTCTTTATTGAACACCAATTCATTAAAATTATGTACAATAGGCGAGCATTATGCCGTAATGCCTTTGGGATGTGGGAGAAATTCATGCAGACGAACAAGAATATTTTGTGTCAATGTTATAGATCAGTGGTGCCCATACTTTTTTTCTATTTTTACAAAAAATTCATTGTTGTGAGATCGACAGTTGTACCAAGTTTTCGTTGTGCAATAATTTATAGTAATTTTTGTTAGACTATTCATAATAATTATTCAAAGTGTCAATTTTTTGTTCGTACAGGTTAAATAAAACATACGCATACGTATTGTTTCTAAATTACAATTAAAATAATATTATAAATTGAACCATTGTTGCTCAAATGGAATTCACACCTTGAAAGCTATGCATTATTTGTATTTTGTTACTACTGCGATCCTTGCGGTAGACGACACCATCCGGAAAATGTTCTTGGGATCGTAAAAGTTTCTTGGGATCGACAGGTCGATCGTGGTCGACTGTTTGGGCACCACTGTTATAGATTGTGATATATAGAAAGCATTCAGGCGTACGAGAATATTCTGTGGCATTGATTGTTTAGAAATATCAATCGTAATCAAATCAAAATATACATCTTTCAAAAAGTTGTGAAAATGAATATATTCTTATCGGAACTTTTATTAAATGCTTTTTCATGTTTCAACCTTTTAGGTTAACAGACTAGATATTATATCCTTTTTAGGTTTCCGTCGTATGTACGTAAGTACGGAAGCCTAATACTAAGTCTACGCCCCCATCTGTCTGTCTGTCCGTCCGTTCGTCCGTCCGAGGGCTGTGCCTTTTGAACCATGAGAGGTAGCCGGTTGAAATTGTCACAGAATATGTGATATTATGCCGGACAGACGGCGTAGCTTAGTAATAGGCTTCGTATGGATACGGAACCCTAAAAAGAGGAAGCAGTCGAGTGCAACATAAAGCATAACTTGACAACAGTGAAAATATATTTCCCCTATATGAATCACGTATAGATCGTTCACAGTTATTTTACCTCTGACATGTGTCACTTTATTCTCCCGCTAGGTTGGCATTGCATGCTAAATCATGAAAAATGTTACCTGCTATTTATATGTTTCCCTAGTAGTGGAAAATTAAATTATATTTAATGTGCTTCTTTATTAGGGTCAAATATTATAGGAGAGTTAAAAACATCAAAGTGTGACAGTTACGCAGATGACAGCACAGGGCATGGAGGTTATGTCAAGGACTGGAAGAGCAGAGATGCACAGCCCAGCAAGGCGCAACGTTCTGTTGTAGAAAAGGTGGATAAGGTTCTTGAAAAAGTTGCCACTTGCGACCCGTTCCCTTTCCTTGCGAGTTTCCAAGGCAGTGTCGTTCCTGTCTCGGAGCACCTAGACCTACTGGGGTGCAACATGTCCAAGGCCAAAACCGCACAAAAAAGCCGGACAAGTGCGAGTCTGACTCGCGCACCGAGGGTTCCGTCGGCGCCGCGCGCCGCCGTGCCGTCAGCGTTGATTGTTGTGCCGATTATTAGAATGAACGTAACGAAAAGCATCCCTTAAATTAATTTGAACTTTTTTAAGTTTTCTTTACATTTGCGGGTGCGCGCACAACAACCCACGAAAGTTTCATCATAATCGGATAGAAGACGAACGAACGAACATTCATTTTTATAGTTAACGCCGAGATGACAGTTCTTCGTTGTCAAATTGAAATTATTTTATTTTTTTGTGTTCCATGAATCCAATATTTCGTCACCGGCCAGTTGACGCAAAAACAACGACAAAGAAACCTGTACTTTGGACTGCGTGATTTTAAACGCGCAACAATTTTAATAATTTAAAATTTAATTTTTTTTTTTTTTATTATTCTCCCTGTCGCCGCCGCGGGGCGCCGCCGGTGGTATTTCAGCTTGATACCTTGACCCGTTCCTGAGAAAAAGGGTCTTGACATACAAAACAAGCAAACTTTTTTTTATGTAATGTAAGTACGAATTTACAATTTTTGGATTTTTTCCTTTATTTGTGCTGTGAGACCTTGCTTCGTACCGAATTTCGTGGTTCTAGGTCAACGGGAAGTACCCTGTAGGTTTTGATTTCTTTTGAGTGAATTTACGAGTATCAAAATCTGACATCAATACCCGTATCTTTTGATTGTGTTAATTTAGAAGCTTCAGTTTCCTACATCTCTAAGCGATCGTAGATGTTAATATTTTGTATTAATTTGAACTTGATACCTTGGCTCGTTCCTGAGAAAAAGGGTCTTGACATACAAAACAAGCAAACTTTTTTTTTATGTGATATAACTGCAAAGTTGCAATTTTCGGATTTTTTCCTTTACTCGTGCTATGAGACCTTGCTTCGTACCTAATTTCATTATTCTAGGTCAACGGGAAGTACTCCATAGGTTTTGATTTCATTTGCCGGTAGCAAAATTTATGACATAAATAGCCGTATCTTGTGATTGCGTTGACTTAGAAGCTTAATTATTTTACACCTCCGAGGAAACGTAGACCTTAATATTTGATATTAATTTAAAATTGATAAGTCTACCCGTTTCTGAGAAAAAGAGTCTTGAGAGACAGACAGCCAGCCAGACGGACAACAAAGTGATCCTATAAGGGTTCCGTTTTTCCTCTTTTGAGGTACGGAACCCTAAAAACTGGGGATCCTATACCGAAATAGGAGGTTCTTCTCACCGGCACAACAACTTAGGTATGTTGTACAAATCGCAGATTAGGCCGGTGATGGAATACTGTAGCCACATTTGGGAAGGCAGCCCCCAGTATCAGTATCTGTTGGCGTCCTTGGATTCAATACAGCGCAGAGCCGTCCGTCTGGTGGGAGAACCAAAACTGACTGATGATCTGGAGTCTCTCACTCACAGACCATTTGTAGGGTCACTCAGTCTGTTCTACAGGTACTACCATGGACGCTGCTCGGAGGAACTTGCTTCCCTTATTTCTTGCCATGTAACCTATCTTTGCAGCACTCGCCGCAGAGAAACTGAGCACCCTTTTGTTGTTTACATTGGGCATTTGAGAACCCGTCGGTTCTCAAAATCGTTTCTTTGTCGCACCGCTAGGGTGTGGAACTGTCTCCCGGCGAGTGTGTTTCCCGAATCCTTTAAACCTGGGTGTCTTCAAACGTCGTATCAACGGGCTAGACAGCCTAGCAACAGTCCGCAAATCTGCTGGCATGGCGCCTCACTGAGCGTGGTTTCGCGAGGAGAGGGGTTTTTGGCTTTGGGTTTTTGACTGTACTATTGGTCCCTCGACACAGCCGTATGTTGATTTACATAAAAAAAAAAGTTTTACTATGCACAAACGCAGAACTGTTTATTGTCACACTATTTACAGGGAAATCGTCTAAATCGAATATGGCGACACCGAGCTCAGGTTAGCCAACTTTATAGCCAGAGGTAGAATAACTGTGAACGGTCTGTACGTGCAGTCCGTGCCGTTTTCATAGATTGCAAATGCGTACTTTTCCCTTGTAGATTCTTCCAGCCAACCTTTAGGCGTTGAAGACGTGCATGTAGTCAAAGATACGGAAAATTTGCGGAAAATATTACGAAATGTGAGAAAATTACACCTCTGAATCGATCCCAGCTCTGAGTCGTTATAAACGTCACCAGCGTGTATATTATTACTATGTATTTAGTTTAGGGACCTCTAAACGCCACATCGCACCGGAAGTAGGTGCGACAGGGCCGAACATAACTGCCCCGGAGGTTCGCAGGTCCGCAGCAGGTCCGCAGGTCCGCCGCAATGGCGCTAGTGTCGCGTCGGCGTGATGAATGGCCGCTGTGGAGTTGCTTGATAGGCACCTAGTTCGCCGCGTAACATTCGGCCACTGTCGCAAATTTTACGACAGTCTTGCACATTATTATGCGAGATGACATTTGCGCGGACCCCTAAATACTGATATAGAGAAAAGGTGTATGCATGTGAACATTTTAATTAGCAATTGAATTGCATATTTTTAGGGTTCCGTACCGCAAAAGAGGAAAAAACTGAACCCTTATAGTATCACTGTCGTGTCTGTCTGTCTATCTGCCTGCGCAGCTTTTTTGAGGAACAAATTAGAAAGTAAAAAAACATTTTTTTCAAGTGCATCACGTGACTTATCATTGGAAAGGGCTAGTTATAAGAAATACAAATATGTATATATATTTTTTTATAATTTTAAAACGGATAGTTTAAAAGATATTAAAGAAAATATACGAAAATCAAGAATCCCACACCTTATCACCGAAACTACTGAGTCTAAAATTTGGAAAAAATAGGGAATATGGGGCCTCTCTCATAGTTTACTGAAAAACATAAACAAACATTCTAAGTGTTAAAGTTCTCACGGAAACTTTTAGTATGGACCCTGCCCACGAGAGTGCGACTCGCACTTGACCGGTTTTTTCATTTAAAGCGCGATATGTGGCGCCTGGCCACCCATAACGGTGTCTAACGACGCTCATAGGGTCACTATTTGGCTTATCCTCGACTGAAAAATAGGTGAATAATGTTTACCTATGTAGGAATTGAAAACGGTAGAAATTAGGTACCTTCAAAACTGTTTCACTCTTGTATTTGACCAATGTTTTTGACTGGGTCCAACTAACAGGCCAGCAACGCGCCCGTTTTACGTCAATGAAAAGATATATTGAACAATTTACCATCAAAAATAATTAATTCTTACTTTTGCCTCTTCACAAGAACTGAACTGAAAAAAGTTAAATTGCTTACGGTTATAATACGCTGAAAGGAAGCAGGGTATACAATTTTTTTAAGGCACCTACTAACATATACCTAAAGTTAATTCCGCAGAATTGTTGTTCACGAAGAAGTTGTGATGATCACACATCAAAGTTGAGCCAAAGCAAAGGTTGATTTTCAGCTTCAGTGATATCTAAAACGTTTTCTTTTCAATTTCCGTTGCGAGTTAAGCAAGCGAGGGCGGGCGGACCAACTCAGCGCGGAGGCGGCGGGTGGACGGCGCGGCGCGGTGGAGCACCGAGAGCCTCTTGACTTGTGTCGTCTCCTTTTCAGGATGTCTTCCTCACCAAGTGAGCACGAACTCATAGTTTCTTGCGTTATTTTTCTATCTTAATCTTTTGTAGAAATGTTGATATAATATCATCCTTGATATTAATGGAAAATTTAGAGGAACCCTGCCTTATCCGTATAAAAGTTGTTTTCTCTGCCTACGTTCTTCAAAGGAAGAAATTACACTTTTGATTTTTACCCGACTACGGCGAAGTGAAAAGGAAGGGTTATAAATTATAAGTATAGTATGTATGTGTGATTCTAGTGTCATGAGTCGTTCGATTTGTCCCACTCATGAATGTCATTTACTATATAAAATCCGGCCTAGTGCGAGTCGAACTCGCGCACTGATGTTTCCGTACCACCACGTAATTGGCCGGTTTTTATTATATGATGTTTTACTTTAGAGTTTATACTATAATCCCACCAAGTTTGACGCTTGAATGTATTATCGTTCTTACGATAGAGCGAAAATAAAGAAATATTTTATATGTGATATAACTAAAATTGTTTTCTTAACTGAAGATTTTTTTCCTCCACTTGTGCCTTGCTTCTTGCCAAATCTTATGATTCTAGGTCAACGGAAAGTACCCTATAAGATTTGATGTGTGCCTTTGGAGTATCAAAATATGTGACATAAATGGCCGTATTATTTACTTTGATTTTGATCTTAGAACCTTGATTTTTTTACATCTCTAAAGGGCCGTAAACTAAACGTAAGTATTTGAATTAATTTTAACATCTTACCTCTACTCTTTTCTGAGAATAATGGTACTGTCAGAGGGACAGACGGACGGACAGCAAAGCGATTATATAAGGCTTCCGTTTTTCTTCCTTTTGTTGCACGGAACACGAAAAATATGAAAGTAGTCCGTAGGCTTATAAGAATATATAGGGCTTTTAAGAAAAATTTAGTGCTTAAGGCATGGACATTATTATGAAGTGTGTATATTAAAATGGTCATATGTAGATAAAATAATTTTTTTCTGAACATAGAATCGTCTCATGTGAGCGCGGCTCGGGGTGTGCGAGGTACGGAGCGGGGTAGGACGGCAGCATGTGATGAACAAGTAGGAAATGGCTACGGGACCCTGTTTGCATGAAGATCATTCGCGTTTAACAGCCTTTTTTAATTCATGGTCGGGTTTTAGGTACATAGTTGTTATGTTTTAGACTCTTTCAAGTTGAAGTCTTTTAACTATTATTCATAATGGCGGAGGTACAACTTACAACAGGATCGTGACCACAATATCGTGACGAAGCCGGCTAACGATTGTGTAAACAAAAAAACAGGAGAGAATGGCGCGCGGATTGAATGCGCAATCGATTTGGCGGTGTGTCACATAAATAAAACCTCTGAAAGGCCACAATATTTACAGCCGAATCCATACGAGGGGAGTGTAGACAACCGCACAATGTCTCCAGATAATTATTTTCGCATGTTTGGTTCGGGAAGCGGAAGGAAACGGCCGGGAAATAAATATTGAACGGACGAAGACGACAAAGGACGAGAGCCCCTGGAGTGGATGCGGTCGAGAAGTATGAAGAGCACAATTCCCGGGAGGAAATCGTATCCGCAAGGGTTACCGCTCAAATTAGACGAAACGATGGATTTCCTACTCGTTTAATATTTTATCAGACATTTGTCCAACGCGACCAATTTCTAAACTTATAAACATACCCGAAATTAAATTTCCAAGCAAATAACCTTCCCTCCAGCAAGTTTTATAGTCGCTGAAATTACGCAGCCGGTGAACATTTCTGGAAAAATTACTTCGAATTCTCTAAGGAGTCCTCAACCGTTATATCTTTCGAAAGAAACCGCAGAATGTGTGAAATTTTGTCAATTCGCCTCTCGAAAAACAAAATTCTAAATGGCTACATTTCGACCGTAAAATACTATTTGTAAAGTTTCGTCGAATAAAATCTTACTATTAATAAAACTTTTAAATGCACGCTGTTTTATTTGCATGCTGCATGCTGTCTCAAGTGCATCATGTGACGTATCAAATTAAAGGTCTCGGTATAAGAAATACAAATATATTTCTTTCATAAATTTTCAATGCATAGTTTAAAGACATTAAAGAGAATATACGAAAATCGAGCATTCACTTTATCTCCGAAACTACTGTCTAAAATTTCGAAAAAAAAAATCGTTTACAGCTATAAACTCAAGGAAATTCTAAGTTTTAAACTTCTCACGGAAAACGGAATGGTACGGAACCCTCTCCTCGCGAATTCGGTCTCAAAGCCTCTCATTTTTTCAAAAATTGTTCATGAAGTTCCTTCCGACTTGAGGGTCGGATTTGTCCAGCTCGCCTTACTTCTAGAAGAGCTTATTTGAAACAGTAAATTAATTTATTTAAATAATTAAACAGCGCTGAACAAACCGAGTCTACGCCTCAAACCAATGTATTGTACAAGCAAGCTTCACACACACGATGGAATACACGGAGCCCTCTAAGTGCAAATAGAGTTTGTGTGTGGCCTCTTTTTACCCGACTGTGCGAAGCAAAAAGGAGGGTAATGTTTTATCGATTCATTACTCTATTGGAAGATCCACCCTTTCTGTAATGATTTTGCGCCTAATGTAATTTTTTTTTACTAGAATTTTTAGAATATACCTCCTCTATCTGATATTTATTAATGATTAGAAAAACAATACAACACTAGTTATATGGCTTGCTGTCAGTCAGTTAGCGTTTATGTGTCCACTGCTGGACATACGCTTCTCCAATCTTTCTCCAGTACTTCGGCGCGCTTTATATCGTCGTCGTCTTTTTCCATACCTCGTTTCCCTGCCCAAGCCGCGCCGCCGCGCCGGCAGTCTCATCGGTTGACGTTTTTAGGGTTCCGTAGTCAACAAGGAACCCTTATTTATGGAAACTGAGACGATTGGCTACATCACCTACAACATCCGTGATGTCAGCCCATAACACCAACGACGTGACGTGCCCAATCCACTGCCATTTGAACTTCGCCACCCGATGTCCAATATCGACTACGTTAGTGCATCGGGGGATTGCCTCGTTACATCGCGTTGCGATATTCCTAGCATCTAACAACGCCCTCTGGGCAGGGATTGCATCCCTATACACTGGACTTACAACGGATGCATACCAATCGGTTCTGCAGATAATTCCTCCACAGAACTGGTAAACTCTGGAACTCTCTCCCTGCCCACATATTATTATTTTCTTCCATTTATAGTCTCGGGTCCTTCAAGAGAGGCGTGAATAGGCACCTCTCAGGCCGGCATGGCATGGCATTCGCAACCTAGAAAATTTTTCACAAAGGCTAGGGCAGGAAATTAGATTTGGTGCGTTTTCGAGAGTTTTAACAAAATTCATATAAATATAGGTGGTCGATATGGTCGTTCACACGTGTTATGTCACCTTATTTAATTTTAATATTCCATTTAGCATCAAATATAAAGATATGAAATATCACGGAATAATTTAATTTTTTGTCAACTATCTTCGCTCTAAAAGAATGTCGAAATAACGAGACTTTATACAAGTTATTCGGTTTCAATCAAGCCGTGCATCTCTCAAGCAAGACTCACCACTGGCACTAATGAGCCTCAAAGCTATAGGACAAATGCAAGCATCTCAAACTCAACCTCACTCCCCAATAAAAAGGCGTAATCCGAGTAATGTATACCGATGTTCCCTGGCCTCTCCAAGTCTGCTTTAATTGTGCGATGGGATCGTTCAATAAGTCCGTTAGCTTATGGATGGTATGTTGTTATTGACTTGAATTCCAAGGATCTTCGTCAAATTCCTGAAAAGGTTTGATTCGAAAGAATTTTTTTGATATGTAATTATATTCTCTTTGGGTCGAGGTACCGAAACGTGCGACCCAACCGTTGAAAAATCTTTGCTATCGTTTCATCGGTTTGATCTGGCACGCAGATACCGAACTCAGATTCACACACATTCGAAATTTCTAGAATAACAAGTGATAAAACCAGATACAACTATGTTATTGCCGCACTCAAACCATCCGCTCTATCAACCATAGAAATAAACAATTTGATGTCAACAACATCAGACACAGACAGCCGTTCCGTAAGGATAAAAAAAGAAAAAAAAAATGTTCGACCCGAGAAGGAAATTTCACACCCTAAACATTACAAGCAGTATAAACGAATCAATATCTTTGGATTGAGCACCACATGTGTATGAAAGCTAAGATAAGGAATAAGAAAGTTTGCAATAGATTTTAAACATCTTGACGAGATTATTAATCTGAAACCAGTTTTGTTGACAGTCCTGAGCTATGTTTGGAGTTGTAAGTCTCTAGCTCATCGGGAAATTCGTTTAAAATCGATTGCAAAATTTGTACCGAACAGACAAATATATAAATACGTGGTAAAATAAATATGAGACTTGCTACGTAATTAAAGAAGCTCCATCTCACTGTTTGAGCATATGGTAGGGTAGCGGACTTCAAACAAGAAACACTCAAGAAAAGTGACTGTAGCGCGGTGAGACAGGTTCTCTAATGACTACTGAAGAAGTAATTACTAATGGCCTCAATAGAAATCAAATCAACGGTGATGCCCTGTTAAATATTTCATTTTCCTAAATTTGCATACAATTGCTGTATTATATAAATTTTAAGGCAACAGCGGTACATTAGCGTAAAAGTAAATTGTTTTGTTAGGTTAAAAGCGACAGTGAGGGTAGTTTGCTGAAAGGCTGAGACTTGAGAGGTGGGTAAATAAAGGGAATGCAGGCGGCTCGCTCCGTCCCCGATGCTGATCGTCCCTGCACGAGTGAGTGAGTGTAATATCGCTGGAGGTCGACATTCTACTCTATATTGCTATAGTGCTCATTTAGTTTTAAAATAAAATAAATTCAATTATATATACCTACGACACTCACTCGTACTATAATTAGGTTACAATACTAGATGGTTATTTTACATATATTATATTTTACATTCCCACACTCAAGTCGTTTGCTACTACCTACTTATATCTCACAACATACGACTCTCAAACATCCAAAGGTTGACTGGGAGAAATTCCTGTAAGGGATAAGTCCGCCTTTGCCCCTCATGTAAATTACTTATCGTTTGTTACTGTTAAATGTTTTGGAGCAATAAAGTATTTCTGTCTATCTATCTATCTATCTAGATGGATGGTATGCTGAAGCCGAGCAAATATTTTTTTGCTATAGACAATATAAACCTAGGTTGTGTTTCCTTTAAGCCGAATGGCACTGGTGGGGATTCAAAAAGCAATAAACTGTGCTGAGATGTGCCTTCCCTCTAAGTAAGTCTTTGTTAGCGCAACAGACTCTGTATTCACCTAGAGTAGCGCACAACCTCTACCCTCTACCATATACGAGCTACCAAATACAAACACATTCGTATACAAACACACACACACACTGACGGACGTTCATACATTATGATTTATACTGCGAATAGTCATTGACGAAATCGTCGACACGACTGTATGTATATTGGAAAATGTATAGCAAAAAAATTATTGAAAGAACTTGATTCGCAGAAATTGAATTGAAACGCGAATTACGACCTTTAAACAAATTAATTTATTTGCATTTTATTCTTTCCCCGATTTTCTCTGGACTGGAACAGCAAAATGTATTACTAGGTATGTACGAGTAGCTACTAATAATGCTAACTTATTGTTCTATACATACAAGTTTGACTGAAAGAAATTCATTTCTGAAATAATTATGTCTTCTGCAAATTCACTTTCTGTAAATATGTTGTCTGCCCGTCCCGCCCGGCGGCGCCGGTAGAGATCCTCGAGACGATGCGGTGCGGTGTGCGACTGCTCTTGCTCGGCGGACTGTACGTGAATCACATTAGATCTAAATAAATAACTTGAAGAGCTTTTAAAACTTGAACACGGTTAATGCTTTAGCCTTCCCGCTCTGCCAGGGCTACTAAATTATATTTGCCTAGAGTAATTTGCATTTTAGAAGAGATTTACATGTTTATGGAGTATCTCGTAATGTCCAACCAAACGCACCCTTGTCGACCCTCCGCCTGCTGTCCCACTCTCGCGTCGCGTCGTCACAATCCTCTAAATATGCTGAGTGGTCAAATTATGTTGATGACAACATTATGGAGAAATTATTTACATTTCTATAAATATAGGATTTTAATGTTAACTCAAATACATACTCGTATATACATAAATACCTATCCTACGTCCATTATTTTTCAGTCTGAAACTATAAATAAAAATATATTCAGTTAGCATGTCGTAATAAAAAATCGAGAGATAATGAACTCCCAATATCACGAAAATCGCTATCATAAATCTCAGAAGCTTTCGGTCGCCGATCGTCTCAGTTTGCCAAGGAGAGAGGACAATGGACAATCGAGAAATATTGCGGACACCTATTTTCTATATAGAGTACCTAAAATTATGAAATGAATGAAGACTGAATTAATATGAATGTTAAATTCTTTAAAGATAGATGTTAAACTAATTTTCTATTATAAAAAAACAAATAAAATAAATCTAAACATGCAGGCGTTTCACATTATGTCAAGACGTATTCACCGTTTTCAAATTTTTTCCCTCTGTTTGTCTGCCTTTCTATATGTCCGTAACTATTTAAAGTCTTCGCATGTTTTTACGTATACCCGTCCGTCCCCACTCAAACCTCTATACACGTCTCCACTCGAGCTGAAGTTAAGCGAGAAGCTAGGCTATTTTTTTATTCATACAATTTTCACCAATGAATTTTCCATCCATCACGGGCGGGCAAAAGCAAATAATGTACAAACGTACAATCTTAGGAGAAATTACAATGTCAAAATATCAATATTCCATGTAGCCACACAAGCACAGGTAGAACGGGCGTCATATATCACCGGTGATTTCCACACCTTTCCTGAAAACACTGGAACGCCGTATGAATAATTTTAATAGAGGGAAAAGCCCTATTTCTCCTGTAAGCCTATCATTTGTATGCGCGCGATGCGGCCCGAGACTCCGACGCTTACTTATAGGTTGATCTGAGATCGTTAGGTAAGGAGTGCCGTGTAGGTTCGGTCCCTGTATGCTATAACGAACTCTACATCACCATAGATTGACATCACTCAGAAAGAGTACGCACAGTAAACGGAAAAAATACATTTATTTTTATGATCAATGGGTACGCACACATTTGTTTTAAGGTACCGTACCTCAAAAGAGAAAAAAAAAACGGAACCCTTATAGGCTATCTCTTGTGTCTGTCTGTCCGTCTGTCAGCTTATTTTCTCTGAATCTGCTGGACGAAAGAAGCTGAAATTTGGTACATATGGTATATAGAGTTTGATGACCCAATCACGGGCGTATTTTTTTTTATGGAAACTGACACGGTTGGCTACAACATCCGTGATGTCAGCCCATAACACCGGGTGTACTAGGTGCCATGTCAGTGCTTCCCTTCATTTCATGTCCGCTACACTGAACTGGACTACATGAATAGTGTGCAATTTCGGTCCTCCTTCCTACCAAGGGGGCAGAATACCTAATTATCCAAGCGCACTTGCAGTGCAGATGCATATTGGTTGGGCCGTGCATCAGCGTGCACAGTTTAATTTTGACTAGATGGGTTTAATGATTGCATTTTTCTAATAATTCCAGTTACTCCATGCTTCGGATTCCTTATAAAACCTACTTACTTCCTTGGGTACATCGCTCTGAATGAAGGTCGCTCGAAAGGGCTATGTAAAATAGTTCGTGTTTTCTGTCAAGTTCAGTGATTTATTGATGCCGGAGCCAGAAAGTAAGGGTCCTTGGCATCATTCTCCAGCAGGAACACGGCATAACGGGATAATATTATGATTTTAAGCGGTTATATAGCCCGCATAAAATTGCAGGCCACATAAACGAAAGACTTGTATGCCTGACTGGTGTCGAATAGCGATACCATAACGCATATTTTAACCCAAGCGGCTTTGCCGAAAGAAGGTTGCTAGCGAAATATAAGAGGAAGGAAGGAGATACGTATTTACTTTTTTTTTATGGAAACTGACACGATTGGCTACATCACCTACAACATCCGTGATGTCAGCCCATAACACCGGGTGAACTTGGTGCCACGTCAGTGCTTCCCTTCGGTTGTGCCGGCTCAAACTATTTACATAGCCGTTTCGACCGACCTTTCATTCAGTGCGGTGGTGCCAACCCGGACGGGTTAAACCCTCCCACCTAGTAATATAAGAAGGAAGTCATATCCCTTAGTCGCCTTTTACGACATACACGGGGAGAGAGGCATTGCGGCTATTCTTTTAAAGTACCGACCCATTTCATGTAAGCATTTGTAAGTAAGTGTTTGACATTTATACTATCTTTGACCTCGGCTCAGTTCGGGTTAAAATTTGCCAGCTTACAGGAAATCTGTTACCCATTTTCTCCGACTTCCATCACTTACGACTTACGACCCTTCGGTTCATTCTTTGTGAATGAGTGTGATGCTATATAGCGGTGGTGCCGATACTTTTATCTATAAAGATCTACATACCTACAAAAAATTTATCGTTGTGAGATCGACAATTTGTACCAAAAGTATTCATTGTTCAATAATGTGTATCTATATCTATTTTTGTTATTTTTAACCGACTTCAAAAAAGGAGGAGGTTCTATGTTCGGCTGTATGTATTTTTTTTTTATGTATGTTTTTTTTTTTTATTTTTTTTTTTTTTATGGAACCTGACACGGTTGGCTACATCACCTACAACATCCGTGATGTCAGCCCATAACACCGGTTGAACTTGGTGCCACGTCAGTGCTTCCCTTCGGTCGTGCCGGCAACACTGAACTGGACGGAAAACACATACTATTTACATAGCCGTTTCGACCGACCTTTCATTCAGTGCGGTGGTACCAACCCGGGCGGGTTGAACCCTACCACCTAGTGATATAAGAAGGGAGTCATATCCCTTAGTCGCCTTTTACGACATACACGGGGAGAGATGCAGTGGGGCTATTCTTTTAAAGTACCGGCCCCACACAGATATCTTCCCCAATTGTGAACCGATTTCGATTATTCTTTTTGTGTTCAGTTCAGTCTAGCTCCAAGGTGGTCCCATTTTTTTTTGGTCAAGATCGGATTGGAAAGCGAGGCGGAATCGCGAGGCCGAAGGCCGAGCGATTCCGCCGAGTACATTAATAGCAAATAAAAATTACTAAAAAAACTGTGAAATAAAAAACTATTTAAGAAAATATAAAAACCGCCTTCAAAAATGTATGAAATAAAAAAATAAAAATCGAACCCTAGAGTTGAAGGCGGTGGTGCTAAAGCAAGCAAAAATAACCGACCGCCTTCAACTCTAGGGTTCGATTTTTATTTTTTTATTTCATACATTTTTGAAGGCGGTTTTTATATTTTCTTAAATAGTTTTTAGGGTAAATAAACCATACGTATTGTTTCTAAATTAAAATTATAAACACTGATTATAAATGAAACTGAATTGGGTGTAATTTATTCTTTTAATTAATTAAATTGAACAAATCTTGCTCAACTGTGCAGTTCACATCCTTGAAAGCTATGTTCATTACATTATTTACATTTTGTTACTGTTGTCCTTGCGGAAGACGGCACCACCCGGAAAATTTTAGTCACGTCAAATATTATTAATTCTGTAATGTTTTTTTTTTATGGAAACTGACACGGTTGGCTACATCACCTACAACGTCCGTGATGTCAGCCCATAACACCGGGTGAACTAGGTGCCATGTCAGTGCTTCCCCCTTTGATCGTGCCGGCTACACTGAACTGGTCGGAAAACACAAACTATTTACATAGCCGTTTGGACCGACGTTTCATTCAGTGCGGTGGTACTAACCCGGGCGGGTTAAACCCTACCATCAAGTAAGTATCTACAAGTCACTTTTTGCTCTACATAATATCTTCAGCGATCGACCGTTAGTATGTATTTAATGTTGAGTTTTTTTTTTTTTTTTTATGTGAACCAGCATGGGTGGCTGTGCCAAGGGACCAATGGTGCAGTCGACAGAGCCAAAATCACCTCTCCTCGCGAAACCACGCTCAGTTAGGTGCCATGCCAGCAGATTTGCGGACTGTTGCTAGGCTGTCTAGCCCGTTAATACGACGCTTGAAGACACCCAGGTTAAAGGATTCAGGAAATACACTCGCCGGAAGACAGTTCCACACTCTAGCGGTGCGACAAAGAAACGATTTAGAGAACCGATGGGTTCTCAAAAGCCCAATGCCAACAACAAAAGGGTGCTGAGTCTCTCTGCGACGAGTCATGCGGAGATAGGACGGGTGGCAAGGAATAAGGGATGCTAGTTCCGCAGAGCAGCGTCCGTGATAGTATCTGTAAAACAGACTAAGCGAACCCACAAATCGTCTGTGACTCAGAGACTCCAGACCAGAGTTATTATATACCTAAACCTTCTGGTGATTGTCGGATTCAATGGGTGAAAACAAAGTTTTAAGATGTAAGTGTTGTCGTTTTACAGTTCTTTGAGAGATGCTGCGCTCCGCGATATTCATAACTGTAGAGCGGTTTCGAAAATGCTTCTTTGTGGATCTTGTATCTCGTAGCCAAAGAGTTTGTATTACGTCGCTTGCTCGTAGCGCCGCGCCATGCGACACGCGCTGTGCGGGCTCAATATTTTGCTGTGTATTATAAAATACAAGGATCCTCCCTACAGATTTATCGACTGGTGTTGAAAATCAAAAGTATTTAAGCATTTTGTTCTTTAGTTTTTTTGTCGTCGGCTTTATGACATTTTTAGTTATCAGTAAATTTTTTTTTTCAGTTGTCTCTAACGCTCTTACACTTTTACAAAAATGTTGTGTGCGCGTGAGAGAGAAGATTATGTACATTATACATACAGACACATCTCGCTTTTCGGTTTGACACGTTGCACTCTCCCTCCTGTATGAGGGAGCTCTCAGAGTGGGCCTTTTCCAGTGGACGTCCTTCAAAGGGCCGTTTTAATAGGCTTTTTGGCGCATTCGCGAAAGTATGTAAATATACATTAAAATATTTATACCACTTTTTAACTTGGAATGGAACTGGGAACTCATACGTTTCCCTGAACACTCTGTTGAATTGGTTTTAAAAAGCACGGTCGAAAAAAAACAGTATGCAACAAACCAGGGCACAAAAACCTTTTCATTATATTGTGCCCACGTAGGCATTTCCCTAGAATACGAATTACGGAGTACTTGTACGAATACTTCGCAAGTACTTGTGTAGTGATGTAGATAGAATAGAGTTCTGTCGCGGTAACGAGTAAATATTTCTCTTTCCCTAGCACCGCTTGACGATTCTCGGAACGTACATAATTTGTTCGTAATTTCTTATGACAGCGGACTGTCGCCTAGGCTTAGGTTCAAATATTCTTCAACAAGTTAGCAAACTCTGAACATAAGCACAACCGAAAGCGACTTACTGTGACGAAGGCTCGTCAAGTTTATTGGCGACTAGCTTTCCGCCGACAATGCCACCACTAGCGGCATTGTCGGCGGTGCTTGGGCGTGTTTCTGAACTACTTATGCATACAAATCCTAATAAATAAACCGAAGTTTTTACGGGAGACCGCGTAACGTACGTCAATTATGAATATCCTTCACTCGAGAACCACTTTATCGATTTACATACTTTACGGTTTTCTGTGTTACCTTCTGGCGTACATAGCGCAGCCGTTTTTTTCCTCTCCGGCTTTTCACTTCTCTTGGAAGAATTATTCTTATTGGAGAAACACCGTAATTATAATCATCCCGAAATATGCCTGATTCCTTATCTTTTATTTCACTTCAGTACCTACATTTTATTTACAAAACACATTTCTTTAAGACACGTCTTATGTAGTCACTTCCACTGGCGTCGCTCATTCAGCGTGGTTTTTACGAGTTCTGTATACGGAATCCCATGAGACTTATCATTCGAGTTGATATAAATAAATTATAGGGTTGACTTGAATTTGATTAAAAGCTCGTTAAAAATGCAATTAAAATGTAATTACAAAAGCATAATGCGGCTCTATATTTTCGCTTTTAAAATTTTCCGATACTCAATACCTCCAGGGAATATTGATTTCAGTTTTCTTTTGTGGGCTACGAAGAAGCCCTTCTTATCGAAAAGCTATTGTGATATAATGGAGTTGAGTGGTGCCAAATAGGGTTGAACGGACAACGGATCATTTTCTTTTTTTGAATTTTTTGGGGTTTCAAAAATATAGAACAGGGTCATGATACTTGTGTATTCGGGGCACCGCGCTATTGGACTGCGGAACGCGGAATAAATTTACCATACTTCTGGATTGGTTTATGTTGGGGTGACAAAATCCAGAGTGACCGTTGACGCGGTTGGGGGGGTCGGAGAGATGGTGTGGGGGTGGGACGAAGGGGGCGGGCTGCACGGTGCGATGCGCCTATAACATCCATCAGAGGAGGTTATCGAGGCCGACGCAGCCGCACGCCCGAAGGTGCATACTGTTTGCCAAATTTATTACGTACGAAATACGGCGTTATCCCGCCTCCATCGCTACAATAAAATATTATTGCACGGCAAATTGTTAAATGATCGTTCCGCTGCTGACAATTTGGCGCCATTTATTATTGAGAATAAAATTTTACGGCTCTCGCGTTTTTCTGATGTTTCCGCAAACAATACGCGCGAGCGCTATTGCGAGGACGCGTGCATACATAATTTATTTCGTATATACATACTCGTAGATATATATACGAAATAAATTATTATAAACGTGAAATAAAACAAGAATAAATACATGAGGATACAAAATAGTGGAAAGGAAGCGAGCAAGTGTTGTAACCTACGATGCAGTTTACGACGAGGAATCTATTGCTCTTTAAAAGCAGGAAGAAGTAACGCTGAGAGCACTAATGTAATTAAATTACTGACTCTGCTCTGCAAGTTTTAGAGTTGATTGCGAACTTTTTAATGACGCTTTCAGTGCTCTGACACATTCCAAGCAGATTTTCTGGCTATGTAAGTATAAAGTAGGTTCGTTATGCTTGTTTTGTTGATGGTCAGTTTATGATTCCCAAATCTTTTTAAAACTTTATACAGACCGCAATGTAGGTACATGTACATTTCATTCAGAAAATAATCCTTAGCTTGCCTTAAAGTAAGAGCCGGCATGAGAGATAACAAATATCGGCATGATAGAAGATAACATGTAACAGTCAATAGCGTCATTGAAGTATTAGAAAGTAATACATATCTGGAAACTCGACACGAACACTATGAACTACATTATGTGTAATTTGGCTCGTGGTACATTCACACCGTTACAGGTTTTAGCAAATTCGGGCTTATTCTAAAACTGTACTATTTTCCAGTCTTCTGAATTATTGGATTGTCTTACTTATTCAATTGGAAAGTAATCGAGTCCTGGTTACCGCGCTCCGGTTCGGCGCTTGCCTCGCGCTCCGCGTTCACTCGAAACGAATAAGAATCGCTGAAGTTTTTCCTCGCACATTTAACAATTCCGCTCCGACTGCTCGGAGCGCGCACGACTTCGTGCCAGTTAGTTGCGGCAACTTCTGATGCATGAATCCATGTTAATTAACATTCTGAAAATTCTGGCTTACTTGTTACAGTAAGTAGGTAGGGTTTAATCTGTCCGGATTGGCTATTTAAATCGAAGCGGCCGTTTAAATACGAGTACTAGTTTGTGTATTTCGTCCAGTTCAGTATAGCCGGCACGACTAAGTTAAGCTCAGACATGGGCACCTAGTTCACGGCTATAGTAGGTATGTAGCCAACCGTGTCTGGTTCTTTAAAAAAAACACATTTGATCGCACCTCCAAAAAATGCCGAAAGCCGAGAAGGCTTTCGGCATTTTTCGTTACTTCTACTAGCACACCAACCGTGTTTTCATCGTTATTTGCGATTTTTCTTCGTATCTAAGTACACGTCAGTCTGAGTCGCAATTATAGACATTCTGTCTATTATGTCACGATCACTACATACTGCACAATTAAGTCCAGCAGGTCGTAGAAAACTTTCATAGAACAAACCGAAAAACGGTGGCTCGGTGGCTCTCTGAAGGCATGTTTTGCCCCAGTGACAGCCATCTTGCACTTATGTTTAATGGCAGTCAACTTTGCTGTACGCGTCTACTGCAAAAAGGAGGGTTATAATTTTTACTGTTACTACATGTCTACTAGTACATTGTATAAACATGGTATGCCTATTAAGCTCGTCTATTGTAGCAAGTTTGTGTGAAATTGGGGTTCAATAGAGAATATATTATACTACTTACTATTAAACTATCTTCAATTTTTTTTTATTTATTTCTTTATATAAATATTTTTTTATTCTTAACTTTCAATGATTTAAAAAATATAATAATATGAACGTCACTATAAATTTAAACCCGAAAATAAATAAACCTAAATAAAAATCTTAAAATATACCTATTAATGAAAAACTATTTAAAACGAAAAAAAGAAAATTTCAACGGGCTTCCTATTACGGTTCAAGAGATACAGCCCTCGGACAGACAGACAGACGAACGGGCGGACGGACGGACGGACGGACAGACAAACAGACAGACAGACGGCGTAGGCTTAATAATAGGGTCCCGTACCGAATACGAAACCCTAAAAATTAGTATTAAATGTTTTAACCTAAGAACTCAAATGCTTTACACATTTACGTGCTTTTACGGGTGCCTGTCTACTACGCATGTCCAGAACATATTTTGTGATCGCCAGCCACGCCCAAACATTTTTGTCCTGTCTATTTGAATGTATCCTGAACTGTGAAAAGTAAGTAGGATAACCAACAGAGCTGTTGTTTGTTCTCAAAAGCTCTCAGTACATAAAGCGGTAAGTAGGAGCACAGCATCGTTAGTTTCATCTCCGCTCGGAGTTGACTCGAACTCCTGTTTGCGAGCTCCGTTCTTATTAAACCGATTAACAACTTTCTTCTGAAACTCGAAGCGGTAAAGCGAAATTTTCGCATCGACGACGATGCCGAAGGACGCCAGACACGCTGGATAGGGCCTTCTCTCGGCTCCTTCCATCCGAGAAAACTTACAAGACGCCTTTAAAATCTATTTATACACGCTTTGTTGAATCAATAAAATTTATATTTGTCTAGCAAGTTTAGTAAGTGGAAACAATTACGAACTCTTCGATGTCTTATTATATTAGTTTTGTTTATTGGATTATAATATTATCTCTCCCTCAACAACTTATTGCTCTAGAATAATCAAATATTCCTACTCTACGGAGTATTCGCCTTTAACAAGGCTACAAGATACTTATAGACTCCATAAATAAAAATATAATAAGTTCACACTCAAATCTTCAGACTCTGAAGACTGGATTAGTCTTCAGAGTCCTTTAAGGATTTTCAATTTTGATAATAAGGTACTTATATTATTAGATGCTAGAATACTATCCTTGATTTATTCTACCGATGAGTGTCAGCTATCAAAAACCTAATATTTTCAAAAGTTATTTTTCTGAAAACAAAAATGTCGATGCATTAAATTTGATTTGTGTTCCATGTTTATAATTGTAAATATATATTCAAACATATTTTCATATGTTTTATATATTTATTTTAATATGTTTGATCATTTGTTAAGGTTTTTATTTTATTTTATTTTACTTATATGCAGACCCATGACTGAGGAGCTACTAAAGGGCGACAAGCTTGCCGCCACCTATCACATTAGCACGGTCCTTCCACTAAGTCATGCAGCAGGTGGGTCTTAATTTAAGGTGGTTCTTAAGCTTATCCGAATACTTTTCGAAACGTGGTGGTCGGTGTTGCGCTGTAATTTGCCAGAGTTCTTGCAGCACAACACCTATTGCTCTGACTACCACGATTATCGGGATGCAGTCTGCGGTATGTATGTCCATGGCCAGCAGCATTTTTCCCCAAAATCTTGACAAGTAAATTAATTGGGAAAGAACTATATTACAATTATGATGGCATGAGGTGCGTACATCGCGTTTGTATTCCTGGTCCACCCTGCACATCGTGAGAGGCGCAAAGAGGCTCCACTACACTATACCGCGATAAGGTAAGGAGGTTTAAAGTTATCAACAAGCGGCTCCGCCAAAAGAATAACGACTGAGACGCGGAGATCTCGCCAGACGATCTCAATTTGCATAAAAGGTTGTGCGAAAGTGATCTTCCCTTTGAAAGTAATGAACATTAGCATTTCCATGCAAATGTGACGCCTAGGCCGTGTCTCCTGGATCCTGAATGAGAGCTTGTGAAGTGCGCGTGAGGTGGGCGGCGCGTCGTCGTCGTGGCGGGCGGCTGAAGAGATTACGATTATAACGTAAACCTCCTGCACGCGACTGGAACAATCAAACATCGTCCGGTTGCAATTTTGTACAAAAACGATCGAATTGTAGCTGTAGTCTTGATGAATGAAAGGACGTTTTTAGGGTTTCGTAACTTAAAAGCTAAAAACGGAAATCTTATAAGATCATCTTCGATCGTGTCCGTTTGTCTTGACAGAGGTTTTTCTTGAAAACAAAGTAATGTAGAAACTTGAAATTTGAAATAATGATAGATTTTGATGACGCGATATATTTCAATAACTAGATAAAAAAATATTTCAGATTAATAATATGTATATTTCAATATTTTAACTACGTTAGATATTATTGTTACGGAACCCTCGGGACGCGAGTCCGACTCGCACTTGGCGGCTTTTTTTATTAAAATATTGAAACTATGCTCTTATCATTGCGAGAGCCCCTTATGACAGCTGTATATATAATATATATATCTTTGCACTACATAAACCGTATAGTCCTTACCTACTGTCATGTACCGAGGTCTTGTTACGGTGAAAAAAGTACAAGTACCTACGAATTTTGCGCCTTTTCGGATTTTGGAAGTCTCAATGCGCGCGGCTTGCGGCCAAAGAGCCTTTACCTCTCCGCAAAGATAAACTAAAACAAAACATTCTTTTGTATGGATTTTGTCAGAAACCAGTTGCTATATGATGTTTTCCAATCGCGGCTCCAAATTTACACGATAACTCTGCGGGACACGAAGCAACTGCGGCGTGGGTGCCTAAGTATGCACTTTCCACGGTGTTGAATGTGTGAATACTGCTGCGTATAAAATATCATGCATGTTTATATTTTAAACCATATTTTATTTTTAGTTAAGTTTAAAATACGATTATTTCGAAAGCTGCAACAATATACATTCTGTCAAAAAAGTACCGGGAATTGATCATTTACTTCTCATTCCAAATTCCATTCGAACTATTCTTTTTGTCGCTAAGTTGGCACTACTGTTTTCTATATTGGCGCGGAGTGTGAGCGCATCATCTGTCATTTACAGTTCTCGATTTTGTTAGTTCATCTCATGTGTGTTTTGCGATTTCTATAATGTGTAAAAATATCGAACAAAGAGTTTGTCTCTTTTGCATCGCAAATGGAATTTCGTATTCCGAGTCGCTGAAAATGTTACAGCAAGCTTACAGTGAATCGACTTTATTAAAAACACGTGTATATTAGTGGTACAGTGCATTCAAAAGCGGTCGAGATGTGGTGGAAGATTTGCCTCGCTCTGGTCGGCCATCAACGTCTTCAACTGAAGTTAATATCGCTAAAGTGAAGGAAATGGTGACTGAAAATCCTCATTCAAGTTTGAGAGAGATAGTCGCTCAACTTTCAGTGTCTCACGAATCCATTCGTACCATTTTAAACGATCGCTTGGGCATGAAACACGTTGCCGCTCGATTAGTCCCGATAGATTTGAATTTTCTTCAAAAACTCAATCGCGTAAGGCCATCATTGTGAACGAATTTTTGGCCAAAAACTCAACAAATACCATCGAACAACCACCGTATTCACCGTATATGACTCCGGCCGACTTTTTTCTATTACCAAAACTCAAATTACCATTTCGAGTCACCCGTTTTCACTCTATAGAAGACATAAAAGATAATTCGCGGCGAGAACTGAAGTCGATTCCGGAAAATGTGTTTAAAAATGTTTTGATAATTGGATTATTGGTTGGCGTAAGTGTATTATTTCGGAAGGGGCCTACATTAAAGGCGATGGCATAAATTTGGAAGAATAATTAACATTTTGTGTATTATTGACCTTTTCCCGGTACTTTCTTGACAGAGTAGTACAATGGGATGATACGACTACATTGATAAATTATTACTTACATTATTTCTACATGATCAAGGTCATGAAATTATCACAAAATATCATTTTTGCCGAACTGGGGAAGTAAAAATTATCGTAATTTTTCTGGTCGCTGGTTGAATTTGGACCACAGAACAGCGATCGCGCCCGCCTTCCCGCAGCCGGCCGCCTGTTCCTTACTCTTTAGTGTGGGTACCTACCTATACATGCGCTCTTTAATTTAATTGTATGTAAAACGTTTGTGTTGTACTTGTTTATTCGAATTTATTCCTGACAAAATTGCTGGTTAGTGTATAGCTTGCTGCTATAGCTGCATATAGGTACCCAAAATTCGTTATCTAGAAATATCATTTTTTTGTACAAAACAAAATTATCTTTATCGCGACGTGCCATAATATGAAAAACAACGCAAAATCCTGGCGAGTACGCCGCGCCGCCGCGCCGTGTTGACTCGGCATCGTGCCCGTGCGATATTGTTTGCTCTCAAAGTTTACAAGCTTTGATGTGCCGGCCGACTGCTGAATTTGTTTACACGCGCTGGTGCCGGCCCACGGCGGCGGAGCCTGCGCTTCATCCGCCGCTAATATTACGCAATTCCCGAAAACTTTGCTCTGGAACAATTCCTTCTTCCTTCCGCTATCCTTTCATCACGGGCACGGCCATCTTGTGCAATGCGTATGTGCCTGTGGAACCTTGCCATATTCACTCATCGGCATCGTGTCTCTGAGAGCACCCCACGATGTGGTCTAGCACATATGTGCCAAAGTGCTATATGTGCGCCTGCACTTTAAGGGTCGCCAGTTATATACAGGGTGGCCCAGTTATAGTGGTCCAAAAATTTTTTTTAGATGGAGGACATCTTGTTGACTCATTTAAAAAAAAACATTAGTTCCGCGAAAATCAATAGTTTAGAAGGTATGATTTTTTTAAACTTTTTTTGAAATTTCTCTATTTTAGTCACATAAACCGCTCTAGTTGGATATCTATTCCACAAAATCGAATAAAATTTGGTATGGAAGTAGAGGAGACATGTAGCTAGTACGTAATGAATAGTTTTTAGGTTTACTCCTAGACTGTACTGTTGCTATAGCCCTTTCAGCGAATTTTTGTTCAGTTTCAAATTGATCAATTTTTGAAAAATCACTGTGAAAAAAAAATGTACTACAGAAGATTTGCCCATACCCTTAAAAACTACACATATCACAATTCTCCAGACCAAAAATTGTAGTGGTGTTACAATTGTAACATATTCAAAATAAACATCATTTGTACAAAGTCACTACAATAAAAAGTGAAGATTACCTTAATTTTTTAAATCTTATTTTTTAAAAACATTACTAACCAGTTTTTTATGTGTAGATTAGCGCTGTTGGAGACAGGTTTGTGAATAATGTGAAATTGTAGTGGAACTAACGTTTTGAAAAAAATATGATTTTAAAAATTAAGGTAATCGTCACTTTTTATTGTAGTGACTTTGTAAAAATGATGTTAATTTTGAATATGTTACAATTGTAACACCAATACAATTTTTGGTCAGGAGAATTGTGATATGTATAGGTAGTTTTTAAGGACATGGGCAAATCTTCGGTAGTACATTTTTTTTTCACAGTGATTTTTCAAAAATTAATCACTTTTAATGTAAACTGAACAAAAATTCACTGAAAGGGCTATAACAACAGTACAGTCTAGGAGTAAACCTAAAAACGATTCATTACGTACTAGCTACATGTCTCCTCTACTTTCATACCAAATTTTATTCGATTTTGTGGAATAGATATCCAACTAGAGCGGTTTATGTGACTAAAATAGAGAAATTAAAAAAAAAAGTTAAAAAAAATCATAACTTCTAAACTATTGATTTTCGCGGAACTAATGTTTTTTTAAATGAATCAACATGATGTTCTCCATCTAAAAAAAATTTTTGGACCACTATAACTGGGACACCCTGTATAAGTGTGTATATAAGCTTGCGTGAAATGCCAACCACCGCGCCGCAACGTCTGGCACATATGGTTGCCATCCGTTCGCGTTTTCCAGGATTCTTCCTAGTTTTGTACGTGTCCGGCGCGGCGGCGGAGGCGTCCGGGCGGAAAAAAGAAAATACCGTCTGCTTGCACGGTGTAAGGAATAAAACATGCAAAAGAAAATGTACAGGTATTTTGTATGAGATGGCAACCCTATGCACTGCACAGCCAGGAGTGGTCGGTACTCTGTATACACTTGACAGGCAATATTTTATAGAATTTTGAGTTTGCAGCGCAAAATTATTTATTTAAAAAAATTTTATTCCAACCAAATGTTCGTGATTAATTTTTGGTTTAAAGGGAACGTCTGTATATAATGTATGTTTGAGGTAAACTCCGGAACAACAACAGATTTTGCGGTTTGCACCAATGTAAAGAGTAGTTCTTGAGGCTCACTATAGGCTATATACCATCACGCTAAAAAGCAATAGGGCCGAGCAGATTCAAAGAAAATATAGTATGAACGGAATTTGGTGTCGAATGGTAGCGCCAGATGGAGAGGGGAGATAAAGACAGAGGGGAGGGGTGGGAGGGGAGGAGGCGAGGAAGGGAAGGAGGGGGAGGGGGAAGGGAGAGGGAGGGAGGGAGATGGGGGGGAGGAAGCGATAGTTTATTATCATATTTGCGTTTAAATCGGATTAGCTATTAAAACGAGTCTACCGCGAGCGAAGCCGCGGGCAAAAGCTAATTTTATATAATATAAAGTTGATTCCTAAAAAATTACTTCATGTTGAGTTGCTCTACAAAATATGTACCTATATAAGAGGTTGGTAATAGGGAGGTGTGAGATATGGAGGGAAAGCTTCAACGTAACGTAATAGATTCTTTTGGAGATGCTAATTATTCCAACGAAAATTCATGATTACAATGGACGATCTCTGCGATGAAAATAAATAAGTGTACTTTTTGTATATTATACTCGAATAGGCTCAAATTGCCACGAATAGGGCAACCATTCTCCAATTCGAATATGGAACACTGAATGCTGAAACGGATTGAATTGAAATGTTACGGAAGGCGCAAGGCGGGCGACGCGGCGGCGACGACGGCGGCGGCGGGACGGCGGCGCCGACGGAGAGGTCCCACAAGTACAATCAAATATTTACGCTTCATATTACGGAAAATACACGCAATTCAGCCCGCTTACTCTCCGGGCCTCATGAGTGCTCTTTGTATGAGTGATTTCGCGTGCCCGCGCCGCTCTGCCTGGTAATTTGAAAAGAACTCGAAAGCGCGCGTGGGACGCAGGTTAGACTCCGCCGACCTCTGTTCGGCTTGGCTTGCCTTCCGGAGTTTGGTCCGCAATAGAACGCTTGAGGACTCCATTCGTCAAGACTAACTGCGACTGCCCTCAAGAAATTTATCGAATTAATAAATTATTCAAAGAATATTCTTTATCATATCTGCATTCTTTCACATATCGGAAGTGCACGCTATGCCATATTTATAATATAATCAGATGTTGTAATATACCTGACTAAGAACTTGTTAACTTTGTAATAGCGCAGAATTTCGAAAATATTGTTATGGAAAACTAAAAACGGAAGAGGAAAAAGTTGTACGGTTTGCACTCAATAATAATTTTCCAAAGTGACGGCAATCGTCGCTGAGTCACCGCGTATAGAAAAAATATTTCTCCGAAAAGTCTTAGAACAAAAGTTTTCGTCGAGGTCATCAATCACCCTTCTTCGTGAAGCACTTTTACTTACGTGTATATTGCGGCATAAGTGTCTCCGCCCTCGCTCTGAGAAGTTGTCTTTCAGTATCAACTGGATTAGACCCCGCGCACATTCGGAACTTCGCCCGGCCCTCGCCTCATGTGTATCACAAGCGGGGGGAGGGAGGGACGGCGAGCGGGCTTCAGCTGAAATCACAAGTTTATCTTTCAGCGGGCGCGCGGCGCGATGCGGGCATACATTTGTAATTCGAATGTCGGTACTTGCAGCTCAACATTCGTGACGGAGCGGAGTAAGCAGCAACACCTTCAGTGCGCGCTCGACTGCTCTAGAAACATTTCCGAACATTCCACAGAGCGAGTTCTGTCTCAACTCTCAAGCGCAGTAAGAACACTCTCACTTTACAAACGGCTTGGTATTTTATTTATGAAACTAATGGAAAATATAATCTGGTTTAGAATGTGTAAATTGAGCGAGACGTTTTCATGTAATATTCAATTAATTGAATGAAAAATTTTATTTCAAATGAAAAAAATGTTAGAACTAGCCTCTCGGCTTTCCAAACGGAGTGCCAAACTGAATTTTAAAAGTATTTCTTCGAAGTAATCTAAAATATTATTCCATTAAAGCAAAAGTCTGGATATGACATCAATGTTCTTGTAAGACATATTCATAAAATCGTCTCCATTTTAAATAGCTGCAAGGGGTTTATTCTCTACCTAACACTAAATAATGTTTTTACCTACGGCTTTGGTACCTGCGAGGGTATAAAAGAAAAAAACACTTCAAACTACAAATTAATTTATTCATAAACGTATACTTACATATTATGCTCTTAGTGCGGGTTTATTTACGCTTATATGTATGTCTATATTAAATTGTAACATTCAAATGTATTCTGCAGGTCTATTTCTAAGTAAACTATTTTTTTGTTCAATCGCGTTCAGACTTCTAAAATCCTTATAAATATATTACTTATTTGGTAGGAACAAATATTATGAAACATTTGTAAGTTGGTACCGAGATTTTTTATTTAATATTTGTTGTAGAGGAAATGTTCGCTAGATTTAGAACACGATAACCCCCATAGTAGTGAGCGACAGTAAGTGTGAGTAGGTAGGTTTATCTTATCAGTGCGAAGCAGTCGCCCGGAGGAGCTCACCCCAGCTCCACGCGTGCAGACACCGCGGACTCGCTCTAAAATAACACAAATATTTTGATATTGAATTCTCTTTGTGAAGTGTTTATCAGCCGCTAAACACGCTTTGACAGTCGGCCGGCAATTCCGTCAGTAATGTGATAATGTTACTCGTCTGTAGTTTCCCCGTCCGTCCAACCCCTCACCCCGCCCCCCTCCGTCTCGCTCCGCCCCCGGCCACGGAATGCCTCCTTCTTTTCCTACAAAGGGTGAGATAATAAATCATTTCGTAACTTTTATTACAGTAGATAGATTATACCTACCTGTGTAAGTATTATGAATTTGCGAATGTCGCTATTGTGTTTGAATTTCTCAAGAGAGAAGTTCGCAAGAAAACGATTTGAAGTAATTTTCTCAAATGGAAACGAGAATATGTACTTATAAAGATTTTTCGATTTTGATAGGCTCTGTTACGAAGAATAGATGTCAACTAACTTGTGATGACCTAGGAAGTTTGCTAGTAACTCGCTGGGATCCATCAAGTTACTATAAATATAAGATACCTATGTATAATTGGTGCTAGTCGCATATTTAAATATTTGTAGTTTAAATTCATTTTTAAGTTTCCGGATTAACAGTAGTAGGTTTAGACTTACATATGTAAGTCGACGTTTCGCCCGCTACGTCACGGGCTTCTTCAGGGACTGCGGGAGTTCCTGGAGCCGACGTCTGTGTCCGTCAAACTGAAGAACCCCGTGACGTAGCGGGCGAAACGTCGACTTATGTAAGTCTAAACCTACTACTGTTAATCCGGAAACTTAAAAATGAATTTAATTAATAACAGAGTAAACTTAAAAACATTTGTAGTTTATTGTATCATGTGTGTGTGTCTTCGTTTCCCATGCAGGTACATAGAAAGTGTCCCTCCCGCTTCCTAATAAATTAAATAAATACATATCTTAGTTTAAATAGGACACTTCCAATTTATTATTGGAGGAAGTCTTTCCAGATAATAACTACGCCTATGTACCTACAAGGAAAATATTAGAAAGCTAAAAGCTAAGCTAAATGTTATCAGGGGCATCATTGGGTATAGACTGTGAATAAAGATAAACGTCTACAAGGCCAAGTAATGAAGTAGCTATTTGAAGTTTGTGGGATATTTGTGTGTTGAATGAGCTATAATAATACGGATTTAATATAATCCAGGAGGCAAACAATATTAAAATAACTACATACATAAAATAGTTATTGTATAACTAGTATAAAAATGTTATTGGCCTTTAAAAAATAAGTACTAATTAAAAAAAGAAATTCAAAACATTTCTCAGTACAAGAGCGCCATAAAATACCGCCTGTAGTATACAGACGCAAAATGAATCGTTAAAAAAGTTTTTCTCTCGCCACAGAGGGGACGGAGCGAGGGAGAGTTCGTCTAAGATGTGACGACTCGCGATAAAACTTGCGAGCTGTCGTGTGCTGTTGAGCACAAATTGATATTTTAAAATGGCAACACCCTCCTGTCCCCTGCTATCCTTTAGATAAAAATTTTGATGCGCAAACATAGGGTGCTTTATTTAGCAGAGAACTGAATGACAGCTACCATCAAAATTGATAGAAAACTTTATTTTTCGAGTTGGAATGTGAAATTAAATAAGTTTAATAAGATCTAAGAAATTATATAAAGGTGCGTCCAGATATGTTCTTTTGTCCGTACCGTACCTCCGTTCCGTTCCATATCTCGAGCGTCTTTGGACGCACTGAAATTAGCCCGTATCTCCGTATCGTCGCCGCGATCATCGCATGTTCATTTCAACGCCAACTACCGTCTGACCATGTCGTCGACTGAGGATGTCTATGGCAATTTGGCGATTTCATTTTCTCCCCACGCAACGCAGCCAATAAACCATCCATCTTCTTTTTCATTTCATCGACACCGCACTCCATTTCAATAGACATCTCCTCCCATGCCTATTGCTTTAGATTGTTATTAAAATAGTTCTTGTTTCCGGGGTCCCACAGAACTTTCCTAACCCTATATCCATCAATAAACTTCACGATATTATTGTTATCCCACTGCATTTTTCGAATTCGAGCAGTGAAAAAGGGAACGACCTGCGCAAGCGGCGGTCGCGTCCAGACTGGGGCGGCGCGTACCCCGTATCGTATCGCCTTTGAACGCGACGAAAAAACCGACTCGATACGGATCGGGGCGTACCCCGATCCGTATCGAGACGCCGTACCACCGTACCGTACCGAGCGGCGTCCAAACTAGCGTATTTGGATCGCGACGCGGTTCCGGTACGGTACGGTACGGTCCGGTACGGTACGGACATAAGAACTATGTGGACGCACCTTAAGGTCCACGGTTGGAATAGCCCGATTTAAGACTCTTTGTCCAGTCATGTCTTTCATAGACATGTTTGCCCCTGGGCTAGATGAACTTCACTGATTGAGATATTTTTTTAAATACATTTTTTATAACTAAGTTTATGATGCATTTGATGAATTAAGTAAAAGCATGTTTGATTACATTTGGACATCTCTTGAAATGTTGTGCTCGTTCTTCTAACAGGAGCGCCTCGCCGCGTTCCTCTGTTAAAATTTTCAGGTTCATAGCCTGACGCTAGATAAACGTATGAAATAATAATAAATAATTATGTAATTAGAAAATAATTGCGGGGACAGCATAATATTTCACTATAAATAGTATGTGATACACTGCACAAGATATTAGCAACGTACACGACACACCTCCGGGAAGTTGAGAAGAGGGGCGGCACCGGAGGACGCGGAGGCGTGGAGGCGGGGCGCGGCGCGGCGTGGCGTCGTGCTCCGAAAGTTACTGCGCTGTTGTAGCTTTCCTTGAAAAATACGACAAATTATATTTCTGCATCGTTGCCAAGATATTAAAAGTTTATTTCACGGGTAGTTGTCGTGTTTGGAGACGAGTCACCTCTTATTTATAATCGCCTTAGTATTTGTATTGTGTCTCTGAGTTACGGGGCGTCTTCTAGGTACGCTTTATACGGAAAATCACGAAAGGGAAAGATTCGCAACACCCGCATGCCACCGAATGTCCACGGACGTCGTAAAACGCCTTATAGGTGGCTCGGTGCCACATAATGCGCGTTCTTTAAAAAAAGAAAAACCACAATTAAAATATTTGGAATCGAAAAGTTCGAATTTAATACTTAAGGAGTTTTGCTGGGCTTGAGTGAAGGTTTCTGAAAAATTCTTAGGAGTTAGACATAATAATATGCTATGTAGGTACCTCTATGGCTGTCACGAATTTATTCTTTCTTCTACTTCTTTCTTCACGTAACTAAATGCTTTATCATATATCTTGTCAGCCTCGATAGCTCAGTGGTGCAGACAGTCAACTGTCGCTATTGAATGTTAAGCAACGCTGGGTGCGGTCAGTACTTGGATGGGTGACCGCTGACCGTTGGAGGCTGACCGAGGTTCGGTTTCCTCGTAAAACTGTAGGTCCCTTCCCTCCTAATCTTACTTGGTGGTAGGGTTTAACCCGCCCGGGTTGGTACCACCGCACTGAATGAAACGTCGGTTGCAACGGCTATGTAAATAGTTTGTGTTTTCCGACCAGTTCAGTGTAGCCGGCACGATCAAAGGGGGAAGCACTGACATGGCACCTAGTTCACCCGGTGTTATGGGCTGACATCACGGACGTTGTAGGTGATGTAGCCAACCGTGTCAGTTTCCATAAAAATATATATATATATAATGCTGCATTTATATCGGTCCGTCCCTGTGGTTCATATGCAAGAATATTTATAATAGTAGAGATAATACGATATAGGGAAGGTACTTTAAGGGCTGTCCGTCTGCTCTGGCCCCTGTTGTTCATAAGTAAGTATATTTTATAATAGTATAGAAGAGACGATATAGATAACGAACTTAGGGCTATCCGTCCGGTCCGGCCCCTGTGGTTCACAAGTAATATACTTTATAATAGTAGAGAAAATACGATATAGAGAAGGTATTTAGGGCTGTCCGTCTGGTCCGGACACCCGTGTTTCATAAGTAAATATATTTTAAAATAGTAGTGAAGAGAAGATATGCAAAAGGGCTGTCCGCCCGGTTCGGCTCCTGTAGTTCATAAGTAAGTATATTTTTATTTCTCACTACGTATAAACCTACAATCGCAGGTATGACTAGTAGATAGTGCCTTTAGGCTTTAAGTCCGCCTTTTGCCACTATTGCATTGTGCAATAAAGCATAAAATATGCATTTCATCATCGATGCATTTCATTCATTTAATTTCATTCATTCTGCAAAAGTGTTCCTATTTTGTGTACATAATACAAATAAAAAATATATATTTACTATACATGTCCGAGTAGCATTCCATCCACCGCACCTTATTAGATATTCATGAACTGAAGTACGTATAAGTAATTTCATACGAACCTACACCGCGCATTGCGAGCTATTTGAAGTAGACACCGAATGTTTGACGTCACTGTTACCTCTGAGAAATTGGCAGCACGTAATCCACGAAGCCATTATTGTATTAATATAATATTAGATCGGCGGAAACTCGCTGTTACCCGCCTCCCCCGCCCCGCCCCCGCCGCGCCCCGCGCCTCCGCCCGCCGTGCCATGTGTATAGCCTGTTTTACATTGCATAAGTTCGAGTATCTAGATTTTCTATTTGGGGGCACTGTTCTGTTGCGCGGGGGCGAGCAGGCAGAGGATATTAACAAATATGAGAACATTTTACATACATACATACATATCACAAACACTGAATCCCGACAATCGGGGTAAGCAGAGTAATCGGTGTTGTGTTGCAAGAACTCTGGTAAATTACAGTACAACACTGAAAACCACGTTTCGCAAAGTATTCGAACAAGATTCAATCGATCAAGCAGCAAGTAAGGCACGAAGACCCACCTGCTGCATGACTCGGAACGTTTTGTGTTTTCATATTCTTTACTTCATGGCAAGACTTGTACAAATCGGTGCAACATGAGATCCGCAGCAGGCAAGGGCTGTCTGTACCTTATAGCGTCTTATTATGCGTGTTATTATGGCGGATATAACAAGAAATAATAAAAAAGAAAAGGTAAAAAATTTACGTGGTCTCCATACAAGAAACGCGATACGGAAACTTCGGTGCGCGAGTCCGACTCACACTTGGCCGTTTTTTTTATTACACTGATGTGACAGCTGTTTGTATTCGCGAATGTGGAACCACCGTATACATACGCAGATGCTCCATCAAAAGACAATATTTTATTCATCACACATATACACCATCAGCTTGTATTCCTACAAAAACGGGGTAAGCAGATAAGCAGTAATTGGCGTCGTGCTGCAATAACTGGGGTAAATTACATCAACACACCGACCACCACGATTAGCATAGCAGGTATTAGTTAGGATCAGACAAGAAAACTTTGAAGCAGCAAGTATGACAATAAAAATAATGTTCTTAGTGGAGCAACCGTGCCAAGGTGAGAGATGCTAGCCTGTCGCCCGGCTCGGCATTACGCAGTACACATATTATTTTAACCAAAAACGTCTTTCAGCCGTTATCGGTTATTAGATTATTTTTTTATTTATTTCCAAAATTTTCATCCGACATTAGGGGGGCCTGTGACCTACAATTGGATCCGCCCTTGCGGATTTTACTTCTAGAGCCAGTAAAATGACGTTATGGTTGAGTTGGACAGGTTGATCTGCGATGGTTTTTGAATTTTCTATTTTCCAAAGCATATTCTTTTCTATTCTTTACATTTCATAAACGACATTTAATGTCAGTATGTCCATCTGTTCTATTTTACTTCTGAACTGATTCTTAGGGTTCCGTATCCCGTACGGGACCCTATTACTTAGCCTGCGCCGTCTGTCTGTCTGTCTGTCTGTCCAAGGGCTGTATCTCTTGAACCGTAATAGGTAGCCCGTTGAAATTTTCACAGAATATGTGTTATTATGGCCGATATAACAACAAATAATAAAAATAAGAAAAAGTACAAAATTAACGGGGATTCCCATAGAAGAAACCAAAAAAGTGTATGCGTGCGCGCCATCTACCGAATAGATTATGAAGCATTTTAACGAATCATGACATTTAACTAATATGAAGCATTTCATAAGACGCCATAAATTGCGTGAGTGGCGCTAGCCATGACATGGCGATACGGAACCCTCGATGCGCGAGTTCGACCCGCACTTGGCCGGTTTTTTATGATATTTTTCTTCCTGTTTATATCTCTGTTATTCCAAAAGAAGGTTTCCAACGCGCATAGGCTATATAGCATCACGCCATTATTCATATGAGCTGAGCATATTTGTGGGCCAAAGTCAACGCGGTCAAAAAAAAATCTTCTAATTCGATAAAAGCTTTCATGTGATTTACTCTAAAACTACTCAACCTATTTACATGATGATTTCACCGACTTCACTTTATCATACATATTTCTTTACAGTCTAACACATTGCCACAAACAATTCTTGTTCGCCTGCGTGTACTTCTCCCACATCCCAAAGGTTAGTTAGAATAGAATGCCTCGCGGCATTAAGCTCGCCTGTTGTACCTAATTTTATAAATTGGTGTTCAATAAAGAATATATACATACATATACATACTTCACCGTGAGCGGACCGGGCACAACTAGTCTTTAATAGCGTAAGCTAAGTAGCAGTCGTCTCGTCCATCAGCCCTGCCTACGTTCTCAGATTCGACTCCTCACTGATCCTAATGTCAATTATCAGATCAGCCTTCCCTGATACTCATCAAATATTTAAATCGTTGCATGTAGCCATTAACACTCGGGCATCTGAGTGTTAGCTGGGGACCTTTTCCATGCTAAATGAAATCCCTCCTGGGTTTATATTGGTCGACTACTGCAGTGCCCGCACGTTTAGTTTCTTGGCTAACTGGAGCCTTATATTTGCAAAGCCACGAGCTCGTTCTTTTATTGGCTCCGGACGTAAGTATTCTTTTTAAAGTCGGCTACATACACACACACCAAAAATGCAGATATTTAAAATGTTTTATGTATTTTCCCCCGAAAGTTGTCCATGGGCGTTGTCCATCTCCAAATGTCCATGGGCGTCGTTAGGCAACTTTGGGGCGGCTCGGCGTCACATGTCGCTTTTTCTATGAACAATTTTTTTTTATGTTGCCAATGTATGTATGTATGTATTTATTTGCAGTAATAATAAAATAGAATAATAAAAAAACGCATTACAATTAACAAATTGAAATTGAATTCCCTATCATTACCACGTCTTGTACTGCGTAGTCGGTTTTATTGTCTTATAGATATAAGGGGATTCAGGGATACGTGAGATAGAGAAATATATATATTTTTACTCAAAACTATGCAGATATTCTAAAGATTATTTGAGTGAATACTCCGCTAAAATTGTATTTTCCATTTCCGAGATTATCGCGTACATTCATACCATATTCATACCATAGAGAAATAATTTCATACGCAATTCGTTAGTTGAAAAACTGTAATCGTGTTTTATAAGCCGCACCGAGCAGCTAAATACTCTCTGAAACTACTACGGCGAAGCCACGAGGCGAATGTAAAAGAGCGGATTTTAGCAGTGAATTCACCGTTGAGAAGTTTATTTATCATTTCACATTATGTATTTTCCTTTTTCCATATCTCCATCTCTATCTCTACTTCTTATAAATAAAATAGAACGTCTGTCTGTATGTATGCATGTTTGAGGTAAACTCCGGAACCGCTGAACAGATTTTGATGCCGTTTGCATCAATATTAAGAGTAGTTCTTGAGGCTCACTATAGGCTATATACCAACACGCTAAATAGCAATAGTTCTGAGCAGTAATAAAGAAAGTATAGTATGAATGGAATTTAGTGTTGAATGGTAGTGCCTGATGGAGAGAGAGATGGAGAGAAGGAGAGAGATGGAGATGGAGAGGACGGAGGGGAAGCAAAGAGGGAGGGAAGGAGGGGGAGGAAGGGAGAGAGCAATAAGAGAAGTGATGGTTTATTATCATATTTTCGTTTGAATCGGATTTGCTATTAAACTGAGTCGCATTGACCGCGGTTCGCATTCCACTTAAAACTGTAGGTTCTTTCCCTTCTTACCATACTTGGTGGTAGGGTTTAACTTGCCCAGGTTGGTAGCAACGCACCGAATGCCACTCTCGGCTTCAATTAATAATTTTTTTATGGAATCTGACACCGTTTTCTACTTCACCTACAATATCCGCGATGCCCATAACACGTTGGTGAACTAGGTGCCTTGTCAGTGTTTTCCTTTTGGTCGTGCTGGCTACACTGAACTGGACGGAAAATACGAACATAACCGCTTCGACAGACCTTTCATTCAGTGGGGTGGTATCGACCCGGGCGAGTTAAACCCTACCACTTAGTAAGGTAAGAAGGGGAGGGACCTACAGTTTTCATTATACTGAAAAGAAGCTTTGTTGCGTCCCTAGTTTAAGCGGTCTGTGGTCCTGGTACTCACATTTTTTTAATGCATGGCCTGTTAAATGGCAATAATTGCTAAAATCGTAGTGTTGTTATATATACTCGAAATATATATATTTATTTATATACCTATTCAGAATAGATACATAATTTTCAGCAAACTCTCTCGCTTTGAGACCCCGTGAGGTGTACGAAATAAGAGAGGGAGGGTTGATCCGACCGCCCAGCCTTTATCGCCGCGGGAGATTGTATCACACGAGGGAAAAAAACCCCTTTGAATGCTGATAATAATTCATTCGCGTATTGCCATGCATGAAGGTTTTTTGTTTTTTTGGAAAAGATGCCCCTAAAGTGTAATATGTTTTTCATAGAAAAGTGATTATATGAAAAATATTTTAATAGTTAATTCGTTCGCCCGTCTGCAATAAATTGACTGTGAGATCGGATCACCAAGCAAACTTCTACTTATGATCAGCAATTTAGCGAAGTGTTCGTCAATTGTGGAATTTCATGCTTTACTTCTGCAAGGAACGAACGAAACTTGTACTAGCTGTGCCCGCCTCTCCGCTCGCGTTAACATTAACAAGATGCTGTAATTTAATGTGGTAACAAATAATTTGATTATCTACAAATGTCAGTAACCGAGAGACACACTTTAATTAAATTATTTAAATCGTTTTCTTCAGCATAAAAAATAAATTGACGAGACTCTCATAACGGTACGTCTGCGACGGCGGAGGGGGCGGGTTCAGGGGAATTTTCGCTTAGGAAAGCCAATAGTGCATCGAATTACAAAGTAAAATTTCAACTATTCAAATGGAGAACACGGAAAGCGTTTTACTTTAATTGCCAACGTCTGAAGTGCGGCGGGAGGGAGGGGGGGGGAGGGGGGGGGGAGCATCGGTTGGCGGTGCGGTGAGCGAGGCCTCTCCAACTGAAGAAGTAAATTCATATAGCTGCATTGGTGTGGTGGTGTTCAGCAAGAAGCTACTATGGGTCGAGTTTACCATAGAGACCCCACCACCTGTATGGCTCGTAAATAAACTGTCTTCGTGCCTTCTCGCTGCTTCATAAATTGTTTTGTCCTAATATTTTAAAAACTTGAACTTCCTGGTGAAACTTGGTGGTCGGTGTTGTACTGTAATTCGGCAACACCGATTATTTTGCTTACCCCGATTGTCGGGAACTCGGGATACAGCAGGATGATGTATATGATTAACTTTATTTATTAACATTTATTGTACATAATATAGTATACTATAAAGTAGATAACATTCATATTGTTGCACACAGTGTTACTCACAGAGCAAGAAATCGCGCCGCGGCAGCGCGGCGCGACGACGGGGCGAAGACTGCCACCGATCGCTGTTCTATGGTGTAACTGGATTGCGTAAATTTTTTCTAATTTAATTTAATTTAAAGATATACCTTTATGTAATATACATATTCTAGAATGAAAGAATTAAATTTGAAAATTATTTCTATTACCACCGCGTCGCGTCGTCTTCAGATTACGGCAAAGTGTACGTAGATTTTCACATTAATTTCACGCATATAAAGGGAAGATAGAATATTGGAGGACAGGTGATGAATAGAGTCATAAAAGAAGGTTAAGCGTGCGCCAAATTAAAAAGTAAGTGGATAGTAAATTTTTAAGGAAAATTTCTTAAGATGTAAAAAAAAATATTATATTGAACATTATGTATATGGGAATGAATACGCAATTAACATCGCTTAACATTCTTTCGTGTATGAAAGGAAAATAATTCGGAAATTCTGCACTACTCACGCTTCTTTTGAAGACTAAAAACGTATTGTATCGCTTTGGTTCTTATTTTTCTTTCAGTTTTATTTTCAACATTGTTTCAGCTCACAAAGTAATTTACTAATTCAGTAAATAATTCAGTTGTTCAATTGCGCTCAGGTCGTTTACAGTACGGCAATGCATCGTCTGCTACTACTATATTCAATATTCATACGCAGAGCGTTTGCAAGAAATAAACATACATACATTGAAAGAAATAATGCACGGCGGTATATAATATTGCAATTCCTTTTAGCCGGAGCCCGGAAGCTCCGCATGCGACATTGTGGTGTGGGGTATGGGCGAAGGTTTTTGAATTATTCTTTAGATCAGGTTTTCCTAAAGTGGGGTCCAATGGACTCCTCGGGGATCAACGACACAAGTGTCAGGGTTCATGGCCACAAGCTTCACTCATACATTTAATATTTACTAGCTTTTGCCCGCGGCTTCGCTCGCGTGAAATTCGTATTTCAAAGAAATCAAGCATGTAACTAAGGCCGATCTGCGTTAAGTAAGGTAAACGATAAACCTTCTCAACTAAAGTAAGTAACTAACGGCGAGGCTTCAGGCTGAGCTGCATTCTGGAAGACAATAAACCTTCTCGAAGAAGTAAGTAACTAAGGGCGAGGCCGAAGGCCGAGCTGCGTTCAGGAAGACGATAAACCCACTCAAAGAAAGTAAGTAATTGAGGGCTAGGCCGAAGGCCGAGCTGCGTACAGCAAGACTATAAACCTTCTTGAAGAAAGTAAGTCACTGAGGGCGAGGCCGAAGGCCGAGCTGCGTTCAGGAAGACGATAAACCCACTCAAAGAAAGTAAGTAATTGAGGGCGAGGCCGAAGGCCGACCTGCGTACAGAAAGTATAAACCTTCTTGAAGAAAGTAAGTCACTGAGGGCGAGGCCGAAGGCCGAGCTGCGTTCAGGAAGACGATAACCTTTTCGAAGAAGTAAGTAACTAAGGGCGAGGCCGAAGGCCGAGCTGCGTTCAGGAAGACGATAACCTTTTCGAAGAAAGTAAGTAACAGAGGGCGAGGCCGAAGGCCGAGTTGCGTTCAGGAAGACCATAAACCTTCTCGAAGAAAGTAAGTAACTAAGGGCGAGGCCGAAGGCCGAGCTGCGTTCAGGAAGACCATAAACCTTCTCGAAGAAATTAAGTAATTGAGGGCGAGGCCGAAGGCCGAGCTTCGATCAGGAAGACTATAAACCGTCTTGAAGAAAGTAAGTAACTATCGCCCATAGTTACTTATCATCGAGAAGGTTTAGTGTCTTCCAGAATACAGGCCTTCGACCACGCCCTTAGTTACTTACTTTCTTCGAAAAGGATTATAGTCTTCCTGAACGCAGCTCGACCTTAGGCCTCGCCTTCAGTTACTTACTTTCTTCGAGAACTTGTTCGAGAAGGTTAAAGGTCTTCCTGAACGCAGCTCGGCCTTCGGCCTCGCTCTTTGTTGCTTATTTTCTTCGAAAAGGTTTAATCTCTTCCTGAACGCAGCTCGGCCTTCGGCCTCGCCTTTAGTATGTTACTTACTTTCTTTGAGAATGTTTATGGTTTTATCTGAATCCAGTTCGCCTTCCGGTCCCGGCCTAAGTTACTTAGTTTCTTCTTTTGAAATATGAATTTCACGCGAGCGAATCCGCGGGAAAAAGATACCGATATTAAAATAAGAAAATTCAATTAAAATAAATCAAATACTTTAGATACCTACCTAACTAAGTGTAATACTCCACATATTAGCATAAGCGGAACTGAATTTTATTTAGCCTATCCTGTGTCTCGTATAGCTAAATGTGCGTGTAGTAATTTTAATCGAATTTAGATGATCGGCTTAAATTTTATGGAGGAAATTCATACAAACATATTCGCCTCGCCCCGCTGCCCCCCGATGAGAGAAGCGCAGCGCTTCTCTCAAGACATTCTCATCGTCGTAACTTTTAAACTATTTGTCCAAATTACTTAGTGCAACAGCCAAAGTTTATCTACTTTAAATACCAGAAGCGATAAAAGTATGCATTTTGATAAGAATTAATTCAAAACTATAAAATGTGCATTGTAAATACAGTATCCAATTTAAATGTATTTTTGGTTTACTATTTTGGCTATAGTGGCTTCCACATAAAAGGTAGATATATGCTGTCGCGGACTTTTTTTTAGAACTATTTTAGAGAAACAACCTCACCATACACTATCTTCGTGTAACTCTAACGGTTTATGCAGCGCACGCCGAGATAGCTCTCAGAAGGCAGGATTTTTTCCGACTTACTTGACATTTATCGATATTTGGGCAAATTTACACAATGTCTTTATAAATTATAGCCTTTTTGATGTATAAGCTATAGTACTGTAAAGGCTCATCAAAAATCTGTTCAGTAGTTTTTGCGTGAAAGAGGAATATAGTGCGGCTGCTCGGTCGGTCGGTTCGCTGTTGAGTTTATAGGCCGCGCCTCCTCCCCCCGCGCCGCCGCCGCGCCGCCGCCGCCGCGCCGCCGCCGCCGCGCCGCCGCGCCGCCAACTGCCGCTCGCTCGGTAAATACCTATGTATAGTACTAAGGCGCGCGGATTGAACATATCGGTTTGTATGGGAGCCACATCTTAGCGTAACCGGACTTAGAGTTTTATATAGCCTATCCTGTGTCCCATGTAGTTAAATGTGCTTGTACAAAGTTTCATCGAATTCGGATGATCGGTTTAAGAGTTATGGCGGAACATACATACATACATACATACATACAGAAAAGATTTCTAAAAATCGTCAATTTAGCTTTAGTATCATACATAGAGGCTACAAACTCAATATTTCCTAAAACAAAGTAACTTACTCCATGACCACCCCTTACAGATTTATTATTAGTATTGATTGATGATTAAGTAGCTTAACGGCCATAGAGGCAAAAATTCCCGGCTTGCCTAGTTAGTGTCACTGACGTAACATTTTTGAGGATGAAATAAGTATCCAACCCAAAAAATAAAACAAAACATCTTATATTATTTTCCTACAGCCCCCACTTGACAAAGGGCCGGTTATATTTTTAAAGTTTTAAAAGTGGTCCATGTCTATAAAAACATTACCCTCCTTTTTGCTTCGCGCAGTTGGGTAAAAAGCTGAAGAACCACTGCTTTATAATGTGCTACACAGTGTTTTTATAGATCTAACTAAAATAAAACATTCATTTCTTTCATATATATAATTTTCGTACATCTCTAACTAAGAGATAAGTCAGCGTACCTTATGGGACGCGAATTTTGTTTTGAGAGGGCATTAACACCGGCAAAGCAGTTTCCATTGGGACTCTTCCCTTTCAGCATGTCTAATTGTAAACGAATATTCTAAGACAGCGTTTCCCAAATAGTGGTACGCGTACCCCCAGGGGTAGGCAGGCTCTAGAGAAGGGGTAACGCGTGGACCCACATAATGGCCACGTTTACCTCTACAATACCTCCACGTTTACCTATACAATAGAAAGGAACCCACTTATCTCAATAATCAAAATTATATCCAATCATGAATTGTTGATTGAGATGTCTATTTCGTAGTAGATTATGATTACCTTATAAGCCAAAAGCTTCTTGAAGAGGCTTGGGCCTCTGCTGGTGGACGCAACTGGCGTCCCGCAATCAAGGGCCTACTTCATTCAAAGGGTAAGCCTTGCCATCCAGCGGGGTAATTCAGCAAGTGTTCTAGGAACATTTGAAAATGCCCCTTTTGATAGTTATTTTAATGTTTGTTAGGTAGGTTTATTTCTTTAGTTATTAGTATTACTTTTTTGTTATTTATTAAATAAACTTTGTTTATGATTACTAAGTAGGTATTAGAACCTAATAAATGACTGATACGATGGATAAACAAAATTATTACTTATGTAAAAACAATAAGCATATGAATATTGTTTTATTTTATCATTTTACTAAGGGGTACTTCCGTCTCTGAAAATTCGCTAAGGGGTACCGATAAATTGGGGACCGCTGTTCTAAGACAAATTAATTTCGTTATGGAAAATTTACAAGCTCATTAATAAGTACATTTTTTTAAATTTTACAACCTCCAACCTCGACATAAAAATATTTTTACACCAAAAAAAGATTGCGAACAAAATTTACTCGTGAATACTAACTAATCTGATTGAGGCAGAAACTTAGGCTGAGAATCTCTGTGAAAATACCTCAAGGTTTGACCTTGAACTTGTTCGTGATGATCGCTAAGCGAGTCCTGATGAAGCTGGAGCCGGTGGCATCACGAGCGAGGCCATTATCTCCGGGACCCGAGCTATTACGGCCAATTCTCGCGTACACCGTTGTCTTAGAAGGACTCAAATAGAGACGAGATACCTTTATTTTTCATAAACGTCTGCTCTTTCAGAGCGCTCCGTAATAAAAAAAAACCGCATCCAAATTGGTCCATCCGTTTGGGAGCTACAATGCCACAGACACACAGACAGACGTCAAACTAATAACATCCTCCTTTTTGCTCGGGGGTTAAAATCATCATACAATAACCACATTATATTATCTTAGATCGCCACTGAGAAAGTCGAGAGGCAACAGCACAGATTCAGATTCAGATATTTATTTCGCCATAAAGAATAGAACATTTACAAAATTTCATTGAGACATATGTACATTCAGTATGGTTCACGTTGGTTGAATATGCGGACACTCCAAATTCGAATCTCGAGCTCATTTCAATATAGCTAATGGTCGAAACGAACGGCGAAGTCACCCCTACGCTTTCCACGCTAAAATTTTTTATTCAACTAGATGGCCACCATTAGGGGTCGGAAATCGTAGAGACAACTGCGCGGACTCTCGCCGTTTTGGAGCCCCTCGACCTCAGCCGTTACGCAAATATTGGTGGAACCTCGGTCGCTGGCAACCTTTCTGTTAGTAATTATCATGTCTGCAATACAGTTTCCTTCCTATTTGATTTCCTATAAAGCGATAACCGAAACATAAGCAGCCGGTGTAACGGCACAATATTCCGATAGGAAACGGCAGTAAGAGGCACTTTCGGCGCACTTCTAATTATTTCCCTCCTCGTCGGGAGCAGATTTATATCGAAATCTTAAAATATTAATCTTCATTGCCCACCGCGAGGGATCTCGTAATTTCGATTTTTATTATCTAATAATCGAGACGGTGAGAGCGAGAGCCGGAGTCGGAATGACCCGCTTCTAATATGCATCAATTGCCTGTTAATTGGGTCAAAATGTCGGCGGCGAAGACACGATTAGGCGCCACCGCGCCGAGTCGATCGGGCGATCAAATGCCTCCGAACGTGGTTCGAGCCTGCGAGAGTAGAAATTCGTTTTTGCCTTTATTGCCTTAGAGACCTTGAGTTTTCCTAAGCGTGTGTTAATTAGACTGCTTTGTATAAATAAAAGTGGGTGCTTTTCAATGAAAGCTCAGTTTAAAAAGTGGGGGTGAACTAATTAAATCTGTGGTTTCCTACCAAATGAACTTCGAAGCTCCATATGCGCGTCGACCACATATTGATGTCTCGAGGCTGTCCGGCGAGCGTGAATATATTGTTGAGGGGCCCGTTCTCCGGTCTGGAACCATAAACAGTTCATTAAACATACATTATGTAAACTTTCTAGGTTTCCGAACCCCGTACGGAAGCCTATTACTAAGCCAACACCGTCTGTCTGTCTGTCCTACTGCGGTATTTTTGGAACTATTACGGCCGGAACATAGCTAGCCGGTTGAAATTTTCACAGAATATGTGTTTTTATAGCGGATATAACAACCAATAATAAAAAAATTAAAAAATGAAGGGGATGGGAAACATGAAACGTGTTTTTTTTTTGTCGTGCTGAAACCTCAGTACGCGAATCCGATTCGCACTTGGCCGTTTTTTTGTCTTCATTAAATGCACTATACATACACACGGCAGACACATTTCTACTAATATTTTATAACAAGGAAGCTATTTGCAATGTGCATACCTATATATTACGATATTGTCAAAAAGTTCAATACCTACCCACATTACATTCCGTCCCCACCACGTTACGTTATGTCGAATTTATGCTGAACAGTCACACGCATTAGTTACGAGTCACCACATCAGCTAACTACACCGCTGGACAGATCTTAAAGAGCAAGCCGAGCATTACACCTACATCAGCGGAAACACTGCCTTATCTGTTCACGCAGCAGTGCCTTCAGCAGCGATAGGCACAGCTTACTTATATTTGCGCGTCTTGCCGAAGTGCACATTCGTAGAAAACATAAAAATACTTTAGAATTTATTTGTTGGAAGGAGGTGAAAAAATTTTGTTTAATGGAAACTGGATACATCACCTACTACATCCGTGATATCAGCCCATAACACCTTGGTGAACTAGGTGCCATATCAGTGCTTCCCTTCGGTCGTGCCGGCTACACTGAACTGGACGGAAAACGCGAACTTTTTACATAGCCGTTTCAACCGACCTTTCATTCAGTGCGGTTGTACCAACCCGGGTGGGCTAAACCCTACCACCTAGTAATATAAGAAGGGAGTCATATCCCTTAGTCGCCTTTTACGACATACACGGGGTCACATACAACATCACAATTTATTACGAGGTGCGTTGAATGAGTGTATGCTTTGAGAATACGCATCCTCATTGCGGCTGCAGAACGGAGACTCAGCGGACGGACGCGACGATGGGAGCAAGCTCACAAAATGCGGAGTCAAACATGGATTAACGTTGTGCCAGCGGGTGACGAGACGGCGCGTCACCACTACGCGTCGACTGATAAAGACACAGTATAAACATATAACGTACGTATACAATTTATCCATTTTATGCACTTTTTTTTTAAACCCGACTGCTAAAAAAAAATTAAGGAAACAAGGAAAGATCAGTCGAAAATTCTGTAGTCGAGCTATCTGTCTATTCTAATTCTTCTACACGCCCGACTGCGGCATTTTCTACTGATCTTTCCATGTTTCCTTCATTTTTTTAGCAGTCGGGTTTTAAAAATGTTTTATTGAATTCATTTTAGTTCCACACCATTTAGTTTGGTATTTGAAATTGCCTATTCGAGCTCTGACAATGATCTCCACTCGATGGTGTTTGAAGAAAAACTATTTTCGAAATTTGACAATATGGAGCTTAGCGGCCGGCATTTTGAATTTTCATATTTCATATAGCCTATAGCACTTCCACAATTACGACGAATCCAAGGAAACCACATATGTGAAAATTAATCAAGCTGTTTAGGCTACAGCGCGTGCCAAATAAATAGACACACTCGAAAAACATAACCCTCTTTTGCTTCGCGCAGTCGGGTAAAAACGAAGACGATATTTATTTGTTATAAAACCTTAATTAAATGGCAAGCCTATGGCTTAACGTTTAGCTTGAAATGCCGCCGGTCCACACATAGTAACTACTAGAAATAGTAACTACTTACCTATATAGATAAGCTTAACAGGTATTCACAAAACCTTAACCCATTTTGAAGAAATATTTAGTAAAATAGAATTTATTATACAACCATATATTTATATAATTTCAACTAATTGAAAAATAATATACATCATTGCACTGTACAGTTACAGTTATAATAATTTATAATACATATAATATTTTATACCTATTTAATATCACGTGTCTCGTAGTTTTTTGTTCATATGAGTAAGTAGATATGTAATTCCTGTCGTAAGCCTTGTAAGCCTTGATTGACACGACGTAGGCGCCTGGCACCCTCGCGCAGGGTTGCGGAGGGCGCGGCGGGGGCGCGGGCGGCACGTGCCAGGCACGCGACCGTCCTTCCCCGATGCCATATCGTCGTTCTCAACGTGATCCATACTAGTACTGCACACGTATATCTGTAACGTAATAACAAAACAATCTGCATAAACAAACAATCCTGTCACTCGTACATACAATCATTAATAAATGACCTCACAGAGTTCGTATTGTGCGAGCTTCCAACGATATTATTCAAATGACAAAAGCGGCGACGGCGGCGGCCGATGCAGCGTAGCCGGCCGGACTGGGCGGGCGGGCGGTTGGGCGGGCGCAATGCGCTGCGACGGAACGCTCCTCTTGTTTTCGTAATGCCTGTGTGTGAGGAGCTTATTATGAGCGAAATTGTTTAATTAAAAGCAGCAGCACTTGTGTTTCAAACACACGTGTGTACGTATGGACATTTATAGGTATACTTATGTACTTCTCTACTTTAATGTATTTTATACTTACCAAGCCCACCACAGACAATTCAATTAATGTGTTACTGCAAATCTTTAAATATTAAACAGAATAGGTATTATTATCATTTTTAACCGACTTCAAAAAAAGGAGGAGGTTCTCAATTCGACTGTATTTTTTTTTATGTTTGTCCCATCAGAACTTTCGACTGGGTGAACCGATTTTGAAGATTATTTTTTTATTTGAAAGCTGGTGCTTTCCGTGTAGTTCTATTTCAATTTGGTCAAGATCGGATTGGAAAGCGAGGCGGCGGATTCCGCCGAGCACATTAATAGCAAAAAATTACTAAAGGGCGAAGGGTTCGCCACCTCTCACCTGAGCACGGTACTTCCACCGAGTCATGCAGCAGGCGGGTCTTCGTGCCTTACTTGCTGCTTGATCGATTGAATCTTGTTCGAATACTTCGCGAAACGTGGTGGTCAGTGTTGTGCTGTAATTTACCAGAGGTCTTGCAGCACAACACCGATTACTCTGCTTACCCCGATTGTCGGGATTCAGCGTGTGTGATATATATGTATGTATGTATGTATTACTAAAAAAAAGTGTGAAATAAAACACTATTTCAAAAATATAAAAACCGCCTTCAAAAATTTATGAAATAAAAAAAATCTAACCCTAGAGTTGAAGGCGGTGCTAAAGCAAGCAAAAATAACCGACCGCCTTCAACTCTAGGGTTCGATTTTTTTTATTTCATACATTTTTGAAGGCGGTTTTTATATTTTTTATTCTGTATGTATGTATATTAGTATAGTTTACAGTATGTACCTAAATGTGTTTTTAAGGTTTCGTAGTAAAACCAGGAACCCTCTTAGTTTCGCTACGATGTTTGTCTTATCTTCTGTCCGTCCGGCTAGCTGTCTGTCAGAGCCCCCGCCTAAACATCACATTCAATGATTTTTTTCAAAACAGGATGTAGTGTAAAACTTGAATTGGCCTTTTATTTTGGAGGGCTCTTCATATATGTAATAATCAGAGTATTCAAAAAATATAATAAACCTAGACGTGTTATGAATTCCGAGGTAATAACTAAAATAGTTCTTATGATATAGTGGATCTACGGATAGTGCCACATTTTTTACAGTGAAAATAAAAAAGCGGTCAAGTGCGAGTCGAACTCGCGTGGAGAGGGTTCTGTAACATTCCGTTTTCCGTGAGAATTTTAAGACTTTGGATTTTCATTTAGGTTTTCCTGTAAACTATGACAGAGAGATATTCCCTATTTTTTTTTTCGAAATTTTAGACTCAGTAGTTTCGGAGATAGGGGGAATGCTCGATATTTTTATATTTTCTTTAATATCTTTTAAACTATACATTTTAACGCTATGCGTCCCTGATTGGCACATCAAACTCAAATTTCACTTATTTCGTCCAGTAGTTCTAAGAAAATAAGCTGTGACAAACGGACAGACAGAAACAAGGGTGATCCTATAAGGGTTCCGTTTTATTCCTCTTTTGAGGTACGGAACCCCAAAAATTTACAGTCTCTGCGCCAGGTCGAATTTGAACCCCTGGCACAGCCCCTAGTATGCGTCAACGAGTTTTTCTAATAGAAAAATTCCCTTGCATAATAAATAACTCTTGTCACTCCGTGAATGAAATGGTGTGAGTAAACATTAGCAGCGCTGTACCTTTGAAAATTGACTGTAACAAATTTATCACGCCGCAGATAGGTACTAGAGCCATGGACTTACCTCCGTCCGCGCCCAGCAGGCAGTCGCCGCGCCGCCACACACTTGTAACGATCCACCAGCTTCCAACCAGATTCCCTCGATTGTTCTCCGCTGCACAACACCATTCGCACCGATCGCACAAGTACAAGACGCGTGCTTCCTCCGAGACGGCGACAGAGAACCAACGTGGTCGTAGCTATCGGTGCTCGGCTCGCCAAAGTCGCGGGTAGTTTTGGAAACTAGCCCACTAACCACGCACAGCGAGCCACGAGTATCCAGCACTATGGTGGCAACGCGATAATGAACCTTATGCAGCGGGCATAATGTCCAATACAAAGATACCCAGTACTTCCGAACAGCTACATACAAATACATGCAACTGTACGGAACAAGTGCCAATAGTGTTTGTGAGATTTGCTTGGGTTACGGAATTCTATGGAATTCTATAATATAAGCTCACGTTCTCTAAATTGCACACAAATAATACGTGGAATTATTTACATTGTTTTTTTTTTTCAGAAAGTATAAAAGTCACGAAAGATTTGTAGGTTCGCTTAGTCTGTTTTACAGGTACTATCACGGACACTGCCCTGTGGAACTAGCGTCCCTTATTCCCTGCCGCCCGCACTATCTCCTCATGACAAGTCGCAGAGAGACTCAGCACCTTTTTGTTGTTGACATTGGGCTTTTGAGAACCCATCGGTTCTGTAAATAGTTTCTTCGACGCACCGCTAGGGTGTGGAACTGTCTTCCGGCCAGTGCTTCCTGAAACGTCGTCTTAACAGGCTAGGCAGCCTAGGAACAGTCCGCAAATCTGCTAGCATGGCGCCTAACTGAGCGTGGTTTCGCGAGGAGAGGTGATTTTGGCACTGTCGATTGCACAATTTTTCTCTCGGCACAGTCACCCATGTTGGTTTAAATAAAATAAAAACTGAACAGTGAACTGAAAGCACGAAACGCTTTCAGACTGTGTGCAACTCAGACGAAGTGGCGAGGAGGGCAAGCGTCGTCGCAGCTCGCGCTCTGCACAACTCCGCACAGGACTACAACATCCGTGATGTCAGCCCATAACACCGGGTGAACTAGGTGCCATGTCAGTGCTTCCCTTTGGTCGTGCCGGCTACACTGAACTCGACGGAAAACACAAACTATTTACATAGCCGTTTCGACCGACGTTTCATTAAGTGCGGTTGTATCAACCCGGGCGGGTTGAACCCTACCACCTAGTAAGGTAAGAAGGAAAGGGACTTACAGTTTTACGTGGAATCCGAACCACGGTCTGCCTCCAACGGTCGAGCGGTCGCACATCCAAGAACTGACCGGCCCAGCGTTGCTTAACCATCATAGCGACAGTCGACTGTCTACACCACTGAGCTATCGAGGCTGACAAGACATGACTTGATCGTCGTCGAAGTCAATGATGACGTCCATCCTTTTGAAAGCTTTAGGTTTAAAGCTGAGAGATTGAGGCTTGTCATAAAAGTCATAATCCATTCTATTTACTCCTTGTTATTGCGCAGTCTTCAGTCTCAATCTACATCAGAGCACACTCTCGCTAGTTTGTATGCCCTTCTTCCCTTCCGCATGACTAACCATTCGTCCCCCTCCCATCCAATACCCGGCGGAATTCAAATTATGCTCTATCCACTGCACCCACGGAATAACGAAAATTATAGTATACGGAAAGGGTATGTGAAGGGCACGGAAGAGTACCATAGTATAGACACAGAGTACGATCGAGACGGACTGTATCAGTCTTTCTTCATCTTTTGCAACATTCTCACTCACACAAAAACATACATCGTAACTCCTAGTAGAAAGAATTAGAAATAATATTAAAAATCATAAACACTTTATAATACCTACAGTTGTCTAAAACTACATAGTTTGTAAGTTTAGACTTAGTTGACTTATGTAATGTAGGTAGGTATATCGAAAGTGTTCTTGGGCCCACGTACGCTACGCACGCGTATCTGGGCGCGTCGGTCTCCATACATTTTATATGGAAGAGTACAGCACGCAGTTTCATTGCGCCCACGCCACCCTACGCTACGCGACACACGCGACGCCGATGCCCTGTTCCCAGATTTTCGTCAGCGACGTCAGCGAGTGGAGGGAGGTGGCCCACGTGTGCGTACGCGTGTGGCTAGTGAGTTTCTACGCCACACGCATTTGCGCGTCAGTGTGTCCAAGTTCGCGATACGGGCAAGACGCGTTGATTCTATAGCGACAGGAAGCATCGCAGATATATGTAGATAGATAGATGTAGACGTAGATGCAGTGGAGCTATTTTTTCTAAGTAGGTACCGACCCACACGGGCACAGTGTCAGTTTCCATAAAAAAAAACATGTGGAAATGAAGTACACACGAATGCTCTCATTTCTCTCACTTTAGGAATCTTGTCAAATTAACATTCACTCATTACCCCTAAAAAATTATACAAATAATCAAATACTTTATTTTGACAGGGTTCCTGAAGTGTGAGAAATGAGTGCTGTCGTCCGTACCTATTAGATTAAATGTAATATTCGTAGTGAGTTCGGCGTAGTGAGTTCACACACGCCCACGTACGCTGACATCGCAGACGTGTGCGTCGGCCCAGTTTCCAGCTTACCGCGGGCCCGACCCAGGCACTCGCCCTGAAGATAGACTGCACGCCCCAGTCAGAAACGTCGGCTATAGTGATTCCAACCATGCATGGTAAGCCAAATACCAACAATATTAATATACATGGTATATCGAAAGTTTGATTCGCATGTGGTTTTGACCTACCGTGGTGGGAGAAAAAAAAACCGGCCAAGGCGAATCAAGCTAGCGCACCGAGGTTTTAGTACGACTTTTCTGGTATGGGGAGCCCCTTAATTTTTTTTATTTTTATTTATTTTTTATTGTTTGCTATATAAGCCATAACACATATTCAGTGAAAATTTCAACCGGGGTTCATAAGATTCAGCCCTCAGACAGAGAGACGGGACAGTTTTCTCAGGTGTATTGCTTATTTGCTTTTTTGTTATTTAAGGCGCGCCGAGTCACCCATAAGGCGTCACGACGCCCATGGACATTCGGTCGTATGCGGAGGTTGCGAATGTCATGCCGACCTGACAGGCGCCTATTCACGCCTCTCTTGTTATAAGAGTGTTCAAAATTACCGGTCTTCCGATCAAGACCGGAGAGAAAGAAGCTTCAGAAATTGTAAAATTTTCGATTGATTGCATTTTCAGCTCATTGGGCAATTCCAGTAGAGGGCGTGCTTGGTGTATGATGTTCTGTGAATGCACCCTTCTGTCTGCGCCCGTCTCGCCGCCGCGCCGCCACCGCCGGTTCCCACAATCGTGATAAGCCCGCTTAACTTATTGCCGCCGTCTCTTGGGCGTCGTCGTCGCGTCGACGTCGTCGCTGCGCAGCTTCGTCGTAGCCGCGTCCAAGACGCTTTATCTCTCGAGGATTAGCCACCCCTGTCCTGCGCTTGTTTGCTTACAGGACACGCGGTTGTCAACTACAACAGAGTGCAGAATTCATCTTATGTAGAAATAAGGACAAAAACACATAACTACATCGTCAACAGATGTTACGTCAGCTGATGGGTTGATGTGGATGATATTAGTTGATGTCCACTCTTCAACAATCCGGAGCGTCGTCGTGCAAGAAAAGGATGGCAGAAAACGTTGATTGCACGACAGCGCATCGTATAACGATTACGTCGGACCGTAGTGATGTCTAGTACTAATTTCTATTCTGTGGTGATGTGTTTTCTTTTCACTCTAACGCGAACTCGGCGAGCGACTTTCGATCTTATTTCAACCGCACCATGGATAGGACATTTTAGCATTCAACATTCAATACAGACCACAATGTTTTCTGACAATGTTAAATGTAATAATCTCCAAGATCGAAAAGTCGCCTTGAAAAAGATGGAAAAATGAAAAGACACAAATCGGAACAATACTGAAGAAAATTCGAAATATAAATGGAAATGAAAGGACGCCAGCAGGGATTCTCTCGGAAGAGGAAGAAAAGGATGGGATCCTGGAGGACTAATTTCCACCAGATCAGGAAAAAGATATTGAAAGCATTGTATCCCATTGTGTTTGCTTTTCTGCGATGAGCGAGGTTATTGCAGAATACAATTTATTTTAATCAGCCTTATAGACAACAATATAATACTTTGATTATAATACGTTATAATATAGGTTTCTCGGTAATGTTTCCCTTATCTCTATTCTCTGTCTCTATCTCTACTTCTTATAAAAGGGGAACGTCTGTCTGTATGTACGTATGTTTGAGGTAAACTCCGAAACCACTCAACAGATTTTGATGCGGTTTGCACCAATGGAAAGAGTAATTCTTGAGGCTCACTATAGGCTATATACCATCACGCTAAATAGCCTTAGGGCTGATTAGTATAAAAGAAAATACAGTATGCACGGTGACAATGTCAACCGGCTAGCTGTTACTGTTCCAAAGATACAGCAGTAGGACTGACAGACAGACAGAAAGACGGCGTAGGCTTAGTAAGGCTTAGGCTTCCGTACGGGGTACGGAAACCTAAAAAGCATACCTACATAATTTTGTAATTTCATAAATACTGTGAAGCGAATACTTTTATAGAATTCAAAAGGCTAAGTCTAGCGTCAAATTTGGCCTAATTTCTGCCGCGTAAATTACATTGAAATTTGTATGTTGCGCAATGTATACGCGTAACGCGACGCAATTTACGTGGCAGAAGTTACGCCAAGTGTAGCTGCTAGACCTGTGGTCCATATAAATCGTTTATTTGGTTCCAACATGCTAATGATTACAATGATTACATTTGCACCAGACGACTGGTAACACGCACGCGTATTAATAAAGATACACTAGGTGTTAAGGCACCAGCGCGCGCGCCACCAAGCGCGAACAATCCCGTCACGTCGGGAACATCCCTATGCCACTCATAGGTTGGGTAAATTTAGACCAATGTAATTTTTTGTTAAATAAATTGGAAATTGTTTATCTAGCTACACAATTAAAGAGGTAAAGATTGTAAGTTTGAATGTAGGAGGCAATCACTGAAAATAGTCATCCGATTTAAAACATTATTTGACCAATATTTAAAATGGACCTTCATGATGGACACATGGCTATGCGAGGGAAGCCGCTGGCAAAAGCTAGTATCCAATAAAACTGGTAATTATTTTCTAATAATTTGTATTATAGACTAAGAACCGCTAGGCTGCTAGTTTATAAATATACTAGCAGCCTATAATTTGTGTTACGTATTGTAGATATTATGTACAATATGTAACACAAATTATAGTACGCTGTCCTCTACACTCTACAGCCCAATCTAAGCTAGTGTAGAGGATAGAGCCCACTCTGCAAGTGTATTTACCTATTTAATGAATAAACTATTTTCGAGATAAAAAATCACACAAAAAGCATTCAACATAATATTGTATACTTAGTTACATACGTTGACTGATCTTCTATCAGAATTTCATTAGTGAAAGCATAGTAGATTCAGATATTTATATTTATTTCGTTATAGCACACAATGCTATATACTAGATATATGTATTTCCTCGACACAAATGCATATTCGGTATGATTCCTCGTATTATTATTTTATTATAACAACGGGCTTTGCTTCCTCTATTGTGCGGTGTGTCCTAAAAATAAAATGTTGTACTCAGAAGACTAACAATGCCTAAGGCTCGCTTGTCGGAGCCTCATTTTCGGAAAGAAGCCTCACGTGATATGGAGCGGACGGACGCACGAGCACGAGTTATTGCTTGCGGCCCGGGCCGGGGTCCGGGTCGGGGTCGTCCAGTTGGGAAGCTTCTGAAAGTTTAAACTGTGCTTAGTAAGTTCTCCAACTCTGAGGACGGAGAGAGCTAATGTCGAACGCACTGTGGTAGCTCACTCTTACTTCAGTCTAATAAGTATCCGGAATTGTTAAATATAAGGAAAAAAAATTTTTCAACAAAATTGATTTTGTCATCTTCAAAGTAGGCCCCTCCGCTTGCAATATAACTACGCCAGCTCTTGACCCAGTCATCCATATATTTTTCGTAGGCTGATTGAGGTATTGCCTTTAGTTCCTTCAGCCAATTTTATTTTATGGCTTCAATCGACTCAAAACGCCTTCCTCGAAGAGGCAATTTTAATTTCGGAAACAGGAAAAAGTCAGACGGGGTGAGTACGTGAGTACGATGGTTTGTCGATGACATTCGTTGAGTTTTTGACTACAAAATCTTGAACGATGATGGCTTTGTGTGATGGTGCATTATTGTGGTGCAAAATCCATGAGTTTTCTATCCACAAATCTGGCCGTTTTCGGCGAATATTCTCACACAAACACCTCATGACTAAATAATATTCCTCATTCACCGCTTGTCCGCTTGGAAGGAATTCGGAGTGTACATACCGCGGTAATTGAAGAAAACTGCCATCATGACGCCGTTGAAGGTCGATCCAAACGAGGCAGATCAACTACCCCTTCTCGGTCTTCTTTGAATGTTTTATGCCATTCATATGTTTGTACTTTTGCACATACAAATTTCATTTGTAACACAATACTTAATACAAAATCTTGTTCAACTAACTTTTTAATTGACCGAAGTCCGAGGAACGCTAAGTAAACTCTGAGTATTAATATTGTATTTAATTAGCGATCCCCCGAACTCCTTTAAGTAATTAAGCGGAAATTATTTTAGAATTTTTAATTTAACTTTTTTTCAAGATTTAAAAAAACCCATGCAAATCGGCTCGCTTTTTGACATAATTAATTTTTTAATACTTATTTACTTTAATACTTGATTACAAACATAGCTACGAACCATCCCGATTAAACCAGCTTTCTAATTAAAAAAACCGCGTTCAAATAGGTTCATCCGTTTGGGAGCTACGATACCACAGACAGAAACACCCATACACGCATACACACACACGTTAAACTTATAACACCCCTCTTTTTTCGTCGAGGGTTAAAAAACCGTAGCAATAAACACACTGAGTGACAGATCGCGCTCTAATTCCGCGCGGTAACTCTGTACAGTGCTATGACAATATTTTTAACGCGTTCTGTTTCAAATGATAAATTTTGAACACTTGTTACACAAAGCAGTATGTCGACTTAAGCGTCTCGTAAGCGTAGTCGCTTCTACATATAAATACATCACCTTATTTGAATTAGCATCGCATTTCGGTAAATGAATTATAAATTATTATTGTACATAATAGTAGTTAAATAACAAATTATCCTGTACCAACAGATATAAACTGGCAGACGTTGCGTTTCATAATAGTTAAGGAGAGATAATATTATTGCTAAATTCAAGAGCCGTGTCATCCGAAACTCAATTTAGAGCAGAGCAAAACTAAAATTACCCTCCTAATTGCCATCGAAATTATTCATTCTGCGCTCGAAGCTACTTCTAGTTAAAATAAATATGAGGTGCAATATATCAGCGCGTCCCCTCGTCTCCCCCGCGCCCCGCTCCCGCCGCCGCGCGCCGCCGGGTTCATAACAATAACTATTTCGCGGGATATAATAATGACACCGCAAGCAGACACCCGCTGTACCGCACTAATGAATAAATGGATCTGGCTAGACAGAGCGCGGTGTGGATCGGCCCGCGCCGTCCCCGCCCGCGCCCCCGCACCCCCGCCGCACCAATGAGAGCACGGAGCAGGCCCTCGGCGGCAGAGGTCGTCATACACGGCACATTAGGCATATAATCGTGTATCTATTGCCATTATAATGGATTTATGGAGGCTTTGCATCCATGCCCTGAGCGTAAGGCTCTATATTATATATAACCAGTGAAAGTACCCCCATATCATCTGAAACTGCTGAATACTTGAAAGCTACCTACGATTCATTGAAATTTACCACTATGCTATACTATTCTATACTATAATACAATAAGTAAAGCCGCGTCTCCTGCGCATGTTTTTTCGAAACATTACACAAGAAACATTACACAAAAACATTTGTTTTCATACAAATGTGTATGGCCACGCCCCAATGTTGTATGGTATCGAAAAAAACATTCGCAGGAGACGCGGCTTACCGAAATAGATAATGTTGTTGTGTCTTTAAAGCTTTTGTTTTCTTAAAGTTATATATTTCAGACAAATCCTCACTATTCTCTATCCCACAAAATCTTGCATCAATATAGGATCAGACAGTATAAAAAGCCGCCCGCGGCTCCGCTGTATTCCCTGTTATTTTCCCTTCCACTGCAGTTGCGTCAAGATAATGAAAAAATAATTTGATTAAACTTTGATGTCTGCAGCGACGGACCACGAAATTGTGGGGAGCGAAGCCTACAATATCTTCACTATGCGGGGGTCGGCTTCCTTCGGTAGTGAACCAGCTAACTAACTATCTATGTTATCATTATCAATATGTATGATACATGTTGAATGCACCATTCCGATCGGCTATTTTTGTGCACGTGCTGCGCGGCGCCGAGCCATTCGCGTGATTTTGGAACGCTCTCGTCCTTGGCGCGGCGGCGTGACACCAACCACTATCCTCGTCTAGAAATGTGTCAGAAATAGCTATACTTGCTGTTCAGATTTTAGTTTTCACGTATCAGTTAAAAAAATAATAAAAATAAAAATCGACATATGGAATCGTTGAAAAACGACTTCGTTTTGTGTGTCGGAACCTTAGATGAGTATTAAAAAAAATCCCAGAATTTATAATTTGAAGTTAAATCCTTACTTATGCCGAATAACATATTCACACGTTATTAAATTAAATTTATGCATTATGGGGGCCTTTCCGTTCAGCCGTCCCCATGGATTAGAGTTCGTGGCTCTCAGCACCGCCAAAAACCCGGCTAATATGCATCTGGAAGTTTCCAAATTTGTTTATAATTTTTTTTATGTGTTCTATATCACGTAAATGTAATTATGTATATTATTACATAATTTGTAATGTTGCAGTGTATATAGGAAACATGATTTTCTGGCACAGCTTATTTTCTCCGAATCAATTGGAAGAAAAAGTTGTTTGGTAGATAGGTATATAGAGTATGATTATCCAATCACGAACGTATAGCGTAAATGAAAAATTTCGCTTTTGGGGGTCATTTATCCGAGACAATTTAGAAAATAAAAAAAAAATTCAAGTGCACCATGTGACATATCAATGAAAAGGGCTCGATATAAGGAATACGAAAACGGAATTGTACGGAACCCTCTCGACGCGAGCTACACAGAACGAAATCAGCATCTCATTCACGTGTTTGCATTTTGCCGTGAGCACTTTTTAATGACCGCGCACTAAGCAACGACTTTTGTTGTCATGTTTCCAGTTTTCTTTCCGAACTTCTTAAAAGTTTTAACAAATATTGTTTTGAGAACTTGCTCAAGCAGTGGTGGTAGAGGGCTCGCCCTAGGGCGGGAGGGTGTATGAAGGTTTCAGGAGTATGGGGGAAAGGGCGTGAGGCAGAGAGAGACTTAATAATATTGTAATTTATTATAAAGTACCTTAGACACAGTACGCACGGGTGTATTAAATGGGAGAAGCGTGGTTGCGGTAGTGTCGACTCTCGTGTACGCTAATCTCAACTTGGTCCGCCCACTCGCATCCGAGAGGTTTTTCAACATTGCGTTAGAATCAGAAAAAAGTTCATATTGGTAACTAAATGGTTATGCATAAAATAAATGAAAAGTTATAAAATGATTTAAAAAATTGGTTGTCTGTAAAGTCGGTTTACGGACGATAGTTTTACGTGTTAACGTACAAGAGAGATAAATGTGTACAAAGCGACGCTTGGGCTGATTGTGCCTCTCTATCGCTTGTTACGCGCTCTCGCTTTCACACACAGGCTCAGATGGAACGTGACACTTTTTCGTGCGTGCAGCCGGTGTTCATCAATTTATAAGACGTGACGTTATCACGTCAAAAATATTATTATTGTAAAAAGTTAGGCATCCCATAAACAATAGGCTTAATGAAAAAAGCGAAAACATCATTAAAATTACTTAAAAAATTTGATTGTTTTTTTTTTCAGGTCATACTATTGCTTAAGCCAATTGTATACATATAATTGTATGCACAGGACTAGAAAACATCCACACAAGTGATGCATTGTTGTCCTAGCAGAAATATTTTTGATAGTTACTGTCGACGGTAATATCAAAATAAAATGTAATTGTTGCATAGCAGTGGGCACGTGCTCGCGGTGCGGCCAGCTCTATACCGACACCGGCCAGTGAGCCAGTATCCCTAAATGTGATTCTGGGAACGCTGAAAAGAGCGCTCATGCCGGCACACCCAGCCGTGCGTCTCGCGGGCCCCTCTCCTGTAACCATGCAATGTCAACTTTGCATTTAAAATGTTTGTAGCAAATGCCTGATAGAAGGTCGCTCAGTCGAAACGAATCTAAATAAATACTTCAGTACAGTCAGCACGGACAAAGGGAAGCACTTACATGGCTAGTTCACCAACAGGTGATGTCTGACGTCACGTACATATGTAGTACGGTGCAACCACAGAGCATCAAATGCGCGCGCCCCTCCTAGAGGCGCCCTGAGCGCGATTTCTCTACAACGCCGTTGAAGCCTGTGGGCGTGGCCTATGACTTACATATGTGTGTTGTGCGTGTGCATTTGTTTTGTGCGTGTGCCTAACTTGCTCCTCTTTGTGTGTAGTGTCGATACTAGCATACACACACACATACGAAGCGCTAGCAGCACTGCGTGTAGTTTTTGGGTTTCAAATATTATCGCTTAGGGCGTCTCTAGTAGGGGGCGCGCGCGGTAGTTATTTGTTGCTCTGTGGGTGCAACCATGCAAGTTTCCACAAAATATTTGAGAAACTCAAAACAAATAAAAATAAAAATTAAACATATCGATCAATTCATCTCGCTGGACAATAACCCATCTAAACCTTCGTGTACAGACCTACGTGCATGCATATAATATGACATAGATATGTTTAAGAAACGAACAATATAATTTTCGTTGTATATCAATATCATTATCCTTACCTATAATAAAATACAATATAAAAGTTGTATACAGCAGTTTTTTTAACCAAAAAAACATTTGCTCTTCACGATTTCAATTTAAGAAAGTAACAAATCCCGGAAACAAGTTTCTCCGGAGAGTGCTCAGTGACACCGACACATTTTACACATGGTTAGCAACGCAATTACATAAATGTAATAATAATAATTATGTGTAATTTGTAGTACGCGTGTAGGTCGACGAATGGTAAGTCACCATTGTTGACCAATCGAATCGATCTAGTGCACTACATAGAACGAGCGGAGTTCCCCCAATACAGACGTGTGTGGGTTGGAATGTTTTATTTTTTTAACGATTCGTCTCAGTTCGCGGGCGCCCTTTGTTTATTTTAGTGGAATCTTTTTGTCGGGGCTCGCAGGGTGCGGGGTGCGTGGCGCGGCCTACTCGGGGCATTATTAGTAGTTTTTAGTGGGATTTAGGGTTCCGGGGTTAACCGGGCGGATTTATTTTATTACACTTCGGAGTTGGTTCTTTTTTTTGCAGGAAGGTTTCTTTATCTTATGGCATCTTACAACCTGGGAGCAAGTTGGCAAAGCTGATCCTAGAGTTAGATCTTGATAGAGTATCTGTATCTGCAAGTGTTGTATGTACAGTTTTGTCGACAAGACGATCGATGGAGCGAGGGTTTATAAGGATAGAGGGATTAAATTGTGTTTAAAAGTTTGCAGGTATGATATTACATCAGGATTAGAAGAATTCCAAAACAAACAACAAACCAAGATTCGAAGAAGCTACGTTTTGGCTTACAAAGTGATTTAAATTTTAGTACATTTATAATATAATACCTGCCTGCTCTAGAGAAAGAGCGTTCTTGTGGAGGCGTCTCGTCGGTTCGCCGCCGCTGATCGCCGCTAGATCGCAGCACGCTTTCGCTATGCGTGCAAGAATGGAATAGCCACGGAACCGTCTTTATGTGAACAACTTTCGCACTCCGTGTTGGCACTTAACACGTGTTTATTCATACAATACGGAACCCTGAGCACCAGCGCACCCGGCGGCGGACCGTTTTATAGACAGCACGATTAGTTTTCCAGAGACGGTATGAACGCAATAAATCTATCGAATGGATTCAGCACCCCCGCTCCTTCGCTCCTTGCGCCCCTTCCGCCCCCGCCCTCAACCTACTTCCCGCTTCAACAATAAGCCGCGTATGGTGCATTATATATGAATACCAATGAATTGACCAAAAAGCAGCACAGGAAGCCAACAATAATGTCAAGTTATATAAACATTACTTTAAATCACATGCGACCGAATGTCCATGGGCGCCGCTAGACACCTGATGCGTAGCTCGGCGCCACATGTCGAGCTAGCGCTTATTATTTAAAAAAAATCGTATTAGTAACTGCTTTTAATGAAAAAGAAATTAAATAATAAATAGGTATAATTCTAACCTAAACTAACTATCTGATTGAACATTCGTGACTTTACGGAAACTGCACCGCGCCGCCGCGCCGCCCCGCCGCCTCCGCGGGCAGGAGCGGGGGGCGGCGCGGTGGAGGCGGTGTAGCGTAACCGTACAGTTTGGTAAAAAGGTTATGTGACCTGAAATTAGAATTAGAACATCATCAGATTTGTGGCGCAAGAGTCACACTATTCCGTTCCAGTCCGTTTTGACCCCTTTGATGTACGGAACCTAAAAGTGTCGATACTGGTGTAAAATAATTTACGAGTAAGTTATTTCGTGCGTTTATTTCACTCAAAAATAAATAAAAATACAGTTTTTTTTTTCAGAAAGCGCTTGACTCAACGAGCGCCGCTAACCAATGGATTAGGATCATGGACATATATACCTAGACGAGATATCGACTTTACGAGGAAGTGAAAAAAAAAAAACAAGGAAAATATTACAAAATATGCAGATAGATTAGAAAATATTTCTCTGTCGCACTCGTTTTTAATTGCGCGTCTACTTCAAAACTTCAAATGGAGTGCTTGCCCACCAAAAGGTAAGTATCGTTTCTGGTAGTATTAGTATTAATAGTAGTATTCAAAACAATTTATTTTGGTTCGTGATTAGGGCAATTTTGCGCTGCAGGATTTTCTCGCAATAAAAGCGTGTTGTCGTCGTCGTTATTATGGCCGATATAACAACAATTAATAAAAAAAATCTGTCAAGTGCGAGTTTTACTCGCGCGCGGAGGTTTCCGTATCTATCCGCTATCAATAATATCCGCCTATCCGCTCAGGTGGCATGGTCTTCGAATTTTAATTTCGAAGATATGAAGGACGATCGGAGAGAAGCCTCAATGAGGTCGTTGGCAATTGAGCGGCGAACAAGCAATGTATAAAAGCCTGTGTCGCCATCTATTATTCAATAGTGTGACTAATCGATTTTTTTATACGTTTGTTGTACGGGAGCCCCCTTAATTTTTACCATTTTCTTATTTTTCTTATTTGTTATATCCGCCATAGTAACACATATTCTGTTAAAGTTTCAACCGGATACAACCCTCGGACGGACGGACGGACGGACAGACAGACGGCGAAGGCTTAATAATAGGCTTCCGTACGGGATACGGAAACCTAAAAAGCGAAAACATAATTAAAATTACTTAAAAGAGTTGATTTTTTTTTTCAGGTCATACTATCGTTAAAACGGCGTTGGTGTGATTATAAGTCCATAGTCTAAAGTAAAAACCGGCCAAATGTATGTTAGACTCGCGCTAAGGATCCTGAACTGAATTAAAGAAAACACAATTATTATTTTTTAATTCATAAAACAAATATATTGTATGATCGTACGGAACCCTCATCGTGCGAGTCCGACTCGCACTTGGCCGTTTTTTTATTTCGCTGCAGGTTTACAGGCGGGCAACTCACTGGAAAGTACTGGCACGTCATTTTGTTGAAGCATCCCACATCACGGGCGACATCAGCGATCTAGGCAACTATGTCAAGCACCATACAAAAATCCGATATATTGTTTGTAAGTTGTACAAATTATTATATTACTTACTTATTCAAGCTACGACGACAGTAGTACCTACATAATTACTCTGTGGTAGGTATTATGAGAGAATCTCCACTTGCCGGAGAGTGTGGCAAGGTTTCAAAGTTGTATCTTCTTGCTAAGCGCTGACTGTACTCACTCATACGTGCAGGCAGTACAGTACAGGCTCCGCGCAGAGGCGGAGGTATAGAGGTTCGTTCTCAATCCCACCGACTTATCGGTATTTGTCGAACTGAGTCCTGCGAGATGGCTGGGCTTAGTCAGTAGCTGGGCGGCGCGGCGGCTCGGCGGGGAGGGGGTGCGGAGACGGCGCGGCAGAAGTGATAGCTGAATCCGGTTCTAACATTTTTTGGGATAACGCGAGGATTAACTGTTATTACCTTACAACACATATCGACATCAACCTGAAGTATGGTATATGAGTAGGAGTGCCCTCCGTACCCACGGAACAGTTTTACCTGTCACAAGAATTTAACATAAATTATCTGGCATAAATAAAGTAAAAAACCGGTCCAGTGCGAGTCGAACTCGCGCACCGAGGGTTCCGTATCGCCATGTCATGGTTAGCACCACTCACACCATCTATGGCGTGTTATGAAATGCTTCATATTAGTTAATTGTCATGATTAGTTAAAATGCTTCATACTCTATTCGGTAGATGGCGCGCGCGCGTACACTTTTTGGTTTCTTCTATGGGAACCCCCGTGAATTTTTTACTGTTTTTTATTGTTGTTATATCGGTAATAATAACACATATTCTGTGAAAATTTCAACGGTCTACCTATTACGGTTCAAGAGATACAGCCCTCGGACAGACGGACAGACAGCTGGAGTGAAGCTGAACCCTTGGTGCGCGAGTTCTACTCGCACTTGGCGGGTTTTTTAGGGTTCCGTACCTCAAAAGAGGAAAAAGAGAAACCCTTATAGGATCACTGCGTTGTCCGTCTGTCTGTCTGTCAAGACCCTTTTTCTCAGAAACTCGAATGAAGTTGAAATTAATACCAAGTACTAAGGTCTGCGTTCCCTTGGAGCTATAAAACATTCAAACTTCTAAGTCAACGCAATCACAAGATACGACTATTTATGTCACCTATTTTGCTACTAGGAAATGAAATCAAAACCTATATGGTACTTCCCTTGACCTAGAATGATAAAATTTGGTAAGAAGCAAGTTTTCACAGCACACTTAAAGGGAAAAATGCGAAAATTGTTAATATGTAATTATATCACATAAAAAAAAATTTTACTTGTTTTGTATGTCAAGACCCTTTTTCTCAGGACTGGGTCAAGATATCAAGTTCACATTAATACAAAATACCTACGTCTACGATTGCTAAGAGGTGTAGGAAAATCAAGCTTCTAAATTAACACAATCAAAAGATACGGGTATTTACTCGTATGTTATATTTTGATCTCGCAAACTCACTCAAAACAAGTCAAAACCTATAGGGTACTTTCCGTTAACCTAGAATCATAAAATTTGGTAAGAAGCAAGGTCTTACAGTACAAGTAAAGGAAAAAATCCGAAAATAGTAAATTTGTATATATTTGACATAAAAAAAATTTGTTTGTTTTGTATGTCAAGACCCTTTTTCTCAGGACCGGGTCAAGGTATCAAGTTCAAATTAATACAAAATACTTAGGTCCACCATTGCTTAGAGGTGTAGGAAATTCAAGCTTCTAAATTAACACAATCAAAAGATACGGGTATTATGTTATATTTTGATCTCGCAAACTCACTCAAAACAAATCAAAACCTATAGGGTACTTTCCGTTAACCTAGAATCATAAAATAAAGTAAGAAGCAAGGTTTCATAACACAAATAAAGGAAAAAATCCGAAAAATGTAAATTCATAGTAAAATCACATGAAAAAAAAGTTTACATGTTTTGTATGTCAAGACCATTTTTCTCAGGAACGGGTCAAGGTATTAAGTTCAAATTAATACAAAATACTACCGTCTATGATTGCTTAGAGATGTAGAAAATATAAGCTTCTAAATTAACGCAATCAAAAGATATGGCCATTAATGTCAGATTTGATACTCGCAAACTCACTCAAATAAAATCAAAACCTATAGGGCATTTCCCGTTAACCTAGAATCATAAAATTTGGTAAGAAGCAAGGTCTTACAGTACGAGTGAAGGAAAACAATCCGAAAATAGTAAATTTGTATTTATTTGACATAAAAAAAATTTGTTTGTTTTGTATGTCAAGACCCTTCTTCTCAGAATTGGATCAAGATATCAAATTGAAATTAATACGACATACTAAAGTTTGCAATATCTTCGAGGTGTAGAAAATAAAAGCTTCTAAATCGCAATAAAAAAATACGGCTATTATAACCCCAGATTTTATATTCGCAAACTCACTCAAATCACATCAAAACCTATAGGGTTCTTCCCGTTGACCTAGCTAGAGCAATGAAATTTGGCAAGAAGCAAGGTCTCACAGCACAAGTAAAGGAAAAATCAGAAAACTGTTTTGTAGTTATGTCATATAATAAATATATTTAAACTTTTTTTTGTATATTTAAACTGCACGAATGTCTGACAGTCAAACCACTGGTGTAGTTTTTATTTAGGCGTTTCGTGATTTTCCAAAACACAATTATTTTTGTACATATATAATACAAATAAATATTGTGTGATGGTACGGAACCCTCGGTGCGCGAGTTCAACTCGCACTTGGCGGCTTTTTTAAATTTAGGTACACAAGACACCCGCTCGTGCTCGGTAGTTCGCGTCTATTTTTCTGTGCACGGGTTCAATATAGCATTATATGTATCATCTGGAATTCTAGTGAATTCTGTGATATCATAATGTTGATGCTGCCTAAAGCCATATCGAAATTCCAAGAATGAAGTTATTGAAAATCTCGTTAACTCAGATGTTGCGATTATTGCGTGCGTATTACATATGTACCTATATAGCTTATAAGTTTATTATTGTAAACAAAATAAATATTTTACAAGGGATAGATAAGATTTAGAAATAAGTAGATACTCTTGTTCATAATCAATCAGGAGAATGCTCGATGCATTCGCTCGACAACATGCCATCAAACGTGGGCAGCCCGCGGCGGCACTGCGATAGGATGAATGTAGAACGAGATTCAATTTCTAAAAGATAATTTCGATATTTTTCGTGCAATTGCGTCTATCCCTCGCTCATAGGACTCCGGGGAATAAAACGTTTAGACCGAGACAGAGGGCTGCGAAGCGAGTGTGGCACCCCTGGCAGTCGCAGCCCCTCCACCGCGCCACCCCCGAGCCCTGAGGCGTCGTGTATCCAATGCTGCAGCGGCCTGGCACGTCCACCCTACTAGAGCACCACGTAATACTGACGATCAAATAGCTTTACATATTTCAATTCTGATTGATTTTTAGGGTTCCGTACCTCAAAAGATGAAAAAAACTAAACCCTTCTAGTATCACTCTCGTGTCTGTCACTGATCACTGTCGATACAGGTACGATACAGGTACGATATAGGTACGATAGTATCTATTAAGTATTCGGTGTCACTGTCATGTACTCATGTCCGCTGCTATCATGTCTTTTGCAGCGGATTTCTTCGAATCTACTGAACGATAAAAAAAAATTGGTACGTATATACATATAGAGTTTGATGACCCAATCACGGCCGTGTCACGTAAAAGAACGAATTTCGATGTTGGGGGTCAATTTTAGGGGATAAATGAGAAACGAAATTAATTTTAAGTACATCATGTGATGTATGCATAGAGCACGTTGTATGAAATACAAACATGTAATTTTATAATTTTAAAATGAATCGTTTAAAAGATATTAAAAAGCATACGAAAATCGAGCATATCCTTCCCCTGCCCCCCCCCCCCCCCCCGTACTTATCTCCGAAACTACTATGTCTAAAATTTCGAAAAAATTGGGAATATAGGACCTATCTTATAGTTTACAGAAAAATTTAAATGAAAATCCTAAGTCTTAAAGTTCTAACGGAAACCGGAACGGTATGGAACCCCTAATAAAGCTGAAAATCTGTAACAGAGCGCCGGTAGCGCGTGCGGTGCGTAGTGACGACGGATTAGGATTTAAACCTACTATCAAATAAAAAAACCTACTAATCATAAATGGTTCAGAGACGTTAATTGCCATTCCTACAGGCTGAATATTTCAGGGGATATAAAAAAATTGAATGTTTTCATTATTCGCTGTCTGCGTGATACGCTCGCTATTCTCAGTCTTTTTTTATTACAGACAGCAAAGGTGCGATTGCCTTATTATCTCCTAAGTCTTAACTCACGCGAGACGCAATAAGGAGGAAACCTCCGGCCGTGCCGAATGTGTTACCGTACGTAGAAGATAAATACGGCGATGTAAGTCTCAGATGCCGTATCGAGGCTTACCGCGCCGCCCAGCCTCCCCGCCCCGCCGCCGTCGCGTCCCTACACGAAGAAAATAAAAGATTCTCGCTGGATACGTCAAAGGGGTTTTTCACCTTTGATGAGACCGGACATACAAAGAAAACGAAGAGACGCCTGCAAATACCTTTCCTGATGAAATTGTTTCTCCGCGAGTCAGAAGGCGTTGAATATTTCCAATATGCTCCGTTTCCGTTTCAGCTTTGGACTCACGGAGGGATACGCTGACATAGGTGGAGTAGCTATGTATTCGGTAAGACGTGGCAGAGGAGATACGATAGTATTGCGGTGGGTCCAACTTTTCTCATTCTTAATTGCGCTTTCCTCTATGGACCAGATAACATATAAACACCACTATACGTACATCCTTGTCTCAACATAGTAAAAGTCAGGACAGAACACATTCGTATTGCAACCACCGCTCGCTTCACTGTAAGTACACGGAAGAATTATAAATAGTTCGTGCTTGAATGTTTATTACATGCATAGCATCGAAATCTGACAGGTACGTACCCGTGAACCCACCAGTGGGTTAAAGCAGTGGGACCACGGGTAAAAGCTCGGTGTAAAGGGTTAACATTCTGAACCTCGAAGATAATCAAACAATACTCGTAAACAATCGTAAATATGTTTGTAGATATATAGTAAGATAGAATAAGATCATAATATGTTATGTACTCGAGCGAGGGTCCGACGTAGGATGTGCATGTACTCCCCCTCCTCCCCTTCCCCCTCGGTTCCCGTATAGGGCCTACCTACACCGCTCCTACATCGCTTTACATTTTTCCCCCGGATTCACCTCTTCATGCTCAGCTCCGGGCATGGTTTATTGCGTTACTCTCCCCGCATCTTATTATTTTCGAAATAGGCATCGCCTCCGGCCCTAACTTATTAGACTTTGAAGGGAAGTATGCTTGGGAAATTAGGGAGGGCGGGGCCACGGGCGGAGGCGAGGGCGGGCGGCACGGCGCGGGCAGCAGCAAAGGGCGAGGGATGAGAACGAAATAGACATCGCTATTTACTTTGCCTTATTCAGGCGGGCCCGCTCGTAAAATCTTTACCTTCCAATTTTCATATTTTCGACTCTTGAAGGGTTCCATTGTGAAGATGAAGTGTTTCAAAAATAATGCTGGAGACGACCGCTCGGTAACTAAAGAACCATCATACTGAATTTTGAAACCTTTAAAGACTCGCTGAGAATATTCTGTCAGTTTGTGATACTTCGGTCAAATGATCTATTGTTACAAATTTTTCTCCTTATTACTTCATCATCATCATCATCATCAGCCTGTATCGATCCACTGCTGGACATAGGCTTCTCCCAAGGCACGCCACCACAAGCAGTCTTCCGCTCTTCTCATCCGTCCACTCCCTATACCTCCTTATTAATTACCTAATAATAAAGAACACTATCGCTCGTAACTGTGCCTCCCGTCGTCTCGGAGAGCTCCGTAGCCACGGCCTGCACCCGCGCCGGCAGCGCCGCGCCGCCGGCGGCGTGCTTGGAGGCCTGCCTTCCGCTGCCGGCGATAATGCTGTTTTTAAAGTTCCGTGCGGGACCTGGAACTCTTCATGAGATACTTGCGAGTGCGACTCTAAAGTAAAATAACAAATAATAAAAACCGACGTGGTGGTACGGAAACCACCTCGGTGCGCGAGTTGGACGCGCACTTGGCCGATTTTTTTGTACCACCTTAGAAAGTTTCGCGGGTGGTCTATCCAGCGCGTCTGGCGATATACAATTAATTAATTTCAACATATGAGAAAAACATTGGCTTAATTTTTAGTTAGGATTCCGTATCCGTCGTACGGGATCCTATTACTAAGCCTACGCCGTCTGTCTGTCTGTCTGTATGTCTGTCCGCGGGTTGTATCTCTTGAGCCGTAATAGGTAGCCCTTTGAAATTTTCACAGAATATGTGTTATTATTATGGCCGATATAACAACAAATAATAAAAATAAGAAAAAGTAAAAAATTCAAGAGGTCCCCATAAAAGAAACTAAAAAGTTTATGCGCGCCTTCTACCGAAAACAGTATGAAGCATTTTAACTAATCATGAATTTTATCTAATATGAAGCATTTCATAAAACACGCCATAGATGGCGTGAGTGGCGCTGACCATGACATGGCGATACGGAACCCTCGGTGCGCGAGTTCGACTCGCACTTGGCCGGTTTTTATTAACCGACTTCTAGAATTCCGCATTGAGTAAATTGTTGTCTGGCTTACGACACCGTTTTCGCTCCACATTAATCGAACATAGATAGTCTTTTCATGTTAAATCGCACAGAATACACAATCTATCGTTACAATAGACAGAGGGCTCCCTCGCTCCTCCCTGTCGATAGATGCATCCCCTTTGTTTGCACAAGCCGCTGTTTGATGAGTTAACATTTCGTGAGTAGCGGTTAGTACTCCCCGACCCCTCCTCCGCCTACACTACCTACACTATAGCGCCTCCGCCCTCCGGCTCATCCCCTTTGCAATTTAGGATACGAAAACGAAGTCTATACGGAATACGACAGAGAACGTTCTAGTATAAACATGCTGCAGCTTTTGGATAGCAATTTTTTTTTTATGGAAACTGACACGGTTGGCTACATCACCTACAACATCCGCGATGTCAGCCCATAACACCGGGTGAACTAGGTGCAATGTCAGTGCTTCCCTTCGGTCGTGCCGGCTACACTGAACTGGACGGTAAACACAAACTATTTACATAGCCGTTTCGACCGACCTTTCATTCAGTGCGGTGGTACCAACCCGGGCGCGTTAAACCCAACCACCTAGTAAACATCGATGCCTAGTAATATAAGAAGGTAGTCATACATATCCCTTACTCGCCTTTTACGACATACACGGGGTGAGATGCAGTGGGGCTATTCTTTTAAAGTACCGGCCCCACCCGGTACAGATACAGCAATTCTTGTGTTATACAATACTATGTCGTACGGATGTGAAACGTGAACTCTGACTGACGGTCGCTGTTATCCAAAGGTTGAAAGTTGCCCAACGAGCAATGGAGCGAGCCATGCTGGGAATAACGCTACGTGATATGGTGCGTAAAGAGGCAATCCGCCGAATCACCAAAGTAGTCGATATTAGACGCCGGGTGGCTATAAGCTCAAGTGGCAATGGCCTGGGCACGTTAGCCGAAAAGACCACGACCGTTGGATTAACTATGTCCTATACTGGCGACGTGGATAGAAAAACGGTGTGTGGGAAGACCACCCACCAGGTGGGACGACGACATCAAGTACGTGGGCGGAAATCAGTGGTTCCGTAACGCTGAAGGCTGGCAGGACTAGAGGAAAATTACAGAGGCGTATGTCTAGCAGTGGACGCATACACGCCGACTGACTGACTGACAGACTGACAATAGTATGCTTATATTGTGCTATAGCATTGAACATGACGCAGCACCGCAATCGCAGAACTCACTCCAAATGTATAACTCCAATTTGTCTTCGTCTGCGATCACTTCGAATGCTAATGCACTCAACATGATCATAATTATAACTTTCGGAATTAAGATTGCATTGGTGAAAACCGCATCTGCATATGTTGAGCCATTCACACAGACATACCGCAGTGGTAGTCGTGATTTATCAAAATATTAGGACAAAAGAAATATCAAGCAGCAAGTTTATTCATTGTTACTGCTCTCGAACTTCGGACCTTCCCCGCGCCAGCGTAACACGATATTAGTGAAAACGTACCAATAACATTCGTTACCACCCAATCAGTACCCTAATCACGAGGTTTAACCTACACCGCGTAGTCCGCTACGCCGCCGTGTTCTCCGCATTAAAAGAAATATCAAGCAGCAAGTTTATTCATTGTTACTGCTCTCGACTTCGGACCTTCCCCGCGCCAGCGTAACACGATATTAGTAAAAACGTACCAATAACATTCGTTACCACCCAATCAGTACCCTAATCACGAGGTTTAACCTACACCGCGTAGTCCGCTACGCCGCCGTGTTCTCCGCATTAAAAGAAATATCAAGCAGCAAGTTTATTCATTGTTACTGCTCTCGAACTTCGGACCTTCCCCGCGCCAGCGTAACACGATATTAGTAAAAACGTACCAATAACATTCGTTACCACCCAATCAATACCCTAATCACGAGGTTTAACCTACACCGCGTAGTCCGCTACGCCGCCGCCGCCGTGTTCTCCGCATTAAAAGAAATATCAAGCAGCAAGTTTATTCATTGTTACTGCTCTCGAACTTCGGACCTTCCCCGCGCCAGTGTAACACGATATTAGTAAAAACGTACCAATAACCTTCGTTACCACCCAATCAGTACCCTAATCACGATGTTTAACCTACACCGCGTAGTACGCTACGCCGCCGTGTTCTCCGCATCATTTTGTATGGAGAAACGGAGCAGCGCATCTAGTGATAGATTTGCGAACTTCGTTTCTCCGTACAAAATGATGCGGAGAACACGGCGTAGCGTAGTACGCGGTGTAGGTTAAATCTCGTGATTAGGGTACAGAGCGCGATACCACCTGATACCACCCAATCAGAGCGCGCGCCGTCCCCTCCGCTACCCGCGGAGCTCGGCGACGCTGGTTCTCATATAAGAATTGGACAGACCGACGTCCAACCTCTTCTAACTTTCTTGTTTGTTCTATCCGGTTCCATTACACCCACGAAGAAGAGCTGGCAAGAAACTTCGGAAGTGTGTTCATTTATGTACTGGAAGGCCCGTGCCAAGGTGAAAGGTGGCTAGCATGTCGCCCTTTAGAACGGCATTTTGTCCTTCTCTTAGTCGCCTTTAAAACAAGCACGGGAAGATATACAGTGGGCCTATTCTCTTCAAGTACCGGGCCACACCCGGTATTACACAGTAATGTGTAAAGATTAAAATTTTAACAGTAAAATTAACTGAACTTTACTCAGAGGAAATTAAAATAAATACACTTTACAAAATGACACATGGGATACGCGTCCCTTGTGCGATTATCTGGAGCAGGCTGAAAGAGTTGTTTCACAAATTGTCAACATTAATTATTCGAGTAATATTCGTTGAAAATTTTTACGTACCTACAATTTGATATTCTGTATAAACTGAATTAAAACCCTTGGAAATTTACAGTTTTCAGAAGCTTTTTATCAAGCAGATATATCAGCAGTAATCATTCACCACAACTCTAATCTACGACCATAACATGAAAGAATAGACCAAACCTTATTACGAAACTGAGGGCGATAACGTGGCCCTTTACTTCACACAGTCAAGTAAAAATATACCTACATACATAGCTTCACGCCTGTTTCCCAATGTGGTAGGCAGAGACAATGGATCTCCACTTGCCACGTTCCTGAGACACATCTGCCGCCTCTTCCACTCTCATAATTTTCTTCATACATGCTCGTTGGTTACGAGTACCTACTATGCACTTGACCCTTTTGAGCACATGCCCGATCTGGTCTAAGAACGTCCGTCAGTGCGACCCTTCCCAACTCTTGCACTCACATTCGCTCCATTTTAGTCTCCTATAATCCATTCTTCCAGCATAACCGAACCACCGAAGCATTCCTTTATCAACCTTTGTCACTATAATATATTTATCTTCTTTCAGACCAATTTCTCAGTAAAAGTTTACAGTAAAAATATTTTCCCGTATGTAATTACTTCTATTCAAAGTGTTCAACATTTTTTTTTCACAGTACAGAGTACAAAAATCCTGAATAATTTCGACGTAAAAAGGTAAAGCAATCTGGATGGATTCACAACATCAGACTGAGTGGTTCAGGAGACGGCGTAAAGCCACGACATCGTCAAATTAATATGATTATATCCTGCGCGTAGTTCTCCACTTCCCACCTTATTTATCTTCTTTTCTGCGAAGCTATTTATATTGTTGGGTTGACTATATATTTATACAAAGACAGAACTCGTTTAATAAATAATTTAACTTATTTCAAGCTTTAAAAAAAAACCAGCCAAGTGCGAGTCGAACTCGCGCACCGAGGGTTTCGTATCGCCATGTCATGGTTAGCGCCACTCACGCCATCTATGGCGTGTGAAATGCTTCATATTAGTTAAAATGGTTCACACTCTTTTCTTAATTTTATTATTTGCTGTTATATCGGCCATAATAACTAATATAACACATATTCTATGAAAATTTCAAGGGGCTACCTATTACGGTTCAAGAGATACAGCCCTCAGACAGACAGACAGACAGACAGACAGCGTAGGCTTAGTAATAGGGTTCCGTACCGGATACGGAACCCTATAAACCGAATGCAAATCGGTCCACTTTTTAAGATAATAAATTTTTTGATTACTTAATTACTAGATTACTTGATTACAAACATAGCTAACAAACATCCCGATTAAACCAGCTTTCTAATAAAAAAGCCGCATCCAAATCGGTCCATCCGTTTGGGAGCTACGATGCCACACACAGACACACCCATACACCCATACACACATTTTTTCGTCGGGGTTAAAAGGAACGGATAATAAGAAAGCTCGCCTGCAGTATTGTCCAAAAGTAATCGGAATTACCAATAGGATTAATAAATAAACTGAAACTGAATAATGGTTCCTGACTTTGTTATAATGATATAATTATCTAACTGCCCGCGGTTTCGTTCGCGTGAAATTCGTATTTAAAAAGAAGAAAGCTGGAGCTCAATTTTAGCCTATATATATATATAGTTTAGTTAAATTTGCTTTTACTAAGTTTCATCGAATTCGGATGTATATTTAGGTACCCTAGATATGAGTGTTAGTTTGATTCACATTGATGATCACTTTCTATTCTTAGCCAGCGAAGCTCGCAGGAACCCTTATAAAATCGGTCATGTTTCTGTCGGTCCGTCCGTCTATCTGTCACAGCGTGTGGTCCTAAGCTAGTAGTAAGCTAGTAGTAAGTAAGCTAGTAGGTAAGCTAAGTCAGGCTTCCTCAACAATAATAATCAACAGGGGCCCCAAAAATGAAGCTGTAAATAAAAATATGTTTCAAATAGCTCGAGTTGTATATCGTTGAAAATGAAAATGAGTTGTACGAGTATGTCATTGAAAAGGTTTAAGAGTTATGGAGGAACATACATACATACAGAAAATATTTCTAAAAATCGCCAATTTAGTTTTAGTATCATACCTACATAGAGTCTACAAACGCAGTATTATCTCATAAATCAAAGTAACTTACTCTGATGTACTGATGTCTCTTAGTATTGATGATTTATGCATGTGCTCAAGAATCTAAAGCGAATAGAGTGCACTAGGCCAAGTTCTCGCAGAACTGACGCGCGCTGTCCTATTCGAACTCTTTTCTACGCCACTCTATTGCTGAGGCCAGTAATACGTTGTAGGACTGAATTTATTAAGAGAGATTAAGGTTACCTAAACGAGGTATTATACTAAATTTCATATGTCTATGTGGAATAGTTTGCATGATACAAGTGACCAAAAAATGTCAATTTTTGGCACTCCCTGTCTGACTGATAGATCATCATATATCTAGGGTGATACTCCTAATCGTGAGCGTTGATATTTTGAAGACAGGTAGCGGTGAGGTAGGTTTGAGGTGGTAACTTCAACCTGGCGTATCACGAAATAGCGACTGCTGCTTTGGAAATTTACGGAGTATACTGGCATAATAACTAGTGTGACTATTCAAATATGCACGTAACATAACCAACTCATTGTACTCATTCATAATTCATTGTCCAGAATATTGTATACATACGAGTATATATAGCAATCCAATAACGCTCATTGCTGTCATGTTACATAAATAATGAACATAATACATGTATATATACTAGGTATACATTTTCAGGTAAGTATATGTTGCACAAAAAAGCCGCCAAGTGCGAGTTGGACTCGCGCACCGACGACGGTTCCGTACCACTACACAATATAATATTAGTGTTTACCTAGTATCTATTGACGATATAATATGTGTGCGACATCAAGATCTATCATTATGCCAAATTACAAGTTTCTACGTTCTACGTTACTTAGTTTTCAAGAAAACCCTTTGTGACGGACGGACAAGGGAGTGATCATACAAGTGTTCCGTTTAATTAAGATTCAATACGTATAAACTCAAAATTAAAAAATTTACATAATGATAAACGTCATGTACTAGCACATTGTTTCATATAAATACATTGTGGCGTCTACAATAATAGTTTGTGGATACTTACATCCACATTTAGAAAGGGGGCTCCCCTTTCCCACGGGCGCGAGTGGAAACAATGAACCCTCGCCCTCCCGATTTATATGCTCATCGCTACGGTGATCATTCGACTGCGTTGTTTTCTTTTTAAATTGGTTTGGCGGCGAGAGATCTTCCTCTCCCACCCTCCAACGTCTACAACATCTCATACAACGTCTTTGTCTCATAGTCGAGACTGAAGATCCATTAGTATTAATATCTAGAGATCGAGATTATTACGAGCTGGCGGCGGTATGATTAAACTATTGTTTGTTTTGTACCTGAGTTAATCAGTAAGACTTGTGGCGACAAAGGAAGAGTATGGATCTATATCTGCTCCACTGTGAGCTACGCACTTTCGAGTACCTGAACACATGCTTCAGACTTCATCTCTAACAGTTATAAAAATCGGTCAAGTGCGAGACGAAATCGAGTGGAGAGGGTTCCGTACCATTCCGTTTTCCGTAAAAACTTTAAGACTTTGGATTTTCTTTTAGGTTTTCCTGTAAACTATAACATTTAAACTATGAATTTAACTTATAATTTGCAACGTTAAGCTAAAATTTTTTATTGTGTTAATAACATGCAAACGCTAATGTTCCATCACGAGTAAGTTGGCGACAGACGTGTCATTGTTCTTATTTTAAAAATGACATTTTGTTTTCAACATAATTATTTGAATATTTTGGTGATTGTGAGCTTTTTTATGATCTTCGCCTCCTCTCGGAAATAAAGCCATTAAATGTTCAGTCGTTGTACTTCCTGCGTAATTAGGAAAGGCTGTATGAAGTCGAGCGGGGCTGGAGCCTCGTGTACGGCCGCCACAGCTCAGCCCAGATCCATGCGGGGGGGAGGTTCGGTGCCCGCGCGGACTCCATTATCCTAATTAGCTAGAAGCGGAGCAAATTTACCTCGTCCTCCGAGCCCGAGAGAAATTTACAAATTTTCTTTATGAAGCTGCGGGCTCACCGAGAGCGGTAAACAATTCGTTTTATATACGGCAAGTATCGGAGTTTACGCAAATTAGGTAGAGTCCTTTTTTCGATCTCCAACAAAAATAACAGACGCGACTTGGTGGGTCACATTGTCTGATAATAAGTACTTTCCTCCAGATTATATTTGTACTGAGTAGGCAAAATAATACCTACCTCGAGCAACCGCCTATGGAATTCAAGGAGCAAACTTATTGAGTTTTAATTATTTTTCTAAGTTTTTCCAACATTAAGATACCTAGCATGTTCTCAAGAAACACGCTTTTTTATGTAATCCGGTATGGGTGGCTGAGTCAGAGGGGCCAAAGCGCATGCTCCGACCAGCCAATATCACCTCCGAGAAGGTAGGTGCCATACCGGAGACTTCCCTGGATTGCTGGCTATACTGGACTAGAGGAGAACACAACCGAGGCTGCTATGCGGCCATCTTACATCCAGTACGGTGGTACCAACCCAGTCGGCTACAATTTGAGCCTACCACCTAGTAAGTAAGGGGCAAGGGAAGGGACCTACAGTTTTACACCGGTTCCGAACGGTGAAGCAGCAGGTGTAAGTATGTACTAAAATTTTTTTGTCAGAAAAAACTCATTGGTACACGCCGACCGGATTCGAACCGCGGACCTCTCGCATGTGTACCGTGTGGGGTCGGTACTTAAAAAGAATAGCCCCACTGCATCTCTCCCCGTCGCATGTCGTAAAAGTCGACTAAGGGATAAGAAAATTCGTCAACCTCGGTAGCTCAGTGGCGCGGTTGGTTAGTCAACTGTTATTAAGCAACGCTGAGCGCGGTCAGTGATTGGATGGGTGACCACTCGACCGTTGGAGGCTGACCGTGGTTCGGATTCCACGTTAAACTGTAGGTCCTTTCCCTTCTTACCTTACTAGGTGGTAGAGTTTATCCCGGCCGGGTTGGTACCACCGCACTGAACGAAACGTCGGTCGAAACGGCTATGTAAATAGTTCGTGTTTTCCGTCCAGTTTAGTGTAGCCGACATGAAATGAAGGGAAGCACTGACATGGCACCTAATTCACCCTGTGTTATGGGCTGACATCACGGATGTTGTAGGTGATGTAGCCAACCGTGTCAGGTTCCATAAAAAAAAAAAAAAAAAAAATGAGAAGCCGATGCCCAAACCACTCGGCCACCCGCAGCTTGCCAGTATAACTTATTTATTATTGCCAGTATAACTTATTTTTCACAATGAAAAGTTAAATTCATGCTCAATGATGGAATGAGCTTACTTAAACAGAGGTATTGACTTTCAATCTATCAGTACATTACATTACACGTACGATACGCCCGACAATCGGGCAGCGGCAATAAGCAGAGTAATGGGTGGTGTGCTGCAATGACTCTGGTAAATTACACCACCACGTCCGCAATGTATTCGGAAAAGATATTATGAAGCAGCAAGTAACGCGCCAAGCCCCACTTGCACTTGCAATCGGTGGAAGGCGCAAGGCATATTGTCCTTATTCTTTTACTAAATGTGCGGGGAAAGATGCAGTGGGGCAATTGATTTTTGAATAAATAATTACAGTAAAAATATAAAATGTAGGTAACAGCAGATTGGCACTATATATTTATTTATACACATTTTATATTTTTGTTAAGAAATAAGAATTTCCTCGAAAACATTTAGCGTATTTCTAGATTACTTTGATGTTTCAAAATATCAATGAGTCAACTAAGCGAAAGAATGTTATGTAAATATTTTTCTTTCGTATTTTATAAATATTATTATTCCATAAAAAAGGTATGTCAAGCTTCAATCTTCAATAACAACATCCCACCTAAGACGGAATATTTTAAGTGATACTCGTATATCTCTTACGTGTCTAATTACATCAAATAAAATAAATATTCCTCCAACCTAATTATACAATTTCGCGACACACCGCTAATTCAGTTCGCTAATGATGAAAATCGCTCGAAACCTCGAGAGGGAGCCGACAAGTTTCTGAACAAAACAATCCTAAGCTGACCGATATCAAAAAGAAACGGCCGCCAACGAGGATAATAAAAGGCAACGAGATCAAAAGATCCAAACAACCTGGGGCGGGCGGGCGTGGCGGACGAGTCAGACACTAGCACTGCGCAAAAGGCTTACTTTCCGAGTTTCGCATAACCTTTAACCGGAGAGAATGAGGGCGGCAAAACCTCAAGCAATAGATCAGGTAGGTATCATTGTACCCGAATACTCTTCTGATACAACGAGTGTTCTCGGATTAGTCCCTTGTCGTGACACCGCGCACTCTATAATTGTACTATTACTGAAAATAATTTTTAAGGTGAAAGGCATTTCCATTCTAACATCAAATGCCTGTTTAAGTTTTAAATGTTCAGCAACACATTTTATATTTACAAGAAAAACCCGAGCAAAACTTGTATGTTTTTAGGGTTCCGTATCCTATGTAGCCTACGTCGTCTGTCTGTCTGTCCGTCCGTCCGAGTGCTGTATCTTTTGAGACGTAATAGGTAGCCGGTTGAAAATTTCACACAATATGTGTTATTATGGCGGATGTACCAACAAATAATAAAAAAGCAAAAAGTAAACAATTAAGGTCGCACTACTGAATAATAGATGGAGCCACAGGCTTTTATATATTGCATTGTAGAAAGACAAAGATAGACGGATTTGGTTTTTTGAAAGGTATGGTAAATATAACGGATCTACGGAACCCTCTGTGCGCGAGTAAAACTCGTACTTGACCGATTATTTTTAACTAAGGGCCAGCACGCTTGACTGTCCAAAATTCGGATGGAAGATCAGACACAGCTAATAACACCACTGCTCGCGAAACGTAGAGAGGCGCAATTTGTATTTTCTATTCCGTCATATACATAATGATGTCTGTCTAACTAATGATGGCATAACAATGATGTATGTATGGATAATAATGATGAAACATATATGTGAACGAACACAGATTTTTTATTTATATTTTATTCTTGGAAAATTGCGCCCAGCACCACTCATTAAAATTTGTCCATATTTGAAGACGTAATGTAATATTGTTATTATTACTTCTCTCTCATAAACGAGACCGGGACTGCGCGTAAGTATACAGACATTACTTATTTATTATTTATTAAGGACAAGTATCCAATGGTTGTTCAAGATTGTTGCTTGAGCACCCACGCTGCTGTGTGGCGCCGCGCCGCCCCTCCACCCCCAGACCACCCCTCAGCCGTCCCCGCCGCGCCTCCGCGCCGCCTCCGCCGCCAGGCGCCTCGGCTATTGAGGTCAAAGTTGATATTTCACCACTAGATATAGTATCTGAACAAATCAAAGTCTATTTATTATTTAAAGCGTGTCATGCAATACGGCGACATTTATTTGTCCAATCGATACTGACCATAGAGAAATAAATAATATATGATACCGACACAAACAGCCGGAAGCACATACATACATACATACATACATCTTCCGTACAGTACAAGTAGGTACCTACTCCCCATCCATCAATCACCATATTCCTTTTGTTTGCCTGTCAGTCTGTACCGCAATGTCAGCGGTTAGAGTAAATTCAACATGTTACTGAGTAAAGAATATCCCTCGAAGTTGTTACTATTAGCACTGTCACGTAGTGAATTTTAATAGCGGACTGTCGAAATGCCGTTTACCGAAGTGTCAGAGACACATTGCCAGTACGGAGGAAAATACTCCGTACTAAGGCTACGGTACACGTGAGACGTCCGTTACTATTCAATATTATTACTGCCAACCTACATTTCTGAAAATTCAATCACACATATCTCGGCGTACTACACTCTCACTACGTAACCGAGCACACATTATTGCATCATTTACTGAGCGTGAATTTCCATGATCTCTTCCCGCTGTCAGCCCATACCAAAATTATATATTGTTTGACGTAACGAAAAAGATCGCGAGCGTCTGTATGGAATTTCTGTTTGCTGAACGGGGCAACACCGCACATCGCGGTGTTGATTAATGGGTTGCCAGGCGGTTGAAATATATCCCAAATAGACGGGAATTCACATTCGCCTCGGTTGTATTTATATTACTTATTAATTCAGTCAACATCTGAGGACCCCTAGTACAGGTCCATTATTATCAACAAATGGTGTTACAGGCCTTCAGCCACTTAGATCCAGGTAACCACATACAGTGCGCGTCATTGCGTGCTAGCCGACTTCATTCCGCAGCCACACCACAAACGCGCGCTGCCGTCTATAAAAGCGGTACTCAGTGAAACAAGACTTCACTTCTTCTGTTAAATAATTCTCCGCTGCAAGATAAAATATAACGCGCTCGATCTGCCGCCGTGAGTCTTACTAGTCTTCCTCGCGACCGTGCCACTGTCAACGAGCCGCGGCGCTGTACCGCCGCCGCCGTCGGTCGCTTCCAGCCGTTCATCTCAGCGTTGAGAGAGGAGTCCCCACAGCCAGGGTTACGGGTAACATTACAATCTCTTCAGCTCTGCCCTGCCTGTCGCTTGTGAGACACCGCCGGCCTAGCGGTTGTCGTTGCGCTTCACGCACAAAACGTATAACGCCCATATGTGTATTTTCTCTCTTCCCATCCACAGGGCACCTTGATATGTGTGCATTATTTAATGTGGGTGTTTGTGTGTGTGTGTGTACAGCTCCTACGTCTACACGTAGTCTCTTCTACGTTTACACGTAGACTTCCACGCTTCTACGTTCTCCGTCCGAGGACGCCGGCATCGTCTGCGACGGCATAGCCGGAACGAGCCACTTGGAATCTACTCCTCGTCCGGCTGTCCCGAAGCAGAACACTGTGAAGAGGGTGGGGAACGAGCGACGCATCGGAGGCTTCGTGTCGGCCTTCCTGCGAAGACCTTCGTCTCCCCTTCCGAAGCTAAGTTCTCGGATAGAATTATAGCTCTAACCGATTAGCTCGGTCGTCACCCCTACTATGCTCAAGTGATTCTGAAAACTCACACCCTGTCTTTTTATATATTAATTTTTGTGTTACATTAAATAAACGACAACTATATTTCTGAGCCGTATTTCTTATTTAAGTTCCCCTTTTTCGTCTCAGCATAGAATACTTAATAGTCCTTTTTAACCGACTTAGAAAAGAGCTTATCAATTCGACACGTACATATGTATGTAATATCGTTGGAATTGCACAATATTCGTATATTCGTCTATGTGGGCTTCTAAACAGGTCTGCCAAATTTCATAAGTGTATATGTATGTTTGTCCAGGAATTTCTCGGAAACTAGAAATCGAATTGTCATAATTCTTAATTCTTAAGTAATAATTCTTACGTATCTTCCAACTTAGGGAATAGAGCAAGTTTCATCAAAATCGGTTCAGTAGTTTTCAAGATATGGACTGTTAAGTGTGTACCAATCACTGGAAAAACACGTCGTCAGTTTAACGCTCAACGCAGAACTTGTTATGTGATAGAACTAAAAAGAGTGAACTAAAAACCTCTTTTAAAAAAGATTGCACTGACTTAACTTTAAAAATTTTAATTAGAACTTTAAAAATTTTAAATAATATTTTGACTCATATTCGCACCCTTGAGTTGAAGGCGGTAAGAAAGCACACCTGATAATGAAAATTGATAGATGGACCTTCAACTCAAGGGTCCGAATATGAATTAAAATATTATTTAACATTTTTAAGTTCTAGTTGTTTTTTGAAGTCGGTGCAATATTTTTTGAAAACAGTTTTTTATGTATTCATTTTTATTTTTAAATGCATGAACTCGCTTTATATTTCTACACTAGATGAAAGCCGAAAATGAACAGAAAAAATACGCCCGACCAGTTTCTCTTCATTTTCGGCTTTGCATGTATCTAGTGAAGAAATACTTAATAGTCCATTAGGTACCTACTTGCAAGGCACAGAAAGTACATTACGTAGTAAGTATAGTACCTACCTACTCATTCATAGTATGCAAAACATTTCGAAGGTGAAAATTTAATATGGCTTAGTAAGAACCTAACTTAACCTTACGCTTTATAAAATCGCTTAAGAATGCAATTGCCCTAGTCATTTTTAACCCCCGACGCAAAAAGAGGGGTATTATAAGTTTAACGTGTGTGTGTGAGCGTGTGTGCATGTGTGTATGAGTGTGTCTGTTTGTGGCATCGTAGCTCCCAAACGGATCACCCCATTTGGATGCGGGTTGGTTCTTAGCTATGTTTGTAATCAAGTAATCTAGTAATAAGTAATCAAAACAATTCTTATCTTAAAAATTTAACCGATTTGCATGTGGTTTTTTTAAAGCATGAAATATAAGTTAAATTACAATTAAAAAAAAACCCCGACCATTAAAAAGTAAAAAAAATAAAATATAAAACTCAGAGCTGCGCGGGAATTTACTTAGCGGTCCCGCGACTCCTTTAAGTAAGTAAACGGAAATTATTTTTGACTTTTTAAGGGTCGGGGGTTTTAAAATTTTTAATATTGTTTGCCACCAGCAGACATGCATGGGGGCCGTGTCGACTAGACCGCAGCACAACGCAACGCGCCATGCATAACACGACAAGTGATACGGTATCACTTGTGCAAATAAATGTCAGTTCGTGCCGGAATGCCCCGACCGAGGCCCGGCGGCGAACCTGTTATTAGAAGCAGTATTTTTATTAATTTCACTAGAAATCTGAAATTAAAATTGCAGGCACTTGGGATTTATTAAATGCCTGGCGACACGCGACCGCGCGCTGAACATGCGCACACACGTCGCAACGTGGCGAGCTCTAGTGCGGGCGGGCGGGACAGTCAAAGGCAGGAGACAAACTCACACGCCACGCCCACAACGACCTAACCTAACTTAGCGCAACCCAAACCAACCCAACCTAAGCTAAGCTAACCTAACAAATGCATACGTTCAGGAGAAAATTGCAATACTGCAATATCAGCATACATACGATGGCTGCAGCACTTACTGGATTCACGATGTCAGTCTGTTACACATTCTACGGGCGTGAAAAGGCTCCTGTCAGGCCGACATGGCATTCGCAATCCCAGTGCATCACAGAATGTCCATGGGCATCATTAGTCACCTACGCGTAAGTGAAAATATGTCACATGTTACGCGTTCCATAAAAATAAAGTTTTGTGCTATTTGTATTTTATGAATTGTAATAATAGGTATGTACTCGTATGTTACATGTAGGTATATTCATAAAAATAAAACACGTATTCCTTCTCCCTTTCGCTTGCACTACCCATACTTCTTTCTCTGTATTTTATTCCTCATCACCCACAGGTTGACTGAAAAAAATAACTTGCAATGATAAGTCCGCCTTTGCGCACTCCTGTATTTCTTGTTTCTTGTCGTGTACTGTTGTTCTTTCAAGTGTGTGCAATAAATAGTTTATTTATATTATATTCTATTCTATTGTCATGACAATATTTGTTGTATTATTTCATTACATTATTAGTTTGTTGTAATATTGTATAATTGAACTTTTTTTAGATAATTACTATATACTGTAAACTATTGGAAATCATTTACAGATTTTATGATTTTTTCATTGTAAGAAATTATTTAAAACTTTTTAAGGCAGCGAAAACTATTGGAAAGTATTTATTCACCCGTATGTACTGAAATTCGCATATATAATTTACTTAGTTAATAATTAATAACTTAGAGTCATGTGAGCATAAACCTTTCCTACAGGCCGCCTACAGGCAGAAAATATTACATTATGTATATTAATATTATGGTGAAACTCAAACAAACTCTACCATTACCTAAATCATTGGCGCGCGTTTCGGCGTCGCGCGTCGGAGCAAATCGTTTGAATTTATTTGTGGACCATTTTTGAGTAATTTTAGTCTAATGTATGTGCGGTTTTACATGTTTTTATGAGTAATATTCTTGTAAACTCTGCGCAAAGAAGATTTTTTAAGCCTATTCAACGAGGAATCCCGTGGCAAATCCGGTCGAGGTTCTCCCACATCCCAAAGGTTAGTTAGTTGTGGACCATTTTTGAGTAATTTTAGTCTAATGTATGTGCGGTTTTACATGTTTTTATGAGTAATTTTCTTGTAAACTCTGCGCCAAGAAGATTTTTTAAGCCTATTCAACGAGGAATCCCGTGGCAAATCCGGTCGAGGTTCTCCCACATCCCAAAGGTTAGTTAGTTGTGGACCATTTTTGAGTAATTTTAGTCTAATGTATGTGCGGGTTTACATGTTTTTATGAGTAATATTCTTGTAAACTCTGCGCCAAGAAGATTTTTTAAGCCTATTCAACGAGGAATCCCGTGGCAAATCCGGTCGAGGTTCTCCCACATCCCAAAGGTTAGTTAGTTGTGGACCATTTTTGAGTAATTTTAGTCTAATGTATGTGCGGTTTTACATGTTTTTATGAGTAATTTTCTTGTAAACTCTGCGCCAAAAAGATTATTTTAAGCCTATGCAACGAGGAATCCCGTGGCAAATCCGGTCGAGGTTCTCCCACACCACATCCCAAAGGTTAGTTGGAATAGAATCACGGCATTCAGCTCGCCCATTGTACCTAATTTAATTGGTGTCAATAAAGAATATATATGTACATACATATAATATATACGTAAATACATAATATATATTAAGTAGGTGGTGTTTTTGTTTGGGTGACCTACCGAGTCAACGCGTCGTATTTTTTGTTTCGGGATCCTGTCAGAGGCCGAGCTCGCGTTATCAGGCACACAAAGTCGACTTACAAAGCGATTATGACATTATATGGCGAGTTAAATAGCTTATTCAACGCCCTTTCCACCTAGATAACAAAGGAAATGGAAAATACGTTAAGTGCGCACTTTCACCACGCGCCAGGGCACCGCACCGGAGTGTTTATGTGATTTATCTCTAATAAAAAAATTATTGAATTCGTACTATATTTCGGGTGTACGTTATAAGTTCGCACTTAAATAGGGTGACATACTTGGGATTCGAGGACAATGGAAAGGACATATGAAATAGTCTGAATATCGTACAAACGGACGTGCATGGAAGTAAGAAATTCCTTGCATACCTATGCGAAATTCGTTAACCGGGAGAGAAACCGCATGACTGCATAGAAAATACAATGCTGGGTGGCTAGTAAAGTATGTGATGTACCACAGAGTTTAGAGAAATAAAAAAACCTCTGTGACAGACGCACAGACACCGGAGTGATCTTATAATGGTTCCGTTTTTCCTTTTAACGTACGGAACCAAAAAAATACCTATCCTATATACTAGGTCATTTTTGTTACCATGCCAGATATGTAAGGGGGTTAATCTGTATTGAAAACTAAGAAAATTCCAAAAAAGAACGGCGGCGAAATTTAAAAAATAAAACTTTTCCATAAATTTTTGTAAATACCTAACCTCAAAAAGGTATGGAGAACCTAATGTTTTTTTTTATTTTGCCACCGCTCTCTTTATTGTTCCCGTAGACGGATTTTTTTTTTATGATCGAAGATTGTTTCTTACATACGTTTGTAACGTGAGCTACCCCGTGCCCTGCCGTGAAATTCGGAAGTAAGTCTGGTTGCCAAACAGACAAGACATTCGAGTACACTACTTGAATTGAGTACACCATGCATGTAGAGAAAAGATTTCGCATTTCGCATTTTTTAATCTCAGTTGCGGATTAGCCAGCCAGCTAGTCGATAGTCGAATGGAATGAAAGGTGCGAGTAGTTATTTACTTTATTCTTTGTTATGATTATTATAGCGTACGTGCAGGTGTGAGAGTATTAATATATTTAAGCTAGATATATACAATGTATACTTATTTCCCAATTTCTTCAAACAATTCGGTTTAACAATATTGCAATGCTAAGTAAATAGTAGCGGCCGATAGAAATGTAAACGGTGGGACGTGTCTACAGCTTTGCACCGGAACCCTATGAGCTCTGTTGCGTGACCTGAAACGGACGTGGCGGTGAAGACGACATTATATTTACGAAAATGTCATCGCGAAAATGTACTCACGACGAATGTACTCACGACGAAAGGTCCGTCGTTCGGGACCATCTCTTAAAAATACGACAACGACAGCAAAGTCCAACCGTACCGACGTTTACGTACATAGTTTACTAAAACCTAAAATAATAACAAATACGAGATGCGTGCGCATGCAAACTATGTGCAGACAAGTACTCTCTATTAAACATTATTTCGTCAAAGAGGAATTTAAAATCGCGAGTTATGCCTTTTTATTTGAAATTCTTCATCGTGCGTAGAGCAACGTGGGGTTTCCAACTCGAAAGTATTCAAATAATGAGAAAGTGTAAGTATGCAAAGTAATGTGTGTATAGATGTAGTGTGGCGACGATATTTTTGCGACTATAATAAAATTAAATGTAATTTCTACTTGCCGGTGGCGGTGCGGTGACGATGGCGGTGGCGCAGTGGCGTGGTCATAATACGTGACGAAAGGACATTATCAAGAGGTCCGGATTTACTCCGATAGCGCTATGTGACGTTTCGGCTGATTATAACACCGTAAAATATTTTTATTCCTCTAATGAGAGCCATTCATTTGAAAACAAAATGAAAGCCATTCATTAACCTTAGCTATGAAATAATTCCGGGAAACGTTTAATAAAGTTACCACCAAAAATAAATAATCCATTAAAAGTTATCTGCATTTAACGAACTAACTGAAAATAAAAGTTCTTTTTCTAAAACACTGTTTATAAATTAGTAAAATGGTCGTTTGAATAATAAGAAAATAGAAAAAATGTGCACGTGACATCCTATTTAACACACTTTGTCTATCTGCGATTCGATAGTGGATTAACTTTCGAGGCAAATGGAGTTCAAGTAAAAAAAAAATTTGTTACATAGGTACTTCACACTCACTCCAGCGTCGAGCCGTGTCTGAACCCGAAGTGTCCCACGATCTAGAATCACCGCACCTCGGTAGGGATGTCGGCTCGCTGTGTTCTATCGCTTATAACTCCCAAACGCTCTCCCTCCCCATATATTTCCACGCAAGTAAACAGACACCTGTCAGGCCGGCAAGGCATTCGCAACCTCTGCGTGCGACCGAGTGTCCATGGGCAACATTAGACACCTGAAGGGCGGCTCGGCGCCACATGTCACGCTTTCAATAAAAATAAGTTATAAAATTAAAAAGTGTCCTGCGCGAGGTACAGTTATTGGGTAGAGTTATGTAGAATGAAGTCACGCGCGCTGCTGCAGGATGTGGGGCGGAGGTGGGGGTGGGAGGAGGAGAGGGGGGGGGGGGAGGGGGTAGCGGCCGCGAAAGCTTTTTAATTTTTCATTTTCACGATCGTGACCAGGACGACGGCTCTCCTCGCTACTGGTACTGAAAATTGTCTACCAACCGCAGCGCTTGCAAAACTTTTATTCGGAAACTCAAGGGTTTAATTAATTCTTATAATGTTCAATAGAATAGAAACTGTATTGTAATAGAAGCATATATTTAACAAAGTAAATTAGTACCTGCACTGCGATCCATAATGAATGTATGACATGATACCAATGTATGCCAAGAACATTACCATCACCAAAACATCAAAATTCGCACACTGTCTCATTTTTCCAATGAATCGCAAATAATTTCCCAAAACGACAATCCAGTTGCAGACTACCCTTCCCACTCGCACACGCAACGACTAGGTCTTAGGCCATCGTTCCATTTCTAAATAATGAAAGAAGAAATCACTAAATAATGTTAACTCTCTGTATTATTGTATAATTCTATCTGCATGTTTTACTTTGCTAGCATTTTTAGGGTTCCGTACCAAAATTGTAAACAAGGAACCCTAATAGTATCACTTCGTTGTCCGTCTGTCTGTATGTCACAGCCTCTTTTAGTCCTAAACGTTTAGTCCTAGAAAATTTAAACTTTGTGTGAAAATAGGTCATTTTTGTAACACGCAAAGTTCAGGTAGTACATAAGAGAACTCCAGGTTATGCATATGTAGCAAGCAGGGAACACGCTCACCGAAATCCGGAATACTTTTACCGTTCCATATTTTCGCCGTTCATTTTGTTTTATTATTGGTGTGCAATAAAAAAAAAAAAAATTTTATAGTAAGCGCGACATCTGGCGCCGAGCCACCGATAAGGTGTCTAGCGACGCCCATGGACATGGACACGCGGGTCTGACAGGTGCCCATTCACGCCTCTCTTGAAGGACCCGAGACTATACTTGGGGGGAAATATGTGGGTTATTTAATTATTTCATCTGTTTAGAAGTACATACATTGGCTGGTAGTGCTTACTGTGTTTGTGGAACGATCCGCACGCGCTAGTTCTAGGTAGATTAGGTTAGGTTAACCCATCGTGTGATCTGTCGTGTAAGGGAATAGTTGCAGTAACGAGTTTAGCTCGGATATTCCGTCTCCGTGGCTCGAGATGTAATTATCCACAAGGTGTATTCCTTGCATAAATTAGCCTTTCAGAAGCCACCTACAGAGCGACACGGCGGCGGAAGCGGGGAAGCTCTGTTGACGGGCGGCGCACGGAGTTGACTGGCAGAGCACCAAGTTGGCTGGCAGGAGCAGAGTTGACTTCCAGGAGACATAAGGAGGTAACTACCGCAAAGCGGAATAGTGGATGACGTATTCGCTGAATTTCCGTGTGGGGTCGGTACTTAAAAAGAATAGCCCCACTGCATCTCTCCCCGTGCATGTCGTAAAAGTCGACTGAAGGATTAGAACGAGATGCCGTGGTATAGGGTGACAGGAAGCCACCTGTCACCGTTCGTGCATCCTGCTAGATAGTTATCTTGTTCGAATACTTTGCTAAACATGTCGGTGTTGTGCTATAATTTGCAATCAAGCACAACACCGATTACTCCGCTCACCCCGATTGTCGGGATACAGCGTGTGGTATGTATGTATAATTTCTACATACCTTTAAAGTATTCAAAGTAATCGATGGACCATCGAACAGGTCGCCAATTATTATGACCATACGTCATATTACGTGATCGTATATATATAGCAATGTTACAATACAATAAATATAATATTAAAATATATACAATACAATACTTCAATACTAGTTCAGACACGCCACATTGTTCCAGACGGAAGAAGAGGGAATTATGACCTGACAATAAACATCATGAATCTATAGGAGACGATGTGACCAGTAATTTCGAATGTACACGAAAATCACACGCCGATACAACTATAGATAAGTATTTTATTAGGGAGCTCATTGCGGCTCTTTTAGATAAACTCAAATAATTAAAGTTTCGGTTAAACTAAAATTTAAGACGTTGTCTTTGTGAAATATCCGCAAACGAAACAGAACCCGGGGTGTCCTGAGGCGGCACTGTGAAGAGGCTAGGCGAGACTAAGGGAAGCCAGACAGGCGAGTTAGCGACGGGACAGGATACGTAATGGATTAGGTAACTGCCGCTTGAGTAAGATAAACGAGAAGGTGACATTGGGATCGTGCCAATAAGCAATCGTTGCTGAGTAGCAACCGCCCTGCGCTCTCACAATCTTAGTGCACCCCGTGGTTATGTGACCGATATAGGCTGTTCTTAAGGCCCTGTCAACCCGTACTCATTCGTATTCATCCGTACTCCTCTTTCAAGGCGCCGCTTTCGCTGGTTGGAGTAGGATGCAACACAATCAATCAATAAAAAATTATGTTTTTATTTTTTTACTCTAAAACTACTACGGATCGAAACAAAAAAGTAAAAAGCTACGGATTTAGATATATATTCAACAAATAAAATTTATTTTTTCCAAAGCCTTGATTGTTTCACGTTGCCATAAATACGTTTTGTTCATGACTTTTTTCTATCGAGCCAAGTTAATCAAATCGTGTTTCGCTTCGTGCAATCGATCTGCGCTGATAGATGAATCTGTCAGGTGAGTAATATTGGTGGTAAACTTCTTGAAATTCGAGTCAGACGCAGCCTCACGTCACCTTAAGTTCAGGGTCAAATACAATGCATCTAAATGTTCGTCGTGTTCATATCTGAACTGCAGGTTCAACTGTGTACTGTCATTATGAATGATATTATGAACAATAATCCCCATAATTTGAAGTACCCTGGAGATGTACAGTATCATCGCATATGCCACCCTTTGACGAGTGCGACGGGGGTGCGGGGCGAGCGGGGCGGGACGGAGAGTGAGGGGTCGGAAGGCTCCCCAGCCGACAACACAATGGGTTAGCGAACTACTTCATGCTCTAACCCCGCAGTGGAAGTACCGCCACATTAATGCGCCGACGCTCCCTTGGGGTCTCTATGAACATAATTCACTGGCAAGTTATAGAATATTGCGACTCCCGATGACGCCCTCGGGGCGGAGATGGTCAATTTGGCGACGGCGTGACATTTTCACACGGACCACTACCATAATTCAATTTCAACTTCGTAATGAATATCTAGGGTCCTAGGTCTCTAGGGTCTACGGGAGCTGGCTCGTCAAAGTTTCTAATGTTCCTGACTGTTTGAAGTATTGTAAGGAAATGATGGCGTGATTAATGAAATTATACGCTCTGCCTACTGTGAGAACGCGCTCCAACCGGGGAACATGAGACAACCAGCCAGAACTCTGTGACAATTAAGCTCAAAAATTATTATCTTCTGATGTAAGAAGGTCGCTTAATCCACCCTCACCACCGCCCAGCCCCGCCGCCGCCGCCGCCGTCTCAACGCACCGCGCTATGACCGTGAGGCGTGGAGACGAGAGACTAAGTAAATATATCCTTCCTTTGTACAGCTTTCCTTATATGCATTAAGCCGATTTAATTAACAGTGTTTGCTCGACAATTTGAACGGGAAGGTGGCATGGCGTCGGAGCTCGCCGCGCTCCGCCGCCTTTAACCCTACTTCGGCGTACTTAGAACGGAACGAGTCTAGTACAAACAGCCGGGCGATTCGGGCTGGCTCGCTCCACACGCTCGCCGACATTTCGGCGTCGCGACGATGGTGCGGGGGAGGGGGCTGGCGGTGGCGGCTCGCAGACTGGTGGCGGCGGCGACGAGACGGTGGTGGCGACTGGCACGGTAGCGAAGCGCGAAGGCGGTGCGCGGCGGCAGAGCGGGCGGCACAAAGCGGACTCGAAGTATCTGACTCGGTGAAATTACATTGCACAAATCGCTGCGTTTCGACGGCGCGGCGGCGCAGGAGGTGGTGGAAAGTGAATCCTTTGTGCCCGGGTCACGGTCTAAATTAGTACGGATCGCGGGAGGATTCAATTTGAATGCGACTTTGTCGAAATGTTTGGAGCTGCCGGCTCGTGATAACGTTGCTTCTGTGCAAAATGAACGAATGCCGGAGTCGTTTCGAGGCGGAGGAGAGTAGAACGGGGAAGTGGGTCGTACTTGTAGATTTACAAGTAGAGACTTCACTGGGTGTGCGATGTTCATGCTATCTGGTTTCTGACGTCGCTATTCACTCTGGTCGTTAACGGACGGATAACATACTACGTCGTTAATGGAGCATCAGATATAATAACACATCGTCGCTGTGGTTTCATCGGTTCAATCGATAAGTCATTCATTACGCTCATAATAATAAGTAAAAACCGACTTCGACGCCGCCGCCGCCGCCACCGCTCGCCCGCAGCAGCACTGCCTCCACCCAACGCGTCGCCCGGCCTCGCCGCGCCCGGGTCGTCCATCACGAGAGCCGCCCTTCTTCTTGGACACCAAACGCACACCCTACCACCCAGCTCCAAGCCGCCGGTGAATTTCATCGACGGCGAAGATGAAGCGTTGACGTCGGCCGAGCCACAACACCTACGGCAAGGGCGACGTCCACCATCGGCCAGCTTGGGGTCATCGGGACTTCACGTCCCGTCTAGTGCCCCCGCTACCGGTGGTGCGTGCGACCACGAGGCGACGCGCGCGCGAAGATTAAGACTTCAAAGAGCTGCGCGACGATGTCGCCGTGCAGTCCGGCGGATACGGAGCTCTCCGAGATGGGGGTGGTGGTGGCCTACGTGTCTAGTACCACCACCTATCGCTCGTAGCTTGCCTCGCGTCGTCTCGGAGAGCTCCGTAGCCACGGCCTGCACCCGCCGGCGTGCTTGGAGGTTTTTATCCCGCCGCCGGCGGTATGCCGTTTTTGTTTTTTACTGTTTATATTAATTTTGTATATTTTTAATATTTTTTATTATGTATAAAAAATTAATATAAATATTGTAAGATAAAAATGTGAAAATAAAAGTAAACCTCTTACCGAGAATGATAAATTGACGTGCGGTGAATGAAAAATTTTCAATATTATGAAGTAATTTTCAATATGTGATATTGAAACCCTCGGTCCGTGGAGCAGTGAAGCCAAAAGCTTCTTGAAGATGCTTGACCCTCTACTGGTGGACACAACTGGCGTCCCGCAATCAAGGGCCTACTTTATTCAAAGCCTTGCTATTCAGCGGGGTAATGCCGCAAGTGTTCTGGAAACTTTTGAAAACGCCCCTTTTAATAGTTATTTTAATGTTTGTTAGGTAGGTTTTAATTATTTAGTTATTAGTGTTACTTTTTTATTGAACTTGACTTTTTGTCTTGAATAAATATTTTTTTTGTAAAGTAGAATATAATAAACGTGCATGATTTATCCAATCCAAAGAGTATATTTCTCCTGCAAATATTTCGAATGTAACTTCTGAATGTTTAAGTAGCTAGCTGAAATTGTTTCCATCTTCCTACTTTTAAATGTGAGCTTCAGGAAAATTACACTTTATGCTAAAGTTTATTACCACGACTGCAATTCCTGAAACTTGTACGCTCCAAAAGAAGCGCAATTAATTTGAGTTCTTTATATGTTTATTTATTTAATCTTATGACAGCGCGCATGCAGAAAAACCGGCCAAGTGCGAGTCGAACTCGCGCACCGAGGGTTCCGTATCGCCATGTCATGGCTAGCGCCACTCACGCCATCTATGGCGTGTTATGAAATGCTTCATATTAGTTAAAGGTCATGATTAGTTAAAATGCTTCATAATCTATTCGGTAGATGGCGCGTACGCATACAGTTTTTGGTTTCTTCTATGGGAACCCCCGTGGTTTTTTACTTTTTCTTATTTTTATTATTTGTTGTTATATCGGCCATAATAACACATATTCTGAGAAAATTTCAACGGGCTACCTATTACGGTTCAAGAGATACAGCCCTCGGACAGACAGACGGACGGACGGACAGACAGACAGACAGACGGCGTAGGTTTAGTAATAGAGTCCCGTACCGGATACGGAACCCTAAAAATTATAAGCCGCAAACACCATGGTTATTTTCGAAAATATTTTAATTACAAAGAAATATCAGTGCATTTCAAAACGCGTGACTGTAAACTGGAGTAAGGGCATCACCCGCTGCGCGGCGCATTGTCGTCTTATTGTTGAAGGATGTGCTTTTAGAAGTGCGGTCTGGAAGTCTCATTTCGCTCACGGTATGTGGAGAAACACAATATCCACTTCGCAACCTTCCCTCTGCAATCATAACAAAGAGGGGCGCGGGCGAAGCCGCCGCAGATATTTTAATATTTTATATGAAGCATAATGACGAGTCAGATATTCGTGACAGTGCGGGCGCGAGTCGCTTCGTACGCCGCTGCGTACGTCGATACGCTTCGTTGAACTCTTTCGCTTGTGACGTGAAAGTACGAAGGAAGAGGCGAACGTTTTCCTCGTATTTTAATGAAGGAGATATATTTCAAGAATGTGAATAATTTTAATGTTTAAAAGTAACTGACGTCAAGATTGTAGTCACAAAAAGTTTACTAAGTCTATTCACTTTTAATTTTTTTTATTCTCGCTTGCTCACTGTAATACTCGTAGATTGTCTTTTAAGATTTGTAAGTAGAGCAAGACATTTATCGTAAAGTTTACTACTGAAGACTCAATTTCATTCGACTTATCTCTACTTTAGGTACAGTTTTATATCATAAAAGCTTTATATTTGTTCATTTATACTAAACTCTGCCGATCTTTCCGAGGATCTTTCCTCCGCAGAACTGGTAAGCTATGGAACGCTCTTCCTAACCACATATTCCCCCCCCCCCCCCCCCCCCCAGGTACAGTCTCGGGTCCTTCAAGAGAGGCGCGAATAGGCGCCTGTCAGGCCGGCATGGCATTAAAAACGCCTGTCGTGCGAACGAAAGTCCATGGGCGTCGTTAGACATCATATTACCTATGTTGCGGATCGGCGCCACATGTCGGGCTTTCTATAAAAACAAACTGTTGGTAATATTTTATTCAGTTCGATTATGTAAAGAAAATATGTGTTATCTAAAGAAAAGTTTTGAATTAATTCGTGTTATACGCTCGTGAATCAAACACCAAATCAAAGTATTAATTCTAAGTGATTGATTATCTTTATATTTTCCTCAAATTATTATTTTTCTTATATTTCATTGGTAAGGTTTAAATTTTTTTTAAATGTTTTAAAAATTTTTTTAGGGCTTTAAAGAAAAAGAATTTATTTTTGTTATGAGCGTGATTTCGTCTCTTAGGTACCATATCGTTCAATTTTCAAATGTGGCCTTAAGTATATCGATATGTTATCTCGGCTCACATGCCTAGCGATGCACTTTGCATATGTACGAAGTCACGAGGGGAACTATACAAGGAGGAGGGTAGGTAGGGGTGCGCCGCACTGTCTGTCTGTCTGTCCTCATAAATAATGAGCGAGGCAAATAGCTTCCTATCGGGCGGCAATATCAGAAGTAAGTGATTATGACTGGGCGTCCCCCCCATTTCGTCTGATTTGATACTGTTTATTGACATGCGACACAGCATTAGAGTATATTTGTAGGCTGACGGCACGAACAAATACGGAGTCGCTTGGAAAGTTTTAATAAAGTAAAAAAAATTGTATTGATTTAACCTCCCTCACCTTGAAAGTTGTGCGAGTAAGTAAAGTATGAATATTTTGTTTCTTTTATTAACCCCCGACGAAAAAAGAGGGGTGTTATAAGTTTAACGTGTGTGTGTGTGTATGTTAGGGTGTGTGTATATGTGTATGGGTGTATGTGTGTATGGGTGTGTCTGCTGTGGCATCGTAATTCCCAAACGGATGGACCGATTTGGATGTGGTTTTTTTTATTATTAGAAAGCTGGTTTAATCGGGATGGTTTAAAAATTGGACCTATTTGCATGCGGTTTTTTTAAAGCTTTATATAAAAGTTTAAATACAAATTTATAAACTCCCGATGCTTAAAAAGTTAAAAATAATTTCCGTTTACTTACTTAAAGGAGTCGGCGGACCGCTAAGTAAATAAAATATAAAAACTCAGAGCACCGCGAGAGTTTACTTAGCGGTCCCCCGACTCCTTTAAGTAAGTAAACGGAAATATCGGGGTTTTTAAATTTGTAAATTAACTTCTATACGATACTTCTTTTTCAGAGCTATGTATATTGAGTCTATAAAATGGTAAAAATATCTGTTAATAAACTTCGAATTTTTTTCCAATACTGTCGGTAACATTTCTGTTTGGGTGAAAACATTTCCATTGAAGTTTCTTGTCTGTTCTTCTTCGCTGTGATACTCGAATTGGCGGAATGTTACAATGTAAAATATCATTGGGAAGTACTCTTGGTAACTGAAATTTCAGGCTTTTACCTCTATCCACAAGAAAGAGATAGGGATGCCAAAAGTACCCTGAGTTGCTTCGAGAAAAGGATGATACGGCCGTGTTTGCTCGACTTGGCGGGGGCACTACCGTGCCCCCAAATGAATCTGTACCCTTATTACGAGATTTAACCTACACCGCGTACTACGCTACGCCGTGTTCTGCGCATCATTTTGTATGGAGAAACGGAGCAGCGCCTCTAGTGATTTGCGAACTTCGTTTCTCCATACAAAATGATGCGGAGAACACGCCGTATCGTAGTACCCGGAGTAGGTTAAATCTCGTGATATGGTTACTGAGCGCAGTTGCTTATTTGGAAAATATACCTTTACCCAACGCTCGTGACGTCACTGGCCGCGCTAGCATCGGGTATATTTTCAAACACAGAAAGTGAAAATTAAGCCCTTTAAAATGTACCTTCACCTAACATTTGTGACGTCACTGACCGCGCTGGCGTGCGTCGGGTATGCTTTCAAATGCAGGAAAGCGCGCGCAGGCACTTTAAAATATACCCGACGTCAACGCGACGGCACGGCGATCTTCGGTCTCTCGTAGGTAGGAAAACTGAAAGAACATTTAATTCACAAACAAAAACGACATGCGCCGCCTCAACATTAGGTTAGGGTTAATATATAGAAAATTCCCAAAGCTGCACAGTTTTTTATTTCAGAGTTGACCAGCGAGGCGTTACAATCGAACATAACTATCTATAAAGCAATAAGGAGAGGATCGCAGATCGAGAAGCGGCGCGTCTCGTCTCAAAATGTGAAGTATGCAGAGTGAAAGAGCGGAATGTCTCACTGCCTGCTGCAGTGCTGCAGGCGCCGGTCCGCCACCTGAAAGACCTGCTCGATCCTGCAACCTACTCCTTTAGCTCCTTTCGGCAAACTTCGGCTCGAAGAAGGAATGTGTGGTATGAGTGATGTTGTGTGGTATGTATTATTGATGTTTTTGGTGGTTTAAAAAAAAATAACCAGGGTAGAGGATAGAGAAGATGCGTCGCTACCTAATCTTGAGGCGGCGCATGTCGTTTTTGTTACGTTTGTATTTCCGAAAATAAAGCTTTCTTAGGTGGTTATAAAAAAAAATTACCATAACCTAATTTAAACACCCTAACATTGCTTAAAAAAAACAAAACAAAACAAATTTTGACAAAAGGGATACGAACCCATGGTCGAGATCGAAAAAATAAAAATCTTACACTCTTATACCACTGAGCCAACAAAATACATTAACGACCAAACGAATATCGGATTCAGTCGGTTCGCTTTCGAGCGGAGTCAACCCGAGTGTTTCCGAAAGGAGCGTAGGAGGAGGCGCCAGGATCAGCCAGAGCTGTCAGGTGTCAAACCCCTGCAGGCGCAGGCCGGCGGCGCGGCGCGAGGTAGCGAGCGAAGTGCGCTCGCCTGAATACTAACCGCAGGTATAGCACCGTCACCGCGAGTCGCCGACCGAAGGAATGCTTCATTTCCTTTTCAATGCCCACTTCTATATTCCGAATTCCACACTTACAGAACGCCAATACAACTTGCGGGGCATTTTATCTCCCAGAAATTAATAATTTAGGCACTCGTCAGGGGCTTGCTTGTAGAATATGTATAGACGAACATGACAATATTAATAAATATATTAAATACTAGCTTTTGCCCGCGGCTTTGCTCGTGTGAATTCGTATTTAAAAAGAAGAAAGTAAGTAAGCCCGCTACTGTACCTTTATTTCGGCGCTGGCGCGAGGAATAATTCAGTTTGTATGAGAGTCACATCTTAGCGTAATTGGAATTTTATTTAGCCTATCCAGTGTCGAGTATAGTTAAATGAGCGTGTACTAAGTTTCATCAAATTCGGATGATCGGTTTAAGAGTTATGGAGGAACATACATACATACAGAAAATATTTCTAAAAATCGTAAATTTAGTTTTACTATCATCTCGTCTCAGACTCGTCGCAGAGAGACTCAGCACCCTTTTTGTTGACATTGGGCTTTTGAGAACACATCGGTTCTCTAAATCGTTTCTTTGTCGCACCGCTAGAGTGTGGAACTGTCTTCCGGCGAGTGTATTTCCTGAATACTTTAACCTGGGTGTCTTCAAGCGTCGTATTAACGGGCTAGATAGCCTAGCAACAGTCTGCAAATCTGCTGGCATGACACCTAACTGGGCGTGGTTTCGCGAGGAGAGGTGATTTTGGCTCTGTCGACTTAAGGAATTGTGCTCTGACCCCTTAAGGAATTGTGCTATTGCGACGCTTTGGGACCAGTTTCACAGATCAAAATAAAGTAGCGTACTAATATCGTAACTTGATAGTAGGTAGATAGGAAAACAATCAATCAATACTAATAATAAATCTGTAAGGGATGGTCATGGAGTAAGTTACTTTGTTTTATGAGATACTGCGTTTGTAGACTCTATGTATTTTTTTAATGTAAACCAACATGGGTGGCTGTGCCGAAGGACCAATGCTGCCATAAACTCATTTCACTGCGCTTCTTCCTTCCCTCCTACTTCTTTCTTATTCACATATATGGTGAATTTGTGAGAGTTTTTTCTTAGAAGTAATATAACAACTGTATTGCGAGAAGGTTGAAAATTACAATTCCTAATAAATAAATCTAAGTTTCAACAGACCACCGGTACCGGCGACCGGCGAACGGCGGCGGTTATAAATCGATAACCACTTTATCGATTTACATACAGTTTCACTGTTACATTCTGTCACTTCAAGATGGTTTTAGGCTATAAATAATAACGCTATCTGTGAGCAAAAAGTCACGCGAAGCGAAGCCGCGGGTAAGTCAGTAAATAATTTACATATGAATCTTCTATTCTCTGTGACCATCGGATCTTGTGCGTGTAGGATTATATATGTCACCGGCAATCTGTATAATCCGGTATTCTATAGAATACCTAGGCATTCTATAGAATACCGGATAATTGCTTAAACGTTTACGCTGTATAAAATATCATTTATTTCATACTTTACCTAGGCAATCTATAGAATGCCGAATGAACAGCCGGCAAAGTGTTTTTTTGGTTACACTGATGGTTCCACTAGCCTTAGGATTATCTCACGAACACAGAAGAATGTATTATACATTTCCGTGAATTATGTTAGGATTAGCAGAATCAGAGGATAATCCTGCAAATTTTAAAGTGAACATAACATTACTAAGAGAAGTGGCTCTAGGCTCTACAGTACCCGCTTGTTACACTTTACAGTTACGACATCACCAAGTTTACTAACTCTAGTCACAGATTACTTAATAGTTACTTCGTAACAGATAAATCACTCCATAGAAAATGTTCCTACCTTCGGGCTTTAATAGCCTATTGTTTCACATCGCCAATCGCTGCGTGCGAAAATGTACCTTAACGATCGAGTGTAAAGTGTTTATTGCTTTGCAGCTGCGCGCAGTTACGTGGGCGAGCGTCTATGTATACTTCGCGCGGTTGACGAATTTGTACTGAAAAAGACCGCCGGCGGCCCGTCGGGCGATAGGTAGTTAGCGCGCGCAAGTACATAGAGTGCGTGAGGCCTGCTCTAGTTTCGCTTCGATACGTCACTATCACTTTAATCAGTATGTCACCTTTCCCAACGTAACATTACCTATAGCTGCCTACTTAACACTTTAAGCCTGTCAGAAAATCACTATTTATAGGGAAAATTAGAACTATTTACAACTTCACTGAACTCTAAAATTAATGTAATCCTTCCATAAAGGACAGCGATCGGAATTCAAAAACATATAGCAGTTAAAACAAAGCTTAAAAGCCGACTACCTACGTACCTGCGTGCATGAAGCTAGTCAAGCGGAGTAATCAAATGTATGCTTCAGCCGAAAAGATTAGGGTAAGAGAGAAAATATTAAATTTGCTATCCCTTATCTTCTGGGCCACCAATCTTCTCGAGGATGTGAACAATTTTATTAAATATTCCGGCTCAGCTAGCATTATCTAAATTCAAGTAACGTTCACATTAATTTTAAGACATTAGCAGCGACATTTCGTAAACTTCGTAAACGCAGCCATAATACGAAGGAACAGCTCTCGTCCGCAGCTCCGCTCCGGCATTGTCGGGTTTGCGATAACCTTTCTGAACCTGTGCTCAGGAGTCACATACAGAGCAACATGGACTATTTATAGAACTAACTAAATTTGATTACACATTTGACCCCCGTACTAAACACTAGACAGAAGCACAGAATAGAAATTAGAATAGAAAGTAGAAATTATAAGAGCGGAGAAGATAGGAAAAATTCGACGCGCCCTATTGGAAGAAAGAGACACACGTTAACTGATGATAATGTTAGATGGTACCATTTTCACAACCTCCGGTTAAGTGTCGTCCAACAGTTATTTATAGGTTAGGTTAGGTTCCCTTCGGCCGCCTACGTAACCGGAGTTTCGTAACTGGTTTCGATGAAAGAATTATTTTTTTTATTAGGTTAGGTTAGATTAGGTGTGCAGGTTTTGTATTTGTAGGTTAAAGTCTTTCTTATACATTTGACACATGTTAAGCGGTGTACTGTACTAAATTTTAGTACAAGGTGGTGAAGTGAAATCGGCCGTGAGTGAAGCGTGAGACAAGACGAGACGTCCCATTTTATGTAAACCTAACAGTAATTTACGTCGCTATACAAAATTTGATCTATGACTAAATCCTACATTTACTTCGTCTCGTCTGTGATTATGATTTAAAGAACCTTGTTATCACTGCGACCTAGGAAGATCTGTTGTCATGTCTTAAAAGGTTAAAGCTCACCCCCAAGTCTGATTTCCACTTTGAACCGAGTTATATCGTTAGGGTTAAGTGCCTGCTTCTACTGTGAATGAGTCCTTCGTCTAACTAAAACATTACTTAATCTGTGATAAAGACCACCAGCATCACACCAGCACACACGGTGAAGCCGATCGCATCAGGCGAAACTGAAGGAATCGCTTCCGTCGCTTATTAGAAGTGGGGTAGCTTAGCGGTGGTCTCATATAAATTTGGTCAAGTTCTGATCATATAATCAACGAGAAACTCGTAAATTTGCATATAATAAATTACGAAGTGGGGAATAATTCTATACCACGCCAACCGATTTCGATTATTCTTTTAATGTTGGAAAGATTTGAGTTTACCATACGACTTTTGCCCACTGCTCGTTGTCGCTGCAAGAATACGTTTTGCTAAACTCTCTAACCTACTGTACTACACGTGAATGCAATATCTCCAGGAAGGCACAAAGGTTTGAAAAAAGAAACTTCATAGATGAAACCACCATTAAACGTTCAACGTGGCGGTACAACCCTGTTGAAGGCTGTACGTGCGAGTATGCTTGTAACAACGTTGTACAAGGTGTATTCGCACTTATATAACCAGACGTAAGCGCACTAGGCTCTGACAGAGTACCTGCACAAATAAGCAAAGCTTCCCCCACTGAGAGGATTTACCCTCCAGTCTCTGCCTCTTGTGCATATCGGACTGTCGCCTTTCCTTTGCCAGACAAATGTTGCATATAAGAGCTGTTTGGCGTCAGATTTTAATTGTGAAGGTACTTGATTACGGCGCGACGCTCAATGTTGTCCATATTTCAGAATTTGCTAACCGTTCAGGAACGAAACTTCGCTATGGTCATACAAATTTGCTTTTATCTTTTTTTTATTGGTGGATCGATAATTAATGGATCGTATTCACAGTCGGGCCGCGAAGTTTCCAATCCACCTAGGTATCTCAGCGTGGGTTCTGTCGATTGGGTCTATGTGTTCAATCGGAAGCATTTAAGCGTTTAGTGATGGCTGGCATTACACAAACCACTAAGTACTCTCAATGATTAATTAGCTGACTTCATCTGGTTTTTGGCCGTGAAAGTTCGTCCTCAAACTTACCGAAATATATCAATACCTTCTTAGTATCCAGAGGATTGAAGTGAGTCGAGTTTAGAAGGTAGAACATTGCGTAAACAACACGACAGGATCGGATCTAGCCAACATTTTTACCTTGTGTAACACAAACACTATCATTACTTACGGTCAGTTGCAGCAGGAGTATTTATTAGGCTTGCGTATCTGTACGGAAGCCTACGCCGTCTGTTTGTCTGTCTGTCCGTCTGTCTGTCCATCAGACAACTGCTCGACGAGCTTAGTCGCGCACTGGTATTATGCGAATTGGCCAAACTGCCCTGATTCTCCTGCTACATTATCAAGTTTAGTAGTTTAGGTAATATCTCGAACATTTTAATGTACCTAATGCAAAAAGTAGGCATCGCACGACACTGTTTATATTTTCTATTTGGATTTTTTAGGGTTCCGTATCTGTCGTACAGGACCCTATTACTCAGCCTACGCCGTCTGTCTGTCTGTCCGAAAACTGCATCTCTTGAACCGTAAAGGTAGCCCGTTGAAATGTTCACAGAATATGTGTTATTATGGCCGATATAACAAGAAATAATAAAAATAAGAAAAAGTAAAAAAATCACGGGGTCCCCATACAAGAAACTAAAAAGTGTATGCGCGCCATCTACCGAAAACAGTATGAAGCAGCGCTGACATGACATGGCGATACGGAACCCTCAGTGCGTGAGTTCGACTCGCACTTGGCCGTTTTTTTTATTACTCCTCATTTGGCCGCCTCCGCGCACTGAGCTATATATAGCTCAGTGCCCCCGCGTTTGGCCACATGGAAGAGAGCCCGGACACCCCAGATCCGGCCCCGCACAGCAGTAAGTTCAACTACTTACCTGTGCTCGGGATGAGATGCCGGCTCTAATCCTGGGATTCTGGCTGCTCGAACTGTGAGCTTATGCCGGGAGACAAATAATTATCCGACGCGACGGGCTGGGACGAGAACGGAAATAGGGATGCAACGGTAAAACGAAACTTCGATGCCAAATTTATCGAAAGTTTCAACCATATTCTCTAGATGTCGATTATACAGTGAGACTGGAAATTCGATCTATTCCTGAAAGGGGTTATACTAGAGGTTATTTGGAACAATTTAACCTCCATCAACTGGCAGTTTTCTTACATAAAAAAAGTTTTTTCTTAGTAAAAATTTACATAAAAATAAAAATAAATTGTAATTGACCCCTTATTTCTGAGATATTGAGAATTGTGGGGCCATGTTTTTATTAGAAATGATTGGTAGCTTACAGCTTTCGGAAAAATATCAATGGAGTGCCCAAAAAATAAGGATATTTTACACCTTTTTTTCGATTACAAGTCAGAAAATTGAAAAAAAAATCTTACAACCCCGATATCTCGGAAATCGTTCATTTCCGACCCCCAGTAAGGGAGTTAAATTGTTCCAAATAACCTCTAGCATAACCCCTTTCAAGGAATATATCGAATTTCCAGTCACCTGTATATACTTCGACTTTACCGTGTGGGGCCCGTACTTAAGAAGAATAGCCCCACTGCAATTCTCCCCGTGCATCGCCCATCGCAAAGGGCGACTAAGGAATAAGGACAAGATACCGTGCTAAAGAGCGATAGGCTAGACACCTCTCAACTTGGTACGGTCCTTCCACTGAGTCATGCAGCAGGTGGGTACCTTACTTGCTGCTTGTCCTTGATAGCTATCTTGTCCGAATACTTTGCGAAACGTGGTGGTCTGTGTTGTGCTGTAATTTACCAGAGTCCTTGCAGCACAGCACCGATTGCTCTGCTTACTCCGATTGTCGAAATATCGGTTGAAAAATCTCAATCAATCGTCAATACTAATAATAAATCTGTAAGGGATGGTCATGGAGTAAGTTACTTTGATTTATGAGATACTGCGTTTGTAGACTCTATGTACGATACTAAAAGTAAATTGACGATTTTTAGAAATGTTTTCTGTATGTATGTCTCCATAACTCTTAAGCCGATCATTCGAATACCATGAAACTTAGTACAATCACATTTAACTATACAAGACACAGGATAGGCTATATAAATATATAAAATTTAGTTCCGGTTACGCTAAGATGTGGCTCTCATACAAACCAAATTGTTCCGCGCGCGAAATAAAGATACGGTAGCGGGCTTACTTACTTTCTTCTTTTTAAATCCGAATTTCACTTTAAAATTTAATTTTATAATCGGATTGTGTCCTCGTGATGGCATTTAATTGAGATGTCCACTATTTGTGGATGTGGGCATCGATGAGATCAACCAACTTGTATGCCGTACCGGAGTTGAGGGAACGAACGGTGCGCGCTGAGGAGGGAGGAGTTTGCCATCATCTGTCAACACGTGTACTCAGAAGCGGCGGCGGCGGCGGCACGGCGGACGACGCGACGACGAGACGGAGTGACAAGCGCGACGCGACGTGCGCACTGTGTCTGCAGGCTGTGGCGCTGGCGTGTTTCATCATTAGTTAACGTTCGCGACGCGGACTAATGTGGATGAACTCTACAGTAAATAGGTAAGCAAATCAAGGGCAGAGAGGAAAGAACTGGGCTGCCAGTAGGTTAATTTGGGTAATAAGAACTCCTAGAGGTAATCCTCGAGTGGCCATAATGATACATGATTACAAAGTGCTTTATTAGTGCTTAGTGCTGTCGACTGCACCATTGGTCTCTCGGTACAGGCACCCATGTCGGTTTACATAAAAAAAAATTAAATTGAATACTGTATACTCTGAGGGTCATTTAAATGTTATTACTATAAACAAATATAAACGTTCCTTAACTTCACAATGAAGTCTCATTTCGGTACATCTTCTTAATTATACTAAAATTATATCAACCGACTTTGTATTTATAAATCTTCTCCCACTGAACTGGCCTGAAAGATAACAGTAATTATATTGTATTAAGTACCGTCAGATTAAAAACATGAAGCGTGTATTATCTTACTGAACTCGACTGAAACGACTAGAAATATCAAGTAATTCCTAGAAGTTTATTTGATATCAAGCAGTAGAGGCCGCGCGGCGGGCGTCTCCGTCCACGACTACCTCCAGGCATTAAAACTAAGAAGACTCATAAACTAAATGTACCCGCCTCCATTTATTGCTGCAGCTAAATAAAGTTGCGGCCATATCAAAACTTATGGAATGGAAACAAGTACGTGAGCGGGCCTCCCATTCTACGACCAAAGGAGACCGTGCGAATTTTTCAGTGGCGAAAAATGAGCTCATACTGGCCGTACATCTCTTCCGGCTGTAGACGAATCACGAGCTCGCTGAAAAGCGGTGTGCTAGTTTTGCGAAAACCTTTTTTGTGAGTATTTTAAATATTTATCAATGAAAATAAATTTTAAAACAATTATTTCTTAGTTTTTTTGCCATTCAATATTAAATCCACGATTGCACAAAGAACTGAGTCAACAGTGTGAAATGAAAAAAAACTTCATAACTACTAGTAGCTACGAGTAGATAAAACCTTTCGATTCGATATTTATTTTCAACCGAGTTCATCTAGCCTTTACACGCGGGTCAGCTCACGCGATAACAATAAACAATGAAATTGTAATATTAGAACAAGAAAACTCTCTTAAATGCCTTCATGTGTGAAATAAAATTTAAAAATTCGCATTTACGCAATATATTTGCAAAAAAAATTATTGGGGGATTGTAAGATAAGTTATTAGGATCATTTTTGGAATTTTTGTAAATGTACGTTCGTATGTTTGTCTGTTTGTTTGGCTAAGCATCACTTGGATGCAATTTGGATGGCGTTTTCAGAAAACATAGCCCTAGGGTATAGATATATAGTATAGGGTAAAATCAGGCCTCACGCACTCTATGTACTTGCGCGCGCTAACTACCTACCGCCCGGCCCGGTGGGCCTAATTCAGTGAAAATTCGTCAGCCGCGCGAAGCATACCTACACACTCGCCCACGCAACTGCGCGAAGCTGCAAAGCAATAATCACTTTACACTCGATCGTTTAGGTACATTTTCCCACGCAGCGATTGGCGACGTGAAGCAGTAGGCTATTAGCCGAAGGTATGGAACTTTTTCTATGAAGTGATTTATCTGTTATGAAGTAACGATTAAGTAATCTGTGGTAAAATGTAGGCTGTAGCATTGCACCATTATTATATGAGTTGAACAGTAGGGTCTGAAGTGAAGTGGTTTTCTCCGTCGGAGAAAATTTGCCCCTTCGGTTCGCTTTCACGTCATTTACTCGAAAAATATTTAACTAATAAATATACGGCCTAAACCATATTTGATACATATATACTCCATATATCAACCTTTATGATGTTTTAGTATTACTGATATTTCTCGAAAAACACTCATCTGTTAGGGTTTCCCTTTACACAATATTTTATAGAAATCGAGTAGTACGGTCGAAAATAATCGCAATTTGCGAATCAGTTTTCTGATGTGGTTTGCCAATAATGATTATGTGATGTTTTGGCACTACCTTCTTGAGTGTAAACTGACACGGTTGGCTACATCACCTACAACATCCGTGATGCCAGCCCATAACCACAGATTACTTAATAGTTACTTCGTAACACCGGGTGAACTAGGTGCCATGTCAGTGCTTCCCTTCGGTCGTGCCGGCTACACTGAACTGGACGGAAAACACAAACTATTTACATAGCCGTTTCGACCGACGTTTCATTCAGTGCGATGGTATCAACCCGGACGGGTTGAACCCTACCACCTGAACTCAGGTAAGCCTTCGGCGCCTCACCCTTCATGTTTACGCTTCAATCCGATTTGCGATTAAACCTACTTTAAGGTGATGTTAGACTGCGTCTGACTCGAATTTCAAGAAGAATGCCGGCAATATTACTTACCTGACAGATTCAGTTTTAATATATGTTAAACTTCATCTATCAGCGCAGATCGAAGGCTTTTTGAAAACACGATTTGATTAACTTCGCTCGATAGAAAAAAATCATGAACATGGCTCTGAATTTCGTTTTAAAAACGTATTTAAGGCAACGTGACCAAATCAGGGCTTTGGAAAAAATTTATTTTATTCGTTTAATGAATATCTAGATTGAAGGCTTTTTATTTTTTTGTTTAGATTCGTAGTTTTGGAATAAAAAAATAAAAATCAAATTGTCGCTTACGCTAAATATTCCGAGCAGCGTGACTGCGCTTTATCCTACTCCAACCTACGAAAGCGGCGTCTCGCTATCTTGCCGGAGTTGCCGGTCGCCCGACACGCCCCAGTCACCCCCAGAAGCTCGAAGTGAGAGGACGCGCGCGCTCGTGACGATCCACTCGAAATAATTTACGCAAAATCGTACCTACTAAAGCACTACAGCTATGGGAAACAAAGCAAGACGGTACGTCAGCGAATTAGGGTATGATTTAGTATATCGCGGCATTATTAGAAGATTTCTGGTAGCTGGTACTGGTGGGCGAGGGTCTAAGGAGCTATTAGCAAAAACTAATTTTCCACGGAGACTTCTACTTTCGGATATTTTTTTTATAAAGAAATGTTTTTATCTGTTCCTGCAACTTTGTCACACTCACTCGCTTGCTGTACACATACGCCCCCTTACTACTGCTTCATGTGACAAGGTACCACTTTTTGATCCATTTTCTCCGGGTGAGGGGGAGCAGTGAATATGTTGGGGGAGGGGGGGAGCACTGTCCCTGAAAGAAACACATCGGAAGTCGAGCCCCATTTCCCAAAAAAATTCACAGATTTCGTGTCTTTCACGACTATCGAGCACACTGAAAATGAATCTACGGAATTCGAAAAAATATTGTCGCTGAGCGACACGAGAAAGTTGGGATAAGGAAAAGATTAGTTGGGTTCTGATGATGGAGCCGGAAGGAAGCCATAGGAACTCCTAAACTACACATGATAAGCCCATCGTGTTTGGGCTCGTTGGATTTATCTTCGTAAGTACTCTTGTCATATATAATGTCCAGGATCCTGATGATGGAGCCGGAATGAAGCCATAGGAACTCCTAAACCACACATGATAAATCGACCGTGTTTGGGCTCGTTGGATTTGTCTTCGCAATTACTCTAGTCATATGTTATTTCCAAGGTCCTGATGATGGAGCCGGAAGGAAGCCATAGGAACTCCTAAACTACACATGATAAATCCACCATATTTGGGCTCGTTGGATATATCATATCTTCACAACTCTCCGAGAGATATATATTAGCGGCGGGTGGCCGAGTGGTTTGGGCATCGGCTTCTCATGCGAGAGGTCCCAGGTTCGAATCCAGCCGGCGTGTACCAATGAGTTTTTTCTGCCGAAAAAATTTACGAGCATACCTACACCTGCTGCTTCACCGTTCGGAACCGGTCCCTTCCCTTGCGCCTTACTAGGTGGTAGGCTCAAATTGTAGCCGACTGGGTTGGTACCACCGTACTGGATGTAAGATGGCCACATAGCAGCCTCGACTGTGTTCTCCTCTAGTCCAGTATAGCCAGCAATCCAGGGAAGTCTCCGGTATGGCACCTACCTTCTCGGAGGTGATATTGGCTGGTCGGAGCATGCGCTTTGACCCCTCCGACTCAGCCATCCATACAGGATTACATAAAAAAAAATAAGGGGATCGCACTTTTTCGTGGGGTCTATAGGAACGAACGAAAATACATTTTCAATGTCAAAATCTCCTGAGCCGAGCGGCGGAGGCGCGGCGCGGGCGGCGCGCGGCGCGCGGGGCGTCGGATCGGCCGGCGGTCCGGGCGCGGAGCAGCGGTCGGCGCGGCGGGCTGGCGGCCGCGACGGAGCAGCGCGGCGCACAGTGGGTCAACCAACGACGTAGCAACTGAAAATTACTATAATTTTTTTTTTCCATGACGGAATTATATTTCCTTCATTTGATCATGATTGATTACAGATGAATGAGTTATGAGAAGAAAATCTATAGAAATGGTGTTTTTGGCAAGACTTGGTAGCTGATTTTTTGCTTACAATATAATACATACATACATAACTCACGCTTTTGTATCCCGACAATCAGGGTAAACAGAGTAATCGGTATTGCGCTATAAGTTCATACATACATACACATACATAACGTCACGCCTGCCTGCCTCCCAGTGGGGCAGGCAAAGACAACGGACCCAACCCCCACGCGCCACGAAACTGACACACTTTGGCCGCCTCTTCCACTCTCATAATGTTCTTCATGCATGCTCGTCGGTTACGGGTACTACGCACCTGACCCTTTTCGAGCACATGCCCGATGTGGTCCAGGTACGTGCGTCTAGGGCGACCCTTCCCGACTCTTCCACTAACATTCGCTCCATAGATTTCTTCCATTAGTCTCCTATCATCCATTCTACAGACACACTTACTCCTCCTATTCCACACATACTCCTCTCAACGTGCGCATTTCGACATCATTTATCCTGCTCTCATACTTCGCCTGCCATACCCAATTTTCACTCCCATTAGTACTCTGGTAAATTAAAGCACAACACCGACCACCACGTTTAGCACAGTATACGGACAGGATAACTATCAAGCAGCAAGTGAGGCACGAAGACCCACCTGCTGCATGACAAGGTGGAAGGACCGCGCCAAGGTGAGAGGTGGCCAGCCTTTCGCCCTTTAGCGCGACATCTTGTCGTTATCCCTTAGTCGCCTTTTACGACATGCACGGGGAGATATGCAGTGGGGCTATTCTTTTTAAGTACCGGCCCCACACGGTACTTACAATATAAATTGCACAATAAGCCCATATTAAAATGTAGACGGCACCTCGCGGAGATTGCATTCAAATATCCCGCTATACATTCATAATATTTTTTTTTTCAATATTTGGTTAAGTTCAAATTTGCATGATTATTGTTACTTAAACAAGCTACAAAAATCAAAACAAAATATTTTTAAAATAAATATATAAGGTCTTTTAAAATTAGTTAATAGTACGCTAAGGGGGGGTTCTGTATCATATAGGGAGTAAAACCTATATAAAAAATTTTGGACCTAGGGCATTGATTTTATAACCCTGTCGGACCTACGTGTAAGTAGGTAAAAAAAATCTAATTCTTTCTATTCTATCTTTTTTGTTCCTGGAATGAAAATGAAACCATTAAGAAATATTTTTTTTTACATTTTACATAAAACAAAATTTTGCCCTTATATACCCCTTATATACCACAGGTTGCAGAATCACAAAACAATGCCTTTCAATAATAACTACACTTCAACTGAGATGCTTTCAATGTCGCGTCAAAATCGCAACTAAATTATGCGTAACGAAAAACAGGTTACAAAAGTTGATGTTTCCCGGCATCTCACCTATTCATTCCTGGGCTTATCTTTTTCTTTTCATTCAATTAAGGCGCGCCAGTTATATATAAAAGATTCTCTTAGTTTACCTATGTCATTGTTTTTCAGTACAACTGAGATATCATCCGCAAGCATTTTTTGGAAGTGTTTGTCTGTCTGTTTTCCCCAATTGCATTGGTGCGACGTCAGCTAACAGTTTCTTTACTTCATTTGATTTGATCACATGTTTATTATTTAACATTTTTTACTTTTAGTGCAGTAATTTACTTAGTTAGGTATATATTTGATTTATTTTAATGAGAATTAAATAAGTGCAAACCTATGTAAAAGTGTTGTTGCTAGTCGATATTAGCAGATATGTACATAGAATAGAAGAATAGAATAGAATAGAATAACGTTTATTTCCTCTTCACATCAGTAATACAGATCATTATACACATGGGCTTGGGCTTATAGTTAATTAATTCATATGTTATGTTTCTCTGTACATTACCTTAGTGTAGTGTAGTAGGTACTTCATTGAATATAAAGGTATTGTTGCGGCTGGCATTACGACATTTATTCAATGTAGAATAAATAGAGATGAAGGCTGATATAATGTCAATTTTCTGAACTACAAAAATTACTGGCACGTTCTAAATTAATTTTTTTTCAAAGCAATGTCATTTTCTCGCCTTTTATATAGATCGTCGTAACAGCCGGGACATTAAGATAGCTCTTACACGTTGGAAAGAAAGTACAGTTTCCTTTGTTTGCAAAGCATGTCGTTTTCTCGCCTTCCACAGGAGAAGATGGTCGTAACAGCCGCGTTTTCTGACAGTTCGCATTACCGCGCAAGCCGCTATAAGGAACTTTCCATTCCAATATTCCAATTACATAACTGAGTACTTTCTTTATACATTACTATGACGCCACTCTCGAAATCGAGAATAAATCAGATTTTTGTTATAAAAAATGTCAGTGCCTATCATAATAAAATATATGGAATAGTTTTTTTTTATTTCAAAGTAAGTTTTTGGGTTACTCTTACTTTTCATCTTTTACGTCAATTTGCCTGTATGGAAAGTTGATATTTAATTGTGTATTGAATGGGCATTGCCTCCCCCCTACTATGGGCGAGAAAAGCGGTATCAACCTGAATGTTCTTCAATAAATATATTATGGTTTTATTCGTCCTATTTAGACAAACAATAATTGGTAGGTTTTACTGGATTTGACAAAGGCAAAATGCCGTTAGGCACTGTGGACAATCCATTGTTTCATTCCATATTTTTTTCCGCCTAATTCTGACAATTGATACACAGTGTAGGGCCAAATGCGTGCGTGCGATTAGGATAAAGTGGAGATGGCTTCTTTAAAATTATATTTTTTTACGTCACGCCTTTGAAAACGGAAACACAAACACGATGGATTCCCAAAAGAATTATTTTATAATAATATATTTTTATTGTTTTACTATATTAGATGGCAATTTGAAAAGCTACAATAAATTCAACAAAATACCAGAACCCCTAAACATGATTTTTATTTATAGATTTATTTTTGTGTTTTCTTTGTTTTTGGCGTGAATTTGATGAAACGTCTTTATCCTGCAGCCGGTTTTTTACAAAAAAGTTGCGTCACGAAAATTATGTACTTTTGGCGACTTATATCTCGAAACTATAAGAGTTACAGGAAGGTGAGGCATATCCGACTTGCTAAGTTGACATACCCGAGAGTCGTACATCAAGCCCTTCTATAAATATGGCCCTTAGAAAAAAGGCTTAGAAAATCAATAAATGCTTATAACTCCTGAACTACTGGTCAGATCGACTTGCAAATTGTTTCTTTACATAGAAAAAAATTGCTCTTTTTGAAATAGTTGTATTTTTTTTCAAAATTGGTTCAGCCGTTTCAGAATAAAAAAGGAAAAGTGTTTGAGAGGGCATATTTCGGAAACTACTGATCCACGACTACTCATCCGCTGGAGAAAATGATAGGCCTCGACGAGATAAAATTATTTTTTTTTATATTTTTTTTGTTTCTTTTTTTTACATAACATTGCCTTGTTTTAAATTTCAACTTCGTAGGATAAGAGGAAGTGGTTCTAATTTGGCTTCCAAGAATTGACCCACACATACTAACAAACTAACATACAGGGAAAGTTAAATAAAAGCTTGTAAAATATTTTTAACCTACATTTAATTGCTCTAATAAAATTATACTACTGATCCACGACTACTCATCCGCTGGAGGAAATGATAGGCCTCGATAGGATTTTTTTTTCGAAAACTACTGCTCCCAAACTAATCGTGTGGTGGGACAAGCAAGGATAGGTATCGATGAGATCTTAAATTAAAGAATCTGCGGCCGTGTCTCCTACACAGCCCACTCGCTTTTTTTTATTGAAAGCGCGACACAATCCTTTTTAACAAATTCCTGTTTTCAAACAATTTCCCTTTTAAAAGCTGATATTTGTCAGAGCCATCCCACAGGTGCAAGCCGTACTCCAAGGATGACCTGATCTGCGATTTGTGCAAAAGGACTTTACGTGCACAAGAAATTTATGTGATTCTTTCTTGGTTGGTTCTTGTTTGCTTCTTACAGATTTTGAATGTAATATTTACTTGCTTTTATGACAAAGTGGTTCAAAAACTTTAAAGGGAGGAATACGAAAGTATGAAAAACTGGTCTCGTTTAAATAGTTAGTGAGAAATTATTATTTAAGTTGACCGCAAAATTAAGTTTGTTTGTAATATATTTATGTATCATAAAATTAATCTTGAGATGAACTTAATTTACATTGTGTGTGTGGCTTTGAAGTGGGAGGTGATGGCCGGGGGTGAGGAATGTTAAATATTTTTATAACCAGTTTGGTGGTTTAAAAAAATTATAAGGGTTAATTTATAGAAGATTCGTCACTACGCTCCGCACCTTCTATAAATTAACCGTAACTTAATAGAGACCATGTCGAGGCAGCCCGTGTCGTTTTTGCATACATGTATAATCAAAATCAATGTTTTTGTGGTTAAAAAATGTAAAGTTTCCATTTTGCATGAAAATTTAAAAATTAAATGTTGTATGGAAAATCTGTTCCTTTATTTTTTTAAAGTAAACTAAATAAACTACGCGTACAGCAAAACACTAAAATTCCTATTTTACTTGGTCTACGCAATAAGCTTACTAGCAATTTGCTAGCAAACCTCCCCACTGCAAAGCCACGCCCCCCATCGTATTTGTGCGGAACCCTCGGTTTGCGGGTTCGACTCTACTTGGTCTGTGTTTTTTTTTATGTTAGTAACCTATTGACTTTATTTCTAGTAGACACTACTAAAGCTAAAATTTAGTTATTCCTGTCATTGTTGTCATTTTGAGAAAGAAAGACAAGAGTGAACGAATTATTTAAGAATCTTAATTTTAAGCACACAAATTTTAGGTGATGTTTGTTGCAAGTGATATGACACGTCTGAACTCGACAAAAATTGACAAATGCGCTTTAAATTTTTATAAAATAATTCACTCATCGTCCATAGATTTTATTTCACAAATAAACGAAAAAAATTGCAATAAATGTTTTTAATAAAGAAATTAATAAAAACATTAAGAAATTAATTTCCGGTGGTGGAAACTCCGTTTATTTTTATATTAATTTTAGGTTTTAATGTTTTAAATGTAAAATTTATATAAAAAGAAACGTGTGAATAAATGGATAATAAAAATTAATAATAACAAGTAAAAAGCTACCTCCATAGTTTTGAGCCGTTGCGGCAATTTATCGATCGACACGCGACATTCGCTTGTTTTGGAACATGCAATGTTGGTAACAGTTGAAGTATCACCTGCTGCGCTACTAGCAGCGGCGCCACGTGGCCGCGCGCGCGAAGCGCCCCACTGTGGGCGGAGTCTCTTCCCTTCCCCTCGCATTCTCTACCCCTGCTTCACCCCCTCGAATACCTACTGCGGCCGATATGACAGGACCTTAACGCGGGCACAGCTAGTACCATAATATACGTATTGTGTTTATCTGTCAGTACATCTACTTCAGGCTCGTGACTTCAGTACGTCATGTTTTTTTTTTCCTTGTGAGTATAACTTCATTTGAGAAGGGAGTCCGGTGGCATCCTCAAAGTTTTTTATTTTTTTATTTTTCAAATTTGGAAAAACCAACAGGAATTACATCCAGAACACAAGGTATTACAAGATAAAATGGAGTATGTTAAAACCCAGCAACGTTTTTCACATATTAACTACCTACGTAAGTAAGGTAAAAATGATCTACTGTTTAGGATTAGCTCGGGATTATGACGGTTTATGAATACGGATCGATTTTATATAAAGAAGAAATATACCAGTAACATAATTGCGTACTGTAGAGGTAAAACAATAGTAATTGATTAGTTATACTTACCGTGTGGGGCCGGTACTTTAAAAGAATAGCCCCACTGCATCTCTCCCCGTGTATGTCGTAAAAGGCGACTAAGGGATATGACTCCCTTCTTATATTACTAGGTGGTAGGGCTTAACCCGCCCGGGTTGATACCACCGCACTGAATGAAAGGTCGGTCGAAACGGCTATGTAAATAGTGTGTGTTTTCCGTCCAGTTCAGTGTAGCCGGCACGACCTAAGGGAGGCACTGACGTGGCACCAAGTTCACCCGGTGTTATGGGCTGACATCACGGATGTTTTAGGTGATGTAGCCAACCGTGTCAGTTTCCTTAAAAAAAATACTTCACGTAAACGCTTTTAAAATTTTAAGCTTTTACGCTTTTAAACGTAAACTTGCAGCGACACCTGTTCTCCTGGTCCCGCTCATTATCTACCGCCAGAGATCCTGGGAGATGGTAGGTATGTAAATTGGAAACCCTGCGTGTTTTATGAATGCACTTGTATTGATAGAGAAACGTTGCATTTGGTGGGTTAAGTAAGCCCTCACCGTGCTGCAACCGATACGTATCTACGTACAAGAATAACAATTTAGAAACAAATCATAAACTCTATTCTGTATCGAGCATTTTCATCTAAAACATCTTGAATTATTTTCAGATTTGCTTCGTCAGAATTGTACATAAGCATTTTTACGAGTACGTCGAAACGAAGTCTGAAGGTCGACGTTCAAAAATATTGAAGTAAAACCACGTAAAACCGCGCTTCCGCGCCGCCGCCGCCGGTGCGACGTTTATCCGTGAGTAATTGATGCTCCCGAGTGACCAAGTTATTGACTGGAAAGGTGACTTTAAGAACGGAATGGTCTTACTTCGTAATGTTTTTAAGTTTACACTGTTATTAATTATATTCATTTTTAAGTTTCCGGATTAACAGTAGGTTTAAAGACTTACATAAGTCGACATAAGTAAGTCTTTAAACCTACTGTTAATCCGGAAACTTAAAAATGAATAGGTCTTACTTCGGTCGGGACTTCGGGTACTAGCGCCGCTCTCGCACTTAGCACCGGGTCCAACCAAGTCTACGTTGCAGCTACGTTTGACTGAACTTTAACATACCTCAGGAATAGTTCATTTAGGTAGCCATTTTAGCGTTCCCAGCAAAAATTCAAATAATGTGTCGCGCCAAATCTTTTTTTCTCCAGCGAATAGGGCTGGAGATTCAAAGGGGCAACGCGGCTAGTGTTTTGGGTACGGTGGGGGAGTCGGCGGAGATGGATGAAATTTTTTTATTTAATAGGTGTTAATTTTAGTTTTAGTTTTTTTTTTCATTGTTATTGTGATTTTCTAATATGTGAATTTGTACATTGTAATATTGAATTAAATACATCCTGAAATAATGTGTTAATTTTTACCCGACTGCGCGAAGCAAAAAGAAGGGTAATGTTTTTCGCGTGTATGTATGTGTATATGTATTTCTATGGCACGCGCTGTAGCCTATAATTTTATGTTTCCGGCCGCTGCACGTTAATATGGCAAACAAAATAAGATTAATATATTACTTTTTAACCGACTTCCAAAAAAGGAGGAGGTTCTCAATTCGTCTGTATGTTTTTTTTTTTTTTTATTTTTTTGTATGTTTGTAACACGATTTCTCCGTCAATTGAGGGCCGATTTAGAAAATTCTTTTTTTGTTAGTTAGGTCATACTTCCGAGGTGGTCCCATTTCAATTTTATCGAAATTGGTTCAGTGGTTTTCGAAAAATCAGCATAATACTATGGTGTGTGGTTACCTTCAGCAAAACTTGTGATGTGGTCGTTTTCGGCAATTTTCAGTTTGATAAATTAGTATGGTGTGTGGTTACCTTCAGCAAAACTTTTGTGATGTGGACTTATTCAGCAATTTGCAGTCTGACACATATGGCGAATAATTCTGTACCACTTCAATCTATTTCGATTATTCGATTTCGATTATTCTTTTTTATGTAATATTACTAATAATATTACTAAAAAGAATGAAATAAAAACTGTTTTAAAAAATATTAAACCGATTTCCAAAAAACAAAAAAAAAAAGAACTAAAAAGTATTAAATACCTAATATTTTGAAATTTTCTCTGTCCTGTTGAAATACATGAATCGATATACTAGTGATACATATTCGGACCCTTGTTTCATGAATATTTTAAATTTGAAATTTTTTATCTTTTCCGACCGGCCAGGTGCGCTTAATTTATTATGGTACGAGCAAAGAGTTTGTATTACGTCGGCGACGTAATTCAAACTCTTTGGGTACGAGTACCATCGAGCTGGTCTGATGATGGAGACAGAAGGTGGCCATAGGAACTCCTAAACTACACATGATAAACCCATCGTGTTTGGGCTCGTTGCATTTGTCTTCACGAGCAATTTACTTTAGAACTAAGAGATTCTCAATTCGACGGTATGTTTTCTTTTTTTGGATCTTTGTTACGCGATTACTCCGTCAATTGTGGGCCGATTTTGAAAATTCTTTTTTTTTTTTATTTGAAAGGGGATAACCCTGAGGTTGTTGAAGTGAAAACTTCTTTAGCGGCGCTTGGCACTTTTTAGGTGGGTAAAAAATGTATAATTCGCGACATCGCGTCAGCGTCATTTTTAAAATGAAACCTTAAGTCATTGCATTAAGGGTTAAGTTAGAGTGGCACGGGATCTGCCGGCACTCCCGGAGTGCAACTGTTCAGTAGGGTTCGGTAACACGTTTATGTCTGTCCATTCTACTAAGTTCTGCAAAATGAATGTAGGGTTCCGTAACAAATGCATGTCTGTCTTTTCTACTAAATTTTACAATTTTCAACCAAGGTCCTCCGACGGTTATTTTATAATAAAAGTAGGGTTCCGTAACACGTTTATGTCTGTCCATTCTACTAAGTTCTGCAACATCACCTACAGCGTCCGTGATGTCAGCCCATAACACCGGGTAAACTAAGTGCCATGTCAGTGCTTCCCCCTTTGATCGTGCTGACTACACTGAACTGGTCGGAAAACACAAACTATTTACATAGCCGTTTCGACCGACGTTTAATTCAGTGCGGTGGTACCAACCCGGGCAGGTTAAAGCCTACCACCAAGTAAGATTAGGAGGGAAGGGACTTACAGTTTTACGAGGAATCCGAACCTCGGTCAGCCTCCAACGGTCAGCGGTCACCCATCCAAGTACTGACCGCACCCAGCGTTGCTTAACATTCAATAGCGACAGTTGACTGTCTGCACCACTGAGCTATCGAAGCTGACGTGGTCCTATTTTAATTGGGTCAAGATCGGATTGGAAAGCGAGGCGGAATCGCGAGGCCGAAGGCCGAGCGATTCCGCCGAGTACATTAATAGCAAAAAATTACTAAAAAAAACTGTGAAATAAAAAAAAGTTTTAAAAAACATAAAACCGACTTCCTCATGTTTTCTTTCATGCAAGCAAAAATGATGCATGAAAGAAAACATGAGTGGATGATAATATCCTTTGTGATTTGTGTAGCCTTTTTAGCACCGCCTTCAACTCTAGGGTTCTTTTTTTTTAGGTTTTTATTTCATATATTTTTGAAGGCGGTTTTTATATTTTTATTTTAAATAGTTTTTTAGTTTTACTTTTTTTAGGAAGTCGGTTTTATGTTTTTTAAAACTTTTTATATATTTAATATACTACTTATCATACTCCATCCAATAACTGAAATATATTAATTTGGACAAGAGCTTTACTAATATTTTCGCGAGTTATTTATCTTATTCTTCTTCCTAGCTAGAGGTTATTTTAGGAGATATTACTGTTTTGAATTTTAGGCGTTGCTTGTCGTAGGAAATATGATTCTACAATCTACAATTTTATTCTACGCTTAATAATAATTTGGTAAGTATTGTTTGTGAACTTTTGCGATGGTTTTCTCATGGCTAAAACCAAAAAGTGGCCTTAATGTTATAAATAATCATTATCAATAGAGATATTATGAAAATTCACTAATGAACCAGTCTACATAGGTTATGAGTATAGTTTTCTGTAATACTTGTCTAATTACTGTCTCCGTAAAGTTTGTGAATCGTTTGTTGAACGTCACGTCATCTGTCCTCACTAGTCAGCATGTGTTGGAGTGTTTAGTTAGGCGAGACCGCCTGATGTGATGACATAATACTCCAAAGCGGCCGCCATCAAGCTGCCCGCCTATTATTTATTTATTAATTAAATAATACATACAGCCATTTAACAAAAATTTTTTTTTAGTATTCCTCATACGTACGGTGTTATGGAATCCTCGCCTCGGTGCGCAAGTCCGACTAGCACTTGGCCGGTTTTGAACCCCCGACGCAAAAAGAGGGGTGTTATAATTTTACGTATGTGTGTGTGTGTATGTGTGTAAGGGTGCGTGCGTGCGTGTGTGCATGCGTGCGTGCGTGCTTGCGTGTATCATTTAAGTTAAGTTTTCATTATCTATTAAGTAATTTTTTTTCACTCGCCATTTCTTGTAAGACTTTTCTTTCAAATGTTTGATTGGAGCATGTGAATATATCTAAGTCAGTAAATCTCGTATTAAACGTGTAATTGAGGAATAAATAACACTGTTTTGCATGTAGTTAGTGGCACAGAACCTTTCAGAAAATAATGTGGTGTGTCTCGTTCGGCGTGTAGACGCGTTCTAAACTTGTGAACATTCAATATGCTTTTCTGCGAGACACTAATGCGACTTATTGTGCCCGTATCTCCTTGAGAGGGAGGCGGAAGATGAAAGTCGGAGTAACAATTTCCGGGTAATGTAAAAACGATTTTTTAAATTATTGAATTAATTTAATTTTATATAAATATGCTATACTTTCCCCGGGCTTCGACCGCACTAGGGCACTGGATTAAATTTCTTAAAGGAATCGCTTAAACTAATTTTATAAGTAACTGCTCTAAAATATGCAGGTGCATTTTTTAAACCAAAAGGCACGCTTGAGCTATTTAACAATGTTGGTACCTCGCAATCTCGGCTATTTATCTTCAAATGGTTGTAAACGTTGAAACTGATGTTTAGAGCCTTGTCTCACCCTCGCTTGTTAGTCTCGTGTAGTGTACAGTTGGAGCGTTATTTGTTACAGTGCACAGCAAGCTCATTATTTTGACGGAGTTCTATTTATGTATCTGCTGAATCTATTCCGCAGCACGGCTTTCGTGTTGTTGAACAAGTTGAGGGCACGAATCTCATGCGCTGTCGGCGCAAACTTCTCAATTAATCCTCGAACTCGGCGCCGCGCGTCGTCGTCCCGACGCGGTCGCCCTCCGCGCAGCCCTCCGCGCAACCCTCTACGTCGCAAAGCAAATAACACGCAAAAATCTCACTCGCTTGAAAATTTCCGCTTAGCTCCAGTGTCGAGACTTATACGTATGTATATACACTTCGGGCGAACTGAGTCGTTTCGATATCGCCGCTCTTACATGTTAGAATTAATTTCAATGTTTGCAAGTTACGCGAAACTTGGCACTGTAGCCGAAGGCAAACTCATCATGTTGTAATTTACTTATGTATGTTTTGGGTTGTACTATGTTGGTTTAATAGTTATTGGTACATACATTATGGGGAACTGTTGGTCCCCTGCCCCTGGAGACCTCGAGCACGGAGCCTTCAGGAGAAAAGGCAGGAGCTTGGGTTGGAGGTACATTGTCGCTCGTCTATTGGAGAGACCATAGCTAAGTTGAACTGAAAACACCTCCATCCCAATTCTAATTAAATAACACCAGCGGAGTCCCGGAAGTTGGAGCCTCCATACTTTCTAAAAATTTACTTCAGCGCGGAAATGCCGCATGCATTTTAGGAAGGATGTAATGTTTGAGAAGATTAAAGAAGAATTAACTGTACACGAAATAAAACAAGAAATTAGGAGTTCGCAAGGGTCAACTTATCACTGCAAGTGATTTCTTCCAGTCAGCCTTTGGGTGATGTGATGAGGAATAAAATTATAAAAAAGAAAGAAGTATGGGTAGTGTAAATATACCTACATATAACATACATAAATATTATACAAACAAGCATAAACATACACACATTTATATCAAGTTATTTATTACTGAACAAAAATTTTACACAAATATTAAAATCATTGCTGTCGTCTCCGTTCCGTCGTTCTGCACTTTTGGATTAGTTTTTTTTTTATGGAAACTGACACGGTTGGCTAAATCACCTACAACATTCGTGATGTCAGCCCATAACACCGGGTGAGTGATTCCCTTCATTTCATGTCGGCTACACTGAACTGGACGGAAAACACGAACTATTTACATAGCCGTTTCGACCGACGTTTCATTCAGTGCGGTGGTACCAACCCGGGCAGGATGAACCCTACCACCTAGTAAGGTAAGAAGAAAAGAGACCTACAGTTTTACGTGGAATCCGAACCACCACTGAGCTACCGAGGCTGACATTCTATTCTACAAATAATCTGGTCATATTTTAGTATTAACTTAGTGGTTATTTGGATTCATATATATATATATCATATATAAATACGCTACTACTACATCTACTACAATACAATGATACTCTACGTCTACATTTACATACGCACGTAAGTAGATACTACCTACGTACATACCTAAGTACTAAAACGGTATCACAGCTTACAGTTAAATTTCCGGATATTGCATTCTTAAAGAACATCCGACTCTAAATAGGTGCTTGGGCTTTGGAGTTTGTTTTCATTTTATTAAATTTCATATTGTACCTCCTAAACAATGCAAACTACTATTACTAACCTCTCAACGCCATGCCTACACTGCAACGCTCATATACTCCAAAGTTACACACCATTCTCTAAATCGTTCTTGTGTCGCACTGCAAATGCTTGGAACGGGCTTTCGGGGAATATCTTTCACTATTCCTACAATCCACGGATCTTCATATTGCGGATTAATAGCTTTCCCTCAGCGAGGTTAGTCCGCCTTCAAGCCGGACTGGCACCTTCTCGGGGGTAAAATTTGCTGCGCCTGAGGCCTCGACTTCGATCACAGCCACCCAGTTCGGACGCAATAAAATAAAACCGGGGTATGCGCTGTTTTTACTAGTTGTTGAGGTTGGGCTTTTGAGAACCCATCGGTTCTCTAAATCGTTTCTTTGTCGCACCGCTAGGGTATGGAACTGTCTTCCGGCGAGTGTGTTTCCCGAATCCTTTAACTTGGGTGTCTTCAAACGTCGTTTTAACAGGATAGACAGCCTATAAACAGTCCGCAACAGTCCCAACAGTCCGCTGGTATGGCACCAAACTGAGCGTGGTTTCGCGAGGAGAGGTGTTTTTGGCTCTGTCCACTGCACAGCCACCCATTTTGGTTTACATAGAAACAAAAACAAACAAAAAAGACACAACTAGTAAACGTGTGCCAAATGAAATAAAGGTAAAAGGAAACACACAACATATCTGTGCAGTTGGACATTGTAAAGGCAGTTTTAACAGAAGGTAGACATTTAAACGCTAGAAACTCACAAATAACAATCGAGCGCTCACCAAACAACAAGCGAACAGGAATGACAGTTAGAACAGGCTTCGTTGGTTCCACATTTGTCAACTACTCCCAGAAGTTGTGTACGAGATATGTATAGCTTCTGTTGAAAAGTATTCGTCAATGCAGTTTTTCGTTTGTATTGGAAGGATATACGAATACGATGAAGTTTCCAGTTTAAGCTAAACAATCTCTCTTTATATATATTATATATAACTTTCCTGTCCAAATGTCTGCACTACCCCTGCCATATGTCTTCCTCACTTACTGTCATGCATCACATCACCCAAAGGTTGACTGGAAGATATCACTTAAAGCACAGAATACTTAATAGGTACTTGCTTAAAATGACAAGTCAAGCTAAACAATTAGATTAGGGCCAAAAATAGGGGTGTGGGCACCTAGTAAACGTGGTAATAAAGACGTCTGTGGGCACAGAATCACTTTCTGCCATACTAGTGTGGCGGTTAGGAATTCTAATCCTAGTAGGTGTATGCTGTTTTGGAACTGTGGGGTTACATTATTTGTAAATGCTAGAACTCTGTTTCACCGTTTTAGAGCCGCACTACTAATATTGCTGTTCCTTTCATACACTGAACAATTTGAGCAATTTTTGTTTTTTATAGAAAGCGCGACATGTGGCGCCGTGCCACCCATAAGGTGTCTAACGACGCCCATGGACATTATTGTGCAATATTATAATATTAAGTTAAGTTATACTTGTTGCGAATTCCAATTAGTGATTGTATCACAGAACCGATGCATATTTTATTCTAACGGTTACTCATCTTTACGATTATACCGGAAGCTCCCAGCGACACGGCCGAGTTGTGCTCCCCCTGCCCAGCCCCTCCCGACCGCTGCGGAGGCGGCGGCGCACCGGCGCGGCGCTCTTTTACAGTCCGCGAGGAGTTTGGAAATAATAAACGTCACACCTTCAATAATTGATGAGGGAAGAGACCGTGGATAGCAGAGGAAATTTAAATAAGGGAGAATCGTTCGCGTTCACAACAGCCGCTATTACCGAGATTCATAGCCGTTATTTCAGGGGGAGGCTAGCCCTGGTAATATTAAAGCCCTTCATTTTCGCTTAAGCTCTGTGTTCTAGCCGAGGAGAAATATTACCAGCGGTTTGAACAGAAGGTAGGCAAGGGGTACAAATATTCAAGATCGATTGATGCGATAGAAGGCTGAGCTGTTAGGCAGCAGGGCAACAAACAAGCGAGGAGTCGCCTAGTAAGTTGTCTAGCTCTCATACGAAAGAGCTGAGGTTCGAAACCCAACTGACAGATTTTTCGAATAAGAAGAAAGGGCACAATGCCCAAGAGGTGTTGGTCGACTGGAAAAAGTAAGTACACTACCATAAATTCGCCTTCTCCGTTGCAGTAGTGTAATACAAATAAACGTTAGATAAATTATGAATAAACAATTCTTCTGCAGCGGTGGCCAAGGTCATAATATTTAAGAGAATATATTTCTATAAGCAGTGCTTCCAAACAGAAATGAACCCAACCCCTGAACTAAAAAGTTAATTTAAAAATTTTAAAAAACCCCCGAACCTTAAAAAGTCAAAAATGTGTAATTAAACTTTTATTTCAAGATTTAAAAAAAAAACTGTATGCCAACCGGTTCACTTTGTAAGATAATAAATTTTATGACTACTTAATTACTTGATTACTTGATTACTTGATTACTAGCTACTTAGCTAACAACCATCCCGATTAAACCAGCTTTCTAATGAAAGAACCCGCATCCAAATCGGTCCATCCGTTTGGGAGCTACCATGCCACAGACAGAACATCCTTACACACATACACACACACATTAAACTTATAACACCCCTATTTTTGCGTCGGGGGTTAAAAAGGACTCACTATGAATACCGGCGGCGCAGCGTCGTCGGTCCGCGGAGGGCGGAGCGGAGCGGAGGCGTAGACGCGAGATTCATCACGTGCCCTTTTCATTCTATCTGAAGATGTTTGATCGTTCAATGTTTGTTCGCTCCCTGCTGCTCTATTCGTAATTGAATTATATTTTTCAATAGCGAGCTCCAGATGAAATGAAAAATGGCTTTCGTCGATCGCGTCGCCGACGTTGAACCATCTGTAGCCTCTTCACTTTACTTCAATAGAGCGCGAGGGCGCGGCGGATCAGAGGCGGACAGCGCGGCGCGGCGCTGGCGGGGGCGGGGGCAGGCATTCTTCGAAATTCGTTCGAAGAATGAGATATGTAGGTAATATCTTCTCTTAGAAAGAATTAAGATATTGACTTTTCTCTATGTATCGATTTCATTTTCCGGTGAACTTTCTCTTTTTATTACGATTTTATGATTAGAAGAAGGCAAAGGCGGATGTAGCAAGGTCAGCCTCGATAGCTCAGTGGTGCAGACAGTTGACTGTCGACAACGCTGGGCCGGTCAGTACTTGGATGGGTGACCGCTCGACCGTTGGATTGGAGGCTGACCGTGGTTCGGATTCCACGTAAAACTGAAGGTCCCTTGCCTTCTACCATTACTAGGTGGTAGGGTGCAACCCGCCCGGGTTAGTACCACCGCACTGAATGAAACGTCGTCGGTCAAAACGGCTATGTAAATAGTTTGTGTTTTCAGTACAGTCCAGTTTAGCCGGCACGACCTAAGGGAAGTACTGACATGGCACCTAGTTCACCCGGTGTTATGGGCTGACATCATGGATGTTGTAGGTGAAGTAGCCAACCGTGTCAGTTTCCATAAAAAAAAAATTGGATTATTGTTGTCAAGAATTCCAAAATATATTTAAAGGTATCAGTCGAATGAAAAGAATGCCGAAAAATCTCTTTGTAACTAATGTTTATGTGTACACATAGCGCTTAATTTTTAATGATCCAGCCGCGTCTATCGCCCAGAAAACAGATCCTTTACATTTTTATTCCGCTTAATGAAATCGCGTAAATGCGTAGCAATTAACTGAGTAGGTAGGTACTGTTGCTTTGTTTGCATAACATATATTTACGAACGCTTTGCTATATCTTCAATTAGCCCGACTCTCACGCTTGGGAATTAATTAATATTGATCTGTGAGGTTCCCTTAGTTCTCTTCTAAATGTTTGCGTTCAAGAGTTCCAACATTTTGCGCTAGTGCGGTACAAAATGCACTGGCGGCGGCGGCGGCGGCGGCGATAGTTGGAAATGGTGTGGTACTGTAATGAGATTGTGTGCCTCCGCCGGGCCACTGCATCGCCAGAGCACACGACACAGGTGCGCGGAGCTGCTGACCGCCGCCCCCGCCCCGCCCCCGCCGCCCCCGAGGGACTACACGATAGTCCGCAGGCTCCTAGCAGGCGACAGGACACTGCGGAATAAACCAGGTTTCGCCTTCCATCATTGTACGTGAGAATATGGCGTCACCGCTTTACTCCTACCGTACTGAAACACAATTAAGTAAATTCCTACAATGTAGACACGGGTAACATTGTGTGAATACTCGTAGGTAATGTTACGAGACTTGAGAATTTTTATATTTTTACAATAATTAATTGTAAAGTAGAGGCCATTGATATTATAACCCTATAACTATAATAACTATAGCAACACAGTGTTGTAAAAAAAAACTTGATATATTTATAAACATGTTTAAGATTTATTTAATTGTTAATCCTGCCAATGAATGAAGAATAAATGGACGAAATTCCATTCGTTTATAAAACCCACCATAATAAAAAATACCAGTTCCTCCCCCAAGGCGTCTGCGTATTGGTGAAAGATGTCCTCCATCTATACAACTTTTATTGCATTTGTGTATTTTTTAAACATATAATTATCATCAATCAATCAATCAATCAATCAATATCAATACTAATAATAAATCTGTAAGGGATGGTCATGGAGTAAGTTACTTTGTTTTAGGAAATATTGAGTTTGTAGCCTCTATGTATGATACTAATGCTAAATTGACGATTTTTAGAAATCTTTTCTGTATGTATGTATGTATGTATGTTCCTCCATAACTCTTAAAGCCATAATCCGAATTTGATGAAACTTAGTACAAGCCCATTTTACTATACGGGACACAGGATAGGCTTACTAAAATTCACTTCCGGCTACGCTAAGATGTGGCTCTCATACAAATCGAATTGTTCCAAGCGCCGAAATAATGGGCGGCGCGGCGCGGCGGGGGTTAGTAGCGCGTCTCGCGGAGACTGGCAGCCCGGCGGCGGCGAAGGCGCGGGACGCGGCGCGGGGAGCGGTCTGGCGGAGCGCGGTGTGTGTGTGTATGCATTGTCTCGGCAGAGTTTCTTATATTTTAATTCGATTCATAATATTATGTAGGTTAACTTCGTTAGGTATCTATTTGATTAATTTTAGGTGCAAACCTATGTAAAAGTGTTATTGCGAGTCGATGTTAGCGGATATTTATTTAACTGAAGTTCCTATTTGATTTAAGTTAATTGATCGTATGTTTATTATATTGTACGTAGTGTAGTATGCGCGGTATATTAGCGAAGAGATTCTTATTTTTACCCGATTACGGCGAAGCGAAAAGGAGAGTTATGTTTTTGACCGGTATGTATGTATGTATGTATGTATGTTCAACTGTTCCCTCATATTATCTTCGAAACTACTTATCATAATTTGACAAATGAGGTATCGTTGGATGCTTCTTAACCGTACGCTGGTCGTCAAGACGCATCCAACGTCTATAGGCTATAGGATATGGCGCCCTCTAGAGGACATAAGTAATGATAAAAAATTGCCCGCGGCTTCGCTCGCGTGAATTTCGTATTTCAAAGGAAGAAAGTAAGTAACTAAGAGCGAGCTGGGTTCAGGTAAACGATAAACCGTCTCGAAGAAAGTGAGTAACTTTTTGAGGCTGAAGGCGAAGTTGCGTTCAGGAAGACGATAAACCTTCTCGAAGACAGTAAGTAACTATGGGCGAGGCCGAAGGCCGAGCTGCGTTCAGGAAGAGGATAAACCATCTTTAAGAAAGTAAGTAACAAAGGGCGAGGCCGAAGGCCGAGCTGCGTTCAGGATGAGGGTAAACTTTTCGAAGAAAGTAAGTAATTATGGGCGAGGCCGAAGGCCGAGCTGCGTTCAGGATGAGGGTAAACTTTTCGAAGAAAGTAAGTAACAGAGGGCGAGGCTGATGGCGGAGCTGCGTTCAGGAAAACGATAAACCTTCTCGAAGACAGTAAGTAACTATGGGCGAGGCCGAAGGCCGAGCTGCGTTCAGGAAGAGGATAACCTTTTCGAAGAAAGTAAATAACTATGGGCGAGGCCGAAGGCCGAGCTGCATTCAGCATGCGGGTAAACTTTTCGAAGAAAGTAAGTAACAGAGGGCGAGGCCGAAGGCCGAGCTGCGTTCAGGAAAACGATAAACCTTCTCGAAGACAGTAAGTAACTATGGGCGAGGCCGAAGGCCGAGCTGCGTTCAGGAAGAGGATGACCTGTTCGAAGAAAGTAAGTAACAGAGGGCGAGGCCGAAGGCCGAGCTTCGTTCAGGAAGACGATAAACCTTTTCGAAGACAGTAAGTAACTATAGGCGAGGCCGAAGGCCGAGCTGCGTTCAGGAAGACGATAAATTCTCGAAGACAGTAAGTAACTATGGGCAAGGCCGAAGGCCGAGATGTCTTTAGGAAGAGGATAAACCTTTTCGAAGAAAGTAAGTAACAGAGAAGTTACTTTCTTCGAGAAGATTTATTGTCTTCCTGAACGCAGCTCGGCCTTCGGACTCGCCCTCGGTTACTTACATTCTTCGAAAAGGTTATCCTCTTTCTGAACGCAGCTCGGCCTTCGGCCTCGCCTATAGTTATTTACTGTCTTCGAAAAGGTTTATCGTCTTCCTGAACGAAGCTCGGCCTTCGGCCTCGCCCTCTGTTACTTACATTCTTCGAAAAGGTTATCCTCTTCCTGAACGCAGCTCGGCCTTCGGCCTCGCCCTCTGTTACTTACTTTCTTCGAAAAGTTTACCCTCATCCTGAACGAAGCTCGGCCTTCGGCCTCGCCCATAGTTACTTACTTTCTTCGAAAAGGTTATCCTCTTCCTGAACGCAGCTCGGCCTTCGGCCTCGCCCTTTGTTACTTACTTTCTTATAGATGGTTTGTCCTCTTCCTGAACGCAGCTCGGCCTTCGGCCTCGCCCATAGTTACTTACTGTCTTCGAGAAGGTTTATCGTCTTCCTGAACGCAACTCCGCCTTCGGCCTCAAAAAGTTACTCACTTTCTTCGAGACGGTTTATCGTTTACCTGAACCCAGCTCGCCCTTAGTTACTTACTTTCTTCCTTTGAAATACAAATTTCACGCGAGCGAAGCCGCGGGCAAAAGCTAGTAAGTAATAAACTTTGAGGAAGGCGAAGTCTAAAAACATTAAAATAAAATTTTAATATAACCCGACGATGAAAAGCGAAGAAAACAATGCAGGTTGATCTTAACAGTATAAAATGTTGTAGTTGATGGGCTCTAATTCGTCTAAACGTCCGATCAAATCGCCTTGTTTTCTTGTTCTTCGTTTTTCCTAGTCGGGGTTTATAATTTTTTTGTTATTTTTTATTTAATTATTTTTGTTTGCACCCATAAAATGTATATTTTTAAATCTTCGTTTCAAGCTCTAGGTCTAGATTCTAGAAAATGATACCCCACTCTATGAGTTTTGGAAAAATTTTGTTTTTACAATTGGACAATATTATTCTGACTGGCGGCCGTCATTTTGAATTTGCTAAAAAATTTAGACAAACCGGATGACACGAGAATTGTCAGAATCATCAAAGTTACAGTCATCCTAACACACATACATACATAAAAACATCAGGCTAAAAACATCACCGTCATTTTGGCTTCGTCATATTCGGGTAAAAAGCAGCCCATTCAGGATTCAGTTAAAAAAAAAACATTTGTTTTTTGTGAATTTAATTCAAGTGTAACAGAGAGAGACATAGTTGTAATTTAATATTTGTGTACACGTTTGTTTCACGTGCTCGTCAGGTTGATTCCGCTGCTGGATATTTACCTCTATGGCAATAGGATATCGTGTGGTAAATGCGCGAGTCGTCCGCACCGAGCGCATTCTGGCGAATACTATAAGCGGATCGAGTATTCAAAACACGCTGCCTTCAAATCGACAATTCTGCCGCGGGCAATCGCAACTTGCATCCCTCTATGCTGCGAGTATTCCTGGAACACGAATATTGATGCTGTTTGCATAAAGCGTAATGTAAGCTTGCTATATATACATACATATAACTTGTGTAGCGCAGGAAGAATAACATTTTGGTGTTGATATACTTACATAATATGCGGGCATCCAAGCAGTGAATACATGACATTATATACCTAATATAGGATAATATCCTATATTATGTATACATATAATGCCATGTACATTATTAACCCTTGCAACCCCACTTGCCGCCCCTAAGCGCATTGTCAACCGATCACTCGAGATTGGCACACAGATTTAATACACTATAATATATCTTGTTTTTCTAGGTGTACATCAGTGATGTCCGACTGGTTTCGCCTTAAGACCCTGTCAACCCATATTCACCCGTACTCTTCTTTCAAGGCGCCGCCGCCGCTTTCGCTGGTTGGAATAGGATGCAACTAAATCAATCAATTTTAGCGCAAGCGAGAATTAGGTTTTTATTTTTTTATTCCAAAACTACGGATCGAAGCAAAAAAGTAAAAGGCTGCGGATTTAGATGTACATATATTCAACAAATACAACATACTTTTTCCAAAGCCTTGATTAGGTCACGTTGCCTTAAATAGTTTTTATAACTAAATTCAGAGGCATGTTCATGATTTTTTTCTATCGAGCGAAGTTAGTTAATCAAATCGTGTTTTCAGAAAGCTATCGATCTGCGCTGATAGATGAAGTATTACATATATTAAAACTGAACCTGTCAGGTGAGTAATATTGGTGGTAAACTTTTTGAAATGCTAGTCAGACGCAGCCTCACGTCACCTTAAGACCTACTTCCACATTTCTGTCAAGCCCAGCGGGCACCTTCAAGTAGTGATAGTACCTATGTGTGACGTTTACCTGTAAATTTTAATAGGATTCCTGGTTATTTTGGTTTCCAGACAAATTTACAAAAAGTGTATAAAATCCATATAACAGCATGACAGCATTAGGCAATTTTTAACATCTTCAGGAGTCAACGTATTTTTAAATGTATTTTTTATAATTTTTTCTCGCGGTATTATTTCAATCTATATGTTTATTAGAACGTATATGTGTGCGAGCGCCTAAAAATAAGGCCGCGTGCTACCGGGGGTCCGCCTTTTCCTAGTGTCAACACTTCTATGTATTAAATTTCAAATAAAAAAAATTGGCCTAAAAATTCATGATGCTACAATGAAGGAAAACCTCCACGCGAGTAAGGAAACTTATTAGATACAAGCAATACGAAAATGGTCTTTAACTCTCGTCCTCAAACGCAAGAGGGTCCAGAATACCTAGTGCTTAGAATTTAATTTATACTGACGCTTTAGGTACTAAGCTATCGCTTTGCAGTTTTTCTATCGGCGCGGTGGCGAAATTGGTAACGTGCTGGCGGTTCGTACCAGATTTCCAGTTTCGAATTATGTTCTGAACGTAAATACATTCCGACCATAATTCTTAATTATAAATGTACATGGTAAAATAAGATATATTTTCGAATTTGCTTAGCTTCTAACTAAAACGCAGCTTTTTAAGTAGCAAATTTTGATCTTAACATACATACTTATTTGTTTATGCATAACTTAATGTAAAATTCATTTTAAAACATTCAATTTCTTGTATAATTTCGGATAGGGTTAAGTATATCGCTCTTGGTTAACGTAACCACCTGACTGCAAAATGTCAGCCTCCTTCATATTTCTCGAAATACAAATCTGGACGGACAACGAACAATTAGAATACAAAGTTAGCACACTTCAGGCAAAAGTCCATGAATATTTTCTCTATTATCAAAACAAAGTGGAATTTTTGAGAAATGGCGGAGGAGGTGCCCGCCCGTCGAGTTGACGCCGGAGGAGGTGCCAGTATGGCTTGAAGGCGGACTAATGTCTCAGAGGAAAGGGCATTTATCCGCAATATGAAGATCTAGCACTGCAGGAGTACGGTAAGAGCCGAGCAGCTATAAGTGCCATCGTCGGCGAAAGCGTCGCAACGCGGGCGCCGCTGCCGCCGTCCCTAAGCGTCTCCGACCAGCCTACATAGTGACGTGATCATACAGAACCATACTATGTCCTTGCCTTTACGATCACATTTATGTGAAAACTCGACGGCACTTTGATAGCCAACAAGAAGCTTATACGAGTACGCTCTCACAGGCAGTAACATTACTTATAGGTAACTTGTAATTTAATTATTTTTGGTTTACTTCCACTTACTGAACGACCGTATACATACATTCTACGCAGGTGCAAGTAAATGGAATGGAAATCTGGAATGAAAGTATACCCGGCTCCTATGTTCCGCTATCTAAGGATCTTTTCTCCCAGTCGTTCTCCCGCTTGTGTCGTTCTCGCGTAACAATATTTTGAAATGCATATGAGACTCTAAAATAAAGGCGCTTCTACACACGCTCACTGTTAACCAGATAAATGATAATAAATAAGGCAATTTTACCCGTTATATTTTAATTTACTTTCAGTTTTGTTGAAGTTATGCTATCGTAGCTCTTCAAAAACATCGACATCCAATCCGCGGTTACTTTTCTTCTCCCTAATGTAAACGTCTTTTTGAAGTAGAAAGACGGCGTATCTCCCAATATCTTAAATCAGGCATCCACCAGCCGTCTTTCCGCTGCCCGTCCAATATGTCAGTGCGCTCTCGCGCGCTCAACCCCCCTTCCCGCCTAAGCGCATTGTCAACCGTTCAATGGAGATTGGCACACAGATTGAATACACGATAAGAAAGAGCTAATACTACTCGAATGGCCTCCGTTGTGCGCTCGGAGATCCGAGGTGTACGGATGCAGCTAGGCGCAGCTCAATGGCGAAACGACTCGGCTATACCGCCCCGATTCGCGCTTTAAGAAGAGTCTTGAATAGTTAAGTAAAAGTGCGAGCCAATTTTCTATTGACAACTAAAAGAAGCTTTTTGAAAGTTCATTTTCTTTAGTAGACTCTAGGAAGCTCGGAACATTTTCAAATCAATTAGCCATTCACTATGAAAGTGGGTCTCTCTCTCTCTCTTCCCCGTGTCAATTATCTGCCACAGCTTCATCTCTATTGGTCTACTGTATGGACTTGTCTCCCTTGGTCACGCCACACGTGCTCGTAATCCACAGCGGCAGAGCGTTAAAGAAGATTATCGCTAATTTTGCTATAATCGCTAATACTGACTTCGCTCATGGAGGGCAGCAAAAAGCTTTCTAAGCCCCTCCATTGAAAGGCGACCGGAAACCTCGGCGGGTTTTGTAAATGGTCGGTTCTTCTCCCAACGGACTGTGATTGCTTCACAAGTAAGTGTGCTTATTTTTAATTAACCCCCGACGAAAAAGAGGGGTGTTATAAGTATAACGTGTGTGCGTATGTGTGCGTCTGTCTGTGGCAACGTAGATCCGAAACGGATGGACCGATTTGGATACGGTTTGTAATCAAATAATCAAGTAATAAGTAATCAAAAGATTCATTATCTTAAAAAGTGGACCGATTTGAATGCGGTTTTTTTTTAATCTTGAAAAAAAAATTAAATTACAAATTTAAAAAACCCCGACCCTTAAGAAGTCAAAAGTAATTTTCGTTTACATACAGAGTCGGGGGACCGCTAAGTAAATAAAATACCCGCGCAGCTCTGAGTTTTTATATTTTATTTAATTAGCGGAATTATTTTTGACTTTTTAAGGGTCGGGGGTTTTTTAAATTATTAATTTGACTTTTCACAAATGTATTTTTTTTTATAGAAAGCGCGACATGTGGCGCCCAAACACCCATACTGTGTCTAACGACGCCCATGGACATTTGGTCGTACGCGGAGGATGTGAATGTATCTATGTATGTATGTATGTTGTATGCTGAAACAAAACTATTAAAATGTGGTTAAGTACAGGTACAAGTATGAAGTCCGCGACGACGACGTCTAGTCCAGTCAAGTCGGCGGGAAGCAGTAAAGCCTCCACAACTCGCCGTTTTCCGTCGATAAAAATTAATCATAGGGCACTTACGAGTAATAGGGGCAACCATAAAAACTGCCCTCCATCGGCTACGTTGCTCAAGTATGAAATATTGTGCGGTTTCAGCCAAGTATTGCCGTAGAAATTGCGAGCGGTCAGTTTAAAACATGTAACAGAATTGGAATACGACATTTCGGAAGGAGAATTGAAGATATTTCACATGGATACTCGTCTTACCTACTCTACCCGTGTATTAAATCATGAATATAAAGAGAGTGCATGCTTAGTACTAACATATGAAAATAAATATATCTACTCATGTATGTTTGTAATTTCGGAGAATCTTTGAAAGAGGTCAACCAACTCTTCTCCAAATGAATTTCCAATCCATTAATTTGGGATGGTTTGTAAAATATGTAGGTAGCTATAATGCAACCAGTGTACTAAGTAATAAAACACTATAAAATGTGTTTATCAAACCTTACATGATTGGCTGCATCACCTACAACATCCGTGATGCCAACCCATAACACCTCGGTGAGTTAGGTGGCATGTCAGTCCCTTTGGACGGAAATCGACCGACCTTACATTCAGTACGGTGGTATCAGTCTGGTCGCGTAAAACCCTACTACGTAGTCGCTATTTAGTCCATTGATGTTATTTTTGTCTATATAAAATTTATTAAATGAACAACAAGAAATCAAATGTAATATAAGGAATGACGGATTGTATTTCACTTATCCGGTCCGGAAACATTAACGTTAACGAGAGATAACGAAGAATTCGTATATTCACGTGGTTTCATTTCATCCGCTCGTAAATTCAGATGTACGCTTTAAGGGCAGTATAACTTTTTCACGAGTCCGTTTATAGTTGCATTTCGCTCTCAAAATATAAACGACTTTGCGAAAACATCGGGGCGTATACTTTGTTGGCACGTCTCTGTTTATAAAATGTGGTTTTAAAATCCGCCAATCTCGTTCGTGTTTAATATTTTATAGAAGGCACCATACACGTATACATATCTTAAATAATTAAATAAATGCAACAACAATTATTTCACAAACATTTGTTTTAAAATTGTCATTATCATAGAAATATTTTTATACGGATTACTCAACGAGGACACAGGGGCTCGCTCGAAGAGGATTCAGAAGCTCGAGTCGAAAGGTCGCGGGAACGCGAAGAATAAACCGCGAGTAAGCCGTTTAAAATATTTCTATCATTAATTTTGTCATAATGTAGCATTCACATTATTTGTGGAATATTTCTTGTAAAGGCATGGCTTAGCATCTATTTACTATTATTTACTTCATTCAAATTTAAAAAATCTGGAAGAATGTTTGTATTTTCATGAATTCGTTTAAAAATAAGCCGATTTTTAAGATTTTTAAGTACTTTAAAATCTTACATGCCTATTTGTGATTATCATTGACATAATTTTCACCTAATTTAAAATTATCACACTTACTGGATCGAATGCTTAATTTGATGCACTACAGCCTTTCCGCAGGTCATGCTATTACATCAACAAAATAGAACGAGAAGTAGCCAAACTTCAGGCTCTGTGAAGAGAAATGTTCTCGCGAACGAGTCTGGCAGGATATCCCGCCCGCCCGTCCGCCCCCACTCCAAGCCTACAGTCACTTCGCGCCCCGTTGTGCTTACTCCTCGCAGGACGATCAACTATTACGCAACATGCAACATCAAACGTAAAATGAGAAGGTGTTGGACTATCGTTGAATAATTACTAATACAAGTGCCTGCATATACTCGGTGCAGATACTTCTGTTTTCAGGAAAAAAAAAATTGTAAAGCCCGACTACGAAAAGCTACGGAAATAACAAGAAAAGTTGATCAAAAATGCCTACTTGAATCCTTCTACACGCCCGACTACAGAATTTTTTATCAACTTCGATTAATGATTCTTATGTTATTTCCTTCGTTTTTCGTAGTCGGGTTTTTTAAAATTTTTATTTAAATTTTTATTTAAAACCTTTTAGTTTTCAACCATTAAAGTTTGTTTATTTTAAAATCGCCTTTTCTTAACAACGACCACTCTTTTTTTTTTTTTTATGGAAACTGACACGGTTGGCTACATCACCTACAACGTCCGTGATGTCAGCCCATAACACCGGGTGAACTAGGTGCCATGTCAGTGCTTCCCCCTTTGATCGTGCCGGCTACACTGAACTGGTCGGAAAACACAAACTATTTACATAGCCGCTTAGACCGACACGTTTCATTCAGTGCGGTGGATTCAATCCGGGCGGGTTAAACCCTACCACCAAGTAAGATTAGGAGGGAAGGGACCTACAGTTTTACGAGGAATCCGAACCTCGGGCAGCCTCCAACGGTCAGCGGTCACCCATCCAAGTACTGACCGCACCCAGCGTTGCTTAACATTCAATAGCGAGAGTTGACTGTCTGCACCACTGAGCTATCGAGGCTGACAAAAACTCGATGGAATTTGAAGAGGGTAAAATTTGTAAATACTTAAGTCATCACAACTTGTACTAAGTATATGCTTTTTAGGGTTCCGTATTAGGTACGGGACCCTATTACTAAGCCTACGCCGTCTGTCTGTCTGTCTGTCTGTCTGTCTGTCTGTCTGTCTGTCTGTCTGTCTGTCTGTCTGTCTGTCCGTCCGTCCGTCCGTCTGTCCGAGGACTGTATCTCTTGAACCGTAATAGGTAGCCCGTTGAAATTTTCACAAAAAATGTGTTATTATGGCCGATATAACAACAAATAATAAAAATAAGAAAAAGTAAAAAATTCACGGGGGTTCCCATAGAAGAAATCAAAAAGTGTATGCGCGCGCGCCATCTACCGAATAGATTATGAAGCATGACATTAACTAATATAAAGCATTTCATAACACACCATCTAGATGGCGTGAGTAGCGCTAGCCGTGACATGCATGACGATACGGGAACCTCGGTGCGCGAGTTCGACTCGCACTTAGCCGGTTTTTAGATAACTTCATAAAAAGGAGGAGATTCTCGATTCCAGCAGTATGTAGTTTTATAAATAAAAATAATTGTCACGTAAATGCTGCACAGCCTCTGCGTGGCCATATAGCAGCGGCTGTGTGCGGGGGCGGTGCGGGAGCGGGTGGGGGCGGAACCGATGGTTCGGGGGCGGAGGGGTGCAACATACAGTGCTGAGCCGCTGACAGACTAACAGGCAGACTGCATGAAAGGCGACACCGGAAGAGCAACAGAATCTTCATCTCTATGCTATACTAACGGGAACCAGTCAAATAATACTGGAATTGAAACACAGGGATCGCCTACATTTTATATATTTTTTAAATTATATGTATTATTTTAGATGTTTAGAATTACTTGTTTTAATACATACCTATCTATATTTAATTGGATAATCCCTGATTTGCATAGCTCACGAAAGAGAGCCGTGTATTGTACAACCACCCAGACAATTATGTTAGATATACTGATTTACCAAAGAAAGCACTATAAAAATGGTACAAATACGCAATAAATATTTTTTTATTTTATTTCAAATAAAACTTCTTTAGCTCCTGCTAGCGTCGCTGGCTACGAAACCCTAATAAAATATCGTTCTTATGTGTACGTTGAAATTGTGGAGTAACAAAATATAACCAACTAGCTTTTGCCCGCAGCTTCGCTCGCATAGCCTATGTCCATGCTGAAGGTCCATTCTAAATATTGGACAAACATTTTTTTTAAATCGAATGAGTATTTTTTTAGGAGATTACCTCCTACATCCAAACTTACAAACTTTACCTCTTTATAATATTAGTGTAGATTAATTAATTTTAAATTTTTCCGTACACTATTTTTCTTATTACCCGCCCTGAGTGTGTTCTGAAAAGCGCGCTGGCCGAGTGCGTCCGTGGCCGTTTTCATTAATTATTTCAAGTTTTTATAATTGCTCAACTGGCCGAACCTATGCAAATGTGCCACGACCTACGTCCAGCCAGTAAGAACATTCCCCTGCCGGAGAAACGGGTGGTGCCCGCAATTTTCCACGCGGCAACGCGACGTCCGTCCCTACCTGATCAAATGCTATTTTAGCGTATTTTCATAAATATTGTAGCGATTGTTTGTAATATCGCGGTTCTCGCATTTTGGAGTTGTAACTTCAAATTTTCAAATTTCAAATTTATTATTAAGAAACACACATTACAAAACAGGGATACAACAACAGTATAACGCAATACAAAATGACACATAAACAATAGACATATAAACATTATTGTAAACCATTTTCTCCTTGAACTGAACTTAAATGATGTAATAGCATGACCTGCTGAAAGGCTGTAGTGCATCAAATTAAGCATTCGATCCATTGATTTTATAACCCTGTAAAATCAATGATTCGATCCAATAAGGGTGATACTTGACTTGTTGAGTTTTATAATTTAAAATCATTGGTTAGTATTTCTCACTTGACTGAAGACGCCACCGACATCGGGGCGAAATATTTCATCAATAAATGTGTTTTTTTATTATTATTAATAAAATATGTGTTTTACATAAAAATAAAGCAACAAAAAGTTGTTAGCATTTAATTAAAAAATATATATATTTATAAAGTGGTTAGTACGAGGAAATAGATCCTGTTTTCTCTATAATTTGACTTGGCCATCTTGGCGAGCGAGTATCCTTTCAATTTTTCTATTCGCACTCAATCTTGTGCTGGATCGTAATTCGTATCGACCGTTCTCTTCAAAGAAAGTCGCATCAGCCTGGATGATCTTGAATAAATCACGCGGAATGTATGGGCGGGTGCGGACACGGCCCGAGACTGCCGCTGTGCCGAGACGCGGGATGCGGTTTTTGTGTCCGCCACTGGTCCGGCCATTCATCACACACCCGTCGCATCGGCGGCGCGCCGCTACCGCCGCGCGCGCCGCCGCAGCGGCGTATGCGGTAATGAGCCGAGGCATGCCGCATCATATCATACCCAAGGATCACATGGAAGCATGGAACAATTTGTAAGCTTCCCGGCCAGTATTGTGGGAAAGAAAGAAATAATCTAATAAAAACCGGCCAAGTGCGAGTCGAGCTCGCGCACCGAGCATTGCGCATCGCCATGTCATGGTCAGCGCCACTCACGCCATCTATGGCGGGTTTATGAAATGCTTCATATTAGTTAGTTAAAATTCATGTTTCAATTCTTTTTGGTAGATGGCGCGCGTGAATACACTTTTTAGTTTCTTCTATGGGAACACCCGTGAATTTTGTACTTTTACTTATTTTTATTATTTCTTGTTTTATTGACCATTAACATATATTCTGTGAAAATTTCAACGGACTATCTATTACGATTCTAGAGATACAGCCCTCGGACAGACGGACAGACGGACGGAAAGACAAACAGACAGACAGACGGCGTAGGCTTAGTAATAGGGTCCCGTATCGGATACGGAACCGTAAAAAAGTTAAATAATCTCCAGTATAAAACAATGTACATGAAGTAAAATGTTTTGCGGTTTATAATCATAAATATTTCGTCGTTACCCTTTCAATTTTCAACACGGTGCGGGAACATCACCTGCGACAGATCGACTTCAACTTTCTTGAACTTCGCGGCTTCCGTTTCATAATTTTATATTTGTTTAGTGCCTGTTGTTGGTGTGTTTTGTAACACACGAACAACAGGCTGTCTTTGTCATAACATTGTTATACTAGATTACAGCCTTATAGGAAAACTTACAACACGCTCATTGGATATCCTTCGTTCCATCCATCTCAAAAGCTTCTTGAAGTTCTGAAAAGTTTCTCTGAAATAAATTATTTTTCGATTTCTTATCGAAAAAGATAAATTAATAACTTCGTACCTTTCTACAGAATCTTCTTAAAAGTTACAACAACAAGGAGCTTGAATAAATACTGATATTATTAATTTGCAATGCCGCCGTGAGCAGAGAGTAGCTTACCTGCACGAGTTGTGTAGCGAGTGTACTCGGGTCCGGGCGGGCGCACATCACTAAGGTCCCCGCTTGCTTCGTTAGAACGAAACCCTAAACAACGCTACATTTAATGGACTGAAAAGCGAAGCGGTCGGGCGGAAAAGTGCTTGCAGTAAAAAAGGTCTCGCCCCGCCCTTACCCGGCTCGGCTCGCCGCGCCCCGCGCGACCCGCGGTTAATTGTTTAGCGTACTAATAAATCATCCGCCAAGGTGATTATAAAGTTTTTGCGAACCTTTCCGCAACATTATTTCTACGGAGAGTGGAGCGATTAAAGGTAAAAATGATGTCGGCGGCTGCTGTACCGGCATGTAATTAACGAAGTTGCAGAGCGTCGCGACGCCCCGCCGCCGCGCCGGCGCCGGCCCCCGCAGCCGTGTCGCGGAACAATAGGCAGCTCGACACCGCGAGGCGCCGCCTCCGCCGCTAACGAGGCGCGCGGCCGGCGCGTTCAAACCTACATTCTTTCAGAAAGAAATTATAAGGAATTTTCTCTCGTTTATATTGACTTCGTGAAGTCGGGCCTCTTTCCTGTTTAACGACCCCGCCCCGCCGCGCCGCCGCGCCTCCGCGTCCTTCCGGCCTACACTCGACCGAGACGCTACTGGCGACCGACTGTTCCTTAACCCGTTCACCCTCGTGAGTAGTCGTGAGGTGACGCCGACCGCCGCATCCGGAAATACTCTTACTTTAAAATATGTGGCATTCAGTCACATGAAAACGTCGGATTATCCGCTCACGTCTAGTTAAGCGTAAATGATTGCTTCGGTAAGTACTCGTAGCCGGCACCGACTCCAACGGAAAGCAGAGAAATTAAAGAATAACTGAGAATCAAACTAAGAGGATAATCCATCCCGCTTCCGCGCGACCGCCCCCGCCCCGCCCTGCGCCGGCAAATTCTATTCCGCCACTAATTCCCAACTGTCACAACGTTCTCGTACAGAAGTCGCCTGAAAAAGTTCCGTTCGAAAAAGTATTTAAATGACTTTGTCGTAAGTGAGGGAAATTGGGCGGCGCGCTGCTAGCGGTCTGGCCGGAACGTCAATGTGTAATCCGCTTTGCGTGGGTGTCGGGCGGGCGGCACGCGCGGCCGCGGCCGGAGGGCGGGCCCGCCTCCCCCCTCCGCCGCCCCGCGCGCCCAGACCGCTCTGCGTCCAGCAGGTGCACTTTTATGTGTTTTATTTTATTAGCGTATGATTTGTATGAGCTGTAAATCTGTCAATTTGAATCTGTTTTGCCAAGAGTATTTTTTTTTTTAGTTTAAAGTAGTAAATTAGTTCTCTGAGGTTATACATATAATTATACAATAATTTCTGTCTATCGGCCGGTTTCATTGATAAGCTGCAAACGCACATTATTCCGTAGTCAATCAACTGGGTTAGTAATATCGGAGCTGTAATAATGTTTATCCAAAGTTTTGTTCTGTGTCGAAAGTAGGTAGGTATGTATATAAGTATTATCAAAACCTCCTGTCCGGTTGGGCAATAAAGTTTTATGGCTTTGCGCCATGGCGCCGTGCGCAGATTCGCTTCCCTAAGTCATATAACTTTATTGCCCAACCGGACACGAGGTTTTGATAATACATAGTGTCTCTAAAGTGTCTAGTGTTCGAGATATTAATAAAAAAAGCGGCCAAGAGCGAGTCAGGCTCGCACAAATATTGGTTCAGTAATAAAAAAAAAATATGTTTTTCCCCGAAAATATTACATTTTCGAAAAAATCTGCAGTTTTCCTGTAATCTGTCTGCTTAATATCTACTAACCCTATGACATTCAAAATTTCAGCTGCTTCGGAGACATAGGAGAACAGGGGGGAACTGTAATTTGTTGCACATTTTTAGCTATATCATTAAGACTTGAAAATTTTTTTTTTTTTAATTTTTAGAATCCTTACAGTTAACTCTTTTAAATAATACCCTACACAATATCTTAGTTTAAACTTTTTTTATTTGTATAAAATTGGGGGTACCCCATATTAATATAAAATACATTTTTGTCTAGTTTTTGACGAGCGATATATGTGCGCATCATCAAGCTCTATCATTATGCAAAATTTAAAACTTCTACGTTACTTAGTTTTCGAGAAACACCTCTGTGACAGACGGACGGACGGATACCCGAGTGATCTTATAATGGTTCCGTTTTTCCTTTTAAGGTACCGAACCATAAATAGCTATAAACCTTTCTAAGTTAAACTGTTGTTAAGTTAAGTTAAATTGTACAATCGACGATGTACTAGAAAATAGTCGAAAATCTGGGGATTTTATCAAACTAACTAAAGTAAAATCATAGTGCTCATTTAGTAGAATTTTTTTTTTGTTGGCACTTGGAAATCAAATCTACCACTCGACTGTCTTCTTCGACCTTTAATACTGCAGTAAGATTGTTTGTTATACTAAATGTAAGTTTATTTGCTATAATAAATGTAAAATTGTTTGTTATACAAAATGTATGTTTGTTTGTTATATTAAATGTAAAATTGTTTGTTATTCTAAATGTAAGTTTGTTTGTTATATTAAATGTAAAATTGTTTGTTATACAAAATGTATGTTTGTTTGTTATATTAAATGTAAAATTGTTTGTTATACAAAATGTATGTTTGTTTGTTATATTAAATGTAAAATTGTTTGTTATACTAAATGTATGTTTGTTTGTTATATTAAATGTAAAATTGTTTGTTATACAAAATGTATGTTTGTTTGTTATATTAAATGTAAAATTGTTTGTTATACTAAATGTAAGTTTGTTTGTTATATTAAATGTAAAATTGTTTGTTATACAAAATGTATGTTTGTTTGTTATATTAAATGTAAAATTGTTTGTTATACAAAATGTATGTTTGTTTGTTATATTAAATGTAAAATTGTTTGTTATACTAAATGTATGTTTGTTTGTTATATTAAATGTAAAATTGTTTGTTATACTAAATGTAAGTTTGTTTGTTATATTAAATGTAAATTTGTTTGTTTTACTAAAATGTAAGTTTGTTTGTTATATTAAATGTAAAATTGTTTGTTATACTAAATGTAAGTTTGTTTGTTATATTAAATGTAAATTTGTTTGTTTTACTAAAATGTAAGTTTGTTTGTTATATTAAATGTAAAATTGTTTGTTATACTAAATGTAACTTTGTTTGTTATATTAAATGTAAATTTAATAAATCGAAATATCTCGTGCCATTTCGACATTAAATTTGATTTCCAAAGAAATATTGCAAAATTATATTTATATTAAATGTAAAATTGTTTGTTATACTAAATGTAAGTTTGTTTGTAATATTAAATGTAAATTTGTTTGTTATACTAAATGTAAGTTTGTTTGTTATATTAAATGTAAAATTGTTTGCTATACTAAATGTAAGTTTGTTTGTTATATTAAATGTAAAATTGTTTGTTATACTAAATCCGCCCTAAGATTATATTTTAATCTGATCAAAACACCAGACTGACCCATAATTATTTTCTATAGCTACATCATCTACTGTACACAATGAACTGTTCTCCCGCGGCATTATGCTATATGCAAACACCCATACATCACCACCCCGAACCACTCGCCAGATTTATCGGGCGTCTCGCACTATAAATAAAACGTATAGAAAAGACGGAATACTTAGAGACAATATAATGAAAATTGCCAACAGCACATGGGGCGTGGATGAAATATTTCCGTATTCATCTCGGTTGGCGGGAAGCGGGGGGGAGCGGTGTCCTGCCTGCGGGGAGGGCGCGGCTGGCTGGACTACCAAACCTTCTAACCGAACCGCGGGGGCGGACGCACGGTCCGTGCAAGGAGATAATAAAAGTGTCATAAACATGATTGCTTTTTATTGTTCGAATAAGGACAATGGGAGCGTAATACAGAACGCGGCGGAGGCGGCGGCGGTGCGGGGCGGCGCGGCGCCGCCGCCGCTGCGCTGTGTCAGTGGCAAATTTTGCAATATTTCTTTGGAAATCAAATTCAATGTCGAAATGGCACGAGACATTTCGATTGGATTTCATCCCTCGCTGTGCGATCAATTCATACATAACCCTCTAGTTGAGCCTTATTAGGGCAGATGAGTGAAAATAAGTTCACTGGAAATTTTATAGATTTTACAGATATAGAAAATTACACTGGACACTGCCTAACGCATGCCGCCCGTATCATCCAGCCTACACAAAGAGCAGTGTCGCTGCCTTGCAAACAATACCGCTGGCAAATTGTCGACATGTTATTCACATAGATTTGAATGAAGTGTTTTAAAATCTGATCCAATCATGAAATCTGGTTGACTGAAACATAAATATAATATGCATAGTATGCGGGTCGGATGCTGGTAGTCTCAACTAAAAGGACATGAAAAACTACTTCGCTGGCGCACGCCGCCGCGCCGGTTTAAAAGCCTCCATTTCATATTCATTTGGTCATCTCCAGAGCCAAATGCAATCTACGCGCTCGCTATCTAAATACTGACTATATAAGTGCGACTGTCATACATACTGTACACACAATTATTTTTGTTTATGAATGGTAGAACTATTGATAATCAATGCAAATTGTTTAGTATAATTCAGTGCCTGAACTACTTGAATTCATAAGGCTTATATATTTTAACTGTTGTCACTATTAAATTCCTTTAGCGCAGTATATTCTGCTATTTTCGATGCTAGCGAACTTTAAATTGACCACTTGCCCAATAATTGCATGCGCGGCCAACTTTACATTGGAAAATTAAAACGTTACCTAAGTAGGTAAGTGCATTGAATTAGCCAAAAAATAAATCAACGTACAATGTAATGTAGTGCCTACCTGTACCTGGATAGTTCACTGATTCACTGGACAATCAAAAGACTGCGCTCACCTGCAGCGGCCGGCGGCGCGGCGCGCCGGCACTAAGGAAGGATTCGATTGCTTATTGGGGCACTCTCTAGAGAGCGGGAAGTTTATCCACTGGATCTATAGAGCGGGAGGCGAGTGGGCGAGCGGGTCGAGAGCCCTCGACAAGCCTGCTCTAATGTAATGGAATCCTCCAGACGTCTGTCTGTCTGTTTATCTTTCCCATTGAGTCCTAACAAAGAAGTTTGTCGCGTGCAGAGCGGGTCCGCTCGTGAAACCCGCTCGCCCGGCCCGGCCACTCGCCCGCGTATTTGTCAAACTGTTGCGAATACTCTCTGAAAAACTACTTTTTCAAAGCTTGCCAATATTCGTATTCTTGGTTCGTTTTTCAACCGTTTCAGCCTTATCTAAAGAGCTTAATTTTAATAATACGACGTCGCATCGCGCCATACCTATGTGTACTCTTTGTGTCACACGTGTGAAATAAAATGATAATGCATTAGGGATTATTTAGTTGAGGTATGATTATATGTAGGTATATGAATAATATATACCCGTATATATGTATGTATACCCGTACATAGTATGTTTCATATACTAAAATAATTAAGTTGATACAAATTACGTATCAAAGTTCGACAGACTCTTAAGGCGGTGACAAACGCCAAATACGCAAAACATGCAAAAAGTGCGACAAAGAAGGTCCAAAACTGACCAATTGACACACATTCAGAAAATAAAAAAAATACCAACCTATATTTTGGTTCCTTACCAACAAAGTGCATTGCTGGTTTTTTTAATAATGAGTAAAAGTAAGTAATAAACATAAAATTAAAAATATATAAAAAAAGCATGAATTTTTGAAAATCTGAGTATGTGTGTATTATTACAATTTTACAATACCACCGATTCAAAGGTCACAAAGCTCTGAGAAAACTCTATTCAATTTTTTTTATTATTTTATCCACGAAAGGAGATAAAAATAAAAAACAAAAAACGCCTACATGAAATTATTGACGTAAGTCTTCAGTCGGAAGGGTAAAATTTTTGCCTTCGTCAATTTAGCAGGCACTTCAATACTAGATACAATTTTAGTTCCGGGCTCGCTTGCTCGCTCCTGCCCTGCTGCGCCCGCGTGTCGGTCGTCATTTCTGTCTTCTGTGTTTGGATCGAATGGAAAAAAGATAGGTGGTTAGGTATATTTGTACCGTGTGGGATGAATTTAAAATAATAGCCCCACTGCATCTCTCCCCGTGCATGTCGTAAAAGGCGACTGAGGGATTTTTTTATGTAAACTGACACAGTTTGCTATATCACCTATAACATCCGTGATGTCAGCCCATAACACCGGGTGAACTTAGGTGCCATGTCAGTGCTTCCCTTTGGTCGTGCCGGCTACACTAAACTGGACGGAAAATACAAACTATTTCGGGATATGACTCCCTTCTTTTTTTCCGTCCAGTTCAGTGAAGCCGGTACGACCGAAGAAAAGCACTGACATAGCACCTACTTCACCAGTTGTTACGAGCTGACATCTCGGATGTTGTATTGTAGGTGATGTTGCCACCGTGTCATTTTCCGTACCAGTATACAGTACGACCGTATCAGTAATATCTCTCTTCTGTGGTATCTATCAGTATACGCTCCGGTACGTAACTTGACGGGGCGTTATATGCATGGCTTTCGTTGGTATAACCACAGAATAACTAATAGGTACTGTGGTATAACCATAGAATACTTATAATACTGGCGTATAGAAGCGACGCTCCGCCTCGAAGCGAGTTTGCTTCCCCCCGCGCCCCGCAGCCCGCGAGCGCTGTCTGGTCGACTTCTGGCGGACGGCTAGTCAGGCTGGCACCGACTGTCGAGAGGAGAGCGAGCGCACCTTCGAGAGGGAGTAGTAGCTACTTACACGTACGCGCGCGGTTCTTTCGCACTCACAGCACAGAACAACGATCGGGCCGGCCGCGCCCGCGCGCGCGGTGGACTTCAAACCTCCTTGTTCGCACTTACTTAGAGATGCAAGGCGCAATTTTGCACAAAAATTTCACTTGAAATTTTGCAGTGAAATTTTGCACTTTCTGCAAAATTACTGTGAAATTTTCATTCTTATGTGAAATAATGAAATTTATGTTACACAAATCAGATATCAATTTGGTTTCTTATTCTTCTTCTTGAGTCAATTTTAATGTCCTACTACTGAGCGCAAGCCTTTCCCATGAACATGGAAGGGAATTGTTATACATTTCCACGTGACAAGCTGGATTGGAAGCGGTGTCCACAACAATTTTATATGTACTGCTGTGCACAGGTTTCCTCACGGTGTTTTCCTTCACCGGAGCGAATCTTAATCATATGAACATTTAAAAAAAGTGGCCGCCATTTTGAACTTTTTAGTTACTGGACCGATTGCTTTCATAGTCGATATCTGGGTGTCTGTGTGGGCTCTGAATACGAATCCGTTGTCAAAATTTAAAAAAAGCGGCTGCCATTTTGAACTTTTTAGTTACTGGACCGATTGCTTTCAAAGTCGATATCTGGGTGTCTGTGTGGGCTCTGAATACGAATCCGTTGTCAAAATTTAAAAAAAGTGGCCGCCATTTTGAACTTTTTAGTTACTGGACCGATTGCTTTCAAAGTCGATATCTGGGTGTCTGTGTGGGCTCTGAATACGAATCCGTTGTCAAAATTTAAAAAAAGTGGCCGCCATTTTGAACTTTTTAGTTACTGGACCGATTGCTTTCAAAGTCGATATCTGGGTGTCTGTGTGGGCTCTGAATACGAATCCGTTGTCAAAATTTAAAAAAAGTGGCCGCCATTTTGAACTTTTTAGTTACTGGACCGATTGCTTTCAAAGTCGATATCTGGGTGTCTGTGTGGGCTCTGAATACGAATCCGTTGTCAAAATTTAAAAAAAGCGGCTGCCATTTTGAACTTTTTAGTTACTGGACCGATTGCTTTCAAAGTCGATATCTGGGTGTCTGTGTGGGCTCTGAATACGAATCCGTTGTCAAAATTTAAAAAAAGTGGCCGCCATTTTGAACTTTTTAGTTACTGGACCGATTGCTTTCAAAGTCGATATCTGGGTGTCTGTGTGGGCTCTGAATACGAATCCGTTGTCAAAATTTAAAAAAAGTGGCCGCCATTTTGAACTTTTTAGTTACTGGACCGATTGCTTTCAAAGTCGATATCTGGGTGTCTGTGTGGACTCTGAATACGAATCCGTTGTCAAAATTTAAAAAAGTGGCCGCCATTTTGAACTTTTTAGTTACTGGACCGATTGCTTTCAAAGTCGATATCTGGGTGTCTGTGTGGACTCTGAATACGAATCCGTTGTCAAAATTTAAAAAAAGCGGCTGCCATTTTGAACTTCTTAGTTACTGGACCGATTGCTTTCAAAATCGATATCTGGGTGTCTGTGTGGGCTCTGAATACGAATCTGTAGTGAACATTTAAAAAAAGTTGCCGCCATTTTGAACTTTTTAATTACTGGACCGATTGATTTCAAAATCGATATCTGGGTGTTTGTGTGGACTCTGAATACAAATATGTAGTGAATATTTAAAAAAAGTTGCCGCCATTTTGACCTTTTTAGTTATTCGACCGATTGCTTTCAAAATCAATATCTGGGTGTCTGTGTGGGCTCTGAATACGAATCCGTTGTCAAAATTTAAAAAAAGTGGCCGCCATTTTGAACTTTTTAGTTACTGGACCGATTGCTTTCAAAGTCGATATCTGGGTGTCTGTGTGGACTCTGAATACGAATCCGTTGTCAAAATTTATAAAAAGTGGCCGCCATTTTGAACTTTTTAGTTACTGGACCGATTGCTTTCAAAGTCGATATCTGGGTGTCTGTGTGGACTCTGAATACGAATCCGTTGTCAAAATTTAAAAAAAGCGGCTGCCATTTTGAACTTTTTAGTTACTGGACCGATTGCTTTCAAAATCGATATCTGGGTGTCTGTGTGGGCTCTGAATACGAATCTGTAGTGAACATTTAAAAAAAGTTGCCGCCATTTTGAACTTTTTAATTACTGGACCGATTGATTTCAAAATCGATATCTGGGTGTTTGTGTGGACTCTGAATACAAATATGTAGTGAATATTTAAAAAAAGTTGCCGCCATTTTGACCTTTTTAGTTATTCGACCGATTGCTTTCAAAATCAATATCTGGGTGTCTGTGTGGGCTCTGAATACGAATCCGTTGTCAAAATAAAAAAAAAACGGCCTCCATTTTGAACTTTTTAGTTACTGGACCGATTGCTTTCAAAATCGATATCTGGGTGTCTGCGTGGGCTCTGAATACGAATCTGTAGTGAACATTAAAAAAAAGGGCCCGCCATTTTGAACTTTTTAGTTACTGGACCGATTGCTTTCAAAATTGATATCTGGGTATCTGTATGGGCTCTGAATACGAATCCGTTTTCAAAATTTAAAAATAGTTGCCGCCATCTTGCACTTTTTAGTTTTGACTACAGATTCATATTTAGAGCCCACACAGACACGCAGATATCTATTTTGAAAGCAATCGGTCCAGTAACTAAAAAGTTTAAAATGGCGGCCACTTAATTTTGACTACAGATTCGTATTCAGAGCACACACAGACACCCAGACATCGATTTTGAAAGCAATTGGTCCAGTAACTGAAAAGTTCAAAATGGCGGCCACTTTTTTTAAATTTTGACTACAGATTCGTATTCAGAGCCTACACAGACACCCAGATATCAATTTTGAAATCAATCGGTCCAGTAACTAAAAAGTTTAAAATGGCGGCCACTTAATTTTGACTACAGATTCGTATTCAGAGCACACACAGACACCCAGACATCGATTTTGAAAGCAATTGGTCCAGTAACTGAAAAGTTCAAAATGGCGGCCACTTTTTTTAAATTTTGACTACAGATTCGTATTCAGAGCCTACACAGACACCCAGATATCAATTTTGAAATCAATCGGTCCAGTAACTAAAAAGTTCAAAATGGCGGCCACTTTTTTTTAATTTTGACTACAGATTCGTATTCCGAGCCCACACAGACACCCAGATATCGATTTTGAAAGCAATCGGTCCAGTAACTGAAAAGTTTAAAATGGCGGCCACTTTTTTTATTTTGATTACAGATTCGTATTCAGAGCCTACACAGACACCCAGATATCAATTTTGAAAGCAATCGGTCCAGTAACTAAAAAGTTCAAAATGGCGGCCACTTTTTTTTATTTTGATTACAGATTCGTATTCAGAGCCTACACAGCCACCCAGATATCAATTTTGAAAGCAATCGGTCCAGTAACTGAAAAGTTCAAAATGGCGGCCACTTTTTTTTATTTTGATTACAGATTCGTATTCAGAGCCTACACAGACACCCAGATATCAATTTTGAAAGCAATCGGTCCAGTAACTGAAAAGTTCAAAATGGCGGCCACTTTTTTTTATTTTGATTACAGATTCGTATTCAGAGCCTACACAGACACCCAGATATCAATTTTGAAAGCAATCGGTCCAGTAACTAAAAAGTTCAAAATGGCGGCCACTTTTTTTTTATTTTGATTACAGATTCGTATTCAGAGCCTACACAGACACCCAGATATCAATTTTGAAAGCAATCGGTCCAGTAACTAAAAAGTTCAAAATGGCGGCCACTTTTTTTTAATTTTGATTACAGATTCGTATTCAGAGCCTACACAGACACCCAGATGTCAATTTTGAAAGCAATCGGTCCAGTAACTAAAAAGTTCAAAATGGCGGCAAGTATACATTGAAAATTTCACTTTAGCTTCACATACGATTCGGCTTAAAAATAATAAAAATGGAATACCTATTGCAAAGTTTCCAAAATTTAGTGAAACTTTCACTGCAAAATTGTCGTTTAGTTAGCGAGTAAAAATAAAACATGTGCATATAAGTTGATGTTTTTCTTTTTTTCTTGCCCTCCAATAATGTTAAGAGGTACATATACATAGATAGTCATAATTAAAAATGTTTCCTTTTAAATTACATCAAATATAATTTATAATATTGTCCACTACAAACTTCTCATAAAGAGTGCCAACCCTGTACCCAAGTTATCAAGGTCGCACCAATACACGCAAAGGCGCCCGCGTACGTGAGCAGTAGGTACACATTTTCGGCCGCTTCATAGAAAATGTGACTAGTGTCACGGGTGTGGTATAACGCTGTCTGCGCTTGAGATGCAAGGACTATAGAACCGTGCCTAAATAAAAGTAGCCTAGCAACAGCGGCGCGCTGCGGAGCGGGGGCGGCGGCGGCGGCGGCACTGTGGTGGCGCGGAGCGGTGACGACGCGGCGGCGCGGCGCGGCGCGGAGGAGCGGCGGCGCGGCGCGGAGGAGCGGCTTGTTATTGCTTGCTTGCATGCGTGAGTGGCACGCTGCTACTGAGTTACCGCACCGCACCGCACCCCACCGCACCGTGCCATGCTGCCGCCGCGCGCGCCGCGCGCGCCGGCCGGTACCTATGTTGCTATGATATTTGCCATACATACCTAAATGCCTATCTACCTATTACCTACCTACCTATTTTTATTTTAGTTTTCATCGATAGTCTATTTAGAGGTTTATAAAAAGTGGTAAGTACATGAACTAAAATAATTTGGAAGAAATTACAATAAAATGTTATTTAGGTAAAATAATAAAAAATAAAAAATTAGAATCACGCATCAGTTACATAAGCCACAATCATTTTAATAATTAAAATAATAAAAAAGCAAAAAAAAAAAACATACGAAAGTGGGATTCGAACCCCGAACCATCAACTCTTTAGGCTGATAGCGACAAACTACGCTAAATGTGACTTGAACGTGCGAAGCGAAATTAGCAGTCGCATGGTACATTATGTAGAATTCCCGAATGCTCAAGGTCGTTGGCGTTTGTCACGGCCTTAACACCTGATACACTTAATAAGTCTTTGTAGTCAGAAAAACTGGCCAAGTGCGAGTCGAACTCGCGCACCGAGGGTTCCGTATCGCCATATCATGGTCAGCGCCACTCACGCCATCTATGTATTAGTTGAAATGTTTCATACTCTTTTCGGTAGATGGCGCGCATACACTTTTTAGTTTCTTCTATGCGGACCCACGTGAATTTTTTACTTTTACTTATTTTTATTATTTGTTGTTATATCGGTAAGTATTCATATTCTAAATAACACATATTCTGTGAAAATTTCAACTGGCTTTCAACCTATTACGGTTCAAGAGATACATCCCTCGGACATACGGAGAGACAGACAGACAGACAGACGGCGCAGGCTTAGTAATGGGTCCCTTACTAGTTAAGACGGATACTATTATTATGAATCTTGCTCTCAATCTGTGTTTTCGATAGACTGTTAGCAATTTTATCATGTGGCTAGTCAAAAAAATACTTGGAATAACATGTATGCAAAAAAACTACCCTGCGAAGTTTCTTGCCCGTTCTTCTTCGTGGTTGTAATCGAATTGGATAGAACAAATTGTGACAAGTTCGAGTGCAGTCTAACTGCACATGAAATGCAAATGAATTATCAATAAAAATTACAATACGATATACCCGTCTATGATACATATATATACAGCATAATCTTCGTTTTGACTTCACTTTAGTATGATAAAATAGTCGGGTAAAAATAATCGAATGATCTCTTACTCGTTTAACAGGTATACTGCACAAAGATATTGAGGTAGCTTTCGTCTCTAACAGGACGGCTCCAGTTATACCTACATCCTCACCCCGGCGCGGCGGCGGCGGCGCGGAGACGTTCGCCCCCGCCCCGCCCCGCCTCCGCCGGGTTAATTCTTCACTACGACTGAGGCATCTTCATTCATTTTATTCTTCGGATTTGACCCTGCCTTACAGTGGACAAGCAATACAAACTTTAAGAGATAATCCACTTGAAATCTTGAATCCGACATGAAATGAAGAGAAGCACTGACATGGCACCTAGTTCACCCGGTGTTATGGGCTGACATCACGGATCAGTTTCCATAAAAAAAAACAAATAAAAACTTATTATACTCCAGTCACTGGAGTCCAGTGTATGCGGTGGTGTGTTCAATATTCTGAAAACTAATTGAATTAATATTAAGGTTTGAGTATTCTCTTTCTTTCTTGTGTTTTATCTATTCGCGTTGACGTTGACACGACACGAGGACACATTTTGTTTTTTCTAGAAAATATAATTATAAAAGTGTCATTGACTTTTTGCCGAAATACCTATTGAGGGATTTGATAGAGAACGAAAATGCCAGCCGGGCCAGCGTACAGCGACACAGCGCACAGTTTGCCAGCGCTAACTGCGTTGTACTTAATTGAGCTTTTAATGAAACAACATATAGGAATGCCTCTAACGTTTACTGTTTTTAACCCCCGACGCAAAAAACGGAGGGGTGTTATAAGTTTGACGTGTGTGTGTGTGTGTGTGTGTGTGTGTGTGTGTGTCTGTCTGTGGCATCGTAGCTCCCAAACGGATGGACCGATTTGGATGCGGTTTTTTTTATTAGGAAGCTTGTTTAATCGGGATGGTTCTTAGCTATGTTTGTAATCAAGTAATCAAGTAATTAAGTAATAAAAAAAATTATTATCTTAAAAAGTGGACCGATTTTCATGCGGTTTCTTTTAAAAAGCTTGAAATAAAAGTTAAATTACAAATTTAAAAAACCCCCGACCCTTAAAAAGCAAAAAATAATTTCCGTTTACTTACTTAAAGGAGTCGGGGGACCGCTAAGTAAATAAAATATAAAACTCAGAGCTGCGCGGGAATTTACTCAGCGGTCTCCCGACTCCTTTAAGTAAGTAAACGGAAATTATTTTTTGCTTTTTAAGGGTCGGGGGTTTTTTAAATTTGTAATTTTATATTCACGAATCAATGGACACGATTTGAATGCAGTGCTTTCATCGAACACTAACAGAGTAGTAGTAATACAATCAATAAATGACTGCGCTTATATTCACATATTTTTATAGAGAAATTTTAAATCGAACTATTGGTTAGAGAGTGAGTCTTGGAGTGCAATTTTTAGACCGGATTTCCTCGCCGCGCCGCCGCCACCACACCATTCCCAAACAATCCAAGATCTCACATTTTTAATACTCTTTTTTGTAATTTACACAAACATAAAATAGACCAAGTTATAACAAGGAAGCAAGATATTTTCTGCTTTCCATACCTTTCACGCGCATCGCCCTACTACTATGCTCTACCTACTACTATCTACCCACTATGCTCTCTAAAATACATACCTACTTACATAGTATGGCTGTTGTGCGCTTTTGAATTGTTAATGAAAAAATCGCGTCTGCAGCTTGCACCATGACTTGGCTTTATGAAGCCTCGATCCACTCAAAATAATAAATGGAAAAATTTACATTTTAAACTTCGTGAAGAGTTGGATCCCCTCCCACTTTAAAATATTGCTGTGGGGAATGCCTTTCTAAACCGCCTCATAACGTTCGATGATAGCCCCAGGGCGGGCCCCGGGTCGGGGCGGGGTTCCCGCGGGACGCCCGCTATGGGGTGAAAATGCTCGCGTCATCCATTTTGAGAACGACTCGTTACTTTAATAAAGGACGCAACAGACAAACGGCGGTGGGGTGAAACTGGTGAAACTTAACGGGGTATTATATTCTGCTGATTGTCAAACTTCAGGGAAATGTCCGCCCCTTAGTAATAATCTAGGTCCATCGCACACCGACTACTTTCAGTCAGGTAACAGGCTAGCTAAAACATAAGGCTACGCCCACGCTCAGCCCTACCTCGTGTCCATTGTCCATATGTCGGACGGGACAATGACAAAACAAACTTGGTGTGATTATATTGCAAACTATGAAGTATAACAACAAATAATAATAAAACCGGCCAATTATGTGGTGGTACGGAACCCTCAGTGCGTGAGTTCGACTTGAAATTGGCCGCTGTCTTGAAACAAAAATTCAATAAAAGCAGTAGGTTTGTTTTGTTTTATTTAGGTATATTTTTTTTTATATTGTATTAGTCTGTTTATTCTTATAAGTAGTTTAGTTTAGTATTAATTTAATTTATAGTTTTATTGTTATTATGTTTGTTTGATTATACTAATAAAAGCATTCCTCATAAGCAAATTTTATTTTTATTTTCATTTTATTCCCTCCTCCTAAACCTCCGTTTTAAGTAAAAAATTAATTGACCTGTCAGGCAATCTTAAGGCAGGGCAATACCTTAGACAGCGGATAGCAATCGCTATCCAGCGCGGGAATGCTGCGAGCGTTTTGGGTACCCTACGAGGAGAGAGCGATCAAAATTTGTGTGAAATTGTTTATGTTGTTTAGGTTAGTTTATTATTAGTCATTAATTTATTTGTTAATTTCATATTGTGCAATAAATATATTTTTCATTCTTAGTTCAATAAAAAGTTTGTTTTATTCTTAATTTTATATTATTAAAGAACTTAACAGCTATTTACATTTAATTTTACAACTTAAAGAAACTATCTAAACTATTTTAGCCACTAAAGAAGTTAAACTATTTACAATTTGTATGTGCTTATACTTATAACCTACAAAGAAATGAAAACATAAAACATGAAACATAGGTATACGAGTAAAATATAAGACCTAAGATACATATTAATTTAAAATATTGCTATTAAACTTTGGTTATTGTGTATACAGTAGAATAGCCAAATAGATTCTAGGACCATAATTTTTCACTATTTCTCTGTTTGTCTATCCGTCTGCCCAAAAACAGTACGTGTGCCCTCACCTCACCTAGATAGTCCGACACTCGGTCAGGTCATGGTAACTGCTGCGGTGTAATAAATCATATGGGGCTCGCGTGTTTTATTAATTGCTAGTGAGACACATTATCGCAACCCATTCCTTTCCGGAATCAACACGATAATAAAATGGAAATATTGAAATATTACCCTTAAAGTACATTTTTCAACACGGTCTCAGTTGGTTAAATTATATGCATTTAGAATAATAGATCTGTATGTGGTTCAATCATAAAGTATATCACATTAGATTGAGTGTTTTGAAGTTCAAGTAATACAAAGTGTATTCGCGAATATACTATATGTGAATGTATCCATTCTGTTTACAATCCTTGAAAATTACTTTAACTAAGTAATATTTATTTGTATAAATTTAGTATAGGGGTGCATCTCTGCCCGTTCATGACTTAAAAGGTGACTAAGGGATAAGGACAAGATTCCCCGCTAAAGGGCGACAGGCTAGCCACCCCTCACCTTTGCGCGGTCTTTGCACCGAGTCATGCAGCAGGTTGGCCTTCGTGCCTTACTTGCTGCCTGATAGTTATCTTGTCCGAATAATTTGCTAAACGTTATGGTCGGTGTTGTGCTGTAATTTACCAGAGCACTTTCAGCACAACAACGATTACGGCGTGTGGTATACGTGTGTGTGTGTGTGTGTGTGTGTGTGTGTATAGGGGTGTGAATAGGCACCTGTCAGCCAGACATGGCATTCCCAACCCAACCCTACATTATAAGCGAAAATCCACGGGCGTCGTCGCGTCGTTAGCCACCTTATGGGTGGCTCGGCGCGACACGCGGAGCATTCAATATAAACAAACTGTTAATTCCGAGTACCGTGTCCCAGTACGTTCCAAATATGAATCGTCCAACCGACGACGTCAACAGATCACAAGTTACCTTGAAACAGCGTCCAACTCGCGCCCGAGTTATGCACAAGTTAACAAACAGTCCGCAGCTAAACCGTGGCCCACTTTCCCCGCACTTCAAGGGAATATTTCTAAAGCCGTAAAGTGAAAGACGGGTAAATGCGGAACACGACTTGTACGGGAAGGAGCCAGGAGGGTGGCAACAATGTAGAGTTGCGGAGCTGGGTATCTTGGATATGTATGACTCATTTCCATCTCAGTTCTGTTTGAGATTGTGATAGGTATAGGAATATACGAGTACTTACTTACCTCTAACCTTCGTTCTTTCCACCTCCCTCCGCACAACACACGCACTGGGCAGGGATTGAATCCCAATAACAAGTTAGACTTGCCGCGGATGCGTACCAACAGCTGTTATTTAAAATAAGGGTATCTTACGTTATTTTAGGTATCCGTACTTTAAACTATTGAATGGCATTATAGTACGCGAAAATACTTTATTTCAAATTTAAGTTCTAACAATGCATACAATGAAACGTAAACTGACAGCACCTCAGTAATCGAATGCAGTGCATCATTATAGTGTATTCAAAAATACCTCATTACTGCTGAAAGGTGCAAAGAGCACTAAATAATATATGTTTTGAAATTTAAATTAATACTATTTTTTATGTGACTACTTTTTGTTTACCATCCCTGAAATAAGAAATACGTTATTTCTTCTGAAAAAGTTGGCAACCCTGACTGTATCTGCAGCAATCGGAATGCCGACGCGACGCTGACTGGCCGACCACGCGACCATTTTCATTCGGATTTTCATGACGTCATCGGCACGTCAGTATTGCCGGCTCTCCCATGTGTTCGGTCCGTCCGGTGCGGATGAGTGAACGCACTTCTATAGCAAGCCATACAAAGAATACTTAAATTCTTTTGACGCGATGCGTGCTTTGCGTACGATGCGGGCATGACAATGCTTAAGGGAGCATTATTTTTTAACATATTTGTCCGTATATTTTACGATTGTCGTTCATATGCCAATAGCCCTACTGTAAACGTTAAAAGCCCCGGCTGTTTTGTAATCCAGGTTACAGTTAGCAGTATCACTGAAGATACCCGCGGGCGCGGTTCGCGCGAGCTTGTTGGGCCCGAGCGTATTGCATAAATTCAAAAATAATGTCAACCCACGTCAGGCAAACAAAAAACTTTTTGTTTGGATCTCTCCGCCCGCAACGCTTCAACCCGCTACGAGTGAGGTGTTACAGCCCTACACCGATATAAATACCTAGAAAAGGTATTGTGATACATTAAATTAATTTTAACATTGGCCGGCGTAAGATGCCGTGCTAAAGGTCCACAGACTAGCCATCTCTCACCTTGGCACGGTCCTTCGACAGTCTGGCATTAGGTATTTTTCTTCTTGCCTGCTTGCTGCTTAATAATTGTGTTGTCCTAATATTTTGCTAAACATTGTGGTCAGTGTTATGCAGTAATACACCCGGCGAGGCCGAAGGCCGAGCTTCGTTCAGGATGACGCTAAACCTTCCCGAAGAAATTAAGTAACTAAGGGCGAGGCCGAAGAACGACCTGAGTTCAGGAAGACGACAAACTTTCTTAGTTCCGAAACTACTGAGTCTAAAATTTAAAAAAAAGGTCATATGGGGCCTCTCTTAAAGTTTAAACGAAAACACAAAGTCTTAACGTTCTCACGGAAAACGGAATGGTACGGAACCCTCTCCACAAGAGTTCGACTCGCACTAACCGCTTTTTTGAAGTAGGTTCAATAATTTTATGTATAACCTTGGTTGCTTATAGGTTATAGGAATTCCATTAAACATTACGATATCGAGCTAGAGTACGAATGTAGGTAATGCAACACTGCCGGACTAGTCATCAGGGTGTGGTAAATTCAGTGCAAGCGCGTGCACATTCCCTCGGGCGCGGCGGCGGCGGCGGCGGCGGCGCGGAGGCGTGGTAAAAACAGTTAAAACTTTGTTTAGAGATAAGTAATGGGAAAAAGTGCAGCACCACTATTCTGTACCTATGAAAGCGCCCAAGTTAAAACTCAGTTTGCACATTGAGGGTTTCGCCGTAGAACTTTTACAACCATTTTTTTAGAAATTCAGTCATATTTTAGTTACTTTGAGTGGTTACGCTAGGTCGTAGCGCTAGCTGTACTCGTGGTTTCGCTGGCGTTGAAGTTGAACTTTACAATTAATCTGACTCCCAGTTTTTTTTTCATATTAAAATCTCTTCGACTTGATTACTCAGCCCCTATTTAACTGATCCTATTAGCCAGCCGGAGATAGGTTTCAAAGCATTGGTGAAACTTCGACCGTTGGAGGTTGACCGTGGTTCGGATTACACGTAAAACTGTAGGTCCCTTCCCTTCTTACCTTACTAGGTGGTAGGGTGTATCCCGCGCGGGTTGTTACACTGCACTGAATGAAACGTCGTCGGTCGAAACGGCTATGTAAATAGTTCGTGTTTTCCGTTCACTTCAGTGTAGCCGACATGAAATGAAGGGAAGCACTAGATATGGCACCTAGTTCACCCGGCGTTATGTGCTGACATCACTGATGTTGTAGGTGATGTAGCCAACCGTTTCAGTTTCCTTGTACACTGCCATTAACAGGACCACCCACGCTTGGCAATCTCTCGATGCGACTGTCAAGCCAAAGTAGAGGCGAAAAGACGTATTTTTGCGATACTGTTGTACTTAACTTCGCGATTGAAAAGCACACATCGGTCGCTCTACGAGCAAACAGTGTCAATGTTTGCACGTCTCACTGGCTCCGCTGCACCGGGCGCACCGCACACTGCAGCTCGCTCGCACCACAAAGAGAAACGATTTACGTAACGACGACTGCAAAATGGAGAGAAAAGTTCAAATGTGCAAGTGAAAAACTATGTAAAAAAAAATTGAACCGACTTCAAACCCTAAAAAGTATTAAAATAATATTTTGATCTTGAGTAGAAGGCGGTACAAACGCACAAAAGGGTCCATCTATAAATCAGGTGTGCTTTTGTACCGCCTTCTACTCAAAATCTAAATATTATTTTAATACTTTTTAGGGTTTGAAGTCGGTTCAATGTTTTTTTTGAAACAGTTTTTTTATTTCACTGTTTTTAGTAGGTAATAAAACACATAATATTAAAATCTGACGGGAAGTGGGTAATAGTAAAATGCCTTAGTGTGAAAGTGTTCATCCCTTATTTTCCCACCCTTAGGGGTGGTATTCTTACATAAAATTTATGAAAGGACCACCCCTGAGATTTACCCTACTATAAAAAAACATGCACACGAATTGAGAACCTCTTCCTTTTTGGAAGTCGGTTGAAAATAGTTTCCAGCGTAGATTTTGTTTGATTGCAATATTTCAGAGAAACTATTATTTAAATAGTTCGGCATTCATGCGACCCACTGACATAAGGTTCAAGTACTATGTATGTATGCGAATAATTTTTTTCATAAATATCTCCTTTTTTTAGTATGACAAAGTAGAGAATTGTTTTGTTGTATGTAGGTACACATATTGAACTTGGTTCGTGGCTTTAATCTTATGTCGTCGAAAACATTTTAATATCTAATTGTATTTATTTTTCTAATATGTTTGTGGACTTTTGTTACTTTTGTGTATTTATGTTGCATTTCAAGTTAAAATTAAATATCAAAAAACTCCGTTCGTATTTGCCCACACTGCACATTCCCTTGTGACAACTTAGTGAACATACTCAAACTATTTCGGAGAGTCGAAGATCGCTTTGAGCTTTGAGCTTCAGTAGAACAATTCAAGTGAATTGAGCCGTCTCGGACCACAAGGACTACTCGAACTCGACCCCCTGGTCCGTCCACGGTGCAGGCGTGCGCCGATCTTCACTCGAGAGCTTCTAGAGAACTTGCTCACTATTTGCTTTGAATTCCTGGTTGCTGTTTGAAAACTTCTCTTTACGCTTCCTTACACTAGTTTTTCGTCAAAGGTCAAGATCGATCATTTAAATACACCTGAACATCAGCCATATCTAATTAAAACAAAATAATTACACATTCACCTACAAATATAAAGCTTGTACATTGCTAGCCGTTTTCATTTTCATCATCATAGTGTCTGCCCAAAGGGCTCTAGAGCCGTCAACGGGCTGATTTAACGAATTATTGCAAAACTAAATGCCAGTTTAGTTTACGCCTCTAGAGCCATTTCAAAGGCGCCTATTCCCAATTCAGTGGAAGGCGCACAGCGAGCGCTGGATTATATGTAACAGGGTTCTACAGGTGTATCTCCACCTGCTTAGTCTACTGTACTCCTGATTACACAAATGTCTGCCATCGCTGGGAATTCCTTTTTCAGGCGATTTTTCACTCGGCAGACTCAATTATTTATGAATTTTATCCGATTGGTGTTTGTCAAGTTTAAAAAGTTTGCATTTGTAAAGTTAATCACTGCGCAAAATATCAAATTAGTTTCATATTCATGTTATTATCATGTTTTATTCATCATAAACATAAAAAAAAACCGGCCAAGTGCGAGTCGAACTCGCACACCGAGGGTTCCGTATCGCCGTATGTCATGGTCAGCGCCACTCACGCCATCTATGGCGTGTTTTATTTATTTTAATTTTTTAAATTTAATTAATTAATTTTATTTAGTTAAAATTCATGTTTAGTTAAAATGCTTGCATATGATCAATAACATCTTGAAAAGATCCCTCATTTCCGCAGGTGTGGCAGCAACGGTCGAGGCATATGGAATTTGCAGAAATGACGGCAAGAGACCTGATGGCGTGACCGTTGTTCCCTGGAAAATAGGGAAATGCTTGGTTTGGGTTGGGATGCTACCTGCGTCGACACCCTCTGCAGCAGCCATGTCGCTGCGAGCTCAAAGCGTGCAGGTGCTGCCGCTGAGAAGGCGGCCAGTCTCAAAAAAACTGAATACAGTGAGCTGGCACCACACTACAGTTTCGTAGCCTTCGCTGTAGAGACAATGGGGACATGGTGCGATGAGGCTAAGTGTCTCGTAAAGGACATCGGGTCGGCCATGCGCGCTGCCTCGGGTGAAAAACGCTCAACAGAATACCTGCGGCAACGCATCAGCATGGCCGTCCAACGAGGTAACGCCGCCGCCTCCGTCCTTGGCACCATGCCCCCTTCGTGCTCAGGGCTTGAGGAGGATTTGTTATATTCTTAGTAAGTTTGTTTTGTTTTATTTAGGTATATTTTTTATATTGTATTAGTAAGTTTATTCTTATAAGTAGTTTAGTTTAGTATTAATTTAATTTATAGTTTTAATGTTATTATGTTTGTTAGATTATCTTTATTTATGATGACAATAAATATGGTATGTTAAAATGCTTCATACTGTTTTCGGTAGATGGCGCGCATACATTTTTTAGTTTCTTTTAGTTTCGGGGACCCGCATGAATGTTTTAATTTTTCTTATTTTTATTATTTTTAGTTATATCGCCATAATAACACATATTCTATGAACATTTCAACGGGCTACCTATTACGGTTCAAGAGATACAGCCCTCGGACAGACAGACGGACAGACATACAGACAGACAGGCGGCGTAGGCTTAGTAATAGGGTCCCGTACGACGGATACGGAACCTTGAAAACGTTAATTAATGACTATTTAAATTTTTTCGCCAAATTAATACTCATAAACAGGTGAATGTTAATTTGAAATATTTCCCGACTGCCATAGGTACTCCCACTTGAAGCTATTTACTTAGATACAAGACTACAGTAAGATTCAGCAAAATTTCCGAAAAGGGCAATTAAAATATCAAATGTCTGATATTATGTATGACCTAATAGGATGCTATACCCGACGGCCGTTCGTCTGTCCGTCTGTCTGTCCTCTATACACGTGCAGTCCGAGGTGATTACTCCGGTCCGGAACGTAAAGATCAATAAATCAAAAAAAATCATATTCTACGATAATATGCATAAATAGAGGGAGAGGGGAAGCCATCACTGGTATTAATTATTTAGCTTCATGCCTTTTTTATTTACTTATTAAATCAAACACCCCCCTCCCGAAACCAGCATACATACTAGTACAGTGGTCGCTTTATTTGGGCGTAAACCCATCAATCATTTGATGTGTACACGAGCTAGAAATTGTGTTAGAATGTTTTTTTTTTCGTGAATAATATAAATTATTAAGGGATCTATTTTGAAGCAAATTACGGACTCTTTTTAATAGCGAGCACGCTACGACAAACTAGCAATTTTCAATTCTGAAATCAGCCGTTAGACGACAGTATGTAAGGAGTGTTCCGAGACGATCAAAGAAACGTTATTAGGCAATACAGGAGGTCAACATTATTAAATCTTATTTCGTCCTTTTTAGGGTTCCGTATCCGGTACAGGACCCTATTACAAAGCCTACGCCGCCTGTCCGCCCGTCCGTCCGTCTGTCCGAGGGCTGTCTCTCTTGAACCGTAATAGGTAGCCTGTTGAAATTTTCACAGAATATGTGTTATAATGGCCGATATAACAACAAGAAAGAAACCAAAAAATGTATGCCATCTACCGAATAGAGCATGAAACATTTTAACTAATCATGAATATTATCTAATATGATGCATTTATATTCATTTCATTTCATTTTTATTTTTTACAGATTTTTTTAACTTTACCAATAGCTCAACAATTTCATTTAAAGTTGACCTTTTTTTGCGCCTTAACAGGTTTTTTTTTCGGACTTTGGCAGTACAGTCAATCTAAAGCAATACGAATATGAAATATATTTGAAAGTATTTAAAATAATGCAATACATACATATATTTTATTTTATTTTTAATTACATTATTCAAACAAATATGTCTTACCTCAGAATAAACATGAATAATTCATATTATTAAAAATTATCCAGTTTTATTTCCAGAATCGTTCTCTTCAAATTCTAACACGCGTTTCTGCTGTACATTCCCTGTCAACCTCAACCGACTCCTTCCGAAAAGTAATTAACTTTAACGGAACACGACAGAGTATCCCTTTCTCTCAGAAGCACTAAAAGCTAGACTAGGCAGAGTAGTGTATAAGTCTTGTCGCATCCTACCGGTCCATTACTCTAAGTGAATAGCAAATCACAGGCTTAGGAATCGTCAGGAAGAGGCTGCAGACGTGTTCAGTGCTTACTTAATATATCATCGCCTTACTGTAGGAATTATTCCCCATATTTCTCCGCTCGTCCTACTTGTAGGTACCTCTCCCGGCGTCGAGTCCCGCAGTGGGGGAGTACGTCCTGCGGAGGACGCGGGAGGGTTCTCGATAAATCACTCGCACGCTGAAACTGTCGTCTATCACACTATATCAATTTCGCTTTGCCGCGACCGCCGATGCCTCCCCGCCCTAACTCCGCCGCTCTACCCGCAAAAAATATAAAATAGGGTAAATGCAATTCAGCGGGTGTCGCCACCTTGTTGTGAACGAGAGAAGGTGATTGATTAATCGGTGGAAGCGTTGGTAAGTACGGTTTGTATTACAAGCACCCGAGGACCAAAGTTCACGCACCCGTGTAGCAATTTTCCGCTTTCGGCGAGTGAGTGAGAAGCGGACTTTTCTTTCGTACGCTCCGTTAAAGTAGTTGAAATATATTGAGGTAGTATTGGTGTTACTTTTGGATAATGTATGTTGTTATTATTGTTATATGTAGGCTCTAAAATTACATATGACTAAAGGAATGCGGTTCCATTAAAGACTAAAGTTATATATTGCTCCACTTAGTGATGAATAAATTTGGAAGAAAATAATGTCAACGTATTCGTGAAAGTAGAAAAGTTGAGAGCTGGCATTATTTTTTTTATGTAAACCAAGATTGGTGGCTGTGCCAAGAGACCAATCGTGCAGTCGACACAGCCAAAATCTCTCCTCGCGAAATCACGCCCAGTTAGATGCCATGCCAGCGGATTTGCGGGCTGTTGCTAGGCTCTCTAGCCTGTTACGTATTAACGTTTGAAGAATCATATCTCACGAATATTTTAGAAGTTGTTTTTACTCGTATTTCTCATTAATTCGAGGTGTCTATTTCGCAAAACACTGAAAACAAAACACTGAAAACTGAAAACATACTCGACGAAAATGATTGCAAACCAGAATGAAAACGGCGAAAATAATTCTGAAACTGGAAATATTCACGACGAAAATAACTGCAAACTGAAAATATTCCTACACGCCACTACTCTATGAGAGGTCCAGGCGATTCCATCGTTCCATAGTGTTGTCGGTTATGTCGATTTTCCGATGCTCACTGTAAGTAAACATCAATATTGAGCCACAAATGTGATATGTTTTGATTTATAGTCGCTGGCGTCGCGTGCTCGCGTCGACGACACGGCGGGGGCGGCGCGGGGGCGGGGATTGTGTAACCGCTTTTCTGGATGGGCACACATTTCTAGAGGTCACATTAGAAAACTGTAACGACTGTAAAAACTGTAACATTAGAAAACAAACTGTAACTGGGCATTTTATTAGAAATTCACAAATGTTTTCACTTTGCATTTTCTAGTATATAATTCGTTATATATCATTTAAATGTTATTATTATTTTACTAGCTCATTTCAATGGATGTTTAGGTATTTTCACTTCTGGAGCTGACTGCATTCACGTTCCTCTGTTTTAGGGTTCCGTATCCATACGTGAGCCTATTACTAAGCCTACGCCGTCTGTCTGTCTGTCTGTCTGTCGATATGTGCCGTATATATGCCGTGAATATGTGTTATTATTGCGGATATATAATGCGCGGGGCGGATCTCGGCGTGTCGCCGCCGCAGCGGTTCGTCAGTGTTCTCCCTCGCACCCGCACCGTACTTGTATAGTGTATTCGCGTGGCGGGTCGCCCGCTGCGGCGACGACACGCCGAGATCCGTCCCGCGCACTATACTTACAAATAATAGAAAATGCAAAAACAATTAAGGGTCATCATTTAACTAACATTTTAACTACGAACTTCGTTATATACTTACTTTCCAAGTTCTTTTGACATACGAATTTCACGTGAACGAAGCCGAGGCCAACAGCTAGTACTAAATAAGCGGTGCCGAATGTGTGATACGTGCAAGTGCGACCGTGTGATTGCTGCAATATATTATAATTTAATACATCCAACAAGAAGGAATATACGTCTACAGAACCCTCTGTGTGTTAAAAACGCTCCCACCAGTTTTTTGTTAGATAGATAGATAGATATAAATACTTCATTGCTCCAAAAAATTTTACAGTAACAAAGGATAAGTACCTAATTTACATGAGGGGCAAAGGCGGACTTATCCCTTACAGGGATTTATCCCAGTCAACCTGCAACCTTGTTATCTGCATATAGTCATTGTTTTAAATAAAAGCAGCTTTACTCACGGTTCCACTCAGAGCTATATGGCTCGACGTTTCGGGCCAAGCGTATGGCCCATCTTCATGAGCACTCTGCCTAGTGCGAGGGTTGGCAGAGATAGATAGATAGTCAGCCAATCTCGTAACGATCTAAATTGCAGGTACCGAGATGTTTTAAATGATGTATGTTTGAGTAAAGGTACTGACGAGCAGAGTGGAAGGCCCATCCTGCCGGCTTCGGACAGGTCCTCCTGCGGAGGAGGCGGGGCGGCGCGGCGGCGCGTCGAGGTCGGTAAACGTTAGCCTATTTGACTTGTTTGTTTTCTTATCAAAATAATATTTCGTGTTTGCGCGACAAACTATTAGGAGGAGGCGGAGCGGCAAAATATTGACTCGAAACGGGGCCGGAAAGAAAGTAATGGCAGTCGGAAATGTTTACCGACTTCGCTCGACAGCTAGAATGGGAACGTCTGGATATCAAGCTGTCTTCCGTATTTATGGAGCTGTGCGTGGAAATTCAATCGCAATTGCCCTCTCATCTTTGCGTTGTGTCAAATTGCGGGCTTTCTACGCAAACCGTCAAAGTTTACTTAGATAACTATGCATACTCTACTCTGAAGCGGCCTGTTGTTGTGTTACTAAGCTAAGAATAGTTGCTGCGGAGCTGGCACAGTTCAAGTTACTTATAAAAAACCGGCCAAGTGCGATTCTCGCGCACCGAGGGTTCCGTATCACCGCTGTAATCGGGCTAATTTAATAGAAAAAGAAAAAAATACATTTCCAACATACAAATCGAACCCGCGTCCATTTGATCAAAACTCCATACGTGTACCGCTAGGCTAACGGAGGTTATGATGAATATGTAGTAATCGATCCTTAGCACGTTTGTTGTATGGGGACCCCCTAATTTTTTACTTTTTGCTTTTTTATGATTTTTTGGCATATTCGCCATAATAAAACAAATTCTGTGAACATTTTAACCGGCTAATGTACCTACATATTGCGGTTCAACAGATACAGCACTCGGACGGACGGACGGTCAGACAGACAAACAGACAATGTATTTTTGTCTACATTTTATTCCACTTAATGTGTGGCAAGGGCGGACTTATTGCCTTAGGAAATTTCCTCCAGTCAACCCGGTGGTCCTACATTTTACATGGAATTCGAACCATGGTGCACTGTGTGAAAGTATGCACGTAATTTTTTTTTCCAAATTAGAAAAAACTCATTGGTACACGCCCGCCGGTTTGATTCGAACCTCGGACCTCTCGCAAGAGATGCCGACGCCCAGACCACTCGGCCACCCGACGCCGCCTTAGTAATGGTCTTCCGTATGGATAATAATGACTTGTTGTGTTACCAATATCGGATCTGCGAGTAAAAAAGAAACCAGAGACCTAACATCGTCGTCGCCTAGAATCCTAAAGAACATTGAAATAATTACGCCACTATAATATACATGTAGTATATTTATAGTAAATATATGTCTACATATTTAGTGTGACGATGTGTTTGTTTCGAAAATATTGGCTCGTCCGTAGCCTAAAAGTGATATTGCAAAAAACAAAAGAGATCTCCAGTTCACTCCTCTTCCCTGCCTACATACCTACTCTCTATCTATATGTAGGTATCTACACTCGGCTACGACTTGTCTCGCTAGACTCGGAGCACCGAGATCTTCTTCATTCGCAGGCTCTTTGGTTTCGAAAGACAAACAGAACAAATTTAAAAAAATAACTCCTAAAATATGTCGCAATTTCCACCATCCGTTATTTGCACACGAAATGCGCGACAACCTTTGACCTCTGTTGTAGAAGTAAACGGAACCGGGAGGATAGTTAGGGATTCCACGTACTCGAAAAAAAAAAACAAATCAAAACAAGTATTTTAGGGGAACGTACGTTATCTATTTACAATTGTAAAATATTATTATATTTTATGATGTATGCGTAGCCGCATAGCTAGTACAATACTGGGTGCCTAGTAAATTGTGTATCTACAAAACAAACTTACGACTTCAGAAAAGTGAGATTAACAAATCTGTTACCTGATTACGTCTATGTGATATTTCCTAAAGCTGTCAAGTGAAGTGTAACAACCTATGGTAACAACCAACAGTCATAATGAAACAGGCTATAGATGCACAATAACCTGAGCCTTTAGCCTCTCGTTTGGCATCCAAGTCGATGCTCGTCGCAGAATGCAGGCCACTAGCGCACTTCGCACGAGAGTCTTCACTTCCAGTCGACTGCGACCGAGTAGCGAGCGACCTCCTCACCCCACTCGGCCCGTAATACACACGCCGTTCACAGCTCGTGCCAGTCCAACTGCCCCGTGTGCGCACTGTCGTTGCACCTGTGCCGGTCCCCTCAGTCGAACCGCTCTGTTCCAACTTCCAACACATTCCATCCTCACCGACATTAATATAGGCATTTGTAGCAGATTTATAGAATAGTAAAACATGAAAATTGAAGAAAAAACTCCATCGTATAAATATTAGTGATATGATAAACCTTACGTCAATTAGATTCTCGAGAAATGAAATGAAATGAAATTAAATGTTTATTTGTCGTACAATTTTAAATACATTTTGCGCTGATTTTCGTTTGAACCCATTTTGCCGGGAAATGCATATAATTACTATTTATACTTACAGGCTTGACATAGATGGATAACAAAAATTTGCGAGTATATAAGCTTATGCTAAGTAAATAAGAAAAGAGGTCCTAAAATTCTTACCAAAAACACTAAAAATGAAAATTTTACATAAATATGGAAATTTTATTAGTGATTATTAAACCACGCTAATACAAGTATAATGAAATACCGGAACCGTTATTATGTTGTATGTGAGATACTTATAATCCCTCTGAAACTCCCCAGAATCTAAATATATATATTATACTTTATCCAACCTTTCAACTTGCAGAAGTTGAAACATTATAAAAGTTTTAGTTTCTTTATTGATCCAATCATGATATTATTCGTTTAACTTGGCAAGTCGTCAAATGGTTTACCCTCAAATTATATTGTATCTGCGAGAAAGAATGATTTTTGAATGAATTTTTTTCACAATTTAAATAAATTTTCACTAGCAATAACAGCTTGCGCTTGTACTTCTTCGCCTGCGTAATTCCATCCAGCAACTAAGCTTCAGTCCGTTTAGGTCGGGAGTAGATATTATTCCGTGGCTGTAGCCACAGGCGTCTTAGGAAAACGATTTTCACCTGGAGTCACTTTCAAAGTGTAAACCGCGTCGCGTACGTCCCAAGTCCCAGCCCCGGGCGCGGGTTATCACTACTGGGAATGGGGGAAATTATGCGGCGACACGTATTTCGTTCTACGTGCCCGCATCTCGCGCTCGCCCCTGAGCACTGAGTTTAGGAGATTTCTGGCGGCGCGGCGGAGGAAGGTTCCTTCGGTGGGAATAGGATAAACTTTTAGAGTCTTCGCCGGTTCTGAATTAGAAATCTAGAAAAAGAACAGGCTGCATGCGGGCGCCGGGGAACTCGATCCACTCACGACTTGTCCGTTGTCGATTGCATCAGAAAACAGACCCGTGCCTCTCCAGCATATTTATGAAAATTCGATTATTCCTGCTGATTGTTGAGTAATATTAAGCTTATTTTGTAAGAGGCATGGGGTGCATACCCGTCGGTGTGCGTGCATACATTTGGTTTTATTTGGAGTTTTGATAGACAAGTTCAAAGATAAGTAAGTGAATTTCATCGTGCACAGGAGTTGCTCCAAATTTTCCGATACCGAGTACAGCTGTAGACACCTTATGAGAGGTTAAAGTAAGCAAATTGTACTAATGTACTAATTCGAAGGTCGATCTGAAAGTGTATGTATGCAGTTCGTTCGTAATTTCCATCAGTTCAATTTAACCGAACAAGAATACAAGTTAAGTAAGTTGTTCCGATACTAACATGATACACTTGAATATGATAATATGGCCGATAAATGGAAGATCTCATTAAAAATTTTAGAAACATAAGAGCAGGGAAAAGTGCGTGTATTGTTTCTGTGTATTGTGGGAACAAGCAGGAAGCGCGATGGTGTCGAACAAAGGCTGCACCACCGCGGGAGCCGTGTGAACTAACTAACTGATCGGGTAACAAAAGGGACCACACGAGCTACGACTACGACACACCATATGATACCGTTTTCATGTTGTGGAACATTCTCGAGTAAGAATTAGATATTGCAAATTATTCAATATACATCTCGGAAGATCAGAGCAAAGTGGAAGAGACAAGCAATAAATACGTAAACATCCTCACACTTCCTCACGTTGTGTGAGACACACACGCGCCTTCCCACACACAAATAGAATATAGTTTATTTTCTCATTCATATACATACAGAACATTAAAACAACATAAATAAGGAGGGAAAAGGAGTCAGCTCAGCTAAAGCGCTACAGCTCCCTCGCGATTAGAGCGCCGCAGCGCTGCAGCGCTGGTTTCCGCTGGCCCCAATCCCAACACGCGTAAGCATATATCAACATTAAAATAATAATATTATATTTCATTGGTATGGAATATAATACTTTTATAAAACGAACAGCAACTAATGGCAGAAGCCTTACTCACACATCGTGGGATGGTTGAGAACAAAGACGCAGATCTCCATCTTAGGGGCAATTTCAACGAGAATCCGGGGCACACGTAGAAAAATAAACAGATGGGTGGGGCTAGAAGACGGCGCTGGCTTATTTTCTACCGAAGAATAAGACTTAGTATAAATGTAAATGTTCTAAAATTTGAGATCCAGAGTCACCCCTTAAAATTGTGGTAGTCTGTTAAATCGTCTGTATTAATGAAAATATAATTTTATATAATATCAGCTATCACTATTTTAGAATTACTTTTAAAAAACGCACATAAGACACATAAACCAAACGAGAAGGAAATAAAATGTAATTTTTCTAGTTAGAGAAAAAAAACACATATATGTTATCTACAAACATAACATTAGATGTTACAGGAGGCCAAATAATAGTCCGTATTGATAATTATTACACACTTTTAATTAAGGTTTTCTCAGTACAAAAGAAATAACTAGATTAGGTATGCACGTAGAGTATCGGTTGTGTTTTGTCAAACTACCAAACCGTACATAAAAACTAAACAAAAATATGAACGAAACAAAATCAAAGTAATATAACATTCACTTGATTATTTATTCCCCGGATGCCTCACACAGCTATGAATGAGTGATTTAGTAATGAGGATGAGTAACTTTATTAGCATAATACCAAATACAAATATAGCAACGAACTACCTTACCAATATACCGAATATATCTCGATAAACACTGGTCGTAGAAAAATATTTTCGCTCCAAATAAATACTGGAATCTATGGTTAACGTAATTAATGACCATTCGTTCTGCCCTATAATGTCCGTTATTAGTATGTTTATTTTCCTCGTCGGTGTCGTGTGTATGATCCTCGGTATGATCTATATGCCATTTTACTGTTATCCATTACACCTTCATTACAACATAAAAGCATATTACAATCACGTCGCTCTTCCCGGATGAGTCAAATTATAAGTCCGTATTGCTTGGGTAGATAGATACCTTTCAGTAGATATTTAATAAAATATTGTTGTTCAATTTTATCAGTCGATATACGACGTACAGTGATAAGGACGTGTTTTACTTATTATCATTATTGTAGCAACATATTCTGCATTTATCGTTACGTCTGCAATAAACAATTTTATTTTCCTTTTAAAAACAGTGAGAAACTAGTATATTTTGTTAAAACAAGGTGATTTAGTTGGGAAATTATTTAAAATGAAAACTATATTGTAATCATAATTTCAAAACGGCGCCCGAGTAACATTGTAATAGATAATTTAATATTCCAATTGAAACTTCTCCAATTAAACCGAAGATGGGAATAGAGTGCAAAATACATTTGGAGAAGCGAAGTGAGGAAGATTTTATACCCGGAGACGTTGTTCGTGGCAAAGTGAATTATATATTAGACAACGATATTGCTTTCACAGGTGAGTCACTAGTGACTAAACTCAACATACGTCTTAACGAACTATATTTTAATATTCATATTCTTTAATTGTAGCTAAATCTTACAGAGTGCCCCGGATCGACAGCATAATATTAAAACCACTCGATTCCTCAGCTGATAAGATTATAATATTGTTTCTTGTCCGTCTTATAATTTTCACGTTTTCCAGGATTTTATGCGGCAAGGTGGGCTGCCAAGAGCGCCCTATCCTACAATTTAGGGTCCCGTACACAGAACAACGATCAGGCCACACCGCCCGGGCGCGCGCCCGCGGACTTTTTTGCTCTGTGGTCCCGTACCTCAAAAGAGGAAAAAACTGAACCCTTATAGGATTACTCTCGTGTGTGTATGTTTGTCACAGCTTATTTTCTCCGATTCTAGTGGACGAAATAATTTCAAATATAAGGTACATATTGCAAGTGAAAGTATATTGCACTACTGCTTAGGTCATCAGCATAGAAATAACCTAAAGCATAAGTTTTTTTTAAGTCAATGGTCATCAGTAATTGTTCTTCTTCTTTTCACTTCTAGTACCTAGCTCTGCGGCATCTGCCTGAACTCTAAGGGTGTTCCAGGAGGGACACCAGCAGGAAATCAAAGCATAAAAAGAGGTTTCAAGCTTTTTATTGTCTGAGCTAAAAAGAATTTCAAATAGTTACAATCTTTGGTCTCTCGCGTCTCTCGGCCGAGACTCACGCGAAAATAACCCAACCCAGCCTCTCACTCGCGCGTGAAAATTCAATCATTTTCTGCGTTAGCATCAAACGTCAGATATGACGTTTTTATTTTATTAAATTTTTTTTCCAAGTTCATCATGTGACATGTCAATGAAAAGGTATCGTTATAAGGAATACAAATATTTTTTTAAATGCTTAGTTTAAAAGATATTAAAGTAAATATACGAAAATCGACCACTGCTCCCTTATCTCTGAAACTATTTAGTCTAAAATTTTAAAAATAATAGGAAATATGGGGTCTCTCTTATAGTTTCCAGGAAAACCTAAACGAAAATTCTACGTCTTAAAGGTCTCGCGGAAAACGGAATGGTACGGAACCCTCTCCACGCGAGTTCAAATCGCACTTGACCGCTTGTTGTTTTGTTTATATTAGTGTATGGAAATCGAAGAATAACAAGAGACAAACATTTGAGTTCCATACGAGATAAAAACAATTATCATTATTTCACTATAGAACGCTCTTGGCCTTGCAGAATACAATCCTGAAAACCCCGGTTTAATCCGGTTTCCTTAAACCGGATTAAAACAATTATAATTATCATTTTTGTAGCTAATTCGCGTAAACGGTAATACATTCAAGCGTCAAACTTGATGTAATTTTAGTGCAAACTCTCCGGCCTATTGCGCGGTGATACGGAATCCTCGGTGCGCGAGTCCGACTAGCACTTGGCCCCGGTTTATTTGATTGGTGTATGAGAAAGGCTCATCTAGTGGTCCTAATACTTTGCTGAAGGTGGTGGCCGATGTTGTACGGAGTTCTTGAAGCACAGCACCGATTACTCTGCTTACCCCAATTGTCGGAACGGGTATGATGGTATATATTCATGTAGTAATGTTATGTTTACTTTCAGGAATCGTGCTGGCTCTCAAAGGCAAGGCTCGTTGTTATTGGACAGAGCAACGGGGCAACACTCAAGTCGGCTTTGTGGGCAAGGAGAGACTCTTCACACATACTGTTGAACTTCTTGATCAGAAGTCTCCTGGTAGGAACAGGTGTAATGTAGATACATATCGTCGCTTTAGTTCGTATTTCTCCAACAGACCAAAAAGCAAATTGTCCAGGAGACTTTAAAGTTTTTTTTTTCTAAAAAAAGCACAGCTCAGCTAGATATAGTATAAATAATGCATTAATATGTTTCATACACATAAAACAATATATCTAAATAAACAATTATCATAATTAATATAGATCTCGGGGCGTTCTGACACATTCTCAGGACCCACTGTCAAAAAAAATTAAAAATTTATTCTTTCGACCCAATTACATTTAATTTTGAGGGGCGTTCTGACCCACTTACTAGAAAACACAGATACAGTAAGTGAACTTCCTTTGTGGCAATTTGCAAACCTCCTATCATTTCTGCTGCCCTGGTACTTTATAGCCATTCCCATTCCCAGCTTACCAAGTAGTCTTCGGGTTTCCACTTTAATTGCGGTGACTGTATTCTGACCATTTGAATACTTTATTGCACAAAAAATAACAAAAGGCGGACTTAAAGCCTAAAGGCATATCTGCCAGTCATGCCTGAGATTGTGAGTAGTGTAGGTGGGTAGTGCGGGAAATTAAATGAGAGAATTTTTTCTTTTAAATAGTATAAAAATAAATAATAAAACATAAATAATAATAATGACATACAACTAAATACATTTATTAATTACTTATGTTATATTTATGCTTTTCAGAAAATTAAGTATTTGAATTTTTTTTTGTTTTTTGTTGTTGTGTTGTTTAATCTGATAAACACTCCGGAAAACAAACATAGCACCAAAGATTCGTATATACAATCTTTTGGTAGTGGTAGTTTACTTTTTCATTCCCAGTTGGGAATGAAAAAGTAAGGCTCTTTAAAATTCCATTGTGCACTACTACTCAGTAGTGCAAACGGGAAGAAATAATTCCAAACGACACTACCGGTTTCGCAGCTGATAGTACAGTAGTGCAGATGGGAAAAAAAATTCCAAACAGCACTACTGGTAGTGCAGCTTGGTAGTGCAGAGTGGAAGGAACGGTTTATTTGAACGATGTATCCAAATAGAAGTATTCTATACTGGTTTTGTATGTTTACTGTGCTGAAAATTCAGCACAGTAAACATACAACACCAGTATATAATACTTCTATTTAGAAACATAGTTCATAATAAACTAAATATTTTTTTAATAAAGTTTAAGTTTTATTATCTCATAGCTACAGATAGGTAACTGGTAACTGGCCATTCTCTATTCGATATTAAGAAAAATAACTTCATGTCACATTTTTTTCTGAACAATTTGGTCATATTTTATTTTATATATTATATAATTTTTATATTATATTTTTACAACCTTAGAAATTCTAGCCAATTATTCCATTTAAAACATTCCGTTTGTTTCCTTTCCTTTTTTTTACTTTTTTATTGATGTGAATAAAAAAGAAAAAAATACTTCTATGTTTTGTTAATTTAAAATTATTAGTTGTATTTAATAAATAAAACAAATAATGAAAGACAATAAACTATTTGACAATATGCTTTATTTACATGAACGCTACTTATTGCTTTACGTGACTCTTTGTATTTAAATATTTGCTAAATTAAAATACATTCTAGTTTCTGTACACTTATTGCTACAAAGGAAGTTCACTTACTGTAGGTATCTGTGTTTTCTGGTAAGTGGGTCAGAACGCCCCTCAAAATTAAATGTAATTGGGTCGAAAGAATACAATTTTTTTTTTTGACAGTGGGTCGTGAGAATGGTCAGAACGCCACGAGATTGACACCACCACAGAAAAAAACAAGTGACGAAATTGTGTTTGAGAAAGGTGGACGTAAGATTAGTGGCACAGGTGATGGAGTAAGTGTGGTAGTCAATGCTGTCCTAAATAAAATAAAAACGTCATATCTGACGTTTAATGCATATAAAGATTGTTCAAAATAACACTTTACTTTTTATTATGGAACATAGGCTATACTTTTGTACTATGTGTGGGGCCAGTTCCACTGCATCTCTCCCCGTGTATGTCGTAAAAGGCGACTAAGGGATATGACTCATTACATTACTAGGTTGTAGGGTTTAATCCGCCCGGGTTGGTACCACCGCACTGAATGAAAGGTCGGTCCAAACGGCTATGTAAATAGTTTGTATTTTCCTTCCAGTTCAGTGTATCCGGCACGATCGAAGGGAAGCACTGACGTGGCACCAAGTTCACCCGGTGTTATGGGCTGACATCACGGATGTTGTAGTTGATGTAGCCAACCGTGTCAGTTTCCATAAAAAAAACATACTTAAAAATATTATCGATACCAACCTAAAAGTTTGTGTTTTTTTATGGAACCTGACATGATGCCACCTTAAACATTTGAGACTCTAAGTTTGTGCGAATGGTTTTAAAATATTCCCTATATTTTTACAGATGGCAAGATCTTGGTAGCAGCCGGATCGTACACTCACGACTTTCAGTTTGTTCTGCCTGAACAAATACCGTACACGTTCGAGAAGAATGCTAATACATACGTCACCTACAGCCTTAAGTTGACCTTCGCCAAGCCCGAGCTTTTCAAAAAGAACGCAGTGTTCAGAAAAGTCATCAAGGTGGCCCCTTACGTCGATCTAAGCACTTACGCATATGCGACAGCCAGGGTATTTTAATCAGTACTATCTTTACTTATAAATGTGTGTTAGTTATGTTAAATACATATCTACATATTATAACGGTACAAAGAACTTCAGTTAGATTGGCAAGCTTAAGGCACAGCAGTACCAAAAATAATTTTCTCGTGATTTATTTTTCTCGTTATCCGCTGTGTTAGATGTTAGAAAAAATATATGGATTTCTATAAGACATCCTGCTTCCCAACAAGGAGCCTAAAACGCAGTTGGATCTATTTGAGTCGACAGAAAAAAATCGCAAATTATGCTCTCGAAAATTGTGTTTCATCATGTTTTATAGTCAAGTAATTTTACATAATAGATAAAAAATACATAACTCCCTCCGGTCAAGGAGAGTATTATTTACTGTATTATACAGGGTGTTCGGCACATGGACCGATAAAAATTTTTTGTGGGGCTATTTACAAGGTTTTTACTTATGCCACCTTTTGTCTGGTGTCACGTGGTATCGAGATACGATTTTTTTTTCTTTATTTTTGAAAATTACCAAAATATCAGCTTTAACCCCTTGTAACTTTTTTGTTTATGATTATATCTGTACAAAATAAAATGTATTTGGTTTTACGATGTATCCTTGTTCTAGGAAAAATATCATTTGATGAAGTTAATACCATGAAAAGGGCTTATGACCTCCCAAAGTCCCAAAGACGAGTAAAAATATGACAGAATCTTAATTTCTTAATTCATTAAAAAAAAAGACAGCAATTGAAAGCTTCATTTTCATTTAAAAAGTTCGCTAGTTTATGCCCTTTCCAACGATATACCACATGTCATACAAATCTAAGTAGCCTGTAGTATCTAGTTCAACCCGCCCGGGTTGATACCACCGCACTGAATGAAACGTCGGTTGAAACGGCTATGTTAATAGTTTGTGTTTTCCGACCAGTTCAGTGTAGCCGGCATGATCAAAGGGGGGGAAGCACTGACATGGCACCTAGTTCACCCGGTGTTATGGGCTGACATCACGGACGTTGTAGGTGATGTAGCCAACCGTGTCAGATTCCATAAAAAAAAATTTTTTTTTTTTTTTAACGGTTTTTTAGCTTGACTTCGTATATTTGTTTCTATCTTTGTTTCAAATCTTGCGACAACTTTTTCAACTACTTCTACTAAACCGCTTTTTATGAAACTTTGCACACACATTGAGTTCTCGTGACAATACAATATTATGATAACTTCAACTTGGTAACGAGGGTCTGATGATGGAGTCAGGAGGTTGACAGTGGAACTCTTCAACCGTTAATAGTAACCCCCTCGAGTTTGGGCTCATATGGTTAGTTTGGACGAGTGTCCCATACTTCTACCAATACACTTGGTGACGAGGGTCTGATGATGGAGTCAGGAGGTGTACAGTGGAACTCTTCAACCGTTACTAGTAACCCCTCAAGTTTGGGCTCATATGGTTGGTTTGAACGAGTGTCCCATACTTCTACCAATACACTTGGTGACGAGGGTCTGATGATGGAGTCAGGAGGACTCTAGGGTACAGTGGAACTCTTCAACCGTTACTAGTAACCCCCTCGAATTTGGGCTCATTTGGTTGGTTTGGACGAGTGTCCCATACTTCTACCAATACACTTGGTGACGAGGGTCTAATGATGGAGTCAGGAGGTGGACAGTGGAACTCTTCAACCGTTACTAGTAACCCCCTCGAGTTTGGGCTCATTTGGTTGGTTTGTACGAGTGTTCCATACTTCTACCAATACACTTGGTGACGAGGGTCTGATGATGGAGTCAGGAGGTGTACAGTGGAACTCTTCAACCCTTACTAGTAACCCCCTCGAGTTTGGGCTCATTTGGTTTGTTTGGACGAGTGTCCCATACTTCTACCAATACACTTGGTGACGAGGGTCTGATGATGGAGTCAGGAGGTGGACAGTGGAACTCTTCAACCGTTACTAGTAACCCCCTCGAGTTTGGGCTCATTTGGTTGGTTTGGACGAGTGTCCCATACTTCTACCAATACACTTGGTGACGAGGGTCTAATGATGGAGTCAGGAGGTGGACAGTGGAACTCTTCAACGGTTACTAGTAACCCCCTCGAGTTTGGGCTCATTTGGTTGGTTTGGACGAGTGTCCCATAATTCTACCAATACACTTGATGACGAGGGTCTGATGATGGAGTCAGGAGGTGTACAGTGGAACTCTTCAACCGTTACTAGTAACCCCCTCGAGTTTGGGCTCATTTGGTTGGTTTGTACGAGTGTTCCATACTTCTACCAATACACTTGGTGACGAGGGTCTGATGATGGAGTCAGGAGGTGTACAGTGGAACTCTTCAACCATTACTAGTAACCCCCTCGAGTTTGGGCTCATTTGGTTTGTTTGGACGAGTGTCCCATACTTCTACCAATACACTTGGTGACGAGGGTCTGATGATGGAGTCAGGAGGTGGACAGTGGAACTCTTCAACCGTTACTAGTAACCCCCTCGAGTTTGGGCTCATTTGGTTGGTTTGGACGAGTGTCCCATACTTCTACCAATACATTTGGTGACGAGGGTCTGATGATGGAGTCAGGAGATGGACAGTGGAACTCTTCAACCGTTACTAGTAACCCCCTCGAGTTTGGGCTCATTTGGTTTGTTTGGACGAGTGTCCTATACTTCTACCAATAAATTTGGTGACGAGTGTCTGATGATGGAGTCAGGAGGTGGACAGTGGAACTCTTCAACCGTTACTAGTAACCCCCTCGAGTTTGAGCTCATTTGGTTAGTTTGGACGAGTGTCCCATACTTCACCAATACACTTGGTGACGAGGGTCTGATGATGGAGTCAGGAGGTGTACAGTGGAACTCTTCAACCGTTACTAGTAACCCCCTCGAGTTTGGGCTCATATGGTTGGTTTGGACGAGTGTCCCATACTTCTACAAATACACTTGGTGACGAGGGTCTGATGATGGAGTCAGGAGGTATACAGTGGAACTCTTCAACCGTTACTAGTAACCCATTCGAGTTTGGGCTCATTTGGTTTGTTTGGACGAGTGTCCCATACTTCTACCAATACACTTGGTGACGAGGATCTGATGATGGAGTCAGGGGATGGACAGTGGAACTCTTCAACCGTTACTAGTAACCTTCTCGAGTTTGGGCTCTTATGGTTGGTTTGGACGAGTGTCCCATACTTCTACCAATACACTTGGTGACGAGGGTCTGATGATGGAGTCAAGAGGTGTACAGTGGAACTCTTCAACCGTTACTAGTAACCCCCTCGAGTTTGGGCTCATTTGGTTTGTTTGGACGAGTGTCCCATACTTGTCGAACGTAAATGTATGAAACAGACATACCATCTGTTCATATTGATTTTGAAAGGGACAGCGGACACCTTATTCATCCTAAAGCCATACAGTTTCCAGCAAAGTTTAATTATGGAACAGCTGAGAGACGGATGTTACCAATAATTTTGTCATGGGCCTCCACTGTCCGTAAAATGCAGGGCCGTACTGTTGACCATGCTGTTGTGTATTTGGGCTCCAGACTATTTGAGGAGGGTCAAGCGTATTTTGCATTGAGTCGCGTAAAGTCTTTAGAAGGGCTATGTATTGAGGAGCTTGATTGTGATAAATTGACAGGTAAGAAACCGTGTAACAAAGATGCAATGAGAGAGTTGGAAAGGATGAGGAGTTTGCGTAATGAATGATACGAGCCAACAATCAAACTAAAAAGGAGTAAATAAAAAAATAGTTAAAAAAACTTTTAAGTTAAACGGTTTTATTAAAAAAAAACTAAAAAAAAAAACATCAGCTGTACAAAAAACTAGAAAATAATAAGGACACAAACCTGGGCCTTCTTAAGATTTTACGTCTGGGTAAGAAATCGTGCAATACTAGCGTGCTGTCTTCTCATGCCGGATGCCAAAGGACACTTTGTGTCGCTGCGTCAGCGGAATAAGTAATAAATTGAGACTTTTAACAGACTAATATAAAAACGTGGTGCGTATAATATGCGTAATAACATGCGCCCCACGTTTTTATATTAGTCTGTTAAAAGTCTCAATTTATTACTTATTCCGCTGACGCAGCGACACAAAGTGCCCTTTGGCATCCGACATGAGAAGACAGCGCGCTAGTATTGCACGATTTCTTACCCAGACGTAAAATCTTAAGAAGGCCCAGGTTTGTGTCCTTATTATTTTCTAGTTTTTTGTACGGCTGATGTTTTTTTTTAATAAAACCGTTTAACTTAAAAGTTTTTTTTGTGTGTATGTTACCTGATTTCTCGCCAATTCTCAACCGATTTTAATTATTCATTTTTTCATGAGTTGGGTATATTCAGGGGTGGTCCTTTCATCCAATTTTTTGAGAGAATACCACCCCTAAACTTTCGCACTAAGAAATATTTCAATCACCCACTTCCCGTCAACCGATTTTAATATTATGTGATATTACTAAAAAGAATGAAATAAAAAATACTGTTTTAAAAAAACTAACTGAAAATTTATAGATGAACCCTTTTGTGCTTTTGTACCGCCTTCTACTCAAGATCACAATATTATTTCATACTTTTTAGAGTTTAAAGTGTGTAAATAAAAGTATATAATCTTTTCTAGTTAATAAGTCCAAAATCATAATCACATCATGTAGGTACGAGTATTATAACATGTATAATACTAAACATAATTGTGTATGTTTGACTGTGTATAGTGTATAAACAACTGGTATGAAAAAAGACTTGTACACAATGCTTTGTATATATTGCAGGAGCCTTCGTCTTACACGGTGACAAGAGAGCAAACAGTGTTGTTCTCGAAGGCCGGCGAAATGACGGCCAGGGTGAACCTACCGAGGACTGCCTTCACACCTGGCGATGCTATACCCATCACCTTTGATGTTCACAATAACACTACACTGACTTTGCCTTGCATCAAGGCTAAAATTGTTAAGGTAATGCTCCAGTTGTGAACGTAGAAAAGATAAAGCACATTCAATTTTCAAGTTGAGGCGATTTGAAAAAAAAAAACTAAAAAAATGTGTATAGGGCGTTCGTTCTAACCTGAGGTACTTTTCTATTCTGTGCCTGAGGCGTTCAAATAGGTACATTCACGCATGACGATGAGCATAAAATTCTGCGAGTGTAGTAGTGCTCAGGCCATGTATAGGTGCATGTTAAGCATTTGTATAAGAAAAATGCATTTGTGTGCGTACGTGTGTTCGCCTCAGGTTAGGCCGTCCATGCTTTACCTATGACACTCCCCGTCACCTAGGCCATTTATTTATACTTATGTTGCACCGACCCTCTTATATGTTAACATCGTTAGACTGGCGGAAAATGCCATAGGCATTAGGTATTATCCTATGTACGACTTATGTGCAGTAAAGGTTTTTTAAAATTTGATTTATTAACCTATTAAACCCGCTTCCTAATAAAAAAAACCGCATCCAAATCGGTCCCTCCGTTTGGGAGCTACGATGCCACAGACAGACACACACATACACGTTAAACTTATAACACTCCTCTTTTTTCGTCGGGGGTTAAAAATGTCCATGAGTGTAGCTAACATTCGGGCTATACCGAAATAGGCTCAAAATTACAAACGAATGAGGTCACAGGAAAAAGTTATTACCAAATTTATAGGTTTCTCATAAACTCGTGGACATTGAATGTCAGGTGGCTAAGCTCAACTGGCAGTGGGCTGGGCACGTCAGCCGACGAGATGACGACAGTTGGAGTAACCGTTTTCTTACACTCTGGCGGCCGGGGACAGGAAAACGGAGGAGGGTAGTAGGACCACGCGCCAGGTGCGACGATGAGGAACGACATACGTACAGCGGGAGGATTAAAGCAGTATTGGAGAGGCATATGTCCAGCAGGGGACCCAAAAATGCTGACTGACGCAAACTCAATTTAATATTTGGCACAACATTCACAGATCAGAAGATACACCTCCAACAGCAACAACACAGCACGAAAATTTTATCCAGTGTACAAATCGCAACCAACTGAAGAGATACCCCCTGCAGAGCAGGCGCGCATCTCTTGTGAGCTGCACATACCCCACGAGACGGCACCATCGCTACTTTATAGCAGAGTGCTGTCAGTGGAGTATGTGATAAGGGTGAGTGCGTCCGGCGACTAAATCAGTAGAATAAGAATAACCCTTTCATCGATGGACTACTCGACCTGTTGCAATATTTTTTCAGCGTAGTTTTCCGGCCCCTATTAATTTAATTATTTTTTTATGGAAACTGACACGGTTGGCTACATCACCTACAACATCCGTGATGTCAACCGATAACACCGGGTGCTTTCCTTCATTTCATGTCGGATACACTGAACTGGACGAAAAACACGAACTATAATATTTACATAGCCGTTTCGACCGACGTTTCGCTCAGTGCGGTGGTACCAACCCGGCCGGGTTAAACCCTACCACCTAGTAAGGTAAGTTGAGGACCCTGATATTGTTGACACAAACATTCCAAGTTTCAAGAAGATAGCTCGAACCGTTTAGGAGTTATAGGCTGTGATAGACAGACGGACGGACTGATAGACACCTGACCGATTTTATAAGCGTTTTATATCCCTGTCAGCGTCGCTGGCTACTGAACCCAATAAACAAAGAGCATACAATTAAAAGGTTCTAAATGTAAAAGAACTAGATTCAGAAGTGAATGTGAACTCCGTAACATTCATACTAGGTTGCCTCCATTTTGACGTTTCGCGTTGTGCTAAGAGCTAATTATTGTTTATTGTTTATTGTATAATTTCATCCATAGGTAGGTAACCTACGCTTGGACATGTCGAAAATTCCGCCAGTTCTAAATTCAATGCGAAGAAGAACTAACAAACAAACTTCGCAAGTCACAATGTTTTGTTAGTACCTTATATATAAGTATTATAATTCAAGTAATTTACAATAATTAACGCATACTACCGCTCACAAGAACATTAATATTTACAGCATAAGCATGAACACTCAAGAATCTGACCACTCTGCCTATTTACATTACCTATATCTGGTGTATAGTGCCATCGTCAATTTTGATACTTCATATATCAAGTCAAATAAAAACAATTAGTTTACGTTTATTACAAAGAAATGTAATAAGTCATATTAAAAATCTAATGATACAAAGTGTATCCAATTGTCAAAGTTGTTAGTGGGAAAAACAGTAGTCAGACTCTTATATAAATTACGGTCAGTTAACGCATCCTTAACAGTATAATAACTCTTTTCAATTAACATTAGTTTAATCCGTCGTTTAAAATTATTGTCATCTAATTGTTTTATGTTAGAAGACAGTTTATTATAAAATCTAACACTATTACAAATAACGCTTTTTGACGTTTTGGATAATCTATGTCTTATTAATTGTACATTATTCTTACAACGTGTGTCATAGTTATGATTGTCGGAGTTAAGAGAGGAATCATGAATATATTTTCTGGCATAGCATATGTTCTGATAAACATATGCACTTGGTAAAGTCATGATTCCTATCTCTCCGAATGCTGTCCTACAAGTATCTCTAGTTTTCATATTTAAGATGTACCGCAAGGGCCTCTTCTGTAATAAAAATATTCTATTTGAATCTGCTGCATTTCCCCAAAACATAAGGCCATATGACATGATGCTCTCAAAATAGGCATGATAAACCGTCTTTGCAGCATGAGTTCCGCATAGCTCTTTAATTTTTTTTTATAGCATAGCAAGCGGAACTTAACTTACCAGCTAAAGAGTTTATGTGGGCTTTCCAAGTAAAACTTTTATCAAATATTACCCCAAGAAAAGTTAGTTCATTAGCAAGGTTTAATGACAAGTTTTCTGCAGTTTTTAATATGTCATCACTGTTATTACGTCTATGAGTCCCTAGAGCAAAGTGCATAATGTTAAGATGCTAACCTAACAGTATATACGAGGGCAAGGCCAAGCTGGCTTCTAAAAAGCTAGGCGTACTCAATAAGGTGCGACGGTACTTCACGCCGGAGCAAAGGCTGCTTTTATATAAATCGCAGATTAGGTTCTGCTTGAAGTACTGCTCGGACTTGTGGGATGGCTCAGCCAAATACCAGCTTGCGCCTTTGGACTCGATCCAGCGTCGAGCCGTGCGACTAGTGCACGATTCAGTAAGCCTGGATACGAAATACGGCATCGTTTGTATGAGAACCGAGGTAGCCGCCAAAGGGGTGTGAAGTCTGAGGCGGGAGCGGCGCATGGAACGCCGTGATTGGCCGAGCGAGTAGGTAGCCAAGTGACGCCAGTCTTCCATACGTTTGAACGGGATTCATACAATAAGTCGCTCATTGTGTCGATTCGCGATGAAAAGATGAAACGGATTTAACAATATTTAACCCTTCTTTACATCAAGGGAATAATATAACTTTCTCTTAAATGAACAAAGGCCACGCCCCTTTCACAATTTTGCGAATTTGCAGATTTTCGCATAAACACGATAATAGTTCTAAGTTCTGAGATACCTCGGATACTTTATTATAAATCTACATAAAATTTCCAAAACAATGATATGTAAGACCTCGTACATTGGTATTATCTTATTGGAGTATTTGTTATTGGAATTTTCCAAAATAAAAAAAATAATGTTAGAAAGTCGAAAAGTTTTGTAACCAAAAAAAATATAATTATATTATTAACAACTATTTGCTAATTACTTAGCCAACGATATGAAAAATTATATTGCAATATGACTTCGCGAAAAATTCGCGAAAATCTACCCTACCATAAAAAATTTATGAGTACCCACCTCGATATTTAACTTTTTTACGGTAAAATGAGGTTTTCCAGGCTTTGCCTTTTTTAACAAACTAACCAGCCATACCCACCTGGATATTTAATTTTTTTACGGTAAAATGAGGTTTTCCAGGCTTTGCCTTTTTTAACAAACTAACCAGCCATGCAGCTAGAGCCTTATAAAATGTACCATGCGTCTCTCTGTCAGTTTCACGGTGTGAATTCGTTATATAAGGGTTAATAAAATAACAAATGAAAGGCTGTGTAGTCTGTAATAGAAACATATATTTGAAACAGAACAATAATTTACTTAATTATTTATTTATAGATCGGTATCTATATTAAAATTTTCATTTGGTAACTTTTGAACGATTGAATTAAATTTAAAAGCACAATTTACGACATTTACATTGTTACTGTTTCCATTGTTGACATTTACATTGTTATTGTTGAACTAAAGAACTAAAGAACTAACTTGTGTCTAACACCAGTGATGATGGGAGCCCAATATATAAATACTAAAATAAAACTACAATAAACTGTTAAAAAAAATGTTAAAAAAAAAAACAAAAAAGTTGTTTAGTTTCACATATAGAATAACCCCCTTATGTCAGTTAGAAATATTACGGGGGCAACTGCAACACCGTGTATATGAAGTGCGAATTCACTCAAGCGTGTGAATAAACCAAAACAAAAGTTCATGTGACAGATGGACAGATCTCACCGAGGCCTGAAGTTTGAGTACCAACACGGTGGGTCTAGCACCAGTGGTTCTCGAGTTATGACCAAAACAAAAGTTCATGTGACAGATGGATAGAACTCACCGAGACCTGAAGTTTGAGTACCAACACGATGGGTCTAGCACCAGTGGTTCTCGAGTTATGACCAAAACAAAAGTTCATGTGACAGATGGATAGATCTCACCGAGACCTAAAGTTTGAGTACCAACACGATGGGTCTAGCACCAGTGGTTCTCGAGTTATGACCAAAACAAAAGTTCATGTGACAGATGGATAGATCTCACCGATACCTGAAGTTTGAGTACCAACACGATGGGTCTAGCACCAGTGGTTCTCGAGTTATGACCAAAACAAAAGTTCATGTGACAGATGGATAGATCTCACCGAGACCTGAAGTTTGAGTACCAACACGATGGGTCTAGCACCAGTGGTTCTCGAGTTATGACCAAAACAAAGGTTAATGTGACAGATGGATAGATCTCATCGAGACGTTCAGATTGAGTACCAACACGATGGGTCTAAGTCCATTGGTTCTCGAGATATGACCAAAACAAATTATCACGTGATAGATGGGTAGATCTCATCGAGACGTTCAGTTTGAGTACCAACACGATGGGTCTAAGTTCAGTGGTTCTCGAGATATGACCAAAACAAATTATCACGTGACAGATGGGTAGATCTCACCGAGACGTTCAGTTTGAGTACCAACACGATGGGTCTAAGTCCAGTGGTTCTGTAGATATGACCAAAACTAATGATCAAGTGACAGATGATAATTCCGACCCCTCACTCGCATGATCGCATCGCATTTCGCATTTAGATGCTAGCTAGCTAGCTAGCAGCGGAGCGCAGGCGCTATATAGCATTTAGCATTTAGCAGTACCACAGATAAATAGCACATACTTCATTGCTTTGTGCGTTCCAAAACAAACGAACCAACAAAGTTTTACGAACGAAACAGCAATGCTAACTAAAATTAAATGTGATTATTGCTTAGCATTTAGCATTAATTTTTATTCATCAGGGCGCTTAGCAGTGCTAAATGCTAACGGGGTATTCATTATGAATTAATTTTGTTAATGCTAAGCATAACAAGACTAATTCCCGGTAGACGCATGACCTAAAGAAATTAATTCCTTTAGAGTGGCTCAAAAGTAAAAACCGGTGGGTACTGGTTGAATGAAAAAAGCGCGATAAACGAATATTGAACGAGGAAACCTGCTGAGGTTGACTAGAAGAAATGTCCTTTGGCAATAAGGCAGAATGCATGAAATATCTGTATATATAGAGGCGTGAATGGGCACATGTCAGGCCGGCATGGCATTCGTAGCCCTCGCATGCGACCGAATGTCCACGGGCGTCGCTAGACACCTACGGCGCCACATGTCGCGCTTACTATAAAAAAAAATTATACGTAGTGTTGCATTCGAACTGCGACGGTGAACTGTCCATCCGATACGTGTGTGTCATGTCGGATCGAAAGGTAGAGGCGGTATATCGGTGGGGTTGAATCGGTGAAGTGTCGAGTGTGAATGCTCACGAAAATTTTGGTACTGGGGTGAGCGAGAGAAACTGCACAATAGGGAAATGGTGGCCCTGACGAGTGACCTCTGATGAGTGGCTGAAAAAGCATCGCCTACTTTTTTTGTTTGTAACCATGATTGAGCCATTCAGGATTTTATGACCTTGCTCTTTGTATGCCCCCAGCTGAGAGTGTGCTACCCGGGAATGCGGTTCGATGCCAAAATGGATATTCCAATAAAGATCGGCTCCGTAGTGCACGCCTGCTCCCGCGTACCTCGAGGCGCGGAGGCGACAACAAGTGCGCATCACTCTGCCGCCGCCGCCCCTGTCACCCCGGCGGCATACTCCGCGCCCGCACCGCCTCCCTACCAACCAAAGATATCAGTTGAAGATCTCATTTTCAGCTCATAGCTTCAAATATTTTACGGAAAGGAAGGTAGAAAGGTTTATTTCATTACGCGCAAAACCTCCAGTTAGATAGAGAGCACGATAGCTACACAGAAGCTTTACTAAAATTGGATCAGACATGAATGTGTTTTACTTCGAATTGTTTAAAATATATACCCGCTGTGTCGCCCTGGCTGAGCAGAACGAAATAATTATTTCTACCTTTATTTTTGTTTGGTCTTCAAAAGTGAATTATTTAATTTATATACGAACCTCTGATACAAATTACGTATCAAAGTTTGACAAAGGCTCTTTACATCTGATACACTTAATTAATAAGTCTTTGTAGTCAGAACTCTCAGTAAAATTGTTAATCTTGCTTCCAAGCTGTGTTTTCGATAGATGTTATGTTTAAATCACAAATACTTGTAATAAAAAATACCCTGCGAAGTTTCTTGCCGGTTCTTCTTCTTGGGTGTAATCGAACCAAATAGGACAAATTGTGACAAGTTCGAGAGCAGTTTTACTAAAATATGAATGTTCAATATACAACATTAAACAACAATCAACCCAGCAAGGACATACCATCTATTCGTGGTACGTGGGCAATTTGTAAAGTTATACACTAAATATGTATTGTAGTTTAATATACGTTCGGAATAGATATTATCTATAGTAACGTTATACTATTATCAAAACAAACGTGCAGCTCGCACAACAACATTTTATGGCTTAGTGAACTGAGATTCCCTTTACTAAGCCATAAAACTTTATTATGCGAACGGCACGTTTGTTTTGATTTGAGAATAGTTACATACAACCTGCAAATATCTACAATCTATATCATTCAACTATTCTATGAATGATCTTAATTATACTTGTTTTGTGTTCTAGCTCCATCGTACTGGGAGGTGATGCAGCTCGACCAAAAAGCAGATGATTAATGCAATGCCCCGCGCTGCCGGCCCTACACTGCCCTACTGCTTGTAATAGCATAGTGGAGCAATAGACTGCAGAATAGTTGTGGAAACAAAGTATCTATTACATGTATAAAACAATAAATAAAATTAAAATAATGTTATGAACTTACATAAAAATGAACTTTTAATTGAAAATATGACGATATTTTATTTTGAAAGTACCCTATAATTATACCTACACACCTTATACTTACATAATTAATAGTTACTGTTACGGACTGTCAGACAGTGAAAATTAGACTCAACAGAAAATCCCAACTTTCATGTTTACCGCTGTTCTCGCTCAATGTCTGGGATATTTATCTACTATTAAAAAAAAACAAGCATCAATTAGAGAAGTGGATGTATGGTTTTCTGTAACTTATATCTCCATGGGAGCAGCTCCTTTTGGCATTTTCTGCTTACGTTATCCTTAATATCCAGGGTTGACCCTTTGCTGTCATCCTCGTTTTTTTGTTTTTTTTTTTGTTTTTTATGGAAACTGACACGGTTGGCTACATCACCTACAACATCCGTGATGTCAGCCCATAACACCGGGTGAACTTGGTGCCACGTCAGTTGGTTATGTAGTTCTTGTTCCAATGGATTGTGTACTGATTAAAACCTCTTTCTTCGTCAACGGAGCTGTTTGACGCGATCCCGCCGTCCCCTTTCCATCTCCGCACAACTCGCACTGAGTTTTGCCGACGTTGGACTTACCGCGGATGCATTCGCAACCCCTGCATGCTACCGAATGTCCATGGACGTCGCTAGACACCTTATGGGTGGCTCGGAGCCCACATGTCGCGCTTACTTTAAAAAAAAACGACCGGTTGCGAAAAATTTATATGGAGTTAGGTTTGGAAGGAGAGATATCTTCTAACGAAGTTATCAACCTATTTACGATAATTGATGATATGGATAAATGTAAAAAATCCCAAAAATTATGAGAAGAATAACCACTAACCACTATATACCTAATAGAAAATAAAATTGGGAAGATTATTCTACGTACATACGAGTATATACGTACTCACTAGACCAGTGGTGCCCATACTTTTTCTATGAAGATCTACCTACAAAAAATTAAAGGTTGTGAGATCGACGATCCAGTACACATCCGTCAGATTCCGCTTTCGTGACCCTTGTACCAAACGTTTTCGTTGTTAAATAATTTGTAGTAATTTTTGTTTGAATTGAAAACTATGTTCATTACATCTTTTATATTTGTTACTATTGCGGTCCTTGTGGAAGACACCGCACCCGGGAAATGTTAAGTCAAATCAAATATTATGAATTCTTCGATGTATCTACGAGTCACTTCTTGCTCTACATATTTTCAGCGATCAACCTAAAAGCCTCTTGCGATCGACCGGTCGATCGCGATCGACCGTTTGGGCACCACTGCAATAGTCCATACATTTTGTATACGTAGTATGTGATGTGTGTCACATTATACGTAAGCACGTACGTAGTCCTTAGTGCTCGAAGGAAATCAATAACAAACGCTCTAAGCACCATTGGAAAAACAAATTTCTTGGAAGTGTCAACCTACCTGCGTCTGTGTCCCACAAGGATACGAGACACGACGCGGTACGAGTGCGAAAATAATTAATTGAATAATGAGCTGTATCGTAGCTCTCTACCAGTGTATATGTCTCTAAACATGTTTGTCTGCAGCTGTCGGAACATAGATAACGAAATGTTGATAATATTATTTGATAAACTTTTTTTAATGCTTACTCTTCTTTCTATTTCATGTTCTGTTTCTGTGTTACTTCTAAGAAAAAAAAGAATTTTGAATAGAAAATTTAAAAAACTAAATAAAACAAAATAACTATAAATTCGGTTTATCCTATTCTATCTGAACTGAATTCTAACTGAACTTATAGCTAACGCTCCACCCGCTCGCCCCGCGCCGCGCCGCGCCGCCCCCGTCGCGGCCGCCTGAGTTGACCAATGATTCTCCGCCGCGGACGGATGAGCCGAAAAATGCAGTAGAATTTGTTTCAAAATTTGTCATGTAAAGGTGTACATCGAATGAAACTAAACTGATAGTAGAGGAATTCCAAAAACCCTAAAATAATCCGGAAATATCATTGCAATATTTGTCAGCGGCGGTCGTTTACCTACTTAGCAAGCCTACTTCGATCAGCTGTGTGTGTGTGTCGCTAGCTTACTATCTACCAAGCTACTGCACTAACAATAAAAAAAGAAAAAATAACAATTGTGTTATTGCCATGAACGTGATATTGCCGTAAATAATATATATGCATATATTTAGGTAATAACGAGTATAAGCATATTATACGTAAACATTACCTATTATGTATTTTTTTATAAAATTTATAAAAAAATAAAATTATAAAAAAAATTATTACCATTAGGTACCTAAAATATTGTTGCCTCATCGCATCGAAGTTCATACACATTACTAACATTCCTAGATTCAACGCCAGTCAGCGACAGACGCACGGACCACGGCAGAGCCAACTGACATTTCTCCTGCTGGCCAGAAAAATAACGCTCAGGCGATCAGGCGCCAGAGGTCTACTTATCAAATAGCCCATTTCTCATCAGTCGGCTCTCAGAGCCGACTGAAGAGCCGGGCTCTGACCACGGTCGTGGGACCACCTCCTGTCAGGCAGGACGCTGACTACGCAACCCTCAACCAAAATCTAACTGATTTATCATGGTGATGCAACATAATATACGAAATAATCACATTCAAATGAGTAATTTTTATTTTCGTCGTTTTCATGCAAATTATATAGGGGAATTACCTACTTAGGTACCTGCCTCCAAATAATCATTGATAACATTATTATCAGTTGCGAGATAAGCTGCGTCGCTATATCAACGCGTTTTCAGTTCGTTTGCTATGATTAGTGTAATAACCTCTACCCTATACCTATTGGTTTTTTATAGTTATTAAAGGCAGGATTATCAAAAATCAACTCTATAGTTCTATAACAACTAGAATATAAAGAATCGAAATATGGCCAGCGTATAGCTTTCAAGTGATCTCTAGGTTTGTCAGAAACAGTGTCGCTAATTCGTACACATACTTCCTGTAAAATGGACCCAATTATTACTTCCTTTTAGGAAGCCGTTGTGTACCGTAATATCTCAGAGTACTAACTCTCATTTCCTAAATGTATTCTAGTAAATTCTAATATCATCATTAAAGCACTTACTAAACTAATTGCTCATTCATCTATAGTCATTAAACCCTTCTGGTTTCCCTCTGTGTTCTATGTGCACGCTTCGACAGCGCGCTCACGCGCCTCGCTTGCGAGCTTGTGAGACCCGCCAAAATTCAAAACGAAAGTGTTCTGATGTTTGTGTTATTGTTTTTATTAAATTATGATCAATGTATTACTTGATAGCTTAATTTTGTTGTGCTGTTCAATAGATGAAATCTATTATTTTATATTTTCTTCTAAATTTTAGAACTTCAACAATACAAACTTTTATTGACCCCTTTTGAAGGGGTTTGTGGAACTGGCCCCACTAAATTCGTATGGACCCTCGGTCCATACGATATTTATCCATCGCCAGTCCCCGTGACTCCCAACGCAGATAAATTTGTACTTAAGCTACAAATTTATTATTTGTCCCTAGGAGTCCCCGTTTTCTAATCTGTACAAAATATACATCTTCAGACAGATTTACCAATTTAATCTCGTAGTGTTATGTTGGAGTTCAAAAGATATTCTTTTGTCCTCCCTAAAGGCATAAGTGTATGCTTTTAATTGTGAGTGTATAGTGTATATGTTATGGTTTACATTTCTGTGGCTATCTATTGATATACCTACAGAAATTGTTTTATTCCAAATGATGCGGTCAGGGGTCCACCTTTCACCGAAATCAATTAGGAATATTTTCTTAAGGGTTTATTAAAATGGTGTGTTGGTCATAATCTATATAACCTATACAGGTATATTTAAACCTGATTTACGCAATCTCCCTACGTCCTAAAACGTAACTAGCCAGAATGTTGCATGTGCATATATATTACAAAATTTACCTTTGAATTCCACTATCCTAACCGGTCTGACACGATTCACTAAAATCACCTTAAATAAAACACCATTACAAATAGAATAGCGTAAAATAATAAATTCAAACGGAACCACAACACCCGCCACTGAATCTAATCGCGAAGTTAACACTTAATAAAAATATACTTTTATATCAAAATACGGTAAAACCACTGATTTTACATATTTAAATTCGACATATTTTTTAATAATTACGCGTGGTTCAAACACTCTTATATACGTAGGATTTACGAATTTAAAGATCGGGTTTTGTTTCTTTTAATCTTCTCTATATTTTAAAATACCTTCCCAATGTACCAGTCCTCATGGCAGGCCAGTTCGGACACAGTGTCATTGTAAAAGTTCTTTGGAAAACCTTCCATCACCAGTCAAGATTCCAGAATCCAGCTCAACCTTCATCCAGAACTCAAAAGGCTCAAAAAGAACATCCAAAATATAATTCGCAACCTAGTTGAAAATTCCTATATCACCCCCAAAATTACAAAATCCAGCTCAACCTTCATTTGCAACTCCGAAAGCTTTACAGAAATTCCCACACTAAAATTCACGAATCAAACAAACTCTATTCACTGACTTCCTTTATGTACGTGAAATTTATGATCAGGTCACAGTCCATTATATTTTAATATAAAATAAAACCTTCCCAATGTACCTGTCCTCATGGTAGGCCAGTTCGGACATAGTGTCATTGTAAAAGTTCTTTGGAAGTCCTTCCATCACCAGTCAAGATTCCAGAATCCAGCTCGACCTTCATCCAGAACTCAAAAGGCTCAAAAAGAACATCCAAAATATTTTCCGTAAAACTAGTTGAAAACCCCTATATCACCCCCAAAATTACAAAATCCAGCTCAACCTTCATTTGCAACTCCGAAAGCTTTACAGAAATTCCCACACTAAAATTTACGAAACAAACAAACTTTATTCACCGGTTTTTACAAAATCATTTATGAACTAAGAAAACCTTCCCAATGTACCAGTCCTCATGGTAGGCCAGTTCGGACATAGTGTCATTGTAAAAGTTCTTTGGAAGTCCTTCCATCACCAGTCAAGATTCCAGAATCCAGCTCGACCTTCATCCAGAACTCAAAAGGCTCAAAAAGAACATCCAAAATATTTTCCGTAAAACTAGTTGAAAACCCCTATATCACCCCCAAAATTACAAAATCCAGCTCAACCTTCATTTGCAACTCCGAAAGCTTTACAGAAATTCCCACACTAATATTCACGAAATTAAACTAATTTCAATCACCGGGGTTTTTTACCAAATTCATTTACTAAGAAAACCCAATCAAAAATACACGCGAGCGAAGCCGAGTGAAATTATTCACTAGGAAAACCCAATCGAAAATACACGCGAGCGAAGCCGAGCGATACTTCTTTCCCGAACTTATTCGAAAACTCACGCGAGCGAAGCCGTACTAACTTTCGTACCTGGGCTCTCGCTAAATACGCACGACCGTCTCCTTCGACTCCCAAAACAGACTGAACTCCCCACGCTCCCCTCCCTCTCCTTTTATAATCTTTCCTCGTGTCACAATCCTGACACGCAGGAACAAATCGAACGGTGGCCTCCTAGTATGGCCATGACACGTTCGTGTCACGGAGCGCGATTTTGTATGGAGATTGAATTTCGATTTTTAGTATGGGCTGGACACGTTTGTGTCACGCAGGAACAAATCGATCGGCTGCCTCGTAGTATGGCCGTGTCACGTTTCTGTCCGGACTCGTAATTTTGTATGGAGGATAATTTTATGTTTTTAGTATGAACTGGACACGTTTGTGACACGATATAAATTCGATTTTGGAGGGAAAACAAACCCTCTTCGTACCTTCCACATGGTACCTAAAGCTGTTTCGCTCGTCAGCGATGCGATTTACCTCTACTTCGGTGGTTTTAACACCACTTCCCCGCACCCATTGTGCATCTCCGCATGCAGAGAACTGTTGCTTTTGTTATATAAATTAATTGATGTTATTACATGTGCTCTATTAATAAGTCGACTTTTAGCGCCATAACGGAGTGTTTTATTTATATATTTTGTTTAATATCGTCTATATTCTTCGAGTATTTTCATTTAAAATGTTAACGTTCCAAGTTGTTAGTTTTCTTATTGTCTATATATTAATTCCTGTACATGCGTGATACCATCTTCCGTGTTTGATAATACTATTCATGTACGGAACCTGGACACGCAGAAACCAATCGAAATCTCCTTACCATCGTCGTGTTTTATTCATGTCAGGACACGAAACCATTCCTTCATACTAACACCGCTTAACGAAAACCCCTCCCGCACCGCTTGACAAATTACCTCAGGTCGCTCCGCCTCGCCCCGCGGCCCACGCGCGCCCGCAGCTCGGTAATACCTCACCCCTTGTCTTGTTTACCTCATACCTCTCTCCGCCCGCGCGCACGCTCCAACGGATATTTATTTGAATGTTGGCGTCATACTTAATGAAACGTTGTTTTGTTTTATTTTATGTTTTTGTTTAATAACTGGTACTTTGTTTATATACTCTTCCCTTTATAAAATGTTTAGTGTATTAGTTTGAATCATTAATAAATAATTATTAAAATAATTTTAGACCCTGTGCGATATCTTCACAGAGATCACGAACTTCAAATTCCCATAAACTCCGTCATGTCCAGATTCCAGACACGCAGGAACAAATAGACCAGCGACCTCATAGTATGGCCGTGTCACATTCGTGTCCTGACACGAATTTAGTATGGAGATTAAATTGAATCATTAGTATGGACTCGACACGAATCGGACACGCAGGAACAAATTGAACGGCGCCCTCTTAGTATGGCCGTGACACGTTCTTGACACGCAGGAACAAAACGCTCGGTTGCCTCGTAGTATGGCCGTGACACGTTCGTGTCACAGAGCGAAATTTCGTATGGAGATAGAATTTAATTTTTAGTATGGGCTGGACACGGTTGTGACACGCTCGAACAAATCGAACGGTGGCCTCGTAGTATGGCCGTGTCACATTCGTGTCCTGATACTATTTTAGTATGGAGATAAAATTAGATTAATTAGTATGTGCTGGACACGGTTGTGTCATGCAGGAACAAATCGAACGGCGGCCTCGTAGTATGGCCGTGTCACATTCGTGTCCTGACACAAATTTAGTATGGAAATAAAAATAAATTATTAGTATGAGCTTGTCACGTTTCTGACACATAGGAACAAAACGTACGGTGGCCCCGCAGTATGAGCGTGTCACGATCGTGTCTTGACAATAATTCATTCTTTCATACTAACAACTCGCAGCGAAATAATCACTACTCGCGCTCCTTGACTCGCTACCTCAAGCCGCGCTCAAACGGCGTGATGATACCGCGATCTCTGACCCCGCGCCCGCAAGACGCGCGCCTTCTTACCTCACCTCTCCGCCGTTTCGTACGCGCCCATGTCTTGTTCCCCTCTCACCGCGTGTCAGGATTACCTCATGCTACCTTCCCCGCCTCGGCGCTCTATAGTGTTTTATATGCGAACCAACTGATGTTATTATATTTCTTGTTTGTCTAATTGCGCGTCGTATTGTAATGGCCGTTCGCGCCATTTTATTTCTTAGTGGAGTGTGCAGTCACGATTGAATTTATTAGGTGATTAGTTAAATTGTAATATAAATTATTTTGTTAATGAAACGTTTTAATGTTCTATAATTTAGCTTTGAATTACTATTGGCTATATATTTATCTTTTTTACCTTGTGTGATTCCATCACAGTCGCCCGCATAGAGGTTCGTAACGAAGCAAAGTCAACGGAACCTCATTCCGTGACGCTTGATCTCGTTAAGAAGCTATATACATTATGATCTTGAAAATTACTTCTTCTTTGTTAGGGTTTTATTGTTCCCTTCCAAGAAGTTTGTATATATAATCATTTATCACTGTTAGGGTTCAAGTTCCCTTCCAGAGACCCCTTCTTCTATAATTTTTAATTTGTGTGTTTTTTTTTTTTTTTCAACACCATCTGTCCACGTGCTTTAGGAAGTTCTTACCCTCCAGCTTAGGATTTATCTCCCTTAGCTTAAAGAGAAAAGATTTTTAGAATGCATACCACAACCTTACCACCTCCGGCTTAGACCATGTTTGCACTCTTTCCCTTATCTTCCATTTGCAGCTCGTGCCAATACTACATTAAACAAATATTTTAGTGTAATTGATTTAGTTTATTATTAATAAATCTAGGAATTTAGGCAAAAGTTATCACCTCAAAGCCTTAGATCCCTATATTCTGCCTCTAACAGATTTCCCAACAGTGCAGGAACCTCTAGTCTCACCCTTTACCGTATGGGCCGAAACAGAACATCACCGCTTACAGTGCAATACACACCTTACCACCTCCGGCTTAGGCTATGCAAGCAGTTCGGCAGGACAGAACTGGTCCGTGAAGAACACATAACACACCTTACCACCTCCGGCTTAGGCTATGCATGTATCCTAGCACAACAAGCTTCCATTAAAGGCAGAGTAGTCGGGATACATATTTTCAAAAGACTTCGAAATCGACTCATGCATCATTTTGGATCCTAACTCACCTATTGACGAATAGACGGACTCGGTATGCTTGTAAACGATTCTACTTTAACTCCTCCAACTTTGCTCCGGTTAATGATTTCAAACCAAATACTACACTCATTCACTGTAAATAGACCAGAAAATGTCATCCTGAACTTCCAACGCTCCATTTTTTGTGTGTTCGGAACGCCTTTAGTAGACGATGTCATAATCCCTCCCCAGCGTGAGTCAGACTCAGTAAAATGTAAAGTTCTGCACTTAAGGCATTTTCACCTCACCTTTTCTAAGTCCCAAATTGTGTGTTCTTCACACTGAATTTAATTTAACATTATTTTCGAAGCAATGTATGGGAAAACCAAACGAAGCCAAAGTATCCTGATTCCTTGTAAAGGTCCCTTCAGGTTAGAGCGCTGCTCTCATTAGAAGGAAATTTCACTACAGAGTACAGACACTACAATACCCGCAGGTTTACTCGCGTATTTTACACAAACAACCAAAACCATCCACTCAAGTCAACAAGTCTATTTTAAATTTTTGTTACTTCTTATTTAGAAGTAATTTAGTCTAACTCTCCTCACTGTACAGCATTTTATTTATTTATTTTGTCATATTTGTTTCCCGTTTTTTTTTTTTTATACTTATTTATATTAATTTTATATATTTATAAAATAAATTACCTATATAAAATTTATACAAACAGACATAAACAAAAGACGGTATTCTCGCCGGCGACGGGAGACGAGAATTATTATTATTATTATTATTTATCGTAAGGACCGATACAGTACATCACTGTTTACAATGCAATACACGCCTTACCACTCCTGGCTTAGGCTATGTAAGCAGTTCGGCAGGACAGAACTGGTCCGTGAAGAACACATAACACACCTTACCATCACCGGCTTAGGCTATGCAAGTAGTTCATTATTATTTTTTTTTTCTTTTTATTTTAGAATTAATTAAAATATTTATTTATTATATTTTTTTTTTTTCTTCGCCCGCATGACTTTACTTACTCTGTGAAATTTAATTTTAATTTTCTAATCCGTATGAATCTATTTATTTTAACAATAATTTAATGAGCACTACTCTAGTGGTTTATTTACAGTATTTATGAGAATGTAACCCACAACTATGTCTATCAACAATTCAATACGCTCGCTACCGACAAAGTATCCTTAACATGATAAAAGTCACCGATAGATAACGTGATAATAGAAATTGAAGAAGGTTTTGTATAGTGTAACGATTATGCGTAACAGTAGGTTGTTTCACATAATCAATTTTGACAAGGCGCTTAATAAAATTACATTTTTTTTTTTTTTTTTTTTTTAATTTTACTTTATTTTACAAAGTTATTCCATTAGATAAATTTTCTCTGGTTCCTATTTTATCACAATCCTTTTCCTTTGTAGGTTTTCTTGTAACCTGTAAAATAACACAAAATGTCAATATTTTATATATTTTACAAAAAATTTTTTTTTTTTTTTATAAATATTTACCAACCTGTTTGTAAATGCTTAGAAGGATTGTTTTCTTTTTTTTTTTTTTTTAAAGAAAAAATTTTTTTTTTTTTTTTTTTTATTAAATCATTTTATTAGTCTTCTTCTATAAAATTAAACATGTTTACATACTGTTAAATTACATAAAATGTATCAAAATCATATTTTCAATCTTCTTAAATAAAATTAAACCTGTTACAACCTGTTGAATTACATGAAATGCAACAAAATTTATTTTATTAATCTTCTTCTATGAAATTAAACCTGTTTACAAACTGTTAAATTACATAAAATACAACAAAAATCAATCTCCTTAAAATTAAACTTATATTAACAATGTGTACTTGTGTTCTTTATTGTAATTTTTATCACAGATGCATCACGCCAGAACTAGCGAGATTTAATTTTAAACCCTATCGAACATGTTAATGTCCTCATATTATAATAAAGGAATTCTAGCTGGGACGCACAAGAATTAACCTAAAACCCTAACAGAGAATGTTAAGTGACCCCCCTTTTTATAAGGAATTCACGCTGGGACGCACGTGAATTAACCTAAAACCCTAACAGAGAACGTTAAGTGACCCCCCTTTTTTATAAGGAATTCACGCTGGGACGCACGTGAATTAACCTAAAACCCTAACAGAGAACGTTAAGTGACCCCCCTTTTTTTATAAGGAATTCACGCTGGGACGCTCGTGAATTAACCTAAAACCCTAACAGAGAATGTTAAGTGACCCCCCTTTTTATAAGGAATTCACGCTGGGACGCACGTGAATTAACCCAAAACTGTATGAAAGGTAAACACCCTGTATGAATGGATGACACCCAGTATGAACGGAAAACACCCTGTATGTATGGAAAACATCCTGTATGAATAGAAAACACCCTGTATGAATAGAAAACCCCCTGTATGAATGGACACCAGTATGAACGGAAAACACCCTGTATGAATAGAAAACCCCCTGTATGAATGGAAAACCCCCTGTATGAATGGACACCCAGTATGAACGGAAAACACCCTGTATGAATAGAAAACACCCTGTATGAATAGAAAACCCCCTGTATGAATGGAAAACAAAATAAAATCTTTACTAATGAAATCTGTTTAGATTTAGTTTTTTTTTCTTTTAAAACTCCAATGTGTTAATTATATGGTTAAAATTCTGGTCTATGTAGTCTTCTATAACCGGAATCAAATCTGACTGTGGATTGATGATGGATCCTTCTCTCTCAGGCCCGTCTGATTCTTGTTTCTTGCTCTTCTGTTTGGACAACCAATTCATTTCCGTCGTCACAAACTGTGTGATTTGTTGAAGTTGTCCTTCATATTCTGATATTAGTTTCTCTCTCCTGACTTTCCTGATATTTGATTTTTTTTTGTGAAGCGTTATGTCTTTCTCCAACCGTTTCTGTCTTCTGTGTAAATCATGTTGAAGTCTGCTCCCTACTTTTGGCTCCTGTTCCTCCGCTGTTCCTATTGTTTCTTGGTGTTCTTCTTCCATTATTGTTAACATTCTTTTTGTTATGTCCAGTCTGTAGACTTTTGTTTTTAGTAATTGTTCCTCTTTCTCTTCTTCTTCTTGGAACTGCATTAATTCTTTCCTTTTTGACTCTATTTCCTTCTGATTCATCATGTCTCTTTTCTGATCTTCTCAAAACCTCCTTCTTTGCCCTTCTTTGCTGCTCGTGTTCCATGTGTGTGGTCCATGTAGTACTATTTGTAAATTTATGTCTGAATGTTGTATAATGTCTTGTATATGTGTGAATTCTTCTTAAATCTGCAAATTTTTTAATTTATAATTAATTTCTAATTATTTGGTTTCAGAACAAAATAGTAATTTAGCATATAATAATATTATTTGTCTATGCCATTATAAATTTTTAAGTGTAGAATAATGCTTGTGTTGTCTTTATTTTAACTTAGAATTTTTTTGAATAGAATTTCCTATATGTAGTTTCTTTAAAGAAACTTGGGAATCCCTGTTTTCTCTTTTTCAATGTGATTAACTTAAAATGTTGTTTGTATTATATGAATTGATTAAGTTTTGTTAGTGTTTAGTAACTTATTTTATCAATTTTAACAATTTTACTTTAATTTTATAGCAAAAAATTTTTTTTTTCCGTTTTGGAAATATTATTATTATTTATTCTTTTTTTATTTTACTAGGATTTCATTTCTTAATTATCACGACCTATTTTCAGGAATTCCTCTTTCTCTTATTTCGCTTTGCTGCAAGCAAATATTCTACTTATAGCATAGACAAAGAACGCCAAGCATTGCTTAGAAATCGATGCTTCTCATTTTTTTTTTTTTTTTTTTTTTTTTTTTCCAAATCCGAGACAATATCGATCCCCAAACAAACAGTCTAACTTCTTAAAGTTAATCAATAAAGCTACAGTAGCGGGGTGGTTTAATTCTTTTAAATTATCATATTAAAGTGATTTTATAATATTTTGTGCCAAAACGCAATTTTATACTAACCATTATTCGTATATTCACATATACTTAATATTACTTATTTCAAAACGTCATGCAACATATATTATTATTCAATTGTCACAACTTGTGATTATATTCCTCGTTCAATTGTTGAACTGATTCTTGAATTTGCTTTCAAGAATAAACACATCCGCATCTGAAATTCATTCTGTAAATTTGGATAACAGCATGCATCTGAATCTCCTCTTCAGACTTAAACCCAAGTTTATCATGCAACGAATGCTTACCTAGTCTAAGTTCTATTGGAATTTGGAAAATTTAAAATTAATAATCGACCAAAGAATAGCACCAACGTGGCACCACATCCATACTATGCTACGGACAACACCACGGACTCCGCAACCGATGCAATTAACCGGTCTAATTGCACAACTAACTCTTAAAATTTCCCTTTTTTTTTTTTTTAAATCTACCTCCGTTTTTTTTTTTTTCAGCAAGTACCCATCCAATGCCTAATCCCCTAAATCACTCAAACCCCGTAATACCCCTTACAATTCCACTTCACAAACTATTCTGTGAGAAATTATCATTTAACCTCGATTCAAACTTTTACCAATTCACACTTTCCGTTATGAATTCCTGGAAGTAACGAACTTCAAAAGTTTCAGGCACTGATCATCTCCTCACACATTCATTCGTCCGGAACCGTTCACTCAGAATGCATACCCATTACTTCTCTAGTATGCTCGTCCATTGGCAACGCCCAATTACAACAAAAGTTATCCAAACAATCTTACACATACAGATATAAATAAATATCCATAATTTCATTCCAACAAATGTTGCGCAATCATATGCAGTGTCCGAGCACATTCGTCGTTTATCCGATACTCTGTAGCAGACAGACGCCCGATCGTCGACCACGCCTAAGCATAAAATGGAACGCTCCTCCTTCAGTTAAGTGCACCTATAACCCCATAGGTAGGCAAGAGCAGAATAAAATTAAAGTGAAACACCGAGCGAGGTGGGAAACCCCTGGAAATGCCCACGTCCAGCAGCAGTCTGACACAGGCCGCTGCCGACTAATACGAACCAAGGTATTTATATAAGACCCCCTACAAAATATATAAACACATTCGTGCCGAAACTTTACGCTGTTACTTTACCTTTCAAAATACTCATCAATGAGCAAGTTCAAGATCTTTAGTTATGGTAAACCTTAAATAAATAATATAAATTTAAACTAATTCGGATTAATGTAACTCTCATACTTTTAACATTATCATTTAATAGGCTATACACTCAGCAGCCCGACCGTGGTAATTCCACTCGATCGACGAGCTCGAGCAAAGTGAACGAGTAGGTATAAATGGCACCGTCGTATCTGTCAAATGTACAAGTGAGTGAGTGCACGAAACGGTCTCGTGGTCTACTCGAACTCGTACGTCGTTCCACCACATTTTGACAGTCATTGGCAAAGTTGCACGAAATGTGAACTCGGACTTCGAGTCATCTTGACGTATACGCTCACTCAAACACTTGATTGATTTTGATCATCCCCTGCGACAGTTTAGAAAATCTCAAGGTTGATCACATGCCAAATTAATGATTCCCTTCTTTGAATCTAGTGTAGAGGTATTTAAACATGTATTATTCTATCTACAAGTTGTTCATTCCTTCATTCATTAAGTATTCACTCAAATATTATAGATAAAATACAAGTAGGTACTTATGTACCTATCACTAAAATAAAATAAGAATAAAGTCTGTACCTAGGCACACACACACACACACAACACACCACACATACCACACATACCACACGCCACATTCCGACCATCAACCCGACAACCGGGGCAAGCAGAGCAACCGGTGCCGCGCCACACACACCCAACCACTTCAAGCAGCAAGCAAGCACGAAGATCCACCCCTCCGCACGACTCGGCGGAAGGACCACGACAATGCGACAGGGGCCAGCCCGCCGCCCCTCAGCACGGCATCATGTTCCCCCTCCCCAGCCGCCCCCCCCTCTACACGCACGGGGAGAAACGCAGCGGGGCCACTATCATTAATACCGACCGGCTCACATGCACGGTACCGTTGTTAATGCTAAATAAAGTCTTGTGTTCTAAGTACACGACTCATATCAATTTGACAGTGCCTATCTAAGTATGTACCTACCTATGTAACTAAATTATAGGTGACCGGTAGTGGAGCTATAGTGTATAACCAAGTATGATAATAATAGATAGGTACATACAGGAGTTATTTATTTTTAGATAGTTAGGTATCTACAGCTATGTATTACCCGTCGGAATTTCTATATAGGCATTATAGGCTAGGCACCTCCTCTCCTCGAATAAATGCGCTTTCCTCCGCACTTCACCGCGGTCTCACCTCGTTAGTACCGTTATCGGGGTATTTTTGTGGCTAGGTAATATGGCTGGAGGAAAGGCGGAGGGTTGAGGGGAAGAGATTCAAAATGATTGTCATCATCACTCACACAACTGGCTGACCGACCGACAACCAACATCACGTGTGTTACCACGATGTAATTTTTACCAATACTAAATAGCTACTCTTAAATATCGAGGTGTTCAATTTATACGCGTTTTCAATTTAGTCAATACTCTTTTTCCTCTTTTAATTAACATAAAGATTCTGACAAATAGTATACATACTATATTGACCGTTTGATACCTGACAAAATGAGCGCTTTGCATTCTAGGTAGCATAATACATTTAGTAAAATTTAATAGTGGCAAGATTGGTGGATCGACACTCGCTCGATAATTTCGTCACCTGTACAACATTCGCATGCGCACTCACCCGTACGCCGGTACCAAAATAATTTGCTTCGTGCGATCGATCGAGTCGAACGCAACCCGAACTCGTCGTGCGAGCGAAACCAGCACGGCAGGGGCCCTGATGTTTACTTTTGTAAAAGGGAGGAAAAGTTTAATTTGAATTTTAAATATAATTATTTTGTTCCAGCGACACCTATCTCTCTATGTATAACAATGCCCAACAAAATTTTCTACGTTGTAATGTCAAAACTTCACTAATACACCAATAGATGGCAAGTAAATAGAATACTCCATGTTTCGCAAAACTCACTTCCAAACATAATACTAGTATTGTATAAGTATAATTTGCTTCTGCAAAATCATTAAGCATTTTTCATAACCCCTCACTCCCTCCCTGCCTCTTAACCACTTCCTTTCAGATGTCACTATGATGTGAACATTGTGAACTGTGGGTATGTTTATTTCCTAATTTCAAATTTTTTTCCTTTTTCCTTCTTTTTCCCATTTTCCCGGGTTCTTGAGTATTTGAGTACCCTACCAAATCTTTCTCCATTCGACTTATTTTCTTTCCCCTTTTTTTTCTCCTTTTCGGATTTACTCCGAAATTCACTCCGTAAGGTTGGTACTTATTTGTTTTAGTACGCAAGTCTGGTCCCCTTACGCTGTGAAAGCAAAACAAACACTAGCAATGGTTCTTATTGTTCGCGATAAGATCCATATTCCTTCAAATATTTTTGAACCGGGCGCCCTGAGTCAGTTAATACACAACCACAGCAACGTTACCATTTATATGGAATTATCCATTTTTAAATGATTTTCAAAATAAAATGTGGAATTAAATATCCGGGCATTTCATACTAGTTTTATCATTTTACAGATTTCCACATAAGAAGATCAGTTTGGAGTATGGATTTTCTATAAAGCTTTTCTATAATATCCACATTTAAATGATTATCCAATCGCATATTGATTCTCAGAAAGCCTAGAACTGAAATGCCGCCACGGTTTTGCATCTTGTGTGAATATAATGAATGACCGGCCAATATACGACCTCACTTCATTCTTTTCAAAATCTAAATCGTATTTAAATTAAATTAATAATCTACTTATAATATCTAAGCTATTTGCTCTAATAATTTGGCGGAACAGGTTTCACACGAATGCCTACCTACCCCGTTAATGCTGGCCACACTGAACTGAACCAAACTCGAATCAACCATACAGCCGCATCAATCCTCTATTCAAAATGGTGGCACCAATGTATTATTTCCGGCAACTCTTAGACCCACCCCTTCATTCACGTAATTTTCACAAGCAAACAGCTCACATACAACCGACCCATAAAACAGGCAACATCTACTGTCCACCTCCAGTGGCAATGGGCTGAGTACGTCAGGCAAAAATTTTTTTTTTTTTCTGGACAACAGTGTCTTGCTCCGACATCCGCAGACAGGATACTTAATATAGGAAAACCTCCACTTCCAGTCAATACGTTGACATAAGATAATTAATGAAATCCAATAATACACATCTTCAGAATTGAATTTCTACATAGAAAAGTTAATGCATACGTTTTCTATTAGACCGTCATCACATCCATTCAATTTCCCCAATAATGTTAGTGAGACAAGATACGACTATCTTATCTTCTAACTCCCAATCACGTTGTAAGAATACATAAATACTAATATATCCATGTACTCGCTTTTATAAAATGAACAAACTCCTACAACTAGACAAATATTTATGCTTCGTTCCCATACACAAAATATATGACTTCAGTCAACACGGAATCCATATACCTACATTAGCTCAAACATACTTCCTCAAATACATACCATCCAACATTTCCAATTCATAACTAAGTTGATAAAATGGATCTACACTGTTTGATAGTGAAATACGCCTTCGACAACACACCGCAACAAACCATCAACTAGTAATTCTATTGCGTGTCGCCTCGGACTAGGCGCTTAATAGCCTTCTTGCTTGATTTTCAACAAACACTTTTAACTTCATCTTTCTGAATCGTTGTAAAACTGTAGTCCCTTCCATTATCTATATTAATTGGCACAATTATAATGTTCTAATTAGCTGAAACGTTACATCTAATATCAAACTTCTGCTCTACAGCCAATTATATACATTACTGCTTGACAAATACATACAATCACAAACTGATATATATATTTTATTCCAACCCACATCTCAAGCAGTGAAATAAACAGCGTTATACTGCTGACCACACTAACGTATATTCAATTCCACAGATAACCAACACTCCGACATGGCATCCATAAAACCTATCTCCCACACATACCAACATGCTGCATCCAGGCAAGTCAACCTTCACATTGCAACAAGATACAGGGTCCTTTTCCCGCACTACCTAACAGTATAACCGTGCCAAGGTGAGAAGTGGCCAGTCCGTCACTCGCCATCCGCAGAGTTTCGCCTCACGCACAGTCACCCCTTTCTACTAGCATAAAACTACTCTCTCTTCTCAACATATTACTTGATAAAATTTTAATTCTTCAGTAAAAAAAATCTCCCGATGCGCCCCAACAAATTCGCAAGAAGCAAAACATCGCAAGTTCGTTTTTTTTTTTCTTTCCCTACAAAGCGCGATTCGTCATCCGCAAAGTTCCGCCTCACTCACAATCACTCCTATATATTATCGTAAAACTATACTCTCTTCTTAACATATTACTTGATAAAAGTTTTTAATTCATCAGTAAAAAAAATCTCCCGATGCGCCCCAACAAATTCGCCTCGCCTGGCGACAATTTCAAATTGTAACCGTCCGGCCTCTCATTTGTTCTTATGAAACTGCAAGTTTCTGACGCTGTAGCCGGCATGTTCATATTATTAATGTTTAAGTGGCACTATAGAACCGGACGTAAAACGAACTCATAGCATCCCAATGCTTTACAATGACACAGCACAACAATAAAACCCTCAATTGCACTCCAGGAGTACTGACAGAAACAAAATCTACATACGCTTATTACAGAACTCCTCATTCCTTCCGAATTAACTGTCAATTCTAGTAGAACGGACAGACACAACCATTCTACAGAACTCTACATTTACCCTGAAACAAATTTCAACTTTAGTAGAACAGGCAGACATACAAGCAGACAGCGTAGGCTCCGCAAAACGATTTCATCATTCGCTTTTTGTGCACCAACCTGCATCCTACAACTTGTAATATTCTAAGCTATGCCGCTTAATACTATATTAACCGAGGCACAACGCCGATCACTCAACCCATACACATCTCAAGACTCAGTGCATGACAAAATAAATTGTATTTTCTGCGCATTGTTTTCCCGACGAGATACTTGACACAACAGAAGAACCGTACTACTGTTAACATCGCTAATGGCCTTCCCATTCCTCAATTACTTCGCCAACCACGCCGCACCTCCAACGGCGTGATGGTGTTGCGAACTCTGTCTCCGCGCCCGCAGGACGCGCGCGCGAGCTACGCCCTGCTCGGTCATCAACTCAACAGAGTCTCCGCTTAGTATACTTGAATCATGTTAAAATAGCAACAATCCGTCCAATGAGCGTATGTCCCTGCGTCACAAAAATGATCAAAACGGTCTAGTCAACGTGCGTTGACAATCCATCCAGTCAAACCGTACACAAACATTCATACTGGATAAACATGTAATCTTTATCTTCAACAAAACGAAAGACACGTTGTCACAGCTACTCACCCCTGAGGTGTAGCACGTCGCAAGTACAGTTGCGACACTTTTTCCAGTAACTACGCGCGACAGTACAAAACGCATCCGTCTGTACAACATTCGAGTAAGTCATGACAAAACGAGAGGTGGCTAGTCCGTCGTCTTATAGCACAGCAACACATAAAGTCACGAAGTAATAAATCAATATGTATTGATTTATTCTCAATCAAATAAAACCATTTCATATACAAACATCCACTGTGGTATGATACTCGCACAGTTTATTATGCACACATTTAAAAATACACAAATTACCCAAAAAAAAATTAACAGTAAAATCTAACATGCATTTACCTACTCATCATTCACTATTCATTTCGTTTACCTAAACATGAGAAAAAAAAATTTTTTCTTTCTCGGCACTGCTATTTCATTGCCTCTGACAATTATATATATACCAATATTCATTCACTCTTTTACCAAAATACACAAACCAGACAAACATCTTTGTATTAGCAATCTGAGCTAAACCACGCGCTTCTCCATTTTTTTTGTCTAAATTGAACACCTGCATCGCCACGTGGTTGAATTCTTCAACTTTTGTTAGTCTCGTATATCAATTGTATCTCTCTCTCTCTCATTCACACCCCACTAGAAGAGCAAGTCTAAAATAGCGCTCTAGTCTACTGTCTCGTTCTAACTCTTACTTGCATTGCATACACTTTATACTAGTGGGAAAGAGATAAGAATCATTCGTACACTTATGCCAAACGAAACTAATGATCAAACACAAACAGTACAACACGTGCACCCATAAATCAATCTTTCTTGACCATGGTTCTCTCCTCATGGGCCTAATCAACACGAAATTTACAAACTTGTGTAGGGTTGCCAAAAATATTCCACCTTCTCACTTCAAATTTCGTGATTGCAATTTCCACATAATAACAAAGTAATAGAAATCATACATACATACACACAACACACGCTTCCCCCTCCGACAAACCAGGCAAATAGAGCAACCGGCGCTGCTCTACAGGGACTTTGGTATCTGTTTGTTTTATTCCAAAACAATTCAATGCATAATGTGACACATACATAAACAACATCTGTATAATACGACTCCGTGCACCACATATTATTATTATTTCCTATTTCCCCCCTTTTTTTTTTTTTGAACAATATAATTAAATAAGTCAGATTAAACTTCCCAAACCCTTTAGCACGAATTTCTCTAAACACACAATGCACCCAAACATGCTTCATCTTTAAAACCAGTCCACACTAGTCTTTCAAAAATTTGGTAGCCCTGCGCCCGCAAGTATTCTGTGGCCTTGGCCAAGCGCTCATCAATCAATAATTCTCCAGTTCCACTTTTCCATAGAACAAATAATCATTATGCAAGTGACATTAAAATTTCTTTTTATAATAAATGGCTAATAACATACTTATGACGATGTAATTGCGTAGGTCATGTAAATCATTTCACAATTACGTACAACATTTTACCTCTGAAAAGAAACACTTATTTTGTAATCTCGCCGGATAATGGAATAACTCACATTGTTGCTATGGACCAAACCATAGTTAGATGTCATCTGCTGGAAACTGCTCCGATGTTTACTGGCAGTAGACTGGGCACGCCTAGACTTACATTACGAATCGTAACCATACAATTCGCTCTTACACTTACGCAAATTACGTTTTGGCACAAAATAATAAGATTTCTCGTGTCAGACCATTACAAAACGTTTATATATATATATCTTTGAATTCCTTGGATTTATGATAACACTACTATAACTAAAAAAGAACTTATTTTTACATAAATTTTTTTTTATATATGCTGGTCACGCGCAGCACTGTAATAACCTCTACCCTATACCTATTGGTTTTTTATAGTTATTAAAGGCAGGATTATCAAAAATCAACTCTATAGTTCTATAACAACTAGAATATAAAGAATCGAAATATGGCCAGCGTATAGCTTTCAAGTGATCTCTAGGTTTGTCAGAAACAGTGTCGCTAATTCGTACACATACTTCCTGTAAAATGGACCCAATTATTACTTCCTTTTAGGAAGCCGTTGTGTACCGTAATATCTCAGAGTACTAACTCTCATTTCCTAAATGTATTCTAGTAAATTCTAATATCATCATTAAAGCACTTACTAAACTAATTGCTCATTCATCTATAGTCATTAAACCCTTCTGGTTTCCCTCTGTGTTCTATGTGCACGCTTCGACAGCGCGCTCACGCGCCTCGCTTGCGAGCTTGTGAGACCCGCCAAAATTCAAAACGAAAGTGTTCTGATGTTTGTGTTATTGTTTTTATTAAATTATGATCAATGTATTACTTGATAGCTTAATTTTGTTGTGCTGTTCAATAGATGAAATCTATTATTTTATATTTTCTTCTAAATTTTAGAACTTCAACAATACAAACTTTTATTGACCCCTTTTGAAGGGGTTTGTGGAACTGGCCCCACTAAATTCGTATGGACCCTCGGTCCATACGATATTTATCCATCGCCAGTCCCCGTGACTCCCAACGCAGATAAATTTGTACTTAAGCTACAAATTTATTATTTGTCCCTAGGAGTCCCCGTTTTCTAATCTGTACAAAATATACATCTTCAGACAGATTTACCAATTTAATCTCGTAGTGTTATGTTGGAGTTCAAAAGATATTCTTTTGTCCTCCCTAAAGGCATAAGTGTATGCTTTTAATTGTGAGTGTATAGTGTATATGTTATGGTTTACATTTCTGTGGCTATCTATTGATATACCTACAGAAATTGTTTTATTCCAAATGATGCGGTCAGGGGTCCACCTTTCACCGAAATCAATTAGGAATATTTTCTTAAGGGTTTATTAAAATGGTGTGTTGGTCATAATCTATATAACCTATACAGGTATATTTAAACCTGATTTACGCAATCTCCCTACGTCCTAAAACGTAACTAGCCAGAATGTTGCATGTGCATATATATTACAAAATTTACCTTTGAATTCCACTATCCTAACCGGTCTGACACGATTCACTAAAATCACCTTAAATAAAACACCATTACAAATAGAATAGCGTAAAATAATAAATTCAAACGGAACCACAACACCCGCCACTGAATCTAATCGCGAAGTTAACACTTAATAAAAATATACTTTTATATCAAAATACGGTAAAACCACTGATTTTACATATTTAAATTCGACATATTTTTTAATAATTACGCGTGGTTCAAACACTCTTATATACGTAGGATTTACGAATTTAAAGATCGGGTTTTGTTTCTTTTAATCTTCTCTATATTTTAAAATACCTTCCCAATGTACCAGTCCTCATGGCAGGCCAGTTCGGACACAGTGTCATTGTAAAAGTTCTTTGGAAAACCTTCCATCACCAGTCAAGATTCCAGAATCCAGCTCAACCTTCATCCAGAACTCAAAAGGCTCAAAAAGAACATCCAAAATATAATTCGCAACCTAGTTGAAAATTCCTATATCACCCCCAAAATTACAAAATCCAGCTCAACCTTCATTTGCAACTCCGAAAGCTTTACAGAAATTCCCACACTAAAATTCACGAATCAAACAAACTCTATTCACTGACTTCCTTTATGTACGTGAAATTTATGATCAGGTCACAGTCCATTATATTTTAATATAAAATAAAACCTTCCCAATGTACCTGTCCTCATGGTAGGCCAGTTCGGACATAGTGTCATTGTAAAAGTTCTTTGGAAGTCCTTCCATCACCAGTCAAGATTCCAGAATCCAGCTCGACCTTCATCCAGAACTCAAAAGGCTCAAAAAGAACATCCAAAATATTTTCCGTAAAACTAGTTGAAAACCCCTATATCACCCCCAAAATTACAAAATCCAGCTCAACCTTCATTTGCAACTCCGAAAGCTTTACAGAAATTCCCACACTAAAATTTACGAAACAAACAAACTTTATTCACCGGTTTTTACAAAATCATTTATGAACTAAGAAAACCTTCCCAATGTACCAGTCCTCATGGTAGGCCAGTTCGGACATAGTGTCATTGTAAAAGTTCTTTGGAAGTCCTTCCATCACCAGTCAAGATTCCAGAATCCAGCTCGACCTTCATCCAGAACTCAAAAGGCTCAAAAAGAACATCCAAAATATTTTCCGTAAAACTAGTTGAAAACCCCTATATCACCCCCAAAATTACAAAATCCAGCTCAACCTTCATTTGCAACTCCGAAAGCTTTACAGAAATTCCCACACTAATATTCACGAAATTAAACTAATTTCAATCACCGGGGTTTTTTACCAAATTCATTTACTAAGAAAACCCAATCAAAAATACACGCGAGCGAAGCCGAGTGAAATTATTCACTAGGAAAACCCAATCGAAAATACACGCGAGCGAAGCCGAGCGATACTTCTTTCCCGAACTTATTCGAAAACTCACGCGAGCGAAGCCGTACTAACTTTCGTACCTGGGCTCTCGCTAAATACGCACGACCGTCTCCTTCGACTCCCAAAACAGACTGAACTCCCCACGCTCCCCTCCCTCTCCTTTTATAATCTTTCCTCGTGTCACAATCCTGACACGCAGGAACAAATCGAACGGTGGCCTCCTAGTATGGCCATGACACGTTCGTGTCACGGAGCGCGATTTTGTATGGAGATTGAATTTCGATTTTTAGTATGGGCTGGACACGTTTGTGTCACGCAGGAACAAATCGATCGGCTGCCTCGTAGTATGGCCGTGTCACGTTTCTGTCCGGACTCGTAATTTTGTATGGAGGATAATTTTATGTTTTTAGTATGAACTGGACACGTTTGTGACACGATATAAATTCGATTTTGGAGGGAAAACAAACCCTCTTCGTACCTTCCACATGGTACCTAAAGCTGTTTCGCTCGTCAGCGATGCGATTTACCTCTACTTCGGTGGTTTTAACACCACTTCCCCGCACCCATTGTGCATCTCCGCATGCAGAGAACTGTTGCTTTTGTTATATAAATTAATTGATGTTATTACATGTGCTCTATTAATAAGTCGACTTTTAGCGCCATAACGGAGTGTTTTATTTATATATTTTGTTTAATATCGTCTATATTCTTCGAGTATTTTCATTTAAAATGTTAACGTTCCAAGTTGTTAGTTTTCTTATTGTCTATATATTAATTCCTGTACATGCGTGATACCATCTTCCGTGTTTGATAATACTATTCATGTACGGAACCTGGACACGCAGAAACCAATCGAAATCTCCTTACCATCGTCGTGTTTTATTCATGTCAGGACACGAAACCATTCCTTCATACTAACACCGCTTAACGAAAACCCCTCCCGCACCGCTTGACAAATTACCTCAGGTCGCTCCGCCTCGCCCCGCGGCCCACGCGCGCCCGCAGCTCGGTAATACCTCACCCCTTGTCTTGTTTACCTCATACCTCTCTCCGCCCGCGCGCACGCTCCAACGGATATTTATTTGAATGTTGGCGTCATACTTAATGAAACGTTGTTTTGTTTTATTTTATGTTTTTGTTTAATAACTGGTACTTTGTTTATATACTCTTCCCTTTATAAAATGTTTAGTGTATTAGTTTGAATCATTAATAAATAATTATTAAAATAATTTTAGACCCTGTGCGATATCTTCACAGAGATCACGAACTTCAAATTCCCATAAACTCCGTCATGTCCAGATTCCAGACACGCAGGAACAAATAGACCAGCGACCTCATAGTATGGCCGTGTCACATTCGTGTCCTGACACGAATTTAGTATGGAGATTAAATTGAATCATTAGTATGGACTCGACACGAATCGGACACGCAGGAACAAATTGAACGGCGCCCTCTTAGTATGGCCGTGACACGTTCTTGACACGCAGGAACAAAACGCTCGGTTGCCTCGTAGTATGGCCGTGACACGTTCGTGTCACAGAGCGAAATTTCGTATGGAGATAGAATTTAATTTTTAGTATGGGCTGGACACGGTTGTGACACGCTCGAACAAATCGAACGGTGGCCTCGTAGTATGGCCGTGTCACATTCGTGTCCTGATACTATTTTAGTATGGAGATAAAATTAGATTAATTAGTATGTGCTGGACACGGTTGTGTCATGCAGGAACAAATCGAACGGCGGCCTCGTAGTATGGCCGTGTCACATTCGTGTCCTGACACAAATTTAGTATGGAAATAAAAATAAATTATTAGTATGAGCTTGTCACGTTTCTGACACATAGGAACAAAACGTACGGTGGCCCCGCAGTATGAGCGTGTCACGATCGTGTCTTGACAATAATTCATTCTTTCATACTAACAACTCGCAGCGAAATAATCACTACTCGCGCTCCTTGACTCGCTACCTCAAGCCGCGCTCAAACGGCGTGATGATACCGCGATCTCTGACCCCGCGCCCGCAAGACGCGCGCCTTCTTACCTCACCTCTCCGCCGTTTCGTACGCGCCCATGTCTTGTTCCCCTCTCACCGCGTGTCAGGATTACCTCATGCTACCTTCCCCGCCTCGGCGCTCTATAGTGTTTTATATGCGAACCAACTGATGTTATTATATTTCTTGTTTGTCTAATTGCGCGTCGTATTGTAATGGCCGTTCGCGCCATTTTATTTCTTAGTGGAGTGTGCAGTCACGATTGAATTTATTAGGTGATTAGTTAAATTGTAATATAAATTATTTTGTTAATGAAACGTTTTAATGTTCTATAATTTAGCTTTGAATTACTATTGGCTATATATTTATCTTTTTTACCTTGTGTGATTCCATCACATTAGTTCAATTTTCAATACGCTTTAAATTTATCAAAACAAGCACTCCTCTGGGTACCGACCAGCAGTTTAGTTTTATTGATTGAATTAATTAATATAGATACGTAAGCGATGGGTATAGAGTGCAAAATACATTTCGAAAAGAGAGAGAATGAAGATTATAAGCCCGGTGACGTGGTTAGTGGCCAAATTAATTATATATTGGATAAAGAAATTCTTCTTACGGGTGAGTAATGTAATGTAGACTATAGCTATTTTTATGAACATTGAAAATATTCATATGACCTGCCTCGACCCCTCAGTCAGGGGGATTGTACCAATCGACTACCCTCCCCCCTCCCCTCCCGCTTCCATCAGGAATATTTTATTTTATTTATTTATGTATGGATTCATGTTCGTTTTCAGTGTAATTTTATTTTTGTTTTCGTTTTTATAATAAACTATATTCGCCTAAAGACTTAAAGTTCACTATTTAACAAATACTTAGAAAGCAAGGTCATTGAATCAAGGTAACTGACAATCTTACCGTATGAATCCGCCTCCAAAAGCGCGGATACGTTAGTTATTAAAAAAACGCCGACCCTCAAAATGTCAAAAATAATTTGCGTTAGTAAATACACGCGCAGCTTGAGTCTTTATATTTTATTCACTTAACGGTCCCCCGACTGCTTTAAGTAAGTAAACGGAAATTATTTTTGACTTTTTAAGGGTCGGGGGTTTTTTAATTTTTTATTTCACTTTTATTTCAAGCTTTTAAAAAAACCGCATCCAAATCGGTCCTTCCGTTTGGGAGCTACGATGCCACAGACAGACACACACATACACACACACGAGCTTTGGCCCCTTCGACTCAGCCACCCACACCGGATTACATAAAAAAATGCTACATTTTCAAAGTAATAGAATTGAGACGTAATAACAATGATATATTTTCAATTTCAGAAATTGGGCTGTCGTTCCAAGGCAGGGCTAGCTCTGTGTGGAAGGTAACAACGGGTAAAGTGACAATTAATTTTGTGGGACACCAGCACATCTTGTCACAGACTGCACGACTCCTCGAATCCAAGTCACCAGGTAGGTACAGTTGAAAATATCATATTTTCATTTTCTTATTTTTATGAATTTAATTTCAAGAGAATTACCAATAAACCTAATTGTTTCTTGGGAAACACTTTAATTAGAAAATATACCTACCTTTATAGTTTTGTTATCACTACTGCACTAGTAGTCGTGAAATTTATTAATATAATTAACCATTTTGTATGCAGGTTTAGGTAGGTACGGTTTTACTCGTATTTTACTAAATGTCTCGTCTCATTTATTGCAGACGGTCAAGTTGTGCCGGCAGGTTCGTACACAATCGCATTCCAGTTCAAACTTCCTAACGACATACCGTACACCTTCAGCAAGGACGTACTCAACTTTATCGGATACCAACTCGACATCACCTTCGCCAGGCCAGAGCGCTTCAAGAGAAACTTTGTCTTTAAGAAGCCGGTCATTGTTGCGCCTATCCTCGATCTCAGCTCCGAAGAGCATTCCGAACTCAAGGTGTGTTATGTAATTCTTATGGTCTTCCGTCGGACTTTTGGCCACAGCCACAAGTACGGGCTGTTTAAAAAACAATCTGAATTACGCTGTACACTTCTAAAGTAGCTTTTGCCGGCTGCTCCGCTCGCGACTTTATCGAATTTGAGTGGAGGTTTCAAGTCAATAAGCGAGACATCTTCTAGCGTAGGTTGATTCTCTTAGTGCCGTGATTGGGTCATCTCATCAAACTCTATATATGTACCTACCACATTTCAATAGTTTTCTTCCGGTAGATTCGGAGAAAATAAGCTGTGACAGACAGATGGGCACACAGACAGACAGACACAAGAGTGATCCGATAAGGGTTCCGCAGTCCGCTGTTTCCTCTTTTGAGGTACGGAACCCTAAAGAAGAGATAAATCTATCTTTATTTGTTCAGGAAAGTAACATAACACCAAAATTTCAAAATTATCAAACTACCTAAACTAAAACTACTACTAAAAAACTATAACTAAGAATCCAAGATAAAATATATGCTCAAGTTCCCCGGAACGCTTACAGCGTTGCCTCTTTGAATCTTCAGGCTATTGCGGTGTATAAAGAAAGCCTTAGCTCACGGGTCATCGGACCAGCAATTTATCTATAGACCACGGGCCAAGATTTTCCACCGCAAAAACCAGAACCTCAAAGAGTTTTTTTTAGGAACGCGTACGTGCTATGAGTCTTTGGTCAACTCAGCCCACAGCCCACTTAGCCCGCGGGCTTAAATTACCACTTCAGGCTTTGAAAAATTAAAATTTCGATATTATATTTCAGAAACCCGCGACTTTCACAATTACGAAGCCAATGAAAAGTATGTTCGTAAATGTGGGAGAAGTGACGACACGAGTGAGCTTGCCGACCACAGCCTTCCTGCCCTGTGACTCCATTCCGATCACGTTTGAAGTCCGGAATGGCTCCAACATGACTGTACCCTGCATCAAGGCTAAAATTGTTGAGGTAACATTTATTAAAACAAACGCGCTAAGCAAGGTTTCAATAATTAATAATTAACATTCATATATTTCCAAGTATAATCGCGACTGATTATTCTATCTATCGCAAGCCGGTGAATACATTATGGTGCACACATTATATTATTCCCAACCCTCACCGATACATCCTTGAAATTGAATATCAAGAAATTTCTGAAGATAGAGCGCACCGCACGTTGTCGAAACCATAGTCCTTGGATAGTTTAACTACCTCAAAACAGCATAAAGCTTATTTCATAATAATATTTACAGGTAATAACGTACACTGATAACAGAAATAACCAGTTTCAAAAGCAGCGCAGCCTGTGCAAGTCGTCTCGCACGGAAGCTATAGAAGGCGGCCAGCAAAAGACATTGGTCTGCGAGGTGGTCGTACCGGCGGACACGAAAGCTTCACTCAGACACTGCACTGTCTTGGGATTAGACTACGCGCTACAGGTGAGTTTAATCGCAGATTCCATGTTTTTATATAATTTCGTGACTGTTCTAGAAACATGTGTCGCTGCGAAATCGGAATGTTTTAATTTCTTTAGATTTTTAGGAAATCCACGTCGATTAAATTATCTGCGAAATTTGCTCATTGCATTAGTACAGATGATTACGTACCGCGCTCTTATCATGGTGTGGTGTACCAACGTCATATTTAACTGAGAGTTTCTAATCTCGTTTCTAATCAGGACAAACAGCGTAATCGTCCGAAATCGTGCCCAATGAGCTGTGCAAGTTCTGATAAGCATTATTGTTTGCAGATACGGGTGTGCTTCCCTGGTTTGCGTACCGACGCGAAACTCTACGTGGCGATAGTTATCGGCAGCGTGGTGGATCCCTGCGCACTCGCCTGCGCCGGCGCCGCTGCCTCCGCCCCCGTCGTCGTCAGCGCTCCGCGGCAGAGCCAGAGCACCACTCATCTAGACGACGCAGCTCCACATAGCACACTCACACCACCCGCTTACGATTCACGTAAGTATACAAAAATATGCATCAATAATATTTATACCAAACTGAAGAAACTTTCTAACTCTATCTACCAATAACGTAAACTGGAAGAAATCACTTGCAGTGATAAGTCCGCCTTTGCGCACTCCTGTATTTGTCGTTTCTACTTCTGTACTGTTCTTCTTTCCATTGTGTGCAATAAAGAGTTTATATCTAAACCGGAACCACATAATTGTCTACCGCACAAGTAGGTCGAAGCTTATTATTTAATTAATTAATATTGTTCTGCAGCTCCATCATACTGGCAGGCAATGCAGCTAGACGAAAAGGATTAATGCGAAACTGGCGTTCCTGGTTCAACTCTCTCACCAAGGAGATATTTCATCTTCCCGTCGTCGTCGCGCGTCGATCTATATTTCTCATAGACGTATTCTCTATGATATTTCTAGATTTAGCGCGTTTGCTCGGCCAAGGTGTAACGAGCTATCATCGCGCAGGCGGCGGGATACATTGTGGAAAAGTTTTTGGATGTATTTTGGGCATAAAACATGAAAATATATCGGAAATAAATGTACTATTTTTAAACAAAATTGCTATATTATTTCATGTACCCCATTTTAATGTTGTCCGTAGCTAGAGATATCACGTACATATTTATTTAGTTTACAGTTGCAGTTTGAGAAACCCAACTCTCGATTTTTCGATAGGCCTCTGGGGAAAGGATTTACCCGGGATTTAAAGATTCGTGAACTGTAGGAGTAGAGAAACATTTTCACCGACAACTAATTCCACATATTCACAGTACGACACAAGAACGATTGCAGTGGTGCACAATTTAGAAGAACCTATTCGTGCTACTTTGAGCATCCACTTATAATTAAGCACAAAATCAAGACCACACACACAATATTATACCGACGTGGTGGCTGGCAGGTTAAATGAATCTTATGACAGTTGGCACTGACTGACTCAAGCACGACAAAGACAACATCCGGTGGATTTCAACGAAAAATATAACAAAATTGCTTTCGTGGGACACCGACAAATTGAACAATTTGAAACAACCAATTGTCCTATTCAATCCCTAAAATGGTGAAGGGTAATATTTTAATCGCCAAACCACAAGAAAGCAATGTACATATAAATCTGAATAATGTACATTTGATAAGACTTTCAACTTGTATAGTAACAGTAAGTACACGCCGCCGTATAATAAAAAGTCGTCAATGCGAGTTGGACTCGCGCACCGAGGGTTCCGTATCATCACTCAATATATTTGTATTATGTATGTACAAAAACAAATTGTTTTGGAAAATCACGAACCGCCTAAATAAACACTACAGCAATGGTTTGACTGTGAGGCATTCGTGTATTTGAAATATACAAAAATATATTTGTATATTCGAGACTTTAGGTGCATGGAGCAAAGAGGCAAAGTCACTAACCTCCGTTTTAAGTCAAAAATTAATTGACCTGTCAGGGAATCTTAAGGCAGGGCAATACCTTAAACAGCGGATAGCAATCGCTATCCAGCGCGGGAATGCTGCGAGCGTTTTGGGTACCCTACGAGGTAAAAGGTAAGGTAGAGAGTGACCAAAATTTGTGTGAAATTTTTTATGTTGTTTAGGTTAGTTTATTATTAGTCTTTAATTTATTTGTTAATTTCATATTGTGCAATAAATATATTTTGTTATATTATGACGTATCGACATATTTACAATTTTCGGATTTTTCCTTTACTTGTGATGTGAGACCTTGCTTCTCGCCTTGCTTCTTGCCAAATTTCATTACTCTAGGTCAACGGTACGTAGGTACCCTATAGGTTTTGATTTCATTTGAGTGAGTTTGCAAGTATTTAAATTTGCCATAAATAGCCGTATCTTTTGATTATGTTGATTTAAAAGCTTTCATTTTCTAGAACTCGAAGGGATCGCAGACGTTAGTATTTCATATTAATTTCAATTTGATATCTTGACTCGTTACTGAGAAAAAGGGTCTTGACACACAAAACAAGAAAATTTTTATTAGTATCATATAACTACAAGTTTAAAATTTTAGGATTTTTTTCTTTTCTTGTGCTATGAGACCTTGCTTCTTACCAAATTTTATGATTCTACCCTATGACAGGAAATACCCTATAGGTTTTGATTTGATTTGAGTGAGTTTGCGAGCATTAAATCTGACATAGATGGCCGTATCTTTTGATTGCGTTGATTTAGAAGCTTGCATTTTCTTCACCTTAAAGAAATCGTAGGTCTTTGTATTTCATATCAATTTCAATTTGTTATCTTGATCCGTTCCTGAGAAAAAAGTCCTTGACATACAAAACAAACAAAATTTTTTTTATGTCACATAAGTATAAATTTAAAATGTTCGGATTTTTTCCTTTACTTGTGCTGTGAGACCTAGCTTTTTACCAATTTTCATGATTCTAGGTTAACGGGAAGTACTCTATAGGTTTTGATTTCATTTGCCAGTAACAAAATATGTGACTTAAATGGCCGTATGTAGTGATTGCGTTGACTTAGAAAGTTTAATTTTTTACACCTCCGAGGAAACGTAGACATTAGTATTTGATATTAATTTCAGCTTGATACCTCTACCCGTTCCTGAGAAAAAAGGTCTTGACAGACAGACAGACACCCAGCCAGACAGACAGACAGACAGACGGACAACAAAGTGATCCTATAAGGGTTCCGTTTTTTCCTCCTTTGAGGTACGGAACCCTAAAAAATACCTACGGTTGTAGAGATACTTGGTAGAGATACCATAAGATTTGTGTTTCACCACAGATAGAATAAAGAAAGCAAAATGTGCAGATTTGCAAGTTTTAGGGTTCCCTATGTATACCCTATTATGCTATTACTAAGCCCACGTCATCTGTCTGTCTGACTGTCCGTCCGCCCGTCCGTCCGAGGGCTGTATCTTTTAAACCGTACCTAATAGGTAGCCGGTTGAAATTTTCACAGAATAAGTGTTATGGCGGATCTGCCAACAAAAAAAAAGTAAAAAATTGAGGGGGTCCCCGTACAAGAAGCGTGCTAATAATAGACTAGTACATATTCACGCTACTGAATAATAGATAATATTCACAGGTATTTATATTTTGCATTATAGAAAGACAAAATATAGACGAATATGGTTTTTTGGTATAGATAAAGGATCTACTTAACTCTCCGTGCGCGAGTAAAACTCGCACTTGACCGATTTTCTGAGATGGTTTTTACTTCCGTCAAGTTTTACCGCGTCATGAGACAACTATTTTCCTTGCTAAATGTATTTTTGTCGTCTCTGCCTATCAAGGGGAAGTACATACATAATTCTGTTATCTATTTTTACTTTATCAGTCGTGAGATAATTCAGGACGATATGGATGATTTTTCAGCTCGATAGCTATATAAGATATTAATATTTTCACAATACCATTACGTACGGACAGATACTGAACGATTGCGTATTGAATTTTGTGAAATTTATCGAATAAGGAAACAACATGGGAATACGGTGTAGAATACATTTTCAGAAACACAACGAAGACCATTTCAGGCCCGGGGACATAGTTCGTGGTCAAATTAACTATACTTTGGACAATGACACGGCTTTTACAGGTGAGTCAGTCCAGAATAATATTTACTTAAAAGTATTTTAATAAATACAATTAATCAAAATAATGTGCTCCTAAATTATTTTATTTATAAGTAAGTTCAATTACTTTTTTATTTTTCTTATTAATTATTATTTCAACTGTACGTGAAATAACAAGAACATTTTTAAGCGTTAATCTCTAAACAATTTTGGAAAAAATTATGATTTTATGGGCTAGTTTCCATAAAAAAAGTGTACCTACCTACCCCAATATATTGTAGTAGGTTATTTGGAAAGTGAGAGCATATTACAGTTTTTTAATTGACAAACGATTTATGTAATTTCGCTATTCATGATATTTCGAATTTAATAATCATTATTCAAACATTACCTAATTGCATTAAAGAGATTAGCGGGCATAGGTTGTTGAACGCAATGAGAATACATTCTCTTGTTGTTCTCATATTGTATTGTATAGACATGAAGTACGTCGGCGGAAAGCAGTGGTTCCGTACCGCTGAAGTCCTCCCGGCCTTGAGGAAAATTGGAGAGGTGTCCAGCAGTGGACGCACACACGCTGACTGACTGACTGACTGTATGGCCCGCACGGACGCTAACTGACTGACTGAATGTATGTATATGTATATTTCAGCAATAGAACTCTGCTTCAAAGGCAGAGCTCGCTGTCAGTGGACAGAGCGAAAACACAAAAGGACCATCCACTATAGGGGCGTTCAGAATATCTTCTCACATTCTGTTGGACTCCTCGATTACAGCGCTCCTACAATAGGTAACTAACATACACACACACACACACCTGTTTTGTCAACATATTACCCTTTCAATCAATCCACTTTGTTTATTAGGTAGTTCTATTCAACATTTGCGAAATTTCAATTTCAAACATTTTAAGATTGTGTATAAAACATTGTATGATCACTAGCTAGGGTTGTTGTTTTGAGAGCCCCACTGAACTTTGTGTAGCCTATTATGGATAACCTTTGAAAACTAGAAGTTACTATGATTCCGAACAAAATTGTTTCCGAACCAATGCATAAAAAAAATTATTACGATATGTACGGCTAGTGTAGGTATAATAAATGTATACCGAAGGGAAGCACTGACATGGAACCTAGTTCACCAAGGTGTTATGGGCTGACTTCACGGATGTAGTTGGTGATGTAGCCAACCGTGTCAGTTTCCATAAAAAAGTGTACCTACCTACCTACCCCAATATACTATTGTAGTAGGTTATTTGGAAAGTAAGAGCGTATTACAAATGCATAACGCATTAGTGTACTTGTAGGGACTTGAAATACTTAACTTACTTCATATGACATTTTTATTGTATTTTCATAACGTAACTTATTGAATAGCTCTGATATTTCAGACGGTAAGGTGGTAGTGCCAGCTGGATCCTATACGCACGATTTTCAGTTCCTGCTCCCTACGAACATTCCTTACTCTTTCAAAAAGAACTATGGCAACTACATCGAATACAACTTCAAGTTGACCTTTAGCAAGCCTGAACTGTTCAAGTGGAACCAAGTGTTCAGGAAACCCCTCAAGGTTGCGCCATTCCTCGATCTCGGCTCTGCTGATTATTCAACATTCAGGGTAAGTATTCTACTATTTTCACAATCATGATTACCCACGCACAACCAACATTACATATTTTCATACCTACTTTCGGTGATGGGAAAACTTCTTCTTAGATGTTTAAAGTTTATAAGTTCATTTCGTTTCAACTCTGTCTGGTCATTTACATACATACATGAAACTTGTTCGAATCAAATAGATCACAGTACTGGTGGGGTTTTTTATAGTAACGATGGGCGATAGAGTGTATGAGATCAACATTGAGTGACCAACCACACTGTTGGAGTGTACATTGCAAGATTTTTTGTGGATTTGCTGGAGGCAAAAAATAAGAACGTAAAAATTCGTAATTTCAAATTTTAGGAGCCAGCACTCTTCACAATAACAAAGCCGCTGAAAGTGTTGTTCTCGCACGCTGGAGATGTGACGGCTAAAGTGAGCCTGCCGAGTACAGCCTTCCCACCCGGCGAGTCCGTGCCGATCGCCTTCGACGTACTGAATAACACCACGCTTGCAATACCCTGCATTAAGGCTAAAATAAATAAGGTTTCTATGGAATATTTATATACCATTAATATTGTCATAGAATTTTTCTTCAGCAGCTACTAAGTTATCTGGAAGTAGGGTTGTAACGAATATCCGTATTCGCATTCGAAATTCCGAATATTCGGTTCATTTTTAATATTCCTATCCGTATTCGTATTCGGTTATATGTAAGATACCGAATATTTATCGAATATTTTACTTCGCGTTTTTTACTAATGAAAGAGTGAGGCGCAACAATATTGGTAGGTGTGATGTGGCGTATACGCTCAAACCAATGGGCGCGTAGTGTGTGCGGTGGGGTGCAGGCGAAGGAGAGAATATGCCTATAGCGCAAAACGTATCTGTTCTTGCTTTTTTTTCATTTCAAAACAAAAGAAAATGCAGTGTCAAGTAATCAAAAACAGAGAAAAACATTCAAACAAGTCCGTATTCATATAATTTTAGGACTCATTGTAGGTAGATGTGCATTATAATAGAAAATTTAAGTGTTTTTTCATTTGGATATAAAATTTCATATAAAATTTTTCAATATTCGTATTCGTATTCGCGAATGTGGAAAAATAGGCATTTGTTACATACAACACTATCTGGAAGTGTCTGAGCTCCTTGCCTCTTGTTTCAGGCCCCTCCCCCACGAAGATACTCACAAAGAAAGTGATACGGTTTCGCAACGCAACATTCTACCTTTGATTCATTTTCGTTATCTTATAAGTTTCCCGGTAGTTTTAGTAACTCAAGAGAGCATACAGAACACTGAAATGGAATTTTGAAAATATTCACAGATACGAATATACACCGCCAGCAGTGGCCTAAACAACATAAAAGTAAGCACCGTGTGCAAGGGGCTACCGACCGAAGGTATAGAGCGCGGTGAGCAAAAGACTGTTTGCTGCGAGATAGCTGTACCACCGGAGACGCTACCCTCACTCAAGCACTGCGCTATCATATCAGTTAACTACGTCCTACAGGTGAGTTTTACTTATCGGTGGCTCAGTGGTTTAGTGTTACCAGGCATTTATTAAATTTCTTTTTCATTTTCACTTGTAGCATTAATGTTACTTGCAGTATTTCTTCTTAGAATATAATAGAAACTCTTTATTGCACACAATTGAAAGAAGAACACGACAAGAAACAAGAAATACAGGAGTGCGCAAAGGCGGACTTATCACTGCAAGTGATTTTTTCCAGTCGAGACTTATGTGGGTTGTTGTGAGCGCGCCCGCGAAGGTTTCTGACAAAAAATTTACGCGAGCGAAGCCGCGGTCAAAAGCCAGTCGTGTATAAAATTATTCATAGTAAATTTCTCATCCGATATAAATTATGCCCCGTTGGCATAAATGTGTTTTCTGCAAATGTTATTTACTCTATAAAACGTATAAAATTTTGTTAAAAATAAACCCGTAGAAAATTTTGGCTGAAATATTTAATAGAGTTGGTAAAGTCACTACTGAATTATTTATAATAAAAAAAATTGGAATCCCAATGAGTAGGTTTCAAGTGTAGCACTGTTGTTTTCAGTTAAAGGTGTGCTTCCCCGGCATGCGGAGCGATGCCAGACTCCACATCCCTATAGTCATAGGCAACTTGGTGCATCACGGCGCATCCGGGCCTCAGTACAGCACCGCCGCCTCCGCCTCCGCCGAGGCTGGCGCGTCGCAACTGGCACCTTGGCCCAGCACCAGCCACTACTACCCTCCCTCTTCGAATAGCGCACTGGAACCACCCTCTTACGAATCGCGTAAGTATAGTAATCAGTCTAACTAAAGTCGGTAGCACAGGTATAGTCCGCATTTATTTATCAGTGAGTGACCTAATAAACGAATAATGAATCATTTATCACACGTGTCTCTAACTACCTAACTAATTTCATGTCAATAAGAAATATAAATAATTTTAGGATCAGGAAAATAAAGCCTGTTCGAAACGTGGTTCGCACACTGAGTGCCATTCGAGCGACCTTCATGTCGTATCAATTCGGACGGGAAAATTGAACTCTACCACCTAGTAAGATAACGGAAGCGATCTACAGGTTTAGGTGAAATTCGAACCACGGCCAGTGAAAGGTCGGACGGACACCAGTGCATGTTCCGACTGTGCCCGAATGTGCTTAACTTCGACGTCGACGCGTCGCACCACAAAGCTACCGTCGCTGACGATTTTGTAACACACTGGAATCGCATAAAAAAAAACTAAAACTACTTCCATAAAACTTAACATTCATAGTTTAATGCATTCATGAAAAAAATACGTTTATTTACAGCTCCGTCCTACTGGGAGGTGATGCAGCTCGACGAAAAAGCTGATGACGATTAGCGAGACCGCGGTGAGGCGGAGCGGAGGGGCGGCGGGGAGCGGCGGCGGCAGCGGGGCGCGGCGCGGAGGCTGTGCCAGCCAACCCTCCGTTTCCACTTTATTCACGGCCAAATAGAGCGAATATTATAGGCATGTACAGCTGCACTGGACTCTACATTAATTTCTACTACGTGAGAAATTCGAAAGCGAATGGATGAATTAATCTAACTAACGTAAAATGGACGAGTACTCATAATGTACTGTCGCATTATGTCCTTGCCAAATTATAAATTGTACTTTATCACGATCCAAGATAGTACCGTGTGGGATTCGAAAAGAATGATCCCACTGCATATCCCTCCGAGTTTGTCGCAAAAGGCGACTTAAGGGGTAGAGACATGATACCGCGCTAAAGCACGACAAGCTGGCACCTTGAGAGGGTTCCGTCCAACGAGCTATGGAGTGGGTAACGCTCTTTCTGCCTTACTTACTGATTGATAGTCACCTCGTCCTAACACTTTACTAAGCGTGGTGGTCGCTGTTGTGCTGTAATTTACCATAGTTCTTGTAGCACAACGATTACTTTGTTTACTCTGATTGTCGGGTTACAGTGCGATTAATTTTAAAAAAATTAATTGGATGTATATTGCATGCAGACTGAAATAAACTTTTGTACCCAAGAAAGTTTGATTTTTTTTCACATTAACCCATCAATCATCATTAGAATAAACCATTTAGATGAGAGGGGGAGAGAGAGAGAGGGAGAGAGAGATAGAGAGAGAGAGAGAGAGAGAGAGAGAGAGAGAGAGAGAGAGAGAGAGAGAGAGAGAGAGAGAGAGAGAGAGAGAGAGAGAGGGAGAGAAAAGCGATAGTTTATGATAATATTAGATTAAACCCAGTCTATCGCGAGCGAAGCCGCGGGTAAAAGCTAGTATAAATTAAAACTGAAAGATACGCCTACATCAAGAAAAGTTCGTCGCACGCTAACTGCGTTGCCCTCTGAATCCCGAGGATAATTCGCCGCAGGAGGTGAGTCCAGCTTCATTCAGATTCAGGTACCTATTTATTTCACCAAAAAGAATCCGTGCACAACTGCGCTAATTATTCGCATTTCCGAAAGTGAGGTGTTTTGTTTGTTTTTGAAAAAAAAATACATACATAGGTATACCAGCCAAATACCAGCTTGCGCCGTTGTACTGCATCCAGCGTCGAGACGTGCGACTAGTGGGTGACCTCGAAGTGTCCCGCGATCTGGAACCATTGCAACTCCGTAGGATTACATTGCTTATTCCATGGGGAGTACTCGGAAGGATGATTTTTGAAATTACCTAACCTTAAAATGTACAGAGAACTAATTTTGTTTTTTTTTTAACCGTTCTTTTTAGCGTTCCGTATCCGGTACGGGACCCTATTACTAAGCCTACGCCGTCTGTCTCCGTTCGTCCGTCTGTCCGTCTGTCCGAGGTCTGTATCTTTTGAACCGTAATAGGTAGCCCGTTGAAATTTTCACAAAATATGTGTTAATATGGCCGATATAACAACGAATAATAAAAATAAGAAAAAGCAAAAAATTCATGGGGGTTCCCATAGAAGAAACCAAAAAGTGTATGCGCGCGCGCCATCGACCGAATAGAGTATGAAGCATTTTAACTAATCATGAATTTGAACTAATATGAAGCATTTCAAGATGGCGTGAGTGGCGCTAACCATGACATGGCGATACGGAACCCTCGGTGCGCGAGTTCGACTCGCATTTGGCCGGTTTTTTTTAACTACATGGAACGACCCTTCTAAAAGAGGTTGGGAACCCCTGGACTAGGTCAATTACTACCGTATAAATCTTTCATTAGGAATAAGCATAGTATTTGGGTAACGTAAAATAATATATGTATGTGATAATAATATATTATGTAATTATATCAATGTTTGCTAATGTAGGTACTTACAGGTTATTTACTTTGCTAACTACCAACACATACTTAGCATAGGCAATAAGAGACCGGTTTTTCCTTATGCATTTATCTTATAACGATAAGATAAAAGTAACGATATTGCCAGAAGCAATCTGGGCGTCAGCAGTGCGCATCATACTCTCAATCTCAGCTCACTGCAACAGCGTCGTGTGAAACTTTGAGCCCAACTGCTGCTACTAATAATAATATTACGATGCAGAGTAACGCTGAAGTCGAAATTATTTCAAAGCACCACGTGAAATTAATTGAAAAATGTATCCGTGATGCACTAGGCACGGCAGATGCCAGTAATGCGAACATCAGTATCGAGTGCTTAAACAAAGTCGGCGAAAACTTCATAACCGACGTGTTCCACATCGCCGCGGAGATTCCACCACCTAGCGAGCACTCCGACTCCGACCCTAGCCGAAAATACTTCTTTATGAAAATGCTAAAACCGTTCATCTTTAAGAAAGAAGCGGATTCAGAATCAAAAGTACCCGAAATATGCAAAAATGAAAAAGAAGCGGATTCAGAATCAAAAGTACCCGAAATATGCAAAAATGAAGTATACGCCTACACGCATGTATTTGAGGAATTTTCAAAGATGGAACAGCAATACGGAATAGAGAAGCCGGACGAACGAATCCTCCACGCACACTTTGTTAACTACATCGAAGACGAGGAGACCGGCACCGAGTACTTCATCCTAAATGACTTAGTGAAGGAGGGATACAGTCCCGGCGACCGGAACGGACGACTCGACATGAATCACATGAAAACTGTCCTCAACGAATTGGCAAAGGTCCACGCCGCCTCGTTCGCGATGAAAGCTTTGGAACGTGATACATATTTACGACTAACAAGAGACATGGGTGAAAATCTGTTAACAAATTTTGAGATGTTAACTTCGTTTATGAAAGTTCAAATAGCAAAAGTTGATTCACTGATAAAAAATGAATCCTTGAGGAGCAAATTCAATCAAATTGCTGAGAACATTTTTGAACTGCGAGATATATTGACCAAGAAGGCTGTTGTGGAGCCGTACGAAGCCGTTGGCCACGGAGACTTGTGGACGAGCAACATAATGTTCCAGTACAAGGCAAATGACCATTACGATTATTAAAAGTAGACAACGTAGCTAAGGAATAACCGTAACACGGTTTCAATTGAATGTTCAATCGAAAAGTTTCTTGCACCGAGAACTTTTCCTATTAAGCTTTCTTTTCAGTGTACCTAATTTGCACGTTACCAAAATATCAGTTAATCCACTCAACCATACTCACGAATACTCTACCTCTACTTGTTGTGTGTTTAGTGTACTTGTATTTAGTTGTACTTGTATTTAGTTGTGCTCGTATTGCAGGAGGGGGTGCCACAGAGAGCAATGATGGTAGATTGGCAGTTCGTGCGCTGCCATTCGCCGGTCCTGGACATTTTCCATCTGCTGACAACGTCGTTCTCCGAGGATAACATGACCGTCACCAATTTCAAGTACCTACTCGACTTCTACTATGAAAACTTAGGGAGTGCGCTCGACCGATATGCGTTGCGCGTCGAGGAGTTATTTCCCGAAACAGTTTTCAGACGGCAATTGAAGCAATTTGCGCCGTTGGGCCTCTACATCGGACTGATGATGTTGTCCTATCACATGCGCACTGCGGATGACATGTGTATGCCGAGAGAGATAATGGTTCGCGCGGAGCGCTCCGCGGAGATGTCCCCGGAGTCGGAGCGCCGGTTTGCCGACATGTGGAACTTTGTGCTGGAGTGCTTCGACGAGTGTGGCTTGTTGGATCGCCAGTGAGACATTTATATATTAACCTACTCTACTCGTGCAGACATCGTCGCGTCGATGGGATTAAACGGATTAAAATAAACCTCAGTCTGGTCGTAAAGGGGCGATGCCTAGTATCTTCTAAATTACGATACCTTGTAAGATACGTATCTCGTCATATGTACCTATGTAAATAAACTGATTTGCATGGTTCAAATAAAAATTTTCAAATTGAAAAATCTTGTTCATTTTTAAGAAGTTGTCGTTGTTACCTATAAGAATATTTAAGGTGATTTAGGTATGATCCATCGGCCGACTGGCGGGAAAACTATTAACAATAAATAAATTTCTATACTATATAAGCAAAATAATATTTGTATAGATCTACACACACACACACACACGTCCATACTTACGTAGATCGTGTGGGTATACTAAGTAGGTACGGTAACTATGTAATTATATGTTGATATTTTTTTCTTCCTTCACAATCAAATTTTATATCGAGATAATATCACGGCTTATCCTTATATTTACGTAAGTACATAAGCAATCTCATATTATACTTACCTATCACAAAATCTCAATTGCATTCAATAAAGATATTATGACAAAGCCACAGAGAGACAAGATATCAAACAACAGCTATTTAGTACCTATTCATAAGGTAAAGATATAATATTCATTTGTATGGCGTATCCTAAAGCGAAGTTTCTAGCAACTTATCGTACGACCGTTGTAATTATAGTACAAATACGATAATTATCGTACGAAATCCAAACCTGATTGCAGTGCGGTTGTGACAGCTGTCAGGCCGAGATCAAAGTAATGCCATCTAGTGAAATTTGAATTAACAACTTTTTTAGGCGAGTTCTTCATGTAGAAAAACGCGTAGTATAGGAGTGAAAGCACCCTGGTTCTTGGGTACGTAAATACATGAATATCCAGGTGACCAGGTGAACCACTTTATCGACTTACATACCTACGGTTTTCACTTTTACATTCTGCCACTTCTCAAGATGGTTCTAATCCATACTAATAAGCTATAAATAAACCATAACGCTACGTCCATCGGCGGCCTGAGCTGTGAGCAAAATTCAGGCGAAGCGAAGCCGCGGGCTATAGCTAGTGGCTAATAAACCTGTTCAAATGGTCTAAGATCCTGCCTGAGGATTTCTTCTATTATTCGGATAACATAAATTCGTCGAAAAGATCTGGGAGCACGGCGGCAGTGCCGCCGCAAAATCGAGCAAACACGGCCGCCGTAGGTACCATCCCTTTCTCGAAACAACTCGGTAACTACTTTTTGTCTCCCTGTATCTTTGTTGTGGATAGAGGTAAAAGCACAGAACTAGGATGTATACGTTGGATGTATAATAATATGTATGTAGGCGCGCCGCCGAATGCTAGGTCTGTGGGTAAAAGCCACTGGTAAAAGCTTGATACAATTTAGACTAATAGATCGATAATAGATCGTGACTAGGTTGCCTAACCTTATCTTGACCTCAATCTTGACCTCAATGATCTAAACCTTTCATATCTCCGAACCATTTCGGTATACAATTCTGAAAAAAATCATGCGTAAGTATAGAAAATTTGATCAAAAATATCGATCAATGAAAAATTATAGAGAATGTAACACCGTAGGTAGGTATAGACCACATACAGACAGTTCGAGCGGAAACTTAAAGCCGCGTACAGACCTAGCAAGCGAGAGCGCGCGAAGGCAAACAAGCGAGACCGCGCGAACAGATCTAGACGGTACAGCGACGCTAAGCGAATGCGAAGGCGCGCACTCGATTGCGTTCGGTGGCGTTCGGTCGTGCTCCGGATACAGCCGTTCGGCCGTGCGCAGTCAGTGTGGCCGTAACAGCGATAGCAAACGATGGCGAGCGAGGATTCGCTTGCCATCGGCGATGGGCATTCGCTGGGCCTCGCTGGCTCTCGCTCGCTAGGTCTGTACGCGGCTTTATGTGCAAGTGTCTTTCTTTTTCTAATTATTTTTCTTGTCAGCCTCGGTAGCTCACTGGTGCGGCGGTCGGATCATAAATAAGCACACCTGGGCGCGGTCGGTGACCGCTCGACCGTTGGAGGCTGACCGTAGTTCGGATTCCAACTGTAGTAGTAAAACTGTAGGTCCCTTCCCTTCTTACCTTACTATGTGGTAGGGTTTATTTAACCCGCCCGGGTTGATACCACCGCACCACACTCAATGAAAGGTCGGTTGAAACGGCTATAATAATGAAATATCGGTTGAAATAATTAAAGATAAGGCCCCATACAAGGTAAGCAAACACGGTACAAATTCCACAGACGCATTCAAGCATTTTCAAGTTGGAGTAGGATGCATCGCATGGAAATTTGCTGTGTAAAATCAATTTTGATTATTTTATTGCAAACTAAGAATTCCTTACTTTGGTCACGTTGCGACCAATAGTTTTTTTAAGTAAATTCAGTCATTTTCATGATTTTTTTTTTCTAAAAAGCGAAGTTAATAAAATCATGTTTTCAATTTTTTTTCCATCTGCCCTGATATTACTGATAGCAGCCAAGCGCATGTTGGTACTGATATTACGCAGGTAATGATGACAAAGCAACTTCAACGTTGATTTAGTCGACTCCTCCTCAGACCTCAGATGACTCAGATCGGGCGCAGATCGGGCGTGACTCTCGTACACCGCGCACGCCTGCACACTACCGCCTCCGCAGTCCGCACCGCCCCGCACCGCGCCGCTCCCGCGCGAGTTTCTCGAGAAACTTGGCACAAATCCCCGGTGCGGCGCGCGGGGCTAAAGATCAACATGTGCATTCGCGCACCCGCACCTTGACTTTGACTTTCACGATTTTATACTATTCTGTTCTGTTGTCTCGACTGTGATAAGTACAACAATGACTCTGGTGACGGTTGAACAAGGAGAGCTGCAAGGCCAACTATGTGAAAAATATGTAGCGTTCAAAGGTATTCCTTACGCGAAGCCTCCAGTTGGAAAGCTAAGGTTTAAAGTAAGTGTATATTTAATATTATGTACACGTAGATAACTTGTAAATGTGTGTTATTCTTTATATAACTGATACATTTATAGATTTGTAAATGTTTCAGGCACCAGAACCTCCAGATAGTTGGTCGGGGTGCGTGACGCGACTCGACACGGCCCCGTGTGTCCCCAGTACAATGAGCGCGAGGCGCGGTTGGATGAGGGCAGCGAGGACTGCCTCTACCTCAATGTGTTCACGCCGACACTAGAGCCGGTAGCGCCGCTGCCCGTAATGGTATGGATACACGGCGGCGCATTCTACACCGGCTCCGGCGACGCCGACTTCTACGGACCCGACTTCCTCGTCGCCGACGACGTCATCTTGGTCACATTCAACTACCGACTCGAGGTTCTCGGCTTCCTCTGTCTCGACAACGACGAGGTCCCGGGTAACGCCGGCCTCAAGGATCAGGTGCTCGCACTGCAGTGGGTCAACCGCAACATAGCAGCCTTCGGCGGCGACCCCAGCAACATCACAATATTCGGCTGCAGCGCGGGCTCCGCATCTGTCTCATACCACATGCTGTCACAGCTCAGCGCGGGTCTGTTCCATCGAGCGATATGCCAGAGCGGCGTGTGCCTCAACGACTGGAGCTACGGGCCGTACGCGCGCAGGCGAGCCTTCCAGCTGGCCGAGCAGCTCGGCAAACAAACTGACGACGAACAGGAACTGCTAGATTTCCTGAGAAGCGTTCCGGCCATGTCTTTAGTACACATCACGTTGCCGAAGACGACGTTAGACCTGAGCGACTCCATCTTATTTGGTCCAGTAATAGAGAAAACTTTTCCCGGCTTGGATCCATTCATTTGCGAACATTCAATTGATATACTGAAAGAGGGTTTGTTTGCGAAAGTTCCTCTACTGATAGGCTACACCTCCGGGGAAGGCATAGAAGTTGCCAGATATTTTTCTGAAATGGCTAATGAAAGGAACAAGTATGCGGAACTCAACGTTCCGAGGGAGCTGAAACTGAAATGGACTCCAGAAAAAATCAACGCTGTAGCAGATTCAGTGAAGAAATTTTATTTCGACGGAAACCCAATAACAACGGACAATATGCAGAACTTGGTGAATTTAGATACAGATTTGCATTTCTCGTACAATATATTGAGGTTTGCGGGGCTGGTGGCGCGCGCGACTACAGTTTACGTGTACAGACTGTGCTGCGAGACGGAGCGCAACCACGTGAAGCACGCGTACAAGATGTCTGCGGTGGAGGGAGTGTGCCACGCAGACGACCTGCCCTACATTTTCAATATTCAGTCGCTGGTGCACACGCTAGATGATGACACGAAAGATATTATCAAACGCATCACCAAATTGTGGACTGATTTCGCAAAGACTGGGTGTGTATCTAAATGTTCATCTGCATAACTTTGAACTAAACATTTGCAACATTTCAGAACAACATACTTGTATGTGCGGATTTGTGTCTATACTTTGAATTAATTACTTACTAATATTTGGATTTGCATTACAGAAATCCAACTCCTGATGAAGTAAGCGTAATATGGCAGCCGTTTGAAGAATCTAATAGAAATTACCTTATTATTGACAAGGTCTTCCAGCCAGCCAGAGATCAGGACCACGAGAGAATGATGTTTTGGGACAACATTTATCATTTATCACATTAGTTGATTGAACACCTTATTGCATTAGTACAAGATCACTTTATAAAGAATTAACACTTATGCCCCATTTACAGTATATGCGTGTTGAGCAGAGTGCATTAGCAGAGGTGTTTAAACCTTCGTATTATTTATTAATCATTATTAGTAAGTAAAATATATTCCATTATTTAACATATATGTGAGCAAACGTGGTGGTCGGTGTTGTGCTATAATTTACCAGAGTTCTTGCAGCACAACACCGATTACTCTGCTTACCCCCATTGTCGGGATTCAGCGTGTGTGATATGTATGTATGTATGTAAGCAAAATAAAAAAAATCTCTGAGTTATGGTGATACTGAGGGTTTTCGCACTTGCAAAATTATTTCACTAAACATGTATTTAATAGGGATGCAACAATACGTCCATTACATTACGATGCATCGCTTTGAGCATTACAATTATGAGTGTGATTAGTGATTGATTAATGATTACAAATGAATTACGATTCTTCAGAAAGTTGTTAAAAAATACAATTAAAATTAAAATATATTAGAATTTAGTAATTAGTAGTGTGGGGCCGGTACTTAAAAAGAATAGCCCCACTGCATCTCTCCCCGTGCATGTCGTAAAAGGCGACTAAGGGATAAGGACAAGATACCGTGCTAAAGGGCGACAGGATCGCCACCTCTCACCTTGGCACGGTACTTCCACCAAGTCATGCAGCTTCTTCGTGCCTTACTTGCTGCTTGATCGATCGATGTCTTGTTCGAATACTTTGCGAAACGTGGTGGTCGGTGTTGTGCTGTAATTTACCAGAGTTCTTGCAGCACAACACCGATTGCTCTGCTTACCCCGATTGTCGGGATTCAGCGTGTTTGATATGTATATGTATGTAATTTAGTAATTATAATTTAACGACAGGTAAGTTTTTGTTTAGAAAGCATAATTGAATTATCGGGTGAGAGCCGATTCCGTGAATCTGTATGTATGAGACCAGCTGTAGAAAAACAGTCTCTCTGATGGTACCGTTGCTGGCTTTATGAACATGTACTTCATGCCCAGCTTTTTCAAGTTCGGGAACTGTTCAGTTGTTTTCCAAAAATGAAAACTGTTCACATCAACACATATCTGGCACACTTATATGTTTTAGAGGAGGCTCATCTTTAGTGTTGCTTGACGGGACATCCTTGTTCAATGCCTCGCTATGTAGGCGTTTTACATGAGCACACATATTTGTTGTTGTGAACTGTTGGCGCCTAACCCTCCGTTGAATATTCGTCGAAGGCAGTTAGGAGAGCTCTTGGACCATGAACCCTTTCTGCATTTTGCCCGCCGTGAGAAAAATCAGCATATATTACACAATTTACACTTTGTTTTATTTTTTGTGAAATAATTCCAAATTTCGTTACTTTCCTTCCATTTAGACATTTTGCCGTACTGGGCACTGACTAAACTGATAGATAAATGCAATATAACTATTGTTGAGCCTCGGAGTCGGCTGAGGCGCCGCAGGACATCCGGAAAGCTAATTATTTCCAAATGTCTCTTGTGACATGTGAGAATAAACTGCACTTTCTATATTTAGCACTGTTTTATTTGTAAAAAGTATTTTATTCAATACATTAGGTATATATAAAGCAAAGCAAAGGAGCGAGCAGCTGCTCCGGTACAAATTGTATTCATACTGATTCTTGCTTGATTGAGATTGCCAGTCGAGGCAGAGCCACATATGTAATAAATAAGTTTACACTAAGCTAACATTAAATATTAGTCCATGTGACATTTCTACAAAACTTCCCGCTGCACGCAAGAGGTGATACAAAAACCAAGGCTGATTCATGTCGCCGCCCGCTGCGTGGGCACGGTCATCTCAACTGTATCGATCATAATGAGCAATAAGATACGTATTGTAATACCGCTAATAATCTGCGGTTTACGATGCACCGCGTTAGTATCCTTGCAACCTATGCAACTATTTTATGATAATTTTATAATACATATTTTACTTCATCACATAATTTTGCACTGAACTTTCAATTAAAATATACCAAGCAAATTAGGTAGTTTTAACTTTGTACCTAAATAAAATAATTTTCTTGCATTTTGAGAATTTGACACTTTGGTGAAACGCTGATTGATTTTGAAGTAGTCTCATGCTAAAGTGCATGAATGTACATACTCTCGCGCGGAACTGCAACTCATCATCATCATCATCATCAGCCTGTATCGATCCACTGCTGGACATAGGCCTCTCCCAAGGCACGCCACCACACGCGGTCTTCCGCTCTTCTCATCCATCCACTCCCGGCTACCTTTTTTAGGTCATCTGTCCACCTAGCCGGGGGGCGTCCCACGCTACGTTTGCTTGTACGTGGCCTCCATTCGAGCACCCGTCTACCCCATCGGTTGTCGGGTCTACGACAGATGTGCCCAGCCCACTGCCACTTCAGCTTGCTTATTTTCTTAGCAATGTCGAGCTTAGTTCTTTGACGTATCACGTCGTTATGGAGAGGCGACCCTCGAAGTTGTGCAGAATTATGTCTATCTTGGACAAACCATCCAACTAGGGAGGCACAACTTTGACAAGGAGGCCAACAGAAGGATTCAGTTAGGCTGGGCGGCATTTGGGAAACTCCGCCACATCTTTTCATCGTCCATCCCACAGTCATTGAAGACGAAGGTCTTCAATCAGTGCGTTCTGCCAGTAATGACGTACGGAGCGGAAACGTGGACCCTGACGATGGGCCTGGTCCACAAATTTAAAGTCGCTCAGCGAGCTATGGAAAGAGCAATGCTCGGCATTTCTTTGAACGATAAAATCTGCAACTCAACTTGTTTTCAAATAAAATTTTCTTCTGAGTTATATAATACTTTATTAATTATATTGAAAAATAATATTGAAACCACCTTAACCTAGAATTGTAGAAAGTGAGAATGTACTTATTTTAAATCCTCTTAGAATATGTCAGTTCCTCAATTTATTCATTGATTTGTCATTAAAATATCAAGAATGTTTATGCCTCCTTTAATTCTGACAGAAAAATCCAGCCTGTAGTCGCCACAAATAGACAAATATGTCAACAGAGATCTTCTTTCTCTTGTGCACACCCGTTCATAACGATTAAAGGATACAGGCGAAGAAGTGTGAAAAGTAACACCTACAGTTCTTGAAGGTCTTGGAAATTCACTTTTTTTGCCTTATTCAAGTGATCACTTCAAGAAAATTAAGTATTATTTAATTAAAAATATATTTACTTTTATTGGTGAACATATTTTATTGATTTTCTTCTTCCACGACCTAAGTGGCGTCGAAAAGGTTAATACGTGGGCTTTTCCACGCCTGCATTATAAAAAACTGTAGTACATTGTAAAAAAAGTTGGAGGACTCAGTAGCGTCCCGAGCGGGAGTTGCGGTCACGAGGCTCGCGGCGGCGCTCGCGCGAGCGGGAGCGGCGGCGGCGCTCGCGCGGCGAACGCGAGCGCGACCGGCGGGAACCTCCCTTGCGGCGCGAGTACAGGTAGCTGTAAAATGGGAATATTGCTCAGTAGCATCCCGAGCAGGAGTTGCGGTCGCGAGGTTCGCGGCAGCGCTCGCGCGGCAAACGCGAGCACCACCAGCGGGAACCTTCCTTGCGGCGCAAGTACATGTAGCTGTAACTTACGGGAATATTGCTCAGGCAGTCAATGATGGAAATCTCGAATAAATTAAAAAATAAAGAATTCATTACATCTAATGGGTTTTTCAATAGGGACGGATCGATGTTCAAAAGGAATAAAACAAGCTGTGTGTGAGGTATTAACGAATTTCTTTTTTTGTTTGAAAGGCCCATGTATGCCATTTATGTGGGGAGTATGACAGCATTCAAATGTCCGCCGCGGCTTCGCATGGTGGCATGGAAAAATCGAAAAAATACGGACCAATGACGCCACCGGCCCAAAATCCACACCAAACAGTAACTTTTTGTGGATGCATTGCCACTTGGTGAACCTCATGTGGGTTGGCCTCGTCCCATATACGGCAATTTTGCTTCTTAACATAGCCATTCATCCAAAAAAATGTCTCGTCGCTAAAAATGATGTTTCGGCCAAAATTGGGGTCCTCTTCCAAACGCTCCGAAGCCCAGGCAGCGAACAAACGGCGTTGTCTATGGTCATTAGGTTTGAGCTACTCAATCGTGTAACTTGGCATGATGATTTGGCATCAGGTACTGATTAATGAACAACTGATTTGACAGTCGCCGCCAAAACAACATGGCCGCCACAGCCTGTCAACATCGACCCGTCCCTATTGGAAAACCCTTTAGAATAATTTACTCTTCTAATGGGAATCTTTAGTATTGTGACACTACATTGTATTGCAAGTTCAGATTGATACCACTGCAATGAATTAATGAAAAGATTATGAAGACATTTGTGTTTTTCGACCAGTTCAATGTAGCCAACAAGATCAAACGAAAGGACTGACCTGGCATAAGATGTGACGGGCTAACATCGTGGGTATAGCAGGAGCCGTGACAATCATATGACAGTTCTTAAAAAAATGTGTTAAAATACTTTTAAAAAGCAGTTAGCAGCCTTGCTGTTTTGGGGTTGGCTGTACGCCTGCGAACTAGTGTTCTTGGTGATGCGTCCCGTATGAAGAGCACGCGAGAGCCAGAGTGGCTGCAGAGCTCCGCCGCGGGAGAGAGAGTGGAGTGCGTACCGGCGCAGCTCCCTGGAGATGGGCTTGAGGTGCATGAAGTTGCAGAAGCCGCTGCGTGTGCACTCGCCCATCTCATACTGGCGGCAGCACGCCTCGCGGAAGTCCGTCACGGGCGACAACTCAGCGTAGACGGGCCGGCCGCCGAACCAGCGGTTGTTCAAGTCGTTGACCGCCTTGTCTGCGTCCTCCTCCCGACGGAACTGCACACAAACAAAACTATTTATCTGCTGATGTCTTTTTATGGTTCTGTAGCCAGCGATGCGATTGGTCCGTCTTTCTGTCACACGCACTGTCCGGGGTGATAGATAACTACTACATCTAAATCTACCCTACTCACAATCCCAGGCACAACTGGCAGATAATGCCTTTAGGCTTTAAGTCCGCCTTTTGTCACTTTTTGTGCAATAAAGTATATTTTCATTTTCATTTCATAACTCCAAAGAAGCTCAATAAAACTAAAAAAAATAATTATAAAGTAATTTAGTCCTTACAGCATGAAAACAATTTGAAAGTTTATATATTATTGTTATTGAGAAAATATTGCTCTAGTGGACTTCACACTTATCCACAACCACCTTATAAGCTCTTGAGGATAAGGTCTCCTCTTCATTCTGATGTGGGTATTTTATCAGCCTTATGTGTTTTGGATATTTGCCGATTCTTTTATATTTCTCCAATGTATTTGAATATTTTCGATTCTCTTTTTGAGGTGAACGTCTATTCGCTGTGAACTGGGGGTGCATGTCAGAAATGTGATTAAGACAATTTGACTGTACTTTGCGAGCCTTATATCTCGAAATGTATAATAGATGGCGGGACGCGGGTTCTAGCACTGTATTATGCATATCAGCCCAAACGGAAAAGTACCGGGTTCATTCATTCCTAACTTCCCTGTTATATACAAATTCACGAAACTTTAAATGTAATGTAATGTAATGCCGGATTTTTTATATTTCTCCAATGCATTTGGATGGATTTGCAATGGATTACCTCTTAAGCAGTAGGCACATTCAGATATTGTGTTGCCTGGCCTTTGTAACATACTAGGGAACATTGACTACTATTCTGGGGATCTTAGATTGGAATGTTAGAAGGATTTCCAGCTTTGAATGTGCAGCTAAACAAAATAAATTCAGAATAATTCAATACAATAAAGAAAGAAAAAAGCGACCATTTGGAGAGTGAACGGAGTTTTGCTGCAATATCCAGATGAGGCGTGCGGAAATTTGCATTTTTAAGACCATAAAAAAATTAACAAACAATTTACAGTCGACTTTCGATTCCAACGGAGATAGGAGCCGCGTGTCCTACCTTGATGTAGACATTTCCGACAAGATGGTCACCGAGGTTGTCGCACACGTTCATCTCCTCGATCTCCCCATACTTGTCTTCGCACTCCACGAACACGTCCTCGAAGAAGTTATCATAGTGCTCCTGCATCTCCTCGTCGGAGACGTTCGCCACCACCACTGCAACAAACATGTTTAATAATATAATCCCACATTTATTGTTGTCCTTTTGTCTATCCGCCGAACAGAGTTAATACCAGAACAATCCAAATTTACGGCATTGGTTGGCGATAACGAGCTAAGGATGTGTTTAATGGCGGTGAAATGCCAGTCTACATACATCTGTCGCTTGCACGGTGCGGATGCGTCTATTGTTCTTATGTTCATATTTCCTGTTTACCCTATGACTTGGCGTGTTTCTCGGATTCATATCTGTTTCATAATTTTAACTCTCTTGCAAATATAATTTTATTTTTGATAGACAATTCACATATTTTCTAGAATTGGTACAAGTAGGTATTAAGTATAAAAAAGTAGGCAAAATATTACTCCCCTTAAAATAAGCCATATAAACACATCTTTACATTTCTTGACAATTGCTTACATCCAGTGACCTCCAAATGCAGTCATGTCACTTTCACTTACATACAATGCGAAAGAGAGAACGCTATATTAACTCTGTACGGCAAATAGAGTATAAATAACTAAAGGCCGATTTTATCATCTTTGTCCATAATGTATCTGCTAGATAATTCCTGTCAAATGTATGAGAATGTCAATTTAACTGACAAATAACTGTTGGAATAGATTGAACAGGAGTAGTAAAAATAAAAATGGCCATAACCCTTTTGTGACCCTCTGATACGATCGTGCGTTGGACTTTAAAAACTTCTAGCGACGTGCGGAATCAACTTTACTGAACGAAGACGGCGTCACATGATCATGCGTTCACTTTTAATATGAATTTGGCGCAGTTGGCGGACTTGCGTGAAGTAGTTTCCTGTCAGTTCATTCGCAAACTTGGCGGCTCACTTTGTGGATCGTCGTGGTCGAATTGAGTAAACACTAATATGATTTCCAGTGTTTAATTCTGCTTAGTTTTGTGCTTGTTTTTATGTTTATGTAGCCTATTTCGTGTGTAAGTAATAATTTAATGAAAACAAATAGTTTAGATGTAAATATTGTGGTGTTCATTTTTAAACGCACGAAAGTGCGACTTAGGCTTTAACTGACTCAGTGTCAAAAAAATTACTGACTGACAATAAAAAAAATAAAGACTTATTACTGTTCATTAAGAATTAAAAAGTAAATAAACAATAATACGTAACAGAATCTTGTTTACTTTCGTGCAATATCGTCTTTTTTGGGGTGACTCCACATTACATGCTCACTGTCCGATGGAAGGGTTAAAGCCTATAGCGCACGATCGTGACATGCCCTTCCCGAGGGGTGAGATTTTTTTGGGATCTTTTTAGGTCTATGTCACTGTGACGACAGGCGCCAATCTTGAAGTAGAAGGAACAGTTGACTCTGTAATGTTATACAAAAATGCAGATAAAAACCAAACACAGAAACAAGAGATTCGAAAAAAAAAATTTCAGGCCTGAAAAAAGGGATAAGAGCGGGAGAGTTATTATTGCTTTTTTTTATGGTTTGTATGGGACCCTATTACTAAGCCTACGCTGTCTGTCCGCTCGTCTGTCCAACGTTTAAAGGGACGTATATTTTACACATATATTATTATTAAAATATATGTATAAAAATTCAGGGGAGTCCATACAAAAAAAAAAAAAACAAAGAAACTTCGAAAAAATTGGTTTTTCAAAGTTTTTTTGGTTTTGCTCTATCGTAAGAACGATAATACATACAAGCATCAAATTGGTGCAATTATAGTGCACACTCAAAAGTAAAACAACAAATAATAAAAATCTGCCAGATCTGGTCTAGGCATCGGCTTCTCTTGCGAGAGGTCCGAGGTTCGAATCTGGTCGACGTGTACCAATAAGTTTTTACATACATACATTGCATCCCGCCTATTTCCCGGTGGGGTAGACAGAGACAACGGATCTCCATGCGCCAAGATCCGGACACATCTCAGCCGCCTCTTCCACTCTTTATGCATGCTCGTTGGTTACGGGTCCTACGCACTTGACCCTTTTTGAGCACATGCCAATGAGTTTTTCTGATGGATAAATTTACGTGCATACCTACACCTGCTTCTTCACCGATCGGAACCGGTGTAAAAGTTTAGATCCCTTCCCTTGACCCTTACTAGGTGGTAGGATCAAATTATAGCCGACTGGGTTGATACCACCGTACTGGATTTAAGAAGGCCGCATAGCAGCCCCGGCTCTGTTCTCCTCTAGTTCAGTATTAGCCAGTAATCCAAAGGGACGTCTCCAATATGGCACCTACCTTCTCGGAGGTGATATTGGAGGTGGTGCACACAAGTGCTTTGGTCAGATGCATTTGGACATGAGGCATGCGCTTTGGCCCCTCTGACGCAGTCACACTTACCGGATTATATAATAAAAAATTTGGCCTCTAAAGCAGTTAAAATGGAGTTCTGGAATTCTTGAATTCTGTACCAAATTCCTCGTCTGACAAACATTCTGGATCGAGTAACAAAATTTGTGGAGCTGCAGCCATCAGTGAAGTTCGCTCTTCGAGAATATTAGCATCAAAATTAAATGTGTGCCCCGCGTGCACACTTATGGAAAGACACGTGGACATATGCATGACCCATGCAAGTGCACCTAACCCACAAACTTACAATGGCTTCCATCAGCAGACTTAGCTGAGTTCTGCGGGTTGACGTACAAGTTTTGCAGCAAGCATGTCTGTGAGAAGGTTGGCTTGTTGTGTATACGAGAGCACCGGTCACCGTGACGACAGGCGCCAATCTTGAAGTAGAAGGAACAGTTGACTCTGTAATGTTATACAAAAATGCAGATAAATTAAACAATTTTATAATAACCCTTTATGTTCGGGAACACCCGCTCAGGTTTTAGGCGTCTCAGTATGGTTGTCTTCCGGAACACCCGTGCGGGTCGCAGAATATATGGTTGCACATTTTCGTTTATTAATATTTCTATTAATTTTTCTTAGTTAAACGTGCTAAAATCGCCAATTTATGGTTAAAAGTCGTACCAATCTTCATCAAACACACTGGGGCAACGCTTCGCCGTCGAACAGAATTAAACATTCTGACGCCGTGTGGGATGGAATTCAAGGTGTTAACGAATATTCCTATCATGGCCACAGAAATCATTGCTATATACGAGGCACTCTCTTACAGCACAAGTATAGACACAGGCAAAATTGTTATTTTGACTGACTCAAAAAGTTCCCTACAGCACTTGATTGGTTGTGCGAGAGGGTCTCGTAGTAGAATAATAGCAATTGAGATAATTAAATTGTTGATGCAACTGAATCAGCAAGGCAAAGAGGTGGCTTTTCAATGGATACCGTCCCACATTGGCTTACCAGGAAACGAGCAGGTCGACAGGCTGGCTAAACGTGCTGTTGGATGCGACAATGTATGGAAGTGTAAACCCTTTTTCACTGATGTTCTGCCACATATTAAGAAAATATGCTACGCTCAATGGAAAGAGCATTTTGATAGAATATCAGTGAGAAAGGGTATCTGGTATAAAAGCCTGCCAAGTGAACCAAGACAACAACCGTGGTTTGTGGGCCTACATATGTCAAGAGTGGACATCACTACAGTTCTAAGGCTTCGGTCAGGTCACACTCCACTAAACAAAAGTGCATTTTTAATGCGTAAAACAGAGTCCCCAAATTGTAGCTTTTGCATGAAAGAGGAGGACCATTCCATGTTCTCATGGAGTGTGGTCGGAACGTCAACCTGAGAAAGGATTTAGTCATAAGTTTACAGACGGATGGGATGAACTTGGTATGTGCTATACATTGTGCACTGAGTGATCCACTCTCCGCGCACTGTCAAGAAGTTATAAAATTCTTTAAAAGTTCTCTCACTTTGAGGGATGTTTAACCCTTTCGTCGCCGGGACCGCTAGGGCCCAGTCATGCGCCCAGGCCAAGGCTTTACGAATCTTCCACCGTACTACTACTACAATTAAACCTATTTTTGAAAGCACTTTTTCTAAATCACATATGTGTGCGCCTGGCCTCACAAAATGACTATAGGTGCACACAAATATGTGCGACTGGCGCCGAAAAAGTTAATTAATTTCTGAACTCTTTCAACTTGAAAGTCACCATGGGGCTGACATTTCCGAATACGGCTGAAGCCCTAAACTTAAATTAAGATTAAAAAAAAAAAAAACATTCTGACGGCTGTCAACCTCTTCCTACGTCATTTCCGCCAGATTGTAAACTGGTTCCTAGTCGAACTTCATTTAAAATGTATTTGAAGAGATTGTTTCTATGTTACACATTGCTATGCATTTTTGTATGGGAGAATTGTCAATTTTAGATTCGAAAAATTCGGAAAAAAATTTTGGGCGTGTTTTGTTTTACCTGGAGTTAAAAAAATTTGCCTCACACCCTTGTCCGATAGGCCAGTTCGCGCACGTCGCTCGCTTCCCGCGGCTGACTATGGCCATCAGACAGGGCGCTCGGTCAGCTTGCTTGCCGGTGGCTGACGGGGCTTATAAGAAACACTTTAGGGAGTAGCCATGAGAACAGGTTACGTCGGGGCGGTTAATTTCGTGTCCGCAATATACACTCGTTTACCCCCAATTTGTTTCCAAATGTCATAATTATGATAGTGGCAACCCAAACATGAACCTCTACTCTTTATAGAATGGCGCAAAATTCTAAAATATTACGTATTCTTTTTTATTTAAAAAAAAAAATCTCGGAAAGTACGCGTCTCCGGCAAAAAATGTTTTCACTAATATTCTTCTAATATCTTAACCTACAGGATAGAACTACCAGCAATGTTCGATCTAACCCCCACTATATCAATAGTCAGCCGACTCGCATCTCCGCGCTATACTAATTTGTATTTATTATAACACCGCGTTTGGCTCTGTCGGAACACTAAACATAACCTATAAGACCAGTAAAGCTGCTGCCAACAAACTGACGAAAAAACTAATGTACCTCTTGAATAGGGTGGTACTCAAAAATTACTTGCGTGTAGGCCACTTTTATATTAGCACAAATTTGGATTTCAACCAATACTCACTTGTCCTTCTCTGTGCCGAAAATCGCGGCTAAGTACTCCGCCATGATTACTGCCGCGTCGCCGGAGGCACGCGACTCTTAGCGACGCGCCTTCCTAGTTCCTTACTTCCTTCTATCGCTTGACGGAGGAAACCTTACTTCAGCCTTACTTCTTCGCTTACTGAGTTGGAGTCCCTTCTTTGATTGATCCTTCGCAATCGCATCAATCAAAATCGCCGCAACGCAACAACGCACGCAAAGCAACACGCACGCATCGCAGCGCATCATTTTTTTTTTTTTTTTTTGCTTTTTTATCCTGAGGGAAAGGCAAGGGTCGTTTGACCGTACAGCCAATTCTTGTGTTGTTCATTTGTTTCTTCAGTAAACTAGGTTATAGAATCCAGTAATTTAAATTTTCCAAGTCAGTAATTTCCAGTTCGTAAATCATATATCTTCAATGGTATTACTTATAAATTCGTATATACATATGTAGGTCTCTTGATTTTTTAATAAGTCTTGAGTGGTGCGCGGGATATGTTCTGGTTTTTTAAAAATGTCGAGCAATTTATCTATGAACGATAGACGTTGAATATTGAAGGCCGAACATTCAAAAAACAAATGATCTAAGGTCTGGTCCATATTTTCTTCGCATTCTGTGCATATCGGAGATGGTATGATGTGCATACGATGTAGGTGCGCTTTCGCAGCGCATCAAGTTACTCTATGCCAAGACATATAAATTGGTAATCTGTGACTCTATGCAGCGCTACTCATGTGTCCGCTACAACGTAACGAAACGTAGCTGAAAACCGTTGCCACGCCTCTAACGTATCGCATCGGTGTTGTCATAGCAAACATCGGCTATCGGCTACCAACCAACCAACCAACCAAAGTATAGGTAGGTAGCGAGCGAGCGAACGAACAGCGTATGCCAGGCAGGCTGACAGACAACTGATATCCGACAACTATTATGCCTTCCCTCTCTCTTTAAGTAAGTCCCCAAATGCAAGAAAGAGCACGTGCGATTCCTTTTAGTTTCACCAAATAAATCTTTTCATGGAAAAATTACCTTTATGGTAGAATCAATAAGGTCGTATTTGGGTTGGAAATCTACGAAGATCTTAGATATTTACGAAATATCTAACGGCGCGGGTGACAACTGACAACTAGAACAGTTGTCAGTTATTTAGATATCAGAACAACCAGACTGTCAATCCAGCAGTGTTGCAAAAGTTACCGATTTTTCGGTAGATCTACCTATTTCGTTCATGTTTTACCGAAATACCGATTTGAGGTCATAACCTACCGATATTTGTTAAATACTAAAAATAATACTACTTGTCCAAGTAAGTAATCAGAACTCGCACCGTGTAAAGGGGTTTTAAGCTCTATACAATAGTCTGTGATCTTATCTTGTCTATGATCTGCGCCATAGAGAACTTTGTTTCCTGGGATTCCCTATACAATCCCTCCTTGCGTCCTCCATCCTGGACTTATATATATATGTTATCTGTGCCAGGTCAAGGCACCTGGCACATGAAATGAATGAATGAATACGCAAATGAAAAATTCATTTGCGTATTATTCGTTTGTGTGTGGCGTGCAGTGAAATATGTCTTCGGAGTCGGATACTGATTTAGTGATGATAATAGTGTACCATCAACTAGTACGGGAATTAAAAGAAAAAAATATAATCAAAAATATAAAAAGGAATGGGAGCTTCGACCGCAGTTCGCTAAATGGCTGCAGGCTGCAGGCCAATAAGACAATAAGACAAATCCCAATTTTGCGTATTGTCAGTGTTGTAACAAAGAAATCAACATCTCTTCAGGATTTGATGCCCTAAATAAGCATGCACCGACTCAAGTACACAACAAGAGAGCCAAAAGCTTGGCAGTACAGTCAAAGATAACCGGTTTCGTCAGCCAAGAGGTCACTAAGTTCAATCATCAAACGAAATAAGGTATGTAGGTTTTTAAAGACTTTCCTATATTTTTGTTCATTTCTTGCTTTGTACCGATGCTATAGTAGGTATTTTACACACAAAACGATTTATTGGCAGCGACAGTTGTCATGATTTCAAAATTCCCAAGGATATGTTCACTAAAATATCGTCAAAAAGGTGGTATGAGTAGCCAAGTTAACAACTACAAAAAAGTTTATTTATTGGAAAAAATTGTGTAAAAATTGCATGTGTACTTGTGTTATAAAAGTTACTTTGTAAACTGAAACAGTTTTATTGTGCTTAATAAAAAGTTACCGATTTCTACTGATTTTTTACTGGCAACCCTTCCGAATTTGAAATTCTTAGTTTTGCAACACTGCAATCCAGTCAGTTTCAGTTAGTTTTAGTGCCGGCCGATCGAGCCAGTAGCCACTAGCCAGCCGGCAGCCACCACAGCAGATTACCGATACACTCGGTGCGGTACGGACGGTGACGGACGGAGCGTGCGGTGCGTTACGGTTTCGGTGGCGGCCGGTACGGCGCGCGGCGCCGCTGCCCGAGCGGTGCCGCTGCGCGGAGAGATATCCATAGTATCGGTGCGTACGTGCTGTGCTGTGATGTGACTGTGATTTGTGAATAGTGATGTATGCCACACGGTGCGTTCCGGCGTCGCGCCGCGCAGGCACGCCGGACACGCAGAACGTTGAGTTGAGTTACGTAGTTCAGGACAGAAACTTTGTTTATACTTTACTGTGTATTTAAGTGTGTAGCTAGTGCATATATAATAAATAATATAAAAATAAAAGTTTGTAAATATTTTATTAGGTTATTAATAAACCGTTAGCAACCGAAGGGAGAAAGCCATGTACATAATGATCATTGTAAATATGGTGATTTTTAAATGCGCCACAATTTTTGTCTTAATTTCATACGTTCATAAAAAAATTGTGCTAGTCCTAAGCCTAGTAAAGCATGAAGGGAAATCACCACACCATTATCTTTCTTTCTAATCACTCCACTCTCAGTTCTGAACTCAACTCAAACGTATCATATCATAATTAATAATAACAGACCAGTCTTGTTAGCCAATATCGATGCGCAACAGAGCTGCGCTTCGTGCGCACGAAGCGAAGGAACGCGGTCGTCTCGGCCGCCCGAGCACGCCCGCTTTCCTTCGCTTCGTGCGCACCAGAGCTGCGCTTCGTGCGCACGAAGCGAAGGAAAGCGGGCGTGCTCGGGCGGCCGAGACGACCGCGTTCCTTCGCTTCGTGCGCACGAAGCGCAGCTCTGGTGCGCACGAAGCGCAGCTCTGATGCGCAAGCTAACAAACGATAAATAAAACGATCAGCAAGCGATTGTACCGTGTGGGGCCGGTACTTAAAAAGAATAGCCCCACTGCATCTCTCCCCGTCGCATGTCGTAAAAGTCGACTAAGGGATAAGAAAATTCGTCAGCCTCGGTAGCTCAGTGGCGCGGTTGGTTAGTCAACTGTTATTAAGCAACGCTGAGCGCGGTCAGAGATTGGATGGGTGACCGCTCGACCGTTGGAGGCTGACCGTGGTTCGGATTCCACGTTAAACTGTAGGTCCCTTGCCTTCTTACCTTACTAGGTGGTAGGGTTTATCCCGGCCGGGTTGGTACCACCGCACTCAACGAAACGGCTATGTAAATAGTTCGTGTTTTCCGTCCAGTTTAGTGTAGCCGACATGAAATGAAGGGAAGCACTGACATGGCACCTAGTTCACCCTGTGTTATGGGCTGACATCACGGATGTTGTAGGTGATGTAGCCAACCGTGTCAGGTTCCATAAAAAAAAAAAGCAATTTATAATGATTATAATTTTTTTTTTTTTTTTTTACTAGGAATCAGAGCTTTTGATACCGATATTTGGCAACGGATATCAATATCGGTATTGAAGACAGATATCGGTTAGATCACGGTTGCCAAAAATTGTTGATAACCCACATGACTACAGCGCATCAAGATTACTTTACTCTTTGGCATCAAGAGAACCCAAAGAATAACCATACTGCGAACGAGACGAGTGTCTCTTTGTAGTAAACACCTGACAGCTGACGCTGCTGGAAAAAATTACCATTCTACGGGTTTGACACCTGAAAGACTTCCTGGCTCCTTTCGTGAACACTCGGCTCGAAACGAAACGTAACAAAAACGACATGCACCGCCTCAACATTAGGTTTCTCAACATTTTTTTTTAAACCACCAAAACATCACTCATATACCACACTTTCCTTCGAGCCGAAGTCTGCCGAAAGGAGCTAAAGCAGCCAGGAAGTCTTTCAGGTGGCGCACAGAATGGTCGGTGCGCCGCGCACCGACCATTCTACGCGTTTGCGTAGCCAGCCACCACGATGTAGGAAAGGACCGGTGAAGTATCTCTATACGATTTGTTAGCGACAGACTGAAGCCAAAAAGACCACACTTACATAAGACGAAAAGTCATGCACAAGTCATGTCAGTCAGGGTTGGATGCGAGGTCACTAAAAATCATCGTACGCGAAGTCGAAAATGATGGTATTTGGGGCAAAATTATCGGACGCTGAACAAAATTATACAATTGATTAAGGGGGAATAGGGGTCAAATTGAGAAATAGGTCAACTTTAAAAAAAATGTTAGAACTATTGGAAAACATAAAAAATCTATAAAAAATATAATTTTTATGCGCGGGAAATTTAGAGTGACCACTCGCTAGTCCCGACCTCGATTAATACCCTCCTCTACTGCCGATGGGCCCGGATATGTTCGGTGAAGCCATCGCAAGCTTAGATCCACACCTTCCTTATGCATTGGTCTTTAACTAACAAAGTCTACGTTTCAAAACACAATTTTATTATTTTGGAAAAGGTGTTAAATAAATAAAAAAAAAATAAGTTTATCATCCTTTCAAATTGAATGTTCTGGAAAATTAGACATAGTTTCAATACGAGACTTACACAAAAATGTACATATATTTTTTCTCAACATTTCTGCCGAATCTGTCATGATGAATAAATACCCCAATTTTTCGTACAAGCGGCAGATTTCGCCGCACGGTCCGAGCGATCCTCGCCTCCCGCCAGTCCCGCGCGGGTCGTTGTGCTAGTCGGACGTACGTCGGTTCCGTGATCGCGATAGCGCTAAATCTTTGACGCACAAGCTCCAGCAAGAGATACGAAAATTGGCCCCAGTAGTAAAGTGGCGTGTAGCTCAGCGGGAACGGGCGTGCTTACGACCCCATAGGTCGTCGGTTCAAATCTTGAAGTTTATAACTTTTTTTTTATATATCATGGGCAAATGTATATATTATGGGAAAGTGGTCAAGTTCGAGTCGAGCTCGCGTAAAGAGGGTTCCGTACCATCCTGTTTTCTGTGAGAACTAGAAGGCTTAGGATTTTTTGACGAAACTTCTTCATGAACTTTGGTTTTGGTCATAACTCGAGAACCACTGGTGCCAAACCCATCGTGTTGGTACTCAAACTTCAGGTCTCGAGTTATGACCAAAACAAAAGTTCATGTGACAGATGGATAGATCTCACCGAGATCTGAAGTTTGAGTACCAACACGATGGATCTAGCACCAGTGGTTCTCGCGTTATGGCCAAAACAAAAGTTCACGTGACAGATGGATAGATCTCACCGAGACCTGAAGTTTGCGTACCAACACGATGGGTCTAGCACCAGTGGTTCTCGAGTTATGACCAAAACAAAAGTTCATGACGAAGTTTCTAGTTCTCGCAGAAAACGGGATGGTATAGACAGCATGTAGTTCTCGTACCCATCCTGATCCCATGCTTTTCATCCAAGTGTACCGCTTAATATCCACATATTCCCTTGTAAAGCCTCCACATGGCAGTAACCTATCTGGTGGAGAGCTTTTGGAAACAATCTTGGAGATGAAAGATGTTATGGAAGAGGAAAATCAGGGCAGAAAAATAGAGCTAGAAAAAAATATTTACAATATTTTAGATAACACCGGAATTGAAGATCAAGATTTAGTTCTGGACGATCATGATTACCTAGGGCAAACTATTGACGAGTTTGCTCTCACAGTTTTAGCTGGATATGTATCGAGGAAGATGAGGAAACTTATGCCAGCCAAACAGTGCCATAAGTGTTCCGAATGTATTTGTGCGCCAGAAGATCAGCCTACACTTGACAGGGAGAGCCGGCTAAATTTAGAGTCAAGGGGTGGACTGCTTAGATGTTCTAATGAACTCTATGAACTCCTGTTGAAGGTAATAAGACACTGAAAAAATATAAATGTTACTTCACATAATTTCCACTTACATTTTACATAACAATTTACAAATTCCTTTGCAGATAGAAAGTACTGTGGAAACTATGTCAAAAACAGAAGCTCTGCACAAAATTTGCTATTTCCTATCTTGGATGAAATGCTGAAATCCACGCACATTAAAATGATAGGTGGTTATGAACAGAGTCACAAAAAAACGTTGACAATATCAGTAATAATCACGTTCTACCTCACTATTCGGATGCATTTCATCTGCAGCGAAGCTAACCAAGCAGCGCAAGAGAAGAAGAGGCAGAAGAGAAATATGGCTAAACAAGCCAAATTGTGATGTAATTGTTTTTTTTTTTATGGAAACTGACACGGTTGGCTACATCACCTACAACATCCGTGATGTCAGCCCATAACACCGGATGAACTTGGTGCCACGTCAGTGTTTCCCTTCGGTCGTGCCGGCTACACTGAACTTGACGGAAAACACAAACTATTTACATAGCCGTTTCAACCGACCTTTCATTCAGTGCGGTGGTACCAACCTAGGCGGGTTAAACCCTACTACCTAGTAATATAAGGAGGGAGTTATATCCCTTAGTCGCCTTTATTGTATATGATATTATTATAATCTTTATGATATGATAATATATGACATATTATTATATAAGAACCTTTTGTTTAAAATATACTACTGTGCAAAATCAAAGAGAAAACAATAATTATGTCCTTAGGTACCCGAGGGACAAGTGCGCCTCTCGAAATGAAACTCGCAATCGTGACTAATTGGTACGTCATTATGTAAAACATGTGTTCTGTGCTTTATTTACTTACATCCCCTGGATTAAAGTACAGAATTTGGAAGCATTACGAACGTACATCATACGATGGTTATAATTATCGTACAAGTACGATAATAATCGTACGAATTCCAAGCCTGGTCAGAAACAGGCGATTGCAGCGCGCCCGTGCTAGCTGCTGTAACTACAAGGTGCCGTCGGTTCTTGTTTCACTTTTTCTACTCAGTTATCCCATCATTCCTTTCCTAAATCGTGCTTGCCACGCACAACACAACGCATTAACGAAAGTCGAGAAGCGAAGCAAGTTCGTCGTACAGAATGGTGTACAGATAAGGTGTGTGTTGACAACATTTGAAAGGACAATGGGGGTAATAATAACATACTTTGCGGAAAAACTAAATCCACCGCCCTGACATAACCTGTTAATGTGGCTAGAGTGTTTTTATATGCCGGAGGCGCGGAGAGTGCAGCCCCCGTCCGCCGGAAGTCGCTATTTTGTATGAAATGTTTTTCGTGAAATTTTATTATTTTATTTTTGTCCCAAGTTTTGATTTCCGCAGGCTAAGTCTTTTCTAATAGCAGTTTTTTGTGGTCCTATATGCGCCTGTATTTTTTTTTACGACGTGCAACAATAATGCAAATGAGCAGAAGAATGAAAAAAGAAGACATGGCTATACGGTCACACTATCCCAGCCATTCCGTAAGAAGAAAAAAAGAAGTTAACTGTCAGGTGCTTACTACAAAGAGACGCTCGTCGAACGACCGATTTTTTTTAGAATAATTCGTCTCCTCCCGAAACAGGCAAAACTCATTAGAGTATACAGCCAATTTTGTCGTAGCTTTTATCGTCTGTTGTATAAGTTCTCGCACCGTAAACGAACCAAAGAGCAAGGAAATCTTTTCTAGCTAGTGAAGCAACATGAATTTACCGCAAGCGGCACATGATAGAACAAAGAACGCTTGCGCTGTAGATCAGCTGATTGTAAACGAGAAGTGGTAGAAACGAAACGTAACAAAAACGACATGCACCGCCTCAACATTAGGTTAGGGTTAATATAGAGAAGAAGTATTAACCCTGGTTATTTTTTTTAACCTCCAAAAAATCACAGCTGATCTACAGCGCCATCGTTCCTTTATTCTCTCCTGTGCCAGAGCCTGAATTTACCCCTATAGTGCGAAGCGAACATCTGCTTGCACACAGGGCTGCCAGATGCCTTGCTGGTCAAGTAGCCACTTCGCGGTTAAAGGATAGCCCGTCACCCAATTTACAAAAAAAAAATTGTTACCACAATAATAAAATCGGGAAACCCTCGGTGCGCGAAAAATACTAGGTGCGGTGCGGTCGGGGAACCGCCGCACTCTGGTTCGAAAGTACAATAAAGCGGACTCTGAATTGTTTTTTCGATTGTTAATGTTTTTTCGATGGAGTCATATTTGTAGGCGAAATATAAGACAGTTTTATTCTTACACGTTTTTCACTAAAGTTGACATTTACGGAGAAAAAATTTTTTTTTTGTATGGGACACAATATGTTCTCGAAACGATAGCACTTGATAGAACTGAGGCATATAGATCCAACAATCTTTGGGTCCAACTATGAGAGAATCTGAACGAGATTGTGAAAAGATCCCGTCCGAACTCGTCCCCCTCTGCCTAAAACAAAAGTTGTGCGAGAGGGTCAAACAAAAGTTGCTAAAAATGTAAGAAATTGTAACCATCTGGCAACAGTGACGAAATGTCATCCCAAGTTGTTTTGTTTGCTTTTGGTTTGGTTGGTTGTTTGCGAAGCAAGAAGATAAAACAATGGAGAAGTTCTTTCAAGGAGAATGTGAGGACATCATATTGTTCAGAAAGGTGAAGATTAAACTTCAAACTAAGTTAAATCCATAATGACAAATTGTTAAATTACTTAAATTACAACGCCATCACGTTTGCCCACATGTACCTAGTATCTACTTACTACACGCAATTCCATGCTTCAGACAAAATAGGGGCACGAAGCAAGCTGCTTGCAGATCTTGATATATTACAATAGTGCTTAGTCACAGTCTTATAAAATTTACACAATGTTATTTATTAGTAAGTACCTACTGTGCCAGTGTAACGTGCATGGACGGTATTGGTGTAGGCAGATGTACAATGCACAAATAAAGTAGGTAATATAAGTACCACTTTGCAATGCGAATCATTTATAGCGCTTGGAGTGGTGAAGCGGGAGAGGGTGCTCGTACCCGCGCAGGGAACATTGATTGGGCGACGGGGCATTCAGAAAGTGCAAGTGATATGCGACTTTAGGGTGGTAGACCAGACCAATTATGATCGCTTCTGTATAAAAACCCAAAATTTTTGTGAGGGAAAGGAGCAGTTATCTCCCCTCCAAACTCGAGCGACAAAGTTAGAATATAACATGATAACCTGAGTACAAGATACATTCGCAGAGCACATTTCATAAGTCCATACATTTTATTATTCATTGATACATATCAAATTATTATTTTCAGATAACGGAAGCAGTTTTGGACGATGTGATCGCAGTGGAGAGAATTGAGAAATGTACTCCTATGAGCATGTCATCGTCAGATTATGCGGCACTAATTGTGGAGCTGAATTTTTTTTTTAAATCCTCAGATTTCAACACTTCACAAATGCAAGATAGTTTGATGGCCTACGACTCTGCCAAGGTCAACTGTTTTATTGAAGCCGTAAATGAGAGACGAATGATACTTGTGTCGAGATCGATAATTGACCACAACAGCGCTTACGGCGATATCATGACAGACTTCGATTGGACATTGAAGCATATCCTAGGAACCAGCACCTACAGTGAACTCCAGTATCCAGTCTTGGAGTTAGGCATGCAGACATTGAACACCCTTAATGGTGTGGCTACCAAAAACTTTGAATTGTCCAAGGTTGAACTGGGAAAACTAATAAGCACATTGGAGAAGAGTTTGTGAATATTCCATTGAATCAATGTTCAGGAATTGAACAATGTAAGGAATTTAATAATGTAAAGTTCAAAATTTCTTGTAAGATCAATAATCCATAACTTGTATACCTATAATTTAAATACAGTAGAGCCGTGCTAGTCCGAACATGGCCTAATCCGATGCGATGATCGAAGTAGTTAATCCTAACGATCAGAAATTCCCAAATACCCGCGACCACCCCAATATTGTTTTACCTTGCTTCCTTGGTTCGCCTGCACTTATAGACCTGAGCGTGTCACAGCAAAGTGCTCTGGAATATTCAACGTAGCAAGTTTTTTACGTAATTTTGGTTCAACTCATGTAAACATAATCTTGGCATCACAATCAAGTTGTTAACATGGAACATTGACTTAATAAGTGTAATTTGATGCAAAAATATGTGATAGTTTATACTACCTATACCTATGTCAATAAAACACATAAAAAATGCCTTGTTTCAATTTTCACCCGCATAGAATAGGTTCCATCCTATCCTATAATCCGAACATCGGTTAATTCGAATCACCCTGTGTTTTTAGGGGTTCGGAGTAGCGCGCCTCTACTGTACCTAGTACAGTCGAGATCAAAGGGTTTATATTACGTCGCAGCGACGTACCTAATTAAACCTAAACCTCTTTGGTCGAGATAAATCAATACCTAGATGCATAGAAATACGTTTTTTTAAGTCAATGCCTAAATGTGAGTGTTTCAATGTTTTTCAAGTGTACTCATTCCTACTTTTTTAAACTTATTTAAAATAGATGTTATTGCTTGAAGAAACATTGCTAGTTTTAGTTTGATTGACAACAGATGTTCTGTAAGACTTTGATAAAAATGTCAAAGCTGAATGTTGGTCAAAATATCTCGCCCTGCCGACCCTATCTGCACTACCCCGGCTACACCCTGGAAGAAGCCTTCCGCTCGCGAGCCGGGGTTTGTCTGTTGTCAGGGCGGATATTTGCTGTCGTCGCCTGCGCTGCCTCGAGGACTCCGAGCTATCAGTAGGTACTTTGGGTCCACGTGGATCTGGGAGCGGTCTCGCGAGTGTACGCCTGTCTCTACAGGGCGCACTCTGGCGATGCGGAGACTGCTCGGTTATTTGAGTACCTGAGTAGAGCGGCAGGCAAAGTCCAAGAGCAGTTACCCACCGCGGATTTGGTTCTTCTTGGAAACTTCAATGCCCATGACGAGGCATGGGAGCCTAGGCTCCAGGAGAACTGACTTTGCGAGGAGCGCCGGCTACGACTTCGCCCTAACGCATGACCTCTCTCAACTAGTAGACCAACAGCCCACCAGGCTGCCAGACATAGACGCTCATGAACCCTCTCTGCTGGATCTTCTGCTGACGACGAACCCCACTGGATATGAAGTCGCAGTGAGAGCCCCGCTGGGTTCTTGTCATCATTGTTTAGTGGGGTCCACGGTGCCATCTTCTCCCCTCAGTCAGACCCGTACTGCCAAATTCGACGTACTCCCAACTTTGAATTTGGCACTACGCGTCAGCAGATTGGGACGGGATGCGCGAACACTTCGCATCCTACCCTTGGAGAAAGATTTTCTTCAGTTCGGACGATCCGTCGGATTGCGCTAATGCCGTTGCCGAAGTGATTCTGGACTAATTGAAATGTCTATTCCCATCGATTCTGTCCACCTCGTGGTAAATGCCAACCGTGGTACAGCCGCGACTGTGCTGATGCTGTCGCAGCTAAGTGCGCAGCTTATCGTGCATGGCGCGCGCTCGTGCCGGACGTGATCCAAATGTATAGGTAGGTAAGTAGGTACTCGAACTGAAGAAGGAATACAACTCTTCTCTAGATCCTGCAAAAGGGTTATTGCCAGGGCTAAGTTTGGTCACATCGGCAGAATCGGCGATAGACTGAACCAGCACCGAACTGGGAGCCGCGAGTTCTGGTCTCTCGCCAAATCTGTCGAGTTGAATTTCTGCCGCTCCTCTCTTCCACCTCTTCAGTGTCCTGGAGGCTCACTCGCTCACTCCGCGAAGGAGAAAGCCGACTTACTGGTATCTCTCTTTGCGAGGAACTCCCCCATTCATACCTAGGTGTGAGAACTCCATGCCGGAAGTGAAGTTCCGACAACGGACTGTTTCGCCCCCGAGCTTCTCTCACTAGGCGTCAGGAAAGCGAGTGGACCGGATATTCCTGCACTGTTATAAAGTGTGCTCTCGAGCTGGCTTTAGTGCTGACGCGCCTATTCGTCTCTCCTACTCTAATGGGCGTGTGCCGGCGGCCTGCAAATCTGCGTTTGTGCAAGTGGTCCCCAAAAAGGGTGACCGCTCAAACCCGTCAAACTACCGACCTATAGCGATTACCTCCCTTCTCTATATAAGGTGATGGAGCGCATTATTAATGCGCAGTTCATGAAGTAAGTACATACCTGGATACAAATGACCTCATCAGCGATCGGCAATATGGCTTCCGCCTAAAACGTCTGCTGGTGATCTCCTAGCGTACGTTACTCAACTTTGGGGGGAATCGCTTGAAGGTCATGGTGAATCCTTGGCAATTGGCTTTGATATTGCCAAGGCATTTGGCCCGGTTTGGCACAAGTCGCTCTTCTCAAATTGCCGGCTTACGGACTTCCTTCTGGCCTCTGGAATTGGGTCGCAGACTTCCTACATGGGCAGAGCATTCAGGTCCTAATGGACGGTTGCTTGTCGAACGCCATGTCAGTGAATGCCGGCGTACCACAGGAATCTGTGTTGTCACTCACGCTGTTTCTTTTGCATATCAATGATATGCTGCCTCTGGGCAACATACATCGTTATGCGGATGACAGTACGGCACACGGATCCTACACCAGTCGGGATGTTGTGGATGAGTCCTCCGAGTCCAACTGTCGCACGACCTAAACTTTTGTCGCAATATCGAGGGGAAGGTCAAGCTGGCTTCTAAAAAGCTGGGGCTGGGGGTACTCTAAGGTGCGACGGTAGGTACTTTACGCCGGACCAAAAGCTGCTTTTGTATAAATCGCAGATCAGGTCCTGCTTGGAGTACTGCTCGCACCTGTGGGATGGCTCTGCCAAATACCAGCTTGCGCCTTTGGACTCAATTCAGCGTCAAGCCGTGCGATTAGTGGGCGATCCCGAAGTGTCCCGCGATCTAGAATCACTGCAACACCGTAGGGGTGACGGCTCCCTAAGAGTGTTCTATCGCTTATTCCATGGAGAGTGCTCGAAAGAGCTGTTTAACGCGATCCCGCCCCCCCTTTCCACCTCCGCACCACACGCACTGGGCAGGGATTGCATCCCTACACGCTGGACTTACCGCGGATGCGTATTAATCGATTCTGCAGATCTTTCCTCTACAGAACCGGTAAACTCTGGAACGCTCTCCATGCTCATATATTCCCCCCCAAGTAGTCTCGGCTCCTTCAAGAGGGGCGTGAATGGGCACCTGTCAGACAGGCAAGGCATTCGCAACCCCCGCATACGACCGAATGTCCATGGGCGTCGTTAGACACCTTATGGGTGGCTCGGCGCCATAGGTCGCGCTTTCAATAAAAAAAAAATTACTAATTTTCCTGCAGCCCTGGAAAATTGTGGAAAGAAAACAAAAATGAAAGTAAAGAAGAATAAGAAAAGAAAGGAAGAAGTTGAAAGGATCAGTAAAACGCCAATTATTGTATATTTAAAATGTAATTGTAAGAGACATCCACACATCGACACATAGGAGATAGGTTCCACAAAATGGAAATTTAGTACACATCAATATAGGTGCATAAATTATAGATTCATAGGTTTAACACCAAACTATAATATAAAATATGAATAATAATAATAGTCACTTTCTTTGTAAAATTAACCAACATTCAGCGCCCGACGTTCACTAGTCTCGCGCTTAACAATTCCTTTACCGCCCACAATTTACATTCCTCACCAACAGTTAAACCATGGCCTACAAACATCTCCCCAATTTGCTAATTCAACTCCATAAAGTGACTACAATACACGTATACCAATATTATTATCCGACGTGAAGATACCTAATGACACTACAAGATACTCCTGCAATCCCGCGTAGATTTGCAATCATATTACAACAGGGCCGGGTGGTCGGAGTCGGTTCGGAGAACAGAGATGTATATCACGATTTTGTCATGTTGGCATGTCCAACCTATTCTTGCCCAAATAATTCGATGTGTTAGTTTTCCAGTTTCGTTATTTTCTAAAATTTATTCAAGTGTATAAAATTACAAATGTTTACACAAAATGTCTAAATCGACCTAACACTCGCAGAAAAGTAGTCACAAATTGTATATGTGTATCAAATTCTTATAAAATGCCTTTAAATATGATGTTTATTTGCGCGTACGCTACTTATTTGCGGTAGGGTCTTAATGCTCCACCTTATTTTTTTTTTAAATATAATAATGTTTTCTACCCTAGGATTACATAAATACATATTACAGGTAAAAATTTTATAACTAGGTACTCTAAACTATCCTGGATACAAAATCTTGGCCTCTCAATCAGGGTGACTGTTCTTATGTTGCGGGTACATCCGGTGGGGAAAATTGTTAATATGTACAAATGTACGAGTGACTGTGAAGAAAGATAATTCAGAAACAGCTAAGGAAAATTTGGCACAAGCTCAGGCAGTAACATTGTTCCAAGTAGTTCGAGATACTGGCATTCATAGCTTTGGAAAAGTTGTGCTAATGATATAGAGCAATTTGTTTCTGTTTTAACATTCAGAAATAATTAACTGTAATAGAATGCTAGTGCTGTGCGGCAAAAAATTTGGAGCTTAGAATGTGTAAATGCATTTTTGCTTTGTACACAAACAAGACCCAATTTCATAGATGTCATAATATAACTACACATAAATTTATTCTACAGAAATAATGATTTTCGAGCCTGATATTGAGAGTAAAGGTAATTTAGATCACAAATTTTGGTTTTAATCTCTCTATTAGTAAAAATGTTCATGATACCTGTAAAATAATAATGTTGGAATAATGAATTCCTGATTTTGGGATTCAAGTGTAATATTGTATGTTGTAGATATTTTGGAAATGTTATACTGTTGTCTGAAATGACAACTCACAAGTTCACAAGTGAAGATTGCCACGGTCTCCCAGATGTTCCCTACTAACGTCTTTGAGCAAGTTGGCTATCAGTTCCCTCCCGTGCGTGCGTGACAGAAGTGCTAGAAACTGCAACCCAGGAATGGCACCACATATCGCACCACTTACTGGCTACACAGCATTTTGCCTTACTGCATCGTATAAAAATCACTCATGTCCCATACAAAATATAAGAAACCTTAAATTTTACAAAAGTGAGTCGTACTAAAACTTAATCTATTCTGACCTGTACGAGGACGATCTTAGCAGCATCGATACAGTTACAATAAAACTACAATTTTATCGACTGATGGGCCCCTCGTTCGTCCAAATGATGTAAGAAGATCTCAAATAATAAATTAATACAATTTGTTCACATTTATTAGGCGCTGAAAATTTACATGAAAAAAAGCTATTTCCTCAATTTAATTCATTCAAAATTGTTTAAAATGCTAATGTATAAAATTGTAAGAGTGGCGCTGTCGGTTCGACGCTCGTCGGTGGTTCCATAGTTGAAAGAATATTGCTACTGTACAAGTGTTGCGTGGGAGCGGGGGAGCGGCGCAGCGCCTAGTCGCTGGGGGCTCCGTCGCCGGCCCCCGTCGCCACACCCTCCGTCGGCGCTACCACACCCACCTGCAAAGCCACACCGTGCATATTTATATTAGTACCTAGTTGTAACTACTCTTCGTGGACATCAGAGTTTTTACTCTACCCACTCCTAACATTTCCTCTATAGATAAACCTTAATTTTTTATTTCCAGAGGCAACATAGTTTTGGCTATAATAAAACTTTTCTTCTTAGACAGACCAGAAAAAAGAATAGACGGGCAATTGGCATCCATAAGCTGTAACCCTGTGGCTGGCTGTGTATGTAGTACATGCGTCAGTTTTGTATGCAGCCGGCATCATCAAGTCTTTGTGGAACAATTTGGGAATAATTTTGTACTAGCTGTGCCCGCGGTTCCGCTGGCGGTTGGACCCGCAAACCGGATTTCAATCGGAAAGAATTTAATTTTCTCCAAATGTGTTCTCTTTCGACCCCACTGCTCAGCTCATATTAGTAATGGTGTGATGCTATATTATAACCATTAGGAGATATGTAATATTGCATTGGTGAAAACTGCATATAAATTGGTTGTGTCGTTCTCGAGCTATAAGCGAACATACATACACATACACACCCTTGTTTGTACACAGTATAACGCTACCAAAACTTGTAGACCAATGGCATTAGTGTTAGTGATAAAATGTACAAGTGTACGCGCTGAGTGCATCTATTAGTGTGCCGAGCACCGCAGTGGCGTTCTCGCACACTAACTCACTAACTAACACTAATGCCATTGGTCTAAAAGTTTTGGTAGGGTAGTACCACAGATTACTTAATAGTACAGTACAGTTAACCCATCATGCCCACGGCCCCCAGGCGGCTGACATTGCATTAATTTATATTATGTTAAGACTTGATGTTCTCACGGCTTCCTTTAACGGAAAAATATCATATAACCATCCTTACATGTGCTGAATAAATCAGTGTAAACCCATCGATTGAGTAGTTCTCGACTTATTAACTATATATAGGATCGAAACGGCTATAGGTAGTTGTTACAGATGTTCAGCTTTCAATTTGGTTGAGTAAAATTTATTGAATTAGGCATGAATGCTAAAAATTAAAATTTATCTTTTTTTTTAATTAGAACTTGTTTTTCTCTGAATCACAAGCTTCGCTCACCGTGATATTGTCTGCAAGTAGCGCCTTCTCTGTGAGTATCTCGGGAACACTGATTTCAGCTGACTTTTCAACTACAGGAGCGATTTCCTAAAAGTAAGAACAATTATTATATTCTTATTTATATATAACTCATAGGTATCTCAAATAATGTTGTATGTGTGTGCTGAAATTCATAAATAATAATAATAAGCGGAATAAACTCCCTTAAATTAAAAAAAACTATTAATACTGTTATTTAACTACACATTAAATTATTATTTCACTGAAAAGTTATGGTACAAATTATTTGTTTTATTAAAAAGGCATATTTTTATTCAAAATACACAAATAACTCCAGAATTAAAAGAAAATAAAGATGGGTATTTAATACATCATGCAACATGTATTTTTGTTTCACTCTTGTTAGCACTCAATAACAACATTACTAGTAACTTGAAGTTAGTTTTAGTTTATGTATCTATGTACATGCTCTGTGGTGATATAAAATGGGTGTTTATATTCAGTTTCAATCCATTACCCATGGGAAACAATAAATTGCATATTTTCTCAGTGACTTAAATAAAATTAATACATAAAAGTGCATCATTGAGAAAATATACATTTTCATTTCCGACTAATATGCCAAGCCTGAAATAGACTTAATAGTAATGCCTTATGCAAAGTTTATTAATGCAATTTTTTATTTTTTTGCAATTCATATGGAATAGGATGAGGAGTAAGAGCAGGAAGGAATAAGGACTTCCCTAATCATTGTTCCCATTAGCTAAGATGTAACACGCATGCTGATAGTAAGAAACTCCAGTAGAGATCAGTCGCACAGTCAACTATGAACATTCAATGAAGTTTACAAGAGTCGAGGCAGTGTTGTTGTTATAGGAGGCACTAGGATCACTACATGAGTCTCCGTGGTGCGGTATTCACCTGTGGGGGCTCCGGAGTGGCGGGGCCCGATAACTCGCTCTCACTGGGACAGAGGTCGCTGGGCGGCAGCGGAAATGATTCAGACATTTCCTCATTGCTACCGTGGTTCTCTTCGCCGCTCTCGCACCCGTCCTCGTGCAGGGGCGCGGGCGGGAGCAGCGCCTCACACGACAGTGCCGCCGCAGACGACGCACTCTTTGTCTCTTCACTTGACACTTCCTCCGCATTATTGCTCAATGTGACCGGCGAGCATTCGGGCTGGGATGGTGGTGCTATCGTTTCATTGGCAACGGGCAATTCGGTTTCTATTGAAGATCCATTCATTTTCTCCCCATCTTTAGAATTTTTTTCAGCAATATTGTTTACGACAGAACCACTCGATTGCAAACTGCATTCACTTGATTCAGTTTTGGCAATTGTCTTGGTTTCTTCCATTAAATCTGTTACATCATTTTGCTTATGATCGCCATTCGTGGTGACATTTTGTGTATCTGGGTTTACATCAACCGTTTCTTTGAGGTTATCATTTTGAGTGATAGAGTCCTCTACATTGTCCAGCGCATTTTTCGTCACTTCAGAAGAATCAGCATTCCCATTGGATATTATAGGTTTGGACTCTTCCATAGCTACTTCCACAGTTTCGATCTGCAGCTGTTCCTCCTCCTGGCTAATTACATCATCGATTAGTGGTGCCTTCGCCGTGTCCTGTGCTACTGCCTTTGATTCCAATTCCTTTGCTTCATCTTCATTGGCAACAATCTTTTCAGGATTCATTTCAGACGGGATGTCCATGTTTGCTTCAATTAATTTGTCCAATTCAGCATTAGTATCAAGTGCTACATCATTCAAAGGTTTTGACAACTGTAAAATAACATTTTGGGAGATTTGATCAACTTTAGAATTTAAAGAAGCGTCCTCAACTGCAGGGGTAACGTCTGCAGTAGCAGTGCGATTGAGTGATGTTTCAGATCCTGGAGTGAGAGAAGCGTCTACTAAGTGTGGTGCCATTGTGGTTTCGGCGAAGGCGGTGACGGAGGAGGGAGGAGGATTTGCGGGAAGCGGTGGCGGTGTAAGTTCTTTCAATGGCGATTGCCCAACACAAACCTCAGATTTTACGGGAATGTCTGGGGTGGACGCCGGTTCCTCGGACGCCGGTGCTGGAGTCTCTTCCACTTTAGATTCTGCTGCCTCTACTGTTTTCATTTCTGTTACTTCTTCCTTAACATCTTCCAGCGACAAACCGTTAATCGGCAACTTCTCAGGCTGCTCAGGGGCTTTAGCTTCTGCCATCGGTTTCTCAAACGTTGGGCTGGGTACAGGACTGTCATCTTTAGCCGGCGCTTCCTCTTTCGGCGTTTCAGGTGCACTGCTCCCGTTGGTGATGGGTTCTGTGACTGGAGTTTCAGGCGTCTTCTCATCCTTATTTTCTTCCGCCGCCACTACGACATCTTTCACATCCTCCGAGCTTTTACTCTCAACGACAGCACTGGCGTCTGTTCCCTGAAACGACAAAAAATAAAATATTTATATATAAAACACTTCCAAGAGTTACGATAAATTATGTAAAAATTAAAAATGTTGAAAGTAAGAACTCGATAATGTATGTAAAAATGAAATGAAGTTGGCACATTAATATTTCGCACCTGAGCGGCCATCGCGAAAGCACAAGTAATATACTAAAGAGAATCGGACAAATAGGTCGAGCGTCTGACGCCAGAAATGTGAGCGCAGACTGAGCCTGGCAAGCTGCGCCACTTGTAATTTATACCGAGATGCAAGTCGCAGTATCGTTTTCCATCTTTAGCATACTTAGGTAGTAATATTATTATCTGGATCGGGCCTTAGTTCTCACACACACATGTACAACTTTATTATCCAAGCACCTGTATTAATACAAGATTTAAAGATTTCCCTTTAAACAAACGTGTTTGTTTTAGTTTATATTATTTGCCATTCAAAGTACATAAAGAAACTAACACAGACACCTTAGTGACCGGCAATCAAAGAATTTGCCTAAAAAATGTTAGCTGCGTGCGACCAATAATAGCATTCAATTGTTTTCGAGCTGCTTTAAAATTTTATATAATAAAACTTGTAATCTCGAAACGCTATATTTGAATTGCTTTCGGAATTTCGCTTGGAATTCTGCAACCTAACGCTAAAATAGAATTTGTGGCTTACTTAAAACACAAAATTAGGTTTTTTATGGGCACAATTCTGAATAATTTCTAATATTACTTGTTTACATTACATGTCTCATCTCAGCACGCCTATCGCCTCTTCTTATTAAAGAAGTAAAGACAGAACAGCCTGTATAAATTGCCTATAAGTTGTAAGATAAATTTATGATCGTTTGTGTAAAGACTGGCCTGGCAGACAATACGACACCAAACAGAAGGTCGCATTATGTTCATCCAAGTGGAAAGGTAACGCTCCATGTGGCAGTAAGTAAGACGCATAATACTGGTAGCATAAGCCTAACGCCACACTGAACTTATTTCGCGCCGCATAATTTGCGTCGTGTAATCATTTTGTACTTCGACGTTACGACCACATTAAGGAATAGTTATTGCATTGTACTTGAAAAAATAGTATACTTGAAACGAAGTATTTTGGGCTCAGTGGCGCGCAATACAAATGTATGCGCGTAACATGACGCAGTTTACGCTTAGTCTGACGCTACGCTAAAGAAGCAATCGACGGGTAGTTGGCGCAAGTCATCTCAATTGATTTACTTACTAGTGATGTTTCTACATTGAATGTCTTTTATGTTCCTTCATCCGTCGCCATGACAGGTTCGACTCCTATGGCTCATTAGATTAGTCATTACTCTTCACTGCTACTCTTAATATAATTAGCGTGTGTTGCGTAAAATAGCACGAGCTGACTAACAACGTAAATGGCAGATAGCTATTATTATATACCATTTAGTTTTTCGATAGTACGAAATCGTGACTTCCATCACAGGAGCAGCAGCTGCACCTCTGTCTGCATAAACTTCGGACACGGCGACTACTTGCGACAACGAGCATTGTTGAGGTGCCATCGCAGACAATGCTTCGTTACGAGCGGCGAGCGATGCATATTGCATCCGGCCATCAAAATGTAAACCGTCACGTTGTGATAGCCCAGCGAACAAAGCAAGCCTGCAAACCAGGCAGCAAACCATCAACGCATACTACCTAGCTAGGTACATACAGTTACCTAGCCGCCTCCCCCGCGCCGCGCGCTGCCAGTGCCGCGAGGAAGGATATGCCTCTGTAGCGCAGTTCCGGTGCCAGTTGCCCACCTACCCACCCACTGCCCACTGCCGACACGAGGCGACGCACGCGCACGTTCACGTGCGAATCTCGCCATTGCTTTGTTACAGATTTACAGTTATTTTAGAAATACCTATGTAAATGCATTTGGAATGATTCCACATTCCGCAATGGCGCAGCCGCATGCAGTCGTCCATGGCCAACCATTCGTCGCATTAAACTGTTGGCTAGAAATCAAACTTTTAGTCCTCGTGCCACATGTCAAAGTTGCAATGGCGCACTTTGATCGTTCAAATCTTTCATGAGACACTTGTGAATTCTTGTGTTGGGATCACTGAGCTATAATATGTGATATAATAGCTCAGTGGTAGGGGTAGATCGTGCAAGCAAGATTGTAGCGAATCACACAGCAAGGAACCCGGCCCGATAGATCGGTACTGTTCTGTGCAGAGAAGAACGAAAAACATTAATGAATGATATATCATACATAGCTGAGTTAGTTCAGTTATTTTATTATAGAACTCGGCCATTTTTGATTTTACAGTAAAACCGTGAGGACAAAAATTTTAGGAAATTTGATTCTCTACAAGTTTCGTCCGCACAATTTTTCTTCTAGGATCGATATTTTGGAAATTAAATTTGAAAAAAGCGACAAATTCAAAATATTTTCATCATCTCGTTTATTTTCAACTTTACGGCATAAATGAAGAGGACTAAACTTGTAGAGAATAAAATTCTAAACAATTTTTGTTCCCACCTTTTTTCCCCCAAAATCGATATTTTGAGAAGAATTGTGAGGACCAAACTTGTAGAGAATCAAATTTCTTACAATTTTTGTCCTCACGGTTTTACTGTAAAATCAAAAATGGCCGAGTTATTAAAGAAAAACCGTTTTTCGAATATACACAGGAGCCTGATTCAGTCTACTTTTACTTTTTTTTACTTTTTTTTTAAAAAAATTTCCAAGAACTGATTATTCACGGGTAGGGTCGGTTTTTTGGATATAATGACTGGACTAAGTGAGCCAGACTACGAATACAATAAAATAATAAAAAAAAAACATTGCACAGACTTGAAAAACATTGCAAAAAGAACTAGAACTTAAAAGTGTTAAAAAATATTTTCATTCATATTCGGACCCTTCAGTTGAAGGCGGTACAAAGCACAAAAGGCACAAATCTATCAATTTTCAGGTGTGCTTTTGTATCGCCTTCAACTCAAGGTCCGAATATGAATCAAAATATTATTTAACACTTTTAAGTTCTAGTTGTTTTTTGAAGTCGGTGCAATGTTTTTTATTTCACTCTTTTTAGTTATATACCTATCACATGTTCTGCGTAGAATAAAAATTATTTATTATATTTCAGTCTAAAATAATTTTATTTATATTTCATTATCTATTTTATTCTATTTATTTATTCTTCTTAATTTTTGCTTTATTTTAAATAATAAATGTCAACTGTATTAGTTTCTTTGTCTCACGGCACTGTGGTACAACATTTTTTGTAAAAATGTCTTTAGAAAGAGAGTCTTTAGAAAATATTTTACTAGTTTAGTAATTTATATGAAAAACCGCTGAAAACTACATGTATGTACTATAAACTGTTGATTTTCCAAATGTATAAAATTAAACAAATAAAATAAATAAAGAACTGGGCGTTAAACCGACGACGTGTTTTTCCAGTGATTGGTACACACTTAACAGTCCATATCTTGAAAACTACTGAAAAGATTTTAATGAAACTTGCACTGTTCCCTCAGTTGAACAGGCCAACTGAAACTCGAACCCGCGCAGCGAGGGTTGCGTATCGCCATGTCACGGTCACATATTGCTACCTATTACGGTTCAAGAGATACAGCCATCGGACAGACAGACAGACAGACAGACGCGTAGGCTTAGTAATAGGGTCCCGTACCGGATAAGGAACCCTAAAAATAATTGTATGCTTGGAGAAACATACATACTATTACATACATACATACATACACCATGGCATACACCTATAAAATTTTGTATATTTGTTTGGAAACCCTAATAGATTATCATATTATGTAATATATTGCAGTTCCAATAATAACATACATACGTGTGGAATCAATGACCTCCTTTTTTGAAGTCGGTTAAAAATGGGACGCGAGGCGGTAAGTACCTACTTATTACATAAAAAAATTATAAGTTACTTCAGAGTGTTGATTGTCACTTCAGAGGGTTCGGTTCTAGTTGTAATACAGAGGAGACATCTAGCGGCCATCTCTCCATCCTCGTGCATACATTGCTGGCTTTGATCGCCGCGTAAAAGCACGAAGTAGTAAAATAAGCTCGCAATGATTTCAACGTCGTCCCATAGAGTGCGCTGGTTCCCATAAATACTGTCTTGCGTTGCGCCACGGTTGGAGCTTTGTGTTCCGTACGGGTTCCGCCCGAGGTTCCGCCTTCAAATATTTATAAAGAAGTAAGTTAAAGTACTCGTGTAACTATGTCATTGATGTAATTCACGAGTTTGCTATAACGAGTATTATGTGTGCTTTTAGTTTATTTCAATGATGATGTATGAACCGGAAAAATGTGGAATGCACTCCACTCCCTGCCCATCTATTGCCTCCCAAGTACAGCCTGGGGTTTTTCAAAAGAGGCATGAAAGGGGTCCTTTCAGCCGGAATGGCATTCACAATCCCCGTGCATCACAGAATGTCCATGGGCATCGTTAGACACCTACTTGTAGGTGAAACGATGCCACATGTCGCGCTATCTGTAAAAAAAACTTATAGCCAAAAGACCACAATAATCTCGACGTCGTCGTCCGCGTCGTCGTCACTGAACGCATGAAATAACGAAACCATTATTGAAACAGCTGTTCCTCTGTATACGCCACACGGAGACTGCAGTGCGGGCGCGGAGGGGCGAGGCGGGGCGGGCTACTACGGGACGACTCAAAGTGTTGGCGGGGGCGCGGGGGCGGCGGGGAGGGGTGCTGCCGTCGGGGGAGAAGTGGGATAGACGATGCAGACAGGCAGCCGGGCCGCACCCGGCCGGCGTAACCATAGCAACGCGATCGATCCCGCCCGCCCGACACACCACCCGCACCACCGCGCCGCCCGCCGCTGCATTCGATTTGCACCCTTACTACACGAACACACGTTGCATACTCATTTCATTTACGCTCTAATTCTAGCCCTCTTAATTCGAAACGTGCTCATACCACCCACAAATACCTTGCCAACATTATTAGGCTGTTGGGGTGTGGATAAAACAACATTACCGAAAGATCGACGATCGCTCCTTAAGTCGGTTGGAAAATCATATTTAAGGGTGTTGAGAAGAAACAAGGTCACACTGAATACCATTCAAATAAAATGTGACCTCCAGTCGTGCGAGAAGACTTCACGAGACGCCACGCCACTAGGATGAGGTGGAGGTGTCGTAAAACATTTACGGCTCGTGTGGAGTGGAAGAACCGCGGCCGCAAACCGTCTGGGCTCGAGCGTCGTCGTGCGTGGGAGCTTCCCACTATTATTATAGCGAATAGTTCCTTGCGAATAGTCGCTGAGCTGACACCCTCCGCCCCGTCCGAAATAGTTGCATCTTCCTCGTGCAAATTCCCGCAGAGCGATCGAGGTCATCTCGCGCAACAAGTTCACGAAAGTAGGGCGACGACGCGGTTCGAGGAACCCCACCACTATCTCAGAATGGGACACGCGAGAGGTCAAGATCGAGCGAATGGAGTCGCAACAATAGATCGGCGCTCAACGATGCGGTTCCAATCCAACTCCCAAGAACAAAGAAAGAAGTCTGGGCGTATGGAGTCAGTGTGTCGGTGTGCGAGCGAGGCGAAGGGTAACGGTGAATGTTGAGGTGGGTGAGTCACCGTCGCGTCGGTCGCGTCGTCGCGGACCGAGTAGCCTACCTACCTACACACGGCTCCTCCGCCCTCCGCTCCCTCCCGTCCAACGACGAGGCGACGAGACGAGGTCTCCACCGATGCCACCGACCTACCATGCTAATTATTTTCCGGTTTAAAACTATTATTGTCAGGCTGTACATTAGCGAGCTCATTCGGTAAAAAGTTACTGACTGCCAAATAGTTTATAAAACATCATAGACGTTCTTGGTCTGAGTAAAACACTATCTTTCACTCGCAATCTCTGAAGACGCAAACATAAAAATATCCTTTGATAAAAGTTAAGTAAATTACAAATTTAACAAACCCCCGACACCTTAAAAAGTAAATAAAAATAAATTCAGTTTGGTTACTTAAAGGCTTCGGGGGAGCGCTATAACTGCTGAGCTCTTGAGTTTTTATGTTTTATTTACTTAGCGATCCCCCCGACGACGCCTTTTATGTAACTAAACGGAAATTATTTTTTTACTGTTTAAGGTGTCGGGGGTTTTTTAAATTTGTAAATTAACTTTGATTTCAAACTTTTTAACAGGCGAATTTTTTTTATTACTTGATTACATGATTACAAATATAGCTAAGAACCACCCGGTTAACCCTAACCTTTTTTTATTAGCTTTCTATTAAAAAAACCGCATCCAAATCGATCCATCCGTTTAAGAGCTACGATGCCTCAGACAGTCTGAGGCATCGTAGCTCTTAAACGTCTGTCTGCCTGACAGACAGACAGACAGACGGAGCCGTCAAACTTTGCCATCTTGTACTTACTACAGCCTTGATGCCGGCCCATCACACCTTGGTAAACTAGGCGCCATGGCAGTGTTTCCCTTTGCTTGCCACCGGCAGCTAACTGAACGACAGAAAACACGAACTTGTACTTACATAGCCATTTCTACCGACCTACATTCAGTGCGGTGGTATCAATCCGGGCGGGTTGCACCTACCATTATAAAAAATGTAATGTAATAATTTATCAGGTATGTAAGATGAACTAGATCAGTTTTATAAGGAATCTGAACCACGGCCAGTTTTAACTGTCGACCATATCGGACGGTCACTCGTGCGAAGTCCGACTGCGCGCGGTTCCCGGTGTACTTCACTTCAATGATCGAACGCCGATGCATAGCACCACCGTGCCACCGAGGAGGCCAATATTCAGACTTAAGCCCATGAGATCGAATGTTTTTATTTCGTCAAAGATTACACGAAGAACGGTCTCACATTATTTCATTCATTGTATGTGTTGATACTTGATAGTGGGCAGGTAGTAAACGGTTTTATGTTTTGGAAGAGGCTACCTATTGTGTTCGATTCAGAGAATTTTATTCCCACCACCGTTACGAACATGTCTGTAATCAATTAATTATGGGTCGACTACGTGTATACGTACGAACGTTACCCACCCCCTCCCCGAAGGACGACTGTAACATGTCATGTGACGTTTATGAGCCTCAACGGTGCGTACTTATTAACTAACTAGCTTTTGCCCGCGGCTTCGCTCGCGTGAAATTTGTATTTCAAAGGAAGAAAGTAAGTAACTAAGGGCGAGCTGGGTTCAGGTAAACGATAAACCGTCTCGAAGAAAGTGAGTAACTTTTTGAGGCCGAAGGCGGAGTTGCGTTCAGGAAGACGATAAACCTTCTCGAAGACAGTAAGTAACTATGGGCGAGGCCGAAGGCCGAGCTGCGTTCAGGAAGAGGACAAACCATCTATAAGAAAGTAAGTAACAAAGGGCGAGGCCGAAGGCCGAGCTGCGTTCAGGAAGAGGATAACCTTTTCGAAGAAAGTAAGTAACTATGGGCGAGGCCGAAGGCCGAGCTTCGTTCAGGATGAGGGTAAACTTTTCGAAGAAAGTAAGTAACAGAGGGCGAGGCCGAAGGCCGAGCTGCGTTCAGGAAGAGGATAACCTTTTCGAAGAATGTAAGTAACAGAGGGCGAGGCCGAAGGCCGAGCTTCGTTCAGGAAGACGATAAACCTTTTCGAAGACAGTAAGTAACTATAGGCGAGGCCGAAGGCCGAGCTGCGTTCAGAAAGAGGATAACCTTTTCGAAGAATGTAAGTAACTGAGGGCGAGTCCGAAGGCCGAGCTGCGTTCAGGAAGACCATAAATCTTCTCGAAGAAAGTAACTTCTTTGTTACTTACTTTCTTCGAAAAGGTTTATCCTCTTCCTAAAGACATCTCGGCCTTCGGCCTTGCCCATAGTTACTTACTGTCTTCGAGAATTTATCGTCTTCCTGAACGCAGCTCGGCCTTCGGCCTCGCCTATAGTTACTTACTGTCTTCGAAAAGGTTTATCGTCTTCCTGAACGAAGCTCGGCCTTCGGCCTCACCCTCTGTTACTTACTTTCTTCGAACAGGTCATCCTCTTCCTGAACGCAGCTCGGCCTTCGGCCTCGCCCATAGTTACTTACTGTCTTCGAGAAGGTTTATCGTTTTCCTGAACGCAGCTCGGCCTTCGGCCTCGCCCTCTGTTACTTACTTTCTTCGAAAAGTTTACCCGCATGCTGAATGCAGCTCGGCCTTCGGCCTCGCCCATAGTTATTTACTTTCTTCGAAAAGGTTATCCTCTTCCTGAACGCAGCTCGGCCTTCGGCCTCGCCCATAGTTACTTACTGTCTTCGAGAAGGTTTATCGTTTTCCTGAACGCAGCTCCGCCATCAGCCTCGCCCTCTGTTACTTACTTTCTTCGAAAAGTTTACCCTCATCCTGAACGCAGCTCGGCCTTCGGCCTCGCCCATAATTACTTACTTTCTTCGAAAAGTTTACCCTCATCCTGAACGCAGCTCGGCCTTCGGCCTCGCCCTTTGTTACTTACTTTCTTAAAGATGGTTTATCCTCTTCCTGAACGCAGCTCGGCCTTCGGCCTCGCCCATAGTTACTTACTGTCTTCGAGAAGGTTTATCGTCTTCCTGAACGCAACTTCGCCTTCAGCCTCAAAAAGTTACTCACTTTCTTCGAGACGGTTTATCGTTTACCTGAACCCAGCTCGCTCTTAGTTACTTACTTTCTTCCTTTGAAATACGAAATTCACGCGAGCGAAGCCGCGGGCAATTTTTTATCATTACTTATGTCCTCTAGAGGGCGCCATATCCTATAGCCTATAGACGTTGGATGCGTCTTGACGACCAGCGTACGGTTAAGAAGCATCCAACGATACCTCATTTGTCGAATTATGATAAGTAGTTTCGAAGATAATATGAGGGAACAGTTGAACATACATACATACATACATACATACCGGTCAAAAACATAACTCTCCTTTTCGCTTCGCCGTAATCGGGTAAAAATAAGAATCTCTTCGCTAATATACCGCGCATACTACACTACGTACAATATAATAAACATACGATCAATTAACTTAAATCAAATAGGAACTTCAGTTAAATAAATATCCGCTAACATCGACTCGCAATAACACTTTTACATAGGTTTGCACCTAAAATTAATCAAATAGATACCTAACGAAGTTAACCTACATAATATTATGAATCGAATTAAAATATAAGAAACTCTGCCGAGACAATGCATACACACACACACCGCGCTCCGCCAGACCGCTCCCCGCGCCGCGTCCCGCGCCTTCGCCGCCGCCGGGCTGCCAGTCTCCGCGAGACGCGCTACTAACCCCCGCCGCGCCGCGCCGCCCATTATTTCGGCGCTTGGAACAATTCGATTTGTATGGGAGCCACATCTTAGCGTAGCCGGAAGTGAATTTTAGTAAGCCTCTCCTGTGTCCCGTATAGTAAAATGGGCTTGTACTAAGTTTCATCAAATTCGGATTATGGCTTTAAGAGTTATGGAGGAACATACATACATACATACATACATACATACAGAAAAGATTTCTAAAAATCGTCAATTTAGCATTAGTATCATACATAGAGGCTACAAACTCAATATTTCCTAAAACAAAGTAACTTACTCCATGACCATCCCTTACAGATTTATTATTAGTATTGATTAAAGGCATTAAATTGTTACCTACATTAACGAATTAATAAATAATGCAGCCAAGTAACTCAGAATTACTGCGCACTTACGATTTCCTGAGGTACCCATCGATGTCTCGATGGAGGTACCTACATCATTACAGTTCGTTCGACTCGTCCCTCGACTCGTCCTACACCTTTGGATTGGGAAAAATTATGTAATTTTTAGGGTTAGACTTTTAATATCAGTCAGGTGTCTGTCAAAGCCTGTAAAGCGTAGATGGTTTGAGATATCTCCATGCAACTTGCTTCATGTAAAATGTGTATTACCGGGAGGCAACACAATTTAAGAGTCTTCACTTCAACTAGAAGCCAGAAAAATTAACTTTGGTCGAAAATAAAAATGTTTTTCTAAATGTTAGGGAACAGTGCAAGTTTCATCAAAATAGATTCAGTAGTTTTCAAGATATGGACTTTTATGTGTATACCAACCAATCACTGGAAAACACGTCGTAGGGTCGGTTTAACGCCCAATTCTACGCAGAACTTGTTATGTAATATAACTAAAAAGAGTGAAATAAAAAACTGTTTTAAAAAACATTGCACCGACTTCAAAAAACAACTAGAACTGAAAAGTGTTAAATAATATTTTGATTCATATTTGGACGCTCGAGTTGAAGGAGGTACAAACAAAAGCACACGTGAAAATTGATAGATGGACCCCTTTTGTGTTTTTGTACCCCCTTCAACTCAAGGGTCCGAATATGAATCAAAATATTATTTAACACTTTTCAGTTGTATTTGTTTTTTTTTTATTAAATTAAGCGGCGCGGCCTAAGCCCTTTATTATTACTGAGGTTACTAAGATAATATTGTTTGGTTGTATGTTATTTATTTTGTGTTTATAAGAATAAAATATGTTCACCTTTACCTTTCTCTACTTTGTTTGCTTTATTAAATAAAGGCACTACTTTAACTATTTTAATTGGTCAGGGAACTTTCCCGTACGTTATCGACTGACTGAAATTCAGTATCAAAATGTAAGTATACATTCAAAGAAATAGCGGTATGCTTGTTCGTATGTGGCTACTTAGCGGATTTACGACGGTGATCCATTCTACATTTCCCTAAGCGGATCAAGGATCAAGTAAAACTCAAGCCTAATTGTACATACGTCGCGAGCGGGCGATTCGGAGAGGCAACAACAACAGCGGCGGGAGGGGAGGGGCGGAGCGGCGGCACAGTGCAGCCTGCGGAGCTCCTCCGTCCGGCGACCGGACACACGGTCCACTTCCCTCCCTCCCTCTACCTACCTACCTACCTACCTACCTACCTACAACCAACCGACCATTACCTATCTACATATCCTTCTCATCTGGCCATGATAATGCCCATAGCCGCATTAGGTATCAACATCATCAATATCAATACTAATAATAAATCTGTAAGGGATGGTCATGGAGTAAGTTACCTTGTTTTATGTATGAGATATTGCGTTTGTAGAATTTATGTATGATACTAAAGCTAAATTAACGATTTTTAGAAATCTTTCTGTATGTATGTATGTTCCTCCATAACTCTTAAACCGATCATCCAAATTCGATGAAACATAGGCACATTTAACTATACATGGCACAGGAAAGGGTAAATAAAATTCAGTTCCGGTTAGGCTAAGATGTGGCTCTTACACAAACCGAATTGTCCCGCGCGCCGAAATAAAGGTACAGTAGCGGGCTTAGGTACTTTCTTCTTTTTAAATACGAATTTCGCGCGAGCGAAGCCGCGGGCAAAAGCTAGTAATATAACAAAACTATTCCGGATTCAGGTTCCGGGTTAATATCGGGCCATGGTGACCAAGTCCATAGAGTCAAAATAGCTTCAATGAAATGGCTCATCAGTAAAACTAATAAAAAAAACTGTTTAAAAAAACATTGCACTTGCACCGACTTAAAAAAACAACTAATTTAAAAGTGTTAAATAATATTTTCATTCATATTCGGACCCTTGAGTTGAAGGCGGTACAAAAGCACAAAAGGGGTCCATCTATCAATTTTCAGGTGTGCATTTGTACCGCCTTCAACTCAAGGGTCAGAATATGAATCAAAATATTATTTAACACTTTTAGTTCGAGTTGTTTTTTGAAGTCGATACAATTTTTTAAACAGTTTTTTTTTAAGAACATACATACATACATAGATACATACATACGTCACGCCTGTTTCCCGATGGGGTAGGCAGAGACAACGGATCTCCACGTGCCACGATCCTGACACACCTCTGCCGCCTCTTCCACTCCCATAATGTTCTTCATGCATGCTCGTCGGTTACGGGTACTACGCACTTGCCCCTTTTTGAGCACATGCCCGATCTGGTCCAGGTAAGTGCGTCTAGGGCGACCCTTCCCGACTCTTCCACTCACATTTGCTTCATAAATTTCTTTTGTTAGTCTCCTATCATCCATTCTTCCAACATGACCGAACCACCGAAGCATCCCTTTCTCAATCCTTGTCACTATATCTTCTTTCAGCCCACAGCGCTCTCGCACTACACTATTTCTCAATCTATCTTTCATTGTAACTCCACACATACTCCTCAACGCGCGCATTTCCACAGCATTAATCCTGCTTTTTTAAGAAGTCGGTTAATAACAGTTTATCGGTTTGGGAAGGATTATTCCCAGGCCCCAAAGCCAAAGCCAAGGTTCAAATAAGATCTAATTCTGTCCCCGTATTCACTGCACAATACAAATCCGCAGTCGGAATCAATTGGACGCATTAACAGCTCGATTGCTCTCTTTGTTGTCTAATTGAAGAAGCGTATGAACTTCTCTCGGGCCCGGCCTTCGCTTCTCACATGCCTCATGTATGAACTTGACCGTCGAGAGAAGGGCCTCAGATTGCGTCCATTTGGATCTTTGTTAAAGTTCATCGACTTCGCCGCGAGCAAGAAGTAGCCGAGAGGTAAACGCACCTTACGCATAGGCCTCGTAGTTGTAGAAGAGTAGTTGAAGGAACAATTCCGTTATTGTAACAAATAACCCAAGCGTTGCACGTACTACACTTGAAAGTAGACTTACTTTTTTACGGAAATGAGGTTTTAATGGATTCTTTGAGAGCAAAATAACACCGGACGAGCAGAGCAAGCAGCAAGTCACGATCAGTGTTATTTACTTATTTTGGTTACTTATATTGGTGCGCTTGTTCCGAGATAAAGTAATGCACTCACTCATTCAAAGTTTCGATCAAGAGATTTTTTTACACTTCGTTGCGTACAGGTACAAGTAACTTGCTCAAGTGAATATTGTGGTATGGAAATTTTCGTACCAACGTATAACTTTTCTCCTTACACATATTGACCTACTTGTACGCATAGTTCACAACGAACTGTAAAAGTTTGCGACTTGAAGTTATCTCACTTCCTTCTCTTTCAGTCTGGTATGTGCATTAGTGAACGTAATATGTATTGTATCTATGCGTCTTACATAGGGTTACCAACTCTTCGTGTCGGTAATCCGGGAGACTGGAAATTTGCCTTAAAAAGGTCAGGTAAAATAAGTACATCCAACATATTTTGGCGGCTCGAACCGACCTTATGCTCGGCGGCTATTTCCCTCTCTTTCTAACAATGCTCGTTTTTTCATAAATTGTATGTTATTATTATGAAGAAATTATACAACTTATACAAAATCTGAGGCAGACAAATTGTTTATTAATGTTTTTCAGTAAAATTTAAATTGCCAGTCCCTATTGAACATATGTTTTTAACATCAAAACAGTTCTGTTTTAATGTTTCATAATAATTATTAATATGGAGTGCTAAATGTATAGGTGGATGGTGTCGCCAGAAGAATGAAGCTATTATTTCCGGGAGTTCTTACTATCGTTCCGGGAACCGGGAGATTATCAAAATTATACATGTGAATCCGGGAGAATGCCGGAATTCCGGGAGGGTTGGCAAGCCTAGTCGTACAGTACAGATATACACGCATGCAGATGAAATTCGATCCACTGGGCAGTAAGATAAAAGATACCGTCTCTATAGTACCTACAAGAGATAGTACCGTACATCTTTGGATTAATCACCTAAATAAATGAGATATAGCGTATGTACTTAGATTGAATATAGTGCTTCAATCTACGCATATACCTACCTACTTATGGAAGTTAGATGCTACTTTACGCTCTTTACGCTGTGCTGTATCTATACTTCAATAGCTAGGTAATATTGTATAATAATATGTTGATAAATAAATGTAAATACATAATGTTAATTTATCAAGTGCAAATGTATGCACTTGATAAGTTAACATTATGTTCAACATATTATTATACAATATTGCCTATACATACTATAGATAACAAAGAATAACAATATGATATTGTTATCGTATCGCAAATGTTGCTGCAATAACGCAATAGATTGTTTACCCCACAGAATTGGGAGGGGAGGGTTTACCCTATTGTCATTCACTCACTGCGCAGTGGTCTCCCAATCCGTCAATATTTTGCAGTACGGTGTTGCAGTACTCTCCAAGTGCAGTACCTGTGGCAGTACTACGTGTGTACGCAACACGGTACTGCTGCATACTAGCATATTATGTAACATGCATGACAGATACACTTATCAAATTGCATACGTAGAGTAAGTACCAATAAAATAACAAAACAGATCTGACGATATTCCACTAGCTAGCTAGAGAACCGTGCGAGTAGAGTAAGTGATGGTAGCCGCGGGCCGGTGCGCACGCTGACCCCGACAGCCAGCGGAGCAGTTGATGGATTTCGGATGTGAAACCATTAATTAACCAAACCAAACCACCAATCTCAACACTTACGTACACGAGTAGTGGCCGTCCGCGCTGCGCCGTGGCACGAATCTATCACGAGCCACAACACAACTCAACTCAACATACAACAGACGAAAAGAAAGCATCGGTCTAGCTAGGAGTCTCCGGCGAGCCGCGAGCCAGGCCAGTTAGTCCCGTTGCACGTCCGGCTGGCTCGCGGACTGGTCGGCTACCGGTGCTCCAGTTCTGTGCTGACGATTAAACCTTAGTTGTCGTCCTGACCTGAAAGTCAAGACATTCTTGCACCGACATACTAAAGAGATTCAAAAGTGTATTTATACCGCAGCACCGGTCTACAGCAGCAGCTCGCTAATCGTCCATATAGTACCTAATAATAAGAGTAGGTCACGCTCACGCACGATGTGGGACAGGAATTCACCCCAAACCAAAGGGCAAAATAATGTTGCGATGCGTTTTTTTTTTTATGGAAACTGACACGGTTGGCTACATCACCTACAACGTCCGTGATGTCAGCCCATAACACCGGGTGAACTAGGTGCCATGTCAGTGCTTCCCCCTTTGATCGTGCCGGCTACACTGAACTGGTCGGAAAACACAAACTATTTACATAGCCGTTTCGAGCGACGTTTCATTCAGTGCGGTGGTACCAATCCGGGCGGGTTGAACCCTACCACCAAGTAAGATTAGGAGGGAAGGGACCTACAGTTTTACACGGAATCCGAACCTCGGTCAGCCTCCAACGGTCAGCGGTCACCCATCCAAATACTGACCGCATCCAGCGTTGCTTAACATTCAATAGCGACAGTTGACTGTCTGCACCACTGAGCTATCGAGGCTGGCAAGACAAGGCGTTGAACGTATGTATGTACGTACGTTGCGTTAAGACGAGACGGAAGTTAACTTTCTCCATACATTTTGGTAAAAAACTATTCATTAATTATTTAGGGGAGATGGGATATGACTCTCTTCTTATATTACTAGGTGGTAGGGTTAAACTCGCCCGGGTTGATACCACCGCACTGAATGAAGGGTCGGTCGAAACGGCTATGTAAATAGTTTGTGTTTTCCGTCCAGTTCAGTGTAGCCGGCACGACCGAAGGGAAGCACTGACGTGGCACCAAGTTCACCCGATGTTATGGGCTGACGTCACGGATGTTGCAGGTGATGTAGCCAACCGTGTCAGTTTCAATAAAAGGGGGGGGGGGGGGGGGGGGGGGGGGGGGGCTATAAAACATAAATTTTATGTTTTCTAGCCCCCTAAACCTTATCCCATTTTTAAAATTTTTTTTTCTTGTCTTAAGGACAGTTTAGATGAAATATACGTACAAACCTCGAGCTAAAAAAAAATTATTTCGACCGAAAAAAATTGATTTTTTTCTTTTTTGATGTCATGAAGTTCATTATCATTATGCTTTATTGAGTCATCCATCATCATTACTTTAGATAACAAAAAAATAATTGTAAAAATCGAAAAAGAATAAATTTTGTTGTAATAAGGACAGTCGAATCCACGTTCCTGTCTTTTTATTTTTTTTATATATCCAATAAAGCATAATGAATGAACTTCATGGCATCAAAAAATAAAAAATTCCAATTTTTTCGGTCGAAATAAAAATGGTTAGCTCCGGTGTTGTATGTACATTTCATCTAAAAAAATGACAATGAGAGGAACGTAGATTGAACTGTCCTTAAGTAAGACAAGATTTTTTTTTTTAAATTGGATAAGGTTTAGGGGTTTAGACTAGAAAACATAAATGCCGAAAGACGATTTTGTATGGATAAAGTTAACTTCCGTCTCGGCTTAACGGATTTTGCGTATTTATTCTCGAAATAAAAAACATTAAACCAACTTTAAAAAAAAACTACTTAGAACTAATAATAAAAATAAAAATAATTAAATAATTGAGTTGAAGGCGGTACAAAAGTACAAAAGGGCTTCATATATACATTTTCAGGTGTGCTTTTGTCGCCTTCATCTCAATTATTTAATTATATTTATTTTTATTAGTTCTAAGCACCTAGGTAGTTCTTTTTTTTTAAAGTCGGTTCAATGTTTTCTATTTAAAACAGTTTTTTATTTCAATATTTTTAGTAATAAATATCACATAGAAAGAATCACAGAAATCGGTTGTTGTGGTATAATAGAATTATTCGCCCATTTGACACACTTAACAGTCCATATAATCTTGAAAAGTACTGAACCGATTTTGATTAAAAACATACAGCTTGTATGTTTGTATGTTTTGCAGCACAACACCGACTCCCAAAGTATTAGGAACACATTTTATCAAGCAGCAACAAAGCTCAAAGGCAGTAGTTACCTACTGCATGACTGTTGAAGGACCTTGCCAAGAGAGAGGTGGCTATCTTTTCGCCCTTTAGCGTGGCATCTTGTCGCCTTTTATTTACGCCATGCATGGCGAGAGATACAGTGGGTCTATTCTTTTCAAGTACCGAGACTGAGTCCCCCACAGTGCCCGCAGTACAGTTTCAGGCAGCAAATATGTAATGCCTGTCGAGCTTTAGAAAGAGACAATCCGCCTGTAGAGCGTCGTCCCTGTCGCACGAACTCGCACGTCTCTGTGCGACAGGGACGACGACGCTCTACAACCCGATTGTCTCTTTCTAAAGCTCGATACGCATTATCTGCTGCCGGCAACTGTACTGTGATGTTATGTAACGAATGCTCTTATTAATTAACATTTACTGGATGAGTGTATCGTATCGTACGTATACATTTTGGTTGAAGACTAACAAACAGGACACAATTAGGTTAAGTGAGCGGTAGAACAAGCTAGCAGATGACAGAGTAGTGAGTACAGACAAACCCTCTCTCTCTGCACTAGCCACTGTTCGCATATAAAAGCTACTACTAGGAGACCGTTTAAAAGATAACGTATGACGTACAGCTGCCAGCAGCGCCATTGTCTTCAGAGTTGCATGTAGGTAGTAATGTTTTATACGACATTATCAGGTTTCCTTGCGAGCATCGGTTAAAGTTCAACAATGCGGAATACCGAACAATAAATCGGTTACCGACGTCGTCGTCGTCGTCTCGGCTAATGAGCGCGCAGGCGCGGGCCATCTTCGCGCTGCTGGCCTTGGGTGGAGTGCTCGAAGAGTACAATCTTTTAGAAACCTCTTGCGAGACGGTGGTGGTTATTTCTATTACTTCCGTACAATGTGCGCTTTAAACCTTTAACGAGCCATAATAAGACGACCGCCACATTATGTTTTACGAGCTTTGAGACATTTTTGTCATTATGTCGTACATCATGATGTTAGATGAGATATATTCTAAGATAGTTCTCGGAAGTACATCGGGGATTGTCCTAATCTAATCACACGATAGTCTTTTAAACCGTATTCTGTCTCATCTCACTATTAATGTCTAGAACGATAAAAAAGGTATGGACGCCGGACTGTCAAATGCTTGTATGAGAACTAGCGTCGTCGAGTTGCGGGGAGCGGAGTGTACTTACTGATAACATATTCCACTAATTGTGCACACTAAACTTTGCTGTAGTGTTTTTACACGTAAACACAGAGCATGCGGGCATTTTAAACAGGTTTTTGCGAACCCAGCCGATGACAGACTGACGGGCCAGCGCGCGACCGTCCAATGAAAGAATTGTATGCTTTTACTTATATCGTGTTACGCTGGCGAGGATAGGGCTTGGGGTCCATACCTTTTTTTATCGTTCTAGATTCATGTATTTGTTTGTCCGGAGCGAATGATCTCAATATGTATCTCTCTCTACATGACATGATGTCTGTCTACCTACACAGCATGTGTGCGCGTCGTGCGTGGTGGCTCTCTGTGAACAAAGGCAGACAGAAGGCCGGGCCGGTTCTTGCAAATCATGTATAAGTACCTAACTCGAGCGGAGCTTCTTGTTACGTTTCACGATAATCGTTCGTTCGGTAGCTTCTTCGGACTATTAAGTAATCTGTGCTTCGGGACTCATTCGAACATTTTTAGGGGTTTCGTAGTCGTACCATTTGTCAGGTGTATGTCGGTCCGTCCGTCCGGATGTCTGTCCTGTCACAGCCTGTAGGTACCTCCTCAACGGTTTGAGCGATTTTCTTGAAACGTGGAATGTTTATAGATTTCTGAGAGGTAACTACAGTCCGCGCGCGAGCTCCGAGGCATCGGTATTTGTGGAAATGATTTTTATTATAGAATTTGTATAGAATTTTAATATTATACATGTGTATAATATTACTCGCCTAGTATAGTATAATGATAATCATCACAAAATATGAATCTCCATAAAAATTCTATACAAATTCTATAATAAATTAATTTCCACAAATACCGATTCCTCGGAGCTCGCGCGCGGACTGTACCTACTTTTATGAGCAAAGTAAGCAAAAGTCAGGCGTCCTCAACTAAATATTTGTTTATTGAAACTGACACGCTTTTCTACATCACCTACATACAACATACGTGATGTCAGCCCATAAGACCTTAGTGAACTAGGTGGCATGTCAGTGCTTCCATTCGGTGCGGTGGTACCAACCAACCCGGCCGGGTTACCCCTACCACCTTGCAAGGTAAAAAGGGTAGGGACCTACAGTTTTACGCGAGGTTTTACGTGGAATCCGAACGACGGTCAGCCTGCAACTTTCGAACGGTCACCCACCCAGCGCTGATGCACAATTAGGAAATGGCTACGGAACCCTCTGTGTGTGATTAACAGGATTTTTCTTGAAACGTATTTAGAGATACGAGTGCGACGCGACGCGACGGGCGCAATGGTCATTGTTCGTTGTACGTAACGTGAGCGCGGCACAGTACCTACATAGGTATCAGGTAGGTATTCCTTTTGCTCAGGAATGTTGAAATAAATTATTATGTACTAATAGAGAAACCGTACTGAATGTCAATACAAATCGACATTGCCCGTGGCTTCCGTTGAGTCGCAATCACATAATGCGCAATTTATCGTTAGGCCCATTTAATTCTCAGATTTACATACATAATGTACATACATACACGGCTCATAATAATGTTATGTCATTTGCATATAGAATAGTACGCAAGACGTACAATACTATACATACATAGGTTCATCAAGATGTTATGGGCAGGTAATCAGGTAATTAGCCTACGTCTCGTCGTCCTCGTCGCCCGAGAAATTGAATTGAAATCCACCAAGTCTCACAAGGATCACGCAAATTGAAACCGCTTTGAGATTGAGACGCAGCTGATTAAGGCCGTGACAAACGCCAACGACCTTGAGCATTCGGGAATTTCAAATTCCAAATTATTTTAGTTTATGTACCACTTATTATAAACCTCTAAATGTACTATCGATGAAAACTAAAATAAAAATAGGTACTTACTTACGTAAGCAAAGATAGATAGAAGGTGCATTTAGGTACGTATGGTTTATTACGTAGATAATTTCGTGTAGGCGTTTTTTGTTTTTTATTTTTATCTCCTGTCGTGGTTACAATAATAAAATTTTAACAAGCCAATTTTCTCAGTGCAATTTTCCCAGGTGACCTTTGCATCAGTGTTATTGTAAAATTGTAAATAACACACACATTCTCAGATTTTTTTTAAATTCCTACTTTTTTTTGTAAAAAAAAATTATAGTAATTTTACTCATTATTTAAAAAAAACAACAAACCACACTGTTGGTAAGGAACCAAATTTTATGTTGGTATTTTAAAAAATTTCTTAAAAAAAAAAAGGTTTGGACTTTATTTGCCGCACTTTTTCCGTATTTGGCGTTTATCACGGCCTTAAGCCAGCTGTTGCTAACTCTGTCGTTACTCTTACTTATTTATTGTAGGTATCTCACTTACATTAATTATATTCGCACAAACAGCTTCAGACGGAGTGCCAAGCAACAATCATTTTCTCCTTTACGATGAGTGATGGATGACGTAGCGTTATGATTTAAACCTAGTCTGAATGAAACCATCTTGAGAAGTGACAGAATGTAACAGTCCTTATTGGTGTACGTTACACGGTCGGTCGTTGTTGGTCGTCTGTAGAAACTTCCCTTTATTTATTAGGTTTGGTTCACACAGGTTTCTTATTAAGATCAAAAACATTTTATCGTGGACGAAACTATCTCGTTGTTTGCAACGAATGCAAATGAGAGCTGTTATTGGATAGAAGGGTGTGGGTGGAATGCGGAGCGGATTGGACGGGAGGGCCGCCGCGCCGCCGGCGCCGGGGTGGTGGGTGACCGACACGGAACGGACTACGGACATTCGATCGAACGAACGGACCTACAACACTACACTGGGGTGGTGGCGTGTGGGCGCCTGCAGCTCGAGCAACCACAACACTAGGTAGTTTTGGTATAGAGGCATATAATATATTGGTACCTCCTACACATAAATGGGACGGCTCGTCTTGGTATTCCACTCGGTCAACGCACGATTATCCCGCTAACACATGCAACGTACGATTATCCCGATAACACATGGGATAGTTGCATTGTGTCTCACTATTCCAAAAGGGCCCGTCGAGTTTTCCATAATATCTTCTTCGCGTGTTACGGCCTGTTGTATTTTTACCCGACTACAGTGAAACCACAAGGTATGATTTTGGCAGCGTATGTATGTATCCCAAGAGTGCGTATGTATGCGTGTTCTTTGTTCGCTGACAGAGCCTAAACTAAACTACTCAACCGTTTTCAACATTTGAGGCATTGATGGATTCCTTTCGATAGTCCGCGTGTCATATATATTTATACTAATATTATAAAGAGGAAATGGTGAGCGCCAAGCGCCATATTGTAAAAAACTTCCCACCCTTAAAAAGTGACTTACTTAAAGCTGTCGGTGGACCGCTAATTAAATTCCCGCGCAGCTCTGAGTTTTTATATTTTATTTACTTAGCGGTCCCCCGACTCCTTTAAGTAAGTCAACGGAAATTATTTTTTACTTTTAAGGTGTTTTTTGTAATTTTACTTTCATTTTAAGCTTTTAAAAAAAAACCGCATGTAAATCGGTCCATTTTTTTTTAATTATTAGTTTTATTACTTAATTACTTGATTACAATACAAACATAGATAAGAACCATAAACAAGCTTCCTAATAAAAAAACCGCATCCAAATCGGTCCATCCGTTTGGTAGATACGATGCCACAGCAGACACACACATACACATACACACACGTCAAACTTATAACACCCCTCCGTTTTTTGCGTCGGGGGTTAAAAAAAGGTTTTCAAGAGTTTTAACGAGCTACTTTAAAATGGTTTAAAAGTAAAATAAATTAAATAAAAAATATAATCAAAATTCCATCGATAAATTTTCCTTAATTTTTCGTAGTGGAGGTTTGAAATTTTTTTTTTTTTTTAAACGGTTTTATTTAGCTTGACTCCGTATATTTGTTTGTTTGTTTGTTACTATCTTTGTTTCAAATCTTGCGACAACTTTTTCAACTACTTCTACTGAACCGATTTTTATGAAACTTTGCACACACATTGAGTTCTCGTGACAATACAATATTATGATAATTTCAACTTGGTAACGAGGGTCTGATGATGGAGTCAGGAGGAGGACAGTGGAACTCTTCAACCGTTACTAGTAACCCCCTCGAGTTTGGGCTCATATGGTTGGTTTGGACGAGTGTTCCATACTTCTACCAATACACTTGGTGACGAGGGTCTGATGATGGAGTCAGGAGGTGGACAGTGGAACTCTTCAACCGTTACTAGTAACCCCCTCGAGTTTGGGCTCATATGGTTGGTTTGGAAGGGTGTCCCATACTTCTACCAATACACTTGGTGACGAGGGTCTGATGATGGAGTCAGGAGGTGTACAGTGGAACTCTTCAACCGTTACTAGTAAGCCCCTCGAGTTTGTGCTCATATGGTTGGTTTGGACGAGTGTCCCATACTTCTACCAATACACTTGGTGACGAGGATCTGATGATGGAGTCAGGAGGTGTACAGTGGAACTCTTCAACCGTTACTAGTAACTCCCTCGAGTTTGGGCTCATATGGTTGGTTTGGACGAGTGTCCCATACTTCTACCAATACACTTGGTGACGAGGGTCTGATGATGGAGTCAGGAGGTGTACAGTGGAACTCTTCAACCGTTACTAGTAAACCCCTCGAGTTTGGGCTCATTTGGCTGGTTTGGACGAGTGTCCCATACTTCTACCAATACACTTGGTGACGAGAGTCTGATGATGGAGTCAGGAGGTGGACGGGGAACTCTTCAACCGTTACTAGTAACCTCCTCGAGTTTGGGCTCAGATGGTTGGTTTGGACAAGCGTCCCATACTTCTACCAATACACTTGGTGACGAGGATCTGATGATGGAGTCAGGAGGTGTACAGTGGAACTCTTCAACCGTTACTAGTAACCCCCTCGAGTTTGGGCTCATATGGTTGGTTTGGACGAGTGTCCCATACTTCTACCAATACACTTGGTGACGAGGGTCTGATGATGGAGTCAGGAGGTGTAAAGTGGAACTCTTCAACGGTTACTAGTAACCCCCTCGAGTTTGGGCTCATATGGTTGGTTTGGACGAGTGTCCCTTACTTCTACCAATACACTTGGTGACGAGGGTCTGATGATGGAGTCAGGAGGTGGACGGGGAACTCTTCAACCGTTACTAGTAAGCCCCTCGAGTTTGGGCTCATATGGTTGGTTTGGACGAGTGTCCCATACTACTACCAATACACTTGGTGACGAGGGTCTGATGATGGAGTCAGGAGGTGTACAGTGGAACTCTTTAACCGTTACTAGTAACCCCCTCGAGTTTGGGCTCATTTGATTGGTTTGGACGAGTGTCCCATAGTTCTACCAATATACTTGGTGACGAGGGTCTGATGATGGAGTCAGGAGGTGTACAGTGGAACTCTTCAACCGTTACTAGTAACCCCCTCGAGTTTGGGCTCATTTGATTGGTTTGGACGAGTGTCCCATATTTCTAACCAATACACTTGGTGACGAGGGTCTGATGATGGAGGCAGGAGGTGTACAGTGGAACTCTTCAACCGTTACTATTAACCCCCTCGAGTTTGTAGCTCATATGATTGGTTTGGACGAGTGTCCCATACTTCTACCAATACACTTGATGACGAGGGTCTGATGATGGAGTCAGGAGGTGGACGGGGAACTCTTCAACCGTTACTAGTAAGCCCCTCGAGTTTGGGCTCATATGGTTGGTTTGGACGAGTGTCCCATACTACTACCAATACACTTGGTGACGAGGGTCTGATGATGGAGTCAGGAGGTGTACAGTGGAACTCTTTAACCGTTACTAGTAACCCCCTCGAGTTTGGGCTCATTTGATTGGTTTGGACGAGTGTCCCATAGTTCTACCAATATACTTGGTGACGAGGGTCTGATGATGGAGTCAGGAGGTGTACAGTGGAACTCTTCAACCGTTACTAGTAACCCCCTCGAGTTTGGGCTCATTTGATTGGTTTGGACGAGTGTCCCATATTTCTAACCAATACACTTGGTGACGAGGGTCTGATGATGGAGGCAGGAGGTGTACAGTGGAACTCTTCAACCGTTACTATTAACCCCCTCGAGTTTGTAGCTCATATGATTGGTTTGGACGAGTGTCCCATACTTCTACCAATACACTTGATGACGAGGGTCTGATGATGGAGTCAGGAGGTGTACAGTGGAACTTTTCAACCGTTACTAGTAACCCCCTCGAGTTTGGGCTCATTTGGTTGGTTTGGACGAGTGTCCCATACTTCTACCAATACACTTGGTGACGAGGGTCTGATGATGGAGTCAGGAGGTGGACGGGGAACTCTTCAACCGTTACTAGTAAGCCCCTCGAGTTTGGGCTCATATGGTTGGTTTGGACGAGTGTCCCATACTACTACCAATACACTTGGTGACGAGGGTCTGATGATGGAGTCAGGAGGTGTACAGTGGAACTCTTTAACCGTTACTAGTAACCCCCTCAAGGTTGGGCTCATTTGGTTGGTTTGGACGAGTGTCCCTTACTTTTACCAATACACTCGGTGACGAGGGTCTGATGATGGACTCAGGAGGTGTACAGTGGAACTCTTCAACCGTTACTAGTAACCCCCTCGAGTTTGGGCTCATTTGGTTTGTTTGGACGAGTGTCCCATACTTGTCGAACGCAAAAGTATGAAACAGACATAGCATCTGTTCAAATTGATTTTGAAAGAGACGGCGGACACCTTATCCATCCTAAAGCCATACAGTTTCTAGCAAAGTTTAATTATGGAACAGCTGAGAGACGGATATGTTACCGATAATTTTGTCATGGGCCTCCACTGTCCATAAAATGCAGGGCAATACTGTTGACCGTACTGTCGTATATTTGGGCTCCAGACTATTTGAGGAGGGTCAAGCGTATGTTGCATTGAGTCGCGTAAAGTCTTTAGAAGGGTTATGTATTGAGGAGCTTGATTGTGAGTAATTGACAGGTAAGAAACCGAGTAACAAAGATGCAATGAGAGAGTTGGAAAGGATGACGAGTTTACGTAATGAATGATACGAGCCAAAAATCAAACTAAAAACGAGTAAATAAAAAAATAGGTAAAAAAACTTTTAAGTTAAACGGTTTTATTAAAAAAAAATAGAAAAAAAAACATCAGCTGTACAAAAAACTAGAAAATAATAAGGACACAAGCCTGGGCCTTCTTAAGATTTTACGTCTGGGTAAGAAATCGTGCAATACTAGCGTGCTGTCTTCTCATGTCGGATGCCAAAGGGCACATTGTGTCGCGGCGTCAGCGGAATAAGTAATAAATTGAGACTTTTAACAGACTAATATAAAAACGTGGGGCGTATAATATGCGTAATAAATAACATGCGCCCCACGTTTTTATATTAGTCTGTTAAAAGTCTCAATTTATTACTTATTCCGCTGACGCAGCGACACAATGTGCCCTTTGGCATCCGACATGAGAAGACAGCACGCTAGTATTGCACGATTTCTTACCCAGACGTAAAATCTTAAGAAGGCCCAGGCTTGTGTCCTTATTATTTTCTAGTTTTTTGTACAGCTGATGTTTTATTTTCTATTTTTTTTTAATAAAACCGTTTAACTTAAAAGTTTTTTTACCTATTTTTTAATACTTAAGAATCTTATTTGTTAACTGTTAGCTTAATAGTACTGATGCATTAATAAATATGGTATGTTTTTGTAAATTCTTAGTATGAGGGTCACATATACATATGTACTAGTGTTGTGGTAGATCGATGGGGTGGGTATACTGGGTACATCGCGCTACCTGCGCCGCGCCGCTCCGCGCCCCGTGATGACGCATCATCACACCCACGCTCACACGTCTAGGTACTGCTCCCGTCCCGTCTGCGTGCTTTTTGAGTCACTATTTTTAGAAGATTTGAATGTCAATAATATCACTTTCTTTGTCTTCGTATTGATAAATGAACTAGAGAAACCTTTCCTGGCCGAGAGATGAAAATTTCGCGAAGCTGGTTCGTGCCGGTGGGTGGACTGGTGAGTCAGCCGGGTGCAAGCGAGTGCACTCACCTACGCGGGCGCAGGGCAGCCAGGAATAAATCTGCATCGCCCACGCAGAGCCAGCTCCGCTCCGCCCGCCGCCGCCGCGCCGTGCGCCCCGCCACTACCGCGCCGACCCACACTCGTAGTTCGCTATGCGAATCATGCTAGCTAGTGCCTGGTGGGTAGTTCGTGCCGGCTAGACCTTTTCTTGCACAACATAATTTAGCACATCTAGTCCATCGGACGGCAGAGAGGCATGCAGAGGCAGTGGCTTACGACTTGTAGCTGCTGTGTGCAATGCGTATGTTCTTATAGTAATATGTACACGGCTATGTACCTACCACGGGCGTGCCCAGAATTTTAAGTTGGTGGGCTGGGCGGGTTCCGTAGGGAAATTCGTTTTGGTGTTAGCCTCTGCGGCCTGCGGTGCCTATGTCACGTTTACTAATTTTTTTTGAAGCGAAGTTTTTAACGCACGTTTGAGACGGGATGGGGTCCTAACTCAGAAAAAGTTAAACGTCACGAAAGTACACGCTTCTGTCGGGTGTCCCGCGACACCTCACCTCTTTTTTGGGAGGGAGGATGAACCCCAACCCAACTCGGCACGCCTATGATACCTACAAAACCACGTACCTACGATGACACAATGAAGCCGACTATAGAAATAAATATAGGTACCGACTTTTTATTGTTTGTACATTAAAAACATCATAATTATGCTAACATATCGATTGCCTCCTGTGAGAGCGTGACCATAGTGTGCGGACGGAATCTCTCCTGCTCCTACTTCTTAGCCGTTCGCCACCGCGGCACCACCACGCGGCGGCAGGGTTGCCAGATGGTCCAGATAAAAAAAGAGGACATTTTTCGCCCCCTTTGATTTTTCGGGTAAAACTTTTACGAAAGATATATCCCCCCTTTGTTTTGTCCGCGGAAGTCTAAAACTTTTTCGCGGACAAGACTACAAAAAACAGGAATGTCCGCGGTAAAAGCGGACACCTGGCAACCCTCGGCAGCCGCGCGAGCTGCGAGGTCGAGCTCTCGACCGGTTACTAAAAGCTGAGCAGCAGCGCCAGCTCCCGCCCGCCCGGCAGCGCTGATTAGACACGACACGAAACCTCCTCAGTGATGCTGCTGCTGGATATTATATGTCTGGCATCTTCACCATTACAAAGTATATCTTAAGGGCTCCAACGCACACCTGCTATTACGGAGCGAGCCCGAGAATATTTTTTTAAAATGATCGGGCAAACCCAATCTTCCTCACCAACTCCGATGGACAAGAACTTTTTCATTCACTGCCTAGCTTTTGCCTTCGCTTCGCGTCATTTTTTGCTCACAGCTCAGGCCGCCGAAAACGTAGCGTTATTATTTATAGCCAAAAATCATCTTGCGAAGTGACAGAATGTAACAGTGAAAATCGGTAAAGTGGTTCTTGAGTTATTTATTATAAGGATATTCATGTATTGGCGTAGCTAAGTTACCGGCCGTAGAAACTGCGCTTTATTTATTAGGATAAAATATACTTGATAAAAATGAATACATAAGCTAGAACGGAAGAAGCAAGCGATAACCGAAACGTATTCATCAATGCTAATAATAAATCTGTAAGGGATGGTCATGGAGTAAGTTACTTTGCTTTATGTATGAGATACGCGATAGACTCTGTGTGATACTAAAACTAAATTGACGATTTTTAGAAATCTTTTCTGTATGTATGTATGTTCCTCCATAACTCTTAAACCGATCATCCGAATTCGATGAAACTTAGTACAAGCACATTTAACTATACGGGACACAGGATAGGCTAAATGAAATTTTGTTCCGGTTACGTTAAGTTGTGGCTCTCATACAAACCGCATTGTTCCGCGCGCCGAAATAAAGGTACAGTAGCGGGCTTACTTACTTTCTTCTTTTTAAATACGAATTTCACGCGAGCGAAGCTGCGGGCAAAAGCTAGTAGTTGAAATAAAGTTTTCTGGTCGCTGTCTCTGGTGCAGACTTGCGTCTGCGGCGCGCGCGCCGGGCCGGGTCGTCGCTCGCGCAGACCGGCTCCAGCACTCTTTATAACCTTGCTTAGGACATCTTAATTGACGACTCGCCCGCCGCCGCGCCGCGCGCTGCTGTTATTGCACACTGCATACATTCCATATTCACTAATATATTTTCGCACTTTGTTCAGTAAAACGCTCGCGACACCGTTTATCTGAGTGGATTGGACGGCTCTTGGACGCGCCAGGAGATACCGAGATACCATACCTCTCCCAGTCATGGCTGAGACTTTATACTGGAGAGCCGAGGTAGGGGGAGGGGTGGGGGGGACGAGGGGGCTCGGGAGGGGTATCGATTTACCCCCTCTGCCGGAGGGGAGAGAGAAAGGGAGGAGGGGTGTTTTTGTATGAAAAATTTATTTCGTATGGAAAATATTATAATGGGTGGCTTAGAAGAGGGGAGCAGAGGGGCGGGGGGGGGTCGCCTGGGTGAACGTTTTGGTGATTAAAAAAACAGGGTTAAACTACAAATAGGTAGTAAACCAGCTTTCTAATAAAAAAAACCGCATCCAAATTGGCCCATCCGTTTGGCAGCTACGATGCCACAGCCAAACACACAGTCGGACACACACACAGACAGACGGAGCGTCAAACTTAAAACACCCCTCTTTTTACTACAGTTAAAAATAATTATATTGATACAAAAACAATTACAGAAACAAGCAATATGTCATGGTCAGCGCCACTCACGCCAGTAGGCTTAGTAATAGGGTCCCGTACCGGATACGGTACCCTAAAAATGTTCATGAGGTGCAAAGGCGAACTTTCTTTCTTTCTTTGTGAATGTAGAGATAAAATCTATCGGGTTGACTGTGGGCTGACTGGTGCGTGCTCGCATCCAGCGCATGGAATGTCGCAGCTAACTGAGACGCTGCTGGGCTGGATCTGGACCAGCAGACAATTAGCGGTATTGAGCAAGTCGGGTTGAAATGAGAATAGCATTTGTTCTTACGTAAATATTTATAGCCGGCATACCTAAGCGTCAACACGTACGCCGCCGACCGCGTGCCTGTTTGAAGTTGTTTACAACAAAGGAACCTTATGGTGTTAAAATAAATTTAAAATCACGATGGATATTATTAGATTTATCAGACTTTTAAGCAGAGTGAACCAACGGGGACCGCTTAATCCGCAGCGAGGCACCCGGGCCGCGGGCCGACCCGCGCGCGGAGCAACACGGATGAAATACAACGAATTTCACAACAACGCAAATAATGCCGGATTTATCCATGTCCGCGGAAGAGGGTTGCGTGAAAGTGTGTGCGTAACGTACGTACCCAAGCAGGCCGCATGTAATACGTTTCATGAAACATTTCTCTTGACGGAATTCAACATTGTTTCTCGATTTTGTGATTTTTTTTGGTTCCGAGGCCGGTGACGCTTGCTTGCAGGTGTACCTAATAAAATCGGTCAGATGTCTGTCTGCCCGTCCGTCTGTCCGTCTCAAGCGCACGTAAGTAGTTCATTTAGTCCTTACGACATGAAAACTACTTTGAAGTTTATATTCTTAACGGTTATTGAGAAAATTGAGATTATTGAGAAAAAAAAAATATTTTTAGGTTTCCGTATCCCGTACGTCTGTCCTACTGCTGTATCTTTGGAACCGTAATAGCTAGCCGGTTGAAATTTTCACAGAATGTGTTATTTATTATGGTGGATATAACAACAAAAAAGGTAAAAAATTAAGGGGTCCCCATACAAGAAACGGGGGTTTTTTTTTTGGTTTTTTTTTTGTGGTTCGGAGACCTAGTTGCGCGAGTCAGACTCGCAAAAACCCGCACTTGGCCGGTTTTTTATTTTTTTATGTCATGCATGAAGTTCATTAAGTTTTATTGGGTCAGCATCATATCACTCATCCATCCACTTAAGATATTCAAAAAATAAAAAGGCAGGAAAATAGATTCGACTGTCCTTATTACGAAAGACGATTTTGTATGGAGAAAGTTAACTTCCGTCTCATGTTAAAAGGCATTTTATGTTTCTTCTTTAGATAAATGCAAAGCCGAAAATTAAGAGAAAAAATTCGTACCGACCAGGATTCGAACCTTAGCCGGAGTTCCAGGTATCCCCATACAAGAAACGTGCGAAGAATCTATTAGTACATATTCACGCCACTAAATAATAGATGACGCCACAGATAGTTAGCATTGCAGACAAATAAATTGACGGATATTATGGTTTTTTGACAGGTATATTCGAGGATTATTATAGCGGATCCACGGAACCCTTCGTGCGTGAGCAAAACCGATTAACAGCGAAGCTTGTATTTAAAGAAAAACTGATTTAACGAGAAGGAAATGTATAATATTTATTTTCTCAAACATCTACGACCTTGAAAAGTTTTACAATGCTCTTCAGTAATAGCACGGCTACTGAGGGCGGCGCGGCGCCGCGGTGGTTCTTGAATTTGGAATATGTATTTTATTGGCGATCTATCTCCTACTAAATATACCTACTTACTTGTTTGTGTCAATCATCGATATGAGCAAAATACTTGAAGATTACATATTTCATTAAACAATTTGAGACAATAAAGCACCTGAGCCAACGGACTTGTTTAGTGAAAAGCCCTCCAGCTACGTACCTACGAGGCTATAATGGGGCTTCCACAGATGGGCGGACGGAAGGAGATGAGGCAGAAAATGTGAACTGCGGGCGCCCCAGCCGACCCCGTGAAGCTTTCCTTCCACAAAGGTGCTTTCATGGTGAAATAGCTCAACATACTGAGCACCGAAATTAATCTTGCTCTCTTAGCCTCCTCTCCTGCGCCGACGACGCTGTCGTCAGAATGAATAACTGCGTGAGTGAAGACATTCATGATTATCAGCTATAAGTTCCTGGTGAGCCTGCGTATGTAGGTAGAGGTACCTACGCTACATGTCTGATCACTTGGTAAGCGTAATGAAATGACTAATGATTGAGTAATGCCGCCAAGAATCCTTCATCATGAATGAGTAGGTAAGTTATGCATAGGTCTTAGACGGCAGTGGTCACTGCACTTGTAAGGACCACATCTTATTAGGTATACATACGCACGTGTCGTGCTTACATAGGGTCATTTCAGAGACACGGTACGAACGCTCAACGGATTGAAGCTTCGTCGTCGTCGGATCGGATGTGACGCTATTTGTGCAACATATTGATTAGTCAAGTAACACCGCTCGCACACGGAATAGTAATGAGGAGCTAGATGACGCATGCATGGCTGCGCCGTCGTCGTCGGTCGCCGCCCGCACCATTGTCCTGCCCGCCCGCACCCGACTGCCTCGGTTGGGTAGACACTATACTCAAATCAAATAGACGCCGAGCGCGGCAGCGCACTCGTTACGAGCACGTCAGCGCTTTCGCCGCTAAATATCGACGTCGTCGGCGGCGTCGTCGTGTCGGTCGACGAAACGAATTGTAGAAGAGTGCAGGAGATTCGAAAGCGAATTATCCATACATAATGCCGGCTCACTTTCCACGTGCGCGCTTCTGGCGGCCGGCCCCGCGCGCCGCCGCGCCGCCACCGCTGCCGCCGCCGCAATGCAACCCGCCTGCCTGCCTACTGTCGCGCGGTATCGCCCGGCGCCGTTCGCTCGCACGCTCGCCAGCGCAGCGCGACTGGTCGATAACGCGAGCTGAATAGAATGGCATAGCAGGCGGACAGGCTGATATCCATTACATACCAATTTGTGCCTATTTCTCATTTATCTATACAGAAACGTATAATTTGTTTTGACACGAAGTAAGTATCTAGGTACTTGCCATTAAAATGTACTGCAAAGCGATACATAATAAAATTAAAGCAAATTAATGTTGAAATACTTACGCACTTTAAAATTGGAAAGCGTCGCCGCATCAATATGAAAATCAATGCGGGCTCGGCTACTAGGTACTGAGGCAGGATTGTGGGAGACGAGAGCAGCGGGGCGGCAGCGTTGGCGCTCCGCCCCGCGCCGGGCGGCAGCGGCGACTGCGGCGGCGGGGGCGGCGGGAAGCGAGTAGCAACAGCGACAGACAGATTAGGGTGACAGCGGTGAATATCGAAAATGAGCAGCGAAACGTGGTAGATAGCAGTGAGGACTGAGGAGACTCCGGCCACGTAATAAATCCACCCCCTTACTATGTACATTTTGTGAGCACATAAATTTTTTTTTTATGGGAAGCACAACATATTTCGCGCGCCTGACTAACGCAGAGGTGTAGTCCGACGGCGCCCACGGGCATTCGGATATTTACGAATATAATTGAGAAAGTTTCCGTCGCATCCTCGTGACTCGCGTGGTGGCCCTACCACGTTCAAATAAGGGGCCTTGAGCCTAGACGAAGGCAAGCTACTTAGTGAGGACTTCCGGTGTTAACTTTCTCACAAAGTTTTAACCATTTAGTTAGATGCATTCAGTGCGTGCCGGCGACTCCAATGTTCAGAAACGCGACGCGACCAGCTAAATCGACCTTATTTATTTTAATTATCTCCAAATCTCCTCCAAATTGATTTTGAAAAGGGAATTCAATAGCGATTGATTACATATAGGTACCTAATCTACAGCTAGAGCCGAGCCCGCAGCCCGCAGGCTCGTCGATGGTTATTGAGCATAATAAAGACAGTAATCGGTTTAAATTAAACAAGTCGCATCGGGCGTACGTAATCGATAGTTTCGCGCCGCGCCGGCCGACAGACAGCGAGTGCCTAATGCCCGATCGAATCCAATTATCCAATCGAGACCTGATCTCCCGCTCCACACTCCACTCGCTCCAGCAGTAACGTAACAGGAGCATCGCGGCGAGCACAATGGGGTGGTGTATTGGTTGTGTGATGGATTCAACTCATCCACTTCCATTCACAAACACTACCGCGAAGCGTTCCACGGCCGCTGCCGCGTTCCCGTCACCGGTTCCCTACTCGTTAAGACTTGGGGGTATAGGAGCGCGCGCGGCTGCGATGATGGCAGGCCACCGCAACGGCAAACGTGACGTAATAGTTGCGGCCCTGTAAAACGCTAAGGTTTTAATTGCCCCTATGTGGACAATCAATAAGTAAATTGAACGGCTCACCCCACTCACGTCACAGAGCCGAGACACTCAGCACCTACCAGGAATCAATAAAACGCTACTTATCGCTCGCTCGGTACAGACACAGTCCAATAATAAACGGAATAAGTGCAGCGATAGTGAGTTTAATCGCACACAGTAAACAATCGAAGCATTGCAAAGTTTTGCTGTAACGAAAAGAATATGCCGCTTTATCATTTCGGCAATGGGATAGATAAGGTGCATAAAATAATAACTTTAGTATGTAGATACCAACATATGAAGCTCGCTTGAGAATGAATATCTCTTATATCATATTTACTTCGACGAATAGACCAATTAATTTATTTTTTATTGAAAGCACGACATGTGGGCCCGAGCCCCATCCATCAGGTTTTTAACGATGACCATGAACATTCGGATGTATGCGAGGGTTGCGAATGGCATGCCGGCCTTACAGGTATTCACGCCTCTCATGAAGGACCCGAGATTGTACTTGGGGGGAAATGTGTGGGCAGGGAGAGCGTTCCAGAGTTTACCGGTTTAGAAAGTAGAAATAGCCTTTATTGCTTTCTAATATAAATTTTACAAAAGGCGGACTTATTACCTGAAGTAGCTGTCCGCCTCCGAACTTTTGTTTGATTAACATTGCATTTAGTGAGTATATAATTATTTTGAGAAAGCAGGCGCTGCTAGTATTACCAGTATTCAGCTCGCGCTATGTTTCTCGTTTATATTTGTTTCATTCATCATTACCACTGTTGCGACTTGCGTGTGCGGTTTGTCTAAGAAAGATTTACTAATAGTTTGGAATGACAATAACCCACTCATACAAAATTACAGATAGACAATAAATTTCTTGTCAGTTGGAAAGTTGGTAGACATGCATGGAACAAAGCACCGCTAAGTGAAACAAACGATAGGTACGAGACCAAAGACAAAGGATCTTTGTCTCCTGGTATGTTATTCATTGAGCATTGACCCACGAAGAGTGTCGAAGAGAGAAGGCGTCGCATAAAACGGATGTGCACTCAACATAATATAGGTAGGTACTGCGCAGTTTAGAATAATTTGTGATTCACGCTCAAATTATAGACGGAGGGGTTAGACAATTTTTTTTTTTATGGAAACTGACACGGTTGGCTACATCACCTACAACATCCGTGATATAACACCGGGTGAACTAGGTGCCATGTCAGTGATTCCCTTCGATCGTGCCGGCTACACTGAACTGGACGGAAACTATTTACATAGCCGCTTCGACCGACGTTTCATTCAGTGCGGTGGTACCAACCCGGGCGAGTTGAACCCTACCACCGAGTAAGGTAGGAAGGGAAGGGACCTACAGTTTTAATTATATTGCGTCACAGAAATTCTCCGTTTCAAAATGATATTATGTAGCTATATCATGCATGAAGCAAATTGTTGCGAGTGGTTAGGTTTGTTAGAAGATGAAGAAGGTAGGGCGCGGCGCGGCGTGGATGAGCTCGGAGCAGAGGAGACGAGGTGGCCGTGGCGAGGAGCGGATGTCGTCCATTCGACTCCGTTTGTTGACCCACACACAGCGCAGCGCAGCCCCGCAGCAGCGCAGCCGGCGACGACCGACCGACCTGCTATAGGCTATAGGTAGACGTTTTCCCAGTACCTACATAAGTGTAGATACGGGTAAAGTAGCAGCGTTGAGCTGCAATGTAGCTACAGACAGTCACACAGTGCTCGAGTCTGACCCGAGACGCGACGAGTGGCCGTGGCCGGCCGCTGATACGATGCACTGAGACATATATATGCTGTGACTGAGATAAGCTCTAAAAGTGTCCACTGTTTTTTTTTTTCGAATATTATATCCTCACCTCCTCGCCCAGCTTACAATATATTTTGTACATACTTTGCGTTTGAGGGTTCCGTATCCATACGGAAGCCTATTACTAAGCCTACGCCGTTTGCCTGTCCGTCCGTCCGTCCAAGGGCTGTGAACCGTAATAGGTAGCCGGTTGACATTTTCACCAAATAATTAAAAAAAGGTAAAAAATTAAGGGGAGTCCCCATACAAGAAACTTGCTAAGAATCAATTAGTACATATTCACGCTACTAAATAATAGATGGCGCCACAGGTATTTTGAATTGCAGACAGACAAAAGATAAGACAGATATGGTTTTTTGACAGGTATGGTATAGCGAATCTACAGAACCCTACGTACATGAGTAAAACTCGCACTTGACCGATTTTCATCCTTGTAACTTCTATTCTAGCTAAGAAACAACATATTTGATGCCTCAATTTTAACAGTTCCAAGCAGTTAAAGGGACTACATACTTACATAATACCTATGTAGGTCGCTTGGAATGGTCGCCATTGAAATGTTTAACCAAATATGTTAAACATTGCATTTCCTAACTAAAACGTCTCCAGTTCATGTGAGGAGTGTCTAGAGTGAGGTGAGTTGGGTCGACTAGCTGATGCACGCAAGCAGGGAGGCCTAGCTAGTCGTTATAGTGATACAGAACAGACTGAGACGAATGGCTCTGCTGGTGGCTGCCGCCGCGCCGTGGCGCAGACCACGTGAGCACAATCTCTATTCAGCAAGCCTCTTGTACTCATTTCTCAGCAAAAAAAATACAAGTCAACGGCCTCAGCCTCGTGTGAACTGTCAAGGCTCTCGTATAAACATCGGGCGCGCATGTAAAATCGAGCCGCATGTGTTCCTTCGGATACAATCGAGATGGGCAGATCGTCTCATCGGGTCGAGAGCCGATGTGCCGCCGTGCGGTGTACACACATAATATTGTTATGTAGTAGATAATGGTAGAGAGCAGCGCTCCGGAGCGCACCAATATGAGCGCTCATCTGGCGAGATTTGAAGTTATCTTCACAAAACAACATTCCGAATAGAGTACAACCCATCGATGGTACCTACACTACAGCCTCAGTTAGGAAATATTCTTTGTAGAAAGTTGGATTGCTCCTTGCGGTAATAGAGGAATTTAGAATTTGACATCTAAATGCTTTTAAAACGTTCAGGAGGACGCTATTCAAGCGATGCGAGTGCCGCAGCTAAGGTGTGCAGATACCTGATCAAATCAAATTATGTGCCCCTGCGAAAACGACGAGGTGAACATAATAAATAAATAACATTTAAATGGAATAATCAGGCTCGCGCCCCGCCGCCGCCGCGCCGGCGCGCGTCGAACGTCGGTAACCTTGCGCACGCGCAGCTCGCATGTAGAAACGCCGGAATCTATGACAATAGTTTCAGTGCAATGCACTATAATGAGTGCAAGGAACAATGCTCGTATTGATATTCAGTTCAACACAATATCCGCCGAGCCGAGCATAACCGCAAACGCTTTATTTATTTTTTGGCATACGGTGTGTGATGGTTGGAAAGGTTAGAGTGAATACCGTGTTTACAATGAATATAAGGAATATTTTTAAGCTATACCGAACGCTGAGAATATTATGTTTGACAAGTTTCAAGGAATTTTCAGTGATATTAAATGTCATACTCAAATGTACAACTAACTTTATAGTGCGTATTCAACTGATACAGGTACATACTAAGGAATGTTACGAAATAAATAATAGGATCAAATACAAGTTAAAAGGCTCCCCATTTTGAAAGCGATGCGCCTGCGTTGTATTGTAACCGGTTCTGAGATCAGACAGATCACATCACGCACACACCACGACCGCCAGAGATTAGACGGGAGAAAATAGGTAGGTAAGTATTTATAGATAGCCCGAACTCATTATAACACGTTTTTTGTTCAAACAAAATTCTATTGTTGGACAATGTTATGATGAGAGTAATGAACGTGTAGTGTAAGTAACATTATGCTGAAGAATCTCAGGTCTTAGGACCTATACGTAAGTAATTATAGCACTTTACATTTGAAAACAAGAATGTAAAAATTTTTTTTCTATTAATTGATCATGACCACAGTGATATTTATGTAAGACTTCGTATTCATATTTATCTCAATGCACGCCAAAACCTGTCCCTACTTATGTATGACACTTTAGATTAGAACAAGACGAAATAGGTAGACAATCTGATGCTTGTACATAGTTTTAGAGATGGCCACAGCAGCACAGGCGCGTGAAGGAGACAGTTCTAATTGAAAGGATAGACCGATCCAATTAACTTCTCAATTCGCGAAAAATTCTTCCGCGAGCTTTGTGTTGTAGCGGCGGCGAGGCCGAGAGCGGGGCGGCGCGGTCACCCGCGGCGCGAGCGCTCAAGTGTCTCTCATTCATTAAAAATACAACTAGCAATTTTATTAGCAATCTTATCGTAGCCGGAATTAGCCTCTAGTTCAACGCACTCGGGCGGGAGCGGAGGGACGAGCGAGGTGACCCAAATTACTTTTTTATTAGATGAGAAATTAATGTTCCTTTGTAAGCTGTTAGGTACATACAGGAGGAAGACCCTATCTATGCGATCGATCTGTCGGGAGCAGTGCAGGGGCGCATAATTGTCAAGTCGCAAGCGGCGCGGCGCCTGTCGCGTCGTCGCTTCCGCAGTACTACTTTATTGACGTGAGTCACTCACTTTTATGTAGACTAAGCATTACCACGAACCGTATCCACAACTCGGCTTGCAAATGTGTCACTCGATGTATTCATCCTCGGTGACTCGCCGCCGCGGCCTCGTAGTCATTGAGCAGAAGCTCAAGCGAACTATAGGCAGGCGGCTACTTAACCGACTACGAGCGTGAGCTCACGATCATGGAACCAAGTTCGCTGGGCGTTCCACAGGCGCTGCTCTGTGGAACTGGCATCCCTTATTCCCTGCCACCCGGCCTATCTCCGCATGACTCGTCGCAGAGAGACTCTGCGACCCTTTTGTTGTTGACTGACACTGAGCTTTTGAGAACCCATCGGTTCTCTAAATGGTTTCTTTGTCGCACAGCTAGGGTGTGGAGCTGTCTTCCGGCGAGTGTTTCCCGAATCCTTTAACCTGGGTGTCTTCAAACGTCGTATTAACAGCCCAGCAACAGTCCGCAAATCTGCTGGCATGGCACCTAACTGAGCGTGGTTTCGCGAGGAGAGGTGTTTTTGGCTCTGTCGACTGCACCGTTGGTCTCTCGGCACAGCCACCAATGTGTGTTTACCACTGGCGGCCGGTCCTAAAGTGCGCCCGTGCGCCGCACTACCATACCACGAGAAGTCTTCACTTCACTCAAAATAAATAATATCTTACAATACAACATACCTACATTAAAACCATAAAGATCGTACTGCAAATAAATACGAATGTGAATTCGACCTTATTTTATAGATCACAAGGCACGTTTTTGCGAGTAAACCCGCGCCCCGTGCGAAATCGAAAAACGCACGCGGGTCTCCCATCTGAATATATAGGGATCGGCAAAACACCGCTGGCGCGTGAGACAAAAGATACTTCATAGAAACAGTATGGGCCGAAATGGAGTTCTGCGTGCGGCGCACGAGCGCCAAACAAGGACGCTATATCGTGAATAGCCGCGCGTGCGACACGTCGCGAGCGATTCCTTTTGCACGAGTCCGTCTACCTACCGAGTAAGCGCGCTGTCATGTGATGTCACATACCCGTTAGCGCGCGAATATTTAAAATGGGATATTGTTAGGTTTTGTGCTTTCTGTGACGTGATACTGTGAATTAAGTGGTGCCGATATTTGCCTAAGAGTTGGTTAAAGGTAAGGCTTTACAATCAGGTGATCCCGGGTTCAATTCCTACTTTTCAAATGTTTTTTTTTAATACATTTTTTAAGTATTTTTGGGACATTGCTATTGTTTTCTTTTTGAAAGCTGCAGTAGTGTTGTGGTCTATGAGTGTGTTCATATAGGTACTATAAATGAGTTAAAAAACTTGTTTGGATTTATTTTCTTGTTTTTTGCAACTCATTGAGTGTCTTGAGAATATACATACTAGGTACGTACATAATACAACGCAGGCGTTTAAAAAAATCGGAAGTCGCGATTAAAAATAATTTTGGGAATGTGTTGGGAAATTCGGTATTTAAGGAGGTAGGTAGGTACTTAGCGCACTACCGGTCACTGAAGTCACCAGCCGCCACTGGTGTTTACATAAAAAAAAGTGATCGAAGCGAGGAAACGCATCACAATATTAAGAGCGAGGGAGGAAGCGACTTACCTCCTCGGGCAGTTTGCCTGACTCGCCGTTGGTTTTGGGCTCGTCCTCCTTCTGTTTCTTCTCCTGCTTCGGTTTGTCTTTCCTGCTGAAGCTGATGGATCTGAGAGACCATTTCTTCTTCACCTGCCCGCGACATGCACACATGTTACAATCATACGCTATGGGATGGGGCGCCGCACACGCATGCAACGCACGGTCAAGCCAAGCCAAGCCTCAATAAAAATGCAGAGACAAAAATAATTAGTTCTGCGAATTTAAACTAGTGGGTAATCTTAAAGTGTGACCGTGCGTCAATGAACTGGTTACTAAGTGGACTGTAGCTTAAATGAAATTATATACAAAGGAATCAGACAATGTCAAATGAAAATGGACCTTGCCTTGCACACATTATTAGGATCACACCTACGTTAGAGACACCGCTGACTTCCTTCGCTCATTTATCTCCATTTGACAAAACTGTATCAAGGATGCAGTTAGTTGTTCAGTCAGTATGTATCAGTCTTCAAATCAATAAAAGCAATACACTCACAAACAAACAAAATATAATGTAATGAAATGATCCTCGCCGGATCGGCGGGGGTGGTCACACCACACAACACGGCAGAGCGCGTCGCGTGCGCCGCCCCCCGCCCCGCCTCCGCGCCTCCGCGTCGCCACAGATAATTTTAGCAAAGGGGAGTGAGTTAGTGAGTCATGGCGGCGGTGGGTCGTGTCGTGTCATAGTATAGATAGATAGTGATGTGGTTATTTGTTACCTTTTCCTTTTTGTTCTTCTTGTTCTCGGGCTCGGGCGTGGGTTTGGCATCTCCGTTTTCTTGTTCTGGCTTGTCCTCTTCGCCTCCCGAGCCGTTCGTGACCACCGTTTCCTTTTCTGTTGTGGCGTCTTTCTCGTTCTCCGGCGTTCCGTTCTCTAGCTGCTTCTCTTTCTCCTGTCGAAGCATGTTTTATCATTAAAGGCGCGACTGCTCTTCTATTTAGGCTTACTGAAAATCCGATTGAACTTGCAGTCAGATCTTCTTTGAGATTTCAAGGGTAGAATAAAGAACATTGTTAAACATTACATGGATATTTATACTAACCCCAAGAATAAAACTGGAAAACGAAGAGGGAGTCTTGTAACGTAGTTTGCGAAGTGTTTTGAACACATTATGACGTTTCCGCTTCATAGACAATTTAAGCAATCAATTACAAACTTTACTGCAAGGCAAAGTCAGCTCGGACGTCCGAAGTGTCCCGTGTGTTGTGATTGGCTCTTTCCGACTTCCTAACCCCCGCCGGCTGTGCTTGGTTCACGTCACATTCTTATGCACCCCACCCGCTCCAATTGGCCTTACATCAGCCGCCCCGCTCCTATTATATTCTTGCGGTTAGTATAGGCGCCTATTAGCATATTATACCTATATCTTTCAATATTAGTGAGAGCAATTTAGTGCATAGATAAATGTTGATTATTTATAAGAAACGTCAACTTAAATTTATTCCTCAAAGATAAGACATTTTTTCATTTGAAATTTCACAACGCTCAGTCAGTGAATACTCAACGAAATTGCGGACATAAAAGCACAAACTACATTTGTCACAGCACAGTGTGAGGTCAGGTCGGGTCGGACGGACGGAGCTCGCAAGAGATATATAGAGGGCGATGCGTACGGATATTTGGTCCGGAGGCTGTATGTGCGGAGTGTCTCCGTTGAGCTGCGGCTTGAGCGTGTCGACGTCCGCGAGGGGCTCCACGCGGCCCTCCCCGCCCGCCGCGGCGACCTCCCCCGCGCCCGCCGCCGCGCCCGCCTCGCCCTCCTTACCGCTGATGTCCACCGAGCGTTTGCTCTGCTTAGAACCCATGGCGCCGACCTGCAAGCACGCAAACACATCACTTACCATATTCACTCCCCCAACAACCCCACCCCACCAACTATCCCCCCATCAACACGGGAACTTCACATAAACTACCTTTACACACACACAACCTACTAACTTTTCCTAACTTCCTATAATAATTAGCGTGTATAGGTAGTCCTCTATCTATTAGGTAGCTGTTGTTTCCAACCGCAATGCGGATCAGTTTGTTTTCTGGGAAGCCAGCGACGACGCAAGGTTTTAGTTCCACTTTGAAAATGCAGGCTTTTTAACCTTCTTTGGCAAGGAAAACGATTACTAGATAAAATATGTTGTTGTCGGGCGGATTTTGGCATTTTAACGAGGATACGAATTGGAAATAGCTCAAGATACACTGGCGATAATTACCGAACGGACAGCAATGCCGATCCGTTGACAGATACAGTCGTTCGCGACCAGCGAGTGGGTCACAAGGTAAACAAGCGCGCCCGAAATAATGCCAACTACCCGCACCGCGCGCGACGCAAATAGCCCCCGACACTTGCCACTCACTGCTCGTCGGTCCCCCTGTCCAGCGAGCGGCTCGCCTCGCCACCCACCATTCCCGCTTACTCACCTCTTAAGCGCGAGCGTTATCGACAATAAACCCGATGTAATTAAATTAGGTAGATACTCGCTTTCATAAAACATTGACGAGCATAGATTTATCCTTCTCACAGAAACTTCTCGGCGGACGCGCCCTCCTCCGCGGTGGGGCCGCCCCGCGCCGCCTCCACGCCTCGCGCGAGGAGTAGCTTACTCACTCGAGGAGTTGGTTTGCGATACAACACGCTCGACAACACGTGACTTACACAAGCACAGGTGTAATGAAAGGAAGTACACTACCTCCTGTACCAGTACCTACCTACAGTTAGTAGGAAACGGTGATGATGAGTCCTCTCTGTCTTCAGTATGTATGTACGTTACAGTGCGTTACTACAGTATCCAACGTCGGCACATTACTAAACGCACGCTACAAGTAAGCCATCCGAGCTACTGACCGACCGACTGCCTGATGAGGAATGTCATCATTAGTCAATGGTGTCGACCGAATTCCCCGACCGAGATCGCAGTTATCGTCGTCCCTTGTTACATACAATGAGTGTTCAAATAGTCGTCACATTAGTCACCGCCTTGTCACTGCTTCGTTATCGCCCTACGACTTACAAGCGTGGAGAGCGATGCGTCCACTCACCGCGCGCCGCGGTCAGCGCCGGCCGGCTGCGGCGGCGGCGGCTGGGCGCACTGGACAGACGGACAGACAGACAAACACACATATGACTGCCGCAATATATTGTTTACGTCGCTCCTCGCGCCGGCGCCGAGAGTATCGAGGCGAGGGTCGAGACATTGTTTGCACATGGCAGCAGTTCGATTCGATGTGGCTATCGAATGGAATGCGTTTGTACCGAGGTTTGTACTCTGTTTAAGGACGCAAATATTTAATCGAATGCTCCAGAGTCCAGAGTTAAGCATCTATTTAATGGTATTTACGATAAACATTGCTAATTAATTACCGATTAGAGCGAAACTCTCGGCGATACTGCAAGTTGCAACAAATAAACTAACATTTAGTTCATGAATGAATGCTACTGTTTGAGTTAGCTTGGCTTGGTTGAGCAGGCCAGATTTTTTTTAATTCAAGAATGTTCGCCAGTAACGTCCTAATTTAATAAATAACTCATAATGGAAAATTTTATAGCGCCAATGAACCTGTACCTAAATTTCATTAAAAATATTGTCTGTGAACTTTTAGACTCTTCTGGGACTGAATGAATCATTCCAATGTGCAAAAGTTAATTAGGTAAACCTTCATAACATTCTGCATGTATAAAAAAGTCAAAATAAATACATACATTGGGGACTTCCATTAGTAAGTAATTTACCAAAATATATGTTTTTATTTAACTTAAAAATAATATTACTTATGTAGGTTCTTAATCCTCATAATGGCGGGAGCTTATCTGGAAAACTGATATGCTAAATACTTTTCGTCTGGTCTTTCCTCAGTTAACTATTGTAAAACAAAACTGTTTTAAAAAAAACATTGAACGACTGCAAACCCTAAAAAGTATTAAATAATATTTCGATCTTGAGTAGAAGGCATCTATAAATTTTCAGGTGTGCTTTATACCGCCTTCTACTCGAGCAATATCAAAATATTATTTAATAATTTTTTAGGGTTTGAAGGGTTCAATGTTTTGTTAAAACAGTTTTTTTTTAATTTCACTCTTTTTAGTAATATCGCATAATATTAAAATCCGTTGACGGGAAGTGGGTGATTGAAAGATTTCTTAGTGTGAAAGTGTTCATCCCTTAATTCCCGATTAGGGGTGGTATTCTTTCATAAAATTTATGAAAAAACCACCCCTGAGATATACCCTTCTCATGAAAAAAATAATCATTATAATTGGTTGAGAATACACACATACACACAAAAAAAAAATAAGGACGAATTGAGAACCTTATGTCCTGGACCTGAATCTGAACCTGGAAGTCGGTTGAAAAATCACACGCATTTGCCATTTGCTTGGTAGGCTGTTCGATCCAGCACCGTTTACGATACCGCGTTGCGTTGCTACAAAGGTACTCGGGTGTGTATGAGCGACGTGGCGGCGCGCGCCGGAGGCCTGGCGGAAGGGCGGGGCGGGCAGTGCGGGGCTGAGGGGCGGTAGTCGCTGTCCACGCAAGGTTATCGGGAGGGTTGAGGACCTCAGCGCAGCGCGACAACCGCTACTCGCGCCGCGCCGCACCTAGATAGGTAGATGGGTGGGTAGGTAGGTATATCTGTTTATATATGAGATACTTCTACGCCACGTGCATATCTTCGGCGCGGCGGGGGCGGTGGGGCGGGGACGCTATATCGCCATAAACTATGCTATCGCGCAGCGCGTTGTGTGTATTGCTCCTCTTCCTACAATTACGCGTAAATATATTTTTTCTGCCAAATAGTTGTTTTTTTTAATATCAGCATGGCGGACTGTGCCTAGAGACCATGGTCATAGTAAAAGAAGACGAGTAAGATAACTGGAGGCCATTTTTAAAATAACTACCTACGCTGCGCCGAGCCTCCAGGGATGTCACAACTCACAACACTAACACAATTGACAGGCAGTGAGCCCATAATGGTGGAAATGCTATTCTTTAAAATTATTATGTACATTTATGTATTTTTTATTTATAGACCAAGAGCCAGCTCCCAAAATTTTACTCTAACAGAATATATGAGTTGTCATAGATTTATTATTATATACTGGCGTTAAGGTATATTTTCGAAAGCTGTATTTTCGATAGACAGTGAACGATGTTATTTTGATGTTTGAGCCCTTGACAACGATACCCCACTCAATAATCGGATGCTTAGTTCTGGCGCTACGGTGGAACATACGTAAAAACAAACATACACACACATAAATTGCTAAAAAGATAACCCTTCATTTTTGCTTCGCGCAGTCGGGTAAATTTTTTTTTTAACTTTAACCTCCCAAAAATTAATGCAATGTCAAAATTCAACTTTAACTCACGTCCGTCTTTGGACAACCATTTCGTAGTCGCGGACGATGAAGAGAATTAATAAGTGGGCAAAAAGTTTATAACTATAAAAATTATAGAAAATACATTTAGAATTATACATTAATATAATTATTAATCTTAATAAAAAAATTATCAAATAAATAATTTTAAAATGTATTTATTAATTTTGTTTTATTATTACTTAATAACTTATATTTTTATTTTTGTTATTTTAATGAATTACTTAATAACTTGGTTGGTCGCTAGCAGTCATGAAAGTGTGCGCGGTAGGAGCTGTGGCCATTTATAGAAGACAAAACCGCGCGAAATTACGTTGTGCGTGGTATCTCTAAAGCTAAGCGCAAACTGCGGCGATCAAGGCGATCACGGCGGTGGCGGTGGCGGTGGCGATCAGATTAGGTTATATTATATGCAATTGTGTGTGCAGGCGCACACTGGCGCGGTTGATCGCTGCACGCGTGCGGTCAGTGCGCGGTCCGATCGCGGCGGTGGCGGCGGTGGCGATCAGATCGCGCCTGCAGCATCTGATCGCGTGATAATCATAGGAACTAATGAAAGGATGGAGGAAATAATTATAAACGAGGTCTACAATCACTCAATTCTATACAATACTGCTCACGCGGAATTCAAAAAAAGTAAAAGAAAAGTAAAAAATAAAAAAAAAAGTTTAATTTAGGAGTAAAAAAAAGTAAAATTTCTTCAATTTTGTAGTTAAAAGTACGAAAATTACGAAATTACGCAACCACCGCGGGACCACCGCTGTCGAATCTGAACGCTCTGATCTGCGCGACTTTTGAACGCCACCGCCACCGCTGCTTTGGCCGCCACCGCTGTGACCGCCACCACCGCGCCAATTTGCGCTTAGCTTAACAAGTCTGAACAAGTCGACAACCGCGGGCCCGCGCACGGCGCAGCCTTCGCGTGCGCCGCGCGGCCGCGCCCGATGCTGGGGTTCGCGAATGGTTTTTGCAGCTAGTACCTACCTAATAATAACTAATTAATACTATAATTAAATACTAATAGGTACTTTGCTCTGACGTTACCGAGCCAGGTCTCACTCAAGTCAATTCCTTCGCTTAGTACCTACTCGTATTAATAACTTACATAATTTAACTACATACTTTAATAATATTTTTTATGTTTCTTACCTTTCGATGGCAGCAGGTAATGAGAATAATGTTAACTCGCGATTCGAGCCTGATCTATTCATGCAGCCATACATACTGCAGAAACGCGGAGCCATTATGTTAGTGCAATAAAATAAAATTCGAATAATAATACTTTCTATCGGGAAGCGGCAGGCGGCGCGGCGGCAGGCAGCGGCCGTCACGTGGTGTGCGTCACCGAGCGCGGGGGCGGGGCGACCATCACTGACTACGCGCGAGGAACAGTGAGAATGCATGTAGTGGTTGTGTACAGACAGCGTGCGCAGGCGCGCGCTTGTGTGAGTGCGAAATCGGCGCGTTTGTATGAAGACGGCTAACTTGTGTGGTTTAACTATGCCATGGTGCAGTCGACAGAGCCAAATGCGACTCTCCCCGCGCAACCACGCTCAGTGAGACGCCATGCCGGCAGATTTGCGGACTGTTGATGCACTACCTAGTCTGTTACGTTTGAAGACCCCCCAGATTAAAGGATTCTGGAAACAAACTCGCTGGACACAGTAATAGAATAATTATAACCGCGAGAAAACCGCTTTCAAAACAGACTTGGAACACTAGCTAGACTAGCTGGCCGAGCAGCCCTCCTCTTCAATATTCTCCTAACGTCCGAGTCGCGCGACGACAGAATTTATAATTATTATAAAAACTGAATTCCGGAAGCGAGCATTAGGTCCGTGGCAACGTCCAAGTGAAGCTATCTCGCTTTCGAACATATAGGACCGCCAACCACAGTACTTGTTCTGTACTCTGAGGAACACCAGTCCTCGATATCTGCATATCCTGCATGTTTAAATCTTTGGCATAATATTAAATAATATTAATAATATTGAAGCGCAAATCAAAGCGCCCCGACAAAGGCTTGCCAAAGGCTTATTCTCCATTCCAACCTACCGAGATGCCTCGACCGCACTGTGTGTAGATAGACTATACGAGTACGAGTGTCCCAGATCGATCGCATTAAGATTACCACCGTGCGATTCCTCAGCTCATACATAAACATAAGCTACAAAAATTGCCATTTGTTAAATTTTTGGAATGGGGGAAATGGGGGTTCTTTTTTAATCACACGAAAGAAGTATAACTTCTAACGTGCGTATATTAAAGTACACCAAATCCAATTCCACATCAATGTGTTTTCGTATCTTTCGAAAGCTGAAATTTTAGTCTGATTGATAATTTATGGAGTTTACTGTTTCAGTTACATACAATAATATTTGAGTAAAAAAAATTTGCGCTCTTGTCATCCCATCTTGCTCGATGATCTTGCCGCATAAAATTTCCAAAAAACATGGAAACTATAACCCGGATAAAAAAAAAATCATAAAACCACTTTTGTAGCTTGAAAGCGAGGAATCGCGAGACGCGGTAATCTTACGCGGTCGATCTGAGACACCTGTATAAGTCTACACGCCTACAGCACCTTGATTAAACTACAATAGCGAATAATTTCGACGACGATAGGTACCTTATGGACAATAGTCTGACCATTTTTTTTTTTATAGACAGCCGGCGCGGGTGTCTGCCCAATACTTCAACGGAAGATCAGACACAGCCAATAACACCATTCCTCGCGAAACCACGCTCAGAGAGGCGCCATGCCGGCTATGAGGCGGACAAAAAGGTTGTTGTCTAATTTATTGACACGCCTTTTGAAGATTCCGAGGTATAGGTGGTGGGGAACACACTCACCGAGTCAATCGGGTTTCGCCATTATTAGGTAAGTCGTCCAAGTAACCTCACCTTTATAAACGACCTTGCAGAAGAGATGTCGAAGTTGTGCAGAAAGACTTTATAGAATAAAAAAACTAAACTATATGCGGCAGTGATGTGCGGGCAGAAATTGTTAAATTCACAAACAAACAAAAACTACTGAAATACAGGCGAGTGGCAGGCAGGAGAGGCCTGGGCCTCATGGTGAGGGGGAGCAGCACAACTATCGGATGAAGAGTTATAGCGAGTGCGGCAGAGGTATGTAGCTTATGTACGCGTAGGTACTGCGCGACCGCGAGTCGCTGCGGGCGCAAACCGCAAGAAACCAAAGCTCCTCCGTGTCACACGAGCCCAGCCACCCGGAAGCCCTACCGGCCTCCCAGCCGCCATCATCCGTCGCGCGCGTGCCCCTCGTCATCACTAGCTAGATACACCCCAGATCCAGGCTTGCTGGACTGATTAAAAGGCTCGGAGCGACCGAACCGCGTTTCGTCGCAAATGCGCATAATCGCATACCTACATGCATCGGAATTCTTGGTGCACGAATGCGACCTTGCGAGGAATTGACCACAGAACATAAAGAAAAAAAACAGTACAAGCAGCACGCACGATGAATCGTGTCGTGCGTGCGTAGGTACCGCATGTAAGCGTAGCTCCAAGCAGATAGTCTGACCATAGATGGTCCGATGTCATAACTTTCACGGAAACCATCACGCTAAAAAATACAAAAATATTTTACATCTTTTGTTTACGATCTTGGTTTCACACTAAAATAATTCATCGCGCTACTTCTACTCGCTCTAGGGCTCCGTACCAAAATGGTACAAAGCACCCTTACAGTGAAACACCTTTGTATGTCTGTCGTCTTATCATAGCAGAGCGTCTTAAACCAAAAATAGAAGAAAAATAAAATTCTGAATTTAGATATAAAGTGTTTTCTTCTGCAAATATTCTAGAGTTAATTTAAGACAAACAAATTATTGTTTGGTGCCCTGGTCCAATTAAGAGAAAATAAAAAAAAAATTTGTTAGGTACTTATGATCTTTGAAAATGGATTAGGTACTTTGGGGCTGTCAGAAATATATTGTAATTTTTTTTAGATTACCTACTTTTAAATGGGTTATTTATTTCTCGCCAAGTCGAGCAAACACATATACCTTTTCTCCCAAAGTAATAATGTAAAATTCTGAAAAAAAAAATCCAACTAGCCTAGTCAACATTATAAAACCCCACTACGAAAAACTAAGGAAAAAACAAGGAAGTGCCTTGAACAAACTTTCCTTGTTTATGAATATGATTTGAATGAATGAATGAATATGAATATCTTTAGTACTCAACATTAATATATTTTTTTTATTATGTATCGTGCTATATATTTTGACAAAAAAACTTTTGGATTTGGATTTGTTATTTATTTAGTTTTTTTATATATGGATTTAGAAAAAAAACATTAATTCCATTTTGTTCTATACCATTAGGTTACTGTGATATATTTTTTGTAATATTACCTATTCAAACTCTTGAAAACCATACCCCACTTTATCGGGTTTATAGAAAACAAAATTGCCAAGCCTAGCACAAGCTTAGCCTAGTTGGGTGGCAGGCAATGTCTCACTAGTTCAGTTAAAATGCCCCCGGGGAGTAAATACGCTCCTTTACTAGAACATTTGTATTTAATTTTGCAAAAATGTAGAAAATGCACAAATGTTTGCTCATCATATGTAAGAAAGCCGGTTTTGTCACAAACCTCATTAATCCTCATAAAATGCTTTTCAAGGTACTTATTCTGAAATGTATTTTGTTACATAAATTTCAATGCTGTTTGAGCTTTAAAAGAGTATGTATTTGATGAGCAATACCTCTGTTCTCTTTCTAGACTCAATTTGGCATTTAACTGCACCCATACAAATTTTGTACCTATACTATACTGTAAGATGCTGTAATGTATTGTGTGGGGCCGCACAGTATGAAATTTGACCTGATTTTCGGACATGGTTTTTTTACTCCAGAACTAGTCAGTCTTTAGTATTTGAAAAGGTAGAGTAGAACTCCCGTGGGTCAGTTATGTATACTTCCAAAGTTATAAATTTTTGAAAAACAAACTTTTTTTTGGCCGAAAAATTAAAAAAAATTATTGCTCCGAGATTATGGAATATATTAATAATTATATTTTTCAATATACAAGAATGACTTTACCCCCCTTATTTGAAGCTATTCCAAACCTCCTACAGTTAGTACAAAACGAGTAAAAATTTATTTTTTATTTTTCGTTTTTATTTTTTTTCTCCTAAACCAAGTCGCATTAGCACAAAATTCTTACATTACAATTAACCCTAGACCATGTTTAATAAGTACCAGAAAAAACAAAAGATAATCCCGCTTGGTATAGGAGTTATAGCTACTCAAGATTTTTCGTTAGGGTTGCCATAAAATTTCGGCCCAAGTTTGGCCGAAAATTTTAAACAACTAAATAATAGTTTGTCCAAATATATCTATGAATAAATTAACCAAGACTTGAAATAGACCAACAGTAAAAAATTTTGTGAGAAATTTTAAATTTTAACGTGGAAATCCGTTGTCTCTGCCTACCCCACTGGGAAACAGGCGTGACGTTATGTATGTATGTATGTAGTAAAAAATTTTCTTAAAATATACCTACAGATAAGTACAGAGTAATTAAAATAATAAATAAAAAACAAGATACGTTTTATGGAATATAATATTTATTTGCATATTTCTTTACATTTATTATTTTAGGGTTAGGCAGGGGATGAACAAAAATAATGATGCCAATTTATTAATAATAATTTCAATAATAACAGTATTGAAGAATACTTACACTCCATTCAACCTAGCAACTATTGCCGAGCGGTTTCTCTTTCTCTACACTTCTCGCTCTCGCAAAGAGTGATTGAAGTGACTGTGAACTGAGGTTATGAATATAGTTTAATTTAAAAAATGTATTTTATTATTGTTTATTTATTTGATGAATGAAATTTTGCAATAAACCTGTTTATTTTTTGCTTGGAATCATGTTAAATATTTATATTTTCACGGTAAATTATTAAATATTAAAATTATATATTATTTAAATTTTGTGCCTAATGTACTTACTTCAGCCACCGTTTCAGCTGTTCGTTCTATTGTAGGTGGATAGGTTAACCCAGTGCCGTAGTACCGGGTAATTCCATATTCATCACTGTCTGATGATTCCCCCACGTCACAGAGGTCCTCGTCACTGCCGCTGCTATCCTCACGTAGATTTATGATATCCATCCATCTGTCACGTGAACTTTTGTTTTGGTCATAACTCAAGAACCACTGGTGCTAGACTCATCGTGTTGGTACTCAAACTTCAGGTCTCGGTGAGATCTATCCATCTGTCACGTGAACTTTTGTTTTGGTCATATCTCGAGAACCACTGGTGCTAGACCCATTGTGTTGGTACTCAAACTTCAGGTCTTGGTGAGATCTATCCATCTGTCACATGAACTTTTGTTTTGGTCATAACTCGAGAACCACTGGTGCTAGACCCATCGTGTTGGCACTCAAACTTCAGGTCTCGGTGAGATCTATCCATCTGTCACATGAACTTTTGTGTTGGTCATAACTCGAGAACCACTGGTGCTAGACCCATCGTGTTTGTACTCAAACTTCAGGTCTCGGTGAGATCTATCCATCTGTCACATAAACTTTTGTTTTGGTCATAACTCGAGAACCACTGGTGCTAGACCCATCGTGTTGGTACTCAAACTTCAGGTCTCGGTGAGATCTATCCATCTGTCACATGAATTTTTGTTTTGGTTATAACTCGAGAACCACTGGTGCTAGACCCATCGTGTTGGTACTCAAACTTCAGATCTTGGTGAGAGATGGATAGATCTCACCGAGACCTGAAGTTTGAGTACCAACACGTTGGGTCTAGCACCAGTGGTTCTCGAGTTATGACCAAAACAAAAGGTCATGTGACAGATGGATAGATCTCACCAAGATCTGAAGTTTGAGTACCAACACGATGGGTCTAGCACCAGTGGTTCTCGAGTTATAACCAAAACAAAAATTCATGTGACAGATGGATAGATCTCACCGAGACCTGAAGTTTGAGTACCAACACGATGGGTCTAGCACCAGTGGTTCTCGAGTTATAACCAAAACAAAAATTCATGTGACAGATGGATAGATCTCACCGAGACCTGAAGTTTGAGTACCAACACGATGGGTCTAGCACCAGTGGTTCTCGAGTTATGACCAAAACAAAAGTTTATGTGACAGATGGATAGATCTCACCGAGACCTGAAGTTTGAGTACAAACACGATGCGATTTTCCGCATCGATTTTGATTTCCTCAGCATCCTTCGGTGCAGATTCTTCGGCGAAAGTGTTGGCATCTGCCGGTTTTAGCAATGCTAATGCCTGAGATGGAAGTGGTAACTTTCGCAACTTTTTCTGTCTGTGGCGCAACCTAATGTTGGAGATGAGAGGATCTCTAGGCATTTTCTAACAGAAAAGCTTTGGGGTATGACAGCTAATTTCTTACCAATGTTTTTATTGATATAATTTGGAATGTTTACAATAGCTAACGTATACCTACGTGCATCAGAGCACGTTAAAACAATCGAAAGTTACTAACTAGGTATATCACTACTAGAAATATTTTTTTTAATCCCGGGAATTTTTCATTATTTTCAAAAGGGACCATATCAATATAATGACTGCATAACGCAATTATAAAAAATCGCTTTACCGTATCCGATCATGATAATTAATCATAATTTAATAAAAAATTCACTTTCGGCCAAAAAATAAAATTAAACTACGATTCGAAAAGTGCCAACCCTGACTGTAAAATTGTCGGCCTAAACATTATTTAGTTAAAACTCCTATACCAAGCGGGATTATCTTTTAGTTTTTTTAGCACTTATTAAACAAGGTCTGGGGTTATTTGTAATGTAAGAATTTTGTGCTAATGCGACTTGGTTTAGGAGAAAAAAAATAAAAATGAAAAATAAAAAAAAAATTATTGCTCGTTTTGTACTAACTGTAGAAGGTTCGAAATTGCTTCAAAAAATGGGGCTATAGTCATTCTTGTATATAAAAAAATATAATTATTAATATTTTCCATAATCTCGGAGTAATATTTTTTTTTTATTTTTCGGCCAAAAAAAACTTACCTTTTTCAAAAATTCATAACTTTGCAACTATACGTAACTGACAGACGGGAGTTCTACTCTAGCTTTTAAAATAGTAAAGACTAACTAGTTTGGGAATAAAAATACCATGTCCGAAAATCAGGTCAAATTTCATACTGTGGGCCGGTACTTAAAAAGAATAGCCCCACTGCATCTTTCCCCGTGCATGTCGTAAAATGCGACTAAGGGATAAGGACGAGATGCCCTGCTAAAGGGCGACAGGGTAGCCACCTCTCACCTTGGCACTGTCCTTTCACTGAGTCGTACAGCAGGTAGGTATTTATTTGTTCCTTAATTGCTAGGTACTTGATAGTCATCTTGTCCAATACTTTGCTAAACGTGGTGGTCGGTGTTGTGGTGTAATTAACCAGAGTCTTTGCAGCACAACACCTATTGCTCTGCTTACCCCGATTGTGAAGATACAGCGTGTGGTTAAAATTTCTGATATGTATAAAAATACCTAAATCCTCAGCCTAAATCTATAAGCTAAAATGCAGTTAAACATGACATTACTTCTACAGCGTTCTATGTAGAATACCTAATAACATGCTAAGTTATATTTACGTCTTCTCTTAAAGATGAATAATCTAATCCGGTATAATCCCGTATTGCGTACAAAGAAGTTATTAGAAAATACAACAGCTGTAAGAATTAACTTTTTTTTCTAATAAATACAACAATGTTTTTCGCAGTACAGTAGAGCCTCGTTAATCCGAACCCCTAAAAAAACACAGAGGGGTTCGAAATAACGGGGTGTTCGGATAATAGTATGGCACATATTCTATGGAGGTGAAAAATACAATATTTTTTTTTGTGTTTTATTTATTTTAGGCATTTTCGATCGTAATTCAAATGAAAAAAAGAATGAAAGAAAATACTTTATAATGTCCTACATATTTCCTTCTACATGCTACTTTGGAACAAGAAAATGTAGCATTGACTTTTGCTTTGATTTGGCATTTTTTTTTGGAAAAAACATCACTACGCAATCACCGCAGCAACAATGTGTCCTGACTTGACACGCCGTTTTCGTCAGCCCATTGAATGCATTTGTTGAATAACCCCACAGCCTCAGCATGGCTTATTTTCTTAATTACTGGGTCAGCTTCTTCTTCGTGATTGATTTCTTCGTCGCTCGTTTTTATCGCGATTGCCAGTGCGGGCGAACTAATGAGGCAAGGTCGCGGGTGCGAGGGAATTTGGGAATTTCCGATTGTTCAGATTACCGCGATCGACGGATTAGCCAGGGTTCGGACTAGCGCGGCTCTACTGTATTCTCGAAAAGTGGTTTTGTGAAGTTACTGATTTCTTTCTTATGACGGCAACATAGCCTTCTATAGATTCACTAGGCTTTAATGTCCTGTGTCCCGGGCGAAGGATCATTTTGTCCCGGAGAGTGCATTTTGTCCCGGAAAAAAAAATGTATGTTCATCAAACTAGACGTCGCTCAAATAATTCGGCACGGAGCGTAATCCGTCGATGCCGTCGATGTAGTGTTGCATACTAAAGTGTACACTATAAAAACACACTACAAGTTCGCCATAAAAATTATAACAGAAAAATATTGATATTCAATTTCTTCGCCTTATGAAGGATTGCAGATAAGTAGTAGATATATCCCGGGAAGGGTAACATCAGATCTGGCAAGCCTACTTAAGAGATCTAACTAACTAAACGTATGAAGGGCTAAACTGTATTATTATAATAAGAAATTAGGGCATTTTGCCTTCGTAAACAATATTTCAAATGTAATGTATTAAATACTCAGGACTGTATGAGAGTAATATTGAAAGCCCACTAAATATGATATAAAATTATTCATGTTTTAGATATTTTTATGCATGAAACCTCGTAAATAGCAAATGTGGGAGACCAAGTGTTTTCTAACGTCCGAGAAGTTCTTAGAGGTTGGATGTGATCCTTGTACCTAGAGGAGTGTTTATATTTAAAGCTCATTGAAAGAAAAATATAATACTTATACCAAGTTTATTTATTAGGAGAGGATAATTTAATATTGTGTTCTTGGAATGTGCATTGCAATACGTCTTGTTTGTTTTTGAGAATCTAGATTTTTATTTCATATGAGCATCAATTCCATTGAAGAACAACATTTTGTTCAGTTTCAGGCGCACAATCGCTATTTGTGATGTTGCTGAATACTAAAATATTTAGAAAATTAGAGAGAAACCCGACTTGGAGAGGACAATTTGTGTAAGGAAAAAATTTTATTATTTTAGGACGATACCTACTGGTTAGTGGTAGCAAACAAGATTTGTTCAACAAACCTTTATTTCGTGCAATTTTCGTATTCAGGAGTATTTTAGTGACTAAATATTGTTATCTACCTTCCTCTACGAATAAATAAAACGTAGACCAGGTGCCTCCTTGCCAAAACTTTCTCGTTACATTTACAAAAACCTATGGCTCAAATTATATAATTATATTTTATTACAAATTATATTATTATATATATAATTATATTTTATAATTATAATTATATATATAATTATGGCTCAAATCTATAACGATTGCCTAGAACACATCATAGTTACAGAGTTAATACGAACGATTACGATCGAACCTCCCATTGTCCTCGGTGAGAGGACCGCTCCCCGTGTACCCCCCCTCGTACGCAAACCCGCTCGTCGCCGGGGTGCAGCAAATACGTTTCAAATCGTCTAGAGTAAAAAACCGAAAGCCGGTCAACAGTCGTACGGGAATTACGCCGACCTCAACCTCTTCGTCAACTAAACTAATATTATTTTATTGTTTACCTTATATTCAGCTTGTTTAACTCAATACACGACACAAGATTTATCACAACCCGACAGAGCTCGCTCGAGCCGAGCGTGCGTAGCTCAATATGGCGGCGACTGGATCTCGTTTTTTCGTTGCTCGTCCGCGCGCGCACAGAGAGGAATTTCAAAATTGAGAGGCAATGTTTCGGAGCAGTTGATTGGGTGAACGGTTTGCGACGCTGCAGGGGAGCCAACATTACGATATCAAGAGCGCTGCCTGCGCACGCAGTCAGTACGAGAACAGCCCTGTTTACATTAGGTCAGTATTCAATTCAGAGATCTTATTATTTAGGTTTCCGTACTACAGAGACAGACTAAGCCTATGCCATCTGCCTGTCTGTCTATCTTACTGCTGTATCTTTAGAACCTTTAAATTTTCACATAATATAATATGCTAGTATAGATAGTGGATAATAAAAAATAAAAAAACTTTGGGTCCCCATACAAGAAACGTGTTTCTTCGACGTTTTTTTTTGTGTTGCGGAAACCTCGGCGCGCGCGTCCGACTCGCACTTTGCCGGTTTTTTAATACGTCTCACTCACGTTTCACTCTGGATCACACAGCAGCAAAATCGGTGTCATAATACGGGTGCATGGCGGTCATGGATGCGGCGGTCTGTACACTTGCCGAGAAGACATATTATTATACTTTGTTAGAGCTTTCCTAGGCTTAATTTTTCTTTGAATATAATAATCTAATAAAAACAGTATAGGTACCTATTGGTTTGGTTTTACGTGCAACATGCGTCGTCGCGCATTCTCTCAACCACGCACGCTGCGCCATTTTACCTTGCTACTCGCTGTAGTGTAAACGATCAAATTAGTCGGTCGAGTGTATTAGTGAAAGACAGAGGATGCACATAATCCGCGACTTTGCCTACAGCCATCTTGATGAATGAAATGACACACGACTGTGAGATGGATGAGTTAGAACACTCAATCGCAGGGCAATAAGCACTCGGCACTTTAAATTGTACCAAGCACTCTCCATATAACTAATACAAAGTAAATCAGGCGTGAGCAAACTATTCTCTGCCTAGTACAGCTTAACCAGAATTGGAAGAAATACAAATTGAGAGCACTTGAGAACACATTGAGTTAAAAATAGGTAAACAATTCCGTGCATGCCTAATATTTTGTTTAGTTACTCGTTGAGTTTAGGTAATTAGGGTCATGCATGGTACACAACAAATAAACTCAAAGGTGACAGATGATTAGTTACAGACCACTTGATAATAATTTTATTATGATCAAGTTGTCATTGGTATTTATTTCAGATAATTTATTTTACTGGTCCGAGTCTGTACCAGCAGGTCTAACGTACAAGCAAGAAGTTTCTAACTTGCTTGGTACAAGGGCAACCAAAGATAGATTATTCTATAATTAAAAATGTGAACTGTGCGTTCACGTTTTCTAAGGCCTAGCACGCACTGCACTGAGAATAATATTCACGCGGTTTTTCCCCCGCGATTTTTCACATATTAAAATTTGTCAGCATAGACCACAACGACTCATCGCTGCAACCGCCCAGAAATTAAACCGCGTTGCCCGTACGTATACAATTTTCTTATGCTACAGAATTTGCGGAAAACTTGTGCGTACGTGAGCGTTGAGATCGCTTGGGGGGGGGGGGGGGGGGGGGGGGGGTGGGGGGCATTAGTAGCTTTCACCCTGGATCGAATATTGCTGGTATGCTTATTGTGTAGGCAGAGTTAAAAGATGAACAAAATTATAGTGAAATAATTTTCTTTGCCGGAAATGCGGTTTCGGAGAGAAGAAATTCCCATACAAAATTAATTTTTCACACAAAATATTTTTTTAAGGCACCAAAACATTGGTTTTGAATATAATGTATGTAAAAACAAGGAAAGTGGTATGGGTGAATGTTTTGGTGGTTTAAAAAAATTTACCCTAACCTAATGTTGTTGATGCGGCGCATGTCGTTTTTGCATAAATTCCTATTGAAAATAAATGTTTTGGTGCATTGAAAAAAAAAAATCAAATATTTTTTATGAAAAAATATTTTTTAAAATTTTTTTCTCCGAATCTACGCATTTCCGGCAAACAATTCATTCACTATTCATCTTTTAACTCGGCCTACACAATAAGCATACCAGCAATAATCGATCCAGGGTGAAAGTTACTAATCCTCACCCGATCGCTTTCGCAATGCAACGGTGGTGGTAGCAGTGCCGTTAGAAGGTTATCGATCTAGTAACTTTCGGATAGTTTAGTTGATTTTGGCTGTACGGACAATCGACCAACTATACACGGCCTTGGAATAAGAAAAAGTTAGGCTGCCATTAAATGCGGTCGACCACCCGAAAGACTTTATCCAATCCCTCGAATCCTTAAGTAACTAAGGGTGAGGCCGAAGGCCGAGCTGCGTTCAGGAAAACTATAAACCTTCTTCTTGAAAGTAAGTAACTGAGGCCGAGGCCGAAGGCCGAGCTGCGTTCAGGAAGACATTAAACTTTTCGAAGAAAGTAAGTAACAGAGGGCAAGGCCGAAGGCCGAGCTGCGTTCAGGAAGACCATAAACCTTCTTGATGAAAGTAAGTAACTGAGGGCGAGGCCGAAGGCCGAGCTGCGTACAGGAAGACGATAACCTTTTCGAAGAAAGTAAGTAACAGAGGGTGAGGCCGAAGGCCGAGCTGTGTTCAGGAAGACCATAAACCTTCTCGAAGAAAGTAAGTAACTAAGGGCGAGGCCGAATGCCGAGCTGCGTTCAGGAAGACTATAAACCTTTTCGAAAAAATTAAGTAATTGAGTAACTATCGCCCTTAGTTACTTACTTTCTTCGAGAAGGTTTATGGTCTTCCTGAACGCAGCTCGGCCTTCGGCCTCGCCCTCAATTACTCAATTTCTTCGAAAAGGTATATAGTCTTCCTGGACGCAGCTCGAACTTAGGCCTCGCCCTTAGTTACTTACTTTCTTCGAGAAAGTTGAAGGTCTTCCTGAACGCAGCTCGTAGCTTTCGGCCCCGCCCGTACTGTGCGCCGCAGGACGCCATGCTATCAAGACATTTTCATCGTCGTAACTTTTAAACTATTGGTCCAAATAGACTCGATTTAACAGCAAATCCGATTTAAACGCAATTAAGATAATAAAATGTCGTTTCTTTCATATTCTCGCTCTCGCTCTCGCTCTCCCTCTTCCGCTCCCTCTCCCTCTCTCTCTCTCACCCTCTCCCTCTCCCTCTTTCCCCCACCCATCCCCCCTTCCCTCCTTTTCCTCCCCCTCCCATCGCTGCTCTTCCTCCCCACCCTCCTTCCCCTTCCTTCATCTCCCTACCTCAACTATTTCTCTCTCCCTCCCCTCCCCTCCCACTCTTCCTCCCCTCACCAACTCTCCTCTCACCACCCCTACGTCCCCTCCTTTACCCCTCCCTTCTCCTTGCACTCCGATCCTCCCCCTTGCCGTCACTACACCCTCCCTCCCCCGCCCTTCCTCTCTTCCTTCATCTCCCTACCTTCCCTCCTCTCCCGACCGTTCCTCCCTCTCCTCCCCCTCATCTCCCTACCCATCCTCCATCCCCTCCCTTCCATCTCTCTACGTCCACCTCCCCTCCCGCCCCTCCCTCACCTCACTCCCTCTATGCCTCTATTTACTCCCCCCCCCCCCTTCATTCCCCGTTCATAGCTGCCCCTCCCTCACTCCCTGTCTCACTAAACGAAAATCCTAAGCCTTCTAGTTCTCACCGAAAACGGGATAGTACGGAACCCTCTTTACGCGAGCTCGACTCGAACATGACCACTTTTTTAAAAATTATGTTACCATGTGATATACACTTAATTTACGGGAAAACCTAAACGAAAATCCTAAGCATTCTAGTTCTCACAGAAAACGGGATGGTACGGAACCCTCTTTACGCGAGCCGACTCGAACTTGACCATTTTTTTTTTCAAAATTATGTTACTCCGGGATATACACTACAACTATACAAAGTTTCGTCAAAATCCGTTCAGCCGTTCAGGCGTGAAAGAGGAACAAACAAACAAACAAACAAATAAACAAACAAACAAATATACTTTCGCATTTATGATATTAGTGAGATGAGATTATTAGAGATCAGAGTTGATCATTTTCGTGCAGTTTGTTTTTTTTATGTCTTTCTGTAAATAATTTTTTTTTTTTTTATGGGAAGCTCGACATATGGGGCGCGCCAGCCAGACTAACGCAGAGGTGTAGTCCGACGGCGCCCACGGGCCCCGCCGCGCTGCCGCCGTTATTTATTGTTTACAAAATTTTAACATTGTGGTCCTATCACACATATGACACTGGCATAAATGCGAGAGGCCAAAAAAAAAAAAAAATAGTGGTCTGACTGACAGTTCAGCTATACTGACTGTTCTCTTTAGCAAAGAATCTATTACTCTTAGCTCTTTAGCATCTTTTATTGAGATGCAAACCTGTGATGCAAACCCACAATATTATGTTATGATTAATTAAATTATTTTGTGTAATCGTTGGAGCGCTGCGGTGCTATAGCCTGCGTGCAACATGTGGGACCAGTTCATAGAGTACCTGAAGGACCCTTCCTTGGTGGTGAAGGTGCAACATTTCTTTGGAGTGGTGTACTCGACCCGCTCACGCGAGCCTCCGCCTGATGACGGGTCGGATGTGACGAAGGGCGAGCGCGAGCAGCCGTGCCACCGGCGCGCCGCAAGTGACACGTCCAGCAGCTCGCGGGCGTCGGAGGAAACGGAGTGGAGCGAGGAGGCGGAGCAGGAGGTGGAGGTCGGCAACAAGTTCTGGTACTACCTGTTCGTGCTGGGCACGGCGCTCGGAGACGAGATCTTCTACGCGACCTTCATCCCCTTCTGGTTCTGGAATGTAGACGGTGCGGTGGGCCGGCGCGTCGTGCTCGTATGGACCATCGTCATGTACATAGGTAACGCGGCCTTCTTTATTTTATATTCTATGTACATTGGCTATATATATATTTTCATTGTATACAGGGTGTTGTGTTTCAGGATAGGCTTGAGAAACTTTAGGAATAGAAAGTACTCATTATTAGAAGAAAAAAATCCTTAGCACTAAAATCGAAATTCTGTATTTTTTTTTCATTCAAAATTTGAAAATTGTAATAAAAACTCGATGGACAGTGAGTATGGGGAGATTTGGCAATACTTAGTGCTGTCTAGGTCTAGGGAGTGAAATGACCTAGTCCAGTCCCCTTTTTCTTTTGATGTCATTCAAATTTAAGTGTTTGCATACATACATACATATCACACACGCTGAATCCCGACAATCGGGGTAAGCAGAGTAATTGGTGTTGTGCTGCAAGAACTCTGGTAAATTGCAGCACATCACCGACCACCACGTTTCACAAAGTATTCGAACAAGATTCAATCGATCAAGCAGCAAGTAAGACACGAAGACCCACCTGCTGCATGATTCGGTGGAAGTACCATGCCAAGGTGAGAGGTGGCGAGCCCGTCGCCCTTTAGCACGGCATCTTGTCCTTATCCCTTAGTCGCCCTTTACGACATGCACGGGGAGAGATGCAGTGAGGCTATTCTTTTTTAAGTACCGGCCACACACGGTGTGTTAAGTGTTTGCAATTTACCTAATTCTACTAGTTAAATCATGTAAGTTAGTCATTTTATTTTTATTATTTAAGGCGGATATTAACCGTCCAACAAATCTCAATGAAACAATTTTCACCAAGAAGTACTATAAAATGACAGAATCTGCGAAAAAGTTTCAGGGCTTTTTGTCTTCAAATATGAACCCCTTTCGAACCTTGAAGTTACGAAACCCTATCCTGAAACATCCTGTATATGTTTTGGAGTTCCTTTGCTACAATGTTATTTGATTTTTAAAAACTGCTCACTGTGATAGCGCCTATAACTATGGTAGTTTGCTCTTTGAGTCAACTATTTAATAAGTTAGAAAGTACATAATCCTGCTTTACATGGATTGTTTTTTTTTATTTTGGATGTTAACCCTTCACCGCCCACAACACCTGCGTGGGTTTTACACTTCGCACTACGGTTATAGCTCACAACACCCGCGCGGGTGTCGGCGCGTCGCGAAATTGAAGGTCGAACATTTTAGTTTATTTGCTATTTCTGGCAATTTTTCTTATTAAAAGGCGCTAGAGGCGCCAATTTGCGCTTGAAAATACTAGCGACTATTATCAAACATGCCAAGGCAGCACTTCACCTTCACACAGAAAAAAATGCCACTTTTGACCACTGACATTTATGAGAAAAAAGGTTGTACCGTAATTCGTGTACCCGTATTTGATAGTATGTTTCTTTACCTTTATTTTATGACTCATATGGGGAAATTATACATTTTTGGTCAGAAAAAAATCGGAAAAAAATGTTGAGGGTGTTTTGTTTTGCCTGGAGTTCAAAAAATCCATCTGTGTTTCTAAATAAGGGAATCCTCAAGTGTTTGGTATGATTGCATGCGTAATTTCATTATAAATAAGAATGAACAGACTTTATTGATCTAAATTCATTACCTTACGAAATATTCGAATTTGAAAGCGAAAGAAAAATACAACGATCTTATTTCGCTATTCCGCACTAATCCTCCTGTTATCAGCAAAGATTATGAACAGACATCGGAATCCGCGGGGCACGAATACGACCTTGTTAGGGATTGACTACGGCGATCAATAAACAATCGACACTGTTATCGATACTCATATTTATTTGTTTATTGTATTTTATTCATGTCATATTTCAGACCTGAATATGTATCTGTATATATATATATGTATATACCTGACCTACAGTACTTATATAAACATGTATATACTTTATGTTAACAATTAAGTAAATATAATACATATTTATATAAGGTCTTTCAAAATTAGTTCATAGTACGCTAAGGAGGGGTTCTGTATCATATAGGAAGTAAAACCTATATAAAAATTTTTGGACCTTGGGCTTTTTTTAAGTAAAAAATTTTTTTATGTATGTATTTAAATAAAAAAATAGGTGGTTGATTTTTATAATCTAATCGATTCAGTTTCATAACAGTAACAAAAAAGTCTTCATGACCATTATGATGTAACACGTGTAAGTTGGTAAAAAAAATTTAATTCTTTCTATTCCATACTAATAAAACTAAAATTGCGGTTTTTCACAATTTCTGAAAGAAAGAGATATACGTGTTGGAAGACTTTTTTGTTCCTAGCCCGAAACCAAAACGATTAAGAAAAATTTTTTTTTACATTTAACATTAAAAAAAAAAAATTTTGTGAAAAAAAAATTCTTTGTTATTCAAAAGTGATCTATTTCCGATACAGAACCCCCCCTTAGCTTACTATGAACTAATTTTGTAAGACCTATTTTTTTGGACCTTGGCCTTTTTTTTATGTAAAATATTTTTTTATGTGTTTAAATAAAAAAATAGGTGGTTGATTTTTATAGCCTAATCGATTCAGTTTCATAACAGTAACAAAAAAGTCTTCAATATCATTATGATGTAACACGTGTAAGTTGGTAAAAAAAATCAAATTCTTTCTATTCCATACTAATAAAACTAATATTGTGGTTTGAACAGATTTGTATTGTACCTACAAAGTAAATATAACATTTGTTTATTATATCTTATTTTCTATAGAAATACTCTTAGTTTTAATAATCGACATTATTTCATATTATTCTAAAATAACGATCGATTTTCGATATTTGTGGATACATTGTCCCATCACTAAACAACCTTGAATCATTCGTGCCCCGCGGATTCCGATGTATGATTATGAAGCATTCTCTACATATCTCTTCCAATAAAAAATAATCGCCAGCGACATGCACATGACTCTGTTCAGGATAAATTTAATTAATAATTAATATGTGAAATGTGTGTAAAATAAAAGAAAATTAAATATTTTCTCATTGTAAAATACAAATGTTTTAATACAAGTAGACATTGCATTCCCCTTGAAATACTCGCTATACAAGTAGATATCTTGGAAAACTTACGAAAAAACTGATTTATGAAAAACCTATAATACTGAATAAAAATGCTATTTAACTTATGGGATACAAAAAATCTGTATATTTTGTCAATTAATCTAAATTGTGGGTAAAAATTTCAAATGTCTTTTTCTCAAAACTCTGTTTTTTGTGTTACCTACTTGTAGTATTAGGGTGGTGAATAACCTTTGCCTATCCCGAAAATGGACAAATTTATAAAAAAAAAAAGCAACACATACAATATTCAGCACCATCTATCTATAATACCTTGAATCTTTCATAGGAGGGAATATGTTAGAAGAAGTTACCATACAACCAAAGAGTGTGTATTACGTCGCTGCGCTCCTATATAGAGAGAAGGTGAGCGTTGGTGAGGTGTAGCTTCGTTGGTGAGCGCCACGAACCGCGTTCGGCTCCGATCGGCAGTGATTGGCCGTGCTTCGTCGCGCGATGCAGAGGGATCAATTTCTTTGTTTTATTCCTAAAATTCAGCCAAAATGGTCAACTGTTGCATTTTAATTTGCAAATCTGACTCAAAGAAGGAGACTAGAATCGTGAATTGTCTAGGATTCCACAGGTAATTGGCATTTTTGCGAAATTTGAACCGGGAGCGCCGGTGGTGGCGGATTTCCTATAGAACATGCTAAGTCTAAATCATATTTTTTCCCGAATATTTATATACTCCTAATAATCCATGTGATGAGAGGGCGTATGTCCAGCAGTGCAAGCATACACGCTGACTGACTACCTTATAGTCAGCTTCGGTAGCTCAGTGGTACGGTCGGTCGACTGTTGTTAAGCAACCCTGGGCGCGGTCAGTACTTGGATGGGTGACCGCTCGACAGTTGGAGGCTGACCGTGGTTCCGATTCCACGTTAAACTGTAGGTCCCTTCTCTTCATACCTTACTAGGTGGTAGGGTTTATCCCGGCCGCGTTGGTACCACAGCTCTGAACGAAACGTCGTCGGTCGAAACGGCTATGTAAATACGAGTAGTTCATGTTTTCCGACCAGTTCAGTGTAGCCAACATGAAATGAAGGGAAGCACTGACATGGCACCTAGCTCACCCGGTGTTATGGACTGACATCACGAATGTTGTAGGTGATGTAGCCAACCGTGTCAGGTTCCGAAAAAAATAAACCCCCCCAAATATGGACAAATATGGACCGCACCGTAAGAAATCAATATACTCGTACCTACTTAGGTACAACCTCGCTTACAACTTAAATTTTGCAAAATAAGATATATATTGTTTCTACGCTTGGACGCTTTCCGTTCACGCGCGCCCGAGTAGCAGCCGAACTTCGCTGAGCGCGCGCTCCCCTACCATCACTACACCTTGCAGCGGGCTTCATTCGTTCTTGTACCGATAGGGTCGCTCTATAAAGGAGCGCAGCGACGTAATACAAACTCTTAGCATACAACAAAATTATTACCTATCCTATTTAATTTGTGCCCTTTGTGGTTAACCTTATGGCTTCCCAAATATTTAATATGCTTACACGTGTTGGTTTCAATGCCATTTTTGCGCGAAAATTCGCAAAATTTGGCATGCCTACGTAAACTCAAATGTTTCGTAGATCAATAACCCTATGGGCTCTTGACAGCTAATAAAGTTCCCCACAAAACAGTATGAAACAAGTGAGGATTCACTAATTTAGAAGATAAGACAGATTTTTTTAACACCAGGAAAAACAAAAGACGCCTGACATTTTTTTCCAAATTTTTCTAAACTAAATTACCCTTTGCGAATCATATGTCGACGTGTAGATCATGAATTTAACTATTCAAGTAATGCATTTTAAATAATGTTAGACTAGAAACCAATTCACCATCGTGCCAGAAATGATAAAGGTATAAAAAAAGCGAGTGGGCTGTGTCGGAGACACGGCCGCAGATTCGTGAATTTGATGAAGATCTCATCGATACCTATCCTTGCTTGTCCCACCCCACCACACGAGTAGTTTGGGAGCAGTAGTTTTCGACAAAAAAAAATTTTATTGAGGCCTATCATTTCCTCCAGCGGGTGAGTAGTCGTGGATCAGTAGTATAATTAGAGAAATTAAATGTAGGTTAAAATATTTTACAATCTTTTATTTAACTTGCCCTGTATGTTGGTTTGTTAGTATGTGTGGGTCAATTCTTGGAAGCCAAATTAGAAGCACTTCCTCTTATCCTAGGAAGTTCAAATTTTTAGTGTTGGTTCAGTTCCGAAGACAATGCAATGTTATTAAAAAATAATAATAATAAAAAAAAAAATTAAAAATCTCGTCGAGGCCTATCATTTTCTCCAGCGGATAAGTAGTCGTGGATCAGTAGTTTCCGAGATATGCCCTCTCAAACACTTTTTCCTTTTTTATTTATTCTGAAATGGCTGAACCGATTTAAAAAAAAAACTTATTCAAAAAGAGCAAATTTTTTTTACGAAAAGAAACAAAATTGCAAGTTGATCTGACCAGTAGTTCAGGAGTTATATATAAGCATTTATTGATTTTCGAAGCCTTTTTTCTAAGGGCCATATTTATAGAAGGGCTTGATGTACGACTCTCGGGTATGTTGTCTTAGCAAATCGGAAGAACTACCTTTAGGACGATATGCCTCACTTTCCTGTAACTCTTATAGTTTTCGAGGTCTAAGTCGCCAAAAGTACATAATTTTCGTAATGCAACTTTTTGTAAAAAACCTCCGGCAGCAGGATAAAGACGTTTCATCAAATTCACGTCAAAATAAAATAAATTGACAGCCATCAAAAAAATTTTTTTTTTATTTTTATGTAATCCCGTATGGGTGGCCAGTTGGAGGGGCCAAAGCGCATGCTCCGACCAGCTAATATCACCTCCGAGAAGGTAGGTGCCATACCGGAGACTTCCCTGGATTGCTGGCTATACTGGACTAGAGGAGAACACAACCGAGGTTGCTATGCGGCCATCTTACATCCAGTACGGTGGTTTTTTCCAGAACTGGGAATATTTTTAAAATGTGTTCTATAGGAAAGGCATAGGTTTTTATTCGTACAGCCCATTATTCTCACATTAAGGAACATTCATAGAAATCACAATTTGTTATGTTTTTCAACCATTTTTTTTTTTTGGGGCCTACGGGCCCTTCTCGAAGTCAAGAGGTTAATAATGCAATTAGCTGTCGACAACTTGACAAGTGAGCGCCAAGCTCGCTATTGTTACTTTTGTCATATGGCAACACCAGTTGAACTGACATCGGCAAGTGTGTTAGATCATTAGCTAGCTTAGCTTGTCATGCCGGCACTTCACGTATTCGTATATTTGCCTTATTTCTTCGAAAACGGCCAAGTGTAGAGGCCATATTCGTTTCTATTTGGTCTGGTTGTGCAAAATAGCAAATAACGCAAATAGCAAATAATCTTTTCCGTCAGCTTGTCGGTTTTTGGTCACGCTTCAAAGGACTCAAAGTCTATAAACGCGCAGATAAATATTCACGCAGGCTGTCCACACTTGGTTGGTCCGATTCGTGTCAATTTTCAACATCCACCAGCGCCTTCTTTTCCATGGACTTTTAGTAATTTTGTACTTGTGCAGACATAGCATGTAGTATTGCGCATTAAGATAATAACAGAGCTGCGGCTGTCAACATGTCCATCTTGGGAGCGTAGCAAGGCAAATAAGGCAAACATGCAAGTTATTCGCTATTTGAGTCCATGTGTGGATGGCCCATTTTTGTATGTTTGTTGGCGCTAAAAATTTTGACCAAATAACAGCGATAACGCATACAAATACGCTAAACCAAGTGAAGTGGCACCATCATAGAGGCCATCTCATATACTTACTATATTTAATATTAATTTTCATAATTCTCGAACCTGGAATATACTCTCTATACAACCTGAAATCTAGGATGTACAACAAATGAAATCTACATTAAATATATAAAATGCGACAGGACAAGGTATAAAGGATGTGGTGCGGTGGCCTCGGCCCGGCTACCCTGTACGCAAGCTACAGAGCAAGTGGGCGATCGAGTACGGTATGCCGTCCACGCACGCGATGGTGGGAGTCTCCATCCCGTTTTCGGTGCTGCTGTACACGGTGGACCGCTACCAGTACCCGGCCGAGTGGGGGCTGCTACTCGCCACTGCCTGGTGCACCCTCATCTGCGTCAGTCGGCTCTATCTCGGCATGCACAGTGTTCTGGTGAGCGCTACTTTTCTTTCTCCAAACTCAAGTTTTTTTTATCAAATCAGTACCTGCATTGTTTGTATAATATGGCTGCTTGTCTATCAGACGACAATGGCACGGTGACCATAATGTCGTCGTAACCACTTTACGGCAGAGGAGACGAAAATGCACGAAAACATGAACACCACTGCATGGTGCACAAGCACTGTACGGCGAGTGTAACTATAACCCGGTTATATAAAAAAAGGGATTGAAAATGGTAGCACTCCTATTTGCCTCTCGCTCACACAGTATTGCCGTCTATATTGGCACGTATAGGTAGACAGCAAAAAATCTTCTTTCAGTAAAAAAATATTCTTTGTTTTGACCTAAGATAATGGGCATTTTTAGGGTTCCGTAGCCCAATGGCAAAAATGGAACCCTTTAATTTTATTTCGTCCTGTCCGTCCGTCCGTACATCACGGCTATTGGCACTACATAGATAAAATTTGGAAGGAAGGTGGGTTCTATGAACCGCTATACAATGGTGATACATTACTGGCACGATATAAAATTCAAATTTAGTTTAGAATGTTGAATAAAATTAAAAGAAAAGTAGTAAGCCACTAATGAGGCGCCGCCCTAAGTATAAATAAATACATGTAAATCCTAAAAAGTACATTTCTTAAGGACTACAGTACATCTTTAAAGCTTCTAATTTAATACTCTAGCATTAAATGTAAAAACTTTTTAAGCAGCCCCAAAGAAAACTACACAGTGAACACTTTACAGCTAAAAGAAATATAAAGCAATTGTTCCAAGACAAAAATTTTCAAATAAAAAAATATACTATGCAAAAAAAATTTTTTTCACGCCGACTGTACATCTTTAAAGCGCCGCCATTTTCAATCCCTTTCTATAAATAACCAGGTAACCCTTTGGCTCCCAGAAGACCCGGCCGGGTCTTATGACGCGCCAATCTGATAACTCCCAGAAGACCCGGCCGGGTCTCGGCGCGGCGCGGCTCCCTATTTAATTCATAACTAATTCTACCAATTTCCTATCAATCAACTGATTACTGGTATACATTCTTGGTTAAATTTACTAATAACTATTATCAAACATGACTGGGCAACACATCACCTTCACACAGAAAATATTTTTTGAAAATGTAAAAAAAAAAAGGCTCCCATGACGACTGACATTTCCACAGACACTGGAATACACAGATCTTGTACCGTATTTCGAGTACCCGTATTCTAGAGTACGTTTCAATATCTATATTTTGATGGGCGACTTGTGGGAATAAATTATACAGTTTCGGTCAGAAAAAACCAAAAAAAATGTCGAGTGTGTTTTGTTTTGCTTGGAGTTCAAAAAATCGGTCTGTGCTTCTAAATAAGTGAATCCTGAAGTGTTCGGTATGACTGAATGCGCAATTTCAGTACAAATCAGACTGAATACAGATCATTGATGAATCAATCGATTGAGGCGGGATATTCGAATTTGTGCGGGAGCGCGCGCGCCAAAATTTTGGGTTTTTGCGCGCGGCGAAAAGGGCTGGGAGTCAACGGTACGTAAGTTTATTAAAATCGTGGGAGCTGAAGGGTTAATGCCATTACAGTATTTCCTACATTTTTGTCTAACTGCTGCCTCAGCGTGGTTGTGACGTTACCGTCTAGCTAGTGTATAGCGCATGTACCCTATGTAGGTGAATCAACAAGTTAATGAAAACCCATCAAATTGCTTTAATTTTCTTCTCTACATTCGGGTAAACTAAAGATGTTCTATCTCACGAAGTCCATTTGGCTCTGGTTGTAGTAGTGACGTGTACTGATAAGCGCGCTTGTGTGTGTTGTGCGTGGACCGCGTCGCGATCGTGACTGAGCGCTCTCGAGGTCACACTAACACAATGTGCATGTAACAATGTGCACGCCTGACAACACTCATAGCCAAACGGACTTTGTGAGATAGAATATCTGTACTATCTTTACAATGTAAATATGACAAATCTGAGCGCAGTGTACTGCCAAGAGATGATAAATAAAGAATAAACTATATCTGTACTATCTTTACAATGTAAATATGACAAATCTGAGCACAGTGTACTGCCAAGAGATGATAAATAAAGAATAAACTATATCTGTACTATCTTTACAATGTAAATATGACAAATCTGAGCACAGTGTACTGCCAAGAGATGATAAATAAAGAATAAACTCTAACTGTACTATCTTTACAATGTAAATATGACAAATCTGAGCGCAGTGTACTGCCAAGAGATGATAAATAAAGAATAAACTATATCTGTACTATCTTTACAATGTAAATATGACAATTCTGAGCGCAGTGTACTGCCAAGAGATGATAAATAAACTATAAGATATGGTGGCAGCTAATAATGAGAATAAACAAGAACCAACAATCTACAATCTATATTTTGAAACAACAAAATGTAACGTTGTATGTGTATGATAGCCCCACAAAAATCCCTTTTTTTTATGTAATCCTGTATGGGTGGCTGAGTCGAAGGGGCCAAAGCACATGCTCCGACAAGCCAATATCACCTCCGAGAAGGTAGGCGCCATACCGGAGACTTCCCTGATCGCTGGCTATACTGGACTATAGGAGAACACAACCGAGGCTGCTATGCGGCCATCTTACATCCAGTACGGTGGTACCAACCCAGTCGGCTACAATTTGAGCCTACCACCTAGTAAGGGGCCCTTAAGTAATAAGCGAACATACACACCTACATACTGACATAGAGCAGACATTTGTTTTTTATTATATTTAGGGATAAGATAGGTGAAGTAATATATACTAGTGTAGCTACTGAATAGCTACAAGTAACTGGTAATGTCTACTGATGACAGGACATAGCGGCGGGCCTGCTGCTGTCGATGGTGCTGATGGTGGCGCTGGTGCCGCTGGTGGACCGGCTGGACGGAGCCCTGCTCACCGCGTCCTGGTCCCCGCCGTTCGTCCTCACACTATCCATTCTCGTCATCGTTTTCTATCCCAACGCAGACAAGTGGACGCCCACCAGGTACCGTCGTACTCTGTACCGACCGGCTGCATCTTTGGTGTTCTGAGCCATAAAGTCTCAAGAAATATGTTGTGGTTGAGAAACTGGAAACAGAACTGATGTGTTTCATTGATGAATTTGATTAGACAGTTTCATTTTCGATATCTGTTCATGTAGATCAAATTCAAGACACACTTTCAGCTCTCACTACCATATACACATTTACCCGTTGTTGTTAGTCGGGCATAAAAAATCAGTCTTTGACTTTATTTCAGAGGAGACACGACCATGATAATCAGCGTGTGCGCGGGGCTTCTGCTTGGCGCCTGGACAAACTACCAGCTGGGCAACATGGAGGCTAGCCCCCTGCGGCCGCCGTACCCCATCATCTGGCCCTCCACCGAGATGCTCGGCCTCACCATCCTGCGCACCGTGCTCGGATTCTGCGGAGTGCTCGCCACGCGCGCCGCCGCCAAGTCCTTCTCCTACGCCTTCGTGTGCGCCCTGCTCGGCCGCGACAAGAACCAGCTGCGACACTCGGAGAACAGCCTACACAACACGCACAAGATCATTGTCGAACTCAGCTACAAGTACTTCACGTACGGACTCATCGGATTCAATACCACCTACGTCTTCCCCAACGTCTTCTCGCTCCTCCAGATCAACCGGCCCACATACTATACGGAGATTTGATAAGCCGCCGACATTGCCCCAATGAAACCGAAGAAGACCCAAGCCACTACCCACCACCAGCATCTTTAGTGCATTTTATTGTGTTCTGAAGTTCCTTTTGAGGAACTCGCATTTAGTTTAGACCACTAATTCTTTAAGTGTTCTGCCAGTATTTCATTATCCCATTTGTATGGACACTGTAGGTAGATAGACAATGGACAAACTGAATCACTTCAATCTACCAAATAAACATTTAAATAAAGTAGCAGTGATACATAATGTACAATTTGCAAAAATATATGTAAGGTCTTTCAAAATTAGTTAATAGTACGCTAAGGGGAGGGTTATGTATGTATCATATAGGGAGTAAAACCTATATAAATTTATTTGCACCTTGGTTTTTTTTTATGTATTTAAATAAAAAAATAGGTGGTTGATTTTATAGCCTAATCGATTCAGTTTCATAACAGTAATAAAAAGTCTTCATTACCATTATGATGTAACACGTGTAAGTTGGTAAAAAAAAATCAAATTCTTTCTATTCCATACTAACAAAACTAAAATTGTGGTTTTTCACAATTTCTGAAAGAAAGAGATCTATGTGTTGGAAGACTTTTTTGTTCCTGGCATGAAACTGAAACGATTAAGAATTTTTTTTACATTTTACATTAAAAAAATTATTTTGTAAAAAAAATTCTTTGTTCTTCAAAAGTGATCTAATTCCGATACAGAAGCCCCCCTTAGCGTACTATTAACAAATTTTGAAAGACCTTATATATACAGGGTTTTCGGCACATCGACGGACAAATTTTTTTTCTAGGTAAGTGGGGTCATTTGCAATGTTTTGACCCATGATACCTTTTGTCAGATGTCACGTGGTATCGAGATACGATTTTTTTTTCTTTATTTTTGAAAATTACCAAAATCCCAGCTTTAAGCCCTTGTAACTTTTTTTTGTTTATGATTTTATCAGCACGAAATTTTTGTATGTATCCTTGTTCTAGAAAAAACAATACTTGATGAAGTTAATACCACGAAAAGGTCTTATGACCTCCCAAAGTCACGAGAACGAGTAAAAATATTACAGAATTTTAATTTCTTAATTCATTTTAAAAACAAAACTGACTGCAATTGATAGCTTCATTTTTTTTAAAAAGTTCGCTAGTTTATGCCCTTTCCAACGGTATAACACATGTCATACAAATAATTCACTATGTGGTCAAAATTAGGCACAGAGACAGAACAGAACGATAAAATTAGGGATAATTTTGCTAGAGTGCCCGCGCGACAGGTACATGTTCTAAATTTGAAAATACTCGCGAAAAAGCTTTAATATGGGAAGCGAGTGCCCGAGTTGTCGTTCTGTTCTGTCTCTGTGCCTAATTTTGGCTACATAGTGAATTATTTGCATGACATGTGGTATACATGGAAAGGGCGTAAACTAGCGAACTTTTTAAAAGAAAATGAAGCGATCAATAGCTGTTGGTTTTTTTTTTTAAATGAATGAAGAAATTAAGATTCTGTCACATTTTTACTCGTTCTTGGACCTTGGGAGGTCATAAAACCTTTTCATGGTATTAACTTTATCAAATAATATTTTTTCTAGAACAAAGATACATCGAAAAATTCAATAAATTTTATTTCGTTCTGATACAATCATGAACAAAAAAGTTACAAGGATTTTAAGCTGGGATTTTGGTAATTTTCAAAAATAAAGAAAACAAATCGTATCTTTATACCACGTGACATCTGACAAAAGGTATCATGGGGCAAAACGTTGCAAATGACCCTACTTACCTACAAAAAAAATTTGTCGGTCGATGTGCCGAACACCCTGTACATATATTTGTGTGTTTTAAAGTTATATAAACACGTTTTAAACAATATTTTATGGCTGCTTGGCAGCAAGTAAGTATTTAAATAAATAACCCAGTGAATTTACATAAGCTTGCAGTGAAATTTGTGCTCTTCTATATAATACATAATGTATAAAATAAAGTGTAGGTACTGAACATTTTTTATTTTAATGGATGAAGATAATTCTTATGATATTAAACATTTTATGCACCCTAAGCTGACACTTGAAATAAATTGTTTATTGTTTAATTTCATCCATAGGTAGGTAAAACTACGCTTGGACATGTCGAAAATTCCACCATTTCTAAATTCAATGCGAAGAAGAACTGACAAACAAACTTCGCAAGTCAAAATATTTTGTTAGGACCTTATAAGTATTATATTATATTAACTTACATATAATTAACCTGTACTACCGCTCAGAACATTAATATTTAATATAAACTATCAGTGATCCTAACTCATACTTGTTATCTGATTATTGTAATGTAAAAATGTGTAACCAAACATATCCCATCCAGCATCATTCACTCACATAGAACCAGCACCAGCGGTACTTATAACTTAAACCAAATAAATTCTGTTAATACCTTAATTAGTTCTAGTTAATTTTTTTAACATTCATTTTTCTACGCGCAAAGTTGGCAATAACATTAAAAAGTATAATAAGTACATGGTGCCTAGTTATGTTAATAGTGATATTATAATAGGGGTTCTTAATCATGTCATTGAATAATATAATGTCCTGAGGCCTCGAGAACCTTGACTATTTCAATGTCAGTAAACCTACCTAGCTGGGGACCTGTCTATCTATAATCTGGGGATCTTCAAAAGGTCATTCAATTTTACTACCTTCTTGTCAGCCTTATAGCTGGCATGGCGCTACGCTGAGCGCGGTTTTGCGAGGAGTGGTGTTATTGGCTGTCTGATTTTCCGTTGGACTTTTGTGCAGAGCTAACTGGCCCGGCTGTTTATAAAACAATATTATTTTATATAAATATTATTATTTACGTGGATCTATGACATAGGATCTCATAGATCTACGTAAATACACAGCGGGGGAGTGTGAATGTTAACAACTAGGATAAGAACCTCAAGTGATTTTGGGTCTTCAGAATGTTTTATTTTGGTGAAATCTAGAATTGATTGTTTTTAACATTCCATTTTTATTTTTAGTTATTTAGTTTTTATTGCACCTGTGGAACTATCACAAGATTACGTTATGTGAAGAAGCTAATACTTGTTGATAATATATAAGTTATTCTGAATAAAATAAAATTTTTACAAGTAGTTTTTTTTCTTCTATAATTTTTGAGTAGTTTGATTTACTTTTGCTGATGAGTTTCGTCAGACAAATCGCAATGAATCGGTTTAGGGATTGATCCAAGTAATAAGTGAGCACACAGATGGAACACTGCGTTTTATAATAATGTTCGGCACATCGACCGACAAATTTTTTTTGTAGGTAAGTGGGGTCATTTGCAACGTTTTGACCCATGATACCTTTTGTCAGATGTCACGTGTTATCGAGATACGATTTTTTTTTTCTTTATTTTTGAAAATTACTAAAATCTAAGCTATAAACCCTTGTAACTTTTTTGTTTATGATTGTATCAGCACGAGATAAAATTTATTGAATTTTAAGATGTACCCTTGTTCTAGAAAAAATATCATTTGATTAAGTTAAGAGCGCTCCGTGCAAAATGATAGGCGACGGTGCTGCCACTCAAGTAAATAATATATATCTCTTAAACAAAGCCATAACTGGAAAAAACAAGCCATGAAGCTGTAGTTGATTTTGATTATGATATTCTAAGATACTGAAAACAGTTTTATATTGCTCAGTTTATGCACAATCATTATAACGGATTTCGGTGGCCATTGCTCTTACTTTTGTTATAAATGAATTAAGAAATTAAGATTGTGTCACATTTTTACTCGTTCTCGGGACTTTGGGAGGTCATAAAACCTTTTCATGGTATTAACTTCATCAAATAATATTTTTTCTAGAACAAGGGTACATCGTAAAATACAATAAATTTTATTTCGTGCTGATACAATCATAAACAAAAAAGTTACAAGGGTTTATACACAGAACATGGAATACCGCGCGCCGCGCCTCCTAGAGACGCCCTGAGCTCGATTTCCCTACGCCGTTGAAGCCTGTGGGCGTGGCCTATGATTTACATGTGTGTTGTGCGTGTGCCTAACTTGCTCCTCTTTGTGTGTAGTGTCGATACTAACACACGCACACACACACACATACGAAGCGCTAGCAGCTCTGCGTACGATTATTGGGTTTCAAATATTATCGCTTAGGGCGTCTCTAGGAGGGGGCGCGCGCGGTATTCCACCCACAGCTTCGCTCACATAGCCTATGTCCATCCTGAAGGTCCATTCTAAATATTGGTCAGAGAAATTTTCAAATCTGATGAGTATTTTGGGAGATTATCTCCTACATCCAAACTTATACATTTTACCTGTTTATAATATTAGTGTAGATAGGAATATAAAATAAAATAACAAGATAGGATAAAGTTTGTATTGAAAAAATGGCTCATATTAATTTAGTACTGAACTATTGTAAGTACATGATGCAAGTCACTGGCAGTCTTAGTTAGCGCAGTACTCAGCCAAATATTCTAAACATTTTGGCAAACAAAAATAACCATCAAGTTTGAATAGGTACCGTTCATTATTATTAAAAACATAATGGCAAGTACAAATAATTTTGAGCAGGATATTAAAACAGTTATTTGCTTTGTATATTAAAAAAATACCATACTAATAAGTACTTATTTTAAGAAGTGTTAATAAAATTTAAATTGGAAATAAATTCTAACTTCTCTTGAAAGTAAAAAATCTGCCAATGTTGACGGCAGATTGTTAACAAACAATTGCTTTGATCGGAGCTGCAGCCCGCCCGGGCGCATGTGTTGATCCTATACTTATATATTAACTACATTGTGTTAGTAATGTTGAAATGTTGAAAGGCCTCCGTTGTACAACTGCACGCCGGCTCTCCGTCTTGTTGGGAATTAGGCCTACAAACAAAATACACTGGAGATGTTTTGCATATCACATTTAAACACGAAAGCCAAACGAACACACTGGCTTTCATAACTAATACAATAATTACATTCAAAACTTGAACAATTGACCTCTAGATAACAATATAACTTATACTTTACACAATAAGATGGATATTGCATACATTTGCATGGAATAGGCACCCAGTACAACAACCGTAGCTTCCAGTATTGAGTGTCAGTTTACACTTGCTCATATTTAGGCGATAACATTCAATCTTTCCGACAAAGTATGCATAACTAATGTTCATAGCATAAAATTTAGTAAATTAACATTGCTATGAAAACTCACGAATAATAAAAAGAGAACAGGATTTATCAAATGTACCTCATAATAACGTCCATAAATATCAAATAGCCCCAACACACTGCGGGATAGCTTCCAGCTGCAGGGGCAGACAGTTCTGTATACATATGTCGACGACGGAAACCGCGGAATCGAACTTCTTCTCGACTAAAGTAGGGCATCATCAGCACAAATATTCATAGGTCATTGCTTTAAAACTTAAAACCAATTCTTATGTGGTGATTAAAATATAAATACAAAGTGAAGATTACAGAAAGTAAAAGGCAAAAGAAACATTAAATGAACTGCAGCCCGTTTCTCTACACACGTTGCGAGACGAAGCAAGTGGCGAGTGTTGTAACGAAGCAGACTTCTTCGTGTCGCGAGTGAGCGAGCTCAGGTGAATATATTATCTACTTATTAACTACCCTTAACTTACGAGGCACGGGTAAGGGGCTAGTTACGTTAGCACTAAAGTTACATATACATACACATTTTTTTATATTGTCTCAAGAGCACACAGTCGAGTGGATTCTGGAACATTAAGCACTATTTACTTAGCAATGTAATAATCACTATGGGATGGTAAGTTAAAAACAACAGTTCTTACTGAATTAATGGTTATTTCAATTGTGATGCAAAAAGTAATTATTCAGCTATTTAGATCTCTTATTGTGTACTCTTGCACTTCGAGCGCCAGACACGATACATCTTCACACAATACATTATACATTATATCATAGTTGTGAGTGTAAACCCTGCTATGTGCAATGTTTTATTAAATTGAGTTATGTACGGTTTTAAATCCAAAAAGGCATCTAACAGAAAATAATACAGCAGGATTTTCCCTCACAACACAACATGCTATCTTAGTTGTAAAGTCGATCTAGATCGAAATAAACTAAGCTACTCTCATATTCGGTAATGGAGTGAAAAAAAATAAATTATTCCAAACTACAAGTAAGTACAACCAATAACTGTAAATTCGGTTTTCCTAGGCAATATAGCATTTATATTTCCTATAGACATTCAAACGCATCCATTTACAAAGTATCCACACGTTTTGTGCACAAAAGTTAAATGCATTTAGAACATTTGCAGTTATCCCGTGCATTGTGTATCTACTAGTTGTGTTTACGCGCGCTCGTGAGACACGACTCACGACTGAGACCGTGTCTGCACCGACCTGTACCCCCGCTATATTAGTTAACAATTTTTATCTCAAATATCCCTCATTGGATTGTTAGAATACTGCTTAAAATGTTTGTTTAATCAAGTGTGCAACTTAGGAATAATAGAAACAATTCCTCACTAATAGTTTGATATTTGTGTTAAAAGCTATAATATTTGTCTTGCATTGTGAAATAACCCCTAAAGATAACAAAACTTGTTCTATGTTTATTCTAGTCTTCAACATAATGTAAGTTAACATCCTATTTATACAAAAATGTGCGCGATACATTGTACGACGTACAATGACGCGATACGAAATCTTTCAGACCTAAAAATAATAATCAATTTCAAAATATTAGTGTGATGAGGCTACATATCACATCCCCTCCACATTTTTTAATTCTTTCGATCAAGCAAACATTTGCCCTGAGATAAATCAATATGCAGTAGTAAGCCGTAAGTCACGCAAGGTATTCATACAGTAGTTTTCTTTCTTTTTTTTTTAACCTTTACTTTGTTTAAGGCTTTAGCCATTCCTGGCTATGCCAGCCCCAATATTTTCATTATGTACATATCTATCGGCAGTGGAAAGACAGGATAGCTGGGTCTAAGCACCAAAAAGTAGATTTTCGGTTTTTCGGTAATAAATTATCACGCTTTTAAATTTAAATTCAACTATTAAAATTTTAATGTTCCAACCATTTCGCCTTTTCACTGTCGTTATATTGATTCGAGACACTGGAGGGTAATGAGAGGATATAGTTGGCGCACGGTACAAGTTAGTTTACGAGTCCCGCGTCCTTGGCCATTGAGTAGAAGATGGAGTTCTTGTCCTGGAGGAGCTCGGCGGGCGGCGCGTACTCCACCAGCTGCCCCTTCTCCAGCACCATCACCTTGCTCGAGTCCATGATGGTGTTGAGGCGGTGCGCTATCGTCAGCACCGTGCACGACGCAAACTCCACACGGATTGTCCTCTGCAATATCAAAACGGCAAATATTGAGAGTATTCTTGTACACTGTGCAGCAGTGGTTTCCGTGACGAGCAGACGACACTCCGTGTAGGTGTGAGAGTAACCATCGCACTGCCTGTCCATTTATGTAGGTCGGATTGTTATCACATTTAACATGGAGTAAAATAAAAAAAATTAAAAATGTTATATTCACATTACGTTTCAAAATGAAGATATTAGATACAAAAATGCCAAAACATCTTGGCTCGTCCTCCAACCTCTCAGCGGAGACTGAGACGCTCACACTTACCCGGAGACAACATAGCATAAGTAGACACTGCAGGAAAATAGTGAGGGACACTGGTCCCCCACTTAAAAAGTCATCAATCAAGAGCCATACAAACTTCCAAATGTCCCTAGATGTACACGTAGTAATGAAATAAGACATTATAAAAAAAAGATTTTTTATGAAGTTAAAATTGCCTAAGAATAAAAGTTATCATAAAAAGCATAATATCGTGAATATGATTCGAACATTTTTTTTCCTAAATCCTCCAAACCATTTCCACGTCTGCGTTTTTCTTATTTAGCAGAACTGTGGCAGTCGTCAGAACGAACCCTGGCCGTGAGAATCAAGAGTCTCGTGTCGCAGCCCCGCTCCACACTCACGCACACAGAGCCGAGAGTGTTGCTTCTGGTGACGCCAGTATAATATATTATGTGGTGCACGCGAGCAAGCAAGTGACCTGTATGAGGTCGTCGGTCTCCAGGTCGACGGCGGCGGTGGCCTCATCCAGCACGAGGAGAGGAGTCTTGCGCAGGAGCGCGCGCGCCAGGCACACCAGCTGCCGCTGCCCCACCGACAGGTTCTCACCCCCCTCCGACACCTCGTGTCGCAGCCCTGCTGATAGCCCTGCAAAAAAAAAAGAGGAGCTTCTTAATTCCAACCTGTAATGTTTGCACTTTATTGGCTGAATAAAAATATGCGTTATGTTGATTTCTACATTTGTATTTTTTCCATTTTATCAGAACCAAACTTTCAACTATCACTCGGTCAAACTAACTCGCACGCGCGACAGGGACGACACTCTACAATCGGATTGTCCTCTACAGTCGGAAAGCCCAATGTTCATTATTTATTGCTGCGTACTGTACATCGAAGGTGTGGATCTAAGCTTACGATGGCTTCACCGAACATATCCGGGCCCATCGGCAGTAGAGGAGGGTATTAATCGAGGCCGGGACTAGCGAGTGGCCACTCTAAATTTCCCGCGCATGCTTCACGTTTCGGCTCGCATCAAGCCCTCGTCAGCTAGTCTGCGTTGACTAGGACGCGGGGAAATCACTAGTCCCGCTCTCGACCTCCCTCTCTCTACCTATCCATATTCTGTAGGATGCTTCCAGTGACGTTTTCGAAGCTCTCTCCATATATGAGCTTAGCGTCGATCTTGGGAGCCCTAGATTCTTGAAGAGACTGTAGAGCGACTTCGCTGGTAGTCCTCTTGCTCCGACTTCCACAGCGAAGAGATCAGTCTTGAATCCGTTTCTCACAATCCGGTCTACTAAGTTGCAGTACTTGTTAAGTTTGATGTTGTGGTCCTTCGGTATGTTACTTTCCCATGGAACTGTAAGTTCAACAAGTACTACATGCTTTGTCGCTTTTGAGAATATGAGTATATCCGGTCTTAATGCTGTGGTACAGATTTCCGAAGGCATTTGGTAATGCTTCTCATGTGTGTCCATCAACAATTCCCAATCCTTTGCTGCTCTCAAAATTGAAGAAGGTTTTGTCCTATCTTTGGGCAGCTTATTGGCTCCAGGTTTCACAAAGTTGACCTTCTGGAAGCCGCTACTGGTTTGCCCTTTCCTGGTCCGTGCAATTGACAGGTTGATGGCCTCTCTGATGATTTGGAGGACTTTATCATGACGGTAGGAATACTGGCCTCGCTCAAGTAGTATTTTGCATCCGCATAACAAATGTTTGGCCGTGCCTACGAACTCCTTACATGACGTGATAGTGATGTTGGGGTACCGTAAATTGCGGTACAATTTTTTTTATGGAGATTGACACAATTGGCTACATCGCCTAAAACATCTGTGGTGCAAGAGCAAGCAAGTGTATTCGTTGGGGCACCGATTCCAGGTACGCAGAGCAGAGTACGGATTTCATTACCGTGATGTCAACAAAACTTTATGGTGTTTCGTACCTATGTATTCGACATACTTTTTTTTGCTAAATCAGTACTCATGTAATGTAGATATTGAACTGGCGCATTGTTATGTTGGAACAAGGGCGGGAAGCAGGGGGCATGCTTTTATAATTTTTAATTTTTTTTTAATGAACAAGCAGCTCTAGCTGATTTGTTCATATCAGTTTTTTTTAGCACCTTTTTTTCTGGCAATAACATTCTATCCCTAACACAACAAGCAACTTGATGTTATTAATGCAAACCTAGGACTGATAAACAGTGATGATAAACAATGAACTGCATTTAGTACAGGACAGGACAGGACAAGTGCATCAGCTTGGGTTGCCTGTCTAAAACAAAATAACAAGTAATACCGTTGACGAAGGTCTTGAGGTGTGCATGTTCAAGTGCGCGCCAGACGGCCTCGTCCGAGTACACCTCGAAGGGGTCCAGGTTCATGCGCAGGGAGCCGGAGAAGAGCACCGGGTCCTGCGGGATGATGGTGATGCGCGAGCGCAGCTGGTGCAGCCCGATCTTGGAGATGTCCACTCCGTCCACTAGCACCTTGCCGCTCACCGCCTCGATTATTCTGGCAAAAACAAAACATTAAAGGTTACATACATACGGACATAGATGGACGAGCGATTCTATAAGGCCTCCGCGTTTTTTTACGAGGTACTGATCGCATAAAAATTATTACCACGTTGAGAATTCATTAATATTGTACATTAGTTCCCCAAAAATATTGAAATATATGACTAACAGCAGGTGGGACTTCGTGCCTTACATGCTACTTGATAGTTATCTTGTCATAATACAGTGCTAGACGTGGTGGTCGGTGTTGTGCTGTAATTTACAAGAGTACTTGCAGCACAACACCCCGATTCTTGGGATACAGCGTGGGGTATGTATTATTATTATTATTTTATTATTTATTTATTTATATACACTAGCAGCTTGCAGCTGATGCGTGTACTTCGCGTGTTGAGTGCACTGTTTTATAATAGATCTTATTTATATTTTTATTGTTTTTTTTTTTACTTTTTTATTATTATTTTTTTTTTTATTATATTATTAGTGTTAGTTTTTATTTATGTTTATATTTAGCAAATGTTTGTCAAGTAGATTTTTAAAACCATTCACTGAGATAGCACTTTGTATTGTATGTATGTATATGACTAACTACAGGTGTCAACTGTAAAGGAAGAACTATCCAAAAGCTGTAACTGATGTTAGTTACAGCAAACGCTTATCACATCACCGCATGCATCAACTTGCCTCGAGTCTGCTGAATTTGTGCCACTGCAGAAAATGAACAGCAGCAATTCTTACTTGTTCTAATAAGAAAAATTCACGGAGATATGTACCACTTGCCGAAATATTCTAAGTGGAATTTCGCGACACGCGCGGGTGTTCCGGAACGCAGTGTTAAAATTACCAAGCACAACTAGGTTCTGTACTAAATCTCTGCCTAACAATTTGGGAGAATCTCGTAACATGTACATATGTATGTCTTGTCTGTTCTTTCTCGCCAAGCTAATACAATCGGCAGATAAAGCACTATGTTGACTTGTCCAAGTGTAAGGCTGACATTCATAGTCGTTCCAAAGTTCGAAGCTTAGCACTGTCTAAGCTAAGCATGAGTCCGATTAAAGTTCACTAACATTTTGTACAGGGGTTTCATAGTCGAGACTAACGCTTAGAACAAACTATGCTAATCCAAGTAGTAGTTCAAGTTAAACGTCACTTTTTTTCTTTTTCTGGTAGGATTCGCACCATAGTTAGTAGAGATCCCCCATTTCATGGATAATTTGTCTATGCTTCAAATTGACTGTCACACTCACACACGCTGTCGGTCTTAGGAACCGAAACGAATTTTAAAAAAAAAAGAAGAAGGATACGATAACCTGTCTGTCGTGAGGTGAAAGGACAGCCAGTGCGTCGCGTCAATGCTCTGTGTATTATATTCTACGCTACTCCTTCATTTGTACTAAAATGAAAGAGACAGAAAACTCGTAAGTTCGCTTTCAAAGCTAGAGTCGTCGTGAGACTAGACTTGGACTTGGCTTAGTTTTCGAACTCAAAGATGGATGCTTAGTGCGCGCACGGCTTGTCTATGAGAGTTGTAAACGTCAAAGTTTGAACTTAGAGGCGAACTAAGCACGCTCGTTGCGACTATGAATGTCACTCTAAGACTAGTGCGTGTAGCTAACGACAGATGTGTTCCTGTACCTGAAGAGCCCGAGAGTGAGTGTGGACTTGCCGGCGCCGGTGCGACCTACGATACCGATCTTGTCCTGCGGGCGCACGGCACACGTGACGCCGCGCAGCACGGGCTCGCCGCCCGAGCGGTACGCCAGCACCAGCCCCTCCAGCCGCAGCGCGCCTGTCGCCGGCCACTCCGCCCCCGGCGCCGTCTCCGCTATCTCCCACGGCGCCTCCTGCACGCGTCCCGCACACATCAACACAATACAACTACACTACGCCGCGCAGCACGGGCTCGCCGCCCGAGCGGTACGCCAGCACCAGCCCCTCCAGCCGCAGCGCGCCTGTCGCCGGCCACTCCGCCCCCGGCGCCGTCTCCGCTATCTCCCACGGCGCCTCCTGCACGCGTCCCGCACACATCAACACAATACAACTACACTACGCCGCGCAGCACGTGCTCGCCGCCCGAGCGGTACGCCAGCACCAGCCCCTTCAGCCGCAGCGCGCCTGTCGCCGGCCACTCCGCCCCCGGCCCCGTCTCCGCTATCTCCCACGGCGCCTCCTGCACGCGTCCCGCACACATCAACACAATACAACTACACTACGCCGCGCGGCACGGGCTCAGCCAGCCACTCATCAACACCACGTTTCTGGAGCATTTCTGGAAACGATTTGCGATTCCTGTCAATTAAGGTCCTATGCCGCTGCGTTTTTGCATTATAGCGCTTCAATTAAAAAAAAAAAAAACAGGGTACTAAATGTCTGCGTCTGGGGCTGATAGTCAAAATCATCCTGAACACAAAGAAAATCCATGAGGCAGACTTCCAGGGATCTGCATTATTACGGGACGTACTTGTAAAAATGTAAACAAAAAGCTCTACTAAGTAATTTTCTCATTCACGATGACTCCCTGATTACGAAAAAAAATTGGCAGACATTTTGCTCACTGATTTTAAGCTGATTAGTTCACTTGATGCTTGAGGGGATAGTGTCGGAGGAATACCTGGACGAGCTGAGCTGAGTAGAGCGTGTTTATAGAGTGGGGTATGCAATAAACGAAAACACACGGCGAAAAGATCATAGCGCTACTAGCGCCGGGTTAAGTGTCTGCTTTTCCGACATCAATTAATCCTTCGATATGAACAGTAATTATATTTTAATAGATGTGTACAGATTTCATGTGTACCTGCTCTGTCTCCGCATATTCCTTGATACGCTCCACAGCCACGATGTTCGTTTCTACCTCAGATGACATCCGCACCAGCCAGTTCAATGTTTGAGTTATCTGTAGAGGAAGCGAATGTTAAATCATATCCAAAGCCAATGCTATTAGAAAGTTTTTAAAGTAGCGTTATCAAAAATGTTTGAAGTTCGAAACATAATTAATCAGGCGTCAGCCTCGATAGCTCAGTGGTGCAGACAGTCAACTGTCGCTATTGAATGTTAAGCAACGCTGGGTGCGGTCAGTACTTGGATGGGTGACCGCTGACCGTTGGAGGCTGACCGAGGTTCGGATTCCTCGTAAAACTGTAGGTCCCTTCCCTCCTAATCTTACTTGGTGGTAGGGTTTAACCCGCCCGGGTTGGTACCACCGCACTGAATGAAACGCCGGTTTAAACGGCTATGTAAATAGTTTGTGTTTTCCGACTAGTTCAGTGTAGCCAGCACGATCAAAGGGGGAAGCACTGACATGGCACCTAGTTCACCCGGTGTTATGGGCTGACATCACGGACGTTGTAGGTGATGTAGCCATTCGTGTCAGTTTCCATAAAAAAAAAAAAAAAAAAATTGTACATTTTTCAGTCTTTGTGGAATAGAATTTTTTTTCAAAATCAACAAATTGCAAGGTTTTTTTACGCATTCCGGTATGGGCCCCATGCACCAACCAGCCAACTAGAGGAAAACACACGCCGCAGCTGCTATGCGGTCATCTTTCGATCAGTACGGTGATGCCAACCCAGTCGGCTACGATTTGAGCCTACCACCAATTAAGGGGCAAGGGAAGGGATATTGCCCACTTCCTACTCACTCTGCCTTTCTCTATCAATTGCGTTTGAATGGTCCTGGTACATTCGGTGAAGTCATTGAAAGCCACCTTTCATACCTTCCTTACTAGTAGAGGGAGAAGGATTGCAGAGGCGGGTGAAGTTACCTGAAGCGCGTAGCTGACGGAGAGTCCGACGAGGCCGGCGGAGATGGAGCCGCGCGCGAGCACCGCGAACAGCGCCGCCAGGAAGATGATCATGTTGCCGATCATCTCCAGACGCACCGACAGCCAGCGGTTGGCGATGCAGCTGGGGTAGTAGCACGCCTGGTTGTGGTCCACTCCACGCTCCGACTCTATCATGAATCTGTACCAATTCAACAATATTTCATTCATTATCGGATGAATGATCACCAGACAGGTGAAAGCTCATAAAGCTGGTGGGCTCTTTCAATGTTTTGCGGGCTATATTGGCTAACGCCTCGCGCAGCAGAGGTTTATTACTGTTTATTTATAATATTTAACACCATAAAATGTTTTAACACACCAGTTGGCTGAGCGGAGGGAATTTTACAAAGAACTGTTATCACCATTTTGGCTCACTAGTTTGTTTATATGTTCTTTGACATTGTCGGATGTGAGGGGCTCTTGTCCTCATATGTTTATCCACTATTGTGTTCAGATCTGATACGGTGCGCCTTCTCTGGGATGCTGGCTCTCCAGTACGCAGTGATTAACTTTTGTCAATACAGAAATAACAGAGCCGGTATAGCAGTTAATTTCAATGTATCTGAGCCTGCAACCTCTAACTGAATCACTTTATTTGACTACTATTAAATTAATATTTTTAAAACCAAGATAGGTGAAGTAAGTGTGAAATAGTCGGTATACCTCTGTGAGACACCGTAGGCGCGGATAGTGGTGGCGCCGGTGATGCTCTCGCCGAAGTGAGAGTAGATCGGTGACCGCGACACCGACTCGAGACGCTTGAGCTGGCGCGACGATGCCACGTAGAACCTTTGTATCAGGTAGTACACCACGCCGATCGGCAATATCACCGCCATGAAGATAGGCGTAGACATACTTATTACTACTACTGTTCCCAGTACCTAAGAACAAACAATACATTAGGAACGAGATATCACCAACATTTTTAGCCGGTGTTAGCCGTATTAGTACAATACAATATCTCCTTTCTCACATCCAAAATCATATTATAATGAATGAATTTTCTCATTTTTAGTTTAAACACTAATTTGAATATTTATTTATTCCGGAAATACAAACAGTTACATATATGTAGTAGTTATAAAGAGAGTAAAAAATTTAAATTAATTAGGTATGTAATAAAAACACAAAAGATGAAAAATGTGCTGAACCAAAAAATATATCGAGCGTGTATAACACTGAAAAAGTGCACTAGACACGTTGATGTTATAACAATACAATTTGGTTTAAAATGTACAATAACATCGAAGATACTTGCACTATGCTAGTCATAAACAATACATCACATGCAGCTTCCAACGATACGTCCCGGGCCAGGCTTCATGCTAACTCTGCTGAGAGCACATACTACTGAGAAATGGATAATGAAACTTTAGGCTTTACGAAAACTACAAAAGTATCCTAAGAGCATAACGTATAAGGCGAAGACGAAAAATTAACATCTAATAGAAAGACGCGCTCTCACTCCTCCTAATGATAATACTGTACTAAGAAGCCAATAACTGCCGCTATTGGTGTGAATTACCTCGAACAAACAATAAATAGAATCGGAAACTTGGAATGGGAGCGACGAGTCGATGATGTCCACGTCTTTCGAGAACCTAGCCAAGATGCGGCCGAGCGGCGTGACCTCGAAGAAGCTCAGGGGAGACCTGAGCACACCGTGCAGCAAGATAGCGTGGAGCACCCGCGCCGCGCGCCAGCAGCCCAGATAGGGCGTTAGGTCGGCCATGAACGACGCGACCGCTGCAACAAGCATCCACCCGTCAGCACTCGAGCCCCCTCGCTCGCCCCACTAGCCCCACACTCTCCAACTCTCTACAGCCGTTAGTGATCCATCTCGTAAGGCCAAACCGCAATTAGAGGCAAAATCACACATTAACCACAAACAAATCAAGCTGATTGAAGCAAATTAATTGATGAAACAATTTGGAAACATTATTAATGTTAGCACAACAAATCTGTTTGTGGACCACACTACACCCCCTCAATCGCGGTGTTCCCAGTTCAAAAGTTCTTTTCGTAAATAGCCGCATTAGCTAACGAAAATGTAAGCACTTTGCAGGCGGAAGCCGTATGTTCAGAAAGTAATACATATATACATACATACATAACATGAATAGGTACATATATCTATTGTGTTAGGATTAGAACATAAAAAAGCAATTGGTTATCAAAGCACATCTGAAAAACATATCCTTGCTCTAACTAGGGTATTATATTAAAAAAATATATTTATAATATAATACCCTAGCTAGAGCAAGGGTTCCCAAGCTGTGCATCGAGATTGGAAAAATAAAAAATTTCATTTACGTAAATACTTACTTCAAAATGTATTAAGAACTTTTTTTCCAATTTTGCCACCATTCTTTTTTGGAATTTACTTAGTTTTCGATACAGATTAACCCCTGAAATATAAAGCATGGTAACCAAATCACCCAGAATACCATTAAATAAATAAATGGGTTTTTAGATTTTACTAACATTTTTGAAATATATAAGATCTTTCAAAATTCGTTCAGAGTACGCTAAGGGGGGGTTCTGTATCGGAAATAGATCACTTTTGAAGAACAAAGAATTAATTTTTTCAAAAAATATTTTTTTTAATGTAAAAAGTAAAAAAAATAATTTTAGTAATCGTTTCAGTTTCATGCCAGGAACAAAAAAGTCTTCCAACACATAGATCTCTTTCTTTCAGAAATTGTGAAAAACCACAATTTTAGTTTTATTAGTATGGAATAGAAAGAATTTGATTTTTTTTTACCAACTTACACGTGTTAGATCATAATGGTGATGAAGACTTTTTTGTTACTGTTATGAAACTGAATCGATTAGGCTATAAAAATCAACCACCTATTTTTTTATTTAAATACATAAAAAAATATTTTACATAAAAAAAAACCCAAGGTGAAAAAAAATTATAAAGGTTTTACTCCCTATATGATACAGAACCCTCCCTTAGCGTACTCTAAACTAATTTTGAAAGACCTTATATATAACAAATATAGAAAACGCGACATGTGGCACAGAGCCATCCATAAGGTGTCTAACGACGCCCATCGACATTCGGAAAATATATCCCAAGGGAGAGATAAAAACATGTTGAGGGAGTAGTAGTTTAAAAAAACCGCCAAGTGCGGATCGTACTCGCGCACCGATCTGTGATCGGCTTCTGTAACACCACGTGATTGGTCGGTTTTTATGAATTGTTGTTTTACTTTAGAGTTTGCACTATAATCAAACCAAGTTTGACACTTGTATGTATCACAATGTAATGGCTTTACAATAGAACGAAAACAGAAAATGTAATGTGATACATGACATGACATATGTAACTACAAATTAGCTATTTGCCGATTGTTTCCTTACTTGCTGCGAGACCTTGCTTCTTGCCAAATTCTAGGTCAACGGGAAGTTCCCTATAGGTTTTCATGAGTGAGTTTGCAAGTATCAAAGTATGTGACATCAATGGCCTTAACTTTTGATTGTGTTGACTTAGAAGTTTTGAATTTTGTACACATCAAAGGCCAAGACAAGAAAGAAGGCCAAGGTCCAAGACCTCAGTGTTAGATATATATTTCAACTTGATACATCTAACCGTTCCTGAGAAAAATGGTCTTGACAGACTGACAGACAGATCACTTTGTTATCCTATAAGGGTTCCATTTTTTCCTTTACAGGTCCGGGACCCTAAAAAGGTTGGGAACCCCTCTCCTAGAGACTAAATATGAAAATTGCGATTCAAAAGAAATAACTATGGAAACTAGAATGAAAAACAGCAAACATTATTAAGAATGGCAAATGTGAGAATGCAAATGTTTCTAGTTAATATGTAACGATAGTCCCACTGTCCCAAATATTTAGCTTAATAATAAATATACTCTAATCATAATCAATTTACACAAATATCCACCACATCGTCTAGTTGTCAGAGGGAATCTTATATAGGTGCAGTGCATAGTATGGGTGAACTCACCCATGGAAATAGGAGATACATAATAGAATAGAAATAAATACAATTAATATAATTCAAAGACACTACAACTACTCTACAGCAGACGTACAAGAATAACAACTAATAAGTTAGAAGGTTTGCGTGTACACCATCGACGTCGAGTACCTTCTCACTGAAACAGTGAACTAGTGCATTGAGGTGAGAGAGGAGAGAGGAAAGAGGAGAGAGGAGAGAGGAAAGAGGAGAGAGAGCGGCGTGGCGCACGAGTATCTATCTACACGCGACATTGGTTGTCAAGCTTCATCCATTATACACAAATATGTGAAGACCTATTAAGATTTTATGTACACGCAATTAATTATATAACATTTCATCTGTTCTATATACATTTTGATCGCTTTGCTATTAACATTGTTACATTAATATACAAATATGTTACAACTTATCAACATTTAATCTGCTGCGACACAAGACTGTAATTTTACAAGTGGTGGTGGGGTGCTTGCGTTAGCACCGCAGTCACTGCGACATTCTCAGAAGTATTTGCTGCACGAACCCAACAGTAAGTAAACTAACTTGTTTTAAAAGTCATATCTAATTATCACGAAATCAATTACCACTAATAGTGCTAAATTTAAAACTGGATATGAAAACAAGAAACAAAATGACAGAGAGCCGTTGCCAATAGATATTGGTGAAAATCATGAGATGAAATTGAGTGGAACCCACCTTGGAGATTTGTAAGAGAGTCACACGGATGAAAGCACACAAAAGATTATCGACGGTATCCATGTCACTGGAAAGTCTCGACAGCACGCGGCCCACGGGCGTGCGCTCGAAGAAAGCCACGGGCGAGCCGAGCAGCCCTCTCACGAGAGCATTGTGCAAAATCGCGGAGGCCCTCAGCGACGCCAAATACAACACAATGTTGGAAAGAAAAACCGATATTACTGCAAGAAACAGAAATGTTATTATCATATACAAGGTGTTTCATATTTTTCATCAGGAAATTATTCTGTACCTGAATTCAAAATTTTGTTGAATAACTCTTTATTTAGAGGACATATTTCCGCTAACTTTTTTTTACAAATGCAGTAAATATTCCTCAGGATAAAAAGACAGTAGAGATCAAAACCAACAGTTAGTTACATTTGGTAAAAAATAAAAAATCGTTACGCATAACATTCAATGTTAATTACTACTATTACCGGTGATGATAGTCCTAATGATGTTTAGTAAATGGTTAGTCCTGCACAAACCGAACACAACAGCTGCTGTTAGGAGACAATCAGAATGCACAGAATGGTACTAGTGTTCAGTACCGTGCAGGGCAGAGAAGAATTCACTAGATTAAGAATTCACCTTCATCACCTTCCAATTTGTTCTTCATCAACAAAACAACAGTAACAGACAAGTGTCGAACAATCCCAACAACTGGTTCAGCTTTGCTCACTCTTAGGCAGAAGGCTTTATATTTCAGCCTCATCGTTGTAACTATTTATGTGATGTCGATGACTTAATTCACTGTGTCAGTGATATGCATTTTATTTTATTTGTGAACTCGGCTCATAATGTTTGACCTGCCTTATCTTAGGCAAAATTTATCAATCGATAGAATTGTCACGAATCAAACAAATAAAAAAACTCTAAGTCTCAGGTAAAACGCAACATGGTCAATTGATTTAACAGTTGCGCGATGTATTGTTACAACTGACTATTCACTAACTCCATGTCTTTGGAGGCTCTGGATAGAAGCCTACCGATAGCGAGCCTCCTACGAGTAACCTATGCAGAACCGACGCCGCTAGTACTGTGGTCGAGAACAATACGATCTCCTGTCAAGTTCGAGCGTTCGACGGCATTGAGAATGCAAGTTTTCCCAAGTTTCCTCGGTTCAACACTAGCACAACACTATAATGTACACACAATGTCGGTACAAATGGTAAACTCGCCGTTGCAGTATTTACACATCTGTTCTTAGTATTTACAAATTTGTCACATGTGAACTTGCAACACAAATCACTACAACCAGTTAAACACTCCTCTGGCAGGGCTCACGCACTCTATGTACTTGCGCGCGATAACTACCTACCGCCGACCGGACCGCCGGCGATCCATAATTCATTGGGCTGCCGACAGCTGCGTGGAGCTAACCTACGTGAGCGCGCGCTCACGCTACTGCTTCGTACGGTCGTACCTACCTATATCCAAAGAGTTTCTTTGCCTATGTCTTAATTCAAGTTGACATGGCTTCTGTTAATAGTGGCAGTGGCAATTTATGTGCAGTAGATGGATGTAAATCCAGCAAGAGGAGAGATAAAAATCTCTCTTTTTTCCATTTACCTGCTGATGAAAAAATGTGAGTATATTGTTTTTGTTGAGCAATAATTACCTATTCTAAAAAACCGGACAAGTGCGAGTCGGACTCGCACACGAAGGGTTCCGTACCACCGTACAAGATTTAACACTATGTAGGTACTTTATTTTTTATATTTTTACTATTTCTTGTTATAGCGGTAATAGAAATACAGCCGGCAATAAGTCCGGCTTCGCTTGGCAGATGTATTTTTAATCTATACCGAATACCATCACTAAGTGAGGACGCCTTGTCGTGGCGTGATGGCTTGCGAGTGCAAAGCTGTTTAACCTCTCATGACCAGAACTGGTGACTGACTCGTGGAAGGATAACGTAGCTAACACTTCACTAAGAGCTTCACCTGCGAGCATTGCAACGGGCGGCAAAGCTGCGGTCTCTATCCAGCCCATCCTCAAACCCAAAACCCAACCTTCACCAGCCTTCCTGCCACACCCCAATCCCATTCTGACCTGCGCTGCGGGGTGGTGTGTGACAGCCACTCCGTTTACGTCCGTCACCCGCGTGTTTGTGCCGTGCGTGGAGACCCGTGAGGGGGGAGAAGGGGATCCTGGTAGCTGAGCATCTCAGAGAGGTGCAACACGCTGCTTCGGCCCTAGATTCATCTCAAAACGGGAGGTCGCAGTGTAGCCGCACTGCGATCAATCGGCTGTGGTATCCCGTCGGAGGGCTGCTGGCTAGAACCCTCAGGGAGGCGCGACCGCAGTGGGCCGGCACGGTTTTGAGGCTTTGCTGTGACTGCCTAGCCCACTCCGCTGCTGTCACTCACTCGTGGTCGGGTCACCCAGAGCGTGGACCGCTCGTACCTCTTGCTTCTGGAGGACGAGCCGTTCCGAGTTCTATACTCCCTGGTGAACCTGGTGCTAAGGCATCCCCTATTGCGGACTCGGTAGTGGGTGGGAAGCCAGGGGGCGAAGATATAAAAAAACACACATGGATGAAGCAAATAAACAGTCACATAATAAAAAAAATAAAAATAAAAATAAAAAGGAAAAGATGTCGGAGACCTCGGCTACGGCCGTTACGGTCCCGGCCAATACATCGGGCGCAACAAAGCCCGTACTACCGATAGCCACTGCTAGCGCCTTCAACATGGGACAGCTAGCGGCAGCTATCTCTACAGAGCAAGCAGGTCTCTGCACTTGGGCAGAGACCGCTCGCCTACGAAAGAAACCGGCAAGTGCCAAGCGCCGCCAGCGACAGAAGAAGCAGGTGGCGCTAAAGCGCGAACGGTTGGAGCAAAGGAGGCAGGAGTCGGCTGGTCAAACTGTTCCAGCCACAGGGTCTGCCTTCCCTCCCACCCCCCAGACCGCCCAGCTGTCATTAGCCCTCGGGCTGAAGTACGGCAGGGAGGGGCACACTACCCCAATTGGTCGGGAAGGTGGGAGAACACTGCCGGTGGCCCCCGGCACCAGCACAGGTGGTTTTACCACACCATACAAGCGGAATCGGACCGATGAGGATCCATCACCGCGGGGGGGATCTAAGCGCCAACGGGACGAGGCAGGCCAACCCAGGCAGGTCTCGTACGCGGAGACGCTGAACTCCCACCTGAGGGTGGCGGTCACGATGGCCCCTTTCGCAGAATTCACTCCTGAACAGGCGGAACTAGTGAAAAAGACGCTTGAGAACAAAGCTTTCCTCGCAGCCTTGACCCCCAACACCGAGGGACTCCACTTCCGTGGTATGCCATTCGTGGGGGATGGGGTGCTCAAACTGAGTTGCGAGGACGATTATACACTGCGGTGGCTGCAGCGCACAGTCGATGGGACTGAATCCCTATGGGAGGGGTGCAAACTCCAGGTGTGCAGGCAGGATCAGATCCCGCGCATGGCCAGGGCAGCTCTGTTTGTGCCCGATTATGAGGGTGGCATGACGGAGCTACAATTGGCCTTACAGAACCAAAATGCCTGGTACTGTATGCGCTCGTGGGACCTCACTTTCCACGAACGCAGAGGTGACCCGCCAGGCATCTTCCTCTGTTTTGGAATCCCCCTCAGGGAGGTCCAAAAGGTGCTGATGAGGAACAGAACGGTCTTCTACAAATTGGGTACTATTTACATCAGGTTCTTCGATGGGGGCAAGCTGAGCGATCAGCCGCCCAAATCAGTGATGGACTTTTTACACAAGGACAGAAGCACAGAACAGACAGACACTGACACGGTGACGGAGGGGAAGGCAACCGCTGCCGAGGAAACCATGGTAGAGGATGCCCTCCTCAATTCGCCGGCGCAAACACCGGACCCAGCCATAGAAGAGGTGTTGCAGCCAGACGAACAGACAATCCCAGTCCAAGGGTCGGACTCGGATACTGACACGGATGACACCATGGTGGAGGAAGACGCGGTTGGAACGCACCAAAAGACAGGTGGGGGGGGGTATAGGCCCATAGTTCCAATGGCGTCTAAACCTCACACACCAAATAGAACACACATAATACAAGCCAATCTTCAGCACAGCCAGGTGGCTACGGCCACCCTGCGCAGACAGCTGGAGACGAGCACGCGTACCATTGCCCTAATCCAAGAACCGTGGATCAGGAGTGGCAAGGTATGTGGTCTCGGAAGCTTGGGGGGCACAATATTCCAAAATGTAAATGACAGTGCCCAAGGCCCAAGAACATGCATCTACGTGCCAAATTGTATAAAGGCTGAGATGATTACACAGTTCTGCTCCAGGGACCTAACATCCATCAGAGTCCGGGGGGAGACCAAGACAGAAGTACCACAAGTGGTGGTAGCCTCAGCCTACCTGCCAATAGACGCTGCTGCTCCGACGCAAGAACTGGTGGACCTGGTTGCCTTCTGTGAGGAAGGCAAACAACAAATCATCGTCGCAGCAGACACAAACGCCCACCACACGATCTGGGGGAGCTCCACCACAAACAAAAGAGGTGAGGATTTCTCAGACTTCTTATTTTGCACTACCCTAAACATCTTAAACACGGGAACAGAACCAACTTTTGTCACTTCCAGATGCCAGACAGTCATAGATGTCACACTAGCCTCAAACGAGACTACTGAGCACATCTGTGGCTGGCACGTATCAGAAGATGCATCCTGCTCGGACCATAGATGGATCTGTTTCGACTTACATGTGAGCTTTCAGGGACCAGCACCCAGGAGGTTCCCAAGGAAAACGGACAAAGCCAAATTCCTTGGCGGTGTACGAGACAGAATAGGCGATGGTGAAGCACCAGGGCCCATAGAAACGACGGATGAGATAGAATCGTGGGTAAATACCATCACTTCTACGCTCATCGAAAACTACCACCTATCCTGCCCGCTAAGGGAATGCTCCAGCACCACCGGCAAAAGCAAAAGTTGGTGGAGCCCTAAGCTGGAGCAACTCAAAAGGAAGGTAAGAAAACTCTTTAATAGGGCAAGAAACACACGAACTGATACAGACTGGGGGCGCTATAAGGCGGCACAGTCGGAGTACAACAAGGACATCAGGGCGCACAAAAGACGGTCGTGGAGAGGCTTCTGTGAAGGTATAAAAAGAACAAGTGAGGCAGCCAGAATCAAGAAGTTACTCTCTAACGACCGAAGGGGCACCCTGGGAAACCTGAGGAAGTCAGACGGGACATACACACAGGACGATTCGGAAACATGCGAGGTATTACTGGAAACCCACTTCCCAGGACTGCACCTTAGTCAGGACGCGGAATGGGTGGATCTGGAACACAATGCCCCCACAGCACCAGAATGGACATCAGCCGAAAGAATAGTCACCGACAACAAGGTGAGATGGGCTGTAAACAGTTTCCAGACCTTCAAGGCAGCAGGCCTCGATGAGATCTTCCCGGGGCTCATGCAGTGGACCATAGACATCACAACACCCATACTAGTCGACATATTTAGGGCGTGCCTTGCGCACAAATATGTCCCCAGACCATGGAGAGAGGTAAAAGTAGTGTTCCTTCCAAAGCCAGGTAGGGACGACTATACGCTGGCAAAATCGTATAGACCGATCAGCCTGACCTCCTTTCTCCTTAAAACCCTGGAAAGGCTCTGCGACAGGGAAATCAGAGACATAACCATAGTCAGAAATCCCCTTCACGCTAACCAGCATGCCTACACTCCAGGAAAATCAACAGAATCTGCACTTCACTGCGTGGTATCAAAGATAGAAAGTGCCATAAGCAATAAAAACTCAACCCTAGGAACCTTCATTGACATAGAAGGTGCCTTTGACAGAACTACCTTCATCAGTATTAGAGCAGCCCTAGCTAGATTTGAAGTGGATCCAACAATTACAGACTGGATCGATAACATGCTCAAGCTTAGGGCCGTCCAATTTACCATTAACAACACAACGAGGGGGGTGGTAGCTAGGGGCTGCCCCCAAGGCGGCGTACTGTCGCCCCTACTCTGGAACTTAGTAGTTGATGATCTCATTAGGCAACTGAACGAGAAAGGCTACTACACGATAGGATACGCAGACGACCTGGCAATCCTAATAAATGGATTATTTGAGGGAACCCTGTGCAACATGACTCAGGGCGCCCTCAGGATCGTCGAAAAATGGTGTGAGGACTATTCACTTAATGTTAACCCCAGCAAAACAGAGATGGTCCTTTTCACCAACAGAAGGAGACTGGGCGCTATGCAGCTTCCCAGACTCTTCAACACACAACTGACTCTATCGCCAGAGGTAAAGTATCTAGGTGTAATCCTAGACTCCAAACTCAACTGGTCGAAACATCTGGAATACAAGATAAAGAAGGCAAGCATATCCTTCTGGCAATGCCAGAGGCTCATGGGGAAATCATGGGGTCTCCGGCCAAAGATTTCTCTCTGGTTATATACAGCAGTCATCAGACCTACGGTAACATATGGTGCAGTAGTCTGGTGGCCCAGGACAAAGCTGAGCACAGGAGTCGAGAAGCTACAGCGACTCCAAAGACTGGCGTGCGTGGCAACAACAGGATGCATGCGCACAACACCGACTACAGCTATGGAGGTAATACTATCTTTAGTACCGCTAGACCTGTACGTACAACAGGAGGCTGCGTCTGCGGCGGTGAGACTCAGAACTCTGGGACTCTGGCACAATAACGCCACACTGCCACACACAAAGCTTCTTCAGAAGGTAACAGCGGAGATACCGCTACTGGCAGCCTGCTGTGACCGTATACCCAAACTGTACGTATTTGAGAGATCATACACCATCAACCTGGCCGGAGAGGCCAAAGACCAATCAGAGGAGCTACGCATATATACCGATGGCTCCAAGACGAAGACAGGTACAGGCGCTGCAGCGCACTCCCTGGACCTAAACATCAACAGGTACACTTACCTCGGACAACACAACTCAATATTCCAGGCAGAATGTGTCGGGATCATTGAAGCAGCTACAATAGTGGCCCAGCGCAACATGGAGGGACACAGCATCAAGATACTGTCGGACAGCGCCTCAGTACTAGCGGCGCTGAACGGCAGTATAATGAGCTCAGGACTAATCCGTCAATGTCACCTCGCGCTGGAGGCCATTGCTACAAGAAACAAGGTAACGCTACAGTGGATAAAGGGACACAGTGGATCCCGGGGGAACGATGCTGCTGATGAACTCGCGAAGAGGGGATCCAGCAGCAAACCTGAAGGACCCGAACCTCTAGTACCACTACCACACAACCAACTGAAAAGTTGGATACACAAACGTACGTATAAACTACACATAGACAGATGGGCAGCGGGCAGTGACTGCAGACAGGCAAGGGAGGCAATGGCGAAGCCGGACCCCCATCTCGCCAAGACGCTGCTCCGTATCCATAGATCAAAACTACGCATAGTGATAGGTATTCTTACTGGTCACTGTACACTTAACAGACACCTCTATGTAATAGGAGTAACGGACAGTCCACTGTGCAGAGCATGCCTGCAGGCGGACGAGACACCCACCCACGTGCTACTGGAGTGCGAGGAGTTGGCAGACATAAGGGCGAAGGAGCTGGGAGGCCCTACTACACTTCAAGAGGCGTGCCAAGACCCAAGGAGAGTGTGCCGCCTCCTGGAAGAACTCGGCTGGTTGGAGTAAGGCCGTGGGACGCGCAAAAGGCCTGCACAGGAGCGGGCTTAGGCGCGGAAAACGAGTCCTAACAACAACAACAACAACAACTATACCGAATAAAATCGGTTAGATAAGCATGCGTACAGGTAACAATAATAACATTACAGGGGTAGTAGGTAGGTACCTGAAGTATTTTCGGGCTGAACTAATTTCTTCCTTTAATATATTTTAACGAGGGCGAAGCCGCGGGCTAAAACTAATAGTAGCTTATATGTTAAACAAAAAAAAAATTGGTACCTATCTAACAGTAAAAAAACATTTTTAAATCTGTGCTGCAGCTCGCGAACAAACATTCACACATATTTCCTCTTTACAATATAATAATATTAAAGATTGTGTAATGCATTGATATTTTTATCGAAAGTAGCAGCCCTAACGTCACCGAATTTGCTTCAAGGCCCCGCGTCCGCGCGCAGCTGCAAAGCAATAATCACTTTACGCTCTTTCGTTTAGGTACATTTTCGCACGCAGCGACTGGCGTCGTAAAAGTTTAGGCTATTAAAGCCGAAGGTACGTAACTTTTTCTATGGAGAGATTCATCTGTTACGAAGTAACTATTTAGTAATCTGTGCCTCTGGGCCCGAATCAAATACTTCTATACATTTAGCCAGCGTATATACAATACTCAAATGTGGAATGCACCACATCTCGGCATGGTACGGTCATATTACTCACACACAGCTCTGAGCGTGCTCAATAGGGAAGCTTCCAGCACCATCTATTCTCCATAAATAAACCAAACTGTACATATACAAATTGTGTGCTCTCAGGAATGAGTGAATCAAGGCTGCAATGTTGTAAGCTTCTACGTTATAGATAGATGAACAAATGCCCTGTTTCAGTGATGTGCATTTTTAACCACTGACGCAAAAGGAGCGGTGTTATAAGTTTGATGCCTACGTCTGTCTGTGTGTCTGTCTGTGGCATCGTATCTCCCAAACGAATGGACCAGTGGGAATGCAGTTTTTTCTTATTATTTTAATTTGCCTCATGTTGATGACACTTTATAGACATAATAACTTGCTTGTTACATAACTCGAAATGCACATCCCTTCCGTGGGTGATTCAAAATAACTCTTTCGGTCTGTGTGAAGTCGAAGTCGCTGCGCGAAAATTCGCAGGCGTACATAAACTCTATTTACCCTTATAGTCAATGAAACTATCCACAAAAACTTTTAAATTATTTACTATGTAAAACAAGTGAGGATTCACTTATTTAGAAGCACGGACGGACTTGTTGAACTCCAGGAAAAACTAATAATGCCTGAAATTTTTTTCCCAATTTTTTCTAACTTAAAATTGACAATTCCCCTTTACATATACACCAAATTTTAGGTGAAGAATGCTGCCACTAAGACACCGAAAAACGCACAGAAGAGGTCACTGAATCTTATCCACAAAACCAATTAAGAAAAACAAGTAAATTTCAGTTAAAAATGACGTCAGAATAAATATTTTTCTGTTTGAGTGCGGAATTCTTTGTAGGTGTGTTTCATGTCAATGGAAAGGCTTTTTATGATCTAAAGTGCTCTCTCGTTCTAATAAGAACAATTCATTGAAATAGCAACAGACGTTCTTCTCATCCATCTACCTACCTTTTTTAGGTTGCCTTGCCCACCTAGCCGGGGTGTGTTTGCACATTGCACATTTGCACATTTGCTTGTATGTGGCGTCCATTCGAGCACCCGTCTACGTAATATTCTTTTAAGATGAGCTTATTGTTTACTACTTATAAATATAATAAATAAATAAAATTCAGGGCTCTTATGAAAATCTAAATACATAGTTTTATAAACCTTAAGCTTAAATTTTAACCTTAACCTTTAAGCTTATATATAAAACATCTCAAAAGGTAAACATTCGGGTGGAACGTACCCTGAAAATTTGGGATATCAGTTGCATGATGAATTGTGACAACTGATTGTCCACTACTTCCATGTCTTTAGAGGCTCTCGACAGTATCCTGCCGGTGGGGGTGTGGTCGAAGAAAGAGACGGGCGCGCGGAGCAGCCCCGCTACCAGCACTCTGTGCAAGATGGCCGCCGCCCGCAGCGTGGCCAAGAACAACACAAGCGTCGAAGTGCACACTGATATTACTGCAAGAAACAGACACGAGCGTGTACGCGCCGCCCGCTCACTCGCCTGCCCTCCCCGTAGCGACACAACACAAACGTACAGACAACCCACAACGACAAGACCGACTGCAACGTACCCACACTCATACGCTTAACCCACACACAAATAAAATATGTATTAAGAAAAATAAGCAAACAAAACATATTCCACTTTTGGCATGATACACATCTCAAGCACAAATGTACGTGCGTGCACAATGTAAATGAAAACAAATAAAACTGATAAATAAAGAAAAACAAACTTCAGACACTATTGTAATATGATTTTGGACCAATTAGTACGGTTAGTAGGTACCTACATGACTGCATGGTGTACACTGTACACAATACACATGGCTTGCCAATAAACCATTCATCATGTATTTCTCTTTCATTTTACTTAATATATTTTCTAAAATTATTATACACAATGTCAATTGTCAAATATGAATTATCTAACGTAATTTATAAAATAAAATAGAAGAAAAACGGTATAATAAGGGCTTGGATTCATTTTCAGACTGCTTTGATTAAAAAAAGGACCCCAAAATCGGAACGAATAACCATTTTATAAACTGTCGCAATGTAGTTATGCAATTTAGAAAGTATTATCAAAATGGCAGCAAAAGCGACATGATAGTTCCAGAAGAGTCGGGTGTTAGGAGAATGCATAATGAGCAGTGCACGTTCGGTCGGTGCGGCGCGTACCGCAAAGAAGCACGAGGTCCATCCGCGCAGGGTCATGGGCAGGGTGTTGTCCAGCACGTCCACGTCCTTGCCGAAGCGGTTGAGGATGCGACCGACGGGCGTGACGTCGAAGAAGGTGGTAGTGGGCGAACGCATCACGTTGGCGAGCAGCGCCGCGTGCAGCGAGCGCGCCGCCGCCAGCGTGCCCAGGTACATCGCCAGCCACGCCACAGAGACCGACGCCACTGCACACCACAACACCCACTCCACTCCACACAACCGAACCGCTGCCGCACTAACTCACACGCCACGCCGTCCAACGACTTTATATACCCTCACTACAACCTTTTGGCTACCAAATTATCGCATTGATAAATTTATGAAATGTTCTGTTTATCCATAGCAGTGATTTCATCAAACGTAAAGTGTCAATTCCTAAAGAAGAAGTTTTACTTTAATCCATTCAGTTCAAATCCTGAAGAGAAGCCACCGTCTTAATAACGATATGAAAGTACAACGTGTCGGTAAGCGTGAGAATTTTAGAGGAAAGTGAGTTGCGTAACCGGCAGAACCAGATAAAATAGCACTACTGTGCAAAAATACAAAAATTTGGGAGACCATTGTGAAATCAAACCACTAATCTATCAGACCACGATACAAAACGTTATTGAGTTAATGCACAACATGCATCCTGCACAAACCAGCAATCTATGTCTAAACTCCAAACATGTTAGGTACCGCCACCTACTAATGTCACATAATTATAACTACTTTGGTTGCCTTGATTATTATCTTGATTCATAGATAGTCCGACGGTGTCACTTGCATATGATATTTGTCATACCATATCTTCTTTATATATATAATTCTTCTGTACGTGTGTTTGTCACCTAATACTTCCTAAACTGGTAGACCGATTTCGATAAAATTTTGTGTGTATATTTTATTGGGTCCCCGGATGGTTTGAAAATACAATTGAACACGGTAGATGGCGTCGTGATAAGTTCACGCGGACGAAGTCGCGGGCACAGCTAGTTCAATATAATATCTTACGACTTTATACCAATCCTATATACATTCTGATACTCTGGAAAATATAGGTGTCCCAAATTTTAAATCGCACATTAACTACATTGACTGGAGCATACTATTTGGAGCCATAAGACTTATTTCAAATATGTAATAAGCAGAAGCTTCTGTAATATGACGATCATGCAGAATAATAGTGATAATGAGTGAGGAGCACACCATCCTACTTTATCAAAGAGTAGCCAGTTCTGTGGGGCTCGTTCTCAGCACTGAGATTTTAGGGCCCCGGCACACGACCGATTGTATCACTAGTAGCCATGATGGCCGATTTACCTCCAAACCAACTGTTTAGTCGTTGAGGTGTGCATATGGACGATTCTTCAGTCATTCGCTCTGCATAGTGCAGCGTAGGTTTGCGAATGAATAAACATCGGTGGCCGATCAACAGTGGCCCGCGGACTTTCGTCATACATTGATTGTACATGTATGAAATTGTATAGTATTGCACCCTCTACATTTTGCATGTTGTTTGAATAGATTGTTAGAAATCCATGGAATCTGACTCCCCTTGCATCGCCGTGCAATTGGTGCAGGTGCGCGACGGTCGCGCCCACTGTCGTCTGAAGCAGAGTTGCGACTGATATCCGTTTCTGTCGCAAGTTAGTCTTGTCAGCTCTCACTGCAAACGCACGCGCTCTAGTTTTGCAGTCGCTCTAGTTTTGCAGGCGTTTTACACCAGATTGAAGGCGAAGCCACACTGGCCGCCATTGCTTCGAAATTGCCGTTGATTGTTGTAACTTGAATACGAGGTATCGGACGGTCCAACCTCTCTCTCGCCGCGCGCTAACAATCGACAGTTCGTGCTGCGGCGACGGACGCCGTACGCATCCACCGTCTACCACTTGTTTGGTTGTTGAATTAAGATCTGGGGCCCTAGTCGTGCAAACGCGTCATCGGGGGACCGCCGAGACGACGAGGACAGTGCCGCGAATTGTAAGGTGAGCAACCAAGCGGCCTTTGGTCGGTTTACGCCGAACACATGTATTTTGGAAGTTTTTTGTTACGACTAAACAGTTTAATTGAATAAGAATTGATCGTGTGTCGGGGCCCTTAGTAATGGGTTAAGTGCTTCCAAAAATATTTTAAATGAATATGTTACAAACATTTGGTTATGTACAATATAGGAAATGGTTAATAAGGTAGCAATTTAGTAAATAACAAAGACATGCAACATAATGATTTCCTGTTATACTGAAGTAGCCAACTGATTCATAGTAAAATGTATTTTATGTTAACATATTTCTAAAACTTGAGAGGGATTTAAATGTCTGAAAATTATAAATTCATGCACTGAATAATTTATAATAAGACCAGCTAATGTTTGGTAGTGCGGCAGCTAACAATAAAAACGTACGAAGAACATGCTTGCTAGAGAGAATTTCATTATTTCATACGAAATCACACCCACAGATTTAACATATCACAAAACAAGAGTTTCCATAAAAACAGGCAGCTCATACATAAGTCACAGCACAAAAGCCAAGGTTACATTACTGTAGACTTTTTTTGTCATTCAACCAATCAAAGTCGGTGATTTACTAATTGCAATTATCAAGGTAAATTTAATTCCTTAATATAAGGAATTAAATTACCTTGGTAAGTTTAAATAAGCATTTAAGATCAACTTGGGTATAATGTATTGTTTCTTAGTTTGACTTTTACATTTTATGAAAATACATTTATTTTGAATGTATATATCAAAATCAATATTAATTTGGCAATGATATATTGCCAAATGTATGTAGTATGTATGTATGTATGAATGTATGTAGTAAAGTTTGAGTGTAAAACTTGAACTAAAGCGTGAGTTGTAAGTGAAGCGGTACGTTACCTTGTCCAAAGCCGAGAGCTCCGTACACTCCGAGGTACATGTCCCGCTTGGCCGTGTCCACTGTGTCGTTCACTTTCTGTACAAGCCAACAGACTGCATTTAAAAATGTGGTATTTCTGCATTTTTAGTTCTTGGTCATTTGAAACACCTTGAGTTGCTGAACTATTGAGTTCTATGGCACTTGGTAAGCAAAACATATGAATATAGTTTGAGGAATTTATTATTTATTTATTTATTGGCTTGGTTGTTGTGTATAATTTCAGGTTGCAGTTGTTAGGTTTTAGGATAATTATTTTTTAGTTTAATGTTCAGACAAACATTTCAAATGTTAGACTTTTGTTGGGCATATGACATGACTGAAGATAGTTAAAAAAACTATTCATGTGGCGACATCAGTCGGGCTTGCCTGTCTAAATTAAATTAATATTTTCCATTAAAAAAAAAGGACATATAACAGTGAAGTAGAGTGTGTGTGTGTATGTGTGAAAGCTCACAGTGGTATTGTCGTTGGACCACTCGGCGAGCCAGAAGCTGGAGCCGATCTGGAAGACCTGCAGCACGAGGTTCATGACGACGGTAATGACGGAGGCGGTGATGCCCACGCTGCTCAGGTAGTGCTTGTACACGCTCCATTTCACCTGAGCGAACACACCTCATATGCTATATTGATAAGCTATATGCAAATTTAAAATGACCTCTGAGTTGGTAAGCTTTGAAGGAATCCAGTAAAAAAACATCAAAGTTCAATAATTTGTTAAGTACTGAACAAAAATTGTTTCTTTGAAAATCTAATACCTTATGTGCACTTTCGACTTTCTCCTCGTCTTTCAGCAATAGTATAATCTATATTATGTATTCCTGTACATGAATTATACTTCTAGTTTACAGCGTGAATGGGATTATTCCCATCGGCATATAAAAAAAATATATAAAAAAAGCACTCACGCTTCCCGTTTCTGCCTTCTCCACTTCTATCAGTTTGTTCTTGTCCTTGAGATCTTTCTGCACGGCGGGCGCGCCCTCCGACATGCGCTTCTTCGCGCTCCCCGCGCGCTCCCCTGAAACACCACACACTGTACGGTTAGCACTCATTCATGTGGAGCAGTTATATTTTTCCCCCACCTCCAGCCTTTTGTTTATCAGCCTCGGTAGCTCAGTGGTGCGGTCGGTCGACTGCTGTTAAGCACACCTGGGCGCGGTCAGTACTTAGATGGGTGACCGTGGTTCGGATTCCACGTAAAACTGTAGGATCCTTCCCTTCTTACCTTACTAGGTCGTAGGGTTTATCCCGCCCGGGTTGATACCACCGCACTGAATGAAACGTCGGTCGAAACAGCTATTAAATACTTCGTGTTTTCTGTCCAGTTCAGAGTAGCCGACATGAATTGAAGGAAAGCACTGACATGGCACCTAGTTCACCCGGTGTTATGGGCTGACATCACGGATGTTGTAGGTGATGTAGCAAAACGTTAGTTTCCATAAAAAAAAAATCCTGTTCAATTTTCCATCCTTTGGAGAAATATTTTGGTGATACTAAAGCATATCTAAGTATACCAGATTCCAGCATTTTCCAGTTTACTGTTTACAGACAGTCAAACAGATGTAGTCAGAGTTGTATAAGGCTTCTTGACTAATTTTTCCTTAAAGGCCAAAATATGATGACGAACCAAACTGAATAATTAGCTTTGAAAGCTATTTAATAATAATATTTTAGCTATTTAATATTAATAATTAAAGCTGTATTTGTGTCAAATTTACACGCACGCACTTGACAGCTGAGACAGGCGTGCATTAAGCTCAGAGCCCTTTACGTCTGAGCCGGTAGGAATAAATAATGTTGAAATAACAAGTTACCACTTGAGGGTTGCTCCGATTCAGACGTAGTACTCTCGGAGAGGGAGCGAGCCCTCTGCAACTTGTCTCGGAACTCCTCCTTCCCTAGTTTACTCTCCAGCTGCTGTTTGATTATGTCTATTTCTGAAATTTTTACATATATACCTGTATTACGAGCATGCTTCTGTCAAGAATATTGACAATTCGAAGAAATTAGTTATGGAAAAAAAAAATCTTTGTAAATTTTTTTTTATAATGGAATTTTGTTACAATCTCTTTTTTTGTACAATACTTGTGTAATATTTTTCAGATTTTTTTTTTTTCCTTTTAATCTTTATCTATAAACCATCCCAATTGGAAGTATACCTCAACAAAAGTTATGCATAGGAAGGACTTCACATTTCGCCAAAATCTAAATATAAACAAATTCGCTTATGTAATTCTTCACACCAGAGGAAACTGTATTTCAGATGGAGAGAGAAACAAAACAAAACAATATGTTGCTGGGAATGGAATGAATGGCTATGCAATGGAAACACTATTGTTTAGTTACCTTCAGGCGCATCGTGTGCACTGGTATCTGTGAGATGCTGCAGCAGGAAGTCTGCGAAGGCTCCCTTCTTCTCAAACAGTTGCTGGTAAGTTCCCGACTCCGATATCTCTCCGTCCTGCAAACGTTCAAATGAATTTTTTACTATATCTTCAAGGTTGCATTCCCAAATTGGAAGAGAAAATTATTATTTTAATGTGTGTATACTCATAATTAACTAAAGCTAATAGCACAAATATGTTTTAATGAAAAGTCCAAATGACCTCGAGAAACACTCGTTAAAATCACTCAGGTACTTCTTTTTACACTCAGTATATAGGGTTCACAAATTTTAAGATCTAATTGATTCTATGTAAGTAAGACAGTATGTACTATATCAGATAGCATGTCCAAAAAACCAAATATGAATATTAAGTGCATTCATACCTTGAGCACAAGTATGAAATCAGTCTGTGGTAAGTATGTGATGCCGTGAGTGACCAACACTCGCGTCTTTCCTTTGAGCAAACCGTTGGGACCCAGCACCTGGAAAACGAACATCCATTTTTCCAATTATGTACAAAACTTTGTTCACATGAGCTTTTAAACAATCATACCATATTCAGCAAGTATGCGTATATAATACCAGCTGTTCCCATCCATAACCATCCTTAGATGTGCTAGAAAACAAAAGTGAAAACCCCGTATGAATTGACTGAGTAATTCTCGACTTACAGTCGAGTTGAGTCGACCGTGTCTGCTGAGGACCGAGGCGACAAGTCGCTGTTAAGTGACGTTCATTTATGACTAGAACACTCGATCGCAGATCGGGAGACCCCAGAATGCCTTTATGCGTTTCTATCAGACTGTCGCATTCACTGCCCGAAATCGGGGTCACGTGGTTGGTCCCCGACAGCTTGGCCCCCTGCGTATGTATAGATTCCGTGTGATATATTTCTAATATGACAGATTTGGCTAGAGAGGCACAGAGCGGGTGCTATGGTATGTTTATATTGGCAATGTAAATTTTTTTGTAATGTCTTTGTGGTGGGTGCTTGGATAACATTTCTAGTAGTTTGCTCCATTTATCTATTCTGAATGTATGAATGTCTACGGACAAATTCACCACCTTCAGCTAAAATGTAGCTGACGTTGAACTGAACATTTCTCTAAAATGCATGAAAAAAGTCACTGTAACCTACAAATAACTGTTAGAATCGACGCGACGGGGTTATATGTGCACGTGTTTCCGTGATGTACCTTATCGAATATGTGCCGGCCGACGTGGGAGTCGACCGCGCTCAGTGGATCGTCCAAATAGTAGTTCTCAGCGTCGTAGTACACCGCGCGAGCCAGCGACACACGCTGCTTCTGCCCGCCCGACAGGTTGATGCCTGCACCAAACATATTTTCACGCCAAACGTGAAAATGAACAAAACAAAATGGCGACCAGTGATACGCACTAGGGACGTCCAACCTGAATAGATTTTAAGCAATATTATTAACGATTTTTTAAATAAATTTTCTTAAGTGATTTACATTAAATATTATAAAATTGTTTAGGAAATTTTTTTTACAAATTTTTCAAGTGAAAATTTTTCCCACATGTCTTTTTGACAGCTCTTTTTTCTTGAACAATTTATTTTATTATTATCTTGTTTAGAAAAGCCAGATATTAGAGCCTCTGCCTTATTGCAAGTATCATAAAAAAAAAATTGCATAATTATATTTCAAATAGTTATATTTTATTTTACGTCACTTTAAAGCTGAACACTCAAAAGCGACAAAACATGTAGTACTTGTTGAACTTACAGTTCCATGGGAAAGCAACACACTGAAGGACCACAACATCAAACTTAACAAGTACTGCAACTTGGTAGATCGGATTGTGAGAAACGGATTGAAGACTGATCTCTTTGCTGTGGAAGTCGGAGCAAGAAGACTACCAGCAAAGTCGCTCTACAGTCTCTTCAAGAATCTAGGGCTGCCAAGAACGACGCTAAGCTCATACATGGAAAGAGCTTCGAAAACGTCACTGGAAGCATCATACAGAATATGGATAGGCAGAGAGAGGGAGGTCGAAAGCGGGACTGGTGTTTCCCCGCGTCCTAGTCAACGCAGACTAGCTGACGAGGGCTTGATGCGAGCCGAAACGTGAAGCATGCGCGGGAAATTTAGAGTGGCCACTCGCTAGTCCCGGCCTCGATTAATACCCTCCTCTACTGCCGATGGGCCCGGATATGTTCGGTGAAGCCAAGGAGGATACCTACGGGAGACGCAAGGCTACTGCGTTTGTATCGGAGCACGGCTAGCCAAAAATCCCTACTACTACGAAAATCGAAATCGCAATTTAATCTTTTATGACGTGACTTGTCTATCTCCGTTACCCATATCGCGCCCCGTGATATGGAGAGAGACAGAGCGAGCAAGGCGAACGACAGGTTTGTTATCGCTGGCTTGGCTCGGGTATCTGGTAATAAGAGCCGACCGTCCGACCAATCAGAAGCCTTGCTTGACGGGATCACTACGAATGGAAGTCTGACGGACGATGATGGTGCGGAATATTTGCGAATAATTTTAAAATTGTTATTTGTAATATTATTTCAAATAGTTTATACTGAACGAATATTATTGTTTGAATGCAAAAAAAATATTGAAAAATTAAACCAGACTGTTGTTTTAATATTTGAAAAGTTGTACGTACTAATAATCAGTGATAGGAATAAGTAGGGCTTATTTACCTAAACTTCGAGGAACAGAGTAAAAGATTGGAGACTTCCTTAAGAGAATATTTTTTTCCGGTTTGATAATGTTCATGGTGTTTTAATTTCGCGATTTAAAAACACATAACCCTCCTTTTTGCTTCGCCGTAGTCGGGTAAAAAAAGTGGCCGCCATTTTGAACTTTTTAGTAACTGGACCGATTGCTTTCAAAATCGATATCTGGGTGTCTGTGTGGGCTCTGAATACGAATCCGTTGTTAAAATTTAAAAAAAGTGGCCGCCATTTTGAACTTTGTAGTTACTGGACCGATTGCTTTCAAAATTGATATCTGGGTGTCAGTGTGGGCTCTGAATACGAATCCGCTGTCAGAATTTAAAAAAAGTGGCCGCCATTTTGAACTTTTTAGTTACTGGACCGATTGCTTTCAAAATCGATATCTGGGTCTCTGTGTGGGCTCTGAATACGAATCCGTTGTCAAAATTAAAAAAAAGTGGCCGCCATTTTGAACTTTTTAGTTACTGGACCGATTGCTTTCAAAATCGATATCTGGGCGTCTGTGTGGACTCTGAATACGAATCTGTAGTCAAAATTAAAAAAAGTGGCCGCCATTTTGAACTTTATAGTTACTGGACCGATTGCTTTCAAAATCGATATGTGGGCGTCTGTGTGGACTCTGAATACGAATCTGAAGTCAAAATTAAAAAAATGTGGCCGCCATTTTGAACTTTATAGTTACTGGACCGATTGCTTTCAAAATCGATATCTGGGCGTCATTTTGAACTTTTTAGTATTCAGAGCCCACACAGACACCCAGATATCGATTTTGAAAGCAATCGGTCCAGTAACTAAAAAGTTAAAAATGGCGGCCACTTTTTTTAAATTTTGGCAACGGATTTGTTTTCAGAGCCCACACAGACACCCAGATATCGATTTTGAAAGCAATCGGTCCAGTAACTAAAAAGTTCAAAATGGCGGCCACTTTTTTTAAATTTTGACTACAGATTCGTATTCAGAGTCCACACAGACGCCCAGATATCGTTTTTGAAAGCAATCGAACCAGTAACTAAAAAGTACAAAATGGCGGCCACTTTTTTAAATTTTGACTACAGATTCGTATTCAGAGTCCACACAGACGCCCAGATATCGATTTTGAAAGCAATCGGTCCAGTAACTAAAAAGTTCAAAATGGCGGCCACTTTTTTTAAATGTTGACTACAGATTCGTATTCAGAGTCCACACACACGCCCAGATATCGATTTTGAAAGCAATCGGTCCAGTAACTATAAAGTTCAAAATGGCGGCCACATTTTTTTTATTTTGACTACAGATTCGTATTCAGAGTCCACACAGACGCCCAGATATCGATTTTGAAAGCAATCGGTCCAGTAACTATAAAGTTCAAAATGGCGGCCACTTTTTTTAATTTTGACTACAGATTCGTATTCAGAGTCCACACAGACGCCCAGATATCGATTTTGAAAGCAATCGGTCCAGTAACTAAAAAGTTCAAAATGGCGGCCACTTTTTTTAAATTTTGACAACGGATTCGTATTCAGAGCCCACACAGACACCCAGATATCGATTTTGAAAGCAATCGGTCCAGTAACTATAAAGTTCAAAATGGCGGCCACATTTTTTTTATTTTGACTACAGATTCGTATTCAGAGTCCACACAGACGCCCAGATATCGATTTTGAAAGCAATCGGTCCAGTAACTAAAAAGTTCAAAATGGCGGCCACTTTTTTTAAATTTTGACTACAGATTCGTATTCAGAGTCCACACACACGCCCAGATATCGATTTTGAAAGCAATCGGTCCAGTAACTATAAAGTTCAAAATGGCGGCCACATTTTTTTTTATTTTGACTACAGATTCGTATTCAGAGTCCACACAGACGCCCAGATATCGATTTTGAAAGCAATCGGTCCAGTAACTATAAAGTTCAAAATGGCGGCCACTTTTTTTAATTTTGACTACAGATTCGTATTCAGAGTCCACACAGACGCCCAGATATCGATTTTGAAAGCAATCGGTCCAGTAACTAAAAAGTTCAAAATGGCGGCCACTTTCTTTAAATTTTGACAACGGATTCGTATTCAGAGCCCACACAGACGCCCAGATATCGATTTTGAAAGCAATCGGTCCAGTAACTATAAAGTTCAAAATGGCGGCCACATTTTTTTTATTTTGACTACAGATTCGTATTCAGAGTCCACACAGACGCCCAGATATCGATTTTGAAAGCAATCGGTCCAGTAACTATAAAGTTCAAAATGGCGGCCACTTTTTTTAATTTTGACTACAGATTCGTATTCAGAGTCCACACAGACGCCCAGATATCGATTTTGAAAGCAATCGGTCCAGTAACTAAAAAGTTCAAAATGGCGGCCACTTTTTTTAAATTTTGACAACGGATTCGTATTCAGAGCCCACACAGACACCCAGATATCGATTTTGAAAGCAATCGGTCCAGTAACTAAAAAGTTCAAAATGGCGGCCACTTTTTTTAATCGCGAAATTAAAACACCATGAATATTATTTTCGTAACCAGGAACAAAAATAATCTTTTAATTTCGTCGTAAGGAAGTCTCCTATCTTTTACTGTTCCTCGAAGTTTAGGTAAATAAGCCCTGCGTATTCCTATCACTGATTATTTATTTATTATAAATTTAATTCATCCATGTAATTGCCATAAAAAAAACTAACAACATGCCATAAAAAAAACTAACAACATCCCATACAAAATAATTGATTTCAAATTTCTTTCCAGTCTGTCAAATTTGCCTATCATGTGTACGCGCCCGGTATGGCGCGCAGTCGTGCTCCTAACTCGCGGAATTTTTGTATTTTTCACGCTTTAAGCATTGTATTATCATTAAAATGACCTAATTATGAAAGGTTACGCCATCTTTTGTCATTCCTGATGATCTTGAGCTCTTTCGACACGTACGAACTGCACAAATCGCCATTTTGCGTAGTGCACATATACGTGTTTTTCGTTCCCAAGTCGCGAGCGCACTGACGGTCGATGCACTTACACGCGGCATAATGCACTTACACGCGGCTAATTTTCCTATATATTAGCGCTCGACCGTTGCCACTCCCGTAGGTATGCTCGGTGGGTGAAGCCATCGTAAGCTTAGATCCACACCTTCTGCCATATGCTGAACACTGTCTGTTGTTTTACATGTTTAAGATATGCGTACAATGTTAACACGAAATTTTAGTACATTTTAACAAACTTACACAAATGAGGTTAGTGTTTTGAATTGGCAACACGTTTGTTTACATTTTTGATATTGATTTCCATTTTTTAGTTTAGGTGAAGCATCACTGAATAAAAAAGATTGATTTATGGAAAAAAGGGCTCTTCAAATGCAATATACCTTTTTCGCCTATTTCCGTCTGATCGCCGCCGGGCAGCATATCGAAGTCGGGCTTGAGCGCGCACTTCTCCACGACCTCCCTGTACTTGTGCTTGTCGAGATTGCGGCCAAACAGTATGTTGTCCTGCAGCGTGGCGTTCTGTATCCACGCCTGCTGCGGCACGTATGCCACCGAGCCGCGCGTGTTCACCCGCCCCGACGTCTTGTTCATCTCCCCGAGCAGCGCCGCCAGCAGCGAACTCTTACCGGAGCCCACCGTGCCCACCACCGCCACCAGCGACCCCGGCGGAATACTCACGTTGATGTTCCTCAGTATCGGCTCATCGCCCCATGAGAAACATCCGTGCTCTACCACCAGGGGGTTCGCTGGAAATACATAAGTGCATACATGTTTGCTTATTGCTTATTCATTGTAACATAGTGTTTACCATCCTGTTCCGTGTAGCCGTCCGGCACAGCCAAAGGGAAGCACTGGCATGATACTATGGCTGATAGCTCTGACGGGAAAAAGGTGTTACATACATCACTTTACTGTAAGAATTTAAATTTTAAAAAAAGTACCATTTTGAAAAGTTGCATAAACCACAGTAAATATGTGCAATACAGGAAGCACACCACACCAAAGTAATTTCATCTCAGTTGTACAGTTTAAAATAAACGGTGAGTCAAGCTAATGCCCACAGCAGATATGAAATGTGTCCCGTCAACGTGACTGAGCACAAATTATGAATTAGTTTGTTTACTTTTTTTTGTAGCGGGAAAATACTACCGTACACTACAAAATGTGTACATATGCAGTAACATAATATTACAAATTTATCCTGCATTCCTGGTTTTATTTGAATGTTAGAAAAAGTTTAAGTACTTACGTTCTTTTTGATCGTGGTCCACCGCATTTAAATCCAACTCTTCGCAGTTCATGAATTTATTCAATCTTTTTATACCGACGGAGGTCTGGAATGCAAGTAGTGTGTGTTAGCTAATTATCAGAAGATCTTTCAATTTATACAATTAATTATGTAAATACTTCTTTTTAGAAAACAAAGAGGGACTGTCTTTTCATAATAGTGTGAAAATTTTCTAAATCATATTGTATCCACCAGAATACCTTTGGGGTATGATAACTGCAGTAATTAAAAAAAAAGTCATAATCGTGAAGCATGCATTTTTTAAGAGTTTCTCATTCATTCATATATTGGTCCCTATTTAGGTTTGTTAATAAACTTTAGTTATCCATTGGACGAAGTAGGGATAGAGCTAAAAAATTTACTTCGCTTAATAAACACCACACAAAATTCATAACACCGTTTTACAAGTCGAAAACCTGAGGTATGCATATTTATTTATTTTTAGATACCATGGCAGTACGTTTTAAAAATGATCTTAGAAAATTGTTAAAAAGTGTGAAGTTGAAAATGCTTTCCAACTTCACACACCCATCGGTGACATTCATGCATTCAAATTCAGTTCAGGTTATTGAATAAAAAAAAAACTATAGTACACAAATAGTCTATACTAGATTAGTGTTAATTATTAGTAGCTGTCAATGTTAGAAGCAAGCTCCTGCCCACCAGGCTCATGCCAGAACATTCTTAGATGAATTTTGTTTTCATTCATTAAAGTGAGATGGTATTCTTTAAGTTACGCTAACTAAACAAAATTAAGTAGGTAAACAAACAAAAGGACCCAATCAACAAATCAATGGACTTACAACATGTCATTAAAAGTTATTTCAAATATTTGGGTTAATTTAACGAACACATCACTAATTACTTAACACAGAACAGATGATTTGAGCCAGTAGCTACATAAAAAGTAAGCAATCTTGCAGACACACAAAATAAAAAAAAACAAATAAACTTACTTGTATCATATTGGATACCACGTTAGGCAACATGGAGAGTGGGAATCGCAATATGTTGAAAAGGGACAATGCCACGAAAGCGGTCTTACTGTCCAGAACATCGTTGCTTATCAATACAAAGCATCCGAATGAAACCAGCGACACCTGAGACACCGCAAGTATACATGTTACTACACTACGCGCGAGCCGATGCACGCAAGGTGGAGACCGCTCCGCACGCACGCCACGCATCCCGGAAGGCCTTCGGCAGCGCAGCCACAGACAAGAAAAGTTGGATACGCACGAGACTGAGTCTGCGTTACACTATTGTTAGAGTTAGTGCGCAAAACTATGCATGCCTCTCATTCACAAGGTCTGTGCGTACTCCGCAAGAATAGACTGTACTTTTGATGATGCATTCAGGAGCCCGTGTTGTTACGGTTGGATAAATCGATGAGGGTCTGCCTTATAATTGTTCACCATCGTCACTGGACAAGTGTATGAGTGTAGAGTTGGTTAGTAGTGAATGCAGAGGAAGATAAGATTGGAAGCGCAGCCGCCCAGGCACCGAATGCTTGCTGTAGGTACCTCCAGCGTGTACACCACTATAATGGGCAGGAGGCCGAGCGGCATGTTCATCGTAAAGAATATCGACATCGATACAAAAATCTTTTCGGGTGACAGTATATTTTCCTCCGGATCGACCATCACATACGTGAAGAAAGTTAAAAATGTCACCTTGAAATGAAAACATAATTGACTAAACTTCATTAGACACAGAATTGAACATATTCTGCAGAGACGCTCCACTCCTTCATTGTCTCGAGGAAGCGGTGAGGACCCGTGCCGTGTTCCATATGTACAATAAAACAACACATACAAGTGGATATTATACTTTGTCTGCCGCTGTCTGCCGTCTGCTTCTGCTGGAATGCACTTAATAACTGTGTATTATCCGCATGTAAGTATTTGTAAAAAGAATATTTTTGCCAGCTATTTTAAGGTGGCTAAAGGATGGCTTTTCAAAAAATATTTCTGGTTCCTCGATAGCTGCAAGCATTTAATCTTTCAATAAATTCATAAATCTATTGATAAGTTAGTAATGGGACAAACCTATCTGATTTAGAAAGAGGGTCATGTGATTGGCTATGGAACTCTAAAAAATGGCCTGTCCCTTTGATTTCACAACCATTTCGTAATTGAGAAAATATGTAATTATTTTAAAATTAAAATCAGCATAGGTGGCCAAAGGTACAGTCGACAGGCAAAATCAAATCAACTTGCGAAACGACGCTCAGTGTGATGTCATCCCCAATGCCAGCTGATTTGGAGACTTTTGCTAGGATGTCTATTATAGCCTACTGATTCAACCTTTGAAGACCTCCATAATATCCAATTTACATACAGTGAATAACTTTAAAATGCTGGTGCTGCATGAGGTTTCACCAAATCTTTGCGAATGCTTTCATAATAATGAGCAATACTTGTCAACGGTTGATGGATGTTAGCAGATAGTGTGTATCAGCAACACTATCTAATCAGCCACTGTGAGAACGTACCAGGAAAGGCGCACACGCCCATATGAATGATGTTGCCGAATTAAGGTATGCCGCCTGCTTCAATACCACCATTTCCTTGTTACGTATTTTCAATACTTGTTCCTCAAAACTCTTTTCCCACGCGTACATCTTCAGGACCTGAAATTTACAAAAATAATTTTATACATATTTTGAACCAACTAAACTTATCATTCTTTGAAATAACATTATCTACACCTCGATCCACACGCAGAGAGGAAAGTTAACATATAAAATGTGCTGACTCATGCAGTAGGGTTGACTATTGCATAACAGCTATTATCGTAAAACTCTGGCGTAAGAGACAAAGTAATTTTTATTACTGCTTTATTTAGATATTATTATAGTACTGATTGTTGAATGATTTCCACTCAAGCGATGATGGATAAGATTTTACGACAAAATTATCAATACCTACTGACACACTAAATTTGAACACATGACACAATGTTGATGGAATCTTGATGTATTGCTGTCACTGCACTCTACCGGCCCTCCATTACTTCTGTAGATTCTGTCTTTTTGTTTTTATATATCTAGAGATATTATCGTGCCTTAAAACTTATCTATAACTGAAGATCCACATATGAATTTGCAGTAATAAAATTGTGTCAAGTTTCGTTTTGTCAGTGCTCAAGCCGATATGGACGTACGGCATACAGCTGTGGGGCTCTACTAGCGAGTCAAATATCTGCTGCATACAAAGGGTACAAAACTACATACTGAAGCAAATCTCCAATGCACCCTGGTTCATTAAAAATGAAGAGTTGCATATCCTACTCAATGTGCCTACAATAAAAGAAGAGATCAAATCGATGGCGACGAAGTACAGATCTTCTTTCTCTCTCAAGTTTCGTTTTGTCGTCCCAATTTATTTAAATTAGGCGACGGGTGGTTTGGGCATCGGCTTCTCATACGAGAGGCCTGAGGTTCGAATCCGGTCGGCGTGTACCAATGAGTTTTTTCTGACGAAAAAATTTACGTGCATGCCTACACCTGCTGCTTCACGGTTCGGAACCGGTGTAAAACTGTAGGGAAGGCCCTTGCCCCTTACTAGGTGGTAGGCTCAAATTGTAGCCGACTCGGTTGGTAGCACCGTACTGGATGTAAGATGGCCGCATAGCAGCCTCGGCTGTGTTCTCCTCTAGTCCAGTATAGTCAGCAATCCAGGGAGGTCTCCGGTATAGCACCTACCTTCTCGGAGGTGATATTGGCTGGTCGGAGCATGTGCTTTGGCCCCTCCGACTCAGCCACCCATATCGGATAACATAAAAAAAAAAATTGATTTCTCGAGTCTCTCCACATGACAAGGTAACTTGTCTGGACGTATCTAACATAAATAGGTACAATATGAAGCTACAGATCCAGTACCAAGAATGAATGCATATCAAAAGTTGGTTAAGAGCATTGCACCTCCCCTTCTCTATCTGCCCGCGTCACCTGCAAATTGTGTTACTGCAATGCCACTCGTGCTAAGTTCACACTCACATTTACACATCGGCATGAACTTATGTGCGGTTTTATTAAAAAAATTAATATACAATTAAACATAATAGAATATTCACCCCTTTAACACAAATACAAACAAATATAAAACACCAACGTGATTGATAACTTGAAGAGAATTAGTAAGCTTACCTTTATGCCATTGAGAACTTCATTCATGAGCTTAACTCGTTCGTCCTTATACTTCATCTGGCGGATCTGCAAAGTCTTGACGCGGTTGGCGATGAGTCCGTTGACGGGGATGAGCACGATCATGACCGCCAGGCCGGCCAGCACCGACGGGCCCAGCAGGTGCCACAGGAAGTAGAGCGCGAGGGCGATCTGCAGCGGCGCCGACCAGATCATGTTCAGGTAGGCCATCAGCTCCAGGAATCTACCACCAGATAATCCCTACATTCACATACTTTCTCTATCTATTGCATAGCTGACAAGCTGTGCCCGCGGCTCCGCCCGCTCTCATATTTCACTTCACTGCTAACCTCATAAGCCATTTAGCGTGATAGTAAGTAGCCTATAGTTGATGGGAGAATCAAGCTATCCGTAGAATTTTGTTTTATTAAAATCGGTTTAGTGGTTCTCGAGTTATAAGCGGACAGACAGACACTCAGACAGACAGAAAGCAGACGTTGGATTTTATTATAGGTAAAGATGATACTCTCATCCATCTCTATTGACAGGGACGAAGAAGACGATGGCTCCAAACTTTACAAACTTTTAACAGAAGAGCTCTGCAGACGCCCCAGTCGTCTTGTGACCTTCATGGAGGACATAGGCTGGCAGAGGTAGCTGGAGATCGAGGGGTTTTGCACGAAGGTCCCCAATGAAGCGGGACTAGTTTGCAGGCCGAGAGCCAACCCCGAACCAAAGCATCAACAATAGCAACATCAACAAGCTTTTAGCATGACTATTCAATATGACATATCCAAGTGTGCATTGTCACAAAGAGAACAAAACATGTAAAGATTTTAATTTAGTTTAATTTACAAGTGACTTTTTTTTTTAAAGTATTATACAGATTTATAATTCTGTTTTATATCTACTAAACTAAAGTATAATATTGCAAAGTTGTTTCCACCAAGCGACAGCTGAAAGTGCCCATTATCCTACCTACACCCATTACCTACACCTTAACTAAATGTTGTTTTTGGAATGTGTGACGGTATGTTGAGCAAAATGTATGGGTTGGTTGGTTGTACATACATGGAGTACATGGTGGAAATTATTTCCTTCACTTGGTCTTGGAAAACATGTATTTTATTTGCTACAATAGCAATTTTTTGTAATAAATTAGTATATATGTGTATTCAGAAATAAAGCAAAATAATGGAGTAGGAAGATACAAACCTCTGTGCATCGACGGCCATCAAGTTGACGATCTCGCCGACGGTGGACTCTTTGCGTGCGGCGTTGGACATGACGAGCGACTTGCGGTAGATGGCGCTGGTGAGAGCCGTGCGGATCTTCATGCCCACCACGTACATGCGCATGAAGTAGTGCGCCAGCAGCGTAGTCTGAACTATCGCTGTCACCAAGAACAGTACAGCGTACAAGTATCCCTTCCATAGCGGTATATTTTGGTCTTCTATGAAATTGATCAAAAACCTGCAAGCACATCATCCTCTCCTTCAATACTGTCGTATGACACACTCTACCTGTATATACATCGAAATGTTGTACTCTCGAGGTATGTTTTAAAATTAAGATAAAAATTACCTGAGCAGTTGTGGCGGGACAAAAGTAAGCAAATCGTTTATTAGCTTCAGGAAAGAGCCAAACAGAAACTCTCCACCGAATGCAAAGCAGAGCGCCGGCAGAATAGACGCCGGCTTCTTCTCCTTCTGGTCTTTAAAGTCTACGGACGCCGATGACTTGCGGTAGGACGCTTTTGGATTTAAAGATCTGAAAAAAAGGTGTGCCTGAGTTGTAGAAATTCAATGTGTAGTTAACTGAATACATAACTCTCAAATGATTAATTAACTCACGCCTCTCGCTTCCTCAATGACCGCTGCCAGTATTTTTCGAAAAGCGGCACTATCTCACTGGAGGATTCGGAAGGGTTCAGAGCCCACAGGTCGTCTTCGGTCAAGCTTCGCCTGAAGCCCGTGAGCGTCAGAGGATCAAACCAACTGAATGTTAGCCTCTGAAGGAATCCTGACGCCCTTTCTGGACAGGGGTTCTGAAAGACATGAATTTTTGATGTACTTATATGGTTGTTTTTTATTTTTCATTCTTATTGTTAAGTACACAGTATTTTGATTGAAAACACAGTCTCATGATGCTTAGAGTTAACAGATGGTGCCATGTACAAGGATACAGTCAGGCAGAGTGCTCATGTTGTTGACTGACACGAAACATAATAAGATCACCGTATGTACGTCAACTATAAAATACTTTGCTTGGTATTATAATTAGATATCTGTTTATTAATCGTTTACATTTCTATCTCAAATACAAACATAATAAAAGACAAAAAATAGTAAAACATACCTTGTCGTAAGTGTAGGGGCTGTCCCTCGGCGGCAAGTCGGCGAAACAATTAAGTATGAACATGAGCACCAGCAATGGGTAGAATATGCAGAAGCTGACGAAGGGGTAGAGGTCGAGCTCCTCGGCCGAGGCGGCGCGGTGCTTGAAGATCTCCGAGCGGAGCTGCGGGATGCTCGTCACGCTGAACAGAAGCCAGAAGAAGAAGAGCACCCCGGACGCTCGCATCCCGTACTTGCGGTTGTAATATAGCAACGTTCCCGCTAAGCACTGAAACATTCAACACACCTATCAACCGATATATTCTGTTTAGGCTCATTCCCTTCCACACTTTTATCTCCACATTGACGTTTTATTGTCAATATTTTATCCATAAATCACTGTAATTGTATAATCAATTAATCTGATAATCATTATAGCCTCTGCAATGTGTCAATTAAAATATATCCACTGTTCGATAGGAGCTCATATAAACGCACACATTTATAAGACTAAGTAAAAAAGTTTCAGTGTGTTAGTAATGTGATCGCCTTGCTCGGCTCTTGTCACGCGACCTATACAAGTAACAATAAAAGATAAGATCAGAAATAAACATCAATCTGACTTTCCAAAATATCTGATAACATTTGGAACCTATAGGGCTGTAGTATACTATACTACACATGTACCTAATAGATAAGTTTGTATGTAATGTGTTTATTAGTAGGTAAAGTAGTAGTATGTAGCCACGGTAGTGTGTGCATTGAGTCGGGCGGCATGTATGCGGGAGTCAGGTAAATAGATAGGGTTATCTAGTAACCGCTATTACAGGAGAACATCAACAAAACTGCTTAGTTAGAGAATGTCTAGATAAGAGAAAAAATAAAATGCAAAATAAACTTACAAACGTGAGAATTTTGATGATCGGTGAGTAATAGTCGACATCGAAAACGTCATCACCTTTGGAGGATCGATGGACGGTGACGCCCAAGTCCACCAGCGTTAGAACAATGAGTATGCAGGTTAGAAACAACTTGGAGATGCTTAGGATGTTCCAGGGGATGTTCTTCTCCTTGCTGTGGAGGATGTAGTAGGCCTCGAGGGCGGAGCAGAGCCACAGCACGCCGCACGGCACCCACACCAGCACTGTCTTCTCGAAGCATTCCGTCAGCTCCGGCGTCTCCGTGTTCCACGTCAGGTTCGTGTCCTGAAACCGTTCCTGAGCTGAGCCCATGCGACAACACACCTTCAACAGTGCACTTATTAGGTGCTTATCTGCATATATTAAGGTATATTGTATTTAACTATTGCTTATATTTATTTTCATAAAATATAAATTACTATTGCTTTATTTATGAGGAAACCTGTAATTTGCATATGGTTAGTTAATTATGATCTTTGTACTTATGTTGTTATTGCTGTAGGTGTCCAAAATCTAAGTTCATTTATAGTACTTGCAGTCCAGTACTGTCAAAATTATCTGGAAGCCACTGTACATCAATCAATTGAGAGATGACTACGCACAAACAGGTACCTACCTACTTACTACCCTATCTCTATTTCTGCCGATAAACATGTGAGTATATATTTCGCTAGTCCGTATAGGTATGTTGTATGTAGGCCTTCGCTGAGATAAATTATGAAGTAGTTCATTGCATTGAGGTGAATGCATCGCTTTATAATTTTTATTACTTTCTTAGATCTCTACATATTTTTAGCTTATAAATAGTGATAGTATTTTCATTAGATAAATGCAAAGTTGAAAATAAAGTTGTCCTCTCGAAAATTATGACTTTTTTTTAATCCTTAATTTAAGTTTAGGGCTTTAGCCGTATTCGGTTATGTCAGCCAGCCCCAAGATGACTTTTATGTTGATAGGATTTTAAAAAAATTACTTAAACTCCCTCAAACTGAGAGAAGTTTTAAAGTATTTTATAACCTCTTGACAGTTAATTGAGAGTGACTTCAGATTGCGGTAAATCTGAGTGTTTACTATTTCACAGTTAAAATAGCAAAAGATTCAATTCTACATTTACTTACACATAGGTATCTATCAGATAATAAATGAATACATTATAAATCGAGTACCTACCTCTTTTCAAAAAAACTACGGAACTTCATACAACAAGATTAATGCAATGTACAAGTGTAAAATAATCATACTAAAAGAGTTTCTTTTCAAATTATTTTTTTTACATTCAGCTTAAAATGTCGAAATACTTAGATGAGTATGCTCACTCACTATACAGGATATGGTTAAGCTGTGTTTTTTTTACAATATACACAATGCAGAGGTCAAGTATAACTAGGTGCGTCAGGAACATACTCATTTACCTATATGCCATAATGATTTGTTTTGTAACAAGATTTGATTGACCTTGAGCTAGTACATTCCGCCTATAGTCACTATAGTCATACATAACCACACGTGGTAGGATACATCTTCGTAAAAACCAGTTTAAACTCAGCTTGACCAATCAACTTCGGTATTCGTTAGATAATTCTCTAATTCTAAGATTCTCTATTAATTCTAAATTCGTTATAAAAGTTCACATTTGTGTGATTTATTAAATTATATTTATTACTACTAACATCAAATAATTTAATTGAAGACATAGGCACACATAGTTTTTTTTAGCAACACCAGTGGCACCTATAGGTTATTCATATAAAAAGTAAGAAGTAGTGAAACATAGTGTAAGCTCACACATCCCTTATCTACACAGTATTGTTGCTTCTATTATTATCAGCAGCGTTGATACTTGGACAAAGACGTAAAACTCCAAAGTTGTATTGAGCGAAGGCCTGTGAATAAGCCCAGTATTTGCACGAGCAATGCAAACATAATATTGCACAAGTGGTATTGTGAAAAAAAAAACATAAAGACAAGATTCTAGATTGTTATATTATTTCACACATTTTTTTATGGAAACTGACACGGTTGACTTCATCACCTACTACATCTGTGATGTCAGCCCATAACACCTTGGTGAACTAGGTCAGTGTTTCCCTTCGGTTGTGCCGAAGGGAAGCACTTTTTACGAGAACTATTTACAATAGCCGTTTCAACCTACCTTTCATTTAGTTTTTACAATTTTAACATTTTAAAAAGGAAATGATAAATATGTCTGGTTATAACTTGAGAACGGATTTGAACTGATAAACATACGGTCTTCCACAAATGACATCCGATGTATCCTCAGAAGACTGCGGGCTACAATTATTAAGTCACTTAAATACTTTTTTTAAATTTTTTTATGGAAACTGACACGGTTGGCTACATCCGTGATGTCAGCCCATAACACGGGGTGAAATTGGTGCCACGTCAGTGCTTCCCTTCGGTCGTGCCGGCTACACTGAACTGGACGGAAAACACAAACTATTTACATAGTCGTTTCGACCGACCTTTCATTCAGTGCGGTGGTACCAAACAAAATCAATACTGAATAGAATAAACTCCAAGACGTCAGAACTTGTTATACACATCTCAGCAGATTCATTGAAACAGTTGAGAGGACAAACCATTAGCACAAAAACTAATATACTCGTATGTAGGTTTAGTTCAAGGTGATTCACTGTCTCCGTTACTATTTGACATCCGTTCTATATTGTCACTAAATATTTCTCTGAATTCTAACTTGACTTGTATTAGCTTAAATGCCAGAAATGCCGACATACTATTCATGAAGTGTTTTCGAATTCATAGAAATAAAATGTTAAGTATGCAAGTGCAGTGCATACACATTGAACATTATGGCCATTTTCGAACATACAATTTCAAATGTTACATCCATTTCCATCTTTCAACAAATTCCTTCTGGTAAGAAATTTAAACTTCTTTGTGGAACAATTTATTCAAACGTGACTGGGCACTCAGCAGACTAATTTACCAAAAATAATTGGAAAATCAATAATGGTCAGTAGACTTTTGGCCTTTTGTGAACAAGAGCTGTAACTGAGTCACCGTGCTATACACATACCATGACTTAGAGGTTAGTGATTATATGACCTTTATAACAACTCTAGCATGACTTGGCAAATTCGAAAATTTTCGGAAATCACTCATGGTCAGTGGATGTATGGGCTTGTGTGAACAAGAGCTGTAACTTACACATACCATGACTTAGTTTGAGGGTAGTGATTATATGACCTTCATAACAACTTTAAAAATATAATTTCATGAAGTTATTCAAGCATGACTCAGCAGATTCCAAAATTTTGGGAAATCAATAATGAGAAGTGGGCGAATAGCCTCGAGTGAATTATTAACGCTGTAAGCCGTAAGCGGTCGCCAGAACATACAAAAAGCCATTAAGACATTTCTCACTTGTCACTTTCCTGATTAAGCTTACCTAGGTATATCAAGACTATAACGAAACTAACTTAGGGATACTATGCTTTCAAGAGCCTCAATCTATATAGCTCATCTCTAGTGAGGAATAATAGATTAAAAAAAACTTTTTCTTAAAAAAAATTTTAAGTTTTGGAAAATTGTCTTCTCTCTTTGTTTGCATTGGCAGTTGTTGAACTCTTTGAACAGAGTGCACACTAACAGAATTTAAGGTATTTAGAAAACTGAATGGAGAATAGTGAATTGATTGACAGCATGACAAATAAAAAAGTAATCTCACAAAGTCACTCGGAGGTGTCACAATACAGTGGTGCTGACCTTGAGAGGCTGTGACCTCCCAAACCGAGACATGGCTGCATAGCAACAGTGAAATAGATGCGTACAATACGAGCCGGCGCAGCACAATAATTGAAGGATGCAAGTTTAGCAATTTCCTACGAGCGGAGTTAATAGCTTCATGGTGAGTACGCTGTGATAAAAGCCCTACTATAGCCTTCTACTCCATCGATCAGCAGCCACTCTCGAGGTCAGCTATGATTGTTACAACTGCCATTACGTATAAGATATACTTTACTGCAGACACAAATAATATTTTGAAGAATTCCTAGTACAAATTTTGAATACTTCTGACTGCACTGCTCAACCTCTATCTACATGATATGGCGTGATTACACAAAATATGTCAATAATACCAAAACTTCACAGATCATTTTAGCTAAAACTGTATACATATAAACGATTGAATATTTTTCGAGTAAATCACACGAAAGCTAACCCAATTGGTTGATTTTTTTCTGAATGTGTTCACTTCCGACCCCACTCAGCTCATTTATGAATAATGGCTAGCCTATAACCTGCCGGATATATGTCGCATTATGTTCTTGAGTTACAAGCGAACCTACATACATACATACACAGACAAGTGACAGATGTTGCAACTTATAATACGTAGGGATTGATTACATCTATAGATATTTTCAGTCATCACAGCTTAAAATATAAATAGAATAGAATAGAATAGAATAGAATTATCATTTATTTCACTTTTTGGTACACTTACATACTAAATTAAAATAATACAATAGATAAAAGTGAAACGGGTCTAGGCGCAGCTTGCAGGTGAGCCCATTGTGCACACCTTGCTGGTTTTAAGCCTATCCTTTTCCAGTAGTTGGTAAGTAACTCTTATATGCGAAATGTTAGCGCTTAAAATTACACAATATACAATGATTATTAACTATTTATACAATTTATTAGGTACTTCAGTAACATACACAAAACAAAAACAAAGGCAGGTGAAAAAGAACAAAAATACTAACAATATTAACCAGGAATAATAGAATAAGATGTAGATATAACAACAGATATAACAATGAAGAAACTAAACAATTGAGAACCGGATAAAAATATATACCCATATATATATAATGTTAGGTGATGGACTGGTGGTGTTATGTGTCCACACATAGAATAGAATGAGTGATAAGTGTTATGTGCGTGTGTGCGTGTGTTTGTGAAAGATATGCTTCTACAGTTTCAGCGCATGTATGTAGGCATTAGTCTCATAAAGATTGTTGTTAATTACGATATTTGAACATCGTTTTTAACCACCATTCTGTTGCTGGCTCAAAATAAATCTTTTCAGTTTCAATTTGAAGGTGTTTGTATTGTTTGACACTCGTATCGGTGGCGGGATGTTGTTCCAGCACCGTGAGGCAGCATATTTGAAGCTTCCTTCAAATGCTGCCCCACGGTGCTTTGGTACAGCCAACAGCTTACCCACCGATCTGGTTCCAAAACAATGACCCTCTCCATACCATCTAAGTTTTTTAAATAATTTTGTCGGCTTTTGCGACTTGATAATTTTGAATAATAGCACGGCTTGATGAAGTCGCCTACGACCGTCCATCTTGAGCAATCCCAGTTTGTTTATGTAGGGTGTAATATGGTGCCTCTTTTTTATGTTGGGCTCGCAAAAACGTATGCAGGCATTCTGCACCCTCTGTATACGTTTCTTAGTCTTCTGTAGGATACAGGGACCATATACTGCGTCACAGTAGTTAAGTGGAGATAGTATTAATGCCTCAGCCACCGTATGCCTAACTTGTATTGATAGATGATTTCTAATCTTGTAGAAAGTTTTAAGTTTTCCCATCGCTGCTCTAAACTTTTCCATCACGTGATCTTCAAATCGGAGGTTAGCGTCCATTTTCAGCCCTAGGTTACGCGCGCATTTCACAATTGGTATAATGACCCCGTTTAATTTGATTTGGGGGTTTAGTGTCAGAACCTTTTCAACGGACTTCCTACCCCCTAGCACCATAGCTATGGATTTCTGAGGATTTAGAGCGAGCCTATTTGCAGTCGACCAAGTCCATGTATTTTCCAAATCTGTATTGACTTTCATTACTGCATCGTTTATGTCACTTGCGTGGAAAGCGTATCTCAGTTGTGTGTCGTCTGCAAAGAGCTCGCACTCTGTGTACTGAAGGCAGGAAGGATAGTCTGCTGTATACGTCGTGTACAAAAGCGGCGAGAGAGAGGAACCCTGTGGACTACCTCGAGACATACTGACCTTGTCCGAAAATATGGCAGTTCCATCATCACCGTAGCACTTCACCACCTGTGTTCTGTTCGTGAGGTAAGTTCTCAGAAGACTGAGCGCATTTACTGAAAGGCCATAATATGATAGTTTTGACAGCAGAAGGTTAGTGTCCAGACAGTCGAAAGCTCTTGAGAAATCTAGTAGTATTAAGATTGTAACTTTTCCTTCATCCGCTGCGCTCAAGACTTCATCTGTTACTTGTAGGAGGGCTGTACTGGTACTATGACCTGTGCGAAAACCATGTTGACAATCAGGAATTACGTTATTAGTCTGTAGGTATGTCGTAAGCTGTTTAGTCATGGTTTTTTCGAGTAATTTTGAAAAAGCGGGTAAAATACTAATTGGCCTGAGGTCCTTCATTTCAGTGGCATCTTTCTTTTTGGGTATGGGCGTGACCAGTGCAGTCTTCCATACCTCTGGGAATTGACCAGATGCAATTGACTTGTTTAGTATGTATGTCATAACGTCCAAGGTGAAAGGTACAGTCATCCGTATCATTTGGATTGTCACGTCATCAATGCCTATTGCGTTAGACCTTATTTTCTCAATTAGGACTCCCACGTCTGTTGCATTAATAGGATCAAATTTAAATTCCTGTATTCCGGTTTTGAACCGACTATTTGAGTAGCGATCCAAGGTCTCCTTGCTGATTTCTGTTGTAACTGGCAACTGTTGAAAGTGTAGATTGATAGCTTGAGGTTCTGATAGATATTTTGGAATTGGTTTCGCTGTCTCTCCTATCGTCGTACATCTCCGTAGTCCTTGCCATAACTTTTTGGAATTATTGTTGTTCTGGTTGACAAAAAAGTCAAAAAACGCACCCTTTTCCCGTCTGATAGCACTAGTAACTTCATTTCTTAAATCTTGGTAATACCTGCGATGAGAATCCTGATTGGTACGCCTAGCTCGAACTCCAGCACGGTCTCTTAATTTTATCATTTCTTTTATTGTCTCTGTGAACCAAGGTTGTAACAGTGGCTTGCATCGTCGAGTAACTACAGGAGCGTGCGTATCAAATAAGTGTTTGATGAGAGAGTAAAAAATTTGTAGCATGTCATCGACGTTGCTGCATCCATAGATACTGTCCCAAGGGAGCTGTTCATTGTGTGAACCAAAGACCGACATGTCTATGTCCCTAAAGGATCGGAATGTGACATTTTTGTGGTGGGCTCGTTGAATGCCTATTTTGAACTCTGCTAGCACTAGACCATGGTCACTGAGGTCAGGGTTGTGAAGTACTAAGACAGATCCAAGGTGTTCACTGGCATTTGTACATATTATATCTATAATAGTCTGTGTTTCTGTTGTTACCCGTGTTGGCTCCGTGACGACCTGTATGAGCCCAAATTGTTCAAAGGTTTCCTTTACGCTAAGTGTGAGAGATTTCGTTTCGTCCATCATATTTACGTTGAGATCGCCCAGAAAAAAGACATAATCAACAGTGGGCACAAGTGCTTCCAATTGGTCTGCTATCAAGCTGGTAGCGAAAGCAACATTTACTGATGGTGGACGGTACGCTGTTCCTAGAATACATTTTAGTTTAGGAAGTTTTAGTTGAATCCACATCTGTTCGAGACCGTTCGATGGAGTTTTTATTATTTTGTACGACAGTACATTTTTTATGTACATGCCAACCCCTCCTCCCCTGGTAGTTGTGCTACGAGGAATGTGATGAAAATTATAGTTTGGAATTTCGTATTCTGCCGTATTATGAGATTCTTTAATCCAAGTTTCATTAATAAACAAAACATGCATGTTTCGCGTTAAAACCGTGTTGTATAATTCGTCGAACCCTGTGTTAAGTGATCGCACGTTGATAAGACCGATTGATAGGTGTGATACTATTTCCTCCATTTCATTAAAATAATAATCACAACAAGGTTTAATAAATCAATATAATTGTGTAAATTAACTCTTTTGTTAATGTTAATATGAATGACGATTCGTTTTAACGTAACTTTTATACATAGACAATCTACACACATACAGACATATACGAAAAACTTCACAACGACATAGCAATATTCTCTAGTGCTATGCGACAGAAAACAGCTCAAGCAAACATCACAGGACAGCACATTACAAAAATATATATTTAAACACGTTTCCTCGATAGTATTTAGACAATTATAAAATATAACACTTGCTCGTGTTTTGTAAAAACGACTCGATGTAGTATTGTAGACTGGGTTTGAGAGAACATTAGAGTTGTAAGGAATTTCATCCTGCATCGTATATCCTGGACGAAAGACTCGATATGTATATAGATAGTGTAGAATAGTATAAACAGTGCAAGTGTTTTCAAAGTTCTGCATACACGCGCAGTTATTGTTGTAACTAGTCATGCTCATGCTTACTATTGTACAAGTTGTGTCCCGCTCACATGGAATCTTCTTCAGCGCGAGTCGTCCTGGGGCGGAGCCTATTTCATAAACCGGTTTCATAAAAGAAAAGATGATAACAATATCATTGAATGTTTGAAGACAAATTTTCTGCGCGCGTGTATTATTGTAATAATATGTTGTTTGTGTGGATGCAGTGCTAGGGAGATATACCTGATCACAGGTGTTTAGTGATTTTGGAGGATTACTGTGAAATGTATGTTTACAAAAGTGTTCAGTGTAGTTTATGCAAATATTCGTTTGCGCTTGAAGGAGTGTTAGGTGAGAGAGTGAGTACAATGCGAGCATGTAAACAATGATTTTGATATTGTGATAATGAATTAAACACAGATCATTAGTTTTAACAACACTCCAAATAAGACAGGTAGGTACACGTAATCGATGAAGGTATTTCTCGATTTTCGGATATGTAAATATGATAGAAAACAATCCAAAGCGTATAATGTAAAATTTGATTTTAGTATTAGATAAACTTATAATAGTTCTACTGTCCCTTATCATTTGAATGTGCAGGTTTAACTTTATTCTGCGGTTTAAGTGAGTTTTCCTGGAAGATTCGAAATAAATCTTTTTCATTGGATATACGCATCGCGCGGGCGCCATCCTGGTGTCTCGTGTATATCCCTCCGTCTCTCACCCAGATGTATTTATGGCCGTGTTGTCTACCAAGGGCTCTGGTTTTTTGGAGCAGCTGCCTGTTGTTGCGAGTTAGACGTTCGTTGATGTAGACCTGACTGGTAGGCCCAGGAACGGAGATATCTCCGGTTTTGAGGCCTCGGCGCTCCCGCGCGGCCTTGAGAAGATCGTTCCGCGGTGCACGTCTCGTCAGTCGGAGTACGATGGGGCGCGGTCGTTGTAGTTCACCGGGCAACCGTCGCGGCCCTGCCCGAGCCACGCTGTCGACGTCCGTCTCGCGCAACTGAATACCTATTTTCGTCGCGACCACTGAAACAATATGCTGCAGGTTTTCGCCCGGTGTCTCGTGTATGCCTATTATCTCCACTTCATTCTTCATCGCCGCCTGCTCTCTCTCCTCTTGTTGACGCTCCAAGTTGTCGATGCGTTCTCGTAGGGTTTGGACCTCAGACTCTCGCTCTCGGTCCCGTTCTTCCAGCACCGCCAGACGAATCTGAACCGCTTCAAGGTCTCTTGTTGTTTCCTTAAGTACTCCGTCGCACCGTTGTAGCGACTCCTGGAATTTCTTGAGGTTAGCTTCCGCAGCCTGGAATTCTTCTTGAAACGTTCGTAGCTGCCTGGTGAGAGAGCTTAGATCTTCGACACTAAAGGGTTTTTCAACCTTATTTGGGGAGCTCGTACGTGATCCTGGCTGCGAGTTAGAACGCGCAGGAGGACTCCTTGACCGCACCGGTGTGTCGGCGGCATTATCCCGAGGGCGCGTCGAAGTGCATAGGGAGCATTCCCAGCGCGCTCGCTTGGAGATACGCGTACGTCCCGGCAGGAATGCACAACTTAAGTGATAGGCTATCCCACATGTGTTGCAGACGATCGAGTCATCCTCGGTAATCTCCCGTTTACATCCACCACATAGCTCTTTTTCTGTATTCATTTTGCTTGATACGGCCCGGCAAGTGACAGCTATTTTGTGGGTAGATATCGGATTCGATCGAATGAATTCGGCCGTAAATATAACTTTGACACACTTAACTGCGTATTTTCCTTGTTCTCTGTTAAGGATTTATCACTTTTCCACGTTTTTCTTTTTATAAAGAGTGGTATTTTTAATAAACAAAGCAAACTTTTCACGGAGTTACTTCTTCGTGACCAATGTTGCCACTCGAGTATGTACATATGTACGTACGAGTATGTACGAGTGTACATAAATGTAATCATAAGTTGCGTAACTATATGAAATATTAATTTATGTTATACCTACTTTATTAATTAATTTACTAATTTTATGTAAAAGTTATAGTAAATAAAAAAAGATTCGTAAAACAATGTTTATGACAATGACCAAATCATCAACTTTGTGAAACCTGGAGCCAATAAGCAGCCAAAAGATGGACTAAACCTTCTTAAATTTTAGGAGCAGCAAAGGACTGGCAAGTGTATGTATGACATTTACTTACCTACCCATACATTTTTATGGGATACCTGGCTATTTTGATTTTCAGACAAATTTACAAAATCTGCTATATAATCCATAAGACAGCATGAAAATATTAGACAATTTGAAGTTCTGGAGTCAACATAAGTATTTCTAAATTAATTTTTTATAATTTTTTTTCACAGTATTTTTTTTTTTATGGAAACTGATACGGTTGGCTACATCACCTACAACACCCGTGATGTCAGCCCATAACACCGTGAACTTGGTGCCACGTCAGTGCTTCCCTTCGGTCGTTCCGGCTACACTGAACTGGACGGAAAACACAAACTATTTACATAGCAAATTCGACCGACCTTTCATTCAGTGCGGTGGTACCAACCCGGGCGGGTTAAACCCTACACCTTATAATTTAAGAAGGGAGTTATATCGTTTAGTCGCCTTTTATGACATACACGGGGAGAGTTGCAGTGGGGCTATTCTTTTAAAGTACCGGCCCCACGCGGTACAATATGGTATTATTTCAATGTTTATGTTTATTGGAACGTCTGTGTGTGGGCGCCTAGAAATTAGGTTGCGTGCTACCGGGGGCCCGCGCACTACCGTTGGACACCGCTGCTACCGTTGGACACCGCTGCTACTGTTGGACACTGCTGCTCCACAGTTTCTTGAAGAACTCTAGGCCGACCACCATCAACGCTAATCTAATATATGGAGAGCTTCAAAAACGTCACTGCAGGCATCCTGCAGAATTTGGATAGGTGGAAGGTGGAAGGTGGAGAGCGGGACTGGTGGTCCCCCACGTCCTAGACATTGCAGACTAGCTAACCAAGACTTGATGCGAGCCGAAAATTAACGTATGCCGGAAAATACACAGAGTGGGCACTCACCAGTCCCGACCTCACGATTGACACCCTCCTCTACTGCCAATGGGCCCTTGGCACAGTTCATCCTTCATGTACCATTTGATTGTACCTACTCTACATTTTGGAATAATAAAGTTTTGTTATAATATTACATTGGTTTAATTAAAATGTGTACGGTTTTCGTCTATGTCTGTTCGTTGTGTCTATAGATGAGATAAACATAGAATATACAGATACCTACTTAAAAAGTAAATAAGTACAAGTCAAAATAATAATCTAATGAATACCTGTAGAGAAATCTATTAAATTAATCATTTTAATTGTAGAGCAACATTTATTTTTATAAAAACATGTTAAATAATATTTTGATTCATATTCGGACCCTTGAGTTGAAGGGGTTACAAAAGCACAAGAGGGGTCCATCCATCAATTTTCAAGTGTGTTTTTGTACCGCCTTCAACTCAAGGGTCCGAATATGAATCAAAATATTATTTAACACTTTTCAGTTCTACATAGTTATTTTTTAAATTGGTGCAATGTTTTATAAAACAGTTTTTATTTCACTCTTTTTAGTTATATATTACATTAACAAGTTCTGCGTAGAATTGGGTGTTAAAACGACCACCCCACGTGTTTTTCCAGTGATTGGTACACACTTAAAAGTCCATATCTTGAAAACTACTCAACCGATTTTGATGAAACTTGCTCTGTTCCCTAAGTTGAAGTAAATGTAAGCCAAAAAGAATGGTTACAATCCGATTAATAGTTTCAGAGAAATGCGTGGACATACATAATACAAACATACATACATACACTTATGAAACTTGGCACACCTGATTAGATGCCCACCTATAAGAACATATATGAATATTGTGCAATTCCAACGATATTACATACATATGTGTTGAATTGATAACCTCCTTTTTTTTATTTGAAGAAGTCCGTTAAAGCAATACAAATAACTAAACAACTAAAAAGTACCTGACATGAAAATAACTATCAAAAAAGGGGCATTTTCGAATGTTTCTAGAACACTAGCGGCATTACTTCCCTGGATTGCAAGGTATAAAGTAGGCCCATGATTGCAGAACTTCTAATTTTGCAAGTATAATAAATATGGTAATAAATAATAAGGTCACACATACGACGTCTGATAAAACAGAATATTGTTTCGTTGTACAGAAAATCATAAAATCTCAACATCAAAAAATTCAATATGACACAGCATGTCTTTTTGGTTTTTATAGAAACTTCTTCGCGAGACTTTCGAGATTCCAACTAGGTTTAGAATATAACTTTAGTCAAACGGCTAACCAAGTAAAGAGATAAAGTAAAATAATAAACTACACGCTAGTTGTTCTCTGTAGGTTAGGCAAGTTCAATTGGTTTTAATTGCAGCAGGCCGCAGCAGTTAAATGGGTGATAGTGCGTTTGTCGAAAATCATTTCATTTCGAGTCACTCACCCAGAACACGGAGCCGCAGAACTGATCCATTGAGGTGTTAAGCGACATGTTGCAGCATACTTCGCGTATACGCGACCACGCGACACACAACTGGATGGGACAGTCACTCACTCACGCGCGCGATTCAACTCGACGTTCACTCCCACAAGAATTCGCCGCAAACGGAAACGAACGACACAGACAGACGGAACGGACGGACGACAGAGACAGACGGAACAGAGGAGGGAGAGGAGAATAGAACAGCGCTGCCAACATAATTTTTAAAATCCCTGCATTAGCGGTCCGCCACCTGAACATCTTTTTAGTGCCTGCGGTGCCGTGCGTTTCGTGCATACGTATCTTCGATATCGATATTTTATACTTATCGGCAAGTAGTATGAGATGAGTGATGTTTTGGTGTTTTAAAAAAAAAATAACCAGGTAACGCATCTTCTATATATTCACCCTAACCTAATGTTGAGGCGGTGCATGTCGTTTTTGTTACGTTTGTATTTCCGAAAATAAAGCTTTCTTAGGTGGTTATAACATTATAACATATTTAAAACATTGCAAAAACAAAACAAAAAAAAATTGCGGGACACGAACCCATGGTCGAAATAAACCAACCCTACACTCTTACCACTGAGCTACCAAATAACATAAACGACCAAACGAATATCGGCTTCAATAGGTTCGCTTTCGAGCCGAGTCAACCCGAGTGTTTCCGAAAGGAGTAGGTTCGCAGGTTCGGGGCACCACAGGCTCTAAAAAGGCTTTCAGGTGCCGTACCGCAGCATTAGCCGGATTGATGATTACCCGCTGCTTTTTGCCGATTTCCCCGAAATCATAAATAAAACATTGTAAAAAATAGTTATGTAAAGCCTGACCAGGAATATATGAGGGGCCGCCATATTGCGGAATTTCGTTGGAACTAATTTCTTACACTGGCCACAATTATGTTTGATGCTTGATAATCTGTTGTCAATGTCAAAATTGCTTCTGAACTGACATTTAGGTGAAACGTTATGTCATTGTAGTGAGATTGTCATGAATTGGCCGCCGTAATGTACAATTAGGTAATTATTTTTTGTTCTATCTAGGTGTATCTCAAGCATCTATTTACCGAATAGCAAACAAAAGAGGGACGTAAATATTATTCGTTCTGAACAAAAAACACTTTTTGACTTTACAGAAATACGAAACGTTCGAATAAAAATAGCTTAGGTTTAGTTTTTCTGAACTAGAATTTTTATTAAAAAGTGTTTCAGCAAGGTCGATTAATAATTTTTTTGATAATTTGTACACTTTGCTTCAGGACATATCTGCAGATACATGGAAAAAATGTTGTGAACATGTAAATGTCAAGGCTAGTTCTTTTTACATTGACATCAAAATATATATAAAAGATGCATTAAATTAAAATACATTTTGTATATCTTATTGTGTATTTCAGTGCAAAAGTACATTTTGAATAAAAACATCGGCCAATTCAATATGTGCGTATACTACACTGAATGTTGCTATATAAATCTAAAAAGTGGCTCCATCTTGACAGCTCTCATATATTCCTGGTCAGGCTTTACTTATCCACATGCAGCAGAAACATCTAGATGCCTAAATTACAAGACTCTTTGGCATCAAACCTTCTTAATGGTTATTTCACGTTCTTACCGTATTTTTATAGACCAATTGTAGATGGATTCATGCTCTTTGCATGTAATGATGCGATGTCAACTGGGAGGCAGTATGGTTTACCGAAATAGTCGTATAAAATTAAATACGCTCCGCCATTTTTTCCAACCGCAAATGCGCAGCGGTGCGCGCGGCGGCCGTACAACTTACTACAAGCAACTTGCTGGCAGATCAGTTGAGACAGGGGCGTGTGAGTGGTTAACATAGATCAATAACGTCTACTGTAGGTTTTTACAGCGTCCATTGTTTTACCATATCTTTGCTCTAAGCATACTCCGATAAACGCTTGTTTTTGACACTACTTCTTTCGTATTCAGAATATACGACCACTAATAACGGGGGGTCCGCTGCTGGACATAGGCCTCTCCCAAGACACGCCTACAGGCGCCTCTCCCGATACAGGCTGATGATGATGATGATTATGATGAATAACGGGGGGTTAGATGGGATAGTTACGCGAATAATAAATTATTCCTCAAATTGAAATAATCAATAACTACGCGCAGCAACCTCTTATTCCCCTCTATTCGGCATATTTCCCGCTGCTTGGCAGCACTGCGTTAGAAGTCGACTCAATAACCACACACACACAAACCAACGATCGTTCATGGATCTCTATATAGTCTGTGATTCGTAGTAATGAGCTCGTCAAGAAAATTTTGAAGTTTTTTACGTGTTTACTTATAAAAATAATAACCTTAACCTTTTGACGTGATAACGTCTTATAAATTGATGAACACCGGCTGCACGCACTTGGTTGTCTGTAAAGTTGGTTTACGGACGATAGTTTTACGTGATGATGTCATAAAGTAAATCAGTTCCGGCGGATTTTTACCATGTAAAATTAATTTAAGTACATGATAAAGATGTGATAATAACTAATAAAAAACACAGAGATACACAAGACAGAAGTTAACATACAGAAGAAGAATAGAAGCTAACAATAATTCACACAGAAACAAGAGAACAGTAGCGTGCAAAGGCGGACTTATCACTTTAAGTGATTTCTTCCAGTCAACCTTTGGGTGATGAGAGTAAGTGAGAAAGAAATATGGCAAGGGTAGTGCAGATATTTGGACAGGAAAGTATATATATATATATACTTATACAAATATATACATAAACAAATAAAAACATACTTATACAAATATACATGTCCATACATAGATACAAGTATATAATAAGAAAAATAAATGCATAATACCTTATTCCACAACAGAGCAACTGCTAAGATAATGTTTCTTCAACAAGATTTTGAATGTGCCAAGAGTCTGACAGTGACGAATGCGGTACGGCAATGAGTTCCATGGTACATGTACCAAAGTACATGGGTTTAAAAAATATTAAATATACCTATACTTAAAAATATAGTTTTTTTTTAAACATACACCTATAGGCACTTAAAAATAGTCTTTTTAATACTCCAAACGCACAGTTGTAACAACAAAGCTGTCATAGCAATTGTTCTAATTGAAAAGACCTATCCAACGACATATATCTTATTGCTGTTGGAGGGTGGTCCCAATCTTTGTAAATTTCTACATAACACAATTAAATCTACCTACTTTATCAGTAATTCTACATAACGCCATCTACATATCAAAGCGCATACTAGAACGTTGCAACACCTACCTAACTGCGAATCAAGTAAACTACCGCTGAAGTATTTCATTTACTATTGACGCTAGATGTCGCTCCAAAAGACTCAACTCACCTACTGTTGATCGAATTCACTTCGTTAGTACATGATCGATTTAGCCGGGTGGTTAAGACGTCTGGTCGGTCACACAATATTGGTGGCAGGGACCGCGGGTTCGAGTCTCGCGAATCGCGACGGACAATATATTTTGTATTTCCTAATCTCCTTATATGCCTCTCTATCGCTTGTTACGCGCTCTCGCTTGCACACACAGGTTCAGATGTAACGTGACACTTTTTCGTGGGTGCAGCCGGTGTTCATCAATTTATAAGACGTGACGTCATCACGTCAAAAATTTTGTGGGAGTATAACCCATAGTCAAAAAATACAAACCCTTCACGCTTACCACTGAGCTAACAAATTACATAAACTGGACGACACAAGGCTAAATATATGGTTCTTAAAAGTTCTCTTTCTACAATGCTTCTTAGATTTTTGAATATATAGATAAGCTTACGTGTTTTTGCTGCCAGTGACTTAATATGCATATCCCAACACATCCTATATTTTTACTATTGAAAACGTTTTTATTTTTAAATATTTTTCGGGTTTCTTCAAAATGTCACTTTTGACCGATTACATTATTAGGTAATATAATCTTCACAATCTGGCAACAAGAATTTAAGCACTGACAGTAGCACTGACAGTGGAGCCAACATAACGGCGAAAGGAACTTTTAGTTGTAGGTTGAAACCACGAGTCAGTAAGCCTGGATACGCTATACATAGGAGGACAGGGGTAGCCGCGCGTCGGCGCACACGCGCCAGCGCGTCAGTCTAGCGCCGGCGACCGATCTTAGTCTCCGTCCGCCGCTCAGGCGGAGCGAACGTGCGCGTCTGTCACAAAATGCCTCATTGTGCAGTGCTTTGGTGCAAAAAGTCGTCGAAAAATTCAAACTTGAACACAGATGGAGTCACCTTTCACGAGTAAGTACTTTCATTCAATTTGATAGCATTTTTCGCTTGAATTTCAGTAACAAACATCGGCGTAAATATGTATGGAGAGCTCTTTTCTGCTTACCCACCATAGGTCGACTATCGTGTTGGATGCAGTTAGCTCTTGTAATTTTTTTTGTTTATTGATAAATATGTATGTTAAATGTATACAGATATTTCATGCATTCTGCCTTATTGCCAAAGGACATTTCTTCTAGTCAACCTCAGCAGGTTTCCTCGTTCAATATTCGTTTATCGCGCTTTTTTCATTCAACCAGTACCTACCGGTTTTTACTTTTGAGCGACTCTAAAGGAATTAATTTCTTTAGGTCATGCGTCTACCGGGAATTAGTCTTGTTATGCTTAGCATTAACAAAATTAATTCATAATGAATACCCCGTTAGCATTTAGCACTGCTAAGCGCCCTGATGAATAAAAATTAATGCTAAATGCTAAGCAATAATCACATTTAATTTTAGTTAGCATTGCTGTTTCGTTCGTAAAACTTTGTTGGTTCGTTTGTTTTGGAACGCACAAAGCAATGAAGTATGTGCTATTTATCTGTGGTACTGCTAAATGCTAAATGCTATATAGCGCCTGCGCTCCGCTGCTAGCTAGCTAGCTAGCATCTAAATGCGAAATGCGATGCGATCATGCGAGTGAGGGGTCGGAATTATCATCTGTCACGTGATCATTAGTTTTGGTCATATCTACAGAACCACTGGACTTAGACCCATCGTGTTGGTACTCAATCTGAACGTCTCGATGAGATCTATCCATCTGTCACATTAACTATTGTTTTGGTCATAACTCGAGAACCACTGGTGCTAGACCCATCGTGTTGGTACTCAAACTTCAGGTCTCGGTGAGATCTATCCATCTGTCACATGAACTTTTGTTTTGGTCATACCTGGAAAACCTCATTTTACCGTAAAAAAATTAAATATCCAGGTGGGTATGGCTGGTTAGTTTGTTAAAAAAGGCAAAGCCTGGAAAACCTCATTTTACCGTAAAAAAATTAAATATCGAGGTGGGTACTCATAAATTTTTTATGGTAGGGTAGATTTTCGCGAATTTTTCGCGAAGTCATATTGCAATATAATTTGTCATATCGTTGGCTAAGTAATTAGCAAATAGTTGTTAATAATATAATTATTTTTTTTTTGGTTACAAAACTTTTCGACTTTCTAACATTATTTTTTTAATTTTGGAAAATTCCAATAACAAATACTCCAATAAGATAATACCAATGTACGAGGTCTTACATATCATTGTTTTGGAAATTTTATGTAGATTTATAATAAAGTATCCGAGGTATCTCAGAACTTAGAACTATTATCGTGTTTTTGCGAAAATCTGCAAATTCGCAAAATTGTGAAAGGGGCGTTGCCTTTGTTCTATTATACTATAGAAAGTTATATTATTCCCTTGATGTAAAGAAGGGTTAAATATTGTTAAATCCGTTTAATCTTTTCATCGCGAATCGACACAATGAGCGACTTATTGTATGAATCCCGTTCAAACGTATGGAAGACTGGCGTCACTTGGCTACCTACTCGCTCGGCCAATCACGGCGTTCCATGCGCCGCTCCCGCCTCAGACTTCACACCCCTTTGGCGGCTACCTCGGTTCTCATACAAACGATGCCGTATTTCGTATCCAGGCTTACTGACTCGTGGTTGAAACGCTCTCTACAAAAAGCTCGACAAAAAGACATTCCTTGCTTCCGTCGAGTTAGACAAATACAGTGCGACAAGGGTTGAAATGAACGTGGCTGACAGCTGAACTAACGCCGCCACAATGTTGCCAAATTACGGTCTCTCGTTTCACCCGTTCACGCGTACGTTAGTATCTCTTCTTAGTCTGTGGTGTTGTTAGCAGAATTCGAAGTTTATCTGTTATTTTATTAGTGAGCAAGTCTTCCTAAAATTCAATATATAAAATAAAAAATAAGTAAGTACCTACCTACCTTATAGGTACTATACATACATTTTCTTTTGAAGCGATATTTTCCCCTAGTGTAAGGAAATTTTCAAAATTGACAACCCTAATGCTGCAGCAGCGCCCTCCCACAAACGTCATCCACATTCATTTCAAGCCTTGTCGCACTGTAAACTCGTTTTTATGCTTGGTTTTTTTGACGTGATGATGTCACGTCTTATAAATTGATGAACACCGGCTGCACGCACGAAGAAGTGTAACGTTCCATCTAAACCTGTGTGTGCAAGCGAGAGCGCGATAGAGACCTGTGTGTGCAAGCGAGAGCGCGATAGAGAGGCATATACAATAGTAGGAAATACAAAATATTTTTCTCCGTCTTTTACGAGCCTCGAACCCGCGGTCCCTGCCACCATCACTGACCAGACGTGTTATACACGCGGGCTATCGACCGTCTACTTATCGCTGCAAATTTTTTCAACAGTATGTGACAACAGTATGTGAATTTCATGAAGCGACATCTAGCGTCCACATCTAGCGTCAATACTTCAGCCAGCGGTCGGTATACTTGATTTAGCAGTTACGTAATTGTTGCAACGTTGAACATGTAGATGTAGGTTTTTAAATTTTATTAATAGTCGGTTTTTTCTCATATTTTTTATTAGTTATTATCACATCTTTATCATGTACTTAAATTATTTTTACATGGTAATATCCGCCGGAACTGATTTACTTTATGACATCATCACGTAAAACTATCGGCCGTAAACCAACTTTACACACAATTAATTTTTTTCTGAAGCGACTTGGCTTGAATTGGGTTTGATTTCATTACAAACATCGTTTCGTCGTTATTGGTGGTTATACCAGCGCAGCGCAGTAATAAGGTTTATGCAAATGACGGTTCACTAATATGCATACAGGATTTTTTTTCAGATAATTCACGAGCTGATCCTTACTTGACGGGCTCGTAGGAATATGGCTCCGTCACCCCAGTGAAGATAGCGGAGAAAATGATACCTATTTTACCTCTGACACATGTCATATCTTCCGCTAGGTTGGCACTATTAGTTGGTTTGCTATTTAATTTTATCCGTGGTAGTGGAAATTATATAAGTACCTGTTGTACTTGTAGTGATAAGTCCACCTTTGCGCACTCGTGCATTTCTTGTTTCTTGTCGTGCACTGTGCTTCTTTCAATTTGTGTGCATTATAGAGTTTCTATTCTATTCTAAAAATATATTCAAATATTTCGTACAGGGAAATAGTACGAACCAAATATGGCAACACAGATCTCAGGTTAGCCAACTTGATGGCTAGAGGTAAAATAACTGTGAACGGTCTATAGAGATACATGAAGTCAGAAAGATGGCGGACGGAGTTTGTCGCGTCGTCGTTGTAAAAATATATATTTTTGTGGTTCTCGCGGGCCGAGAATTTATACAACAGACGTTAAAGCTACAAAAGAAATGGCTGTATACTCTAATGAGTTTTGCCTGTTTCGGGAGGAGACGAATTAAATAAAAAAAAAAAAAAAAATGTGAACGGTTATATTGTGTTCGTCGTTGTGAAACACCACGAAAGGTGGTCCTGTCAAGTGGTTGAAGGTTGTTGCATGTGTTTTTGAAAATCTCCGGCTTTTTTTCTGGTTATATACTTACGAAAATAGTGTCGGTGTTAGTTTGCGTGCAGTTTGTATCGTATTATTCTTTTCTAAGTGTAGATCTTTAAATTTTTTTATCATGGAGGTGAAAAAACCTCCTGATCCCCCTGACCCGCCTATGCCTATGTATGATTCTCAATTGGGTCCTAACCCATATTTAGGAAGTTTAGAAAATAATATTATGAATGTGTCACTCCCGGCATCGGAGATTCCGGTGGCGGAATATATAACAATTGAAGATTCTCAGTCTCTGAAAAGAGTCACTGGGGAAAAGTCGAAATGGAAGAAGCAAGCCGAGCGGAAACGCAGAAGGAAGGAGGATCGTCTCCAAGAGAAGAGCAGTACCAGCAGCTCTGACTCTGAGACGACCTCTTGTCATACGGTCAGGTCGACGGAGAGTTCTTCTATCATTCCTCCATCACAGAAAAATCCAACTGCCTCTTCATCTAACATACTTGTATATAGGGACCACGATCGTGCTCCCTTTGTTATTCACGTTCAACGTGTTGAGTCAGACCCATCTGCAGGAACTGTGCTCCATCCAATTCATTTTGGCAAATTTCTCAAACGAACTGGTTTCAGTGGCATCGTGGACGGAGGCGTTACGCGTGTCGGACGTAACCGTGTCTCAGTAGAATTTGCTACAGCAAATTTCGCCAACACATTTTTATATAATATTGTAGACAATCATATTATGTATAAGGCATTTGTTCCATCATTTAATATTACTAGACTCGGTTTGGTCAGGGGAGTCCCGACTGATGCTTCCCCTGAAGAACTTCTCGAGGAGCTGGGAGTTCCCGAGGGCGGCAAAGTTTTGAAGGCCAGAAGGCTCAATTTTAAAACTTTTGTAGATGGCAACCCAGTTTGGAAACCGACTCAATCCGTTGTCCTGACGTTTGACGGTCAAACGCTTCCTTCTCGAGTAACTCTTATGTACAACTCCCTTCCAGTGGAGATATACAAATATCCCACCATTCAATGTTTTCAGTGTTGCCGATATGGGCACACCAAGGCCCAGTGCCGCTCTAAGCCTCGATGCTTCAAGTGTGCTCAGTCGCACTCTGGAGACGAGTGTAACCTTTCGGAAGAAAACTCTTGCTGTATGTACTGTGAAGGCAGGCATTTCTCTATTAATAAAAAATGTCCAGAGCGCTCTAGACAAGAGAATATTAAGTCGGTAATGGCCCAAGAGGCTATTTCTTACGCACAGGCTGCCAGACGTTTCTCGGCTCCTAAGCGTTCCTATGCAGATGTAGTTTCGTCATCCACCTTCTCTCAGGCCAGTAAACCCTTCATTTCCAAAATTAATAATCCTTCCATTCCGACCTCTTCTCACAGGAAAACTATAACTTCTCAACCTCGTGCTCGTGCCCCTTTGTCACAGGGTTACGACAGGAAGGCTCATCAAAAAATGCTTAATGAATTTAATTCTTCTCCGTCCCAGAATGGGTGTGCCTTACAATCTCAGAATTCTCTGAGTCCTGAAAATGGTGTCGACCTTGGGGACATCCATGGCCTCTTTATTAACTTTTTGGCTTTTTTGAAATCATCAAATGCTTTACCGTACCACGCTGCTTCCAATACTCAAACTCCTCTCTCTCTCTCGGCCAGCGATGGCTCACTTCGAGTCGATTCTTCAGTGGAATTGTCGAAGTATAATTAAAAATAAATCTGATTTTATTTTTCTTTTAAATAAATTTAAACCTATTGTGTCTGCAGTCTCGGAGACTTGGCTCAAGCCAGATTCTCATTTTAGAGTTCCTGGCTATGCCAGCCTGCGGGACGACAGATGCGATGGCAAAGGCGGTTGCGCCTTATTTGTAAATAGTAAAATTCCTTTCTCTATTGTAACTCTTCCTCCCCTCAGAGACGGTATTAATGCCGTAGCTGTGGGGGTGAAGGGTTTCACTATTATTTCTATTTATATTCCTCATCCTTCATCATCATCCCTTAGTGACTTGAAGCTACTGTTCGAATCAATTTCTAAACCTTTCCTTTTACTCGGTGACCTTAATTGTCACCACACAATGTGGGGTTCGTCCGAGAGCGGCTTGGCTGGAAATCGGTTGGCCGATATTTTGGACGAACTTAACATCTGTGTTCTTAATGATGGGTCTCCGACTCGTCGTGTTTCCCCATTCCAGAATCCTAGTGCAGTTGACTTGTCCTTATGTTCCCCGGAACTGTCATCACTTCTCTCCTGGCGTACTCTTGTTAGCACTTATGGTAGTGATCACTTTCCAATTATCTTGTCCCTTCCCATGTCTGGTAATATTAGCCCCATTCAAACTATCCCCTTACTGAAGTATCGCTTAGAAAGAGCTGATTGGTATAGCTTTAGCTCTGCAGTTGAAGATAATATCATGTGTCTGCCTATTCCTTCAGCAGATAATGTCACCTCTTGTTACTCACAGTTTGTTGATACTCTCATCCGGGTTGCTGATGAGATTTTACCTATAAAACAGTTCAAGACTCACCGCTCGTCTCCTCCATGGTGGGATTCTGACTGTACTGAGTCGATTCGCTCCCGAAATGAAAGCGAGCTTAAATACGCAAAGGACATGTCATGGCTTAACTACTTAGAGCTTCAGAAAACTCAAGCAAGAACCAAGCGTACGCTTCTGGAAAAAAAACGTCTGGGTTGGAAACGTTTTTGTTCATCCATCTCCCCATCTACTTCAGCTAGCCTAGTCTGGCAGAATGTAAAGAGATATCGTTCGGCTTTTATTGACAATTCAAATTATAAAGCTACTTCTGACTTATGGAAAGAGTCTTTTTTAAATAAACTGGCTCCTCCATCGGCTCCTCGTTTTGAAGAATTGCCTTTAGTCTACGTGTCTCCCCCTTACAGTTCTCCCATAGATGCTCCTTTCTTGCTCAGAGAACTTAAGTTAGTTACTAATCATGTCAAGGATTCTTCCCCTGGTTTAGATGGCATCCCATATTCGTTTCTTAAGCATGCTAGTGAGCCCACACTCAATTATTATCTCCAAATCATTAACAAAATAGTTGAAATCGGTGTAATTCCAGCTGACTGGAAAAGGCAGTTAATTATTCCCATTCTCAAGCCACAGAAAGACCCTAATGATGGTTCCTCTTATCGACCTATTGCCCTTTCGGCCACGCTCTTAAAGATCACAGAACACTTGGTGAAAAATAGGCTCGAGTGGTTATTGGAAAGTAGGGGCCTTTTGGCCAAAAGTCAGTTTGGCTTTAGAAAAGGCAAAAGTACCATGGACAGTCTCGGAATAATTAGTACGGATATCCGACTTTCATTTAGCCGGAATGAATCAATTGTCGCTGCCTTTTTGGACATTTCAGCCGCTTACGACAATGTCATCCTTCCAATTCTCAGGCAGAAATTGATTCATCTAAGAGTTCCAGAGAAATTTGTATCTTTTGTTTTAAATATACTCACTGAAAGAACCATAGTTCTTCGGTCGGAAAATGTTGTGACTGATGCCAGGGTTGTTTGGAAGGGACTGCCCCAGGGTTCAGTCCTGAGCCCCCTTCTATACAACTTGTACACCCACGACCTTGACAGAGCTATAAATCCTTTTGCCCGTGTTTTACAGTATGCCGATGATCTTCTTATTTATGCTTCTCATAAATTAATCCCAGACGCTGCTGGCTCAGTTAGCCGTGCCATTTTATCTTTGTCATCATGGCTTGATGCTCACGGCCTAGACTTATCAGCGCCCAAGAGTTCCATAGTAGTCTTCTCTAGGAAAAGGCTCATACCTCGTATAGACATATGTTATAAAGATGTTCGCATTCCCACTTCTAATCAGGCTAAATTCTTAGGCGTAATTTTAGACTCCAAAATGTCTGGTGCTCCGCATGTGGAGCAAATAGTTAAAAAATGTGAAAAAAATATTAATATAATACGCACTCTTGCTGGAGTGTGGTGGGGTGCCCATCCATTTTCACTTAAATTAATTTACAATGCTCTCATACGAAGCCATCTTGACTATGGCACTTTTATATTGGAACCTTCTAACAAATCTGCTATGCAGAAGCTCGATCGGATCCAATCCAAGTGCCTTCGCATCATAACGGGAGCTATGAAATCCAGTCCAGTCAATGCTCTTCAGGTCGAGTGTGTTGACCCTCCTCTGTTTTTACGTCGTCAGTTTTTGGCTGACAGATTTCTTTTTAAGGCCAGACAACTTTCAAGTCATCCTCTTATTCCCAAACTGCAACTTCTTTCTGTATTGTCATTTGAAAAACCATATTGGACTAATAAACCAGCAACTAGATTGGTTCGTAGCTTCCGAAAGTTTAATTATCTTCGAGCTCCAGTGCATCGATCACCTCATCTTCCCATATACATGACTCCATACGAGGCAGTCATCTACCAACCTGATGTTATAAAAAATTTTGGTATAGATAAAGATTCTAAAAAAGCCGATAAATTATTTAACTCTATCATCTCTAAAGATTGGCAAGGTTGGGATCTTATCTTTACCGACGCTTCAAAATTATCAGAGAAAGGTAGTGTAGGGGCCGCAGTTTATCATAAAAGTAGCAATACTTATCAAATAATTAAATGCCCCCCGGAGACTTCAGTCTATACAGGAGAGTGCACAGCTTTACTGGAAGCAGTTAAATTTGTGAATGTATTTCAAAACTTGGAAAAAGTTATCATATTTACAGATTCACTTAGTGCACTGCAGGCCCTTGTGCAAAACCCTTTTTACACCAAATTGCATAATCCCATAATTTTTAATATAAAGTCTTTAATCTTTAATTGCCTTAATAAAAAGGAGATCGTCCTGGCCTGGATTCCATCGCACTGCGGCATCGTAGGCAACGAGCGTGCTGATGCCCTTGCTAAGGATGCTGTGGTCCGGGGGGACAAATTTCCATATGTCAATTACTCTCATGACTTGGTTTCATTGTCTCAATCTTATTTATCCCAATCCTGGTCTAATGTTTGGAAATCATCTAGTAAACATAAAGGTTCACATTATGCCCAGTTCCAGGCAAGTATTCCAGCGCGACCGTGGTTTTATAAATTAAACATATCTAAAGTTGCCACTTCTGTTATATGCAGACTTAGGCTCGGCCACTGTTGCTCTCCCGTCCACCTGGCCAGGCTCCACATCTTAGACTCATCCGTGTGTGAGTGCGGCTTGGAAGAGGGTGATTTAAATCATATTTTTTTTACATGTCCCTTAAATAATAATACTCCGCCACTGTACTCTTCATTACCATCATTTAAAGTTCCCCTCCCCACTATCATTAATTGTCTACTGATTATTAACAATCTCAAAATACTGAAATTAATAGCTAAATTTATTGCAGAGAACAACATAAAACTGTAAATATAGAAATAATGTGTATTTTCTTTTATAGTTGTATAATATCGTGTTTCTTTTTAGGTATAATTACTTCCTTTTATTATTTTCATGCATGCAAGCTGTTCACTGTTCGCTTGTTTCGTAGTATGCGCGTTTTTTTTCTACCTTTTCAATATGATTGGTTTTAATGACTAAATATAAATGCTTTGCTCATGCAACTTCTATATAACTCTAAATACGGGACTTTGGCATAAATACACGAATTAAGTGTGATTGCCAAAAAAAAAAAAAAAAAAAAAAAAAAACACCACGAAAACATTTTCTTGAATAATTTAGTGAATGTTTACATCGAGTTTTTGGTTCTCATTTTTTTAAGATTTTAGTTGATTCGTATTATTTTGTTTATTTTAACTGTCATCAAATCTTGCAACTGAAATTTTTAACGGGAAATTTTCAACTGAGCTGAAAATTTGCAAACTTTTGGCGCTGGTGACAGCACAATCTATTGTACGCGCGTGAGCTTATGCGACGCGTAAGAAATGCGGCCAACACTCCGACTAAAGCGGGGAACTCACTAGACGGACAACGCCTGCGGGCATGCCTGCCGGACCTCGCTACTATAGGTCTGTCCAATGTCTGTCAAGTGTATGAATATGACCGTCGCGGGCGGTCCAGCAGACTGCCCGTGCCATTTTGTCCCATTTTGTCTGCGCGGGCACAGACTGTCCGAGCGTGTGTACTCACCGCAGGCTGCCTGTGCACAGACAGAGGAGCGGCAGCATCGAGTACAGACGTCTCTGTTTTACGAACTATTGAAGTGCAAGTTTTTTTTTTTTTTTTTTATGGAAACTTGACACGGTTGGCTACATCACCTACAACATCCGTGATGTCAGCCCATAACACCGGTTGAACTAGGTGCCATGTCAGTGCTTCCCTTCATTTCGCGCCGGCTACACTGAACTGGACGGAAAACACGAACTATTTACATAGCCGTTTCGACCGACGTTTCGCTCAGTGTGGTGGTACCAACCCGGCCGGGATAAACCCTACCACCTAGTAAGGTAAGAAGGGAAGGGACCTACAGTTTAACGTGGTATCCGAACCACGGTCAGCCTCCAACAGTCGGGCGGTCATCCATCCAATAACTGACCGCACCATTAAGCTGCCGAGGCTGACGATCCCTTAGTCGACTTTTACGACATGCGACGGGGAGAGATGCAGTGGGGCTATTCTTTTAAGTACCGACCCCACACGGTCGGTGCAAGTGTGCAAGTGTTAATGCAAAATAATGAGTTTTAACGAAAATAAAATCTTTTGGGAGGAATTCATAGCTGCGTACGAAACATTTCCATGTTTATGGAATGTAAAAAGTAAAGAGTTTATGAACAATGACTTATTATTTAACGTATTTAACGCAGCTCCAGTAACTATTGCAATTTTTAATCTTTGCGTTGGCATGTTTGCACAAATATCGCGTAGGTCTGTCTGATGAAACTGAAACGATGGCTCAGACTGCCCGTGGGCAAGTCCGTCTAGTGGTCCGTGTAGTGTGTTGCGGCGACAGGTATGCCTGGACAGACTGCCCGCCGGGCATGCCCGTCTAGTGAGTTCCCCGCTTTACCCCCCGCGCGGCAGGATGCGGGTGGGAAATGCGCCTCCCCTTCCCCCTTTACTTCTGGCCGCGCAGCGCATGAGCTCGCGCGCCGATAATAGTATGCTCAAAATAAAAAAAAAACTAAAAAGCACAAATAAAATAATGAAAAAAAAACTGTTTTAAAACAAGCTTTAATTTAGGCCTCAAATCAATGGCCTCATAATAAAAAGAATAAAATCAGTTTAGGTTTTCTTTCGATTTGTTTTCAGAAAGCTTGTAGTGAAATGTTCATAAAAGTAGGCACCAATTAATTTGATTGGACAGTGATTGGTTTATAAAGCTACTCGCCGAAGCATGTATTTTCTTAAAAATTCGCAATTCTCAATGAAGAAGACAATCTATATTTTGCCTCTTGCTTGAGGTTTGTTTGGCGCTCCCTCGTTGTAGGTAGACAAACTTGTTTCCGAACAGTTTTGCCAGACGCTGACATACTTTTCTCGTCCTAATGTTGACTACATTTCTAGGATCGGAAAGGAGCCTGTGTAGGCCGCTTTAGATTTCATCTCAACCCTTAAATTTATTGTTTCACAATTTTATGGCAACAAGGAAATTATTTGAATATGTCGATACTCTAGTAAAAGAAAATCAAGTAATTTTTAAGTATTTTATTAGATTATACATACAGTTTACAATAATAAAAATAGTAGAATATAAAGAATGAATTATAATTTCATATAAATACATGTATGTACTTAGTTAATACGAAGACTAAAGAAAATAACAGTTTATAATAATGATAGTCTTTGAGCTGCTTCAAGCGAAGCAGCCCACACGCGCTGTCCTCAACTATACGTCTAGTGGAAACCTTACAATAATTAATTAAATGATCCAATTTTTTTTATTCAAAATAAAAAGAAAAATCCCAATCACATGTAATTCTTTATTCATAAAAATGGGGACAAAATAGAATAGGAGAAAGTTGTTGCAGTATGCAGAAAATCCCAAATGTTTTTCCGATCACCTCCACACATCCCTACATATCGTAAGATTCAATGCCTGCCGTCTGTGTGTATGTACGTATGTTTGCTTATAACTCAAGAACGGCTCAACATATTCGCTTGTGGTTTCTGAGAAAATATTAATATCTCCGCCAGGTTATAGGCTATATAGCATCACCCTCACGAGTTGAGCAGTGGGGGCTAAATGAACGCAGTCGGCAAAAATCTATCAACTTTCATTTTATTTACTCAAAAACTACTCAACCGATTTAAATAGAGTTTTCACTGACTTTGCCGCGAGCGGACACAACTAGTTCAATACATAACTTCGAAATAAACAATATCACACACTGCAATCAGCATAGTGTCCATTACGAGTTTTATCGAAGAGCCAAATCGCTGAACGTTCTTCGCCTACATAATAGATTTTTGTGCCTACATTGCTCGCTTGTGTGGTGCTGGCATTTGTTTTCATAAACTTTCCTTCTTTCATGATTGCGAATGCGAATTGCTCCTGGTCTTGGGATACACGACGCCCCCGTCGCCCGCAACTCAGGAGTGTGGCGATAACACAAACAAAACTGCAAGTGGGAATACTATTACGAGAGCCAACTTTTTGTTCAACCCCACATTAAGAATTAGTTTTGAGCAACTGTTATGACATGTTACCGTGCGTAATAAATAATAAACCAATGTTACCACTGTTTGTTCTGATTTGGCGCGTGTAATGATAATAAAAATGCCTATACTGGGAGCGCAAACAACTGATAACGTTAAACACAATGTAGGATGAGCGAATCGCAATGCAAAAATCCGATCGCACCCCATACATTTTATATGAAGCATCACAGACCTAGTCGTGCTGCAGTGGGGCGGAGCGCGTCCTATTGATGAATTGGTCGACAGGCAATTTTTTCTCTCTCTCCAGCAGCAGTAATAGATGAACGAATAGATGAACATTAATTAGAGCAAACGAAACGATAAACAGAAAAGGATCCAAATCCGTTGATGCAATGCGGCCCGCTCCGTCAGCAGAGTGCGCTTGTGATGCGGCCCATCCTACTATAATGCTCTATGTATGTATGTCTGGTAAAATTATTGTATTTTTCGTGGTAAATATATGGACAGTTAACATCTATTTGTCAGGTTATCTTTATGCTCCCAGTGTGTCAGAGAAAAGTAATACAACTAAAAAAAAATCTGTCAAGCGGGAGTTTTACTCACACACAGAGGGGTTCTTTAGATTCGCTATACCATACCTGACCAAAAACCATATCCGTCTATCTTTTGTATCTGCCATACCAAACTGCCTGTCTCGCCATCTATCATTGAGTAGAGTAAACATGATTGTTAGCATGTTTCTTGTATGAAGGAGGACCCCCCTTAATTTTTTTTTACTTTTTGCTTTTTTTATTATTTGTTGGCATATCATCCATAATAGCACATATTCGGTGAAAATTCCGTATGGATTCGGAACCGTAAAAACGACAGAAAACTAACAAGACGGGCAGACTGCAGTTCTGTTGCACTTCTAAAGAGATTATGAATTTTCATAGTACGCATAGTACATGCATAGTATACGCACGCAGTAACATTCATAGTATGTGATAGTATCTATTTGAATGTTGGCCTAACTTGTCTGTATTTAAAATATTAATCTAGGTATATAAAATGTAGTGCAGTCAGATCTAAAAGGTAGTTAATGTTGTCAAAAACCTTGTAACTCACAAGTAAATATGTAAACTTTTAGATCGGACTGCACATTGTGGTCCCTACAATAATGAACAATTCAAAATATATATTTCGTCTTATACCTATACCAGACAGCATTGTGAAAATTCCTTCAAGTCGGAGGTAAATTTTTTTTTTATGGAATATCGATCGTTCGTTTTATCGCATTTCAAAATGTATTTCGGGTCTTGGAGCATGTACGTGCCGCCTCCGTGCCGCATCACATAGGAGGTTGACACGCGAGAAGCATTAGGAAACATTTGAATGTTACACTATACCTGCTATTCTCACATGCTTTCGGGCATTGCCGCTTCTAAATTGTTTGCTGTCGTACATACTTATTATTAAATACCACCAGCTTGTCATCTATTTTCTTAATGAAAGTTGGAGCAAGATGGTGTTGAAGAATTAGATAGGGCTACAGCAAAAGATATAGATGGCAAGAAAGGCAAGGTCAAGGGTAATGCCAATTTTAAAGTTGATTGATACAATATTTTCGGTATTCAAGAGATACGGCTTGACGTACACTAGAAGAAACAAACAAATCAAACTGTATTATAGTATAATATAGGATTTCTTGCACAACATATTCACAGTTCCTCACCAAGGGAAGCTCTTCTAGTGTAATTGAGGCAAAATATTAAAATATCTCCAGAATTATATGTTAATTTTATTGTTGTGAATCGATCGTTTTGTGAAAACATTATTCCAAAAGTTTAAATATATTTAATTTTATAAGTATGTTTTATTATAATTTTTACTTTTATTTGGCAGTCAAATTATAATTTGATCGTTTCAATATGTTCTTATAGGTAATTGTAAAATTAATAAATAATGGTATTGTTACATGTAAAACATAATCGGCAGGTTCTGACTCGGTAGGTCTCGTGTTACACATCTGACTAAAAGCTGGACATCTCAATCACCTCCATGTCTATCCCTTTCAAAATCAAAGATTAACAAAAACATTTTGGACTATTTGAACTCAACTCTCAGCACACATTGCTGAACGAGTGTGCGTTGTTTAGTTAGAGTATGACCCACGAGGTAGACACCACACCTCGAATGACAATAATTACCAATTGATATTAGAGAACAATCAAATGAGCACATTTTTTTGATGTGAAACATCTTTAGGAGTGGCCAACCCGGTGTATTCTGAGACCATAATGCGGATGATATGAAAATAAGTTACGGACAGGACACTGCCCTGCACTAGCCTGGCTATCTAAATCTTGAATTGTCATGTCTTGTCTCTGTCTCCACCTCCTCACCTCAAGGAGTGTGTTTTTTGACAACGGTGTTGTATAAACCTTCACAGGAGGTGAAGGAAGGTAACCCCGCCTGCTTACAGTCACATTCTAAAGATGTTTCACATACAATTGAATAAGAGTAACGAAAGTTACTAGCTCGGTTTTTGTTTACGCAGCGTTGTGCCCGCAGGCAGGTAGGTGTGGGAGCGGTCCCAGGCGCGGGCGGTGCTCTCAGGCGACGGGGATGCTGTGGTCCATGCCGTCTCGCAGCTTGCTGAACAGGCTCACTGCGCTGTCCAGATCCAACTGCAACAATACATTTAAATGTTCTTTGTGATACATTTTTATATACTGTTTAATATGCGAGTGCTAAAAAATTTAACATTTAACCTACTGGAGGGGGGGTCCTACTACTGTGGAGAGGGTTTCGTAACATTCCGTTTTCCGTGAGAACTTTAAGACTTAGAATTTTCGTTTGGGTTTCCTGTAAACTATAAGAGAGGCCCTATATACTCTATTCTTTTTTAAATTTAGAGTCAGTAGTTTCGGAGTTAAAGGAGGATGTTCGATTTCCGTATATTTATTTTTTCTTTAAAATCTTTTAAACTATGCATTAAAAAAATATAAAAAACATATATTTGTATTTCTTATAACAAGCTCTATGAACAACTAAGTCACATGATGAACTTGAAAAAAAAGTTTACGTTCTAATTTGTCCTCCAAAATCGAAATGCATTCATTTACTCTATACATTCGTGATTGGGGCATCAAACTTTATATATATGCACTAAATTTAAACTTTTTTCGTCCAGTAGATTCAGCGAAAATAAGCGTGACAGACGGACAGGCAGACACACGAGAGTGGTATAAGGGTTCTATTTTTTTCCTTTTTTGAGGTACAGAAGCTTAAAACAAATGTTTTTCTCATTACATAGCATTCATAATGTAGTAGGATTGTACATTACAAATATGTATTAATGTCTCATGCATGATTGATAACCATTAAATTATAACAATAATTTTACTGATTTCAAAACATCACCTACAACGTCCGTGATGTCAGCCCATAGCACCGGATGAACTAGGTGCCATGTCAGTGCTTCCCCCTTTGATCGTGCCGGCTACACTGAACTGGTCGGAGAACACAAACTATTTACATAGCCGTTTCGACCGACGTTTCATTCAGTGCGGTGGTACCAACCCGGGCGGGTTAAACCCTACCACCAAGTAAGATTAGGAGGGAAGGGACCTACAGTTTTACGAGAAATCCGAACCTCGGTCAGCCTCCAACGGTCAGCGGTCACCCATCCAAGTACTGACCGCACCCAGCATTGCTTAACATTCAATAGCGACAGTTGACTGTCTGCACCACTGAGCTATCGAGGCTAACATCCCATACAAAAAACGTGTTTTTTTCAATGTTTTTTTTGTGGTGCCGAAACCCCGGTGCGCGTGTCCGACTCGCACTTGGCCAGTTTTTTTGTATTATCGATGCGGTTGCCTACATGACTTGTTGAACTTTGGAAATGAGTGTACGGGTAGGAAGAGCAGTTGATTGAACTCACATCATCGTCATCGTCATCGTGCTCGTCGTCGGAGCTCGGGTAGTAGTCCTCGTCGTCGCGCAGCGGGTGGCGCGAGAAGAGTGCGGCAGCGCGCGAGCGCGCGGCCAGCTGCCGCGCGCTCTTGCCCGCGTAGTTGAGCTCACCGACCACCACCGGAGCGCACTTCTCCAGCAGGTATTGCGCGAGCGGCACGTCGCCGCGCTCCGCGGCCACGTGCAGCGCCGTGTAGCCGCCCAGACCCTCCTGCACCAACCACACAATCATTATTCTTCAGTTACACCACTCAAGTTTTTTTTTTTTTATGTAATCCGGTATGGATGGCTGAGTCGGAGGGGCCAAAGCGCATGCTTCGACCAGCCAATATCACATCCGAGAAGGTAGGTGCCGTACCGGAGACTTCCCTGGATTGCTGGCTGTATTGGACCAGAGGAGAACACAGCCGAGGCTGCTATGCGGCCTTCTTACATCCAGTAAGTAGACAATCTGTAGTTCCGTACTGTGATTACTATCATGGAACCGGGTACAGTGTGGGGTCGCTACTTAAAAAGAATAGATCCACTGCATCTCTCAGCGTCCATGCCGTAAAAGGCGATTAAGGGATAAGGATAAGATGCCGTGTTATAGGACGACAGGTTAGCCACCTATCACCATGCACAATCCTTCCACCTTGAAATAAAAGTTAAATTCCATATTAAAAAAATCCCCGACCCTTAAAAATAAAAAAATTATTTCCGTTGACTTACTTAAAGGAGTCAAGGGACCGCTAAGTAAATAAAATGTAAAAACTCAGAGCTGCGCAGGAATTTACTTAGCGGTCCACCTACTCCTTTAAGTAAGTCAAAGGAAATTATTTTTAAATTATTAAGGGTCGGGGGTTTTTTAATTTGTAATTTAATTAACCCATGCCAAATACAGGCACTCAACTGCAGGAACCATCGTTCCGCTCGCTCGCAACAGGTTGGGAATGCATCGACACACTGTCGATATCCCCCACTTAGGACAAATCGATCCTGTAAATCCTATTTACAGGGTTACCCACATGTGGAATGCACTCCCACTTGCATCCTTTCCTCCAATGTACAGTCTGGGGTCCTTGAAACATCATGTGAAGGTGCACCTAGCCGGCCGACATGGTATTCGCAGCCCCCATAAATATCCGAATGCCCGTGGGCGCCGCCGGACAACACCTATGGGTCTGGCGCGCGCCAAATGTCGTGCTTCCCATAAAAAAAACTCGGTTCATAGCGGAAATCAGACTTGGTGGTGAGCTATAAACTTTTGAGAGATCACAATAGATCTTCCTAGGTCGCAGTGACAACAGGACTCAGGGGCCCTAACTCTCACACTTCAAACATAATCATAATACCTACTTAGGACCTTGAAAGTAGTATCACCTATTTAATCTGTAAAGTGATCGGTCAGGTGTGGGTGGAAAGTACAGGTACGCAGCAGTTTTCTTATCTACCTGCTTTGGGTTTCCCCAATGCCTTGTGACTTGATTTATGTGTAATCTAAAAGAACTCGGTTGATAACTATATCGCATACCAAAGACAAGGTGGGGAATATCATTAAGATGTGTAAACAATTATTGTACCAGAGCCGTAATCAGCGGTGGGGTATTAACTATCACTCAACGTGTATTCTAAAAGGGCAAGAGAAATTTAAACGCAAATAATGTATCCCCGTTTCCGCAATCACAAGTTCAAGAGTTTTGAAATTGTAGCATATATTATGGTCGTTTTAATACTTATTTTATTATGCACATAGAGTAGTATAACTTACCCTAGCGTTCACGTCAGCTCCGTAGAAAACTAGCATTTGTACTAAATCTGTATGTCCACCCAGAGCTGCACAATGTATGCTTGTTTCGCCTGGAAAGAAAGAAAGATGAATGTTTAAAATCGTATAGCAACTTGACCATACTTATACCAAACCAATATGACCACTTTAAAGTATACATATAACTAAAAATAATAAGTACATATAAGAAATTATTTAATTCTTAATGTATTGCTTTACTTAGATTCAGATTCAGGCAGAATACGACATAATGTTTGTAACCTATGCATTTTTTTATGTAATCCGATATGGGTGGCTGAACCAGATGGGCCAGAGCACATGCTCCAACCAGCCAATATCACCTCCGAGAAGATAGGTGCCACACCGGAGACTTCCCAGGATTGCTGGCTATACTGAACTAGAGGAGAACACAGCCGAGACTGCTATGCGGCCATCTCACATCCAGTACGGTGGTACGAACCCAGTCAGCTACAATTTGAGTCTACCACCTAGTATGGGGCGAGGGAAGGGACCTACATAGGTATGCACGTTCATTTTTCAATGAGAAAAAACTCATTGGTACACTCCAACCAGATTCGAACCTCGGATCTCTCGCAAGAGAACCCGCCGCTCAATGCATAGTTTTTAAAAGTTTTATGTATATAAGTGAATATACGTGCTTGCATATGGCAGGCGTTGTTGTATTGTTTTAATTATAAAAAATATGTAGGACATTATTTATAGTATTTATGAAATGACGCTGGAGCAATGAGCAACCCGTGGAATGTTAGTTGGCAGTTGGCAGAGATGGAGCGGCATGCGGGGCGTGAGTGTGCACCCACCGCTCCCGCCCGCTTTGTAATTCTGCTCAAACGGGACGCTCTTATTTTAGACAACCCTAAAATAACTCACACACAGCGTGCCGTGTGTATTTACGATAACGCAGAAAATTGGGTTAACCCAAGCCAAAACACAATCTAAAGATAACTATTTAGATAATAAAAAACCGTTTAAAAATGCTTCCAGTCACCGGACCGTAATAAACTAATAAATAACATCTTTACATGTTTACTTATATATTTTAAGCGGTAGTATTAATAAAAAATGAAGTCTACAATGTTCAAAAATAGCAAATAGCTTCATAACTTCCTTGTTTGTAGGAGGAAGGAATGTGCAGTCAACTTTACAAAGAAAATTTGGTTCACAGAACATCAAACCAAACATTACTCCCCCCGAGTCGTCGCCACGTAATAGGTCCAAGCTGTAGTCATTCTTTTAGTCAGATCGTCATATTTTGGTCAATGTTTATTCTTTACAACAATATAACTATATTACTATAACTAACTGTAAATTCTGTTTTTTTTTTATGGAAACTGACACGGTCTACAACATCCGTGATGGATGTCAGCCAATAACACCGGGTGAACTAGGTGCCATGTCAGTGCTTCCCTTCATTTCATGGTAGGAAGTGCGGTTCACTTTCCACCAAAATAGATGGCTAACCGTGGCTAACCTTCTCGGTGCGTGTGAGTATAAGTTGCACTTTGTTTTTTAGAAATCGATAACTTTTACCTTAGAATACAAAACCTGCCAAGTGTGAATCGAACTCGCGCACCGAGGGTTCCGTATCGCCATCGCCATGTCATGGCTAGCGCCACTCACGCCATCTGGCTAGATGGCGTGTTATGAAATGTTTCATGACTTATATAGCTATAGACTTATGTATTTAGCGTCGCGTGTAGCGGTAATCCATCCCATCACCCCACCCACCCGCTCGCCCTCCCGTCATTTTTTTACCCGATTGTTTAACTTTACAGGTTGGCGACAAATTACTTGGTCTTCGAAGTTGTGGACTTTGTGGAAGGAATAAACCCATCCACGTTACGTATTTACTTCGCCGTTCCGCGTGGTCGAAGTGCGGCGATGATGGACAGACAGAACGACAATGTAAATTAATTGAACAAACGTAGTTTCGATTAGGTACGTGTTATTTACTACGAGACGATGGAGATTGGATAGCAGAGCATGAAGTAACGGGCGCGGCGGGTTTGGCTCGGGCGGAGGAGTGCGGTGCGTGCGGTGCGGACGAAGTGGACGCGCGCGGAGGAGGGGGCCGCGCGGCGCGGGAGGGGCGTTGGGGTTTTCCCAGCTATGTGGCCGGTCGGGCGGGCGACTCACGGTCGTCGCACGCGCACCTTCGTACCGCGTGCGGCGGCGCCACTCGCGCCTCACCCAATATGGCTCTGAGTACATTTCCATTTCCGTATTTCTATGAGTTTGCCGCGCGGAGAGCGACTCACGGCGCACACCCGCCGACCTTCATCTCCCACACTTCCGGTGACGACGACGACGCCTCTCTCTGTACTCAGCTTCTCATCCACCGCCCCTCCCCGCACCGCCGCGCCGCGCCATACATGAGCCCATTGGCGACGAGCAAAGTCTGCAGTGTTATTTATTTATGTCTAGTGCACGGCTCATCGATAAAATTCTACGTGGAAATTAAGTAGTCATAATAAGGAAAACACAAAGCAAGTCAACACATCAACACAACAAATATGAATATGGGCTTTATGGGAATAAAATTATTTCCACGCAAACGTAATCTGGTGTGTGGGGTAGGCAACTATTTAGGCACCTAGGTACTTGCTAAGTGATATCATACATAAATAAATAACATATATTCTGTGAAAATTTCAACCTGCTACCTATTATGTTTCAAAAGATACAGCCCTTTAAAGGTCAACAGACACACAACGAAAGGATAGACAGGAGGACTAGGGTTGGCAACTTTTTTTTAGAAGAAATAACGTATTTCTTATTTCAGGATGACAAATAAAAAGTACAGTCTAATAAAAAAGTGTTATTTATTTAAATTTTAAAACATTTATATTTTTAGTGCTCTCTGGACATTTCAGCAGTGATTTGGTATTTTTGAATACACTTTATGATAAAGTGCATTCGATTACCGAGGTGCTTGTTAGTTTACGTTTTATTTCACGCATTGTTTGAACTTTTAAGGTTGAATTAAAGTATTTTCGCGTACTTTATTGCTATTCAAAAGTTTAAAGTACGGAGACCTAAAATAACGTTAAGATACTTTATTTTAAAGTACGGTTGGCAACCCTAACTGACTGGACTGGGGCGCGGCGGCGGCGTAGTAAGCTTAGTAAAAGGATCACGCCCGTCCCGTACGGAACGGAACCCTAAAAATGTGTAACTGTATTTATGGAACAGAATTCAGTAAGTGTGAGGTCAGCTAAATGGGTAAGTAATACACTATGGCGAGCACTATGGTAATACCAAAGATAATGGAAGTGTTCTGTGGGTAATACCTAGTAGCCAAAATATCAACCGTAGCAACCGCAGCACACCTACCACGACGACGACGCCACCGCGCCGCCTCCTCCGTCTCCGAATGACTGCACCAGTAACTGTTGTGTTGTATGTATGTACCCCAACAAAGAGACTTCTCGAAAAGATCGTTGCGTTGAGGCACCCAAAAGAATTCGCATTACCTACGAGTATATCACCAAATACCACTGCAACATCAGTCTCGCATAGGTATATTGAATATAGGTATCCTTATACCTCTTGGTTATACCTAGGGGGATGCTGGCTGCCCGAACCCCAATGTTCAGTGTCGAAATAAAATAAAACTACGTAGGAACAAATTATTTTAATCTGACAGAGGACGAGTCGAGCAAGCTGATGACCCCATCGTTTATTTATGTAGATTGAGTGATTCTTTCGCGTTCATTCTCGAGTCAATTATACCTATATCTACGTCATTAATATACCTTAATGCGTAAAAGAAACGTGATACTGTAGAATACACACAAGTTCTGTACAGTACAGTATGTAATCATCAACAGTATGTATGTAATCCGGAAACTTAAAAATGAATATAATTAATAACAGTGTATACTTAAAAACATTAGTACAGTATGTAGTTATGAAGTAGGCATGTCTTTGGTAACCAAAGTTTGGTTCTATCGGTAAAGGCAAGGATTACATCTACTATATAAGGTATTTCAAAATTAGTTAGTAGTAATAGTACGCTAAGGGGGGATTCTGTATCATTTAGGGAGTAAAACCTATATACATTTTTTTGGACCTTGGGCTTTTTTTTAATGTAAAATATTTTTTTATGTATTTAAATAAAAAAATTGGTGGTTGATTTTTATAGCCTAATCGATTCAGTTTCATGACAGTAACAAAAAAGTCTTCATTACCATTATGATGTAACGCGTGTAAGTTGGTAAAAAAATCTAATTCTTTCTATTCCATACTAATAAAACTAAAATTGAAAAAAAAAAATTTAATGTAAAATGAGAAAAAAAATTTTTTTTAATCGTTTCAGTTTCATGCCAGGATCAAAAAAGTCTTTCAACACATAGACCTCTTTCTTTCAAAAATTGTGAAAAAACACAATTTTAGTTTTATTAGAGTATGGAATAGAAAGAATTTGATTTTTTTACCAACTAACACGTGTTACAGCATAATGGCAATGACGACTTTTTTGTTACTGTTATAAAACTGAATCGATTAGGCTATAAAAATCAACCAAAAATTTTTTTATTTAAATACATAAAAAAATATTTTAAGTACAGAAAAAAAGCCCAAGGCCCAAAAAAAATTATATAGGTTTTACTCCCTATATGATACAGAACCCCCCCCTTAGCGTACTATTAACTAATTTTGAAAGACCTTTTACAGTCAGGTTAATTTTCGTTAACGTAATTTTTTTTGCCCCGAACCTCGCCCCGAACGAATTGATGATCTGCGGTTAGCGAGTACCGCGCCCGCCCGCAGTCTACGTTCTACGTTCAATGAACGAAGAGAAAGTGAATGTGTTTTAAAGTTTGGACTTTATTGTTGGAAATTCGACAAGTAAACGATAGAGAGAGACGATGTAGAGGTTAGGTGTAGTAAAAGTATCAGTCCAGCGAAATCTAACGCCAGCAGATAGAACCAATTTGAAAAGAAATAAAAAAAAGCGGTCTAGTGCGAGTCGAGTTTGCGTAGAGAGGGTTCCGTATCATTCCGTTTTCTGTGAGAACTTTAAAAGACTTAATGTTTTTGTTTAGGTTTTCCTATACACTATAAGAGAATTGCCTATACCTACCTATGTAGAGATATTCACAATTTTGTTTTTTTCAAAATTTTCGACTCGTAGTTTCGGAAATAAGGGGGGTAATTATGCTCGAATCCAATAAAGAATGACTGTAGATATAAGTACCTACTAAAAATTTTCGTCAAAATTTGTTGTAAGAAAATTTACTTATTAATTTGTAATTTCATAAATTATAAATTAATATGAAATATATCCAAATACGAGACAAAAGTCAAAGAATTATACATAAACTAATATTTCCATTAGCTAGATATTTTATCTACCTCTACATTACCACCTTATTATGAAAAACGATTAAGAATGTAAGAAAAACCCAAACAATTCGGGTAAACCCAATGTTCGGGCCGGAGATGTTCGCAGTTAAACAGGTTTTGTAATAAAGATGAATTCATAAAGTTATAATGTTAGAATGTGATAGATAAGAACACCGAGAGTGGAAGCACAGTGGAACCACACGCGGCGGGGCGGCGCGGCGGACCGGACGGCGCGGAGGGGCGGCGAGGGTGTGAAGTGGTATTCATACAATTTAGCCGCAATGTTTTTGCTGCTCTCTTATTCTAAAAAGCAGGCAACAAGGTGCACGGACTCCGCACTCAAGTCAGTCAACTCGAATACCTTCGACTCGTCAAATCTTCCTTAATGATGATGAAATTCCTTTAGCTAATTTCATATTCGAACATATATTTCCAAAGTCGTTAACTAATGCGCTTATTCTATTTGTATCATCCATCATGCATGGACACGGTGGTGGACACATCTAAAGTCAAAATTAATACCTGCACAATTTTGTTAGTCCAATTTACAATGTGAGAGATATAAATGTTCAATGTGCAACTAAACATTATACACATTGAACTATCTATGCTAAAACGAACAGAAAGAAACATAATATGCGAAGGGCAGGGCAGCACATTACGATACATTAGATTTTCTTCTAGTTCCACAAGGCCTTGTAATACAAAGATAGGTTAAACCCGGTGATAACTGCGACACTGACTGCGTCGGTATTTCATGTTATTTATTATTACTCATGCATGGATTCTCGCACATCGCGCGGTGGAATTTCCATTAAAGCTGGAGGCCTTTCAGACCTCTGGGAAGGAAATGTGTATGAGTATGTTTGGACTAATATATTGTGGAAATTCATCTTTTGAGTTAATACAATCCGATTTCAAGAATTCGATAGGGAAAACCACAAGTGTTTCAACCGTTAAAACTATTGACTGCAACTCAGAAATCCCTCTATCTCTGTGGTTGGTATTTTGGTAAATTGGACGACTGAATCACATGGGTATCCGGCCGACGACGACGGCGCGGCTGCGACTTCTTTAATTAGTTGGACTCCGATTATTCACCCGCTGAGAACATCATCCCACCCAACAGCTTCATCTCCATTGTGGTCGGCCGCGGGAGTCATCGAATCTTAAACTTGATCTTCCGCGAAAGCTGTCGGTTTCCTTTGCTGCCTACTACATTCTAGGTGCACCTCAATGTAAGCACATCGACAATCAAATTTGCCATCTCCGCGACAGCGGTCGGGGTGGCGGGGCGGATGCGGTGCGGTGCTACGGTGTAGAAAGCCTACGATAGGAACAGTATCGCGATAAGATAAACCATTTTGCGAAATTGCGCGGTCGGAAATCCCAACGTGGTATTGTTTGTATGTGAGCCAGCTGGCGCGGCGCTCTGCTGCGTGGTGATTTGGTGAAGCATGTTATGCGCGCATCGGAAGAAACTTTCACGCGGGGATAACCCGCGTCCGCCGCGCGCCGCCTCCGAGTCGCGCTGTTGTCGCTCGCTGCCCCTGCCCGCCCGCGCGATCATCTTTATTGTTATTCCGACGACTTTCTGTCTGTGCCTCCTTGGGGTTTACCAAACGTAAAATGTTAGCCGCAATGAGGCTATCGTTTATGCCAGACCAGTGCACAGCACACTAAGGCAGGAAAATCCAAAGTAAATGAAATGAATACTTACAGAGAAACTGTTAGGCAACAGTGTGTATAGGTAGGATGTGGTCGGTAAACGCGGGGAAAACAACGTAAGGTCATCATAGTATGGTAAGGTGGTTGTCAATCCATAACTGACTCTACTTTATCTAAATGAAGTACAGTTACCTACTCCATACGCGCTTTCGGATGTGAAGTGGCTATTTTAATTTTTCATTTCGCCGGTTTGGCGCACCAGCCAAATGAGAAAATGTTATTTTAGAATGTACACGAATATAACTGCAGCAAATAGCGGAATCGGTAGAATGTGAATTATGTAGGTACCTACTTCGGCGTTTCCAAATTAAAAATAGCGTAGACGTGGATGGAGGTAAGGCATGGTCCTCTACTATTGCGGGGCGGCGGTGTGCGCTGAAAACGAGTGAGATGGAAGATTGCTTTGGGCAAGAAGGCAATAGTTAGAGGACGCTTTCACCGGGCGCAAGGGAGCGGAGGCGGCGCGGAGGAGGCGGCGCGCGGTGAGCGCGGGCGCGGGCGCTGGTAGCTGTGTGTGTGGCTATGCCGGTCGACGTCACTTGGAATTTCCCAAAAAATCGTGGTAGCGCGTGCCTCCGCTCTCGTCTCAAATCATGTGATCAGATCATTCACTACCACGCGCCTTCCATCGTCGCTTTGTGTGGTATTTATTCAATCTATTAATAAAACGGCGCGGACGTTCTCCAGGTGTATAAAATAAAAAGCAATCTGTCTTGCTTGATCGCTTCCTTTATTCCTTTCCTCGTAAGTTTCCATACAACCAAGAGTTCACCCACATGTGGGGCGTGGGTTTTTATTGTGTGTTGGCGGCGGCACGTCCGTAACGGGAACTGGGGAATGTACCTTCTCGTTCCCGACGGAAAATAAAGCCTCGCTCGGCCAACTGCACCGCCGCCACCGCATTCGAGTTCACTGAAGCCGGGAAATTCTAGACGATAAGTGTTTGTAGCCAGTAAGTACCTAACTCAGTGTCCTCGTCGTTCGCTCATTTATCAGCAGTGTTTGATTGCTTAGGTTTTTCCATTTACGAAACATTGATTGCAACATTGTTTTTAGTTCGATGTAGGTTTCCACATTTAAATTACCATTAATGAACATGTTCATTCTGTCTTGCCAATAGAACTTTCCATCTTAAATAAGGCTATACACATCGGATACTACGACATAGCTGAACTGAAACCGACAGACACACTTGTATACTTGTAGGTGGACATTTGTTTAGGTAGACAGACACCTAATTGTTCTTACTTTCCAGTTGGGCGGCCAAACGAACTCGCTTACTTCTTATTTCCGCAAAAGTAGATAAATGGTAGCTGATTGTGGTGAGTACATATTTTCAGTATTTCAAACGGTGCACTCAAATGTACCAAGTATGCATTTATTTGCATTGTTTTGTGAGGCATCGAACTAAATTAGTAATTTAGTAAAAAATAGGTAATAAATAACACTTTGAGGCATTGACTTAAGGTTAATTCTGTGCTTTGAGGTCATATTAGTGAAGCACCGTAAAAGAGGAAAAGATACGCTTTTTATTTCCAATAAAAGTACTTATAGAAAGAGGAAAATGCAGCTTCTGCTGGCGGAAGATCCTATTGAAGGTCCGCGTGGCGCGCGCGCGTGGCGTGGCGCGGTGTCACAGTAGCAGTGTTGTGCGTGCGTGAACTGTGACGGCATCTATATACCGCGCCGCGTCGCGTGTCAAGTCAATGCCTACTCTGTTTGCATGTTTCAAAACAATTCTACGTCAACTTGTCACAATCAGGAAGCTTGACGCAGGATATATATTCGGTGACGTAGGTGTATCTAATACATTCTTCGTAGTTACTGTCGGCGACGACGACGCTGGATGAAAGTAAGACAAAGGAATGCTTACAGAAACTAAGGTGTAGGTAGTTGGTTAAATAAAACACACAACAAAAACGGCCAAGTGCGAGTCGAACTCGCGCACCGAGGGTTTCGTATCGCCATGTCACGGTCAGCGCTGCTTCATACTGTTTTCGGTAGATGGCGCGCATACACTTTTTAGTTTCTTGTATAGGGACCCCGTGATTTTTTTTACTTTTTCTTATTTCTTGTTATATCGACCATAATAAATAACACATTCTGTGAAAATTTCAACGGGCTACCTATTACGGTTCAAGACCCCTCGGACAGATGGAAACCCTGAAGACTCAAGCCAATCATCCAGCAGAATAAACTTATACCCGCTCACCAATTTGGCTTCAGGCAGAAACATAGTACAATGGAACAAATACATAGGCTTGTGTGTGGATAAAATAAACTCTACCTATGAACATAAAAAATACTGCTCTGCAGTCTTTTTGGACCTATCCCAAGCATTTGACCGAGTCTGGCACGATGGCCTATTTATTGAGTAAGATAAAGAGGAATCTCCCAATAAATTACTTCCACTTTATCAAATCTTATTTACACGATAGACACTTCCTAGTGAAACAGGGCGAGGAAATGACCAATCTGCACAAAATAGAAGCCCGAGTCCCACAGGGCAGTGTCATGGGCCCAACGCTATACCTCTTATACACCGTAGACCTCCGAGTTGAAGAAGAGGTCGTTACCGGAACTTTTGCCGACGACACAGCCGTTCTGGCCGTGGATGAGTGCCCAAACCGAGCGTCTGCCAAGCTACAGAATAGCCTCAATAAAATCTCAGATTGGCTTAGGGATTGGCATATAAAAGCAAATGAAACGAAAATTGTGCAGGTGACCTATACAACCAGACAAGGCACTTGCCCGCCAGTGCTACTAAACGACACACAAATCCCTCAAGCTAACGAAGCGAAATACCTGGGTCTGTACTTGAACAGACGCTTCACATGGCGAAAACACATATTTACCAAGCGGAAAGCACTTGAGTTGCATCTTCGGAAAATATACTGGCTTATAAATAGGAAATCCCAATTGTCACTGGAAAACAAACTTCTCCCGTACAAATGTATATTGAAGCCGATATGGACGTATGGCCTGCAATTGTGGGGTACAGCAGCTAGCTCAAATATAGAAATTCTGCAGAGGTTTCAATCGAAAACACTACGAATAATCGTAGACGCCTCCTGGTACATAACCAATGAGAGATTACACCGCGATTTAAACATCCCAACTGTAAAAGAAGAAATAAAAACACAAAAAATGCAATATGAGTGACAATGCAAAGTGAGAATACAAAACCACCCCAACGAACTGGCTTGCGAATTAATGGAAGACAAGATTACCTTCAGTAGACTAAAGAGGAAAGCTCCACAAGATCTACTCTACTGAGAAGACATTAATATAAATACGGGTGTAATCAATGGATACTGTCCGTGCAAGACAACTAACATTTATAACCTACTGTTGAATGTCAAATTCCTGACAGCTTGCAGTATCATAAGGAGATTAAAAAAAAAACAAGATGAAGTATATTGGCCTAGTAACCTTGGACGGCTGAACGTACGTTTTAGCTTGCAATAATTCAATATCACAAATTGTATTTTTCAAATTTCTGCTGTGCACCTGTTAGAAAAACTAAATAGTGGAGTCGAATAAGCTATCTTTTGTACATCCCAACTGGCGGCTGCTGACTGCTGGCTAGCGCAGCAGATGAAACAGTGCACAATCAGTTTTCGTTGCTTATGTTACTATGCGTACATTTCAGGTTCCTCATTATTTTAATTAATGTTTATTCTATTATTAGGATTTCCTGTACTCTTGTAGAATGAATAAATTTATTATCAATCTAGCTTTTGGAAAAAAATTTAGTCAGCTCACTCACGTGACACGTAAGTAGCTAAAACCTGTTTATATCCTGTGTGACCTTAGAGAATACTCGCCTCGTGCGTCATGTTTTCTAAACTCATTTTGAATGTGTTTATTCTGTCTGTGTGAAAATTTCAAATTAGTATACCTAATAGACTTACCATAGCGAAGAACTCATGTGATCTACTTCATCACATCAGAAAAATCTCCATTACACCTTCCCGTAAACTACCATACCAATCATCGAACTTTAAAAAGAGACAATCCGGTAATAGAGCGTCGTACCTGTCATACAGAGACGTGCGAGTTCGTGTCGTGACATTTAAAAGTAATAATATAAAAGGCTCACCATTGTAGTTTTTCTGATTGAGCGCTGAGGAGCTGAGGTGGGGCTTCTTTCCCGGCAGGGGGGCGAGCAGAGCTTGCATGCAGGCCTTGTTGCCAGATGTCGCAGCGACGTGGAGAGGAGTCTCGCCCATACAGTCCCGGCAGTCAATCTGCCAGAAGGCAAACATCGTCAGCACTTGGATGCCCCACTACTGGACAAGGGCTTCCCTCGTTGCTACGAGAGCCATTACATTACATTACACTCCCATAGTGGCCAGCTGCTATGGGAGCACTATATGCAAGACTTTCGTATTTCTAGGTTCCTCAAAATGTTTTCCTACTACACCTGACCTCTTCTATGAGAATCAGGTGCCTTAATTGCTACACTAATTGGCACTTACTTCATTATTTAATTGATTAATTCTAAACCTGTTACTGCATCCTATTTCTAACTTTGTGTAACTGTGTGAACTTTTCTCAAGATAATTATAACTAATAGCAACCTATGAATACTTAATTAATACATCACGAATGTAATCAAAAGACGTAGCAATAATGTGTTCATGTGTTCTGAATGATATTTATAAGGCAAACTGAAATTTTTCTTACACAATTTATCAATTTAAATTATTATTATACCTGCTTGCTGTGTTTGCTATATTAAGTGGAGATACATCTGAAAAACCTTGCCGCACTCAGTAGTTTGTGAAAACAAATATATATTGCAGTGACATGTTCTATAAGTCTACCTACATTGTCCAGTGCATTCATAATAGTAGTGTAGTGAGCACATAAATACACAACATAAGCCGCCTACACATATGCTGTAACAAGCTCTATGCGGCTTAATGTAGCTTGAAATTTGTGATTATTTTGTTGCACGAATTGGTCAAACTTTACAATGCGCTTCTGAAACTATAGTAACACTCATCGCACCTCCATCATCTACCTCCTGCTACCCTCTATCCGCGCTTCTGACCAGAATTTGATGTTAAATTTTTTTTTATGGAATCTGTGATGGTTGGCGACATTATCTGCCACACTAGTGATTTTATACTTTGTTCTGGCCGGAGCTAGTCAACAAGGTGTTGTTTTGATTAATGTTTCCTTTCCTTCTTGTCAGGCGGCCGACCTTCACTCAGTGTGGTGGTAATGAGGATTGGTTTACTAGACCACTGACAAAGGTTAAGGAGAATTGTTACGCTAAATGGAAAGAGTAATTTGACAGAAGGTCAGTAGAGAAGGGCATTTGGTACAAGACCATACGAGCGGAACCACTTCGACAGCCATGGTTTATGGGCACAAGCTCTTTCACGTCGAAGCATAAAATTAAAATTAATATTAAGACTCCGATCTCGAAACTCAAATATAAATTCACCAAAATTCAGTGTTTGCACTTAAGTAGAAGATCAATTTCACATTTTATTGGAGTGTAAACGGAATAATTTAAGAAACGCTTTGATCGCAGAATTAAAGACAGACAGATTAAATTTATTTTTGCTATCTACAGGGCATTAGGTGAACCCCTGATAGAAGAATGCAAAATACGGACTTCATTTTGCAAGCATCTCTAGCCCTCAGATGCTAGAGATGGTTTGGAGAATTGTTTAAATAGATACTATTGGGCTGGCAAGGTGGCTTGAAGTCCTATTCAAATAAAGATTTTAAAAAATATAGATCACTTTCAAAAAGTGCAGATGTGTGTTTAAGTTTGGTGCGAACGTAAGGAATATAATAATAACAAATAATACCTTAGCGCCTTCCTGTACGAGAGTCCTGGCGACAAGCTGGTGTCCGCCGAGTACGGCGAGGTGCAGCGCCGTCTGTCCGTAGTCGTTGGGGAAGTCGAGCAGCTCGCGCGCCGGGCACACGCTCACCAGCGTCCGCACCGAGTTGAGGCAGCCGCGGATCGCAGCGATATGCAGTTGCCTGCGGACAATACTCACCCTTACAACACACCTCGTTTTTACTGAGTTAGATTATGCTATGAACTGTTAATAGTAACCACTAACTATATGCTCCATTTCCTCATACATCTCGAAAAGGCGGCGTGCATAAATTACGTCATCGGTTTGGGGGGGGGGGGGGGGGGGGGGGGGGGGGGTTAGTGCAGCGATGACGTAGTTTTCTGGAGGAGATACTCCGCGCCGTCGATACTCTGCCGGGAATACACAACGTGGCTGCTCGAGTATAGGATCGGATAGATGCGAGGATGTTTCCGAAACTATACGAAACGCATGTTTCGATAAAAAACGCAAACTTGTCGATTTTCGAAAACTTCTACCTACATTTTAGGTTTTTCGAAAACAGATTTTTGGACTACGTTCAATCGAAATTCGATGCCGCGCGATGTTTGTAGTAAGTTTAAAGAATAATATTTTTCAATGCGTTTGAATTATCTTGTATAGTTGTGACCCCTTCAGATAAGAAAATAACAGAAAACTACGTCATCGGGGGGAAGGGTCCACCGAAAATGACGATAGGTGAAGTTGGGGGGGGGGGGGGGGGGGGGGTCAAAAAGTGGCCAAAAATCGATGACGTAATTTATGCACGCCGCCAAAGATAAGAAAGCCTATGTTAAATTATGTAGAATGGTGCAAATTTTTCCGCATAGCAGTTTCGACTGACGTGCATTCATTACAGTGGTACCAATCCGGATGAGTTAAACTCTACCATCTAGTAACAGAAAGAGTAGAGAGTTTGGTACTCCCAACTGTACGGGCTTTCAAGTTTTGTTTATTTGGAAAATGCTGAACTGCAGTTTACATTGCCTTATTTTAGTGTTGGTTAATTGTGGTTATTTTATTAACATATTTCGAAACACCGATTCCGTATTTACTTAAGCGTAGATCTAACGGAGACAAAATTGTTTCTTCATTGTAGTTTATGAAATTGAGAATCAAATGGCATAGGTATTTTTCATAATGAGCAGGCTTGTGAAAAACGACATCAAACGAAACAAGCCAAACGTGTATATTTCCTATTTCTCCGCTCATCATTGTATTAAACTAATAAGCTAAATAATAAAATTATTTCAGAGAATGAGACTGCTGAAAGAGACTAAAACATTCCAGTTCAATAGTATTTGAGAAAAAAAATATTAATGCACAACAGAGTGGGTTTGCCACCCCACGTTGCCACATAAAATCCTGAAAAACTTGTAAACTATAAGCCGGATAAAAAATGTTTTGTATCTTCTGAGTTGAGGAATCGCATGGTTGTAATATTATCCAAGACCATAAAAACTTTTAAATAAATATATAATGAACAAACCTGTTTGTTTAACGTTTGGCCTGAACGTATGAAAGTTAAAATCGTAAAGAAGTAGTAAAGTGGAGGAACAATTTCATATTCTGATGGAGTGTGAGTGGAATGAGGGCCTAAGAAATAATTTAGCCAGTAAGTTACAGATGGATAGGATGAACCTGTTATTTGTTATTGTATTGTATATGTAATCCACTCTCAATGAACTGTCAAAAAGTTATAGGTACAATTCTTTTAAACTTCTCGCACTTTGAGGGATGTTTAAGTAATTTTTTTAAATCTATCGACTTAAAGTCACCATGGGTCTAACATAACCGAATACGGCTAAAGCCCCATACTTAAGTTAAAAATGTAATAAAATAATAATAAAAATAGTAATTAATGAAAAGAAAGGCTATAGCCGTGTAAGCTAACAAAAAATGCCCCTGGACTTAATAGCCAATGAATATATCCTACATATTTGTCTTAATTCTAGTTATTATTCTGCCAAGTTTTATCGCGTTATTATTGACAGTTTTCGTGATATGTCACTTCGAATTTTTTTTTACTTTTCAAAATATTTAAAAAACTACTGATCCATTTCTTTCATATTTAACGTATGTTGTAAATGACTTAAGGGGAATAATTGTGCAAAAAACTAGATGTCAAGGTCAACATAAACTTGGTGATTTTTAATGTCAAATATTTTAAATAGTTTTTTTTGACACTTGTGAGTCAGCGACACCTACAATTTTTTTTTACACTAATGAAACATCTCTTTCCGTACTAATATATGTTAGTCTCAAATTAATTGACTTGGAGCAAGATGGTGATTTTTAGAATAATATCTTCAAAGGGTCATTAAAATTGGTTCAGTTTTAGTCATTTGGAATATGGAGATGAAAATGTTATGTAAAATTGGTTTATTTTTCTTTGTTTTTTTTTTAGAATTTAATGATTTCATTAATAAGAATAATTTCTATGTCTAAGTTTTCTATTAAACAGACACTTTCATTTTAAAGTTACTTTAAATATATTTTGTGAATGTATTGTTCTGCTCATAAAGGGATTGTGCATAGCCAATAAGAAGAATGTTTAATTTACTCCACTAAGGACTATACATATACTTAAAAGCTTCGTCAATAATCTGTTGAGTAATCAAAATAAACCTGTTTGTTGGGCCGATTTTGGAAATTATATTGTTTGGTAGATCGTGCTTCAGAGGTGATCGCATATAATTTTATCAAAATTGATTTAGCCGTTTCTTTTATGGAAACTGACACGGTTGGCTTCATCACTCATCACCTACAACATCCGTGATGTCAGCCCATAACACCGGGTGAACTTGGTGCCACGTCAGCCTTCCCTTCGGTCGTGCCGGCTACACTGAACTGGACGGAAAACACAAACTATTTACATAGCCGTTTCGACCGACCTTTCATTCAGTGCGGTGGTACCAATCCGGGCGGGTTAAACCCTACCACCTAGTAATATAAGAATGGAGTCATATCCCTTAGTCGCCTTTTACGACATACAAAAATTAACAAAAACTATGGTTTGTTCGTTCAGCAAAACTTTTGATGTGCACTTTTCAGCAATAAAAAGATAAGCATGTCGATACCTCAGCCACCCCTCAGCACTATACCGCAACACGCTCAACATTTTGCAGTTTGACACATGGCGAAAAATTCTGTACCACTTCAACCGATTTCGATTATTCGATTTCAATTTCGATTATTCTTTTTTATGTAATATTACTAAAAAGAATAAAATAAATACTGTTTTATAAAACACAAGCTGTGCCCGCGGCTCCGCCCGCTCTCATATTTCACTTCACTGCTAACCTCATAAGCCATTTAGCGTGATAGTAAGTAGCCTATAGTTGATTAGTTGATGGGAAAAATCGAGCTATCCGTAGAATTTTGTTTTATTAAAACCGGTTCAGTGGTTCTCGAGTTATAAGCGGACAGACAGAAACCGATTTCCAAAATACTTTTTAGTTCTAGCTTTTCTTTTTTTTTTTAAGTCGGTTTTATGTTTTTTAAAACAGTTTTTCGTTATTCCTGGTTGCTCGACCCACACGCAGATCGGCCCGGGGTCCACTTTCTGGCTTAGGCGTTTTCATTTAGCTCGGGTTTCCCCATCTTAGTGAGTTGAAATGCACATTATGTCCATTTAATGTCGATTTATATCAGATATCAATATACCCTAGCACTTATACCTTGATAATGTACTAGATAGGTATGCTCAAAACAAAAAAAACTCTTTCATACTGCTCTCTCATGTTGTCTGCTCTTAGATGAGTAGGTACCTAAAGATTATTCTAAAAATCACCATGTTGCTCCAAGTCAATTAATTTGAGACAAACATATTATATTAGTACGGAAAGAGATGTTTTATTAGTGTAAAAAAAATTTTAGGTGTCGCTGACACAAGTGTCAAAAAAAACTATTTAAAATATTTGACATTAAAAATCACCAAGTTTATGTTGACCTTGACATCTAGTTTTTTGCACAATCATTCCCCTTTAAGTCATTTATAACATACGTTAAATATGAAAGAAATGGATCAGTAGTTTTTAAAATATTTTGAAAAGTAAAAAAAATTTGAAGTGACATCACGAAAACTGTCAATAATAACGCGATAAAACTTGGCAGATTAATAACTAGAATTAAGACAAATATGTAGGATATATTCATTGGCTATTAAGTCCAGGGGCCTTTTTTGTTAGCTTACACGGCTATAGCCTTTGAGACTTCTTTGCTTTTATAAGCATGAGGATAAATTAAAAACTAGCTGACTAACAAATTAAAGGGTTTTCTTATTTTACTAGCTACAAATTAGAGGTATCAGTTAACATATTTTTTTTCCAACCACGCTTAGCCTATTTTTGTTAAGAGTCCCGTCTTTAGAGTGCTAATAAAAACTGAAATAAATATGTTTTGGCAGTTAACATATTTTTTTTTTCTTTTTACCTGGGAATATTTTTGAAGTGTGTTCTATAGGGAAAGCAAAGGTTTTTATACATACAATCCGCCATTCCCACTTATTTTAATGCGAAAAATTCATTGAAGTCGCTATTGGCTGTAAAAGATCTTTCATTAGTAGGTAACGATACTCTAAGGGGTGTATGTGTATCAGATACTGATCACGTTTCCATACAAATTTTTTTTTACAATATAAAAAACCATGTATGATATTTTTTTCAAACATTTTTTTCTCGAAAAGTATTGATGATCTCCTCGCGCTAATTCTTTCACTAATATTCTTCTAACATTCTAAACTACAAGATATAACTACCAACAATTTGCTATCAAACCTGCCCCAGCCCATTTTGTTTTTCCTGGAGTTCAAAAAATCCATCTGTGCTTCTAAATAAGTAACTCGTCACTTGTTTGAAATAGATTCGTGGATAATTTCATTCGCTATAAGTGCAAATAGTGTATATTGATAAGACTTCATTATTTTGGAAAATATTTGAGGTTATTTGGGCACGCGCGCGTCGCGCGGCACCAATTTTTTGAGTGGCGAGCGGCCAGGGAATAAGGGGGGGGGGGGGGGGGTGTGTGCATTATTACATCCTGTGGGAACCTGTAGGTTAAACTTACGTGTCTCCTTCGTCGTCATGCTGAAAGAGTAGTTGCCACGGCGGTAAGTCGCGGGCGAGAGGACGCGCGCCTCTGTCGAGCCGTATCTCTTGGCCGCTGCTGATGCTGACACGAGACAGAGACTGCGACAAGCTGGCGCTCGCCTGCTCGTCGCCAACTCCCTCGGAGGGTACATCTCCCGAGAGAGTTTCTGTGGTTATGATCCCCGACAGGTACCCCGAGTCTGTGCATTCATCGTCCACCACAATCTTGGGGTCGGGAACATCCGTCATCTCGCTGAGCACTCGTGCGTCGCGGCCACTCATTGTTTTTGATACAGCGCAGATTACTAGATATACGAAAGCGCGTAGCTCGGTCGCACCTCGCGACCTAGGAGCGATCAAGACCACATCAGTTATGTGCACTAACTAAGTTCTAAATCACGCGAGGTTAAAAATGTACTACAGCAAGCAATTGACACGGCACAAAAACGGCAAATAAATACACGACACGATCACTGAATTACACGTCCACGTTAGTCGACGAACATTAAGCAACTGTCTGTCAGTCAGTCATGCAATGCAATGCAACTGTTCGTTCTGTCTTGTCAGGTCAGTCAGACTCAAAGAATATAATACTACGGTCAGTCAGACTCAAGGGCGTTTCAACTCCTTCGCCGTTATGTTGGCTCCTCTGTCTATCTGTCAAAACAGCGTGCTATGTGTACAGATTTACCCGTAATTATTGGTATTTACCGTATTTAATATACGGTAAACCGTAAAATATATCGATTACATTATTAGGTAATATAATCTTCACAATCTGGCAACACGAATTTAAGCACTGACCCAGGGATGTTAGATGCATGAGAATTCTCACGCACTTGTGAGAATTACGCCTCCGACATGAGCTATGTGGCAAAAGGTAGAATAGAAAGCATGCGAATTTCATTGACTGTGGGCAATTTATTTCTTGCTCGTAGCTCAAGTCATGACCAAGCCCTCTGCAAGTCTGTGGAACGGCACGCACGCAGCCAGCAGAATAGACTATATAATAGGCCAACCGTACGCCACCCTTACGCACGCACCGCAGCGCAACCGTAGGGTAGAGAGCGTTCCAACTAAATCTTCCCTTCGCCGTTATGTTGGCTCCACTGCCAGTGTCACTGTCAGTGCTTAAATTCCTGTTGCCAGATTATGAAGATTATATTACCGAATAATGTAATAGGTACAGTAGAAAACAAACTTAAATGCGGCTGTGAGATGCGCCCATGTGTCTGCGCAAAAGACGATTATTAGGGCAGAGGGGGGGGGGGGGGGGGGGTTGTGCAAAGGGGGATATCGGCGCACCCTACCGCGCTCCCCCGCGTTACTAGGATACGACCGCGCGCCGTCGCCGCCCGCGTCCTGTCGCCCGCGCACGCCCCGCTCTCGTCTGTTCGTGCGCCATTGTACAGTCACTCACTATTTATTTGTTTCTTCCGTAGTGTCGCGGTCGATTTTCTGCTAATGGTGGTTTCACACATGCTTTTTTTTTTTTTTTTTTTTTATGGAACCTGACACGGTTGGCTACATCACCTACAACATCCGTGATGTCAGCCCATAACACAGGGTGAACTAGGTGCCATGTCAGTGCTTCCCTTCATTTCATGTCGGCAACACTAAACTGGACGGAAAACACGAACTATTTACATAGCCGTTCCGACCGACGTTTCGTTCAGTGCGGTGGTACCAACCCGGCCGGGATAAACCCTACCACCTAGTAAGGTAAGAAGGGAAGGGACCTACAGTTTAACGTGGAATCCGAACCAGGGTCAGTCTCCAACGGTCGAGCGGTCACCCATCCAATCACTGACCGCGCTCAGCGTTGCTTAAAAACAGTTGACTAACCAACCGCGCCACTGAGCTACCGAGGCTGACGAATTTTCTTATCCCTTAGTCGACTTTTACGACATGCGACGGGGAGAGATGCAGTGGGGCTATTCTTTTTAAGTACCGACCCCACACGGTACAAACACGGTGTTATTCGAGCAAACATTTTAGCTTTATCTCTCTCTAACCAAGCCATTAAAAGGAGACGAAACATAAATATTTACCAAATATTTGTATACATACAGCTATGTGTGGTGCTAGCATGATAAAGTTTTGCGAAAGATTGGCGAAGTGCGTTTACCGGGGTCGCCCGAAACGGCACCAACACGTCGTCAGTTCAAACCGGTTTTAACCATGATGGATACATCGGTGTGCACAAACATAACTAATACAATACAGAAAGACTCTTTTTTTTCCTACAAATGATAATGTAATAATTTTATAAATTTTCTGCCAAAATATTCGATTGTATATTTTAGTTGACTATACATGCGCAGTCAATCGGCCGAACTTCAGGCCAATACGCATTTAAGTTTGGTTTCCACTGTATTTACCGTATAATACATACTGTAAATACTGATAATTACGGGTAAATCTGTACACATAGCAACCCTCAACGCTGTTTTGACAGATAGACAGTGGAGTAACGGCGAAGGGAAGATTTATATGGAACGCTCTCTACTAATCAAATCACACACAGACAGAACTTATAGATAGTCTCTTTCTCTTGTACCTATTCAATTTAATTTTTTTTAGAAGAAGGAGTTTCGCACGCAGGTCCGTTTTATCATGCATGTTATTTGCACTAAACTGTAAAAATAATTTAAACAAATCTATTTTCGTGCAATATTAGGATTATTTCTGACAGAACAAATCAGCATGAGAATTGTTTATCAGATATGAGAATTTTGGAACATCCGTACGAGAATTAGCTGTCTAACATCCCTGCACTGAATATACCTAATACTATTAGTTACTATTTTTTTTTATACTAGGGCTACTACTGAACAGTACTTTATTACTAATACATATAATACATTTTTGGTCAGTCCTACTTCCTACTACTCTTGTTCGGTGTTCTCTCTTGTTTGTTTGTTACCCCATTCTCTTTGGTTACCCCTAGTAGTATCACGACTCCTTAAATGTTGAGGGTTATAATGCCTCCGATCTCCGCTCGCCGCTCTGACACCCCAGCGCATCTAGCGGAGAAAACGTCAACCATTGCTGTCATTCTCTATAACAGTACCTAATCTGTGTCAGTAGTCTTTAACGCAGTGGTTATATCCTCCAGTGTTGCCATGTTAGGAGATTTTCTCCTAGATTCAGGAGAATTTCAGCGGTGTTAGGAGAAGTTTTTGCCTGTCAGGAGAGTAGGAGAAAATCTAGGAGAAAGAAAATCATTACAGGAGAAGATTTAGGAGTGAGAAACATATTTACTAGTATCCAGTGGCGGCTGGCCCTTAAGTGCGTTCGTGCGCCGCACTACCACAAAACATAACGCCTTCACCCGAAAGAAAGAAATAAATTAAAATATTAAACATTCTCCATGAAACCGATCGAAGTAAAAATATCAAACTGAATTCGATCTTATTTCCTAGACAACAAGGCACGATTTTGCTGTACGTAATACGTACTACATACTACGTATAGCCGCCGAGCTCGCCGCGCCGAGTGCAGTACAAAACACCGCGAACGTTTACTATGAGAAAATGTCAAACGCCGCTGCCCCGCCGCGTGAAACAAAACACTATTCATACGATTATGTGTGGCCTTCTGCGTGTGACACACGACGGAAAAAGAAGGACAGTATATTGTGGATAGACGCGCGTGCGACACGTCGCGACCGAGCCAGCCGACGATGAGCCGAAGTAAGCCGAGATCGTAAACCCGACCGAAGGCACGCGCGGGCGGGGGGCGCGGGCGCGCGGGCGCGGCGGGGGCGATCCAAACTCTGGGTCGAAGTCACACACACACAAGCGCTAAGTACCTACACATACGCTGTAGCACGAACCGACAGGCGAGTCCATTTTTGGAATATGGGTGTTTCTTATATTTATATAACAGATCGAGTTTGCAATTGAATAATTTGAATTATTCGAATATCGATTTGATACATATTCGAATGGTAATTTATAAAATATTCGAATGTTACGACAAACATTAATGATACTGCATATTTCGCTATTTTAAAGTCAAAAATGGAATCACCCAAAGACCTAGGCGTTGTTGGTCGCGCGATCATCCGATCGATCGCTCGCCGCGCCGCGCCGCGCCGCGCCATCTCAGTATTCTCAGTTCGGGGCGAGACCCGTCGTCGTCGCGTCGACCGATGATGGCCGCTCCGCGCACCGCGCCGCCACCGCTTAGATGAAATATTGTACGTAATATATCTTTGCCGTGCCGGGATGTTTTGCAAATCAGTTTTTTAGCAGTTTGAACGACTTTTCGTCAGTTAACAGTACATTGTGAAGTTTTCTTCATTGCCCGGCGCGGCAAGGCTGGCCGACGGGCGCGGGCGCGCGCGCCGGCCACGCCTCGCGCGCGGAGGCGCCGCGGCGGCCACGGCTCGGTGCTCGGTGGCCACTGCGCAGTGAAGTGTCGCTTTGGTTCTTCGAGCAATTAGGACTCTGGTTGTGTTTCTAGTGCGTTATAAAAATGAGTGGATTCAGTGTTGACTATATTAAAAACTAAATAAATAGAACAATATTAGACCTACCCAATCAAACTGTAGTGTGTGTGGTGTGTGTGTGTGACTGATTTCTTCATAATTTTCATAAATTCGCTGGCGTGTTCTTCAAAACACCATACCTAGATATTTCAATCTAAAAGTGAGTACATTTTTATTACTTACATTTTAATAATTTTATCACTTTTATCCTTACCTTATTTTGTCTTTCAACTATGTATCTGTTGAGTGAGAATACTTTTACATAATTTGGGCAATTAACTCAGACATGAAAATAAAATAAAAAATCACGTCTCGGTATCCATTAGATTCACGTTTGGGTTTAGTACTACGAGTAAGTTAGCGCACACTGTGCGCTAGGTACCTATGGGACTGGGTGTGCTGTGCGCACACCCAGTCCCATAGGTCACCAGCCGCCACTGCTAGTAACAAACAAATATGTCGGTATGTACGGTGACTAGGGCTGCCACCTTTAAAAAATGGCAGACCCGGAGTATTCAGAAAGTTCAAAATTTTAATGAAATAAAACGTAAATTTTCAGAGGTATCGTTAATTATTATAGGCCAGTTATATCTAACATTAAAATCGCAAACTAACGGCTAGTTCTGATTTTTTAATATGTTGTTAGGACCACTACCAGTAATGTATATCTAAGTTTGCAGCACTCGAAAAACCGAGAATTTTTCGCACTTTTTTTGGTATTTTCAATATAAGTCCTAAACTATGCGTGTTTTATAAAATATTTTCTATACGTTTTTACTGCTGCAATTTGAATCAATATTAATAGTTTAAATATATATTTCTTGTGGATGTACATGGTTTTTCCTTTCAAACCATTGTGAGAACTAAAAAGAGCGCGAAAAATTCAGTTTTTTTGGTTTTTTACCATTTGTGAGTAAACTATATGATATACAGACATCGTTCTTTGCTTAAATTAAAGCTAATTACATTTTCTACAACATCTTTTCTTATAATTTTACCCGTAAATGAGTATTTTCCCCGATATCGGGGTCGAAATTAGACAAAATCTTAAAATTTCACTTTTTTGGAAAATATTGTCAATTTTTGGAGAGCTGTATCTCGGTAAGTATTGAACCTACAGAGCTGGTTCTGATATGAAATTGTAGAAATTGTAATCAATATTAATAGTTTAATACATATTTCTTGTGGAGTGTGTGCAAGAACTTAACTGAGCAAATTTGCGAAAAACGTAGTTTCTCCATTTTTTGGATTTTTAAGATTTGTAAGTAAATTATAAGGTCTACAGACGTCGTTATTGGCTTAAATTAAAGCTAATTACATCTGCTACAACATCTTTTCTTATAATTTTACCCGTAAATGAGTATTTTCCCCGATATCGGGGTCGAAAATTGACGAAATCTTAAAAACTTCACTTTTTTGGAAAAAATTGTCAATCTTTGGAGAGCTGTATCTCGGTAAGTATTGAACCTACAGAGTGGGTTCTGATCTCAAATTGTAGCAATTTTAGTCTACTTTAAAAACGTGTTAAATTTTTTTTATAAAAAACGCATACTTCAGGACTTATATTGAAAATACCAAAAAAAGTGCGAAAATTTCGCGGTTTTTCGAGTGCTGCGAAGTTAGCACAGGTCTTTCGAAGCTGTAAACTTGAATATTATACACCTAGTAGTGGTCCTAACAACATATAAAAAAATCGGAACTAGCCGTTAGTTTGCGATTTTAGCGATTTTTAGTGTCAGATATGACTGGCCTATTATGCACGGCGCATCCGATTCGTCCGATATCCACCCGCTCCGCTACCACGCACCGCCCGCCCGGTCTGACCCGGAGAAATACGATGTTAACCCGTAGCCCGGATATGCAACATTCAAAACCGTAGACTCCGGGTCAAACCCGGAGGGATGGCAGGCCTAACGGTGACAACACAATAATGAATGAACTGTATGTGAATCAACCAACCTCTCAAGTCACACAACATACCTACGTTAGGATTTGTCTTTTTATAAGACGAAGGTTTCCCTTCTTGCTCTTTAGATAGGATAATGTGACACTCTGTGAGTGTGTGCGTGCATTGATCGACCGACAAGCCGACTACCGGGCGCACCTAACCGAACCAACACTTTGTTATCAATCAATATTATTTACATGTATTCTTTGTAATAATCAATAGTACTACTAAGCCTACGTCGACAGTCTTTCCGTCAGTCCGCACTACTTTAACGGCTGTATCTTTTGTACCGTAATAGGTAGCTGGTTGTGATTTTCACAGATCATGTGTTAGGTATTTATTATTGGCGGACATCCTATCAAATAATACGAAAAAAAATTAAAATTAAGGGCTTCCCCATACAAGAAACGTGTTTTTTTTTCAAAAAAAAATTATTGTTTGTTTGGTTTTGCTCTAACGTATCAACGGTAATACGTACAAGTGACAAACTTGGTGTGGTTAAGAACTAAAAAAAAAAGCAAACAAATAATTAAAACAGACGAATTACGTGGTGGTTAGAATGGCAATCGTGGTTATGACGGGAGGACAAATCATTATTGCCGGAGAAGTGATAGAACGATTGAAGGAATAGTATGTACGTATATCTCGGTTAAATACTGCTTGCTAGACAAGGTCTGCTTAAAGAAGTCGAGGGAAGAATTCAACTGAGTAGGGCTGCCTCGGAAATTTAAAATTCGCCCCCAGGTCTAACCTGTATATATTATGACCAGCGCGTCCTACCGTTTATGACGTACGGGTGTGAAACGTGAGCTCTGACTATAGTTGTTTTCAAAAGTTGCCCAGCGAGCGATGGAACTAGCCATGCTGGGCTGCCCTGGGAGTATAGCTACGCGAAAATTGGAAACAAGGTGGATAAGCTAAAATGGCAGTGGGCTGGGCACGTTAGCTGAAGGGACGACGACCGTTGGAGTAACCATGCACTACATTGGCGGCCGTGGACAGGAAAATGGAGTGTGGAAGACCACCCGCCAGGTGGGACGTCGACATGAAGTATGTCGGCGGAAAGCAGTGGTCCGTACCGCTGAAGGCCGAGAGATTGGAGGAAAATTGAAGGCGTATGTCCAGCACTAGACGCTTACACGCTGGCTGACTGACTGACAGAGAACCCTCAATGCGCGAGTTCGACTCGCACTTGACCGGTTTTCAGGGTGCAAAAGATACAGCTCTTTACAGGTAAGACAGACAGACGGACGGACAGACGGCCTAGGCTTAGTAAAATGGTCCCGTACGTATAAGGAACACTAAAAATGTGGTGAAATTTTTATAATTTGAATAACAGGAGAATTTATTAGGAGGACAAAAATTTTCTAGGAGATTTTTAGGAGATTTTCAAAGTCAATCTAGGAGAATTTCAAAATTTGAGTTGGCAACACTGATATCCTCTTTGGTTCATTGCAAAGAGAATTCCATAGAGTAACTTATATGTGGAGAATTCCAACGCGTGCGGTCTATGCTTGGTGTGTGCATTGTGCTTTCTCATTTCGTTCTTTGCTTGGGTTTTTTCTCTGAGCTTTTTTTCGAATCAAGTAACGTCTTGGCCATGTGAAGATCGTGTACCGTATGTTCAGTCCGAACCCGGTTGAGTGAATTTCACAGCCACTGTAAAGCGAGTACCTACCTACATATTGTAATAATTCCCATGCTTCAATGTAAGTAAAACAAACGAACAATGGCGGATCGACCGAGAATAAGGCCACCGGACGGGTTGTGCCTGTGTTCAACTTGTGGGAAACAATACACCGTAGTCAGGAATTTGAACAGACATATCAGAAAGGAACACCCTGATGAGTAAGTACCTACCTACCCGATTTACCTACCTACGATGATCCACGCCCGGCGGATCTGCTGTCTCGGTCGAGGGGTCTCGAAGCGTCAGCGTTCATCTTGGACTAAAATATGGAATAATTTCGTCCATGACCCAAATGTTAAACACTCTTTAGACAAATATTTTTTGGTTTTTCCGATACAAATATTACATTGCGATCAAAATTTCGCTATTCATAATACGCGTGCACAGAAAAGCAAATAAGCTACCAATGGCCGCTTTTCCGGCTCGCCATCTACATACCGTGTCGTGGAAAACGGTTCACATTTTTGCTCCCGGTCCGGCGGATATAACGAGCCGACGGAAATTTTCATCGTGGAATCGGATCTTAGAATCGAGAATGGAAAGAGCTACCTACCCCCTAATTAAGGTCTGAGCACGATCCTGCTTATGAGGGGGAGGAAGAGTTTCAGTCGTGTGGGATGGTTTTTAAATTTTTTCGTATTTACTTAAATCATGTAATTTAGTAATTTCTCATTTTTCAGACTTCTCAAGGATGTCCCTGAGTCAGGAGTAAGGGTGCAACCCACGTCTTCGTGTTCAACTTGTGGGAAACAATACACCGAAGTCAAGAATTTGAACAGACATATCAGAAAGGAACATCCTGACGAGTAAGTACCTACCTACCCGATCTACCTACGTATGATCCACCACTCGGCAGATCTGCTGTCTCTGTCGAGGGGTCTCGAAGTGTTTCATCTTAGACTAAAATATTGAATAATGTCGTCCATGCCCCAAATGTTAAACGCTTTGTAAGAATGCACCCACTATTTAAGTTTTTGTGTATTTTTATATATTTTTGGTTTTTCCGATATAAATATTACAATGCAATCAAAATTTCGCTATTCCTAATACGCGTGCACAGAAAAGCAAAGAAGCTACCAATGGCTGCTTTTCGGGCTCGCCATCTACATACCGTGTCGTGGAAAACGGTTCACATTTTTGCTCCCAGTCCGGCGGATATAACGTGCCGACGGAAATTTCATCGTGGAATCGGATTTTAGAATCGAGAATGGAAAGAGCTACCTACCCCCTAATTAAGGTCTGAGCACGCTCCTGCTTTTGAAGGGGTGGAAGATTTTCAGATTCAGTCGTGTGGAATGGTTATTTTTTGTATTACTTAACACTTTGACAGCCGAGCATTTTGTTAGGCGCATTCCCCTGTACGCCGGCCATTATCGGCATTTTTGTAAATTCTATATAAAAAGAACTAAAATAGTTATGAATTTAGTTCTTCTTGTATATGGTAGAATAACTCATGTTTTTTTATAGTAAAAAATAAAACAAAATGTTTTTTTTTATTACATTTCTTTTTAACAAAAATGGCTGTTTCTGCAAAAAAAAAATTCTTACATATATGTTACTAAGAAATTACGTGTCCGATACAGCCTCTGAAAAAAAAAATCAATCAAAATAACTTATTCAGTACAAAGTCAAAATTCTACACATCTGAGTCTTCAACGCTCCAGTCCCCACCTCCCCTTACCCCTGCCTCTCAAACCTAAATAAATGAATCGCCTATTGTGTGTAGCCTAAGAATGTAACTACACAATGCAATGAACGCCGATCACGCCAGTGGGTCGTGTTTTTTAAATAAAATCTAGGAATTGCGGTCACACCCTGGTGACATGATCGGTGCACGGGAGAAAACTGAGAGTCACGCGCACGCCTCAAGGGCGTGATCGGCTGTCAAAGTGTTAAATCATGTAATTTAGTAATTTTTCATTTTTCAGACTTCTCAAGAATGTCCAGGCTGGGGACACAAGTGAAATAACATCTGAGTCAAGAGTAAGGGTGCAACCCACGTTTTTGTGTTCAACTTGTGGGAAACAATACACCGAAGCCAGTAATTTGAACAGACATATCAGAAAGGAACACCCTGATGAGTAAGTACCTACCTACCGGATTTACCTACGTATGATCCAAGCCCGGCGGATCTGCTGTCTCGGTCGAGGGGTCTCGAAGCGTTTCATCTTGGACTAAAATATGGAATAATGTCATCCATGCCCCAAATGTTAAACACTCTTTAAACAAAGAATGCACCCACTATTTAAGTTTTCGTGTATTTTTTTATATTTTTTTATTTTTCCAATTTAAATATTACAATGCGATCAAAATTTCGCTATTCATAATACGCGTGCACAGAAAAGCAAATAAGCTAATGGCCGCTTTTCCGGCTCGCCATCTACATACCGTGTCGTGGAAAACGGTTCACATTTTTGCTCCCGGTCCGGCGGATATAACGTGCCGACGGAAATTTTCATCGTGGAAACGGATCTTAGAATCGAGAATGGAAAGAGCTACCTACCCCCTAATTAAGGTCTGAGCACGATCCTGCTTATGAGGGGGAGGAAGAGTCTCAGTCGTGTGGGATGGTTTTTTAATTTTTTCGTATTTACTTAAATCATGTAATTTAGTAATTTTTCATTTTTCAGACTTCTCAAGAATGTCCACGCTGGGGACACAGTTGAAATAACATCTGAGTCAAGAGTAAGGAAGCAACCCACGTCTTCGTGTGCAACTTGTGGGAAACAATACACCGAAGTCAAGAATTTGACCAGACATATCAGAAAGGAACACCCTGATGAGTAAGTACCTACCTACCCGATTTACCTTTTTTTTTTTTTTATTGGTAGTGCGACTTATGGCGCCGAGTCACCCATAAAGTGTTTAACGACGCCCATGGACATTCGGTCGTACGCGGGGGTTGCGAATGCCATGCCGGCCTGACAGGTGCCCATTCACGCCCCTCTTGAAGGACCCGAGACTGTACTTGGGGGGAAATATATGGGCAGGGAGAGCGTTCCAGAGTTTACCGGTTCTGTAGAGGAAAGATCTGCAGAATCGATTTGTACGCATCCGCGGTAAATCCAGCGTGTAGGGATGGAATCCGTGCGCGTGGTGCGGAGGTGGAAACCTACCTACGTATGATCCACACCCGGGGATCTGCTGTCTCGGTCGAGGGGTCTCGAAGCGTTTCATCTTGGACTAAAATATGGAATAATGTCATCCATGCCCCAAATGTTAAACACTCTTTAAAAGAATGCACCCACTATTTAAGTTTTCGCATATTTTTATATTTTTCCGATTTAAATATTACAATGCGATCAAAATTTCGCTATTCATAATACGCGTGCACAGAAAAGCAAATAAGCTACCAATGGCCGCTTTTCCGGCTCGCCATCTACATACCGTGTCGTGGAAAACGGTTCACATTTTTGCTTCCGGTCCGGCGGATATAACGTGCCGACGGAAATGACTGTTAGGAAAAGTTAAGTACAGCGACGCATCTTTACTATTTCTTAAATACCTAAAAATATAAAACTTTGTAATCTTAAATTTTTCAGACTCCTCAAAGAAGGCCAGGATGGTGACACAATTGAAATAACACGCGTTAAATGTGAAATATGTGACAAAACCTACAAAGGAAGCAAACAAATGCACTTTCACATGAAGAGTGATCACCAAACAGACCTTACGCACAGTGCGTTGCCCACGCTGTGTTGTCCAATGCACTGCGATGCCAAGTTCATAAATTGTAAGCAATTAGATGATCATCTGACTGTGGAACATGGGGTGTCCGTAGAGTCAACCGTCATGGAGTTTGATTCCATAGCAGGTGAGATAGAATAGTAACATTGTTACCAACACTACTTACACAGCAAAACAATATTATGTACCTATGTACTTGTAATTTCTTCACTAAATTATTTTATACTACCAAAGCAACATCAACAAAAAAAATTATTAAGTGTTGCGATATAGGCGCAACAGAAAAAAAAGCTGATCGTCTTGAACGATAACGTATGTGTATATGTATAACATTATATACGTAATGACGAAATGCGACAAAGAACTAAGGTAGTTTACAATGCTATGAAAATTAGTAATCTCAAGTAGCAGTGGGCCGGGCACGTCTGTCGCAGACTCGACAAACGTTGTGTTAAAAGTGTTTATTTTTTATTTTATTATTAATATGCGGCGTATGCAGCGTTCGTGGCGAAAAACAATATTTTAATCATCATCTTTTCCCTAGAGAAATTATTTATAAGTTGCTTAATTTTTAGGAAGGACCCACCTTAAAAATATTAAAATACTTTAATGAGCGATGATTTCTGTAGTTCAGTACTCAAATCTATGCACCCACTATACGTGTTTACGCGGCAACATCATATTAATATAAATAATATATCTTCCAGCCATAGTTATACACCTATAAATAATATATTTTTTCAGAATTCGAGTCATGGAAAGCTGGAGTTGAGTCTACAACGTTGTCTTCGTTTGTTAAGCATTCAGTTACAGCCACAAAGGTATACTACTACTGTCATCGTTCTGGTGTACCGCGTACTCAGTGTAAGTATAATAGATAATAGCATCAAAATAAGAAAGTATTGAAGCATAAAAAGCAAACCAATAGCATTCTAAAACTGTTACTACAAAATTGACATGACACAATCTACAGTCAGCAAAAAGAAACAACAAATACAGGGTAGACTTATCACTACAAGTGATTTCTTCCAGTCAACCTTTGGGTGATGACTTGATGAGGAATAAAAATTATAGTGAAAGAAGAATGAGTAACAACAAAAAAAATTTTAATAAAATATATTGTAATCTTGCTCTCATGCTGTATTTTCAATAGACGTATAGAGAGTGTTATTATGTGGATAGTCACCAGTGGCGGCTGGTCCTAAAGTGCGCTCGTGCGCCGCACTACCATACCACGAGAAGTCTTCACTTCACTCAAAATAAATAATATCTTACAACGTACCTACATTAAAACCATAAAGATCGTACTCCAAATAAATACGAAGGTGAATTCGACCTTATTTTATAGATCGCAAGGCACGTTTTTGCGAGTAAACCCGTGCCATCATCGCTAGTGCGCCCCGTGCGGAATCGAAAACGCATGCGGGTCTCCCATACTGAATGTATGGGGATCGGAAGTATTTTTGGGACATTACCACGTGTGTTCATAAGGGTACTAAAAATGAGTTAAAAAACTTGTTTGGATTTTTTTTCTTGTTTTTTGCAACTCATTTAGTGTCTTGAGAATATTCATACTAGGTATGTAAATAACAAAATGCAGGCGTTTAACAAATTCGGAAGTCGCGATCTTAAAATAACATTGGAAATGTGTTGGGAAATTTGATATTTAAGTAGGTAGGTACTTAGCGCACTACCGGCCACTGAAGTCACCAGGCGCCACTGATAGTCAGTAAATGCTTGTAAAAATGATGTTGAAAAAAATCCCTGCGAAGTTTCTTGTCGGTTCTTCTTCGTGGGTGTAATCGAACCGGATAGAACAAATTGTGACAAATTCGAGTACAGTCATACTGTCAAATGAATGCTTAATAAACAATATACAATATACATTATCGTACCGTACACGTACCGTGTGGGGTCGGTACTTAAAAAGAATAGCCCCACTGCATCTCTCCCCGTCGCATGTCGTAAAAGTCGACTAAGGGATAAGAAAATTCGTCAGCCTCGGTAGCTCAGTGGCGCGGTTGGTTAGTCAACTGTTATTAAGCAACGCTGAGCGCGGTCAGTGTTTGGATGGGTGGTTCTAATTCCACGTTAAACTGTATGTCCCTTCCCTTCTTACCTTACTAGGTGGTAGGGTTTATCCCGGCCGGGTTGGTACCACCGCACTGAACGAAACGTCGGTCGAAACGGCTATATAAATAGTTCGTGTTTTCCGTCCAGTTTAGTGTAGCCGACATGAAATGAAGGGAAGCACTGACATGGCACCTAGTTCCCCCTGTGTTATGGGCTGACATCACGGATGTTGTAGGTGATGTAGCCAACCGTGTCAGGTTCCATAAAAACAAAAAAAAAAACATAAAATAATACATGCCAATGATAGCCCAGTCCAATATTTATACCACATGCTTATTTTTCAGATGCGGAGCGAATTCAATGGACGCCCACAATAAAAACTGGAAAATGCTGTCCTGCAAGGATAACAGTAAAGCGTGACGAAAGAACGCAGAAGCTCCATGTAACACACTATCAAACCCATGTAGGGCATACTCAGTCCATCAAATACATGAAATTAAACAAAGATGAAAGGAGCCTGTTAGCTGGAAAAATAGAAAGTGGTGTCCCGTTTGATCGAATTCTCGATGATGTGAGAAGCACGGTGGAGAATTATGGGGAGATCAAAAGGTTGCACATTTTAGAAAAACAAGATCTAAGAAACATTGTACAAGAGTTTAGATTAGATCGTGACAGAGTGCACACCAATGACGCTTTCAGTGTCGATACATGGGTTCAACAACAAAAAGAGTATGGAAAAGATTGCCCTATCATATATTATAAGCCTCAAGATTGTGCTGATGAACAAAAGGTTCTGAAAAAAGAAGATTTTATGATGGTATTAATGACGCAATATCAAAAGGAGATCGCATTGGAGTATGCTTCGCAAAAAGTGTGCATCGATAGCACGCATGGAACTACTGGACACAACTTCATGCTCACAACTCTGGTCTCAGTGGATGAATTTGGAGCAGGCACTCCAATTGTAGAATGCATAAGCAACCGCATAGATGCAGTGGCAATGGCTGAATTTTTTAAAGCCGTAAAGCAAAACATTGGACACATACCTTGCAAAGTTTTTATGTCTGATGACTACCCGGCATATTTTAACGCATGGACTCAAGTGATGGGTGCACCTGAACACCGGCTCCTATGTGCCTGGCATATAGACAAAAATTGGCGTGAGAATCTTTCTAAAGTTAAAAATGCGCTTAAACGGCCCGAGGTCTACAAAGCTTGCCGAGTTTTACTCGAAGTCACAGATAAAGCAGATTTTCATAACACGATGACTGATTTTTTGAAATCATGCTCAGAAGATGAAGACACGGTGGACTTCGGAGGATATTTTAAAAAACACTATGGTGGTCGTCCTGAGCAATGGGCCTTTGCATTTCGTTGCCAGCTCGGTATTAATACAAATATGTACTTAGAAGCCCTGCACAAAAAACTGAAATATTGCTATATGGATGGGAAGGTCAATAGACGAGTGGATAAGTTAGTAACACTTCTTCTGCAATATACTAGAGACATCATGTTCGAGAGAACTGTAAGAATGCTAAAAAATAAACCCACCTATCGTATGAAGGCGATAGCCTCAAGCCATAAGAGAAGTGTAAACATAACAGATGATATGATAGAGTTCAGTGACACGACTGATCAAGAATGGGTGATAAAATCGAGTTCAAATCCAAAACATGTTTACAAAATAACAATAAATAGTGATGGACAGTGTGCGGGATGTCCGCTGTCATGCCCCGAGTGTAAAGTGTGTGTACATCAATTTACTTGTACTTGTGTTGATTTTCTTATACGCGCTAATATGTGTAAACACGTGCACGCTTGCATAAGAATGAGGCAAAAGATATCTAACCAAACATTAAAAAAGGATATACCATTGGAAAACAACGGCGATGAAGCTTATTCAAGACATGAAGAAGTTGTAGTTAAAACTATGCAATGCCAACCCCACGTACACATTGGTGAAGGGGTAACTACATACTACAAAGTGCAACAGGTTTTTAACGCGGCGCTTAACGTAGAAAAGACCTTGTCTTGTGAAGGTAAAGAGCAGATGTGGAAAGAGACTGAAAAATACTTCCAAAAAATTCAGGCACTTTCAAGTCAATTCCCAAACGATGGTGTGGAAACCAGTGCAGAGAATGTACCCAAATTTGATAAAAATGAGGTGACTTCAAACCATAAAAATATTATACGTCAGCGATTCTACTCTACAAAGAAAAAATCAAATAAAAAAGATGAAACTGTACGACTATCGAAGCCAACTGCTCTTCAGAAAGTTATGATAAAACAGGCTCTGAAAGATACTTCTGAAGAGCAGGTTGAAATACATAATGATTTTGATCATAAATATTCATAGTGTTTTACCGATAATTAAGCCGTGTCGTGTCTGCGTGCTTACTCAGACAGAGCGCTGGGAGTGCACAGTATTGGTGCGGGCCAGCCGCAGCTGCAAATAAAACTAGATAGCAAAATTGTTGATTGTAAAGGTAAGGGTCCTTTAGCGGCAGGCCGGGCCGTGGCGGATCGAGTCACATTTTTGCGATCTGCATCAATCTAGACGGGCCGGGACGGATCACCCGACGGATTTTTGCTGTCAGATCCAATCTAGTTCTCGCTCTGTGCGTACCTTCACAATGGATATCCCCGACGTAATGGATAGCTCCGACGAAGAAATTATGTTATTTCAAATTCTCATGGACGAAGAATAAGCAAAAAAAAGAAGAAAGCATAGCTTCTGGGTGCATGCCATATGCAAGAAACGAAAACATTTTGGTGAATTTCATCATTTGTGTCTAGACCTAAAGAGAGATCTAGGGAAATTCTTTCAATATTTTCGTATTACATTCGAAAAATTTTAACAACTTTTGTGTTTATTCCAAATTGATGTACAGAAATAATCAACCAAAGGAGACGGATAGGCTTTCATACAATCTTGGGCCCGATTGTAAAAAGATTAAAATGGTGTCAATTAATAGCCTAAATATAATTAAATCTTCACTGAAAATTCAGCAGAATTTGGCGATCTGAGAGCAGAGTTTTTAGAGATTTAGTAAAAGTTAGGTTAACTATTATAGACATAATATAGGCGCAGCAACCAGACCCACCGCTTATTACCCACTCAAAATTCACTTCTATAGATCTGCTGTTGATGTTTGCTTCAAAATAATAAAATAATGCAATATAATATCAAAACTTTTTCAGAATTCTAGTTATTTATGTTTTGTAAATATTATGAAATGAAAATACAACTGACAGCTATGGCTCTTCTTCTTTATAAATGATTTCCTTTTATCACAGACTATACTATATGGATACTAGCGTCCTTTTATTATTGTGAATGTTTCTTTTTTTTAAATAGTAAAATGTTAATTGTAATGGATTTAATTACTTTAATTGAGTTATTTATTTGGTGCTAGCGTTTTTATTTTAAAATGTTTAAAATCATGTATCTACATTAATAGATATTTAGTTTAATCGTAATCGTTTTTCTTAACACTTTTTTAAGATTTCTCGTTTTCTAGATTCAGAATTGGGTTGATATTTTACAGTTTGACAAAGAAAAATATAACCATTTTTTTGAACCATACCTCATTTTATTACAATCGGGCTCAAACATCCGCGTCTCTTTTCGAGTACCTATTGCGCTAAGGATATCAGTAATGCCTCGTCCATTTTTGTATCATGTGCTCGAAGAAAAAACCTTGTAAACACGAGCCACACACGACAACAACAAAACGGCGAGCGCACTATCCGCCTGCAGTACGTCCACTAGGAGCATCGGGGCGGGCCGCATTATACGCCTGACGACCGATCCGTCCAGGCGCTGCGTCGCGCCCCGTTCTGTCCGCCCCCGGCCCGCCGCTAATGGACGCGGCTCCATAATAAATGTAGGTGAGCGTATTAAGACTGCGGTACTACAGCGTGAGGCACAATTTGCAAAATTTGCCACATTTTCGTTTCGGTTTTTTGTTCAACGAATTTCAAAAATATATATATTAAAAAATTCTGTCTAAAAGTTGACCGTAATATTTAAAAGTTGGTGACAGATTTTTATTTTTATTTATGTCAATTAATATGTGAAAAAAAAAAATCACAAACGTACTACTAAATGGTCCTAAATACTCTGAAATGCTCTCTTTGTTTCAAAATTGCAGCTTTCTAAAACATTATTTTGAGTTTACCAGAGTTCTTGCAGCACTACACCGATTACTCTGCTTACTCCGATTGTCGGGATTCAGCGTGTGTGATATGTATGTATGTATTTTGAGTTTATACTAATTGCAGATGATGTAAGATAAAATTTTACTTGTTTTGACAGATTTGGATATTCGTGTAATGTAAATTGGTTTAACAAACTTTGAACAAATACTATGAAACAAGCGAACGCTTCGCTATTCAAAATGCGCCATATCAGTGCGCATTTTGATGCTGTTGTACCGCGCTCTTAATCCGTTGCGATGCGACCCGGCCCGATCCACCTAGTGGACGCGAGCCTTTATGGTTCATTGCTGGTAATTCATTGCTTGTAACTAGTTATATACAACATTCCAATTCTTTTTTTCCAATGTTTACTGAAATAAAGAATTACAAGGTACACTTTAATTTGTGTTTCTTTTTTACTTCCTTACCTATAATAAAATCCAACGACTGCTTTCTGTCTGAGTGTCTGAGTGTATGTCTGTCTGTCCGCTTATAACTCGAGAACCACTGGACCGATTTTAATAAAACAAAATTCTACGAATAGCTTGATTCTTCCCATCAACTATAGGTTACTTACTATCACGCTAAATGGCTTATGAGGTTAGCAGTGAAGTGAAATATGAGAGCGGGCGGAGCCGCGGGCACAGCTTGTCGAACAATAATTTTGAAATTATTGCTTGACAGAAGTCACTTTTTTTGGGTCTGTTTGGCAAACTGAGGTAGGCTTGGCGGGAGAGGCGGCCGGCGGCGCTGACCTTGATTGGTTGATCATTCACACCCCGCGCCCCGCTCTCACGTCTATCCCGTTCTGACACAGCCGAACTAACTCCACCATTTTTGCAGAGCACAGATAAACTCGCAATGCACCGTATATATGACCAGTAATCACTTCTTTGATACATTTACTTTCATCTTCAAACTCATACGGAAGTTAGAGACACTTTATGGGGAGAACACATTGAATACTTGATAGCTTAGTAGGGATAAGTGTACCACTCGAAAAAAATGACCGATAACTCATTCACATCATAACGCTGCATTCCTGATAATCAGGGTAAGCAAAGCAATCTGTAAGTATGTGCTATCATATTAAGTCTATACCATTAATTATGTGAAAAATATTTGGACAAGATACAGTCAATCAGCAGGATGGTCACAAAGACAATGTCTTAGTGATGACGGTGCCAAGGTGAGAGGTGGCTAGTCTGTCGTCATTTAGCACGGTGTCTTACCCCTATCCCGTAGCCTTTTATGCTTGGTAGATATGCAGTACAACTCATTCTTTTATTTATAGAGCCACACACGCTATACCGTATCGACCATTCGACACATGGCCGTTATGTGGGTAAATTTCATAAGCTGTTATGTAATAAACACAGGGTACTCTTTTGGGCGGGCTTAAATTCAGCACCGCACCATCAGCTCGGAGACGAGTAGGTGTGTAGTGGCAGAGACTGCGCCCATCCTTTTTTCTCTTCCTCTTACCTGTACCACACAATAAATTTATACTTACCGATTGTTGTTAGCGTTAAGTCTAATAGAAAATAAACAACATTTCATTTTATTTCTCTCACATGTAAATACAATTATCCTGAGGGGGCGTTGACCGTGGCACTACCAGTAGCACTACTAGTAGTGCCACGGTTAAAATGTATATACCGTAGCACTAATTTAATACGGTAGTGCCACGGTTAAAATTTATTAACCGTAGCACTACTGATTTAATTTGATAGGTTTACTCCCAAAATGATGACTACATAAGAAATATCCAAATGCAATTAATAAATGACGAAATCACCACAGGGCACGCCCTCGAAAAATTGCGTTAAATAAATTCAAAAATTAATTTCTGGGTAATTTTTTTGTTATACGGCATTGTAAGTAAATTCACAGTATTTAATTGCTATTAAAATTATCAATGGCCTTTTAAGCCTTTTCATTTTTGTTTCCTCCTTGAATTGTGATGATCTGGGACTTGTAAGAATCATATACCAGATACCTACTCAAAAATATGAAAGTGGAGCTAGTGGGAAAATAAATAAATAGTCCAGAATTAGCGAGAAAAATAAAATACAAATCAAATCAAAAAACGTTTATTGCATATTGTTGTACAGAAGGTAGCACTTTAATGCCTATGGCATTTTCCACCAGCCTACCCTTATTTACATACAGAACTAGGGTAGGTGCAACAAGACAAAGTAAACAAAACAAAGTCTTATAAAATAGAAAATCTTATAGTATTATTGCGAAAAAAGTTTCACTTTGGAATCTCACACAATGCAGGTTTCCCGGGTTTTGCTACTGTTTTGCATTATCGTATTTTGGGAGTAAACCAGTAGTGCCACGGTAAATTAATTTTAATTCAATTCGCGATCCTGAGCTGATCCAAATGCTCACATTGAAACAAAAAGTTCTTAGAGGTTAGAGGTGACAACTAACTAAATTATTAGCACAATATTCACAATAATATTTTTGAGTGGTGAACAACTGGAACCAATTGGGAACCAACTTCCAGACTAGATAGATAAAAATACTAAACCATACAAATAATTCTTAAGAAGAGTGCTCAAGAACAAGATCACACATTACTCTCCTAAAGCCTAAAGGAGACAATATGTAAAGAAATAAATAATACAAATTATGCGACTTATGCAACTCTTTGCTTCTGTGATCTGTGACCTATTGATGTAAACAAACATGCAATGCAATGCACCAAGACAATGCACTAAAGAGCACGGACGGGCGCGGCGCGGTGGAGTACGGTACGGTATTACGGTAAGTAAGTAGTATTTTAAATTATTCTTTGGTGGAATGGAGATATATTGGTAATCTGTGGAATGGAGTGGATAGTGGTGCACGGACGGCACCGTGACGGCACGGACGGAGTGGTTATATTCTCTTTGGTGCACAGTGCATGGAATGAATGACAGGACAGGACAGCAATGAACGGTTGACGTTTTCTCCGCTAGATGCGCTGGGGTGTCGGAGCGGCGAGCGGAGATCGGAGGCATTATAACCCTCAACATTTAAGGAGTCGTGTAGTATCATAGTACAGACCTACCAAGTTATCTGTGAAGTGGCAGATCAGGAACTAACAGAAGTGTCATTCGGCTGTCATATGTGTCAAAGCGTGTTCAGTTCGAGTTTTCTGTCTCTTTATAGCATTTTATCATGCCGAAAGCTATTCACAGTGATGCTCGGAATATAATCCTAAAAGTAAAATAGTTTTTGAAGAGGATCCTCGACAACAAGCGCCGATAATTCCATTTCATCAGATTTACAAAAGAATATAAACTGCTACAGTTTAGTGTTGTCACTTGTAAACCAAATTTTTCCCACATAACAGATACATTTTAATTTGATGTTTTGTGATTCATTGAATTTTCAGGTGTAAGCAAAGGGCTCATTTCCAAAATTTTTAAGGAAAAGAACGCTGCAGAAGAAACACGTACAAAAGTTACAACAGCTGGTATAATATGGCAGACAAATAAAAATGGTTTTATTCATGTTGATTCATTTGACCGTGGGGTCATCTGAAGAAAAGTTCATAAATTGTACTCGGTGAGAAAAGAAATACCGACCTACGAATGGTTTCTGGATGTACTAGAAAAACAAGGAAAAACACGAAATAACTGCTTGGAGAGCCAGATATTCACAAGAAAAAAAGAAAAAAAAAACCATCTAAAACAATATGCCTGGGGTGTGGCCTATTGATCACGACTATATAATACGTGTACAACTGAAATCACAGCGAAATCAAGTGATCATACTTATTGTAAACCAGGATTTGAATAAACACAATTATTTTTGAGTACATACACATTTTTCACATTGAAATTGTATCCTCTATTTATTTCACTATTTACGAATAAGATATTTGTTTATACCAATATTTGGTTTTTAGTTATTTTTAGCATAATATACTCGCATGCATAGTTTTGATAACAAGTAATAAAATCTATGGAGGAGGTTCAGCAGTAGACGTCTTCTGGCTGATAATTGTAGCAAAATAGCTATTCTAAATAGTCAACCACATATTATGTAAAATATCTTGACTTAGGGCCCGGCCACATCACCACGGCGCGGCGGCGCGGCACCGTCATCGCCCTGGCGCCGCGCCGCGCGCCGTGACAACACCGCAGTAGTAGTAAAGTTCCGGTGCAATCGTGAATGCCGCCGTTTTATTTGATATTACACTCTCGAACCGTTCCTCTATTATGAATATCAATAAATCAGTATCAATATTGTTTGCACAAAGCAACATACGAACTGAACTGTTCGATAATGAAACATCAAATAAAACGGGGACATCCACAACACTGGCAACAATGAAACGATGGCAGCGCACCACTCAGTTCACAGATAACTTGGTCGGTCTGTACAGTCCGTTCACAGTTATTTTACCTCTGTCTGACACATGTCATTGTATCTTCCGCTAGGCTGGCACCACTTGCTGTCACTAGTACTACGGTCCTAAAAAGGGTTACTTGCTAATAATATTTTACCCGTAGTAGTGGAAATTATGTATAAGTACCTGTTGTACTTGTAGTGATAAGTCCACCTTTGCGCACTCCTGCATTCTTGTTTCTTGTCATGTACTGTTCTTCTTTCAATTTGTGTGCAATAAAGAGTTTCTGTTCTATTCTAAAAAAAAAATTGGTTGCCTGTAAAGTCGGTTTACGGACGATAGTTTTACGTGATGACGTCATAAAGTGGTAAGACTACTGGGAACAGTTCTAAAGTACCAGGGCAGAAGAAATTGAAAGGATTTGTGTCTCAGGGCCAATTCTCTGTCTCGGGGTCTCTCAGTGACAGTTGTCCTCCTAAGAAAGCCGAAAGCCATCCAAGGGAATCCGATATTCGTTTGGTCGTTTATGTGATTTCGTGGCTCAGTGGTAAGAGTGTAGGATTTGTATTTTTTGACCATGGGTTCGAATCCCTCAATTTTTTTTTGTTTTTTTTAAGCAATGTTACGGTGTTTAAATTTTTGTAGGGTGTTTTTTTTTTATAACCACATAAGAATTATTTTCGGAAATACAAACGTAACAAAAACGGCATGCGCCGCCTCAACATTAGGTTAGGGTTAATATAAAGAAGATGCGTCGCGTAAAATATAAAAACTTAGAGCAGCGCGGGAATTTACTTAGCGGCCCCCGACCCCATTAAGTAAGTAAACGGAAATTATATTTGACTTTTTAAGGGTCGGGATTTTTTTAAGGGTCGGGATTTTTAAAATTTGTAATTTAACTTTTTATATACAAAACAGAAATTACCCGCACTACCCATCTACCATACTCACAATCCCAGGCATGACTGGCAGATAATGCCTTTAGGCTTATGTTTGAATCACTATAATATGAATGAATTTGTGTGATTTTACATATGTTAAATTATTTATATTTAAAGATATGATAATAACTAATAAAAAATATAAGAAAATAACGACTATTAATTTTTAATAACGCCATCTACATAATATTATCAAAGCGCATACTACAACACTGCGAAGCTGAAGTATTTCATTTACTATTGACGCTAGATGTTGACGCTAGATGTCGCTCCATGAAATATTCACATACTGTTGAGCAAATTCGCTTCTATAGGTACATGATCGATTAGCCCGGGTGGTTAAGACGTCTGGTCGGTGATGGTGGCAGGGACCGCGGGTTCGAGGCTCGCAAAAGACGGACAAATATATTTTGTATTTCCTACTATTGTATATGCCTCTCTATCGCGCTCTCGCTTGCACACACAGGTTCAGATGGAACGTGACACTTTTTCGTGCGTGCAGCCGGTGTTCATCAATTTATAAGACGTGACGTCATCACGTCAATATATTCAAATATTTCGTACAGGGAAATAGTACGAACCAATTATGGCAACACAGAGCTTAGGCTAGCCAACTTGATGGCTAGAGGTAAAACTGTGAACGGTCTATAGTATTATATTCTTTGTTATAATGCGCGGGGCGGATCTCGGCGTGTCGCCGCAGCAGCGGTTCATCAGTGTTCTCCCTCGCACCCGCACCGTACTTGTATAGTTTATTCGGCGACGACACGCCGAGATCCGTCCCGCGCACTATACTTACTTACCTTTACAAAGTGGTTCCTTTCCATTTTTTTTTTAATGTTGTGATTCATTTGTTCCATCGTCAACCGTCAAACCGAGTACGTGCGCTCCGTCCATTCCATCCAGTGGATTGTACTTCTTTCAAATGAGGGGTGTAAAAGCAAAAACGCCACTGTCCATTTTAGACCCAAACTAACTATGAATGCCATCTTGTGGCGCTGGTAAAAGGGCGTTTCCGCCGAAAAGTGTACATCACAGTTTTGGTACTGTCCTACCATTTCACATTTTTGTTTCTCGAAATATAAACACATAAGCACTGAGTAAATATTTTTTTCATGAAATACAACTTTTTGTTAATAAATCCTAATAATATGCAAACTATTAAAGGATCAACTGAATAATAGTGATTGAAAAACACAATACTTAGTTTTCATTTCCATACAAAAAAGTATGTCTCATTTTCAAAATGACTCAATCAATTGAAGTTTACGAAAGAAATTTGGTGAGGTGACATTATATTTTATTAATTACTATGGCGGTAAATATGATAATCTAACTATTAAATATAATTTATATTCTTCAATTTGTGTATAAATGGTATTAAATAATTATTTAAGTCTGTCCAAGGAAATAAAACGATGTGGAATTTCCATTTTGTTACCGAAATTTTGGGGAAATAAAGATACAATCATATGGGGAAAAAGATCTTTCTAGGATCTAATACTGGCGCGTTGCTTGTCAGAGCGGCCGTTTGCTTTTCAGGTCAGTTGTGTCAAAGTAACGCCAAAGCAAAGACGTGTCTTTCGAAAAAGCCGGAATTTTCTTCCATTTTTGTGACCAACATTCCAACGTAAGTACACAATTTTAAATTATGAATTAAATTTAGAACAGTACTATGTTTAATTAAGATCAAAGTGGAACAACTGACCACACTTCTTAACAATTGCTTATGGATTTATAAATTAGTTCATTTTCGAAAATGGAAAAACGTTACTTCCACTTTGTGACTTTTGTTGTGGTAACGTTTTAACGGAATAGAAGGGTAACAAAGTGGAATAAATAAAGTTATGGTGACATAGCGCAGCTGATGAAATCTGACCATTTTCAGAATTTCTAATTTTGTACATTATTGAGAGCCGTTCATTTTTACAAGCTTTATTTTAACTTGCAATGGATGTATGTTTGTGAAGATGGAATCTTGCAAGCTGAATTAGAACAACTTCCTCTTATCGTACGGAGTTCAAATTTTACACGTTGGTTAAGTTCCAAGGACAATGCAATGTTATTGTACCATCGAGCTGGTCTGATGATGGAGACAGAAGGTGGCCATAGGAACTCCTAAACTAAACGTGATGAACCCATCGCGTTTGGGCTCGTTTGATTTGCTTGAAGAGCAATAACTAAAAAGCACAAAATAAAAAATATTAAATAAAAAAAAATTAAAGAAGCTTTTATATTGAATAAAAAAATCAAGTATGTGATGCATGCTTGGAAGGTTAAGTTTTTTTTAAACTTGTGATTGTATAAGAAAATGTATGTTACTACTTACTAGCTGTTGCTCGCGGCCCCACTCGCAGCATACTCGTTTTGTCCATACATCAAACAAACATTCATACATCCATCCTCACAAACTTTCGCATTTATAATATTAATAGGATAGGTATTTTCGAATAAAATTCGTTTGTCAAATATTTAAATTAGCTTTACTATAAAAATGTATGTAAGCTCATCTTTACACGTTCCACTTTGTTACAGTCCATTCCAGTTCCGTTACTGTCCTATTTTTGTTTTTTTTTAATTAATGAAAAACAACATAATGGCATATAAAATGAAATAGAAAATGATTACGAATTTATTAGATTTTTTATTGTCGTTTACATATGCAAACTATATAACAATATTCCTGACATTTCCTTCACAATATAAACTTTTTGAATACATTTTTTTCTAAAAGTAACAAAGTAGAAGAAACGATACCTATAAGTAATTAAACATTTAGATATTGAACATGTTTACCACGGATTATAGAAGGTTTTGCCACGCTGAATCAATTTATTTAAAAATTTATTACTTTATGTATACTGGTGAGGTTAAATTAAATAATATTTTTGGTAACAAAGTGGAATGAAATTCCTGCTCCGTGAACGATAAAAATCATTTTTTAATTATATTAGTCTATTATTGTTAAACCTTCATATAAACGTGAAAATAGATTAAACATTCAAAAGATTCTGATCGTAAAAAAAACACATTTTAACATTTTTTTAAATTCTTCAATTTAAATTAAATGTACACTTTTCGGCGGAATCGCCCAAAAACTAATTTACTATATCGAACAGTTTAGATGCAATATTACCACTATCCCATAGAAAATTAATATTAAAAAGTGAGGTGAGAAGCAAAAATGCCACTGTCCTAAACTGCTAAGGTGCAGAAACGCCATTGTCCATTTCAGCCAATTACGGACCGCTTAAATCCGCGTGGTCAAGATGGCCGCCGCCTTGATTTCCTTGTGAAACTGTGTCTGACTAATTTGCGTTTTTAAATAGCATTTCGTGATAAAACCATACAAAAATGGAATAAAATGTGGCGGAAGTGCCTCCAGAACGGGCTCGCAAGAGGAAAAGAGCACCAGAGATGTGGAAACGGGCTAGAGAAAAGGTTGAAAGGTGTGAAGAAGAAAAAAGTGCTTTATTGAAAATAATTTCTTAATACAATCTGTTTTCTTTTGTTGTCTGAACATTATCTATTAAATTAATGCTAAGAAGCAAATGCGCCACTGTCCTTTTTCATAGACGCAGATTCACCACTGTCCGATGACAGATAAACGCAAATTTACCACTGTCCAATGTCAGATGCACAGTCACCACTGTCCTGTTGATTTTATTTAGTTTTTGTCATATTTATATTAGTTTAGAATGGCATACCTATTGATTTCATATTAAAAATACCTTCATAAACATTTAAAAAGAACATTGCTTTTCACATTATAATGCAATGTTGCCCTGCTAAAATTCCTTTGAATGACTTAGATATAATCTATGGACAGTGGCGTGTTTGCTTTTACACCCCTCAGATAAGATAAGACTGATAATAAAAAGAAGGATGCAAACATTCGACTCACGTATGACGCATCATTCATAGTCTCGGAATCCCGATGATGGTGTGTCTGTAATAAACATGTATAATAGAGAAAGTATTTTAATCTGATATTGCGAAAAAAATCTACCAAAATTTTACCACAACATGATGCCTAAGAATATGGGAGTTTCACCGCTGACGATAGGTGGGCAGCACTATGATGAACTCTCCTTCGTAATCGGCTTAGTCTTGGCCATATCGTCGAGTGTCTTCATCGGATCTAGCTTCATTATAAAGAAGGTCGCTCTAAGAAGAATCAACGCTACCGGGAACGTGCGGGCGGCTGCCGGTGGATTCTCTTACCTCAAACAATGGCTGTGGTGGCTGGGATTTATAACTAGTAAGTCATTGCATTTTTGTTTCGGACATTCAATTTTTTTATTTTACTGATACAGACTGCAGACATTTTTGTTCCACCGTAGTCGAGTAATACGATGAGCAAACCAAATACAAATATATACTCTTGGGACATGGAGCCTGGACGCGATCAGATTTTCCAAGAAATTAAAACTACTCATTGACGCGTCTGGGGACTGTCGTGCGCGGGCGCAGCGGATCAGCCTGACGATCTAGAGGGGGAACGCCGCTTCAGTCATGGGGACCATGTCAAATGGTCATGCCATGCCATGCCTATGTACGATTATTTTTATTCATAGTTAGATTAATTTTTTAGTTAGTTATTTTAGTCCTAGATTTAATAGTTTTATTTTAAATAAAGTAAATATTAAATAAAAAAAAAAAAAAATTATGGCTTTGGTGGTAGCTATGTAAAATTTGTATAATTATAAATGTGGACACAGTTAGCTACTTATGACCTATGACCAGGTGGAAGTGTGTATGCAAGTGAAAGGTGTTTAAGAATTAAAATAATATTTGCAGTGGGTGTCGGAGAAGCAGCGAACCTGATCGCTTATGCATTCGCCCCGGCCGCGATGGTGACTCCGCTGGGAGCCCTGAGCGTTCTTGTGGCTGCCATCCTCGCTTCTAGATTCCTAAAGGAAAAGTTGAATTTCATTGGAAAGGTAAATTAATCAAATTATTACCTAGTTTTCTAACCTTCAGTGATATGCAATGGTAGTAGTAGAGGTACAGTACCCGGCAATAAATAATGTACATTGAGCTTTAGAAAGAGACAATCGGCTAAGTATAATAGGCTAGCTTCTGTTTTGTATTGAGTCGTCCGTCTCTGTTGCACGAAGCACTAATGACTGTTTATCCCTGACAGTCGTTGTACAAGTGCAGTCGCATCCACTTAGAAATATATATATATTGGCTTAAATTTACTTCAACTTAGAGATCAGTTGAGTTGTCTAGTTGCAGAATCCGCTATAGGGTCATTCCATTGTGACGGGCATTACATTTGTACAGGTTTAAACCCTCAGAAACATGTCAAAACATACTTTTTTACATTAATTTTATATATCAACAGTGTCTCTAATGCTCTTCTACGTCTGTAACATGATAAAATATCACTATATTTTCGTATTCTTAGATATATAGCGATTTAAGTAGCTGTGACGGGCGTTACTTGCACACAAGAGTGGCTTCCAGTTTTAGCACTAAGTTGTAAAAATTCAGCCAAACTAGCCAATTTATTTACATTTGAGATATACCAGGATCATCACAAATAAAATTACATATAAGTAAAATTACATAAGAGTAAAATTACATAACAATCACTAAGAGCTACTTGGAAAGCCAATCTTTAATTTGAAGCACAAATATTTTTTTTAAATTAGTAAACTTTGTGACGGGCGTTACACTGTTTGTTTTATTTTATTTTATTAAACAGGGATTAATACAGAGACAGGAAAAAGTTAATATAAAAAATAGTACACAATGTGATTTATGACCTGCCTCCGCTACACAATCCTCCAAAACACAGTTTGTGAATAAAATTACTAATCAACTAATACAATAAAAAAAAAAGAAACAAAAGGATACAATTTAAAATTTTGATAAACAAACAAACATGTACAATACTGCAATACTGTAGCGAGAGAGTGTGTTTCGCGGTGTGTAATGTAACTATATACTTACATCTAGTTTTCACTGTTTTCCAGCATCTTACGGACATTAAATTTGTAGGCTAGCGTCGACTTGTGGAACATGTCAGACAAGTTTAATTTTTTATTATACCTGTCACACATTCTGCGAATAGGTGCTCGCATACCGGCATTTGTGGAGGCTACGTTCACGTGAAATAAAGTTGCAGAGCGAGTAGGTTTTCCGGGCACATGGAAATTAATAAGGCCTAGTAGGTCAGGACAGTCGTACGTTTGTGACGGTCGTTACGAGTGTGATTTAAAAAAAAATTTAAACAATAAAACAGCTTGTAATTTATTATTATTTATTACACAGTCAGTCAGCGTGTAAGCGTCCACTGCTGGACATACGCCTCTCCAATTTTCCTCCAGTCCTCCCGGCCTTCAGCGGTACGGAACCAATGATTTCCGCCGACATACTTGATGTCGTCGTCCCACCTTGCGGGTGGTCTTCCCACACTCCGTTTTCCTGTCCACGGCCGCCAGTGTAGGACACGGTTACTCCAACGGTCGTCGTCTCTTCGGCTGACGTGCCCAGCCCATTGCCACTTGAGCTTAGCCACCCGGTATCCAATATCGACTACTTTGGTGCGTCGGCGGATTGCCGAGCTGTGACACATTTGCTTTGGCTTGCTCTGCAATTAGCTTCTTTTTTAAATTTTATCCCTAAATCGCTGTACCCTCGCTCTTATTTCATCTCGCTGACGATTGCGTGTCTTAGCACATTTACTTATGCATTCCTTCATTTTCATCCTTCTTGTTCTATTCCTTTCTTTCTCCTTTTTCGTGTGATGCTCCCATTTTACTGGATCTTTTCGTTGCGCTTCCCTGCTCTTTCGTTTTCTTGCCGCAGCTGCCTCCCTCATCTTCCTTTTTGTCTCAGCATCCATCTCTGTTAAAAAAACTCCATAAATCAACATAATATAACGAAACAGACAAGAAATTAGCTAAGCAATAATAATAATATTTAAGCAATAATAAGCTGTAGATTTCGAGAATCGACTCATGAAGTAGGTATGAACTGTGTGACGGGCGTTACCAAACTTTTAACAGTCCTAGTAAAGTTAAATTCAAACAAATTTGTTGTATGAGTACAAATTTTTGTAATGAGTACAAAAAAACTATGATAATCTAACATATCCTTACTTTCTCAAAGTTACAACCTCATCAATAAAAGTACATTATTACTAATCAAACTTCTTGCACAGTTTTCTTCTTCCAATTGTTACCTTTTTTTCAGAACGACCCTTATATAAAGCTAGTTAGGGGTATATAAGAAGATTTTGTGTTGCCAAATTGCTTTCTAATCAAAAGAAAATTTGATCTATGTTATTGATTTTATAATTTCGTTTTATCTGAGTTTAAGTTTCTTTTTTTTTTCAACAAATTGTGTCCTAACATAATGATAAAGTGTCAAATGATAAAAAATAAATTATTATTAATTAATTAGTGTTATCCCTGAAATATCCCATAGGTATTTTAGGTTACGCGCGACCTCTGCCGTTACAATGACCACGCGCCCGCTTGAAGGTTAAACAAATACTTGTACTTAAAAAAAAAAGACAGATATTTTGACGCAAGGTTTCTTGTTTTTCCTTATTTATGTATGCTTTGGATTCAAGTCGCACTTTCATTCGGGGCATAATTTTTTTTAGCTACATTTTTTTGTCAGCCTCGATAGCTCAGTGGTGCAGACAGTCAACTGTCGCTATTGAATGTTAAGCAACGCTGGGTGCGGTCAGTACTTGGATGGGTGACCGCTGACCGTTGGAGGCTGACCGAGGTTCGGATTCCTCGTAAAACTGAAGGTCCCTTCCCTCATAATCTTACTTGGTGGTAGGGTTTAACCCGCCCGGGTTGGTACCACCGCACTGAATGAAACTACGGTCGAAACGGCTATGTAATAAATAGTTTGTGTTTTCCGCCCAGTTCAGTGTAGCCGGCACGATCAAAGGGGGAAGCACTGACATGGCACCTAGTTCACCCGGTGTTATGGGCTGACATCACGGACGTTGTAGGTGATGTAGCCAACCGTGTCAGTTTCCATATAAAAAAAGAAAAAATAAATATAAATTGTGTGGGGGAATTGTCGATTTTAGGTTATACAAATTTGGAAAAAAATGTCAGGCGTGACGTTTTAATCCGCTTTTCTAAAATAGCATCCTCCTTTAGATTCTGATTCAGAAGTGGTTCTTTAATTAATTGACAATTGGTTCATTTGAATTTCAGATCGGATGTTTCCTGTGTATCATCGGGTCCACTGTTATAGTAATACATTCACCAAAGGAAGAAGAGGTGAAGTCGTTTGTCGATCTCACGGACAAGTTGCAAGATCCCCTTTTCATTAGTTACATTGTTACGATAATGATTATTTCTACAGCTATCAAAGCATACTTCGGACCAAAATATGGCAGTAGCAATGTCTCAATATATTTAATACTTTGCTCGGCTATAGGAAGTTTAACAGTTGTGTTTTGTAAAGGCATCGCTTTAGCTGTGAAAGAGACCATAGCAGGAAAAGTCAACAATTTTACAGATTGGTTATTTTGGGCGCTGCTAATAGCTGCTGTTCTGTGTATAATGCTCCAAATGAATTATTTAAATAAATCCTTGGATATTTTCAACACGAGCATAGTTACACCCGTTTACTATGTCATGTTCACTGTATTGGTGATCGTTGCATCTGGTATTCTATTCCGCGAGTGGATGTTCATGGAGGCTACTGATATATTGGGATGCTTGTGTGGGTTTCTGGTCGTAATTACAGCAATATTTATGCTAAACGCATTTAAGGATGTCAAAATAAGCTTTAAAGATTTAAATATGAACTCCAGGAGGAGAGAATTGGATGAAATCAGTCAAGGGATGTATGGCTCGACACATATTACACGAAATTCGTGACACTATAAAGTTTTAAGATAAGTTGGGTTGTGTTTGGAGACAGCTATCGTAGTGCTTGCCACATGCGTATGGCAAGCTACTGATTCTGAAATATCAGCATTTCTCCTGTCACTCATATTGCTATTAACACAGCGAGCTGGTCACTGCCTAGGGGAAATTAAATGTTTGACTTCCAGTGGGGCATGATCACAAGAGTAGGTACATTTCTCGTATTTATGCCTTCCTCTCTTTATATACCAATTATTTTTAAAAGCTTTTTTTAATTATCATTACTTAAGCAACACACAAACATAATTTATTGTATTGTGTAGCCTAGTTTACACCAAAAAAAAATTGATAAATTGTAGATAACATGTTCTGTCCATCAAAGTTGTAAAATAAAAAAACCTTTGTTAACAATGTTAATACACATGTAACTAAGAAATGTTAATAACAAAGTTAAAGATCTAATCTGTTATCAACATCCCTTGTAATAGCTAGACCGACAACTGATGGGTTGTCGAAACATTTTATTCACAATGTTGATGGCAAAGTTACCTTTGTTACCAATATTTTGTTGTTAACACATTCTTAATCTCTTAGGCCCACTTGTCCCAACACGAATCGCTAAGATTGAAATAAGTTTAACTTGCTAATCTAGACTTCCTTTGCACGAACACTAAACATCAAACTTATTATAAATTGGATTTAAGAAACGACAAAATGATACTCGCAGCAGTCACTCTGCTCGCACTCTTAGAAATATTAGGACATCCATCTTATAGTTTGTATCACACAAAAGGGCGCGCTATTCGCTGCTCTGTGGTTTACGGGAACGAAGTATTACGGGAGGATTGATAGCGCATGTTGCTATACTGCTATCTCCTTCTTATACGTGGTAATAGAGAAAGTTGACGCTTAGAATAGATGGATTGGTGTTACTCTCTTGAGTTCTCGAACAAAGAAACCCGAGTTTAGCTAAATGAGTACTAATATGTCATGGAGACAAGATATTATGTAGCGAGTTATGGATTTAAACTCCATTTAACTAAATGTGTGTTTATCGATTTAAATGTAACTTTGGTGCAAGTGGTCCTTGGACTAGCTAGACTTAGTTCTCCTAAGTGAGGTTTTAAACATAGAGCCAGAACTTAGGTATAGCTAGAGATAGTAAGTTTGAAATAAATGATTGAGTGTGTTTGTTTTATATCGATTAATTTATTAACTAATTAATTACACAGTTTATCATGAATTCACTTGTTTTAGTATACCCTGTCGAATAAGAGTTTGGCATTCAGATGTGGGTAAAAAATGTCTGCTATTTTTCTTTAATAATACCACATCTCCATCATCTAATTCCAGTTGTCCGTAATCCGTAATGCACTCAACTTCCACGAACAACGTCTTCGGAGGCTTCAAGTTTTCCGTTAGATCGATTCCGTTGTATCCAATGTCCTGTCCTAAGGATCTCATGTAGGTGGCCAAGTTGGTGGAATAGCGTGTGAACCAGGAGTACTCCTCGTCGGAAATGAGTTCCCGCACGTCCGGCGGCAGCACGGAGCCGAACTCCCAGCGCATAGTTGTTATCTTGTGGAGGCGGTGGTGGAGGTACGCCAGCAGGCAACGCTTGTTGCGCTCGAGCGCCGCGTGCCGCACGTGCACCGTGGCCCACAGCTCTCGGTCCGTGGTGGCATTACTGAAACACATTCACAAGTTAAGGCGAGAATAAGGGTCAAAAGGTCAACTTTAAACGAAATTATTGATCTATTGGTAAAGATAAAAAATCTGTAAAAAATATATGTTATGTATTGATCTTTAATTAACAAACATAGCGAAAACAATTATATTTTACTACTTTGAAAAGGTAAAGGATTTATTTAACATAAATCTCCAAAAATAACGAAAAGTACGAAAATTTTACATTCAAGTTAAATTATCTTGAGAAGCATAAATTGTTTCAATACAAGACCCTCATAGAAATATAGATAATATGTTTCCCTACAATTGTAGCGAAATAAATATTTTGTTCCATCTTTCCAACACGTGAAATTTAATAAATAGTGTGATTTTCGCGCAAACGTTCACGTATCAGCCACCGCACGAGTAGAATGAATCTCGCACCTATTTACATCGGCATACGGTTCGTGTTTCAATCATCAGTGCTCGGGTAGCACGGTTTGAGTCTTATTTCCACCTTAACGGCTTGCAGCCATTTCTACAGGACACCTCTAGCTAGTGTGATGGGTAGCCTAGCTACCAACAATATCAACGTGAGAAGGTTAACGGCTTGCAGCCATTTCTAAAGGACACCTCTAGCTAGTGTGATGGATAGCCTAGCTACCAACAATATCAACGTGAGAAGACTTCCCTTCTTCCTTACTAGATGGTAGGGTTTGTCCCGCCCGAGTCGTTAGTTGTTAGCACGGCACTGAATGAAAGGTCGGTCTAAACGGCTGTGTAAATAGATTGTATTTTCCGTCAAGTTCAGTGTAGCCGGCACAACTAAAGGAAAGCACTGACGTGGCACCTAGCTCACCAAGGTGTTATGGGCTACTTCACGAATGTTGTAGGTGATGCAGCCAACTGTGTCAGGTTCAATAAAAAAAAAACTTAGGGTACTCCCAGACTTGTGATTAAGGATGCTGGTTTAAGGCATCCCATTGCAACACTAACATTTGCACGTAAATGGATTCATAATGTGCCTTATAAATAGTAATAATGTGAGTGAACACAAAATACTCACGCATCGTTCATATTCAATCTAAACAATAAGCTCATTTCCTCTAAGATTTGTCGAATGGAGTCATCCTGAAAAATTAACAAATTATGCTATGACATCCATCAATGTAGGAAACAGTGCCTAGTTGAACAAAATAAACACAACATAGATAACGCTAATAAACATTTGGAAAACGTGAATTACGTGCCTAAATTGTTTCTTTCATTCAAGTAGGTCTCTGATAATTATGTATGAATGACACATACGTTATACGTGCTGAGGGTATCAGGGCTGCGCTCCGACTCCTTTAGTAGTTCGATTACACGTTCACAGAACATTGTGGTGCAGTTATAGCGTATGTTTTGTTAAGTCTAACTTTTGCCATCGACACATACGATACAAACATCAATCAAATCACTACGATATGTTTTAATTAGTTTTAACAAACATGTCAAACATAACCTACAAATCGCGACGCACAAGCACAGAATCACAGATTAGGACCGTTCACTGTTATTTTACGAGTGTCTCTTTGTAGTAAGCACCTGACTGCTGACGCTGCTGGAAAACCTTGCCACGCACACCGCATATAACGAAAGTCGAGAAGCGAAGCAAGTTCGTCGTTTGTCGTACAGAATGTTGTATAGATAAGGTGTGTTGACAACATTTGAAAGGACAATGGGGGTATTTAACATACTTTGCGGAAAAAACTAAATCCACTCACCCGACATAACCTGTTAGTGTGGCTATTCCCTAGAGTGTTTTTATAAGCCGGAGGCGCGGAGGGAGTGCAGCCCCCGTCCGCCGTAACAAAGCGCTGCCACCCGTGTGACCCGGAGCGGCTGAGGCTGGTCCCCGGAGGCGACCAAAAAGCAGAAGCTGCGAAGGCGATTGCTGTGTTACGCAAGGACGGCGGGGCTGCACTTCCCGCAGCTCTGGAGAAGAGGCAATCCTAAGTCGCTATAATAAATTCGCGGAAATCGCCATTTTGTATGACATTTTTTTCGTGAAATTTTATTTTTTTATTTTTGTCACCAGTTTTGAAGTCTTTTCTACAGCAGTGTTTTGTGGTCCTTTATGCTCCTGTATTTTTTTATTTATTTATTACGAGGTGTACGTTTTGGAAATCCGCCCCCACGCGCCAACCACACATCCCATCAAATGAGTTACATCAGTCGCACATTGCCTTTCTTAATCGGAGTAAATAAAAGAAGAAAACAAATGCAAATATGGACAAGACAAGACAAGAAAAAAAACAAGACATGCCTATACGGTCACACTAGCCTTGCCTTTCCGTAAGAAAAAAAAGTTAACTGTCAGGTGCTTACTACAAAGAGACGCTCGTGTTATTTTACCTCTAGCCATCAAGTTGGCTAACTTGAGCTCTGTGTTGCCATAATTGGTTCGTACTATTTCCCTGTACGAAATATTTGAATATATTTTTAGAATGAAATAGAATAAAAACTCTTTATTGCACACAAATTGAAAGAAGAACAGTACACGACAAGAAACAAGAAATGCAGGAGTGCGCAAAGGAGGTGCGCAAGACAGGCTTTTATACATTACATTGTTGAAAGACAAAAGATAGGCGGATATTATTGATAGCGGATAGATACGGAAACCTCCGTGCGCGAGTAAAACTCGCACTTGACAGATTTTTATATACACGACACGATTCGCCGAAGGCATTCTGCAATATTTTCCGCGATTCGGCACATGATTTTTCATTTGTAACGCAAAACTTATACTCGCATAGTGCAGTTTGCTAAGCGTGCCACTATCATTGCGTGCCACACTCAACACTAGGGACTAGGAATAGGTACCTAGTTTATTTTTTATTATACATACACGGTTGGCTACATTCATGGATGAATAAGGCTATAACACCTACATTTGTGGCAAAGAGAATATATCCTTATACAAAAAATCGTTCTATGAAAATCAGCATAATTTCAATGGCCGCTGCGAAATATCCGGTTGTGGCTGTCATGTTGGCACCACTGCATTAGGAAGTGCCGTGAATGCAGCCGTTTATCAATATTCTTGATTTTTTTAGGTTGGGTTTATTGCTCTATGAGTAAAACAGCATAATTTTTTGTATTTTTTAATGTTGATTTTATATCTATACAAAATTCTCTTACCATTAGTATATATCAAAACCTAACATTTCCGTGAAAACATTCATCTTAGTCCTAATATCCCGATATCCCCGCACCACACATCTCGCACTTCCTGTAATGCCGCATTGCAATGGATGCATTCGACGGCAACTCACTTTCACGCTACAGGCTAAATCACAGCAAAAACAAGGGGTATTTCGGCAAGACATGCCAGGCATGGCGTGCGTGCCATAGTGCGTGTGCGTGCGTATATATATATACATTATTTTATTTATCTGTGGTGCGTGCCCGCCGCCCAAAGAATATAACCGCTAGTACCGGAAGCTGTCATGCGAGATAGGGACACCGTTATATGAGTAAGCAGGAGAAGGTTGGCCGCCATTAAAATTATGCTGATTGTGATTTTCATAGAAACGAATTTATTGTATGAAGTTGCGCCAGACTGATTTGTGGTGTCAACCCGTACCACATTGGTGAACTAGGTAGGTGCCATGTCAGTGCTTTCCTTTCGTCATGCCGCTACACTGAACTGGACACAAAGTATTTACTTTGTGTCCGACGTTTCATTCAGTGCGGTAGTATCAACTCGGGCGGGTAGCCTACCTAGTAAGGTAGGAAGGAAGGGACCTAGTCTTATGTGGAAACCGACCGACCTCCTGGATGGGTGACCTCCGACGGTCACCCATCCAGTTGTGCCTATGATCACGAACGACAGTCGACCGATCGTATCACTGAACTAAGGCTGACAATAATATAATAAATAATAGGATTCCCTTAGTTGTGGGAGAGTTGAGTTTATTTAAAAGAAAACCCATAAAAATGTAAATAATCAGATTTATTCTTATAAAAATGTAAAACAAACCAAAAATCACACAGGTATAAAGAATAGTATTGAGCGATATCGGTGACATCACACCATTTTCACTTGTTTACATTTCCAACAGAACTCAAGATGTGTACATAAATATCAATACCCTGCAAGAATACATCAGCTTGAAGGTATTCATTGTGGCTATGCAAGAGTACTGGAGTGTTACTCATTGGAGAAAACCCCAAGGCTGGAATTCCTACTTCCCTGATAAATAGACTGTCAGTTCCTCCAGGAAAGATGAGACTTTTTACTTTCAATTTTCTGAAAAGTAAATGTTTAACTATAACTTGTTGTAAAATATAATCATAACATATTTGGAAGAGCAATGACAACACCTTACACTTCTTATTTTTTTTTATGGCAACTGACACGGTTGGCTACATCACCTACTACATCTGTGATGTTAGCCCATAACACCTTGATGAACTAGGTGCCATGTCAGTGCTTCCCTTTCGTTGTGCCGGCGAAACTGGATTGGACAGAAAACACGAACTAATTACAAAGCCCTTTCAACCGACCTTTATTCAGTGCGGTGGTATCAACCCTGGCAGATTAAACCCTACCGCCTAGTAAGGGTAAGGGATTTTTATCTATATATTTCCCCTTACTAAGGTGGTAAGCTTAAATTGTAGCCGACTGGTCTGTACCACCACACCGTCCGTACGTAAGATGGGCGCATAGCAGCCTCAGCTGTGTTCTATAGTCCATTATAGCCAGCAATCCAAAGGGAAGTCCCCAGTATGGCACCTACCTTCTCGGAGGTGATATTGGCTGGTCGGAGCATGTGCTCTGGCCCTCTGACTCAGCCATTCCTACAAATAAAAAATCTATTCAAACATGCTTTAACAAATTTTATTCCAGAAGTGTTTTCTAAGGTGACTGGCGCCATTGGACAGCACTGATCCGCTGCCACCAGTGCGGCTGCGGTCTCAACTTCACATCAGCGACAGCCGAGCCACGGAGAATTATTGTTGGAAAGTAAATGTAGATTATACAAGATTCAACATTTTTAGTAAGTGTAGTGCAGCTTGGTATTGCAATGTGGAAGGAAGGGTAGTGAGTTAGGTAGATATGTAGGTAGGTACTTTTTTCAACATTATTGTAAATAATATATTCATACTTATATAAAACAAAAGCAACAAAGCCAACAACAATATTAATCTAATTGAACATTTCAATAACGGTTTTAAACAAATATTTTATCTGTAGACTAAACATATAAACATTCACACTTTTACATACAAATTAGTCAGTTTGCACAATTTTTCATCAAACTTATTTATGTATCAGATTGCACCTTTAATATAATCATTAAATTTATTATATGATCTGAAAGCATTGCACTATGTGCTAGCTATTTCATTAGCTACTAACACTTAGGTATATTTATAACTTAATTTTAGTGCCCATTGCTATATTAGTGTATCTAATTTACACATTTATGGGACTTTGAAAATTATATTTTATATGTTTTGTTTCAAGTGTTTAGTTATGTTCCAAAGGTTTATTTGCACTTTTGAAGTGGTATAGTACAGTAATATTGTTAAAATATTCGAGCCATCCATAAAATTCCCGCTCATTGATTTCGATTTCTTTATAAAGGGTTTTCCAGTAGGGACGGGTCGATGTTGACAGGCTGTGGCGGCCATGTTGTTGTGGCGGCAACTGTCAAATCAGTTGTTCATTAATCAATCAGTAACTGATGCCAAATCATCGTGTCAAGTTACACGATTGAGCAGCTCAAACCTAATGACCATAGACAACGCCGTTTGTTCGCTGCCTGGGCTTCGGAGCGTTTGGAAGAGGACCCCAATTTTGGCTGAAAAATCATTTTTAGCGACGAGGCACATTTTTGGATGAATGGCTATGTTAACAAGCAAAATTGCCGTATATAGGACGAGGCCAACCCACATGAGGTTCACCAAGTGGCAATGCATCCACAAAAAGTTACTGTTTAGTGTGGATTTTGGGCCGGTGGCGTTATTGGTCCGTATTTTTTCGATTTTTCCGTGCCACCGTGAGAAGCCGCGGCGGACATTTGAATGATGTCATATTCCACACATAAATGGCATACATGGGCCTTTCAAACAAAAAAAGAAATTTGTTAATACCTCACACACAGCTTGTTTTATTCCTTCTGAACATCGACCCGTCCCTATTGGAAAACCCTTTATAATTTTAAACATTCGCAACAGCGGGAATGATTTTGGCGTAGGCATCGATGCCCTTCAAGAACACGTCAGCGTGCAGAAATTCATTATGGTCATGCAATAAAACGGGTGTATTGTTCATTGGAGAGAACCCAATAGCTGGTATTCCAATCTTGCGGATGTATCGACTGTCTGTTGCGCCAGGGAATATTCGGTAGCTTAAATTCAGTTTCCTGCAATTATTAATTTTGAGTTTGTTATACCCACACATTGTATTTCAAAAGTTAGCGATGTAATATATGAGTATAGGATAATTTACTGTCAACCTCGGTAGCTCAGTGGTGCGGTCGGTCGACTGTTATTTATTAAGCACAACTGGGCGCGGTCAGACTTGGTTGGGTGACTGCTGTACCGTTGGAGGCTGACTGTGGTTCGGATTCCACGTAAAACTGTAGGTACCTCCCCTTCTTACCTTACTAGGTGGTAGGGTTTATCCAGCCCGGGTTGCTACCACCGCATTGAATGAAACGTCGTCGGTCGAAATGGATATAATAGTTTGTGTTTTCCGTTCAGTGTAGCCAACATGAAAAGAAGGGAAGCACTGACACGGCACTTAGTTCACCCGGTATTATGGACTGACATCACAGATTTTGTAGATGAGGTATCATAATCAGAGGTGTAATAATTTTTTAGTACTTTCTTTTAATAAAGTTGCGTCAAATTACATTAGCACTGTATTGTACCTCATGTAGCCGGCACATTCAAAGAGAAGCACTGACATGGCACAATGTGCTGACATCACGGGTGATAGGTGATGTAAACAACCATATCAGGTTCATGAATGAGATAATAATTTACCTATTATGAAATGTAACGTAAAATGAAACAAGTGCAAGCAACAATTACATTATATTATAATTGATGAAGAGTTTTATTATTTCTTTGTTTCTGTGAATTCACATAACATTGTTGTTATAGTTACTTACAGTTCGTCCGTAGCGCTCTTGAATGCGACCCAGTATGGGTTTGTGTTGTCGATTTTGGTGCACTGCACGTACGGATTTCTCTGCTCAAACTCATACGTTATTCCATCGCCAGCTTCCTTGCACCAATCGTTGATCTGAAATTGTAAACAAATACAATGAATTGAATACCTGCAAGGTCGGTGTTTCCTATAATTGAAAATTGTAGTAGGTACACTTAGAAAACAAAAGTTTCGCTAAAATATTACTAATGTAACTTTTGAGTTTCTGAACTCCCCGGAGTTGACTAAAATAGGCCATACCCACCGGTGCGAGCGACAGAGTGAGAAACGGATGCATGAAGTCCGGGTCTAGGACTAGTGTGTTTATTTAATAAAAAAAAATAATAATTTGAATTCTGAATATGTATGTATGAATGTTGGAAATAATTTATTCAAGAAAAATACAAACGAAAAAATAACTAAACTACTCGTAAATGGTAAATTTGCTCCAGAGGGACACTGCTCGTCATCTCATCTCTTAAATCGAGGCAACAATCCCCCGATGATTCTTGGCTATTGCCACCCTGTGGTTCCAAACCCCAAGCGTCTCTACAGCAAATACTATGAATGTTTTAATATTTTTGAATTTTGCTAACTTTACGGGCATACATATTGTATGTAGTTATTGTACCTATACTTACATAATATTAGGTTTTGTTTACCTTTTTCTCAAACTCCACGTGATCGACATTGACAGCAATCCTTATGTCAAAGACAGCAGTCAACTTTTCAGGAACAACATTAGCTTGAACTCCGCCCTAAAATTAAAAACAAAATTAGTCTTTACTTACAATATTTATGAACGATTGTTCAGTAATTAGTAAAAAGCTTTGGAGTAGTACCTCAAGCCTGAGTGAACACATAAATTAACTACAAATTAAAAATTAACTCAAACTCAAAAAAAAGTTATTTGAAATCAGAAAAAACTGCTTGACATATTTTATACTACCATATTTTATCCACTACCTACGATTATTGAATGATATTTATAAAATACCTTCTAGTAACCACTTACCAATGAGTAATATTTGTTAGCTTGAAATTAGAAAAAAGAATGATTAGAAAGTTTTCTTATTTCTCCAATTACTAAATAGGGTGGTATAATCCCGGCAGCAAATAATGACCATCGAGTTTTAGAAAGAGACAGTCCGTTTGTAAGGGTCGTCCCTGTCGCACATCTCTGTGCGACAGGGATGATGCTCTACAACCGAATTGTCTCTTTCTAAAGCTTGATGTTTATTATTTACTGCCAGGTACAGTACACACATTTTCTGGCAACTTTTAAAATTATATAAAGGCTATAACTTTCAGTAATACGATGAAAACTATGGTACGGACAGAGAAACAGATAATTTAATGAGAGTAACTAATGAATGATGAAAACAGGAAACTACTTACTACATTAATATAGTGAAACGTCATGGCATGTATTATTGTAATTTTAGTTTTAATTTTGAAATCAATAAAATTATTATATTCCTATACAAAATAAATTGTGTTGGTGGGCTCCAGGAATGTTCCAGAATTGTTGAAGACCTAACTTACATAAATCTTAGTGAGGTTGATAGTAGTTACATCGCCGATGGTTAGTTTGGGGTCGCTATCGAGTATCATCTTTTGCTCAGCCCTGTAGTCCATGAATTTGTTGATGACATGTCGCAGCTGAAAGCAGAAAATATCATGAAATGTAATATTTCTTTGTACACACTCAGCGTGCAGTACATAGCACATAATTTACTCGAGGGATTCTATTCTCTTGAGAATGTACCTACTGGTATAGTTCGTTCGTTCTAACCTGAGGCGTACAAATACATTCACGCATGACGGCATAAAATTCTGCGAGTGTAGTAGTGCTCAGGCCATGTATAGGTGCATGTCAAGCATTTGTATTAGAGAAATGCATTTGTGTGTGTACGTCTGTTCGCCTCAGGTTAGGCCGTCCATGCTATAACACTAGTGGATGGATGAAATGTGTTCTACTACATTACAATCTAATCTGATCTACCAATTTGGGCTTCAACTCGGTAGGTGCTGATATGGCAGAAAAGGGTCTGCATTGAGTGTTAGATTTCGGCATTCGTAGAGCAAGTAAAGGTCCACTAATGGAAAGGAATCAGAATGAAGAAGTGTGTGTTCAAACCTTTTCTCCTGCTGTGTTAGGTATCAACATGGATCCATGGCCGGGCGGCCCTGGGCAGTGAACGTGCATTTCTGGAAAAAAAATATATATATGTTATCCTAATTAAATTACTTTAATGTTAATTAAACTTTAATTTCTTGAATATGGTCTCAAGAGCGGATCGTCACATACTTACGCCATATACTCCTTTCCCCATAGTAAAGTTCGTATTCGTTAGTAGGACTGGCCAAGCCCTCGTCCAGGGCAAACCCAACATTGAGCGCTTTGAAATCATCCGTCTTCACAAATTTCTTCATTCCATCCAGCCCACCGATTTCTTCATCTGAAAATGTTACAACAACATCAGAAAAAAACTGAACAAGCATGAGTGTGTGTGTACTTATTATCTATCAAAATGTTACAACCTGATACTATAGTATCTGCGCTCCAGTCTGACAATACCGGTCGTTCACCCCTTCCTACCAATGTACTCGTATTTGCGGAAGCGATACTTCCCTATGTTCTGCGAATCGAGCGAAATTACTGTCGCTAGCTTATTGTGGTAGCCGGGCGGCCGCTGACCGTTCGTACTATGTTATGATACACACGCCTTTCTGCGCATGTGTGCGTGCTGAGAGGAAGGGGTGAATGACCGGTATTGTCAGACTGGAGCGCAGATACTATACAGTACAGAGCAAAAAAATAGTATGCTACTTCATACTTTTACAAATAATAGTTGGATAGAAAAAAAATTTTAATTTATTTTATATTGCATAGCTTGGAGAAAAAAATAATACCATACTACCACAGATACTGCTTACAACAAGCGAAGGGGCAATAGTCACGGAGACTATGATGAGTGTGTTTGGCTACATCACGCCACAATTTATGTGCGCAGGGCAACAGAGTGGGCACAATGGTGGCGAGAGCGCGGACCCTTTGTATATCCACTCCAATGTTATTGTTTTCTTAATGTAAAGGAGTCTTACATACAATACGCTGTATCCCGACAATCGGAGTAAGAAGAGTAATCGGTGTTGTGCTGCAAGGACTCCGGTAAATTAGGGTACAACACCGACTTCCACGTTTCGCAAAGCATTCAGACAAGATATAACTGCATGACACGGTGGAAGGACCGTGTCAAGGTGAGACGTGGCTACCCTGTCATTTTTTAGCATGACATCTTGTCCTAATTCCTTAGTCGCCTTTTACGAAATGCACGGGGAGAGATGCAGTGGAGCTATTCTTTTTAACAGTGCTATGTCTGTCGACTTTCAATATAAATAAAAAAAGATGTAACACAAGATACCTGGCACAAAAGAAATATGTATGGTTCGTTTCAAGTTGACTCCGTTGCTTATCAATCTTCTGACAGCTTCCAGATACTGAATGCCAACACATTTCATATCTTGCGAGCCCCGTGCAAATATATTGCCGTCCTTATCAATGTGAGCGCTGAATGGAGGATAAGTCCAGCTTTTCTGCGAGAGAATACACATTTATTTACCGTTTGATAAATTTAATTACAGTATCAACACAATAAGATTGTTCAGTTTAAGCCGCTTGATACTTGCATAGGTACATAATTAATTTTTTACAAGGCAGATGTAAAACCAGCTATTCCTAGGTGTCTCTTTGACAACTAATTGGTAATGACATTAGTAAGCGGTAAAAATGTGCTCATTTTCAGTATTGAATATGGATGGCACGAGATACGGCTGCTCACTAGCAGCGAAGTCGCTCTACAGTCTCTTCAAGAATCTAGGGCTGCCAAGATCGACGCTAATATATGGAGAGAGCTTCGAAAACGTCACTGGAAGCATCCTTCAGAATATGGATAGGCAGAGAGAGAGAGGTCGAGAGCGGGACTGGTGGTTCCCCACATCCTAGTCAACGCAGACTAGCTGACGAGGGCTTGATGCGAGCCGAAACGTGAAGCATGCGCGGGAAATTTAGAGTGGCCACTCGCTAGTCCCGACCTCGATTAACACCCTCCTCTACTGCCGATGGGCCCGGATATGTTCGGTTAAGCCATCGCAAGCTTAGTTCCACACCTTCATGATAATAAAATGTAGCATATACAGTTGTATAAATTTATTAAATCTACACTATTCAAGCTAATGTATGAATAGAAATATGCCTTATTTTAAACTCCTTTGTGCAATGAAGAAGTCAATGACGGTATGGTTTGGGTTTTGTTGCATATATACCTATATAAATAAATAAAGCATGTTTCTTTCATCATGTGAGATGAACATTGGATGGTAGAAAAGATTTGCAGGTGTGAATATATTTTAAAGCTTTTACAAACAATAAGAAACATATTTGTAAATATATTTATACACTTACTTCAAACACAGGAACCACATCCATGTGCGAGTTCAAAAGAATCGACGGGAGTGTAGGCTCTTTGCCCGACCATGTCATTACAACAATAGGCTTCTTGGGAACCACTTCGTAAATTCTCACAGGCAAATTTAAGCTTTCAGCTTGAGCCTTTAGAAAGTTCACACATTCATCTGAAATAATTTTTCGAAAATTAAAACCACATTTCTAGCTGTCTTTTAATGTAGCTCGGCCGTTCAAGGATCGACCGACGTGCAAACGTGAAAATTAAGCAAACAAGAACCAAGAAAGCGGTCAGAATTTTGATGTTTCGATCGTTGAGGCTGTGGTTCGGATTTTTTTTTTATATAGAAAACTCACACATTTGGCTACATCCCCTACCCTACAACATCCGTGATGTCAGTCCATAACACCGGGTAAACTAAGTGCCATGTCAGTGCTTCCCTTCATTTCATGTCCATAGAAACGTCCTGGATTCCACATACATAAAACTAAGTTCCTTCATCTTACTAGGTGGTAGGTTTTAACCCGACCAGATTGCTACCACGGCACTGAATGAAAGGTCGGTCGAGGCGTCTATGTGTACCTAAATAGTTCCAGTTCAGTTTTGCCGGAACGACCAAACGGAGGCACTGACGTGGCACCTAGCTCACTATGGTGTTATGGGCTGACATCGCGGGTGTAGTAGGCGATGAAGCCAACTGTTAAGTTCTATAAAAAAAAAGGAATCGAACGAAAGGTCATTTGTAACTTTCTCTATTGCATGATGAAAACCTTAAGTTCTGCATGGTAAGTAACTATTCCATCTGCGGTATTCATAGGTGTGCTTATTCACTCTATCAGAGATCATAAACTCTTACAAAAGGTAATTGAGCATTCAAAATAGAATCTCCTCACTAGTTGAGGATGTGTGCAATCAGTGCCGGCCTTAGCTATGCGGTCGCCGGTTCTTCTAATAAATAGCATTTTGCCCGTGGATCCGCTTGTTCAATTTGCCGCACCGGTCTTACATAGGTTACATCGAGGATAGTTACCACATTTTATAAAATATTTGCTAGTTTAATAACAGGAACATACTTTTTTTTGTGATATGTATGATGTACTATTTTATAAGTAAAAAAATTATTGTTGATATTTTTTGATGATTTAACATAATAAAATGGCATATTAGTATTAAACTTAATCAATGTAAAAAATTTAAACTGAAACAGGTAAAATAATTATTGTCTAGTTATTGTCAAATTCTGAAATCAAGATTTTCTACAATTTCATTTTCAATGGACAGTTTAGCTAGACTTGTTAGTCTTATTTGGAACATCGTTGATCGCAAGTACAGTATGCGGCGGTAAATAATGCTCGTCGGGCTTTGGAGAGAGACAGTTCGGTTGTAGAGCGTCGTCTCTGTCGCACTAACTCGCAGGTCTCTGTGCGACAGGGACAACGCTCTACAACCGAACTGTCTCTCTCCAAAGCTCGACGCGCATTATTTACCGCCGCGTGCTGTACCTACATTTAATCAGTTTGGAGAAGCTGCGATCTCCAAACTGTAACAGTAACAGGCATTGTTAGCAGAATAAACAGTGCTATCCATGTGTTAGGGAACAACTCTTGAAGATATTGTTTTTTGATAAAATGGCTCAATACGCGTGCATTCCCTGGCCGTCCCTGTGAGGTAAAGTTGCCGACTCAAGATTTTATCATATAGTAAATGTCCAACTAAAGCCGGTACTGAGTGCAATTGTAAATGATTGGCATTATTACCGACTAGATTAAATAATTGTTTCAGTTTGCGTAATGTCACGCTATGACAACTCTTAAGGCACACTTATCTCATTCTATATGATAAAGCGGCGGGTGGTCGAGCGGTATGGGCGGCGGTTTCTCTTGCGAGATTGGTCCGATGTTCGAATCAGGTCGGCGCGTACCAATGAGTTTTTTCTAATTTTTTCTGTGAGGTCTTTGAGGAAATATTATATAGAGTTCTCGCTCCGACCGAATATACAGACAAGCGGTGTTCGAGCGGCTGAGGTTTGGGGTAAGGTAGCGGGGAGGCGGAGCGCAGAGTCGAGCGGTAGAGGGGAGCGCGCGCGGGGCGGGAAGCGTGTGCGAGACGGTCTGGCGGCCGGTGTGGGGAGCTCACGCGGGGCGGGAAGCGTGCGGGAGAGAGACAAGGGGTAAGGAGAACGATCGCACTCGCGCGTCGGTGTGCATATTGTCTTTTCATTCTAACACTTCATCTCCAGATTCGCCATCGCACCTTCGCATCGACGAAGATGTGTAAATGTATTAGTTTAAAGTAGGCGAGGCGCGATCGCAGCAGGCAGGCGACGACTGCGCGCTGCGGCCTCTCGCGCTCGACTAAGAGACTTGATGATCGTGAACCGCAACTCGGTGGAACATGTTAGTTGGCCGAGTGCTTTATCTAGGTATGTAATATAATATATCTTTGTGTGAGGTAGAAATTTACGTGCATACCTACACCCGCTGTTTCTCAGTTCGGAACCAATATAAAATTGTTTGTCTCTTTCCTTGCCCATTACTAGAATAAAATTGTAGCCGATGTAAGATGGCCGCATAGCAGCCTCGGCTGTGTTCTCCTCTAGTTCAGTATAGCCAGCAATCCAAAGGGAAGTCACCGATATGGCACCTACCTTCTCAGAGGTGATATTGGCTGGCCGGACATATCAGATTACATAAAAAACGATTAAAATTTATAATACTAACAGTATCACAAGTAAATATGGGCGCCCAGGACAGGACCAGGCTTATAAATATATATAAAAATATTTTTTCAGTAGAACTAGTATGATAAGTAGGTATAGTATCGAGTCCAAAGGCGCAAGCTGGTATTTGGCTGAGCCATCCCACAAGCGCGAGCAGTACTCCAAGCAGGACCTAATCTGCGATTTATACAAACCCTACAATACATCGCACCACCGTGCTACCGAGGCTGACAATGTTACAGGTATAACAAATAAACCTTAAAATTACAGGTTTAATAAACACCATTAACTACAGATTAACTTAGAAAGTACCTAAGCCAGATTTTTGTGACCTAGTGAAAAACAACAACTTTCATAAAAGTATGCTAAAAAGCCCCAGTTGCACTCCGGGAGTGCCGGCAGAAGTAAAAACTTTTTGTATTTCCGAAAATAATTCTTAGGTGGTTATAAAAAAAAACACCCTAAAAAAATTTAAACACCGTAACATTGCTTAAAAAAGAAAACAAAAGAAAAAAAAATTGAGGGATTCGAACCCATGGTCAAAAAATACAAATCCTACACTCTTACCATTGAGCCACGAAATCACATAAACGACCAAACGAATATCGGATTTCCTTGATTCACTTTCGGCTTTACTGTCACTTAGAGACGAACAGAATTGATCCCGAGTCACTCGTAACTTAACCCTTAATGCAATGACTTAAGGTTACATTTTAAATAATTAAATAAATCTGTCGCTTTTTCGATGAGGCTACAGATCTGACGCGAGTTTAACATTTTTTACCCATTTAAAAAAGTGCCAAGCGCCGCTAAAGAATTTTTCACTTCAAAAATTTGCACGAAAAATTGTTGAAGGCAAAAATTTTATAATATTTACCATAATTAACGTTGGGTTGAACGCTCGGAATCTTCAAATAATTCCTGAAGTTTTCTATAGCCGGGTTGCTCTCCCACTTGCTTGTCATGATGAAGCGTTGTCTGCGTTGTCTGCCGCCCGAGTGCTGTCAAGTGAATAAACTGTACCACAATAAGTTACTCTATGCTGTATCACATCGCAACACAGTGGCAGTACGTTGTGGCTAGATTAGATACACGCAGGTAGGTACGTGTAGCCGCGAGTGTGTGGGTGCTATCTGTAAGTAAACTAGGATGTAGATAGAGGTAAACCACTATCTCCTACAGATATTATTATCTGTGGTAATTTACAACTGTTATTTTCCTAGGTAGAAAGGTACAAAAGATAAGTAGGTAATAAACAACAATATAAAACAAAACCGCCCACCCCTCAAAAAGTCAAAAATAAATTCCGTTTAGTACTCAAGGAGTCGGGGGACCACTAAGTAAATACCCATGCAGCTCTGAGTTTTTATATTGTATTTATATATTATTGAAATTCCAGCTATTTTCCTGAAGAAGTGCTCTGCGGAATTGTGCGAGCAGCTTGCACATATAATGACACTATCTTTCGAAAGCGCGACACTTCCACACGACTGGAAAGAGGCAATTGTAACACCAATTTACAAAAAAGGCGATAAACTTTCTCCAGCCATCTATCGTCCCATTAGCCTTACTAGCATTGTTTGCAAAGCTATGGAAAAAATTGTAGCGGAAAAAATTCGAATGTTTCTAGCACAGGAAAATATAATAATCGAAGAGCAACATGGTATAGTCCCGAGACGCTCAACCGTGACTAATCTCCTCACATGTGTGGACCAGTGGACCCGCGAGTGGAACGAACGTAACTCTATTGATGTTATCTACTTGGATTACGAGAAAGCATTCGACCGAGTTCCAATAAAACGGTTAATCCATAAATTGGAACACTTTGGGTTCAGAGGAAAACTACTGTCATGGATTTCAGATTTTCTTACAAACAGGAAATTCCGGGTTTGAGTCGGCGAGGAATTGTCTGAAGCCCATGACGTACTCAGTGGCGTACCACAAGGTTCAGTAATCGGCCCTGTAGCGTTTGGTATCTTTCTGACGGACCTCAAAGCGATAATGGAACTACCCTTTGCACTTTTTGCTGATGACACTAAATTCTTTGGAGATCCTGTTATAAGCCATCAATTAATTCAAGACAACCTCGACCGCATCGTGCAATGGACCAAGGATTGGCTTCTTACACTAAACGCAGCGAAATGCACCGTACTGCATATAGGTCCCAAGAATCCGCGTCACAAATACACGATCGAGGGAATCCTTGTTCATCCAGTCAACGCACAGAAAGATCTCGGAGTAACTGTGTCACATGACCTCAAATGGGAACCACATATAGTAGAAGTTGTAAAAAGAGCAAACTGACTTCTCTACATGATCAGGAAAGCTTTCTCCTACATAAATCCAGACTTGTTCATCAAACTCTACAAAATGTATGTCCGTCCTCTCCTCGAATACTCTTACCAAGTGTGGAACCCCTACTTCATTAAGGACATTGAACTTCTGGAGAGAGTGCAGAGGCGGGCAACCAAGATGGTACCATCCCTGAGGAACAAGTCTTACGAAAGCCGCTTGGACGCACTTGGTATTACTACACTAGAGCAAAGAAGACAACGAGGGGACCTCATCGAAACATTCAAAATTTTCAATGGTCATTACGACGTAACCAACCTTAACTCAATGCACATAATGAACACCAATGAGAAACTCCGTGGTCATTCTTTAAAATTAAACCGAAACACTTCCAACTCCAACCCAAGAAAGTACTTTCTAACTAACCGAGTAGTGGACTCTTGGAACAAGCTACCACAAGAAGTGATAAGTGCTATCTCCGTGAACGGTTTTAAAAATCAACTTGACAAACATTTGTTAAAAAATATAAACAAAAAATAAAAACAAATTGTAATAATATTAAAAAAAATAAAATATATATACATATCATCATATATCATAAAACAGTGCACTCAACACGTGAAGTACACGCATCAGCTGCAAGCTGCTAGTGTATATAAATTAATAAAATTAACCACCACCTACCGCTCGAAGCTTAGTCTCGCGTCGTCTCGGAGAGCTCCGTAGCCACAGCCTGCACCCGCCGGCGTGCTTGGAGGTCCTCCTCCCGCCGCCGGCGAGAATACCGTTTTTTGTTTATGTCTGTTTGTATTAATTTTGTATAGGTATTTTATTTTATAATTATATAAAATTAATGTAAATATGTAACAAAAAGTGTGAAAATAAAAACATAATTCCATTTTGTTATTTTGTATTAATTTTAGATTTAGGTTTTATCTGTAAAATTAATATAAAAAAAAAATGTGTAAATAAACGAATAAATAATTTACTTAGCGGTCCCTCGACTCCTTTAAGTACCTAACTAAACAAAATTCATTTTTGACTTTTTAAGGGGTAAGGGGTTTTTTTAATTTGTAATAAATTAGGGGGGTTAAAAATACAGAATGCTATCACGGAATAATAACGGAATAATGGCTCAATGATTGGTATTTTGAAGACCTGAAAGACCTAAACACGATGGGCGCTGGATAGCACAGGTACTGTAACATAAGTAAGTTTTGAGTCTCTCTGTCTCTAAGAGACTGCCGTACAGGAGGAAGAGACTGCCATACAGGAGGAAAGGAAAGGAAGAATTTTTCCAGAAACCTGTTCATGAGCGATCATAATCGTAATGGAGCATGATGATTGTCAGAACAGGGATTGTTTTGATTTGAAAAATTAAGTCTTGCGGCGTCATTTACATAGACGCCGCTTCGATTTCAACATATTAAAATCATTTGGAGGCGTAGCCAAACCAACAGGTTCATATGTGCCAGGAGAGTTAATACTATGGACTTCCAATGAGATAACCGGTTCGTCCGGATCTGGTGGCTTAACTTAGGGTTAGGTAGGTCACAGATTACTGTTATAAATATGGTTAGGCCAATCTTCTAGTAATTGGGGGTTTATTGTTTATTGTATAATTTCATCCATAGGTAGGTAACCTACGCTTGGACATGTCGAAAATTCCGCCAGTTCTAAATTCAATGCGAAGAAGAACTGACAAACAAACTTCGCAAGTCACAATGTTTTGTTAGTACCTTATAAGTATTATATTATAGTAACTTACAAATAATTAACCCATACTACCGCTCACAAGAGCATTAATATTTACAGCATAAACATGAATACTGAAGAATCTGACCACACTGCCTATTTAAATTACCTATATCTGGTGTATAGTGCCATCGTCAATTTTGATATTTCATATTATATCAAGTCAAATAAAACAATTAGTTTACGTTTATTACAAAGAAATGTAATAAGTCATATTAAAAATCAAATGATACAAAGTGTATCGAATTGTCAAAATTTGTTAATTAGATAACTAGAGAAACTACAGAATTAAAATAAAAACTGTTTTAAAAACATTGAACCAACTTAAAAAATACAACTACTTAGCGCGTCTTGCACCAACACGAGTTTAAAGTTAAGTAGCGAGTTATGGATTTAAACGCGGTTCACACATACAACGGGTGCTAGTTTAACGAGTTAAACTGGTTTATATATTAAATTTGTGTTGGTGCAAGTGGGCCTTAGAACTAAAAATAAAAATAATTAGATAATTGAGTTGAAGGCGGTACAAAAGCACAAAAGGGCTTCATCTATAAATTTTCAGGTGTGCTTTTGTACCGCCTTCAACTCAATCATTCAATAATTTTTATTTTTAAAGTCGGTTGAATGTTTTTTAAAACAGTTTTTCACTCTTTTAGTAATCACATAGAAAGAATCACAAAAATCAGTTGTCGTGGTATAGAATTATTTTCCCATTTGACTTGAAAACTACTGAACCAATTTTGATAAAACTTGCACTGTTTCCTAAGTTGAAGTAAATGTAAGCCAATAACGAAAGAATGGTCTCAATCCGATTAATAGTTTCGGAGAAATGCGTGGACAAAAATACATACACCTATAAAATTTTGTATATTTGTTTGGAAGCCCTAACCTAATAGATTTTCATATGTGAATATATTTCAGTTCCAATAATATTACATACATACATGTCGAATTAATAACCACCTTTTTTTTTAGTCGGTTAAAAAACTTATATCTCAAAGCAAAATAGCGTTTGCTGTTTTGGTTATCCTCTAACATAATTACCAATGTGTAGAAGTACGCATGCGCAGTTGATGCAGTTGACAAGTATAGGATGCAGGACCCAGGTGTGGGTGGAGGTGAGAATAGTTCTTGAGCAGGTTTGTATTGGATTTACAGAAACATTTTCGGCGGATCCTTTTTTTATTCGACCGACTCGAAAGACGTTCAATTGTCTTCCTCCATCAAACCTGTAAAAGAGAATATAACCTGATGTAACTGATCATCTTGATCAAAGAGTTTAATTATCTCCACTGTGACTCTGACTGATGCTGAATTGCCTGCAATATGCTCGGTGACCTGCAATATAATATATATAACCTGTGTTTTTACATGCAGACTCTATTGAGAATATAACCCGTAATCGTAGCCGTAACTATAAGAATAGGCTGTAACAGCCCTATCACTCCAAAGAGAATATAACCTACAATGCCTCAAGCTTCTTGTCTCGCTCAAGTCCCAACCCAAGCAATATTTTTTTGTATTTTACAGCTTTAACAATTTCGCATGAACGGGCTATTAGGAAGATATTTCATATTAACAGGTAAGGGAATTTTAAGAGGCAATGTCAAGATAAGATCGTAAAAAGGAGTTTTGTTTTGTAAGGGGCATGACAGGAAAATGTGATCAAGGTCAGCCTAAGCCTATCCGAGGCCACATTCACAAATGGAGGAGTCTCTAATATGCAACTTAGACAAGAAAACTGGGGTACAATAGTGCCCTAGGTGCATACGACAGATAATGGAGGTCTCCTTTTTGGGATATTGATTAAATTTTGAAAACCATGGCTTACATACAAGGGATCTCTCTCTGGCTGGAGAGAGGCATAGTGCCGGCCGACCTTTCCATCTGCTGGTCATGAAGTCCAGAGACCATTCTGTTGACAGATATTGTCTCGGGAGGCTGATCAAGTCAAGAGGTTGGATGGATGGAAAAGTAGGACTGTTCACCATTATCAATAGCCGAATTGGCGAGAGCATCAACTTGTTCATTGGCAATAATTCCAGAATTATCAGACTCACATTCAGCAAGGATCAGTGTTGCCGCTTAGGAAAAAAGAAAGTCACCAAACTATTGCCATAAAGTCACTAGAATTGGGGAAAATATTACTTCAAAGAGTCACTAGAAGTCACTAAATATTTTTATCAGAGCTCCATTTCTAAAATAAGTTATATTAAAATAAAATTTGAAATAATCAATGATTTATTCATTCAATGTTTATACTTACATAATTTACACTTTATAAATATATATTTTTTATAATTAAATACTTTACAACTTTTTGTTCCTTTATTTTTGATGTACGCATATTTTAGTAATAGCAATAGTAAAAAAGCTAATTGGAAATATTTCGCCCCGATGTCGTCGGTGGCGTCTTCAGTCAAGTGAGAAATAAGTAAATATGATTATGATTTGATAGATATGTTTTTTTAAATATTTTCTTCTTTTTTTATTATTTTTTATATAGAATATATAATTTACATACAGTCAAAGCGATTATTTTGATTAATTCGATCAAGTTCATAGATCGTCGATGATCTATGATGTGATGATGCGATGAAGAACAGGTAAAATCTATGAGGGTATACAGCCAAGTCAATGTCCGTGCTTCAAATTTTATCACTATTAAAAGTCACTAAAAGCCACTAGATTTTTTCTAGTGACTAAGTCTTTAAAAAATGTCACCAAAGACGTCAAAAACTCACTAGATCTAGTGACAAAGTCACTAAAACGGCAACACTGGCAAGGATATCTTGATGTTGAGGGTAAATTGATGGATTACCCCGTAAAGGGGTATTCAGTGTTGCCAGCGGGGTCTTGTCAAAAGTTACCTCAAATAGAAAAAAAGTAACCTTTTAGTGTGAAAAGTAACCTTTCATTTTTTTTCAGTTAGTAATGTATTCAAAGTTGATGGATATATGTTGGTTGTATTAACTTACAGAAATAGAATGATTTAGTGGTTTTCCATTTTAAGTTGCATTTTACTAGCTAAACACCTGAAATTAAGGTCATAAAATTTTATTACACTGAACTAAAAAGGATAGACGGTACCCAACATACTGATTGGATTGAAATTTTTTTTTAGGAATCGTTTAGAAATATGTGTAAAAAATACTTTTCAATTCAAACCACTATGTAAGTAGGCCTGACCAACACAAACAAACAAAACTAAACTTTCTTTCATTCATCGACCAACACGACACCACGATCGACACGACCAAAGAATATAATACTACTAGCAAAGATTAAAATACTAACGACAGCAAACGAACTCGCAAAGAGCGAATTAGATTGATCGAGCGAGCAAGCGATACGCTTATTCCGCCCTTTAGTGTGAGAGAGAAAGGCGTATTTTTAACATGTTTTAGAATACACACAGAACCACGACGATTTACGAGCGAAGTGTTGCATTGCCAACATGAAAAAAATATAAAACAGAGTTCTGCCCACAGAACTCGCATTGAATCCACAGTAAAGTCTAATATAATAGTCTGTGGCACAAACCTAGATCTATTTTCGGTTTCGTGTAATGCCGGCACTTCACTTGGCTTAGCGTATTCGTGTATTTGGCAAAAAAATCCGTTTCGTCTCCCTTTAATGGCTTGTTTAGAGCGAGATAAAACTAAAATGTTTGCAACAAACACGAATACGCTAAGCCAAGTGAAGACCCGGCATTAGAAAAGAAATTAAAAATTTATTACGCAAATTCTGAAAAATCACCTAAAAGTAACCTTTTGAGTCGTGTAACCTAGAAGTAACCTAACCTAACCTAACCTAACCTAACCTAACCTAACCTAACCTAACCTAACCTAAAAGGTTACAAAAGTAACCTTCTGGCAACGCTGGGGGTATTGGTGTAGTGTAGAGCAAAGAATATAATACTGTAGAGCAGGTAAGGCAGCAAGACCCCACCATATAAGTGTTACTGTAATGGTAGCAAGTCAAGTGAATCTGTTCTGTCTGTGAGAATGAATGGATAAATTCTCTTTTTTTTTTTTTTTATCCCTTTTTTGAAAAGACTTTTAAAGATGGCGGACGGCGGGACTTTGTCGCGTCGTCGTTGTAATTAGAAAAATATATTTTTGTAGTTCTCGCGGTGCGAGAACATATATGTACAACAGACATTTTATTTATCTGTGCAACAGACGTTAAAAGCTACGACAGAATTGGCTGTATACTCTAATGCAAAGAATATAACTACTTCTAATGAGTTTTGCCCAAAGAATATAATACGTTTTGCCTGTTTCAGGGAGAGACGAATTAATATAAAAAATAATTATCCCTTTTTTGGGATAGGCAAAGGTATTATACCATGCAGCCTTGTCTGTTATTATATATATATATATTTTTAAATTCTATATGTCTTCAATTGTTGTTGAAATAAATTCATATATTGATGGGAAACATTCTGTATTAGCAAGTAGGTCCTGTGTGACGCGCGGCATATTTTCAGGTTTTTTATAAATTTCCATTAATCTTTTTGTGAAGGTAAGTCGCTAGACGTTAAAGGTCGGACATTCAAAAAACAGGTGATCCAGAGTCTCGTTCGTACTATCTACTTGATTCTATTCATCGACATCTACAACAGTGTGGGCAGACGGCAGAGTATAAGTTACTCTATGCGGCAGAGTTAATAATATCCATGCGGTTATATTCTCTTTGTGAATGAATAAGATAAGACCGACAGACAGACAGAACTTCTGTCACGCACGACACGATCACGAGTGGCTCAGGCCCAATTCTGATTACTCTCGCTTACAGCTGTGACGTCATAGAGCCGAAACCGAATCAACGGAATGCGATATTCGTTTGGTCGTTCAAGTGAGTACGTAGGAAGGAACCCTGGTTATTTTTTTTTAAACCACCAAAACAGTTTGTATATTTCTGAATATTTCCGAAAATAAAAATTTCTTAGGAGGACAACTGTCAGTGAGAGTAATCAGAATTGATCCCGATCCACTCGTGAGCGCACTGGTCTTACTTATATATCACATCGTGCCATTCATATTTTTATATTTATATTTATTCTGTCTAAGCAAAAAAAAAAAACTAAAAGATTTTGTGGGATTCGAACCCATGGTCATAAAACTACTAATCCTAGACCCTCACCTCAGGGGTGGTAATTTTTTGTTAAAAAAAAAATTACCGACGATGCGTCGGAAGAAGACCGGTAAAAAAAAACCGACGATGCGTCGGAAGATGCGTCGCCGCGACGCATATTCTTCGTATTAACCCTGGTTATTTTTTTTAAACCACCAAAACATCACTCATACATACCACACTTTCCTTCGAGCCGAAGTCTGCCGAAAGGAGCCAAAGGAGCCAGGAAGTCTTTCAGGAGGCGCACCGGTCCTTTTGTCTGCAGACTACAGCTAGCATTATGTTGGCACCATTTTACGACGAAGTGACTCATACATACCAAGTTCGGAAACAGAGACATCTGCAATCGCTAAACCTGAAAGCAGCTGGCAGAACTATATATAAAATAGATTTTCAGAGGTATAACCATAGAAGATTTATGAATACAACGGCACAGCTTCTTCATTGAGTAATGCCGTGCATTTGAGAACTGCATATAATGTTTTGTTTCAAGCAGAAACGTTTCCATGTAGCAGGCAGGACACAGCTTGTATATGAAAACAAATGTTTTGTGTAGTATTTCTTGAGTAATGTTTCAAAAAACATGCGCAGAAAACGCGGCTTATTGTTTGGAAAAAAACATTCGCAGGAAACGCGGTTTTAATCCTAGAATCTTCCAGTTGAGCGAAGGCAAAGGCAAACCATACAGCCTCTTCACCGCTTCGCCCATCGATATTATTTGTAATATTGGCGACTTCGGCCTTTCTCTAATTAAATAATGTACGAGATAGCAACCACAACAGTTATCATATTTTATCAACCGAACATGCCTTGTGCTTATATATTTAAAAAATGTCATAATTTGATAAATTACAACGTTTCAGTGAATTTTATTAGAGTACAATTTTAATAATTTACACTGGTAACTCCAATCATTAACCGTAATGGCGTGCGTGGTGCGGTCGCGTCGCTGCTGATTTGCTGCGGATTTCGTTGTTTTGGAGTTTGTGCCCGGGAATTCGATTCATTCGGGTTACGGCCCAAACCGTAGTGCGGTGGAAGTGAACGTCGTTGTGGTGTGTGCGTAGCTACACCGGGAGAGACGCGAAGCGCGTGGCGTCTCATCCGACCTGTTTCCCGCCATTGTGGTACGTGCGAGGCGTGCGGCGTGAGACGTTGGCAGGGGCGTGAGCGCGCAAGGCGTGTGAGCGTTCGGTGTGGTGCGCGTGTAGAGTGGCGGTGTAGCGGCGCCGGCTGCGGCGCGGCATGTCCCTGCTGGCCGGCGACGCGTGCGTGCTCGAGGCAGACGACTACGCGCCCTACGAGGAGGGCGGTGGCGCGAGCTGCAGGTAGGTCGGGACTCCGTCGAGAGGAATATTAGATGTGTCGTGCAAGTGTTATAGTGATTGTATTGCGCTAGCAGTGTCTGGGTGGCAAAACAAGCCGGCCGGTGTGACACGCACCGGTTTCTCGTCAGCTGTTGAGCCGCCATGTTTGGTGGAGGCGTAGTAGTCGCGGCTCGCACGCGCACTCACACAAGCGCATGGCACGGTCATGTGTGTGTATACGCGATCAGTTGATCGTGCTTACATGTATGCGTGTACTATTATCAATAATCGCACACACGCGCCTTCATTACACATTACTATAATATGCTTGCTAACACTTGCATGAATGGACACTGTCTACCTAGGGACAATTCATGAGAATTTAAGAAATAATGCGACCGTTGTTCAGTTATAGAGGGTTCCTTAGCCGTTTCCTTTTTGCAAGCATAGAGATTACTAGCAACGATCAGGGCTGCAGTCCGCCGTAATGCTATTTTCTGAATAACCATTTGATATAAACTTCAAAATCGTTTTCATGCTGTAAGGACTAAATGGACTTAGTTTAATATTAGCTGTTGTCCATTGAAAAAACTATATAGCACGAAAACTGTCTCATAGGCAATGAATTTATTGAGTAAAAATATTTTAATAAAATTTATTTTAACACATAAATTGACCAGTTTGCAGAAGTTAGGTAGCATGAAATATTATTGCATAAGGAATTTGTAAATATTTGTTTCAGTCTGACGGGAGGGGAGACGTCCGGCGACGGCACTACAATGGAAGCTGAGAAGAGGATCCGCCGGGAGATCGCAAACAGCAATGAGAGAAGACGAATGCAGAGTATTAATGCAGGTTTCCAGTCTTTGAGAACACTTCTACCCCGACACGAGGGGGAGAAATTGAGCAAGGTGATAAAAAAATCTACACTCTGTTTCACATTACTTTGCATAAGCCCTGATTATCCGGATGTTCGGTTATCTGGAATATTTTATAGCCCTAAGCATCCTAGTTCGTCGATAAGTCTTAGTTGCTATACGCGCAAAATGTCCCGAGAGGACGGCGGACAAGATCACGCGACCGACAACACACAACATGACCCGACAATGCCTGCCTGACATATTATTATACTATTAATGTGATTTCTTAATAATATGTATGTTTATTAGTAGTAAGTACATACTTTTATTTTACTGTAAAATGGATTATCTGGATTTTCGATTATACGGACTAGCCCTGGTCCCAATAAGTCCGGATAATCGGGGTTCTACTGTACACATTTTTTATAGTAATATTAATGTGTAAAGGAAATGTGATTTGATTTTTATGTTTTATTTCAATTTAATGTTTACAATGTTTCATTTTCTTTGCAGGCTGCTATTCTTCAACAGACCGCTGAGTACATTTATTCTCTGGAGCAAGAAAAGACACGACTGCTGTCTCAAAACTGTCAGCTCAAACGACTTCTCAACCAGCACGAGGGAGGGGAGATACCGCTCAAGAAGAGAAAAAGTGAGGCGAGCACTCCGGCGATGCCCAACATCATCCCCGACTCGACGGAGGACACGGGTTCCCCGGTGCCGGTGACGGTGCTGGCGGTGGGCGGCAAGGAGGGCGGCGAGAGCGGGGAGGTGCGCGTGCAGCTGGAGCGCGAGCGCCGCCTACGGCTGCTGCTGGAGGAGCAGGTGCGGCGGCTGGAGGCGCAGCTGTTCCCCGAGAGCGCGCGTGACCTCTCGCAGCACATGACGCTGCACTACGCGGCCGAAGAGCCGAGCGGCGGAGTGGAGGAGGTGAAGCTGGAGGCGCGCACGGTGGTGGTGGAGGCGCCGGCGCCGGTGGTCGCGCTCGAGGAGCCACCCGCGCCCGAGGAGGCGGCGCCGCTCCTCACGGCCGCCATCAAGGCGGAGCCGCGCGTGGAGGTGGAGGTGCTGCCGGACGCCGCGCACGACCCGCCCTCCCGCCTCTACCTCGCCAGCACCAGCCGCCACAACCTGGAGACCATAGTGGAGGCTATCCGCCACTTGGAGGGCGACCATCTGTTCCAGGAGGAGGCGGGCGATCTGCCGCTCGCGCTCACCATGAAGCCGGAGCCTCGCGCGCTGCAGGTGGAGCCGTTGCTGCAGCTGCCGGCGGCGGCGCGCCCCGCGCTGCACCAGGCGCGCCCGGGCGTCATCGTCGTCAAGCACTCGTGATGCTCCGTCTAGCTCCTCGCGCTACTTACATTTTGTATTCCCAACTCGATGCTTTTGAGAGTTTAAGTTTGTGGGGGCAACTCCACGTTTGCTTTTAAGTAACATTTTAAGACTGTTTCGTGTGAGAATACTGTTTCGTGTAAGTATTCGCTGGAATTGCCGGAGGCGAACCCGCTTATGCTTACGTATACTTTAATTAAGGACTTTGAGCCTTAATGCTTCTCGAATGTAGAGCTTTTGTCTTGATTTTAATTTATTTTTATAATTTCTGTGTATTTCCAAAGTGACTAAGTGTATTTAATGTATTGGGTTAGTAGATTGGGCCAAAAAACATTGAATATCTCTTGAAGCAATAAACGTGGCAGTTAGCCGACCTCGTTCGCTAACCTGTTTAAACCGGTATGTTGTGGATTATGTGGATATTACTCTCATTTATCATACTAATTTGGACAAGACTGAAGCAGCACGCTAGATGTCAAGAATAGAATTTATATTTAAATTTGGTTTCTATACTTTGTAATGTGTAAATGGTATTTTTGTATATGGAAGTGAACACAGTAATAAAGGCCGTTGACAAGCGGATACTGTCACTGGCCTTTCTTATGCAGGGTGTCCTGGCATGGTACTCCACATAAACAGATAACACAACATGATAGAAAAAAGCGAAAAGTAAATTGCAAGCTTTTTACACGAAAATGTAAGTACCTATACCTATTAGCCCAGTGGATAACATTGCAAATATTCTATTTTCGTCTGCTAATGTAGCCTCGTATAAATATGATTTGAGATCTTACAGAAATGTTAATTGAATTTTTTCAAATAGGTCATAATTTGAGAGGAATATTTTTGGTTTGAAATGTAAATTTTTTTATCTATGCCTGTGCGTTATTGATTATTGATTTTTGTGAACATAATGTTTTCCTCATCGGAAATGATTAATTTTCTTTGCAGCTTTTATAGAAAAATTAACAACATCTCGAAACTAAAATAGTCCTCTAATGTTCTAACATTACATAACATACATTACATTCATTAAAAATGCACTAAATTTTTTTGTGAGATCTTTTTGAAACAATATTAGAATACATTAGTGAACGAAAAAAGAAAATGATATGAATAAATACTACCTTGACCACTTTTGCAATTTAGGAGCATTGGGCTATCTATTTTGCAGTGATGAGACACAACCTTAGATTAATTGCTGCAAATGGTTCCCAGATACTGTGAGTACATAACAAACTATCTTGCGGAACTGAAGTATTTCAATCGCTGATGCTGCGTGTGGGACATTCTGCATACCGGGTGTATAAGACATGCCGTGGACCCTTCAGGGCATTCCCCAGCTCATTTGGAGTAACAAATCTGTATAGCATTATTCTCTCAGTTATTATTGTCTTGTGTCTTTGCAATGGCAAAAGTACATAAAATGAAAATTATTCATATAAAATAAATAAAACCGACCAAGTGCGAGTTGGACGCACGAGTCCAACTCGAGGTTTCTGCACCACAAAAAAAAAGTTGAATAAAAATGTTTCTTGTATGGGGATGGGGACCCCGTTAAATTTTTTAATTTTTCTATATTTTATTATTTGATGTTATATCCGCCATAATAACACAATCTGTGAAAATTTCAACCGGCTACCTATTACGGTTCCAAAGATACAGCAGTAAGACTGACAGACAGACAGTATATGCTTAGTAGTAGGCTTCCGTATGGGAAAAATCAAAATAACATCTTAATAAATTCATTAACATTTTCGTCTCCGCGGAGGCTGGGCAAGTTGCTGGTGACAGGTCCACGGTACTGTACGGTACGGTTGTTGTACATCCTGTATTGTAATAACATAGTGTGTATGTGTGTGACTGTAAATATTGAAATCCATGTATAGATGAATAGTGAATTAGGAGCTCCCAGGGAAGTGTGACTCGTGTATGTGTATATGTCTCATGTCAGTCAGTGTGTAAGCGTCCACTGCTGGACATAGCCTCTCTGATTTTCCCCCAGTCTTCCCGGCCTTCAGGTGTGCTTTTTGCCGATGTACTTGATGTCGTCGTCACATCCGGCGGGTGGTCTTCACACACTCCGTACGCCAGTGTTGCAGGGGTGTTATGGAGCTTCTTACATTACGAAGCCCCTAAAAATAAGGAGAAGAATTGAGGTAATAAAAGTACAATAAAAGCTTGAAATGAGTATTGTACTGATCGATGACGGCCTATGCGCGAATGGACCTGTGAAAATTTGAGTTTTCTAGGTACTTCTCCAGATTAGTTTGATTCCAGTCAAATTTTCCCTTTCACCATCACTGATTGATAAATTCCACAATAAAAATACAAGGAAATGGACTTGAGAGCGGCAGCTCAGGGTGTGTTTTTATTGATGGATTTATTAACTCGTTGCGTATTCTGCGTTTTGCTCGCTCGGCGAAAGTTTTTAATTATTGTCATAATATTGAAAAAGTACTTTTCCAACAATATGCCCTAATTCAACATTCATCTGTAGGTAGGTATTTTTAATTTTTCTAAGTATGTAGGTACCTATAATGTGTATTGAGTGCAGTTTTAGGTTTTAGTAATTTGGTGTGGATAATGAGGAGGTAGCAGCTTACCGATAAAGCCATTTTTATCTCATAAGCCCGTTTCATTTGGCATGTCTAGCATTTAAATATAATTAATAGGTGGGTGTTATATGATATGTGCGACGGAGAAAGGTGATCATGTGATGAATAAAACTTACATTTAGAACTTAATACTCCATTGTAAACTCATTTGTCCAGTTCCTAGGCAGTTAGAACTAATGGACCTAAGCATGCAGTTTTCATCTGAATGGAGAATGGGCAAAATTGTATGGGACGCATGCCCGCCGACCAATATTGACCAGACATACGTCGTTGGAAAGCTCTTTTCATGATTGCCATTTGTTACTATGGCGGTCAGTCTCGAATCATTGTGGGAAAAACCTGTGTTATTGTGTCTAAAAATTTTTTTATTATTAATATTGCAGAAAAATATGAAATAGAACTAGGTTTTCGTTTAGGTAACTTTTTTCCCACATATATGTAGTAACAAATGGCAGTGATAAAAGAGCTTTTCAACAACATAATGTGTCCGGTCGTTATTGGTCCGTGGGGACATTTTGACACATCCTTAAGCATATTATGTGTATTTATAGTTGATAATAATTGAGTAATTCAAATAAATTGTGAATTTTAAGTATAAACTATTTTGCATAGTAAAGTTATGCACATTCATACCTATTTTGATTGCGTTCACTCTTTAGCGCAATGATAAATAATGTTTATTGACGAACAGTTTGTGTTTGTATTGAATTTTCAATAAATGCAAGCAATTGCTTCGATGAACACGCCCACTGTTTCACGAGAATGTTTGTTAAACTAGAATAATACCTGACACCTTTATGACATGCCAAGATATTTAAAATTAGTTATATAGCAGCCACACGATAAAAGTCACTCGGCCCTTAGGATGAAGTGTGTGTTGCGGATGGTAAGAGTGGAATGTGAAGCGACGATGGAATGTAATGTGAATCGGAGGAGTGCGTCGGCCACGTGGAACCGAGTTCCTTCTGCAAATTCACAAGTAAACAAATAATTAAAATGTGAAGGGAGTGAGGATTGAACTAGGCGCAGTGATAAGCCATAATGATTACCTAATGAAGTATACTTCCCACCAAGCGTTCTTACTTTTTGTATAAGTAATGTGTTAGATTTAAGTTCTCGCTTTATATTACTACAGTTGTGCGTGTTGTATGGCCGTTTGTTATTTTCTCATAAATTGCAGTGTGACACCAGGGCGACACCAAGAAGTTTAACTGGACGGGGGACTGACACTTTTATAACCTTCTTTTATTATTAAAATTTATTGAATAAAGTATAAGTTGTGATATTATGTAGCGTTTGCTCTACTCGTGGAGAGTGAGTGAACGGTAAGGTTTGCCGGCAGAATGGTTAGTCACTCTTTGCTTTAACGGTTCCCAGTGATCTTTCTGATATTCCTTGGCCTGAAACAAGGAGGAGGCTGCAAAGTCGGCCCTGCAAGTAGTCTATTCGCATCAATCAATACAAACTACTGCTTTACAATCTCAGTTAACCCATTTATCATTATTTTTTTATTGTAATGTAATTAACGTGTTATGATAGGGTCCCCCTCATGCCACTTTTCAGTGGTTTTATTGGTAAACAAAAGAATAGTGAATGTTTTTGAATTGAAACTCTATTGTTATAATAAGTGCATAAATGAACATGTTGAGTTGACATTGTGCTCTGTGTGAGCCAGGTGACCCTAATGTATCAATCGTCTGCCTACCGCCTTTTATAAATGTATCTAATGATAGGCTAATTTTAAAATTATGTAATATACATGTCTTGATTGCTCTATTTAGCTTAGTCAAATTTAGTATGTATTTAAGTCAAAGAAACAAGTTGAATTGTTTATACGTGTTATTATTTATGTCGTATAGTATTATAATGGTTATTTCTTATTAATTAGTTTGTAATTGCTAATCGACATTCTGTGTAACTCTAATTTTTTTTAAGTGACTTTATTTAGAAAAAAAAAAGATATTACCTGGATACAACAATGCTAGCTTGAATAAAAAGTAAATAAAGTGCTACTATGACCACACACGAGATGCGACTGAACTACTACTACTAGGCAAAAGCACTTCGTATTTCCCTAACCATACCCATATTTCAAGTTATTTAACTATAATTTATATGCCTATAGTTAGGTAAAGATTCAAGGTATAATGTGAATACATTATTTTTAATTTAATCTTATAAATTCCCTTAAAAATATGTGATTGAAAAGTGGTAAAATCGTTTAAAAATACCTTTGCTATTTCCCTCGCCATTTTTTACAAATGCATCTAATACGAAAAATTCTTCATTGGGCTTAGAGTCAATAAGACTAAGAATCATCTAAATAAATTCAAAGGCTTACAGAATAAATGCTTTTTCACTGAACTATCTTTGAAAATTTTAAATTTTGGGCCGTTACCGTGCGCGAGCGTTTTTTTTATGGACGTATTTGTAACGAAATTATCAAATGCATTTTCGAACGTTTTTACCACTTTTCACCCACTTATTTTTTAGAGAATTTACAAGATTATATTACAATAATCTATCACACATTATACCTTGAATCTTTACCTAACTACAATCATATAAATTATAGCTATATCTATTGGAATATGGCTATAGTTAGGATAATATGATGTGATGTTTTGCCTAGTACCCCCCCTTAAGTTGTAAAACATGAAATGATTTGTTGTGGCACATGGAGTCCGTTATCTCTGCCTACACCAATGTGAAACAGATGTAACGTTATGTTGGTATGTATGTATTAAAAGATTTAGGGCCAATTGCGCCAACACGAATTTAACGATATAAATCAGTTTAACTCGTTAAGCTAGTACCCGTTGACAGTGGGAATCGCGTTTAAATTCATAACTCGCTACTTAACTCTAAATTCGTGTTGGCGTAATTGGGCCTTAGTATGAAAGCCTTGTTGAACTTGTTTTTATCTCTGGTACTTTCCAATCCAGACCTAGCATTACCAACAATTTATTATTGTGTATTTACTTGTTGTAAATGTTACTAAGTTGGATTGCAATGACAGCACAACGAATTATGTACTTGTATTTAAAATTATTGATCTGAAGCAACTGTTGTGCGGAGGTAATATCTTTTTTGAAAGGACAATATTTTCTACACTTCTACGCACTTTGAAAAATTATCTAAGTATGAAATATTGGAATAAACCAAACTATTATATATATAGCGGTATCTGCTTACGTACTATTTTGCATTATATAGGGGCAGTAAATAAAAATAACTTGACTTTGTTGAAGTGTAGAGATTATCCACATTTATCCATTTTATGGAATGGAATAATGGTGTCCTTTGAATAGATTTGATGTAAGTACTATATTTGACTTATATTTACAAGTATTTATAAAATATTGCAAATAAAAGTGTTTTATTCAATAGTCCTTGGTGAAATTTTTTTTTTCAATAAGGATCCCTCTAACTTGCAGAGAACACAATCATTACACAAAAAAACTGTTTTAGAAAACATTGCACTGACCTTCAACTCAAGGGTCCTAATATGAATCAAACAAATATTATTTAACACTTAAGTTCTATGTAGTTGTTTTTTGAAGTCGGTGCAATGTTTTTTAAAACACTTTTCTTTCACTCCTTTTAGTTATTATAGCATATAACAAGTTCTGCGTAGAGTTGGGCGTTAAACCGACCACATGTTTCCAGTGATTGGAACACACTTAACCAGTGCACTTAACAGTCCATGTCGCTTGTGAGGCCAATTTGCCAATCTGCCAGATTGGCTAATTGGACATAAAGGTACCAATATATGGAGAATGGGTGAATACACGTTGTGACCAATTTTCATAACTGTATCTCAATTAGGTTCGAAGATATTTAAGTTTAAAATTAAATTAAGCTAGCTATAACAGTATTAAAAAAAAAAATAGTTTTTTGCTTCTCCTGTAAAGTTATGATTTTGCAGATTGGCAAATTGGCCTCACAAGCGACGAATCTTGAAAACTACTAAATCGATTTTGATGAAACTGTTAAGTTGAAGTAAATGTAAGCCAATAAAAAAATTATGGTCACAATCCGATTAATAGTTTGGGAGAAATGCGTGGATAAATGTACATACATACACTTATGAAATTTGGCACACCTGTTTAGAAGTCCCCATAGTCTAACATATACGAAAATATTGGGCAATTTCAACGATATTACATACGTATACGGGTCGAATTAATGACCTCCTTTTTTTAATTTGAAGAAGTCGGTTAATAATAAAAAGGGCATGTTGCCAACCAGACTGACATACTTTACTAGGCACCCAGCGGTGGCGCTAGAGGCGGGTTCGCGGGTTGTCACTCACAAGAAAGAAGACTGCTCAAGCGTAGCGGAAGACAAGTCCTGGTTTCCAACTTGGTTAGTTGGAAAAGAATGCCGCAAGGCATTAAACTCGCCTTTTGTGACCCTTTATTTAATGGTGAACAAAATCAGAACAGAGTGTTCAGGTGTACCACGGGCAAAAAAAATTGCCCATGGTACCACTGGGTGTACAACCTGGTGGTACCACGGGCAATAAACGTTATGAAGTAATAAAAACATTACTTCTCACGGATGGCCGATTTGGACTAGATTTTTTTATAGCTTGAAATAAAAGTTAAATTGCAAATAAAAAAAAAAAATTTTAACTTTTAAGGGTTGGGTCCTTAAAAGTTAAAAATTAAGTTTACTTAACTTTTAAAACTCAGAGCTGGGCGGGTTATTTACTTAGTTATTTACTTAGCGGTCCCCCGAGGCCCTCGCCTTAAGCAACTAGATATAAATTTTTATCCTATTTTTATAAACTTGTATATATATATATATATATATATATATATATATATACCTATATATATAATTGGTTTCTCGGAAACGGCTCTAACGATTTGGATGAAATTTTATATTTAGATAATGTTATTTTTTTCAAGTTTATCTAGATAGGTGTAGACGCCGAGCGAAGCTCGTTCGCCCAGGTACTTTCATTAACCCTGTATTAGTAACCCTGTATTAGTAATCTGTGATTTGACCACATAACATTTATCTTTCATTTGATTTATGTTAATAAAATTGTTCTCTGTTCATGTCAGACACAGAGGCGTAGCCACAATAATTTTTTTTAATTTTATTTTATTATTGAAATTATTATTATACGAATTACATGTTTTTTAGGTTTCCGTATCCCGTACGGAAGCCTATTACTAAGCCTCCGCCGTCCGTCTGTCCGAGGGCTGTATCTCTTGAGGTAGCCCGTTGAAATTTTCACAGAATATGTGTTACTATGGCGGATATAACAACAAATAATAACAAAAAAGAGAAAATGTTAAAAATTAAGGGGGGCGGGCTCCCATACAACAAACGGCCGAAAAATATTTTAGTCACACTACTGTATAATAGATGGGGCCACAGGCTTTTATACATTGCATTGTTGAAAGACAAAAGATAGGCGGATAATAGCGGATAGATACGGAAATCTCCGTGCGCGAGTAAAACTCGCACTTCACAGATTTTTATGTGTTGTCAAGACTGTATTCAGTTAGATTTTTTTTCTAATTGACCGCATATGACCATTGACCATGTATCCTCACGTGATCCTCACTTACATGACACTGGCCAAAATGTCTGAAAAAGACGATTGCCAATAATATAAAAATAATAATAATACTCTATGGGCGTAGCGAATACTTTCTCTGTGCTGTGGTCACGTCCTAGTTGATCTGTGTAGATGTGTAGATTTACATTCTGTAAAATCAGAACAAATAATATTCCACAACAACCTACTTATATACGAAATAAATCAATTTTAAAATGGCGGGAAGTGAATTCAAATCAATTATGTCGGATTTCTCCAAGTCTGAAGATAGCACAATGCGAGACTTAAAAGTTTTTCAAAAGCTCGGTTTGCATGAAATCTGTAGTCCAACTGATATGTTGAAAATTAAGGAAACTTTTGAGTCCTACAATAAAATGACTCCTACTGAGTTTAGGATGGTATTAAAGAAATTGGTCAACATAGAATATGACGATGAAGAATTTAAATTATTATTTTTGAAGGTATGTAAAGTTTGTTTCGTATGATTATAATAAAATATACATACATACATACACGAGTCAGTAAGCCTGGATGCGCTATACATAGGAGGACAGGGGTAGCCGCGCGCCGGCGCAAACGCGCCAGCGCGTCAGTCTAGCGCCGGCGACCGATCTTAGTCTCCGTCCGCCGCTCAGGCGGAGCGAACGTGCGCGTCTGTCACAAAATGCCTCATTGTGCAGTGCTTTGGTGCAAAAAGTCGTCGAAAAATTCAAACTTGAACACAGATGGAGTCACCTTTCACGAGTAAGTACTTTCATTCAATTTGATAGCATTTTTCGCTTAAATTTCAGTAACAAACATCGGCGTAAATATGTATGGAGAGCTCTTTTATGCTTACCCACCATAGGTCGACTATCGTGTTGGATGCAGTTAGCTCTTGTAATTTTTTTTGTTTATTGATAAATATGTATGTTAAATGCATACAGATATTTCATGCATTCTGCCTTATTGCCAAAGGACATTTCTTCTAGTCAACCTCAGCAGGTTTCCTCGTTCCATATTCGTTTATCGCGCTTTTTTCATTCAACTAGTACCTACCGGTTTTTACTTTTGAGCGACTCTAAGGAGAAAGGAATTAATTTCTTTATGTCATGCGTCTACCGGGAATATCAGATCGCGGATATTTAGGAGAATTAAAAATAATTGACGTAATAGTTTAAACGTTTGCCTTTAATGTCAGAGATTCAGAATGTATAGAACGTATATAAATGTACAGGATGTATATGTAGATGGTAGGGTTCAACCCGCCCGTGTTGGTACCACTGCACTAAATAAACGTCGGTCGAAGTCACTATGAAAAGTAGTACCTACGTGTTTTCCATCCAATTCAGTATAGCCGGATCGATTATAATCGATCCGGCTATACCGATTCCCCCTATAGGGGGAATCGGTGACAAGGCAAGTACCTAATTCACCTAGGTATATTTATTTATTTTAGACAGGCAGCCTTGGCTGATGTGTCTAAATCCGGTTTTTCTTCATATTTTTTATTTCATTTGGTTTGTTTGTTTATTTTTTTAAATGTATTTATCGATCTTGATTATTTTTATTATTTTAGTTTATTGTAGTTTTATTTTAGTATTTATATATTGGGCTCCCATCATCACTGGTACCAAACTGAAGCATTATTACGATGATGGAGCCATCCGTATCAGTTTCCTAAATAAAAAAGTTAATCTTTATGCTTAACTATTTTCGCATACATTTTGATAATTTTTATTATGGAATACCTACACAATTGTAGATTTATAATAAATATCCGAGGTATCTCAGAACTTAGAACTATGATCGTGTTTATGCGAAAATCTGCAAATTCGCAAAATTGTGAAAAGGGCGTTGCCTTTGTTCATTTAAGAGAAAGTTATATTATTCCCTTTATGTAAAGAAGGGTTAAATATTGTTAAATCCGTTTCATCTTTTCATCGCGAATCGACACAATGAGCGACTTATTGTATGAATCCCGTTCAAATGTATGGAAGACTGGCGTCACTTGGCTACCTACTCGCTCGGCCAATCACGGCGTTCCATGCGCCGCTCCCGCCTCAGACTTCACACCCCTTTGGCGGCTACCTCGGTTCTCATACAAACGATGCCGTATTTCGCATCCAGGCTTACTGACTCGTGCATACATACCACTAGCTGTATCCTGAAAATCGGGGTAAGCAGAGTAATCTGTGTTGTGCTGCAAGACTCTGGTAAATTAAAGCACAACACCGACCACCACTAATAAAAAATAGGTATGACACATATATAGGTGTGATTCAGGGCCGAGTGATGATTTTTGTGGATGCGTTCTACTATTTGTGTTAAAAACCTTTAGGGCCTCAAGCCTCAGATTAATTACATCGAGGCCATGTTATATGTACCTACTTACGTTTTTTTTACTAAGTATGTTTTTTTAGATAAATACAAATAGAGATGGACAAATTTGCTGGGATGAACTGGTGTCTCATTTGTTATTGGGTTATTTTGAAAATGACCCTGACAACCAGAAAGAGACGCTTACCTTGCCCATAATGGGTCTTCCCAGAATACTGAAAAGCCACCATCGACATTGCATTTCAAGAATATGTTTTTGTCCAGACGTTTCAAAAGTAAATCTCTCATTTTTGTTATTATTTAATTTCATTATTTTTGACTTTATAGTTATCTGGTCTGTCACATTGTCTCCGAATCTACTGGACGAAAAAAATAGTTTAAATTAGGTACGTAAGTTTAATGATCCAATGACGGATGTATGTATATAATGGATATAATTTTTAAATGCATAGTTAGTTTAAAAGATGTTAAAGAAAATACACGAAGATCCCACACGTTTCTCCGAAAATACTGAGTTTATAAAAAAAAAAAGAAATATAGGACCTCTCTTATAGTTTAGAGGAAAACCTGACCGAAAATCCTAAGTAAGTCTTAAAGCTCTCACGGAAAACGGAACCATCTCCACGCAAGTTCGACTCGGACTTTCTTTTTTATTTGCATGTTTTGAAATTTTGCTCAATTTGCTTTTGTATGACCAAATTGTAAATTATTACCAAAATTAATTGTAAAAACCTAAGGGAGGACAAATGTATTGGAGAGCAGTAGGTATGTCTAGCAGTAGACGCATAAACGCTCGATAAACGCTGACCGACGGACTGACTGAAAAAGGGTGGTTGACCGGCAGATTGCCTTAGGCAATAAGTCCGCCATTTGTTGTATGATTTATATTAAAAACAATAAAGTATATTAAATAAATAAATAAATAAAAAGGGATTGGTCATTGGAGTTAATTTTGATAATATTTAAACAGGACAGAAAAGTGGAGTGGGGGCAGGGAGTGTACATGACGGCCAGCCGGGACGGGGTTGTGAACTGGTGGTCCCTGGACATGTCTCTCCTTCGTACTGCTCAGTCTACGTGCCGTATGTGTTCAATATAATTATCCTATCCACATCAAATGCGTATACTTGACTATCAAACGTTCACATGGCTGAATATCTTAATACCTAGTAGCATAACTGTAACATGGAAGCTATGCAGTACGATATCACATAAAAATATACCTACACCAAGTTAATTCTATTAATACTGTACTGTATATGATAGTAAAAGTGTGGAGAGATTCAGCGTTCTCTGTCTCCACGGGTTGGCTGCGCAGCTTGCTGTCGGCATTGGGCTACTGCCCGATTTCGAGAATGTGTTGTAGAAACGTATTGCATCTGACGTTTTGGTCGTCAGCGCCGTCTCACGGCGTGATTGTGAATCTTTGTTTTTTGTCTCTGGCACGTAGTGTCATACAAGTGCTCATCGATCTTTCATGCACATACACTAGATGTCGCCACAATACTAAAAAATATGTTGATAGATTTTTGCTTACGAACATAATTAAGTAATAACTAAGTAATCACTTTATACCGTGCAGCGCCGTCACTAGATACTGGCAGTAAAAACGAATTTCCTATTCGTTTGGTTGCCACTATTTAAAAAAGAAGAAGAATAATAACATTACAGTTTATGGCGGCATTGCCTTCGGCAATTTCTTCCAGTTAACCAGGTGGATACAGTTTTACTTGAAATCCGAACCATGGAGTGGCTGGTGTAGGTAGGTGCACGTAATTTTTTTCAAATCAGAAAAAAGTCATTGGTTGGTAGCATAGAGAAATACCTAATATTGTAAGTCTATGGTTGGTAGTCACACGCGCCGGCCGGATTCAAACCTCGGACCCCTCGCAATAGAAGCCAACGCCCATATCGCTCGGCCACCCTCCGATTTTGATCCGCAGCTCACCTGAAGGTGCGTACGACGTGGGTGACGGACATGGCGTGCATGTCTGATGTCAACATCTTGGTCACCAGTTCCACTGAGAGAGACCTTCGCTTTTACGACTGCACGGCAAAAACTTTCACACTCAAGCTTGTTATCACGAGTTGGGAGTACATGGTATGAGCAGATTTTTCCCCACGGAGGTCGTGAAAATAGATTTTCTTTAGATATTTTTGTAATTAACGTTTTTTAATAATCTCTTTTCAAATAAAGCTAAAAAATTCAAGTTTACCCATTTCAGATTTGTACTTTGTACTATTACTTCCACGAAGATTTGTCTGAAAATAATATTTTAATTTGCGGTGACGTGGGGGGTAACGTTCGGGTTCTTCTGTTCTCGCCCGTACTGAGAGGACCCTTTCAGAACAAGCCGGACAAGGCTTTGGTTCAGCTGCGTCAGGTGGATTTGCGACGAGTTAGTAAACATTTTTTTTATTTAATCTGGTATGAGTGGCTGAGTCAGAGGGGCCAAAGCGCATGCTCCGACCAGCCAGTATAACCTCCGAGAAGGTAGGTGTCATATAGAGGAGAACACAACCGAGGCTGCTATGCGGCCATCATACATCCAGTACGGTGGTACCAAAAATTGGAGCCATTGGTAGTACCAACCCAGTCGCAAACAAAGGCAGAGTATATCAAAAGGTAGAATCATTACGTAGGAACTATAAATTGTTTTTATTTTTATGAAATAATTATTAGGATTTCCTATAACCTTTCAGGGACGCCTGCCAGACATGAAGTTGGTTGAATTTGAGAATGTCCACACGGATTGGGTTCGTCAGGTCTCCTATTACTCAAGTCTTCATTGCATTGTGTCGTGCGCAACCTGTCCAAATGCCCTGTTGATGTGCGACATTGCCGGATCCAAAACGCATAACATGTTTAATGTTGCCAAGGTATTTACCTACAATAATCGGTTCATCTGTCCATTACTTAGCTACGAGTAAATATCTTTAAAATGTACTAACTTGGTAACATTTTATTTGTATTAAATATATTTATTTGATTATTATTATATTTTTTTTACCGAAACTGATACGGTTGGCTATAACATAACGGATGTTGTAGCGGTGATGTTACATCACCTACATAATGTCTGCCCATAACACCGGGTGAACTAGGTGCCATTTCAGTGCTTCCATTCGGTCGTGCCGGCTACACTGAACTGGACGGAAAACACAAACTATTTACATAGCCGTTTCGACCGACGTTTCATCCAGTGCGGTGGTACCAACCCGGGCAGGTTAAACCCTACCTCCTAGTAAGGTAAGAAGGGAAGGGACCTACAGTTCCGAACCACGGTCAGCCTCCAACGGTTGAGCGGTCACCCTTATTACCCTGATTATCTTCACTATACAATCAAAGGTCCTACAAGCAACAAAATGTTTTTGTTTAGGTTTAGGTTTTTTTATTATCGTTCGTGGGCAAATAAATTTTGCACTTGAATTCGTTCTTTCGAATGGCAACTATAGTGTGAAATACTGAAATATAACAGTGAAAAACAATTAAAAACAATAAAATCAATGACAAACAATGACAACTTGTTTTTGTGGAAAACTAGTTGTTACTAACTACGGCTTCGCTTCACGGTGGCACGTGTCCTATAACCATCGTTCGATGCCAGAAACCCCATGCGAATTAATTTAGCAGTTCTCGACTTATACATAAGCGAACATATAATCGACGGCCCATCGTTACAGGTTGTGCGCTCAAATAGGCTTAGTATGACATGGACCTATCTTGTACACCCGTCACTCCACTGTACTCTTGTGAGAACTAGATGCCATTTCAGTGCTTCCCTTTGGTGTACTAATTAATTGTGGACTGAATGTGTATAGGTACATATTTATTATTTGCAGGGAATCCAATGTTTTACATTTGATGAGGACACGCACGCTCTCGCGACAGGCGGTCCAGACTGCACGGTGCGACTGTGGAGCGTGTTCGTGCAGCTCAAGCCGACCGCGGTGTTCGTAGGCCACCACGCCGGGATCATTTCGGTCGTTCTACAAAATAATGCTTCCAAGATCTACTCTATCTCTAGAGATCGTGTGATCAAAGTGTGGGACGTGCAAGCGCAAACGTGCCTACAGGTTACCAACTATGCATAACCTGTGAATTTAATATGCACCAAGAACAACTAGATTTTTGCTATCTTTTGAGTATGATAAGGTTCTAGTGGTAGGAATAAGTAATGTCCAATGCGAATCCTTCGGACAAACGTTTAGGTACTTACACATAGGTAAATTATGTTATGTTTTCAGACTTACATCGATATTCCATTTACCATCGGAGAACGAACACCTATATCAGTGGTGTACAACCCCACCACGAGAGAGCTGATCATGGCCTCATTGCGTATAGCTGCAATAGTTCTAGACGAAACATTGAATCCTGACCATACCGACGGTTTCACCCATTCTAAAGCCATCTCCAAAGTTCTGTACAATCCTCTTTTTAAAATAGTCGTCACATGCGGTCACGACAGCATCATCATATGCTGGGATCCCGTTACAGGTTAATATCATTCTACATTATTACTCTGCCTTTGGTCAAGTGCGAGTGTGAGTGCAGGGCTCCACGTTTCGGATTCTATGTAAAGCTGGTCTCTTCTCTTGCTTTACACCGCAATACTGTGTGAGGTGGCATAAAACAACAGATGGTTAACGTTGAGGCTTGGTCCGGGTCGCCTCTCTCACCCTCAAATATGGTTGAGAGAGGGATATATGGCTGGCCCTGGTGTGATGCTCGTGAAAGGGTGCTGTTTGTGGAGACTGGCCTGCTCCAATTGGCAGCATATTATCTGAATAGTATGCGAAGTTTCTTTCCGGTTCTTCTTCGTCGGTGTAATCGAACCGGATAGAACAAATAGTGACAAGTTCGAGTCCTTACTGCCATGCTCAATAAACAATACCTAAACAACAATTATGTGGCAGGGAAGCGAAACGCGATGGTGCGCGAGGCGCATACACGACAGCAGCACGGCGCTCCCGTGCCGGTGGAGATCACAGCCGCCTGCTTCGACCCCGGCTACCAGCTTCTCCTCACTGGCGCCAGGGACGGCACTATGAAGGCAGCTTTTTTAAAATATCTACAGCTTTTCACCAACCGCCCGAGCCTAAAGCAACAAGCCTTAACCAACCAAGCGCCAAGGCACTGTTGAAGGCCATTTCGGTCTATCAATATGAGAACGATACGTAGGTTAGGTCTTCTATAAAGCAGCGCTATGGTGGGTGGCTGTGAGAATGTACTGAGCATTATTACTTAATAAGGTTTATGTTACATACATTTGTCATTTTGCTACCAAAGATGAACCCCCAAAGCGACAAATGCGAACCAGCCCAAACTCAAATACACTTTATTAATCATAACATAACACACGCTGTATCCCGACAATCAGGGTAAGCAGATTAATCGGTGTTGTGCTATAAGGACTCTGGCAAATTACAGCACAACACCGACCACTACGTTTAGCACAGTATACGGACAAGACAACATCAAGCAGCAAGTAAGGCACGAAGAACCCACCTGCTGCATGACTAGGTGGAAGGACTGCGCCAAGGTGAGAAGTGGCTAACCTGTCGCCCTTTAGCGCAGTATCTTGTCCTTATCCCTTAGTCGCCTCTTACGACATGCACGGGGAGAGATGCAGTGGGGCTATTCTTTTTAAGTACCGGCCCCACACGGTACTTTAAGTACCGGCCCCACACGGTACTTTATTAATCTTGGCGGGAAAAGTCGCGTTCACACAATCAAAGTCCGCTTTGACAAAGTTGTTTTGTTTGATGGCTATTTGAACGTTACTTTGATCGTGGCAACACTGATCAAAGCAAAGCGCACTTTGACGTCGACGTCCAATCAAAGTGGACTTGGACGGAACTGAATTTTTCTAAATTGACTTTGATGAAACCAAATCTGTCACGTCCGGCATTTTTCGACTTTGAATGCTTGAAGAATGAAGAAACGCATTCAAGTGAACTATGTACGTGTGAACCGGCATGGCATCAAATTGAACTTTGTAAAATCTGACTTTGATTGTGTGAATGCAGCTTTATTTAGTACCTAATGTTTTTGTCTATTACCTACTCATTCACCAAGTGTAACGAACTACTAAGTAACTAGTATAATATAGGTACTTAATTATTTTTCAGGTCTGGAATTTTAACACAGGACTCTGTCTGCGTAACTTGAGTATGGAGCACATGTGCGAAGTAACAGCTGTATTCTGGGTGGAAGGAAGGTACCTACAAAGATTTTTATCACATTGTGAAGTTATTGAATCAAACAAGGAACAGTATATAGGTGCCCCCGGACTGGAAGGAGGCTATTCTACGCTTTGTAACAAACATAATTAGCAAAAGCAACCCTACTTGGGTTCTGGGTACGTCCGTTGCGGAGATATAAATTTTTAAAGTTATTAATGTAGTGTAATGTTGTAATGCTCTAATCGGGTCCGGGCAGCGGAAATACGGACGGACGCGACGCGAGTGAATGCAAACAGATAGCCCGCCCCGCCTGCGCCCCGCCGCGCAGCCGCCGGCTGCTACGCCCGCGCCGCTAAAGGCGCCCACACATTGTAGTAAGCATTTAATTTGTTAAGAAATCCTAAAATTTTAATGAAAGCACATATTGAAAACATTCTTTCACTAGTGCTTTTGTTACAAGGCGTAAAGTAGCCTCCTTAAAGGAAGCACACCATTCCGGGGACACCCTGTATCTCCACTAGTCACAAATGTCCACTTGTACAACTTCTCAATCAGTCACTTTAGGATTCTGTGCTTTAGGTCAGTTAACAAATGAGATGAGCTTAGCCTGCAATGCAATATTTTGCCACTTGTACAACTTTAATTACTCCCCGCTCTGACCTTAAGTTGTATGCATCAGATGTTTTAAGGCGAATTAAATGTCTGAAGAGTAGCCAGGGGGTCTACCGGCGTTAACTCACTCGCTAACTCACAGAAATACTCGCATATTTCAACCAATAGCCGGGCCGGATGCCTCACCGAACGGTTTCTGATTGGTTGAGTGAGATCGTTCTCATACTCACATCGGCGAGTGAGTAACGCCGGTACAGGGGCTGGTGAGCAGTGTATGTAGTGAACTAGGATAATGGGCGTGGGGTGGAACCGGCACGTGATTGAGTGGGAGGCGGGAGGCGCGGGGGAGGCGGGCGCGGCGCCGCGCGGCAAGGCGTGGGAGCTGCGCCACAGCGACGACGTGCTGGCGGCGGCTTCCCGCTCGCCCATCACCCTAGTCACCACAAGCTACGCCGGCGAGATCGTCATGTGGAAGATGGAAACCGGCCAACCTTACAGGCAAACTCAAACATGTCGCTATCCTACCTAAATTGACAATGAGCACATTGTTAGACTGATTCATCATCATCAGCTTGTATCGGTCCACTGCTGGACATAGGCCTCTCCCAAGACTAGATACATAGACTGATTGGAGAATATATTTGTGTAAGATTAGCCGTTTAAGCCAACGAACTGCCACGAGCAGAGCAGCTAGTCATCGTCTAAGTAGTGTCCAACCTGGTCCAACCATACGACTCATCACTACTGCTAATACTCACCTCGCCATCGTCAACATTTCCGTATGCATCTGTTAGATTAATTAATGCAAAAAGTATATGTGATATATAAGATGCGTTGATATCTCAATTCTGCAGACGACAAAAAAAACGTGGCACTGAAACAGCGCGAACAATAATTAATAAACTACCTATTAGAAAGCCGTTTAAAAAAAATTTGCTTGTTACAAGAAATGCTTAATTACTGTTACGTAGGTATTATAACAATGCATCCGTTGCTAATACTAAATTCTTTGATTACAGGCTATTTTCTTGCATGGACCCAACATCGCGCATCAAGATGCACTACAGTAAGAAAGACGCGTCGAAGAGTGCATCTTCGTCTCCGGGGAGGAAAGCATCATCGGGATCGAAAGGCTTTAAGTGAGTTGATGTTAAGCTGTCCAGACCAAAGGGAAACACTCACATGGCACCTCCGACAGGAACAAGGTGTGATGGGCTGACATATGCCTACTGGCTGTAGCTGGTGATGTAGTCAACCATTTTCAATAGGAAAAAGGCAGGTTAACAGAACATTTTTTAAGTTCAACAGGGTTGGCTTATTAGCATTTGGTCCTTCGAGCCGGACACGACGACACGGCCCAACTGAATGCTGTGAATTTTAACGGGAACAATGTCATTGTAATGAAAATAATAAAAACAATGTTGTGAAGTGTTATAGGAAAAGTGCGCGAGTCAGCAATAAGTGGATCAGAGGCAATAAAGAAGGCGCAGGCGCGGCGCACGACGACAGTGACCTTACCGGAGCGTTCGCAAGGTATACGCTCGCTCGCTGTGCATGCCCTCATTTTTCTCGAGACGCGGGAACAGGTCTCCAGTGAGGGTAGGCTTCCATTTTCTCTTTCACTTGTCCTGAATTCAATTTAGTAATGAATGACCCTCCAAATAATCTCGCCATGTAGGTACGTGAAGGGTGGGTGGGATGGATTACAGAATGATCTCATGCTAATTGTGGTAATTTTATCTTAAAATTATATAAGTATTCTCTGGAGACTGTTGTTTCCTGATTGCAGGGAGTTTAATGATATCGGTAGAGAACGGAAAGATTCAGTGTTGGTCAGATCACCCGGCCGGTGGCTACAAAGGTTCGTTCCAGGCCGTGCACACCTCGGGGGACTATGTCACCTGCTTCGACACCGACGTCGACAATGAGTTCCTCTTCACCGGGACTACTGTCGGATATGTGAAGATATGGTTAATGACAAATTACATGACCCGTACACAAGTAAGTAGGTAGCTACCTACCTACATACCTATTATATTGTGATGCTAGAAGTGTGAGCATAGCTCCAATTGGATATAATTATGTACTTGAATCTAAGCTAACTGGGGGCGGGTTTCCATTACGAACTAGTAAAAAAAACCATAAAGGAACCCAAAACACTGCTTTTAGCAAAGACTTAGCCTGCGGAAATGAAAACTGGGACCAAAAAAAACAACAAAAAATCAGCGACTTAGGATTGCCTCTTCTCCGGCTTATAAAAACACAGAGAGTGTTTTTATAAGCCGGAGAAGAGTCCAGAGGGAGTGGCCATGTCTGACTAGTAGCCAGTCGGGGCGTCGAGATTTTTTTGTTTTTATATATCCAGTGGTGAATAAGTCGAATCAGCTCATCTCGTTGCTTACTTTTATCAAATTCATTATTATTGCTTTAATGAAATTACCATGAATATCGTAAATTTTCATGATTATGGCAACACTCAATTCAACCCAAGAAAGCTATGAGAGCGTATGTGTGAAACTGACCTCTATCGTGAGAATTTACAAAAATATACGTACTCCGTGATAATTAAAAAATAACTTCTTGGGTGACTGTTCGACCGTTGAGAATGACTGTGGTGCGGATTATACGTAAAATAATTGTAGACTCCTTCCCAAACCTTACTCGATGGTGATGGGCTTACTTAACCCAATTAGACCGCTACCACCGCACTGAATGGAAGGTCGAAGCGGCTTTGTAAATAGTTCTGTGTCAAATATACGGTCCATCAAGGAGTTTCCACAGATGACAACGTTGGCAAAAACAATCTGTTAAGTGCCCCCCATACTAGATAAGGATGCAAGTGTGTTTTCCGTTCAGTTCACCAAGGTGTTATGGGTTGACTGACATCACGGGTGTAGTATATGTGAAGCAGATGTCAGGTTCCATAAAAATAAATGGTAGGGTAATACCCCACTGACTTTCTCGCTTGTTTGGCGAACTCAACGTTTTTATGTTCAAATTGAAATATGTTCGTCGAAATTAAAAATATACTGACAGGACAGTTCCGTTGAATTAGTTAGGCGCTCGCAACAAACATTTTGTATGCAATATTTAATAGAAAGAAACCTTCGTTTGTATGGCAGCCACCTTTTTTGAGTTGAGCTCAGTTTGGCCTAATTAACAACTGGTGAAAGGCCCATGCTTTCATGAAACAATGCAGGCTGAACCTCTTTACTAGCCCCACTATAAAGAAGAAAGAAAGAAAGAAATGATTTTTATTTTCTCTTAATTAATCCTTAAAAATAACAAACGGTACAAAAAAACTAAAAGAGAAAAACAACAAATTAATAAAAAAATAAGAAGAAAGTAAAAAATTAATTGATGCGCGAGTTTGACTCGCACTTGGCCGGCTTTTTACTTAAGGTACCGAGTTCAATTCCATCGCAGAAAAAGTTATGCACGTAGCAAGCAAGGAGAGAAATCTCTCTCCTTATATTCATGCTAGGTGGTAATATTATTTAATAAACAAAATAACCCCATTGATTCTGCATAAACATTAATTGATATCTCTATATTTATGGTAGAAGAAATACTTATATTAACAGTTATCTCTGTTGAATTGGTAAGCCCAGGCATCATACATTTTTGCCATGGTCCTTTTTTTTCGCGTATGTATCACCTGGACTTTGTGTGTTACTAAATAACCTATTTTTATACAAAGTTTCAATTTTTTAGGACTAACCGCTTAGAAGTTAAGATACTGTGACATATATAGACAGACGGGAAACGAAGTAATACTCTCGGTATAATAACCCAATTTTTATAACTGTGCACTTCGAGCTGTCAAAGTCGTTACCTACGTTGGCAGGACTGAATTCACCCCCCGCTTACTTCCTCACCTCTCCACTGACGCCTATCAGATCAGTACACGCCCTTCACCCAGGGTGTGTGTGTGTGTGTGTGTAGTGTGAAGTGTGTACTAATAGGCGTCGTCGGCAGAGAGATGAGGAAGTAAGCCGGGGGTGAATTCAGCCCTGCCAACCTAACGACTTTGACAGCTCGAAGTGCACAGTTATAAAAATTGGGTTATACATAATACTTTATGGTTCCTATTTTTACCATTTTAGCACAGAACCCTAAAAACATGTGTGATGTATATGTTTGAGGTGCACGTGAACATGCCGCGACTCCGCCTGCAATTCCCGTTTATGTGGCGAGACCGACTGGACGGGCGCGCCAAGCGTTCCGTGCGCGACCAGCCCTTCCCTCTGCTCCTCTCCAGCTACCGAGCTCATCTGCGCTGCGTCACTTCTATCGCTTACCTCACGCACCTTAAACTTCTGCTCACGTACTGTAACACTACATTCTATACTATTTATTTAGCACTAGCTGTTAAGTTATCTATCTATATAAGTATCACTCCTGTATAGTTTTACCCGCTGTCGCTTAATTATTCGAGGCCGAAGGCCGAGCTCTGTTCATATAAACTGTCTTGTGTGTATACTCTGTCGAAGAAAGTAAGTCACGACACGAAGGGCGACGCCGAAGGCCGAGCTAACCGAATTGGTAGATTTTCCCGACTGAGTTCACTTCCGACCCCACTGCTCGTTTCATATGAAGTATGGCGTTATGTTATATAGCCTTTAACCTAGCGGATATATGTCACATTACATGGGCAAAAACCGTAAACGAATATGTTGAACCGTTTTTGAGTTATAAGTGAACATACAGACACGACAGACGTTGAATCTTTATAATATGTAGGGATTCACACTACTCTTGAGCTTGTCAACATTTTCTCTTCAGCATATACCTACAGGAAGAGTTGGTAAGGAAGTTCGCAGGGTTTATTTTTATAAAAGTGGCAGTAAGTACCTTGTCAGACTTACTGCTTGCGGCACGCGCGATACATAAGGTTGTACTTGCAATGCAATGGGAATGAGGTGGGCGTGCATGTCAGCAAATTCTGTTCTTTTTAGGGTTCCGTATCCGGTACGGGACCCTATTACTAAGCCTACGCCGCCGTCTGTCTGTCTGTCTGTCCGTGCGCCCGTCTGTCTGGCCGAGGGCTGTATCTCTTGAACCGTAATAGGTAGCCCGTTGAAATTTTCAAAGGATATCAGTTATTATGGCCGATATAACAAATAATAAAAAAAAAATAAAAGTAAAAAATTCACGGGGTTCCCATAGAAGGAACCAAAAAAGTGTATGCGCGCGCGCCATCTACCGAATAGAGCGTGAAGGATTTTAACTAATCATGACATTTAACTAATATGAAGCGGTTCATAACACGCCATAGATGGCGTGAGTGGCGCTAACCATGACATGGCGATAGGAACGTACCCTTGGTGCGCGAGTTCGACTCGCACTTGGCCAGTTTTTTTTTTTAATTGACCGTCTAACTGGACACAAAATAGTTTGAACAGTATCACATCTTGAAAGCATATTTTATATCAAACTTCTTACACCGATATGATCTTTTAAATATGCACCATAAAACTCCCGTTTTCACCATCTCCGGTTACGCCAATTCCAAGTTATTTGTCGGTACTAAGTACCTATTGACTGTAATGACATTTCTCCACCTGCAGCTACATTGTAGCCGAAGGTGGTAAAAACGGCCACGAAACAAAACAAATATAAGCTTGTTTGTGGAAAATTAAATCCTTACTTATTAAACATACGATTTCACCACCTATGAATGCAGTGTAACTGCCGGTTAGCTCCTGTCAAATGTATGAGATGTGTCACTTTAACCGACAAATACTGTTGGAGAAGACATAACCGGAGGTGGTGAAACCGGGAATTAGGTCTTTAGTGCATAACTGAACCGCTGGACCGTGGATAAGTTGACTCTAGTGAAATAAAATTCCAGTGAAATGTTTGTACCAGTGGCAGTTCGGACTATAGTGCGAGGCTGTGGAGGTTGTCGGGAGAGTACCTCCAGACGTTGGGAAGCTTCGTGCCTTGGACCCTCGATGTCACCCGATACCCTCCTGATGTGAAAAAAGTTGCCAGTTTTACTACATTCAAGGTTCGTTATATTCCTTCTTGCAAATTAATATTAGTAGGATTACTTTGGAAAATATGTTGTCGTTTGTTTTATATCTAGTAATAAATTTAGTTCACTTAAAGTAATAGGCTAGGTATTTATTTATTATGTCCACTTTTGTCCAGTAAATAAAAACAGAATAAGTAACCAAATAAAGAAAAAAAAAAAAGAAAAAATAACAGAAAATTCTTGCCAATCTGACAGTAGGTATTCTTGACTACACCAACTCCAAAATTATAGTTAGGTAACCTTTGCACTCGTCCTCTGATCTGTCGGCCATTAGTCTGTGTAAGTATGGACCTAAGGATAAGCCAAACCATTAAAGTCAAGTCTCATCATCAAATGTCTTCATTCCATCGTATAAACATTAATTTGTGGCAGCAGTCATTGCGTTTCAAAAAGGTCAAGTACGGAATACCCGAGACAGATCAGGTCAGTCAGTAATACCCGAGACAGATCCAGTCCAGGTCAGTCAGGTCAGGACTCAGGACGGTGTCACATGGATGCCCGTTGACACAGGAAAAGGAGTGTGGCGTTATGTCTTTAATATTTATTAATAGGTAATTTCCTGTGGTAGGTGTGGAACAGCGGAGTGATGTCGAGGTACACACCTGGACAGCTTATTGTGGACAAACTCCGCGACATCACAGAGGAAGAATTGAGGACCAAGACCTATGGGGTCCAAGTCAGCGAGCCATTGCTTGGCTCTTACTTTAATCTGCCAAAGAGACCGGACATTCAAGAGAAAATCGTGTTGGAGGAGTCTTTGCCAATTGTACGTAGGAAATTTTGCTGTACTGTAGTATAGCTAAATACAATTTAAAAGTAGATACCGTTTAACGCCACCACTTACTAGCACTAAGGTCTACCTACACACAATTTGAAATCTTCCTTCATTCAACTGATGGCATCATTGTCATTGGTATTTTTTGTGTTGAATGTAATGTAGGTACATGAAATGTATTCATAATAATAATACGCTTTATGCCACTTAATGCGTGCCAAGGGCGGGCTTATTGCCTTAGGCAATTTCCGCAGTCAAACCCGGTGGACCTAGATTTTTACATGGAATCCGAACGAACCATGGAGCAGTGGGTGAAGGTATGCAAGGTAGGTATATTTTTTTCAAATCAGAAAAAAATAACTCAATGGTACACGCCGCGCCGGTTGGAATTAGAGCCTCGGACCTCTCGCAAAATAAGCCGACACGCCCAGACCGGTCGGTCACCCGCCGCCATTCACGTGCACTTTCGGTTTCTTTAATAGAAAGCATGACATTGTGTCGAACCACCCTGTCTAAAGGCGCCATTACTTAAATCATCTCTACTCTCATTCCTTTTTCACTGATGGATGATACGACGCTACATTTTTCAAATCTTTTCACCATATTTATGGGTAGGTAGGTATATTTGTGAAGTGATGGACATGTTCCAGCGGTTGTCGGTCCACCTCGTCCAAGCACCAGATGTCTTCTGACTATATTGATGTGAGTGATATGAATGGAGTGTGCAATGTTGTGCAGATCCCGATATACACGCACCTGCGCATGGCGTCCACGCAGCCAGTGTGTCGGCCGCCCACGCCGGAGCTGGTGCGCGAGAGCAGGCTCAAGCGCACGCGCAGTCGCCGCCGCGAGCTACACTTCCAAACCCCGCAAACACTCGCAAAGGAAAAACACGAAGAGAAAACTAACGTGCAAGACAAATAGTTTAGGACGTTAGGATACTGGCCGATTATACCTAATGATGGCATTGATGAATTTGTTTTCTCAATTGTTTCATCAAATTGTTTTCTTAGCATGTTTACAAAAATAAATGAATTCAAAATTGTATTCATGTTTAATTAGTCTCTGAAAAGTACAATGTCAATTATATACAATATTTTATTGTTATGAATGAATCAGAAATAAAAATCTATTTATCCTAATGTGCCTATATGCAGAAAGCAAGGAGATTGAAAAAATAATATTTTTTTATAAATAAATCTACAAATGAAAGTAACATCATAATGGCATTTATTATTTTATTGTATAACAGTAAGTAACTATCACATCACACTTAAATAACTGTCGCAATGAAATGAATGAATGCGTAATATAATTTTTGATAAGTTTGATTGTGTTAAAAATTGCTATGTAGGAGTACACTTGAGCCACGTATATAACTATAAAGCTGTTCTCACGGCTTCGCTTTGTCGCAAAATATATTCTTTATCCATCCTTGGATAAACCAGTCCCTGTACCGGCGTTACTCACTCGCCGATGTGAGTATGAGAAACGATCTCACTCATCCAATCAGAAGGCGTTCGGTGAGGCATCCGGCCCAACTATTGGTTGAAATATGCGAGTAGTCAGCGAGTGAGTTAACGACGGTAGACCCGCTGGAAACGCCAGTGATCCCTTTCAAACCCCTTGTGAATGAATTGAATAGTCCTCGACTTATAAGTGAGCAATGGACGAGGGTGCATCAGCTCGCCGGTGGGTCGGTCGGTCAGCGCGCCGTTACAGATTTTCCATTTTATTAGTTAGGATAGTACTTAATAATTATATAATCACAGCCATGACATAATTATGATTTATAATGACCTATCACCTATACTAAAATAGGACTGAGCTGTACCAACTTTGAGTTACTGACCATTGTGTCTAACATGAATTTTGCTAACATTCTACTACCTGAAGTTAGGGTGACTTAAATGTACATAGGTAGGAAATGGGAATAACTATGACATATAAGTGCAGATTTTGCAAATAAAACCGAGGTTACAACATTTGGGTGAAAAATATATAAAGAGAAAAATTATATGGGGACTAGTGCAAATGAAAGATAACCTATACATAATACCTGTTTAAACAAATACATAAAATAAAAAAAACATAAACATACATACCTACACACAACATACATGTACACACAAACTATCACAGAGAAAATATGTACCAGATACAAAAACACATACCTACTACCGTGCAATAAAAAAATTAATAAAACGATGAGACCCTACAAAATAAATAAAGAAAATAAATATCTTATCTATGTAGCATGTAGGTATGTAGACAAATTGAAACAAAACACTTCAAGATGTTAGTTGCGCCTCCTCCTAAACCAAGGGGTCCCATCAACATTAGTATCTCGCTCGCTCGGCACATTTTTTTGACAAAGAACTCATTCCAATTGCATGTAGTTATTATTTATTAGTATTACTTATTAGTTCTATGTGGTTCCATGTCTATCACACACATACAAATGTATAAATTATATTGCGGTGGACACCAATAATAATTTGTAATAGAATTACTAGCAAACAACCACAATATGACGATCAGGCAACAAAGAGGGCAAGCTATAGAAATAAAATCCAGTCATTCATTCATTATACATACATCCATGTATAAATTACTATGCAGTAATTACCAAATTTCTTATTAGAAACATCGCCTATTAAGATTTTCCATATTGACGCCTATCTATGTAACTAATGTCAACTTCGGAAAATACAAAGATTGGTTCTTCTAATACCTGATGTTTCAAATCAGGAGCACAGTAGGCGCTGTACGCAGTAACTATTAACAATACACAATACAAAATAATTGACAACTTAAAAATATTAACATTATCATATATCTGCGTAATTTAATTTACTAAGTATGTAAGTATACAGGATGTTCGGCACATCGACCGGCAAAATTTTTTTGTAGGTAAGTGGGGTCATTTGCAACGTTTTCACCCATGATACCTTTTGTCAGATGCACGGTCAGATGTCACGTGGTATCGAGATACGATTTTTTTTCTTTATTTTTGAAAATTACCAAAATCCCAGCTATAAACCCTTGTAACTTTTTTGTTTATGATTGTCTCAGCACGAAATAAAATTTATTGAATTTTACTATGTATCCTTGTTCTAGAAAAAATATGATTTGATGAAGTTAATACCATGAAAAGGTTTTATGACCTCCCAAAGTCCCGAGAGCGAGTAACACTGTGACAGAATCTTAATTTCTTAGTTCATTTAAAAAAAAAAAACTAACAGGAATTGAGTGCTTAATTTTCTTTTAAAAAGCTTCCTAGTTTACGCCCTTTCCAACAGTATACCACATGTCATACAAATAATTCACTATGTGGTCAAAATTAGGCACAGAGACAGAACAGAACGACAACACGGGCACTAATCGGTGGTCGCTTCCCGTATTGACAGCGTTTTCCGGAGCATTTTCAAATTTAGAACATGTACCAGTTGCGCGGGCACTCTTGCAAATTATCCCTAATATTGTCGTTCTGTTCTGTCTCTGTGCCTAATTTTGGCCACATAGTGAATAATTATTTGTATGACATGTGGTATACCTTTGGAAAGGGCGTAAACTAGATAACTTTAAAAAAAAAAATGAAGCTATCAATTGCTGTTAGTTTTTTTTATTAATTAAGAAATTAAGATTCTGTCATATTTTTACTAGTTCTCGGGACTTTGGGAGGTCATAAGACCTTTTCATGGCATTAATTTCATAAAATAATATTTTTTCTAGAACAAGGATACATCGTAAAATTCAATAAATTTTATTTCGTGCTGATAAAATCATAAACAAAAAAGTTACAAGGGTTTAAAGCTGGGATTTTGGTAATTTTGAAAAATAAATAAAAAAAATCGTATCTCGATACCACGTGACATCTGACAAAAGGTATCATTGGTCAAAATGTTGCAAATGACCCCACTTACATACAAAAACATTTTGTCGGTCGATGTGCCGAACACCTTGTATAACATATTATAAATTAATACGTACTTATAGATAAACTTTCAAACTCCTCATATGGTAATTCAAAATGTTAAGGTGGGAATCAGACAGTTCACTTTTAGTTAATTTGTGTCTTTTTATTCTTGCAGCTTTCACTCGGAGTGACACATCTAAAAATAAAATTAAACAAAAGTGCAGAATGAATAATTCATGAGTGAGCCGCCGGTTCAACAGTGTTGGATTTCCGGCATCATTTTCCACTCACGGCACTCGCGCTCGAAATGAAAGAAGTGAAACATCTAAACATGGAGTGAACATTCCCTCGAGTTCGGTGATTCCGTCTCATGTCCTGTAGCGGAAGGAAATCGCACCCAACAAGTTGGTTTTCAAAGAGAACAACCAAAACTCGCCGATGACATTGTTGAGGAAAAGAACAAATTAACGCTAATTTCTATGTCTTCTGTGTTTGCTGTGTGAATGAAGGAAAAATGAACTCTCTTATGTTCACTCCCGAGTGAACAGTCTGATACCTCCTTTATTGATTAATAGTAACTCAATTTTACATTTTAATTTATTTAAGAATCATCATGCTGGGAATCGCAGAATTCCTGCAGTATGTCGCAGCCATAGATCATGAGTTCGGCTAGCCGCTGGTTTTGTTGTATGGAGCTCGTTCTAACGTTCTGAACGCGGCAGATCACATTCGCCAATACTGAAGCGGTTGTTTTCAGGCACACGTTAGCGGATATCGTCGAATCTGATTCCTGTGTTAATTTATAATGTTTATTAATTTAAATATTAATTCAATATATCCAAAGAAATTGGTATAGAGGAGATACATCCGCTGATGTAGAATTTCCCCTATGAGCAGATTGTATGTCTTCTGAAACTTACATAACATGATATCTTCTAACAATACTGTTCGATCTATATGGAATATAATATAATAATGTTTTTTTAATTCTTTTTATATTTTAATAGAAATCAGAGAACAAAATCAATCTCACGAAGCTTATTCTCTGCAGGTCCTTCGATGAGAGCTGCGGCGCTGGTCTTATAGGAATCTTTAGGTTTCATAAAATGCAAGGTGTTGCAAATAAATATAATATAAAATGACAAACCACTCACTGTGGTTTGAAGATGGATTGCCAATTCTGGAGGGAGAGCGGCCAGCACGTTAGACAAGTCGCTGGATACTTCAAGGCAACGTTTGAGTCTCTTGGCGCATGTGTGCACCAGCGGCTGAATTAATAGCTCTGGTTCCTGTGCCGTCGCTATTATGTCTTCAGCTAGAGTGTCATAGCCCAACTTGTACAGGCCTATAATCTGTCAATTCATATATAGTTACTTAATATAAATATAATCTATGTAAAAGTATGTGACAAACAAGAGTTGTTTTTTTGTATATACATTCATATCGTTATGAAGGGTTTCAGGACATCTTTTTTGAATAGTGGAAGGGCCTTCAGTCAGAGATGATAAGATGTAGGAGAGATAAAGTTTATACTATAATTTATTGTACAAATGGTTTGGACTTGTACCACCAGTACAATTAACTATTGTTAGAGAAGAACAACCTGGTGGTAAATGTCCTTATCACATACACAAATATCTAAGTACATAATTAGTTACCTTACTGGATAAATTATATTTCCAATAATAATCCAAGTTAGTTGGTAAAACTTGTGCACTTACCTGCTCCCTTCTTATAAAATCACTATCGACATTCCAAAGTTCTGCCAGAGAGTAGATCTTCTCCATCCAGGCCCACGATTCTGCAGAACGGTACGTGGGTTCCTTCCCTTCTGTGTCCTCGCAGGATACCAGCTCTAGGGCGGCCACTATAACTTTACTGAGGAATTTCATGCGCTGTCCTCTCACTTTGCCGTCTGAGCAGCGCAAGTTCAATTTGTTTCCAGTTTCTTCACCCATCACCATACCCGCAAAAATATATTGAAGATCACAGTCAAACAGCACATTTAGAGGTTTGGATATTTTTATATGAAAATGGCACTGGTAATAAATTGCACAGGCCACCTGATAATTTAAGTTTAAAATGCTATGGTTGATGTTATCTGCCCCCTGTGCTACTTCTACCAGAGCTGGTATACTTTCATCCCATATCTTCTCAAAGTGTAACATTGGCTTTTCCGTTTCGCTAATTCTGCTGGCGCAATAAAGAAATCTCTCCAGGTATTTTGTTGTTAATTGCAAAAACTCCAACATTTGAACATCTTTCAAGCCTACATCTTGAAAACAAAGTCTTTCCTTAGGCAACTTGCCCACTTTATTTACTAGTCGACAAGTAGATTCAAATAAACCTTTCATGTAAGTCATCCATATCAAAGTAGACAGTCCAAGACATAGATGAATGTTAGTAATATTGTTTAAGCAAGAAATAAGTGCTTTTAGTTTTTCCATATTGGTTATGTCCTTTTGCCAGGCGGCTGCGTATTCCCAACACATATTGGAAATTAGATTATTAGTTGACGCGCTAAAGGGGAATTGTTTTTTCAACAAGTTGAGCCATTTGAATATTAATGGATTTTCTTCAACACAGACACGGTCACAATCTGACATCAGGTAACCCGATTCCTCTTCAGGTTTCGATTGTTCTTTTATGTTTACCTGTGATTCATTATCTTTGTTTTGCAATTCTAATAGTTCATTGGCTTGTATAGCTTCTGGAGTCACCCCTTTTGAACATAGCCATTTTGCTATAAGTTCAGACACGGCACCCTTACCACGGTTATAAATGTATTTCAAATTAATTTCAAGATCAGTCAATTTCAATTTTGGTAAGGACTTTCCCTTTACTGCACCCTTAAACTGAAGGACCATACTCAACATGGATATGTCTTCCAATTTACCAATCAATATGCTCCATTTTGTGGTCTCAGAAGTTAGCGACACCCAAGCGTCATCAATGTTGGTAATTTCAGTGTGGCATTCTATTATTTGACCGACCGCTCTACACACCATGGCGATAATCATAGTTCTCAAAGGACAAGGCATGTCCACTAAAACATCTCTTATATTTTGCCACCATGGAGATATTTTGTTGTAAGCAATCGTTGTTGCCTCTTCCGATGCCTGGCAGATATGAAACAATATTGCAATAAATTTTTCAACAACTTCGAGAGTGATCTTGTTGAGAGGCATTTCCATACAATAAATAATAAGGAGTTTGACCAAATCCCTTGGGTTAATTTTACTGGACTTTAGATATTCTCCAAGATTTTCCTCTGAAGGATAATTTTCCGTGAACATGGGTGTGTATATGTATGATGCTAATGCACTTACACGCATATTTTGTAATGTCGGTGTCAGTTCCACGTATTCTTGAGAATTATCTAAGTCAAATGCAGTAACAAATTCTTTGAAGAGCGACCTCTTTTGATCAGCAAATGTGACTTTGGGCGTTGAAGAATCTTTAGTGTTAGTTTCTTGTGCCAGTACCAGTAAGCGTTTTAAAACGCATGTATCAACTTCTAGTAGACAAAAACGTTTTGAAATATCTTTAATTTCATCTGTTGAAATGTTTTCTTCGTCACCTGTATTTTCTTTCATGGATTCATGACTATCATCAATTTCCATTTCATCATTACATTCATCAGTAATGCTAGTTACAACTTTCTCATTCATGGCATGGTCTCGTACACTGATTTGTAAGAAAAATAAAGTAACGCCTTTTAATGACTCACAAAATTGTTTGAGTTTAAGTTCCTGAGCCGTCGGTTTGTCATTACTAGAAAGTTCGGACTGGAATAAGTCGAGACAAGACATTACTACATTCGGCGTCACTTCAGGGCTTCCAACAATTAACTCCAGACAATGTCTCTTAAGATCAGGTGTTTTCAGTTCTTTGGCAGTTTTCAATACCTCACCCTCTATATCCGCGTTCTCGAAAGATTTAAGTTTTATGAAGCCCTTTAATTCTTTAATTAAATGTAGATCTTTAGACCGCTGCGAGTTTTCTCCTTCTAGGGCGTTATGGAAAGGGATAACAAATTTCTTTAATTTTCCATCGGGATCGATCAAGACACAAGGAAACAAAGGAATATTCAACTTCTTCTGAGAGTAGTTAGCTTCTGAGCCGACCAAACCGTGAGTGTTGTATATGAGTTTTCCATTTTTTGTGGCAGTGAATGCAGCAACTCTCGTTCCTCTCTGCATTAATCGAATGTCGATTAAACCTTTCTTTGGGTTATAAATGATCAAGAATGTTGCTTTTCTAGTGTCTTTCACATTATTTAGTGTCGGTCCACGTTTGCTGTCTTGCTCGAACACCTGTGTACATGAAATATACTCATAGTTTATAAAGAATTATTGCTAATTTTTAGAGTCGTAAGCAATCTATCTATCCCTTAAATACATATTCAAATGTTAAAAATTTCTTAGATAATTGAAAATTTCCTGTTTTTATAAAATATTAATATTTTAACTTCAAACTAAAATCTTATAAAATGTACACCATGTATTCTTGTAATATTTGTTTCAGATTATTAGATGACAATAAAATCTATACATATAATAAAATCGTAAAGGTAAGAAAGTCTGTATGTACATTGAATGTATTCGGAAAAAAACTAACCTGGGTGGCTTAAAATGAGATATTGAACATGTTAGAACAGTTTTTAAAATTTTTGTTTGTTTGTTTGTCTGTACGCGCATCACGCAAAAACCACTGAACAGAATTAGACGAAACTTTGTATAATGGCAGTTTATATGCCGGGTTAGGATAATACGTAAAAAAAAATATAAAAAAAAAAAAATTAAACAATTATAAATATTATTGCGCGTTTAAAATCACGTAGTCCAAAGTACATAATTATATCTTGAGAAATGGCAGCAAATACAATTTGAATAAAATATTCATTCGAAATTTAAAAATAAGTAGATACAACGAAAATGATAGTTCTATTTTATAACTTGAACACAATAGTCTATACATATCTATTCTTTCTATACATATAATAAAATCGTAAATGCAAAAATGCCTACTTGTATCTAGCAAAAACCACTGAACGGAATTTGACGAAACTTTTTATAGTGACAGTGTACATCCCGGATTAACGTAATAATTAAAAAATATAATAAAAATCACGAAATCCAAAGTAAAGGTAAAAAACAATTTTAAATGTCATGTTGACAACGGAGAACTGTCATCTCGACGTGAGCTGGCCGGTGACAAATTGTTTGATAAATAAAAAAAAATAATTGAAAGTCGAAGTTATGTCGCTGTCATTGGTGCAATAAAATTTATATATCTGTTGCCTGCGGCTTCGCTCGCGTGAAATTCGTATTTAAAAAAAAGAATGTAAGTAACTTAAGGCGGGCCCGAAGGCGGATCTGCGCTCACGTAGATGATATTCTTTCTCGATGAAAGTAACTAAGGGCGAGGCGGAAGGCGGAGCTGAGTTCAGGAAGAAGAAAAATATTCTTGAAGAAAGTAAGTAATTAAGGGCGAGGCCGAAGGCTGAGCTCTATTCTAGAAGACCATAAACCTTCTCGAAGAAAGTAAGTAACTATGGGCGAGGCCGCAGATCGAGCTGCGTTCAGGAAGAAGCTAAACCATCTTGAGGAAAGTAAGTAACTAAAGCGAGGCCGAAGGCCGAGCTAAGTTCTGACAATTGAAAAACCATCTCGAATAAAGCAAGTAACTAAGGGCGAGGCCGAAGGCCGAGCTGCGTTCAGGAAGAAGCTAAACCATCTCGAATAATGTTAATTAATATTAAGATTGAGTTAATTTAATTTAAATTTTATTATAAAGTCCACGCTTCTGACGGCAAATATACCGTGCATCCTAGAACCTCGCGGTTTATTCCCGGCTGGATGGCAAGAGGCCCGATGTTATCACCTTAGTGCCATGGACTAAGGGTAGTTCTTTGATGTGGGACGCCACTTGTGTTCTCACATTGGCTCCAAGTCTCGTTAGGACATCTTCAAGAGCGGCTGGCGCGGCCGAGACTGGGGCGGAGAGCCTCAAACGCAACAAATATAGAAATACATGGTGTTGCAACCCCAACCGTAAACCCGAAAGGGGGTGATTCTGTACGTGAAATAGAAGAACTTTTGTTCTACGACTTTTATATTTGAAGAAAAAAAATTTTCTCCTTACATTTTGAGAATAGGCATTTAAAATTTGTATGGAAATAGTATATTTTTTTTTGTTTCAAAAAAATTTTTTTCTCCGCAGAAGTTGTTTACTTTCACTTATAGAATAACTCCCTTATGTCAGTTAAAAATATTACGGGGGCAACCGCAACACCGTGTATAATTTCAAGATTTCGAATTTGTTGCGTTTGCGGTTGAAACCCTCGGTCCGTGGAGCAGTGAAGCCAAAAGAGGCTTGGGTCTCTGCTGGTTGACGCAACTGGTGTCTCGCCATCAAGGGCTTATGTACTTCATTCAAAGGGTAAGTCTTGCCATCCAGGGGGGTAATGCCGCAAGTGCTCTAAGAACATTTGAAAATGCCCGTTTTGATAGTTATTTTAATGTTTGTTAGGTAGGTTTTAATTCTTTAGTTATTAATATTACTTTTTTATTTTTATGAAATAAATAGATTGAGTAAACGATATTATATTCTATCGAAGAAAGGAAGTCTTTAAGGGCGAGGCCCGAAGGCGGAAGAGGGTTTTTGGTTTACCCGAACGCAGCTCGGCCTTCGGCCTCGCACTTAGTTCCTTCCTTTCTTCCAGAAGGTTTATCGTCTTCCTGAACGCAGCTCGGCCTTCGGCCTCACCCTTACTTACTTCCTTTATTTGAGAAAGGTTTATCGTTTACCTGAACGCAGCTCGGCCTTCGGCCTCGCCCTTACTTACATTCTTCTTTGGAGTACGAATTTCACGCGAGCGTAGCCGCGGGCAACAGCTAGTAAAAAATATAATAATAAAAATAGTACAATTTGCTAAGACTTTCCAACAGCATGTCATAACTCTGCCACTTACACTTTATTTAGAATAAAGTTAGTTTTTTCGGAAAAACATTTGTTATTAAAAAAAAATTGTGCAAAGCACAAAACAAGACTGCCCTATTTTACTATGAACTATCTTATGAGGTAAATATGTTTTAAGAAATAATCTCAATTTATGAAATATTTTTCATCTCCCTTCTTTTTTTTTAAAGCTTAGAAGCTTTAAGAATGAGAGAGGTAGCAAATTGTGAACCAATTACACTATTTTAATTTTGACATCAATCATGGTGGTTTTAGGAAGTAGATGAAAAACTTGTACCTATTTTTTATAACTTTAAACTTTTTGAGTCCCTTCAACAGCTGTCATTCAATGAAGCTAAAAAAAGCGCAAAGTATAAGAAATATAAATGGCTAAACAAACACGAATTAAAGCCATCACCATATTGGTTGAAATAATATGTAGGTACCTGCATAAAAGCGCACTGCGAGTCTCTGTATCCTTTGAATAGCCGGATGAGGCAGCCCTTGTGGACGTGAAGGACGGCGATGCGACCGAGGCTGTCTGTGAGCGCAGCGAGACGCCGGTCCGGCGAGAGCGCCACAGAGCTGGCGTGCCGCTGCACGTCGCCGATGCCGCTCCGCATCGACAGACTCTCCTCTTTCACTTTGCTCTCTGTTGAACCGTCCGAGTTCCTACCGGCGCCCCCGCCCCCGCCCAGCCACCCTCTGCACAGCGCAACATATCCCTGAGTACATGCTATTAGCATTTACCCACTTGAAGTGGCCAATACATCCATGAATAAATGATTGAAAAAAGTATAAATTTTTTTTTTTATGGAAATTGACATGTTTTTTTTATATGAAAACTGACACGGTTGGCTACATCACCTACAACATCCGTGATGTCAGCCCATAACACCGGGTGAACTAGGTGCCATGTCAGTGCTTCCCTTCGGTCGTGCCGGCTACACTGAACTGGATGGAAAACACAAACTATTCACATAGCCGTTTCGACCGACGTTTCATTCAGTGCGGTGGTACCAACCTGGGCGGGTTGAACACTACCCCGTAAGGTAAGAAGGGAAGGGCCCTACAGTTTTACGTGGAATCCGAACCACGGTCAGTCAAGTGTCTATACCACTTGCAACACCCATGATATCAGACCATAACACCTTGGTGAACTAGGTGCCATGTCAGTGCTTCCCTTTGGTTGTGCCGGTTACACCGAACTAGATGGAAAACAAGAAACTATTTACATAGCCACTTCGACCGACCTGTCATTCAGTGCAGTGGTATTAACCCAGGCGGGTTAAACCGTACCACCTAGTAAGGTAAAATAAGGGAAGAAAGGAGAAGGTGTCAAACTGAGCTTGCGATGGCTTCAAAGAACATACCCGCATATGTTCCCCATTGGCAATAGGGTGTCAATCGAGGTCGGGACTAGCGAGTGGCCAGTTGTGTGTAGTTCTCCAGCATGCGTTACATTTCGGCTCACATCAAGTTCTCGTCAGCTTGTCTGTGACTAGGACGCGGAGAACCACCAGTCCCGCTCTCGACCTCCCTCTCCCTAGCTATCCATATTCTGTAGAATGCCTCCAGTGACGTTTTCGAAACTCTCTCCATATGAGTCATATGAGCTTAGCGTCGATCTTGGCAGGCCTAGGTTCTTGAAGAGACCATGGAGCGACTTCGCTGGTAGTCCATGCAGTTTTATCCAATCCAATTTTATGAAATCCAAACCACGGTCGGCCTCAATGTTTAAACAAAAATAATATTTTGTTCAACGCGACTCAATATAGTTAGGAACTACTAGGACTAGTGACAGTAGGTGAGAGTTGATTAGGGCTATCACGCACTGCGGAAAATTATCCGAGCGATTATCTTAGGTCTTCATGCAGAATGCAAAAAGTATCTACAACTTACTGCATTGCGTAATAAGGAGGTTCTGCCGAAGTAGTAGAAATATGAGAAAAAGTTTCAGTCTAACTGAAAACTGTTTATTGATTGATATATTTATACTGTGTGGGGCCTGTACTTAAAAAGAATAACCTCACTGCATCTCTCCCCGTGCATGTCGTAAAAGGCGACTAAGGGATAAGGACAAGATGCCGTGCTAAAGGGCGACAGGATCGCCAGCTCTCGCCTTGGCATGGTACTTCCACCGAGTCATGCAGCAGGGGTGCCTTACTTGCTGCTTGATCGATTGAATCTTGTTCAAATAATTTGCGAAACGTGGTGGTCGGTGTTGTGCTGTAATTTAGCAGAGTCCTTGCAGCACAACACCGATTACTCTGCTTACCCCGATTGTCGGGATTCAGCGTGTGTGATATGTATCTATTGTGTATTTGCTACTAAAATCCAAACATAAAACTAATAAACATAACATAAATAAATATGCTTATTACTCACGGCAATGCAGATTTAATTTTGGAAGCCACAGCTCGCGCCACATCCTGCAGTGGGGGTGTGGTGCCACCTTCGAGCGCATAGTGGAAGCCGATGTAAGGCCTGGCTCCGGCGCCCACCACCAGGGTGTTATGAGGCGGAACCGATCTATACCTAGAAGAAAGTTCAGAAATGGTTTAGCTAAAAGAATTATTTAATTTAAAATGCGAAATTTCTGAACGGGGTAAACCGAAGCCTATTGAAAAATACTTCAGCAGTTTTATTATTTGCAAGTATTTAGAAGGACAATTTGCATAAAGATATTTAACATTGCAACTTACCAAGTTTCATATCCTCCAAAAGTAGAAGCAGCCAATAAATGGTCATAAGTATTTTTGAGTTCCAAACCTACGACGGCTGCATCATTAATTACATCTTGATCCACAAACTGCCACTTCCTCGACAATATGTTTCGCCCGTCCAATGAGAATTCATTCAGTACTCCAGCTTGGACTGAAAGAAAACTGCCTAATTTACTTGGAAACAATGAACATCTATTTACTGAATATTTTTGTTTGATTAATTATCTTTACCAATCATACGTTTAGTACATACATTTGGTTTACATTACATTACATGTTTAGTTTTAAATTTAATTTTAAGTATTTGCTTTGTAACAACTTATAATAATCTCTGCAAGCAAATGTGTACACCTACACATTCTTTGAGGTATTAAAGATTCTTTAAACCGAACATCAAGACATAAACTTACGACAAAACTGGCGGGCGACTCTACTTAAGTGTTCTTGCAGCAGTATGCTTTATATGCATGTATGAGGAGAATTTATGTAGATACATACTAGCTTTTTGCCCGCAGTTCCGCTCGCATCACCTCCCTCCCTCCCTTTCTCTTAGGGGATGAATTTCGAAAAATGATGATATAACCTTTGAGGAAATATTATATAGAGTTCGCGCTCTGAAGAAATATACAGAGAAGCGGTGTTCGAGCGGCTGAGGTTTGGGGTAAGGTAGCGGGGAGGCGGAGCGCAGAGTCAAGCGGTAGAGGGGAGCGTGCCCGGGGCGGGAAAGGTGTGGGAGACGGTCTGGCGGCCGGTCTGGGGGGCTCGCGCGGGGCGGGAAGAGTGCGGGAGAGAGGCAAGGGGTAAGGAGAACGATCGCACTCGTGCGTCGGTGTGCATATTGTCTTTTCATTCTAACACTTCATCTCCAGATTCGCCATCGCACCTTCGCATCGACGAAGATGTGTAAATGTATTAGTTTAAAGTAGGCGAGGCGCGATCGCAGCAGGCAGGCGACGACTGCGCGCTGCAGCCTCTCGCGCTCGACTAAGAGACTTGAGGATCGTGAACCGCAACTCGGTGGAACATGTTAGTTAGCCGAGTGATTGATCTAGTATGTAATATATCTTTGGATATAACTGACTTTTATTTATAAACAGAAGCCTAAACACCAATTTTCATAACCTAAAAAATTACGCACTTCCCATACAAACTTTCATCCCTCATTTTACCCCCTTAGGAGATTAATTTTCAAAAATTCTTTATTAGTGCTCACCTATGTTAGATAAGAAACTCCTATGCAAAATTTCACGCTTCTAGATCCACCGATTTAAGCTTTGCGTTGTCCGTCAGTCAGTATTAAGAATTTTATTATGTAGATTTATATAGACTAGAACAGCACCATGTTTAATAGAATATTGAATAACTATTGTACTATGTCAACAAATAGGGAACATACCCATACCATGTAACCAATTTGGGACGGAGGTTCTATAGGCGTTGTCTCAATTTTTAATAGGAAGGGCTGTACAATAAGGGGTGGTGGGGTGTACAAACCTCTCGCTAGTTGAGCTTTCGCATACCGCAATGTCTGAAACAAACTGGAGCCCGTGAGAACGCACATAGACGATTGAGAAAGCACGTGGATGTCATCCGCGTCACTTCCGAAGCTGCCCGTGTGACAGCTGATAGAGAGCACAGGCTGGTTCTCCAACTTCTCTGTTAGTAGCAAGTGTCCCGTGTTTGTGTAGAACCCTACTTCTCCACTCTTGTAACCCACTATAACGCAGATCCAGTCAGCTCCGCTCTGAAACAATCATTAGTATTTTTCAAAAGGGACGAGTTTTGAACACCAGACTGGTGGTGAAGAATATTATGAGTGTGGAAGAGATGTCAGAAGTGTTTCAGGACTGTGGCACGTGGAGATGCGGCGTCTCTGCCTAGCAGGCGTGACGCTATGTTCGGACGTCAGAAGAAGTGTTTCAGGACCGTGGCACGGGGAGATTTGTTGTCTCTGCCTTCTCCACTGGGTTATATTTTGTATTGCATCAAAGACTAAGGAGATATTCTCTCCTAATGACCTGAGAGGAAAGGCTTGACGAGCAGATAGGCACGGCCAGCAGTGCTGTGGCCTCTGATGGCAAGTTTCCGTTCCACGAGATGATGTAGGTGTTGCTGTCTGTAGCAGCAATCCATTGCGCTGACAGCAAGCAGAGGCGGCTCTTGTAGGCGAAGCAGAGCAGTGAGCCGCACGACGACAGCGACACCGAGCACTCGTTCAACCAGTTTGGATCTACAATTAAACAATTACATTTCTGTTAATATTAATAGATACTGAGATAGTGTACTTAGTTTAACCTGTTGCATTGGACACAGGAATATCTGTGCTCACAAAATCTATTCTAAAGTTTATTCTGTCTAACTTTCCCATAGGAAAGACATAGATATTTTGACGATTTCTGTAAAGAAAATGTATATTACTCTATACCTACTACTTCTAAAAGTATATTTCTTTAGGAGTACACTGATATGAAATTGTTATGAAACATCCTGTATAATTTTATAAAAATAGAAAAGATTGAAACCATTTCGAGTTTATTTTTTTATTCCTAAAATCCACACTAAAACATTTATTCCCACACTTTTTTCTTGATATAGCTATGTTCAATATTTTACGAAAATACTATTTTAATAATATTCAATGTATAACTGAACTGCTTGATCCTGCTCACCTACACAGCTCTTCCGCTCTGCTGATCCTTTGCTCAGTGTTGAAATGCAGTAGGAGCGCAACGAAAGAGCTGGAGCCACGAGTCAGTAAGCCTGGATACGAAATACGGCATCGTTTGTATGAGAACCGAGGTAGCCGCCAAAGGGGTGTGAAGTCTGAGGCGGGAGCGGCGCATGGAACGCCGTGATTGGCCGAGCGAGTAGGTAGCCACGTGACGCCAGTCTTCCATACGTTTGAACGGGATTCATACAATAAGTCGCTCATTGTGTCGATTCGCGATGAAAAGATGAAACGGATTTAACAATATTTAACCCTTCTTTACATCAAGGGAATAATATAACTTTCTCTTAAATGAACAAAGGCAACGCCCCTTTCACAATTTTGCGAATTTGCAGATTTTCGCATAAACACGATAATAGTTCTAAGTTCTGAGATACCTCGGATACTTTATTATAAATCTACATCAAATTTCCAAAACAATGATATGTAAGACCTCGTACATTGGTATTATCTTATTGGAGTATTTGTTATTGGAATTTTCCAAAATTAAAAAAATAATGTTAGAAAGTCGAAAAGTTTTGTAACCAAAAAAAAAAAAAATTATATTATTAACAACTATTTGCTAATTACTTAGCCAACGATATGACAAATTATATTGCAATATGACTTCGCGAAAAATTCGCGAAAATCTACCCTACCATAAAAAATTTATGAGTACCCACCTCGATATTTAATTTTTTTACGGTAAAATGAGGTTTTCCAGGCTTTGCTTTTTTTAACAAACTAACCAGCCATACCCACCTGGATATTTAATTTTTTTAGGGTAAAATGAGGTTTTCCAGGCTTTGCCTTTTTTAACAAACTAACCAGCCATGCAGCTAGAGCCTTATAAAATGTACCATGCGTCTCTCTGTCAGTTTGACGGTGTGAATTCGTTATATAAGGGTTAATAAAATAACAAATGAAAGGCTGTGTAGTCTGTAATAGAAACATATATTTGAAACAGAACAATAATTTACTTAATTATTTATTTATAGATCGGTATCTATATTAAAATTTTCATTTGGTAACTTTTGAACAATTGAATTAAATTTAAAAGCACAATTTACGACATTTACATTGTTACTGTTTACATTGTTGACATTTACATTGTTATTGTTGAACTAAAGAACTAAAGAACTAACATGTGTCTCGAGAGATGGTCGCGCAACAGATGGATAGATCTCACCGAGACCTAAAGTTTGAGTACCAACACGATGGGTCTAGCACCAGTGGTTCTCGAGTTATGACCAAAACAAAAGTTCATGTGACAGATGGATAGATCTCACCGAGACCTGAAGTTTGAGTACCAACATGATGGGTCTAGCACCAGTGGTTCTCGAGTTATGACCAAAACAAAAGTTCATGTGACAGATGGATAGATCTCACCGAGACCTAAAGTTTGAGTACCAACACGATGGGTCTAGCACCAGTGGTTCTCGAGTTATGACCAAAACAATAGTTAATGTGACAGATGGATAGATCTCATCGAGACGTTCAGATTGAGTACCAACACGATGGGTCTAAGTCCAGTGGTTCTGTAGATATGACCAAAACTAATGATCACGTGACAGATGATAATTCCGACCCCTCACTCGCATGATCGCATCGCATTTCGCATTTAGATGCTAGCTAGCTAGCTAGCAGCGGAGCGCAGGCGCTTATAGCATTTAGCATTTAGCAGTACCACAGATAAATAGCACATACTTCATTGCTTTGTGCGTTCCCAAACAAACGAACCAACAAAGTTTTACGAACGAAACAGCAATGCTAATTAAAATTAAATGTGATTATTGCTTAGCATTTAGCATTAGTTTTTATTCATCAGGGCGCTTAGCAGTGCTAAATGCTAACGGGGTATTCATTATGAATTAATTTTGTTAATGCTAAGCATAACAAGACTAATTCCCGGTAGACGCATGACCTAAAGAAATTAATTCCTTTAGAGTCGCTCAAAAGTAAAAACCGGTAGGTACTGGTTGAATGAAAAAAGCGCGATAAACGAATATTGAACGAGGAAACCTGCTGAGGTTGACTAGAAGAAATGTCCTTTGGCAATAAGGCAGAATGCATGAAATATCTGTATACATTTAACATACATATTTATCAATAAACAAAAAAAATTACAAGAGCTAACTGCATCCAACACGATAGTCGACCTATGGTGGGTAAGCAGAAAAGAGCTCTCCATACATATTTACGCCGATGTTTGTTACTGAAATTCAAGCGAAAAATGCTATCAAATTGAATGAAAGTACTTACTCGTGAAAGGTGACTCCATCTGTGTTCAAGTTTGAATTTTTCGACGACTTTTTGCACCAAAGCACTGCACAATGAGGCATTTTGTGACAGACGCGCACGTTCGCTCCGCCTGAGCGGCGGACGGAGACTAAGATCGGTCGCCGGCGCTAGACTGACGCGCTGGCGCGTGTGCGCCGACGCGCGGCTACCCCTGTCCTCCTATGTATAGCGCCTCCAGGCTTACTGACTCGTGGCTGGAGCGAACAGAGTGCAAACGCGACAGAGTGCACAGATCACAGGACGGCAGAGAGCGAGAGTGACAGAGTGGTTGTTCGACGTCGACGGAAATACGACATTCCAATGATTATGATATAATAAATAAATAAATAAATAAATGAGTATTCCAATATTACAAAGAACAAAACACACAAAGAATTGTTTGGAACGCTAGTCCTATGCATAGAAAAAAAAATTAAGGAAAATATAATTATGCCTTACTAGCTTTTGCACGCGGCCTCACTTTGCGTTGGCTTTTTGCTCACAGCTCAGGCCACTGATGACGCAGTGTTGATTTATAAAACTAAAATTAAGCATCTTGAGAAGTGACAGAATGGACCTTTTCCAAACTGGTGTACAATAAAGCAGTGGCGGCTCTGGCCAGTGAATTTTAGTGAGGCACCACCTACATAATAGCATTTTATTAATGTTGTATTGCAGTTTTCATTTCGAGGACAGGACATGCCAAAAGTCTAGCAATAAATAAAACATCCATGTTGATTTTTTTTTCTGTTCCTTCAAGATAATTAAGTGAGGCGGCGTGAGGCGGCGCCTCACTTGCTTCACCTGGGGAACCGCCACTGCAATAAAGTATAGGTACTTTATTGTACACCAATAGAAGATATGATTAGATTTTTTTTTTTATGGAATCTGACACGGTTGGCTACTTCACCTGCAACGTCCGTGATGTCAGCCCATAACACCGGGTGAACTAGGTGCCATGTCAGTGCTTCCCCCTTTGATCGTGCCGGCTACACTGAACTGGTCGGAAAACACAAACTATTTACATAGCCGTTTTGACCGACGTTTCACAGTGCGGTGGTACCAACCCGAGCGGGTTAAACCCTACCACCAAGTAAGATTAGGAGGGAAGGGACCTACAGTTTTACGAGGAATCCGAACCTCGGTCATCCTCAAACGGTCAGCGGTCACCCATCCAAGTACTGACCGCACCCAGCGTTGCTTAACATTCAATAGCGACAGTTGACTGTCTGTACCACTGAGCTATCAAGGCTGACAATAATAAAAATATAAAATAAAATATTTGAAATATAGTTCCTTCTTAAAAAAAAAAAAAAAAAATTTATATACACCACACTAAATAGTTAATTCACCGGGTGGAGCGGAATCCAATGACCGGGGCGTAAAGGACTCACCTTCCTTGTCAGGGATGTAGAGTGCTCTGCTGAGTCCCGCGATATCTCCACAGTCAGCTATTAGCTCCACACGGCAAGCCATTGCATCGAAGCTGTTCTATTCCTTCAGTATTGGTTGTCCCGCGTCCGACCGACGACGGAATCAGATATTGTTTTGGCACTTGTGACCTTCAGAAGTTAGATCTGCCATTGTGTTGTGGATGTGAGTGTTTTAGTTGTTTTCAATGGGTGAACCAGATGACCAAACGAAGACACCAAAGGCCGTTCTATTTCCTGGCTGACTGGCGACCACGTATAAGTGACTATGCTGGCGACTGATATTTCCTTCCAGAAGTTCCAGATGAATGAGCGACACCTGACCCTCCAACCAAAGAGAATATAACAGTATTATTTCTTTGATATCGTATCACCCTAGTAATAAATTCTTGGGTATCACCACTTTGGACCTAACGTGACGTGACGACTTTGGTGACGAACTGACGACTGACCATAGAGTAACTTATATGGTGGGGTTTCGACTGACAGACAGACACAAGTAGTGGTACTTTGGTGTTATGGTTGTTGTTGTTTTTGCCATAAATAGGCAGGAGGTGGTACTTTGGGCACAGATTACAATTTGGGGTCGTGTCAGTCAGTGTCCTGCCTGTGTCAGTCAACTGTCAAAAGCAAAGAGCAATAATCTGTCAATAGAATGGTCTCTGGCACGAGGGGTCTGGCACATGAAAGAACAAAGGAAGTCTGCCTGCGCGGATCAGCTGATTGTAAAGATTGTAAACAAATAGTATGGGTGAATGTTTTGGTTGTTTAAAAAAAATTAACCCTAACCTAATGTTGAGGCGGGCGCAATCAGCTGATCGCGCAGGCAGGCCAAAATCCCATTCCTTTGTTCTTTCATGTGCCGCTTGCCTGGCACGAGGGTCCGGCACATGAAGGAACAAAGGAATAGGATTGACTCTTGCGCTATAGATCAGCTGATTGTAAACGTCACCTCCGTGGCTGTGAATGTGTGGAAGGAATGTATGGAAGGAATGTGTGGTATCTGGTATGTGTGGTATGAGTGGGTATGAGTGATGTTTTGGTGGTTTAAAAAAAATAACCAGGCCTCGCCGCTACGCGACGCAACTCCCTAACCTAATGTTGAGGCGGTGCATGTCGTTTTTGTTACGTTTCGTTTCGTACATGTGGGTGCGCGCGAAAACAGCTGATCTTCCTTAGTTCTTTCTTAGTGGCGGTCCGCTGGCACGAGTCCTTCAATGCAGGAGAGCTTTGACGCAGCTGTGCTGTGATGGAGAGAAGATGTCACGTGATATGCGTATTTCCTAACGCTTTCAGCGGTAACTTGACGGTCAGATTTGGGTCGTTCTGAAGCTCTCTTGAGGGCTTGTGCTAGAACCATTGATTTTATAGGGGGAGTCAGATGTACCGTCAGCGATGTTTTAAAGGTAACATGAAATTAGTCTTCAATTATGTCCTAAGATGGCGCCAGGAGTATCGAATTTGAATTAAATAATTATTATATTTTTAAATCTGCTAATTATAGAACGATGCTAAGTGGGAACAGCATAGTTAAATTTAAAGATTATTTTATATTAAGTAGAAATTTCAAAATAGTGTATTTTAAGGTTTTCATAATTTTTCCAATAAATATTTTCATGTTTTGTCAGTCCGTGAGCTTGGCGGATAAAATGTATAATTTCGCCGCTTCTGCATCATAGATGTCAGACCAAAGTTAAGTTGTCCTATTTGTCTATAGATGGCATGCCTATTTCTTATTATATTTTTAGTTGCCAAATACCAAAATACCCACCAACCAAACCTGCGTGCAATTCAAATACGCGCGTGCGGTTAGGATAAAGTGGAGATACCTTCTTTAAAATTATATTTTTTTACCTCACCACCTTTGAAAACGGAAACAAACACGATGGATTAAATATAATAATAATAATAAAAATCGTTAGCCATTTATAAGAAAATCGACCTCAACGAAATAATTTGTATAACAGCTACCCTTATTTTTTTTAATTAAAAAAAAACTAAAAAAGGTACCCCTAGATTATCATTTCAAACTACTAAATACGAATTTTGAACGAAATCGGTTGAGCAGTTTAGGCACAAGGTCGCTGGACGGACACACACACACACACACATACATGTTTCTCAAAACCACTTTTTTGGGATCGTTGACAGATATATAGCCCAAATCTGTACTGTGTGGGGCCGGTACTTTAAAAGAATAGCCCCACTGCATCTCTCCCCGTGTATGTCGTAAAAGGCGACTAAGGGATATGACCCCCTTCTTATATTACTAGGTGGTAGGGTTTAACCCGCCCGGGTTGGTACCACCGCACTGAATGAAAGGTCGGTCCAAACGGCTATGTAAATAGTTTGTGTTTTCCGTCCAGTTCAGTGTAGTCGGCACGACCGAAGGGAAGCACTGACGTGGCACCAAGTTCACCCGGTGTTATGGGCTGACATCACGGATGTTGTAGGTGATGTAGCCAACCGTGACAGTTTCAATAAAAAAAAAAAAATCAGTCGCATTCTCAACTTCGACATTTTGGACGATCACAATACTTCCTTTCTCCTTACAGTCGCTCGAAAGTAAAAAGCCACCTCCATAGTTTTTAGCCGTTGCGGTAATTTATCGATCGACGCGCGACGTTCGCTTGTTTTGGAACACGCAAATGTTTGCGTGGAGCGTGCAGGCAAGCGATACGGGTTACTGCGCGTGGAAAAAGGATGACACAATATCGATGCGATCTCTTGAGACGGTCGGTTCTGTATTCACGCGATACGCACACTACCATAATCGCGGTGTCTCGTTTTAGTAATAGTTGAAGTATGAACAAAATGTCTTTGAGTATGAAGTAGGGAGTCCAGGCACCGAATTAAAAAAAGTTGAGTCCAGGGCTATATTTTCCATCTACGATGCTGCTGGTGGTGTTATACCAAAGAGATTAAAAGAGGGTGGGTTTAATGTATTTGTGATAAGCTTTACAGAATATATAAGTCAATGATATTTTATATAAAATTGTAAAATTGTAGATTTTACCGACGACGACCAATGACGTATCACATAAAATCTCTTTGACGACGACACGACAACCGTACGACAACGAATAAAATAAAAAAATAGTAAATCTGATTTAAATGCAAAATTGATAATAAACCATCGCTTCTCTTATATTCTCTATCTTTTTCGGGAGGAAGGAAGGGATTCCTTCCTCGCCCATCTCTCACTCACCTCTCTCCCGGTCTTCTCTCCTCGATCCCGCCTTCCTCCCCTCCTTCCCCTCACCCTTCACGGACCCCCTCTTTGCCACCTTCCCTTTCGCCCATTCCCTCCCTCTCTCCCTACTTCCCTTCCTCCCCTCATGTCGCCCCTCCTTCCCATCACCCTCGCATTCCATTCCTCCCCTACTACCCCTCATCCTGTCCGCAACCCCCTCTTACCCCGCCCCTTCCCCCTTTCAACCTCTCACTCCCTCGATATCCATTCCTCCTCGTTCCCTCTACTACCTCCCTCCCCCACACCTACCCTCATTCACTAACCCTTCCTCCCTCCATACCTCTCCTCCTCTTCTTCTTTTTTTTATGGAAACTGACATGGTTGGATACATCACCTACAACATCCGTGATGTCGGACATGTCGTGCCGGCTATACTGAACTGGACGAAAAAAAACGAAAAAACTATTTACATCAAATCTCTTTGATTTACATAGCCGTTTCGACATACGTTTTATTCAGTGCGGTGGTACCAACCCTAGTAAGGTAAGAAGGGAAGGGTGCTACAGTTTTACGTGGAATCCGAACCACGGTCAGCCTCAAATGGTCGAGCGGTCACCCATCCAAGTGTTGACCGCGCCCAGGGTTGCCTGCACCACTGAGCTACCCAGGCTGACAAACGTACCTCCCACCCACTCCCCCTTCTTTTCTCTCCCCCTTCCTCTTCCTGACCATTATTCATTATTTCTTACCAAAAGCAGTAACTATTGAGTAATCTGTGCCAAAAGACTAGATAATAAATTTTCATATCCTTACCTAGAGAAATCATGGATTCCCCATACAAAAACTTTCACCCCTATTTCACCCCTTATTTTTAGGTTTCCGTATCCCTGTACGGAAGCCTATTACTAAGCCTCCGCAGTCTGTCTGTCCGTCCGTCCGTTTGTCTATCCGAGGGCTGTATCTCTTGAACCGTAATAGGAAGCCCGTTGAAATTTTCACAGAATATGTGTTACTATAGCGGATATAACAACAAATAAGCGGAGCTAGGTACAACCCAAGTACAACCAAAGAGTTTGTAAATTCTTTGGACCGGAGTAAAACCGCAATCAGGAAATTACAATCTTACACGTTCAACGCCACATGAAAAATCCAGTATTTCCGTTTGGGCCACGGGGCTCACCGCTCACCGGTGAGCCTTTCCTTACTGAACCATTCAGGGCATGGGGGTCACCGGTGAGCCGCGTGAGAGGGCCTACGTAAACGCTTCCTACAAGCCACAGAGCGCAGCTACAAAGCCAATATGGAAGTGAGCCGCATGGCCTTGTAGTCGAAGCGGACGGCGTGGTTTTCAAATCCAATAGAAACTTGTAGTTTTTTATTAAGTTAATTGTAACGATGCTAGGGCTGCTCTTAACGATAAGGTAGAAAATAATATTTGTATTAATAGAATTAATAAAACCAGAAAATAATAAGAAAATATTCGTCAAAATAAAAATGAACATAAAATTTTCTTCATTGCCAAATAAGAAGACATTATTTATTACGAAAATAATTTATGAAATTGAACAAAACAAAATATTTATGAAATTGAACAATCACAACATTATGACACTTCATTATTTAAAATAATCAATCATCTTAACCCCAAAGGGTTTAACCATAAACAATAAAGAATTATCCGTGAGTCATGTTAAAACAAGGCAAACAAAGGAATGGTTTAGTTGGGCTGCTTTGGCAATAAGTGGATACTTTTTTCGACTTGGTTTTAGCCTGTTTGCTACCCATTATTGGTACGTTCTTTGCATAACATTGGTGACATGTTCTTCTCACTTTTCTGGCCAATCCCTCTTTCCTTTCCAGAGTGTGTTTCATTCTCTTCCGTCTTTCTATATGCATTTCATAGTCGCTATCCTCACTCTCCGACAAAAGAATTCGACAGCATCTTCTTTTCGTTGGTTGAACTACGTCTTCATAGAATCTATTCCGAAACTACGGTTCAGAAGATCTATCTCGATGTTTTCTAACTGCGTTAGCGCTTCTTGTGTTAACTCGAAATCTTCAAAATAATCATTTTTGGCGAGAAAAGCGTAAAACATCCTCAATTGTCGACGCAGCCGGACCGGGATTGATCGCTGCGTCCGCGGCGCGCGCGCAACGGGTGGGCCGCGGCGTGACCCCGCGGCCCCAGCCAACAGAAAAATACAAATCCTTCATAGGAGGCCACACGATCCACCCGTGAGCCTTCTGCTATATCTCGAAAATTAGACGGTAAAAGTCGCAAATTTTTATTTTCCTTACAAATTACCGCATTTTATAAACTTTGTGATGAAAATCTCAAGTTGATGAAAATTACGGATATAATGAGTTTGGCTTGGCCCGAACCGAAAAGTACGCTAGGCCCACCGGTGGGTCGTATGGCGTTCAACGTGTTAATTGTGGGCTGATTTTGAAAATTCTTTTTTTGTTTGGTAGGTCATACTTCAGAGGTGCTCCCATTGAAATTTTATTGAAATTGATTGAGCGGTTTATGAAAAAGCAACAAAATACTATTGGTGTGTGGTTACCTTCAGCAAAACTTTTGTGATGTGGGCTTTTTCAGCAATTTGCAGTTTGACACATGGCGAATAATTCTGTACCACTTCAACCGATTTCGATTATTCGATTTCGATTATTGTTTTTTATGTAATATTGTTTTAAAAATATAAAACCGACTTAAAAAAAATTAACTAGAACTAAAAAGTATTAAATAGGTAGAATAGGTACCTAATATTTTGAAATTTTCTCTGTCATTGTATTGAAATACATGAATCGATATTGTCATTCATATTCGGACCCTTGTTTCATGAATATTCTAAATTTGAAATCTTTTCCGACCGGCCAGATGCGTTTAATATATTATAATACGAGTACGAGTACCATCGAGCTGGTCTGATGATGGAGACGGAAGGTGGCCATAGGAACTCCTAAACTACACATGATAAACCCATCGTGTTTGGGCTCGTTGAATTTGTCATCACGAGCAATTTACTTTAGACCTAGGAGATTCTCAATTCGACGGTATGTTTTCTTTTTTTGGATGTTTGTTACGCGATTACTCCGTCAATTATTGTGGGCCGATTTTGAAAATTCTTTTTTTTTGTTTGAAAGGGGATAACCATGACGTGGTTCCATTTTAATTTGGTCGAGATCAGATTGGAAAGCGAGGCGGAATCGCGAGGCCGAAGGTCGAGCGATTCCGCCGAGTACATTAATAGCAAAAAATTCCAAAAAAAACTGTGAAATAAAAAACTATTTAAAAAAATATATAAAAACCGCCTTCAAAAATGTATGAAATAAAAAAAATCGAACCCTAGAGTTGAAGGCGGTGCTAAAGCAAGCAAAAATGATACATGAAAGAAAACATGCGTGGATGATATCCTTTGTGATTTGTGTAGCCTTCTTTAGCACCGCCTTCAACTCTAGGGTTCGATTTTTTTAATTTCATAAATTTTTTAAGGCAGTTTTCATTTTTTTTTTTTACATACAATGCTGACATTATTAGAATGAAGAGTGACGAGTATTTGTTTAACTGTTCAACTAAATAAATACGTTCTATCCACAGAGCACGGAATACCGCGCGCGCGCGCGCGGGGGTATTCCGTGCTCTGTGTGGATCTATCTATTAAAAGCGCACAAACAGGAAATAACAATCATAATAATATTTTGTTCCGTATACCAAATAATTTTCAAAACATTTTTTTATTTTATTTAATTTGATAAGAAGTGTTAGTTTAATTGTAAATTGTCATAATTTTATTATTCAAATATAATTAAAAATTTTGGAATTTACATAAATAATGTTCTTTATAAATATAAATGAAAGCGCCATCTTTTGTCTAGTAGCAGTAATTCTACAGCCTAGTGACAATTAAAGGTACCTAGATACATGTTGTATTTCAACTAGATAGCGCCCTTAGTATAGAAGTATTAACAAACATTAACGCCACCTGTTTGTTTTACGACAACATCAAGAAAAATTATTAACGCCCTCTGTTGGTTTTACGATTTACAACGTTACCAAATTTGTTATATGGAGTGGTCTATCTGTCCCGACAGGGTTATAAAATCAATGGCTAGAACGCAGCTAATCATTTATAGTCGTCTGGTTCCAGTATGCCTCCGCTGACGGTTATGACTTATGACTTATGAGTTATGACGTAACAGCTATCGGTACCGTCGACAAAAAAGTCGGATAGACGAATGCTCCCGCCACCAGGTGTTAAACTGAACTGTCTTTACTTCGTATTTCAGGCATAGAATTAATATGTACTACCATGTAATAATAATTCTACGTAATTAAGTGACATGACTAGTGAAGCTAGCGCACACGTCATAGTCATATTACTATTCCTTTTTTTACTCGTATCGGCATTTGAACACAACAAATGTTAGTAATAAAACAAATAACACAAAACAAACCAAATTCGTACACGCGCGAGGGGTAGGTAGCTCAATTACACATTTATTACGGACGTGGCTACGCGGTGTTATATTCTTTGGCTACGCGCTACTGAGCTAGGCGTCAGCGGGTGTGGCGTGCGTGAGGCGCGATGTGCGGAAGCGCGGGCTGAGGTAGCGGCAAGCAAACCAGCAATAGACAAGTTGACGTTCGTTTGACAGTTGACAAAGTTTGACATGGTCTCTGAAAACAAGCTGAAATTCTGAATTCTAAATTGAACCCAAACGGAGTGCTTTTGTGCTGAAAACGATAGATTGCATTTGATTGATTTGATGTATTGAATGAACCTGGGAGTGTTTGTGCGTACCTGAACAAATGGACAAACATATTCTGTACATGTATTCTTACGTGAATATTATGTGAATTGGCTAGCTGGTGCGTGTCGTTTGATTGGACACGATCTCTGGTGCATAATGTGTGGGCGTGGTGGCGTGTGAATATGTAGGTTCGGCATCGGCAGAAGCCGGGGCGCCACGCTTATGCTTCTCGCGCGGCCGACAGCATGGGGTGCGTGCAGAGCAAAAAGGACAGCGGTGACATCCACCCTAATGTGTTCCGCGTGGTGAACATCGACGAGGGCGGCGCGGGGCTGTGGTCCGGGCAGCTAGAAGTGACGGAGGCGGAACTGGTGTTGTACCGTGAGGGACGCGACGCCACTATTTGGCCGCTGCGCTGCTTACGGAGATATGGTTTCGATGGCGAGATATTCAGTTTTGAATCAGGTATGTACTTACCATTTGTGTACTCAACATCCAGGATATCTGTTCAACGCTCTAAACTTTTTAGAGATTACGCACAATAGATCTTTCTAAGGCTCAGGGGCCCTAACTCTCACACTTTAAATCATAATCATAAGCACTCGATTGCCCTCTTGCCATGTCAACGCAAACTTTCGCGCCTGGTACATTATTGCAATCACACCGCGCGCTCTCATGTTACAGAAATATTGCAGTTACCTGTAATAATAAAATTGTATTGTCGATATTGACAATTCCTATTTTGTGAAATAAAAAAAACTATAAGTGTCAGCACAAAGTTCCTTACTACAATATGTATGGACGATTATCTCTACACAGCATCGATACTGAAGAGAAAGCCTTGCAGTACATGAAGGAAGTGTCGATGTTCATCATGAGAGGCGGATTCGTCCTGACTCAATGGACGTCAAATAGAGGTTGCTGGGAGCGGTTGGTACTCTCGGTGAAGAAGGCATTCAGTGAACTTTGAAAGAAGAAGCAAAGTGTTGCTGACGCTGCTCGTTGAAGCGGAACATTCCATCAGCTCTCGCCCGCTGACACATGTCTCTATGGACCATGGAGATAAAAAAACACTAACCTCTTATCATTTCCTCCTCGGTAGATCTTCTGGGGTCTCCCTACCTAGACATTTCCTAGCATCAGACCTGCGTCTTCCCACCGATGAAGAGCGACCCTGCGCTCGGGGGGTAGCATGTTGGAGATAAAGCTGACCGCCAACCGTTACCACCGATCAAATGTCAAACTACTTGTCAAAATGTAAACAAACGAGACCAAATAAATTCTCCTGAGCTGAAGAGCTGCGTTTTTAAATAAAAAAAAAAACTCTATCATGAGTCCTTGTCCTTAATATTATATCAACGTGGACTATTATTTGGCCTCCCTCCTGTAAGAGAACTGTACACAAAATTTCACACTGGCAACAGGTGAAATAATCTCTCGTAACTGAAGTTTTAGTTGCATTTCTAATGAGACGAGACCTGATTTTACCAATCGTAATACTGTAATATTGGGCTCCACTGTAAAAACTATGTTTTTGAATGTGCTCATTGGGTTTCAGGGAGAAGATGCGCTACAGGCGAAGGAATATATGCATTCCGATGTCGACGTGCGGGAATGTTGTTTCGAACGTTACAACAAAATATTCAGCTGAGGAACATGGTCAGTGAATCGCTGCCGTTCCAACTACCGGTGAGCACGGTGCCGGGTGCGGCGGCGTCCCTGCCGCGCTCGCACCCCGGCGACGCGGCCAGCGCGCGGCCCCCGTCCATTGCCGGCGACCTGGCCGAGCCCGACACGGCACCCGCTCCTGTGTCCGATGCGCCGCCACCTCCCGCCACCTCCACACGCCCGGCTCCAACCGCCGCGCACTCCCCGCGCTCTCCTTCCAGTACGGACATTCTGGAGGTGATGCCCCTGTTTCCTCTCACAGCGGCCAACGCCAATCACATCTCCAATCTGTACCAAAAGCAGGATTTCCGAACACGAGAGTATAACAATAACAGAGCTGAGAGAAACGTGGAGCATTCATACTGCAACGATTTTAACCGTGATCTCGCAGCACTCAGAACTACACTGCGACGAGAGACCGTATTGAATACCATCAAAGATATGGAAGAGGAGACTAATTTCTTGAAATGTCAGTACATGAATGAGGGTGTACCGATGTTCCTCAATCCCCCTCTCTCGCCGACCGTGAGCGAAGCGAGTGAGCACTACGCACGACTGAGCATCGACCAGGGCGTTAATAGACCTTACATGAACCTGGGGCCGCAAGACGCTTCCGTCCAGCGAGTCCTTCGAACAGATTCCGTCTCATTAACTAACTCTGTCAAGAGAGACTTGAGGCTCTCCACGAGTCATCCTGTGAAGGAAGAAATGAACTCTTACGCCAATGTTAATATCGGGGATGTCCTCGACCAGATTCACAGTAAAGCTTTACTTAGGCAAAACCCGACAGAGTCGTCGCACAAATACTCAGAGTGGGACACGTACACGTCTATGTCTCCGGTGGAGGAGCTGGAGGTGAACTATGCGGTGCTCGACATGGAGAGCAACAAAGAGGGGCACGGCGCCACGCCCGTCTCGCCGGACTCCTACTCCAGCTCACGCAACGACGGCACCGCCTCCCCGCCCTCCCACTCCTGCTCCAAGCTCGTGTCGCAGCTCAGCGTGGAGAAGGCCTCCGCCGCCGGCAAGGCCCTCGGCTACACCACCATCGACTTCGACAAGACGGTGGCGCTCACGTCTGTGGCGTCGGGCACAGAGGTCGACACGGACGGCTCGCGCAAGACACGCCACAACTCCGTTAACATTGTGAGCAGCCCCAACGGTACAGAAAAAAATAAACTAATTTAGCCTGCGCCACCCTACACTATTGTGTGCCAAAGAATTCCCCAAATAAACTAGCATGTAGAGGACCAAATTGATTTAGACCTTTAGTTTGTACCTTAGTGCATATTGCACTAGCTGAGAAAACTTGGTTCCCAGAATGTTTATTGTATTTTTAAGTGAATCATTCTTAGATAATGTATGGAACATGATACAGAGGCAGGCACACTGACCAAATTGGTCTTGGCGTCTAACTCCATACACTTACATACATTGTCGATAAGTGATATGTAATATGGAAATGTATGTACACTGGTGTTGATATAATAAATTATCTCATTTAATTTAATATTTTAAGTTTTTCTTGACAAGTCAAAATTCATTATTATGTTGTGCCGTAGATATCTGCAGTTGTGCGTATGCTTTGAAATAAATATATATAAGTAACTTTAGAGATGTCACCAAACGATTTTTCCAGTGTGAAGTCAGCTAAAAGCACCACAGTGAAATAACGTTTAAATCAGATTGGAGTACATTTCTAAATGCAATGTTACAACTACAGTAAAACCCACTAAATACAATTTCCCGGCTAATACCCTCTTTTCTGTAGGTAACTTTTACGAAACGATTTTCCTGCTTAATATGCGTCTCAATACCATTTAATGGCGCTCTTTTTTGCCACTCTCGGGGTGCGGTTAGGGTAATTTTCAGGTACTCCTCGCTAGTATGTGCCATGTGCGTGCTGTATTTCCGTGAGTCAAATGTGAATCGCACAAAGTTAACATATTCGGAAATCACTGCTGCTGTTTCTACTCGCACGTCTGTTCATCCATTATGGTGACCAAGATTAAACGAAAAGCACTATCACTCAGTGACAAAATCAAGCTCCTAAAACTCTATGATGAGAAGAACCCTTAAAAACTAAATTATAAAAAATTTTTTTTACTCTTCCAACCTAAGATGATTTCCAGCTTAAGATAATTTTTGCGCGCAACCCCTTGAACATTTTCTTAAGCGGGTTTTACTGTATAATCATTGGTGAGCAACTTTGCTTTTGTAACATTTCTTTGAGAGCATCAAAAGAGTACAATTTTAAACCTTACCCAGGGAGTTGTGCAATCATAGCTAGAACGAACTTCAAACAAGTTAAGTTATATGTGGGTTATGTATAGTGAGAGTGGGATGACATTATTGCAAACGGAATTGGAATAACAGTAAGTGTATGTATAAAACGAAAACGTAGCTATAAGTAGTAATTAAAGGCCAAATTTTTTTACCATATTAACTGTTGACTATTTTGTGAAGTTTTGGACATTTTATCTAGACAATGTTCAAATTATTGTGTTTCCTAAATTATGTTTGTAAGTAAATAGGTACATATTATTCTCCATGTCAGATGCGATTGTGCACTAGAAACTGAACTCCTAAATATAATAGACTAGAAATTCGTGCACACCAGTAGTTGAATTATAAGAAACAGTAGAGCTTGCAAAGGTCAACTTTATCATTAGAAGTAATATCTTCCAGTAAACTTTTTTAATGAAATGACAATTTATTTCATTGCACAATAAAAATAAATAAATTCTGAAGCACTCTGGAAAAAACATGGCAAAAGGCAGCCATAAAACATGTAGTCATTCACTACCAGTCATGCAGGCAGTGCGAAATTAACTGAAAAAAAAAAATAATTAATGTGCCAAATAAAACTACAGGCTTATTTGTTTACTTTATAGGATCTGTTTGTGACAGACCTTCCATTGTCTGTATACAATAGACATGGTTATGAAAGCTTGCTGGCTGGAAGCCTACTAACAAAAAAGTGTTAGCCCTCCATCATAGTTAGTAAGAAGAAATAAATAGGTAAACATAAAAAAATATACTTACATGTGGTTTTGTATATTGGTGGAACCATAAATTGGTGATTCGCACAACAGTACGCAGGAATAGAAGCGCTGTTTTGTTTTTAATTTTGTTGCCAGTAGCCCCTTTTCATACTCACAACCCTGTTTCTTAAGTCAATGCTAGACATTCGGTCGAAGCAAACATTCGATCACATACTCACTAAAAATCTATCTGATTAGATATTGCGAACATGTGATATTCATAGAATCAATACTAGGTATATGCTTTAATACTTTCTCTATGTATTCATTCTTCCTAATAGCACTTTAGAAAATATGAATTTTACATAAGTATGAGATTATTGAAAAACAAACAAATAATTTTCAAAAGAAAGTTCTTCAACTGATGTGTAATGTTTATATTTCTGTTGTTTGATAGTGTTCATGATTTATTTTGTTCCAAAACTGGAATCCAACGTGGCCCACAGGTGACACTGAATGAATCCGAATATGAAGCCGAAGCCGGATATGAAGCCATTTCATATCCTGTGCGATGTGATATTTGCTTAGGTAGTATGTGTGCTACGTATGATTTCTTTTATTAACAATGAGGATCTCGCGTAGTGACTTGTGTTAAGCATTATTATTTGTTCTGTTGTGAAGGAATCTTATGTGATAGATAACATGATATTATGATATCACATAAGATAACTTGTCACAGATATAAACAAAACAACGAGTAGGAGTAGTGTGATTGCTTATTAGTGTATAAGTATGCGAAGCTACGCTCACTTGTGGTCACATGAGTCAACGCGGTTTTTACTCGTTTTTTTAAATTCTGTAATGTTAAATATTAAGACAGCAGCTCGCACAAGCTTTATGACAAACTGTATCAACGTAATCACTTCCACATATTAATTATGCAGATAAATAAGTTATTTGAACTAAATTCAATTTTTAGATTTGTTTGTATTTATGTTGTAAAAGAGAAAAGAATGACGCAAAAGGCCCTTATGGTGTGACTCCATACAAGTGTCACCCTATGAATAAAAATAATTGTATTATTAATCATCCTTGAAATAGATTTTGTATTAGGAAATTATTTTTGTGAAATTAAAATTATAATAAATATTTTTTTTATAAGTATTATAATCTTTGAAACAGCCCTTGAAAATTGCGAGGCTGATGATTAAGAGGCTCCATTATTTAGGTATTTATAGTCAATCAATATTATCAAAACTTATACCATCCTATACAAGGTGAGCCAGTCGCAGTGCGACACAAGTTCTACAGCTAATTAACTAGGTTGTTGTTATGATGTTACTAATTTGCATAAAAATTGTGTGCAATTTAAAAATGTAAATACCTACAAGCTTAATTTAAAGCATGTCTGTAAGGAGCATTTATGTAGTAAAACATTAGTAAAATAAAAACAAAACTGTCATTTATAAAACCAAAGACCTAAAATTTGTTTTGATACATACCAGTGCAAATTGGATTACTATTTTACTGTTATAATATAAAATATTGTACAATGCATGACAATTTTATTTTTCTAATTGTCAAAGTACCACTAATGAAATAAAAATAAACTTTGAATAAAACTCAACTCCTTTTTTCCTCCTGCTTAACTTCTGGTTTAGCACTACCAACTTTGAGTAAGGGCCCAGGCACTCGACCAGTTCTTATCCAACTAAACTGTTGATTTGTAATAAAAAAACTTCCAAGATACATGCAAAATGTAGAGTGTGCGCTCAACTCTCAACTTCAACTCAACTGTTTAATTGGCACCGACTCCACGACTCAACTAAAATGTTGTACAACTTCATAAAGTCTATGAACGCATATAGCGGTGCACTTTTTGATCTAGTAGTTGAGAATTATGGCAATTTGATTTCTAGTTTCCGATAAATTAGTGGACAAACATACATACATACATACACTTTTTAAACTTTTGAAATTTGAAAGAGAGAGAAATTTGGCACATCTGTTTAGAAGACCACATAGACTAACATATGAATATTGTACAGTTCCAACAATATTATATACATACATACGGGTCAAATTGATAAACTCCTTTTTTGAAGAAGTCGGGGGGTTTTTTTTTTATGGAAACTGACACGGTTGGCTACATCACCTACAACGTCCGTGATGTCAGCCCATAACACCGGGTGAACTAGGTGCCATGTCAGTGCTTCCCCCTTTGATCGTGCCGGGTACACTGAACTGGCCGGAAAACACAAACTATTTACATATAGCCGTTTCGACCGACGTTTCATTCAGTGCGGTGGTACCAACCCGGGCGGGTTAAACCCTACCACCCAGTAAGATTAGGAGGGAAGGGACCTACAGTTTTACGAGGAATCCGAACCTCGGTCAGCTTCCAACGGTCAGCGGTCACCCATCCAAGTACTGACCGCGCCCAGAGTTGCTTAATATTCAATAGCGACAGTTGACTGTCTGCACCACTGAGCTATCGAGGCTGACATATAAAAATAAAACCTTTTTTGGAAAATATTAGAAAAATAAGTAAGAATAAACTCATCTTACATAAACACATTTTAATAAATAATACATATTTATAATTTTTGGTATTACATCCTTCTACAGCTAGCTACACCTGCACAATAAACATTCATCACATCAGAGTTTCGTCACATTTTGTTCAGACTGCAGTTTAAGATCGACAGCCCACATACAGAAAGTATAGAACACACTATCGATTGTAAACTGAAGAACCTATAATTTTGTTGCCTAACTTTGTTGTCTCTCCTACGATGTTCACTCTGCTCGGCAGAGTATAATTTTTGGCTAGAGGGTGAAGCGTGTGGTAGGTTTAGATGCGCAAAGCTTATGGAGTGAACATCACACGGTCAACAATAAAGTTTGGTGTATAGTAGGTACATATGCATTCCAAAATATACAGAATAGGCCATGCACGTTGCAAAGGCACTCATTCATAGCCCTAGACATGATAAAACTTCTCTACACCAATGTAATGGAATCTCATGATGTCTCAGTGAGTTTTTATTTACTTTCTGGGAAACCGCACACATTTCTGGAGGCATCGTGTAGTGCTTCCCCCGCGTGCCCATCATTAGTTGCCAGTCAGTAGCTGCGCCCAATATGGACCGCCGCCGTCCCCTTTCTCCCTCCGCACCATGCGCACTAGGCAGGGATTGCATCCCTACACTATTGAATCATTGTCTTTTATCTACAGAACCGGTAAACTCTGGAACGCTCTCCCTGTCTATATATCTCCTCCCAATTACAGTATCAGGTTGGGTACTTCAATAGGGGCGCAAATAAGCACGTCAGGCTGGCATGGCCTTCTCAACCCCCGCGTGCGACCGAATGTCCGTGGGCGTCGTTAGTCACCCTATAGGTAGCTCGGTGCCACATGTAGTGCTTTCTATAAAAAATTGAATGGACAATGCATGCGGAATTATGGCTACAGGTCACATTTTTTATAATGGAGACATTTATTTTTCGTTACAATGGGTTTCCAAGCTCTATAGAACTGTTAGGTATTTCTCATTGAATCATAGAATAAAAGTATAATTCCGCACTCCATAAAAATAAAAAGCAAAGTAAAAGAAAGTACCTAAATGAATAAAAAAAAATGTAAGTACATACTACATTTGAAGTTGGTTAAATATAAGAAGCTTTATTCATTGGTCTTACTCGTCTATAATCCTGTAGTTAGGGTTACCATTTCGAAATTTGAAAAGTCCTGACAAAAAGCCAGATATGAAAAAAAGTCTGGACATTTTATTCACACAATGAAATAATAAAACCCATTTGTGTTGTCCCACGCGCACACGTATGTAGTTCAATAAATATTAAAGAACAAATTTAATACATTATGTTTTATTTATATGTAATTTAATGCGAAAATTAAACATTCATTCAAATTTTTTCCATCTAATTAAAAAATCCAGACAAATTAAAAAACTGTATAAAGTGCAGGCGGAAGGTCGAAAGTCCAGATAAATCCTGATGGATGGTATGGTAACCCTATTTGTAGACAGCAGGACAGAACATAAACAACGAGTAGAAGTAGAGCGAGTACTTATTAGTATGAAGACGAGTGTTACCAAACCCTAGCAAAAAATGTTTTGTGATACGTCCATAATTTGTCTGAAGTGGTACTTTACACCCTGGAGCTCCAGGGAGGGTGTAAGAACCACTTCAGACAAATTATTTGTGCTATCGTGTTTGCGCTCTAATATTGAATAATAAGACATTTATGCATTTGTTAGTTTGATGGTTACCGTGACAGTAATGGCACTTGGCAGGCGAGTGATATAGTGCGCAGAACTAGTACCCTAATTTGTGGTGCGTGCATGTGGACAACGAGTCATCGCCCTAATTCTGCTAGTTTTTTATGTTCTGTGGTGTACTTCAATGTTTTTTTAGGCCAATCTACACAATTTTATGTTAGGTAGGTACAATTTTAAGCTTAACTCTACTACATCTACTGAAACAGCATTTTAATCTTATTTAACATGAACAAAACAATAATAATTATTCCCAATAATGTAAAATATGTCTAAAACCAGTGTAGTGTATAACTTTATGACTATTGGTACATTCGTAGCTATCTAGTTTAGCTAAGTTTGTAACTTACGAGCTAAATGTACTCTACTGGAAGGCTGAAGCATGTAGATATCTACCTACTATGCATACGTTAAGAGCTTTTTCACTGGTGTGATACCTTGCGATGGCGATCTAGGTGAACTCGCGATCACTTAGTTGCAGCTGATTCTTTTTAAAAATAAATACTAGACTGAAATTCACCTCAACTAACTCACTGGACAAGAAATCTACAGTTAGGCCCTACCGTAGGTTGTATATAGGAATATAGTACCTAGTACCTAAATCTACGGGCGTGGCCAGTATTACGTAATACTGAAGTGTTACTTATGTTATCTTCTCGTGACTACAGTTGGACTGTAGCCCCTCTCCCCCGTTTCATCACGCACTGCTCTAGCACTAACGTGCACGTGGGTTATTTAGCGGATAGTTAACTATCGAGTTGAGCCGACATAGTATAAATTAAACTAAACTAAAATAAGATTTTCCTGCTTTCCAATGTTATACTATAGCTCGTAGCTGTTCGTGGGTTCCCAGATTCCATACATTTTTGCCTCTCGATTTTTGATTGTGGTGGCATCTCTTATAAATGAAACAATGTGTGTTTGACAATGAGCCCATTACCACATTTTACCAAGCTTTCACAATTTTCTAATAAAGCTATTCAGAATGATTTGAGAAATCCTATATGATTCCTTCATAATAACTTCTAGAACATTTCTGAGTTTGATGTCTTCATATACTATTGAACATATTATTATTATGATTATCATACTTTTTCAACTCTAATAACAATAGTGAAAGAATTTTCACTTAAAGTATTGATTACCGACTGGGAAATAATTCACACAGATCTGCTTATTCCCTGCAAAAAGGGTGTCTACAAACTAATGTGAGCATTTAATATTTTACCTACAATATAACGCACACCTTGGCGAGTTTGGATCGGAAGCATTCTTTTTTGCGAGCAGACGGCAGTCGTTCACCCTTGTTGTTGAACTGGACAAGGACGTCCGGATCGTTGAGGCTTTCCCACACGTACTGCTCCTCGAGGATTCGGTTGACGATGCAGCGGTAGGCACCCACGACAGGGTTGCGAGATCCGTTAGCTAAATTGTCGAGCAGCAGTTGTGTTGTGATGCCGAGTCGCGCTAACCGCTCGCGCGCCATCCGCTCCAGCAGACACAATCCGTCCAGCTCCACCTCCGCCGTCGGGAACATGACGAACCGCCCGAGCTCCGAGGGCAACCCGTCGCGCGTGCGCAGGATCTGTTCGGGCCGCGTGGACGGCAGCGCCGCCACATCGAACGACTTCCCCTTGGAGCTGAGATTCTTCTTCCAACTATATTCCTTTATTCTGACAGACTCGAGCTCCTCGCTGGCGACCGGTCTCGGCGGCAGCGGTGTGATATCGTTCGTCTTATTGTTCTTCATGATCTCGGGTATCCTCTTGAGTTCAAAATCTCGAAGCAGGGACTTCCTACGCTCATCGTTAGAAGGTGCTCGATTCCGGCGGAACTTCCTCGCAAGGAGCATGAGGGAGTTCTTTCTTAGACGAGTCGGGTTTGACTTTGGTTTATGGAACCATTCATTTGCGATTATTTCAGACAATGACAGTCTCTCGGCTGCATTCTGGACCAGTGTGTTTTCTGAAAATAAAGCCCGTTGAATTCAGTAAGTTCACACCTCAGTTCACATTCTGAAATTAACACACATACATAAATGTTCGCATTATGATGATGCTCGGACATGGATAAGCTGCCAACCCCTGCATCCTCCACCTTCTCCTTGGACTGGGCATGACAGACAAGAACACGACTAGCGGAAGGGCTACTCACGGATGATGTGCCTGCAGTGGTGGGGCACGTACTCGGGCACGTGGAAGGTGCCAGTGAGGATGCAGCTCTTGAGCTCGGTGACGGTGGCGGCGCGGAAGGGCATGGAGGCGGTCAGCATGAAGTAGAGCAGCACGCCCAGCGCCCACACGTCCACCTGCTGCCCCACGTAGCTATCGTCGCGGAACAACTCGGGCGCAGCATACGGCGGCGAACCGCAGAATGTATTCAGCTTTTTGTCTGGCTCTGAAATTGTATTAATGTGTCAAAGTTTATTTTATCACTGCGATCGGTGGACTTGCATAGATTCCGAGTAATATCCTCCCCCCTTCCCACCCCTGATAGCATGACATAAGTCAAATCAAAACTGAAATAGTGAATCACACTGGTAATTTTGACTAAAATTTACCCAAATCATAATGGTTATGCAACTTAAGCCGTTTTAAAGGATTTATTTGTTCTAAAACTCAATAAAACCGTTAAATATGAATAATAAATAAATAAGAACTCAGGAAACGTTAAATCTGCTAAAGAATTACAATGCAGGATACCAGTGGCGGCTTTGACCAATCAATTTTAGTGAGGCGATTAAAAATCCACCTACATAAGTAATAGCTATTATTTTATTAATGTTGTATTGCAGTTTTCATTTCGCCCAAAGTTTAGCAATAAATAAACATCCATGTTGATTGCGTTAATTAATGTGTATCTACCCTACTCACAATCCCAGATAATGCCCTTAGGCCTTAAGTCCGCCTTTTGTCACTTTTTGTGCAATAAAGTATATTTTCATTTTCATTTCATTTCAAGACAAATAAATATAACATAGAAATGACTAATAATAATTCATTGAAACTTATCAATAAACCCTTTTTTTTATGGATAGCGCGACATGTGCCATTGTTTTACCTACAAGTAAACGATTGGTTACATCACCTACAGCATCCGTGATGTCAGCCCATAACACTGGGTGAAAACTAGGTGCCATGTCAGTGTTTCCCTTCATTTCATGTCGGCTACACTGAACTGGACGGAAAACACGAACTATTTACATAGCCGTTTCGACCGACGTTTCATTCAGTGCGGTGGTACAAATCCGGGCGGGATAAACCCTACTAAGAGGTAGATATTATTTTACTTTATTATCAATAAAGTAAAGTACCTAATATCTAACGCCGGTTCCATTTTAAACATTAAATTTCGTGAAAATATAAATTTGTTTGTTCATATACTTAATCAAAATCTCTCGAGTTGTAAGGTACCTAAGCGTAGTTTTAGTTTAGAGAAAGTAAAAAAAATATTAAGATCGACTCCCGCGCTAGCGCGCGTGTTTCGAATGCGTCAAGTCAACCTCTCTCGACGAATGGACTGAACTGACTGATCGGCTCGGCCGGGTCGGCCGGCCGTCAGCGTGCGCGGCGCGGAGAAGCGGCGGTGGCGGCGCGCGCCTCCCGCCCGAGCGACGGACGGCTGGGGTTCAGTGTTGCTTACGCTATGCGAGCTAGACCTCCCTGATGAAATGAAAAAGGTACTGAATTCGAATGAATAGCGTTAGCCTCTTCTAAGAATACTTCTAGTCCAGCCAGCCATTAAAATTAGTAGGCGTTTTCGACTAGTACTTCTATTCAATAAAACCATTTTCATCTACGCGGTATTTTGTCATACTTTGTATTCTATCTATCTTAATTCCACCAGTGGTTAATTCCTACCATTATTATTGGTAAGTAATGGTTATTTCGATCATTTAGGTTTAATTGGTATATTTATAAATTTTTTATATTCCTTTTATATTTCTATTACTAATATAAATATTACTTTTACAAGTAAGTTTCGGACATAATTTTGCCACCTTGCAGCCTTGTGTGTTCTATCTAACAAAACGAAAAGTAACTCACTAATGAAAATACATAATATCTAGACCAAATATCCCGAGTCTGACCAAAAAAAATCATTACCATTAATGTTAAAAAACATCCCAACTCGGGAGGTAAAACAACCCGACTTGGCAACACTAGAAAGCGTGAATGTGACGTCGTGAATCGCCTCATCTCGCTCTGCGTTCTAATGGTTGGATATAGATGTCTCGTCCGGCGGCATTTAACAGAGCCTCAGTTACTCCCTACATACGAAGCCTTCAAGGTCAAAATGTTCTCTATTGGCGTAGTGAAGCGATATCAGTCGAAACGGTCCGGCGCCGCGCCGGACGGAGCGGAGGTGAGGTGACTCACCATATGCCATGCCGCACGCACGTCACGTCTGTGTGCGTGTGCGTGCTGTGTAGTGGCTGTGGTAGTGGTAGTGGTGAGTCATGCATGTGTATTGTATGCACTAACACATATTTGGCGCTGAGTCGAGTATTTCGTCGCGCGCGCCTCTAAAGACCCCCCTCGCACCACCTCCGCGCGGCACCCCGCCGCCGCCGTCTCCTCGCCTCCACGCCGCCGCACCGCCGCGCCGCTGCGCTAATGTTCTGACCAGTTCGGATCGGATAGACTTTTTTTATATATTCTTTCATGATATTTTGAAATGTTTTTTTTTCTTTACCTCAAGATAATTAAGTGAGGCGGTGCTTCACTTGCTTCACCTGGGGAACCGCCACTGCAGGATACCCACCATTCTGCAAGTGAGCGCTGAAACCAAAGTCTCCCAACTTGACTGCGTTGTAGGAGGAGATGAACACATTCTCTGCCTTGATGTCGCGATGCACGTAGCCAAGTTTGTGCTGCAAGTTAACATAACACTCTAATAGCACGGCATAGGTGGCCAACCTTTTCAGAAGGCGGGTCAACTTTTAGAAATGAGATTGCTTGCCAGGCTGCACAAGCAAATATTTTTTTCATATTAAAGCAAGCAATAAATAATTTTGTTGTACTTTTTTTTTAAGAAAATAAAACTCATTCAAAATTCAATTATTTGCCATCGCTTCCATTCAAATTGATTGAAACAATGAATGTTTCAGTGAAGTCCGATTTCATTGTATTTAATTAGAAGTAGTCTAATAAATATTCAAACAAACAAACACAACCCTGTGTTTGTTCATGACGTGTGTTTGCGCCCCGCAAAAACCGTAAAAACGATAACATTTTACATATAGTCTGATGTATGAATGCACATCACCTACAAACATTATGTTAAATTCTTTAAATTTAATCATAGTACCTAGTAGTCTACTCTAATATTATAAAGACGTAAAGTTTGTAATTTGGACGTAGGAGGTAATCTCTGAAAATACTCATCCAATTAAAAACATTCTTTGACCAATTTTTAGAATAAACCTTCAGGATGGACGTAGGCTATGTAGAAATATTTTCAGCGTGATTTCTGACTTCCTCACCTACTGCCGCGCGTTTGGTGTGCACGTTTGTTTCTTAGTAGGAATACAGAAGCAATTCTAACTATATGTTACGTCTTACAGTTAACTAAACTGTACTAATGTACTCCTATAGTGATGGGATATATAGTAACTGATGTACTGATCTTTTAGTGGTATCACAAAAATGGTATAAACCGCTACCATTATAATATAAACAATTTATGATTAAAAGTATAACCATTTACTGAAATAATATAGTACCATGTAGCAAGTACAAAACATAAAGAGTGATTTTTCACAAATACTATGAGATGGATGAAATTTTTTTTATTTAAGAAGTCTTAATTTTAGTTCTTTTTCAATGTTTTTGTAATTAAAGATCAATACATAATACTATACCTAAAAATTGTATAATGTTCTGTTAACACGTAGAAAGGAGGAGGGAAGGGAGGGAGAGATAAGACTGCTCACCATATGTTGAACAGCCTGCGCCACCTGCAGGAAGAAGAGCTTGGCGCGCGCGTCGTGCAGCGGGCCCGCCGTCGACACGCGCGTGAATAGCTCCCCGCCTGGCGCGTACTCCATCACTAGGTAGATCTTGCGGTACGTGTCCATCACTTCAAACAGTCTGCCACATGTCATAACACCGTTATATTAACTATTTTTATAAAAAAGTTACATTGTTATTGGAAAATATTCCAAAATAAATTAAGAACAAAATATTACATTATTGTACTCCATTTTAATATTTGAAAACAAAGCTATGTCATAGAAACTCTCCTAAAATATTAAAATATATATTGTGATGTAAGCATGTATGTATACACGCCAGTTATTAGGGATTTGCTGAAAGAGTGGCGAGGGGAGGGAGGGGCCCCCCCTCCCTTTGGGATTCAACTGATGTCAACGATACCAAAAAACTTACGTGGCAAGTGTAATTTTTTATCAAATCTACCTTGAAATAACTTCCTTACTTTAATAAAAATGCAGACTTTGGGATATGAAAAATTGGCATTCATCGTGAAGTAAGAAAATGACAGCACCTTATTATGTTAGGATGGTGAACGGCTTCCATTGTTTTTATTTCTTGATTAATCATTTTTCTCGTCTTTACCTCCAACTTTGTCTTATCAATGATTTTAACTGCTACCTTATCTGCGAGAAGAAACCACAAGTTCACATGAAACTGTACAGTTAATTTAACATTTTTAATTTATTTGGAAAACTAACAGCCCATTGAAATTAATAAGAAATTTCGGCAACATAATGTTTTTTAGTACTATAGAAACAATCAGAAAATTGGTTGCAAGTTCATCCAACTGCTTGTACGAGGACACAAGAAACTTACAAATTCGAATAGTAATAATAATAATCATCGTGCAAACACATCACGACTTCGGCTCCACACTTGGACGTTGCTTCAGTAATCCTGCATGGAATTTACAAATTGATCTATTATCTAATCTTCCAGTTTCGCATTCAAACACTTGAAGGATGACTCCAATTGCTTCCAATTTAGATCACATATAGAAAGAAACATAACATTGACTACTCACTTATAAGAAACATTTCTGTTATATAATACCACCTTACCCTCCTTACCTTACTAGGTGGTAGGTTGAAGGTAGGTTGGTAGGTAGGCTTACGGGTTGGTACCACCGCACTGAGCGATACGTCGGTCTAAACGGTTATGTAAATAGTTCGCGTTTTCCGTCCAGTTCAGTGTAGCCGGCGCGAAATGAAGGGAAGCACTGACATGGCACCTAGTTCACCCGGTGTTATGGGCTGACATCACGGATGTTGTAGGGGATGTAGCCAACCGTGTCAGATTCCATAAAAAAAAGACCACCTTGTAAATGAATAAACTTATTTTGGAAAACAATTATTTCGTAACATATTAGTTGTCAAATACCAATTTGTTCTGAACTGAACTGTGGTACATTATACATATATAAGCTATTCAGTAGATGTTATCTTTTTTTTATGTATGGGCGGCTGAATCAGAGGGCTAGAACACACGGTCCGACCAGCCAATAATACATCAGAGAAGGTGCCATACCGGTGACTTCCGTTTATATTGCTGGCTATACTGGACTAGAGGAGAACACAGCCGAAGCTGCTACGCGGCCATCTTGTGTTCAATATTGTGGTACCAAGCATGTCGCCCACAATTTGAGCCTACCGCCTAGTAAGGGGGACCTACAGTTTTACACCGGTTGTCTTGACTTACCTCTCGTCAACAAATGCATGGCGAGTTTGACGTGAGAGAAGTTTCCGCTGCCAATGTTTTCAGAAAATCGATACAGCCCCACCCGCTTCCCCAGAGATATCTGCAATACATATCACAATGTTACATGATGGCGGAACGGTGTATACCATTACTGCCGCATCAGCCAAAGTTACATTAATAAATGTCTGATATTATAAAATTAAATGGTGGTAGGCGCATACACCATCTGGGTGGGTGTTTAACCTCTTACTAACGTCCCCGTAGCCGACGAGCATGTATGAAGAACATTAAGATAGTGGAAGAGGAGGTAGAGGTGTGTCAGGATCGTGGCACGTGGAGATCCATTGTCTCTGCCTACCCCGCGGGGAAACTCGAGTCCGACGTTATTTATTATAAATTTTCAATTTCAAATTATTCTATTGCCTGGTAACTGGCAAAGAGTATTGATATGAAAGCATGCATGGCGGTAGCTGAAGAGCCAAATTAGTGATACTATTATAATGTTTTCAAACTGAACTTTGAAGACAGGCAAAGTTAGAAAATATAAATATAATTATAATAATATTTAATATAAATGTTTTTAATCTATTATACATTTTAATTTTTTTTTATCGAGTCAGGTGGAAGTTGCCAGATGAAATATATGAGACTAGGTACCTCTTTCAGCCACCGGGCATCGTACTGCATCTTCCAAAGCATCTGCTCATATTCAGTCTTTGGTGCGTCAATCCCATCATCTGTGAACACATATTAAGGCTTTATAATCAGTATTTTTTTTATAAATCACACTCCCACATTTGTTATTTCCATTTGTATGACAGCGGTATATATAGATACAGTAGAGCCCCTATAATCCGGAGCCCGAGTAATCCGGTGATCCCTGTAATCCGGACAGCTGGCGGTCGGGGTCGACAAAGGGTAGGGTAGAACGCGCGCGGGCGGCGCGCGCTGGCGGGCTGCGTGATGCGTCCACGCCCCGCGCGTGCCTTCTTGTCAGTATAGCTTGGTATTGCTCAGCGATCGACCGCGCGTGCGTGTGTTTTGACTAAGCGAGTGATCCCAAGCGACCGAGTGCGGCTGCGATTTACGCGACGCGAAATAAATGTTCGTGACTTCTAAGTTATGTGACGAATGTTGTTAAGAATGGCGCCGCGCAAGCATTCAATACTAACATTTTGTTCGGAATAAATAAACCAATTTATTGTATGGAAAATTAGTTGTTTTATTAATGAAAATGACATCGACAAACACCTAAAAAAAACAACAAACTAAACTAACATCAAAATAACAAAGCACCAGTGAACTTAGACATGAACACATTAGCTTAGGCTGTTCGTTCATCAAATAAATAAATAAATAAATAAATAAATAAATAAATAAAAATATTCAGGTACCACATACTATAATCCGGACGCCTCGATAATCCGGCATAGCCTGGTTTGTTACCTGACCGCATTACAGAGGCTCTACTGTATTTACTTTTCACGTGTCGGCCCATACGCGACAATCAACTCCGTAATACGTCGCGGTTTTTTTCCGGTGCGAAGTTTGTTAGGTCAGAAGAAAAAAAAATTGTTTTTCCAAAAAAATAAAAATTATAGCACCTATAGAAAATTTTGCTTGTTTGTAACTGTTACAAAATTTCCTACAAAATTATCTGTACCTTACAGTGCACTGCACAAACATTGAACTTCACAAATATAGGTAGGTAGTGAGGTTTTTTCAATTTCACACACTCACGAATGGATAAAATCCTCCAATAATAATAAATTCACTTCAGAAATGTTGTGTTCTTTCGAATTTATACACAAACACAACAAACTAAAACTTGGACTTGGGGGTGAGCTCTAAACTTTTGAGAGATCACAATAGATCTTCTTAGGTCCCGGTGACCACAGGGCTCAGGGGCCCTACTTGTCACACTTTAAATCATAATCATAATCAAGCCTAATATCCATATTGAAAAAGTGTGTATCATAATGCGGAAAGTGGGCCGCGTCGCCGGGCCAACGCGGCCCGGCGGTGTTCGAGTGCTTAAGTTGCCCAGAGTACGCAAAGATGGATGCAGGAAAGGATTTGTAAAATTTATTCAAATAAGCATCGATAGTTTATTACAGTGATGTGATACATCATACACCTACCTATATATCATTATTATGTGCATGTGAAGGTTCCAATGGTTTGTATGCTTGTGCTGTGGAGCGTCCATTCTACGCACCATCTATCGTACGTAGGTTTGTAATGTTGTATGCTTATTAAGTTATTGTATTATGTATGCTTCCATTGGATTACCAATTGCGATGCAAATATTTTTCTCATGTAGCTGTCTGAACAAATTCTTAGACAAATGTAAAATGAAAATGTAGTAAACTTTAATTAATTGTGCACTCACCCGTCCCTGCTCCAGCTCCCGAGTTCGTGAGCATTTTAACTTCACTTCGCGCAGTAACTCATCTTTCCAGTTATAACTAGCAAACACTGCGCCAGACCTAGACGTACTAATTGGATCACTTTATAGATTCTCAGGAGTTTTCCTTCGTCGTTGGCCTTGACGAGCCGGGACACAGGGACAAGATGTGCCGGTTCGACTTACCGTCCTTGGGAGGTGGCGCAGCAGGAAATACGAAGAGCAACAGCTCCACAACAAACAAAAGAGAACACGGAACGAACCACAGTTTAAAATATAAGCATTAAAATCTTTGAATCTATGTAGCAGGCAGGAACGAACGAATGCTCGCTCGAATTAGGTTATTTGTATGGCTCGCATTCACATTTCGCATGGTGGCCTGCCTGCCCGATTTGCCCGACACGGGCCCGCCCGACCGAACCAATCGATTGTTTGTTTTGATTTGATGGTAGGTATTTGACAGTGACAGTTCATAACAGTGTTGCCACCCATGATTATACAAACCGCGTTTTTACGAAGCCCTTCAATATTGGATCAGGACAGACGCTATCATACTATGACTATCATCATATGACCGCTGCATTTTACATTTTCCTGTTTGAACCGTGCGTACTTTAAACTGAATCGGATAATCGTTAGTCATTCATATGCTCTGCTGGTGCAGAATCAATCAATCATCATCATCATCATCAATACTATACTACTTACTAATAATAAATCTGTAAGGGATGGTCATGGAGTAAGTTACTTTGTTTTATGAGATACTGCGATTGTAGACTTAATGTATGATACTAAAGCTAAATTGACGATTTTTAGAAATATTTTCTGTATGTATGTATGTTCCTCTATAACTCTTAAAACGATCGTCCGAATTCGATGAAACTTAGTACAAACACATTTTACTATATGGGACACAGGATAGGCTAAATACAATTTAGTTCCGGTTACGCTAAGATGTGGCTCTCATACAAACCGAGTTGTTCCGCGAGCCGAAATAAAGGTACGATAGCGGGCTTACTCACTTTCTTCTTTTCAAATACGAATTTCTCGCGAGCGAAGCCGCGGGCAAAAGCTAGTAGAGAATATATTTTTTTGACGTGAATTTGATGAAACGTCTTTATCCTGCTGCCGGTGGTTTTTAAAAAAAAGTTGCGTGACGAAAATGATGTACTTTTGGCGACTTAGATTTCGAAAACTATATGAGACGAAGGTGAGGCATATCGTCCTAAAGGCAGTTCTTCCGACTTGCTAAGACGACATACCCGAGAGTCGTAAATCAAGTCCTGTAGAAGGACTCATAGGCAAGAGAAACTTTAGGAATAGAAAGTACTCATGTGGTACGCATTATTAGAAGAAAAAAATCCTTATCACTCAAATCGAAATTCCGTTTTTTTTTTCATACGAAACTTGGAAATTGTAGATGTCTTAAGAAAATTGGCAACGTTGCTGTCTAGGTCTAGGGAGTGCAATAACCAACTCCAGTAACATTAATTTCTTTTGATATCATTGAACTTTCATGTTTGGAATTTACCTACAAGCAATTCAATTCTACTAGTTAATACGCATCTGTGATAAACTTTTAGGTGTCCATACTCGAATACCTAAAGGCCAAGGTGAGAGGTGGCTAGCCTGTCGCCCTTTAGCACGGCGATGGTAATAGGTAGCCTTTGAAATTTTCACATAATACCTATGTGATTATGTAGCGGATATCCTAACAATTAATACATTGAAGAAGCTGAGCTCGCTGTCGCGTAGAAAAAACGTTAACCGTCCATCAAATAATGATAAAACTATTTTCACCAAAAAGTACTATAAAATGACCGAATCTGGAAAAAAGTTACAGAGCTTTTCGTCTTCAAATATGGCCCTCCTTTGAACCCTGAAGTTTCTCGTGCATATCCTGAATCAATGTCGAGTAGTAAGTAGTGGACTGTATTATTGACTGGTATGTACCTTTGATCCATGGTCGTTGATTTTACCAGGCGCCCGGTGCTGCTTTCTTTAGTTCTCTATGTACTCCACAGTTGTAAATCACATTGTTTTTTTATTTTAGTATTTGTATTAGGTTTTCATATGGTTTTTATTAATTTTTTAGATTTTCTTTTGAATATTTTTATAGAAGATTACACGACCATCTTGTTATTTTTTGACAAGACAAACTGTCCGACCAGCTGTCAGAATTTTATTTGAATGTTAGTTTTTTAAAATAATGGCATTCCGGCGCCAACATAACTCCCCCGCGAAATCCAGCATGGATTTCCAAAGTTTCCACTGTACAGTAAGATAGAGTAAATTATATTATTCATAATAATAAATCAAATAAAGACTTAGTAACTTCACTAAAATGAAAAAGAAATTCAGTAAGTAAAACTACAGATTAATTAAATAAGTAATAATAAACTAAATTAATTATTGTAGGGTAGAGGGCTGAGTTTGGATTAGGGGTCGCAATACCGGACCCCTTTTCCAATACCGGTGTTTTCGGTATTACTTTTTTAATAATACCGAGATTCCGGTATTTTCGGTATTTTCGATATTGTGAGAAAAAATATTTAAAATATGTAATGAAATCGTCATTTTTGTAAGGCAATTGTCACCAGTCAATCAATAAAGTGTGTTAAGATAAGAAAATCACAATTTTATTAATTTTAGATTTTAAACTTCAATCTGCTATTACGAAAATATAATAACTCACTGCCGAGTTATTTTAAACAGACATAAATCTTACGTTTAAAGACTTACATAAGTCGACGTTTCGCCCGCTACGTCACGGGCTTCATCAGGAACTGCGGGAGTTCCTGGAGCCGACGTCTGGTGTCCGGTGTACCAGACGTCAAACTTTCAAAAGTTGACGTCTGAGTATGACGTCTGGTACAACGGACACCAGACGTCGGCTCCAGGAACTCCCGCAGTTCCTGATGAAGCCCGTGACGTAGCGGGCGAAACGTCGACTTATGTAAGTCTTTAAACCTACTGTTAATCCGGAAACTTAAAAATGAATTTAGGATAATATTCTTTTAACAAAACTGTAATCAGCTTTAACAAAAACATCAAATACTCTCTGGCGAGTGGCGACTTATCCTAATATGAAATTAAAACGTAAATGTCTCACTCTTGAGTTACTTATTTATAGCTAAAAACAAATAAAACCCGAAATCCTAATATTTATTTATCTATAACAGCATTAAATCAGCTAGGTACGACATCCATCAGCTTTAACAAAAACATAAAATGCTCTTTGGCTGCTTATCATAATTCGTTTAAATAGTGAGATCGTAAAAATAACAGTGCATCTAGTGTTTTGTCACTTAATTTTCGGTCGTCGTCGTCGGGAGCGGTGCGCCACCTGAAAGCCATTGTCGTGCCTGCTGTTCCTGCGATCCTGCGGAACCACTCCTTGAAGTGATAAATAAATGATGTTTTGGTGGTTTCAAAAAAAATAACCAGGGTTAATATATAGAAGATGCGTCGCGTCTATATATTAACCCTAACCTAATTTTGAGGCGGTGCATGTCGTTTTTGTTACAAGTTTATATTTCCGAAAATAATTCTTAGGTGGTTATAAAAAAAACTAAACACCCTAAAACAATTTAAACACCGTAACATTGCTTAAAAAAGAAAAAAAAGCAAAAAAAAACCAAAAAGATTCGGTGGGATTCGAACCCATGGTCCAAAAAATGCAAACCCTACATGCTTACCACTGAGCTAACAAGTTACTTAGCCGACCAAACGAATATCGGCTTCTATTGGTTCGCTCCGGGCGAAGGAGTAGGATCGCAGGAACAGCAGCCACGACAATGGCTTTCAGGTGTCGTACGCCGTCGTGAGTAGGTCTCACTCACTCCTGGCCGTGTGTGTGTAGTCGCGCGCGACATGCGTCACATAGCTGAGCCGCGTTGCCATAGCAACAACCGCGCGACTACTCGCAGAAAGAATTGTGTACGGCGGAATGTCGCGGGCTTTTTAATTTGTTATTAGTCTTATTTATAATGAAATACCGAAAATACCGAAAATCTCGGTTTCTGTTAACTCAATCCCGGTATTTTAAAGCTTTCGTTTCGGTCCGGTATCCCGGTATTTTCGGGATTCGGGATCCCGGTTTGCGACCCCTAGTTTGGATACAGGTCGCTGCACGAAGCCCTGCGCAGTACGTAGGGTAACAACACGCACAACCTGGTCCGCTCCAGGGTGTAGAGACTCGACGCGACCGAGACGCCAGTGAAGCGGCGGAGTTCTATCAGAATGAATAAGCACGAGGTGCCCGACCTGGAGGTTCGGTGGCTGTGCGAGCCACTTTGATCTCTGTTGCAGTGTGTGCAGGAATTCATGCCTCCATCGACTCCAAAAGTGTTGGGATACCTGTTGCACGTGTTGCCACCGAGAAAGACGATTAGAGGGAACGTCCGTGATATCAGTTTCAGGTACCGCCATAAGACTCGAGCCGATCAGAAAATGAGCCGGAGTAAAAACCTCAAGTTCATTAGGGTCTGATGACAGAGCGCACAGAGGACGAGAATTTAACATTGCCTCAATTTTAGTAAAAATAGTTGTGAGCTCTTCAAACGTTAGAGAACTGTCTCCGATAGTCTTTTTTAGATGCGTTTTAGCTGACTTGATGCCTGCTTCCCAAAGGCCTCCGAAGTTTGGAGCATAAGGTGGGTGAAAACGCCATTCGATCTGACGTGATGCAGCGTGCCCACTTAGTTCGTCTTGAGTATTTTTTACTTAAAAAATTGTTAGACTTCGACAGAAAGAGCGCTTGTCAGTTCACGAAGATCGCTGGATTTTTCTAATTCATTCAAGGGCCACTCAAAGGGCGGCAAGGATAACCAAAGCGAACCAGTGAACCAAATGTCGTGGCTCAAAAGTTGAGCGGAAAAGGTTCCACGTGAGCAGACGTCCGCCGCATTATTTGTACTAGACACGTGATGCCATGTGATGACATGTGTCACTTTGTTTGCGATAAAAGTTTTCACTTTGAATGGAGGCGTCTCTAGCCACCACAGCACAATAGCGGAATCAATAAATGCAAAAGTTTAAAAGATTTCCTTAGGTTTACTCAAGAAGCAATGAACGTATGTCGTCAGTAGTTTTGTCAGCAATACAGCGTCCATAAATGCAATCTCAGAATAGTTTTTGTATTTAGCAGTGCCACTTTTTATTTTGGCAACAACAGTGTTGATTTTGTGTTACCCTCCTCGTCAATGACTATATAAGATATGCAACCGTGGAAAGGCCTTGAGTGGAAGCATCGCAACACCTGACCAGTTGGCATTGAGCAACATTAGGTGTCATGGCGTAGCGAGGACATTTCACTCGAGACAACAGGGGGAGTTCAGAAATGAGCTTATACCACTCCTGTTTAGGTCCGTGGGCAAAGTTATGTCCCAATCGAGCCCTAACTTCCACAGCGTTTGCATAAAATATTTAGAGAAGAATATACATGGAGCCACGAGACCCAAATGGTGGTACAAGCGGGCTGTTTGACTGGAAAACGGATCTCTTCGTGAAAATTGTATCGACATTGTTTATGTTGAAAGAAAAGCAATCTTCAGAAGATATCCACTGCAATCCGAGTATTTTAATTGAGAGACTTGTCTCATCGTGAAAAGACACCAAAGATTCGTGGTGATCCAATGGAATCTCAGCGAGAAACTCCGGAGCATTACTCATCCATTTTCGCAATTCCAAACCTGCAGTGGCAAGTACATCGTTGGCATCGTTGCGCACCTGCATGGCCTCGTCGACAGTGCTCGTAGACCACAACAAGTCATCCACGTACATGCCGTGCACTAGGATGTAAGCGATATGAGAATAACTCTCCGAAACATCCGCCGCCAGTTGATGTAAAGTGCGTATCGCCAGATAGGGCGACGACGCTAACCCGTAGGTTATAGTTTTCAATTCATATTCTTTAATAGGTTCTTCAGGTGAATTACGCCACAGGATATGCTGGTAACCGCGCTCCTCAGGACGGATGAGAATCTGCCGATACATTTTAGAAATGTCGGCAGAGAAAGCGACGGCATGCAGACGGAACCGTAGTAGCACCTCGACAATATCACACTGAAGTTTAGGACCTGTGTATAGAACGTCATTTAGTGAAATATCTGTTTGTGTTTTAGCAGACGCGTCGAAAACGACGCGGTGCTTCGTTGTAGAGCTCGACATTTTCACTACACAGTGATGAGGAATGACGTAGCGCGTAGTTTCTGTGACGCCGGTTTTACACTCCTCCATGTGACCCAGACTCTCGTATTCCTGCATGAAGTTGCGGTAGGCATCGTATAAGTCTGCGTCTCGTAAGAGGCGCTTTTCAATATTATGAAATCGTTTAACCGCGTGAGTATGAGACTCACCAAGCTCAGTACCAGTAGGCTTCAACAGCAGAGGTACAACATATCGCCCAGATGTGTCACGATGATGAAGTTTCTTGTAGGTATCCTCGCAGTACTTGTCTTCCGAGCTCGGCAGAATGTCGTCGGGAACATTTTCTACTTCCCAAAATTGTTTTATTAAATTATCAGTCCTCGTGATATTAGTTATGGCCAAAAGGCAAGTAGTTTCAGGAACTGTATTTAAAAAACATTTTCCAAGTATTACGTAACCGAAAATACTTTCAAATGCGGACGGTAACTTGGAATCGCTCGGGCGATAAACATTTCCCTTCATAATATCAGCGTACACATCACCTCCGAGAAGCATTTCAATCGGTGAAGTTTTATCAAATGTCGGATCAGCAAGAGAGAGATGTTTAAATTCATCACGCAAGCACGCAGGGATGCTCACGGAAGGCATGTCGTTAGTGATGCGCGGCAGTATGACCGCGTCCGTTGTCAACAAGGGACCGGGAGTGGTCCGGGGTTTAAGCGTACAAGAGAGCACGCCTAGGTCGCGCACGGAGCTCGCAGCGAGCCCGGTCAGAGCGATGCCGGACGTACGCTGGGGCAGGTGTAGCCGCTGCGCGCACGCCGACGTTATGAAGGAGCCTTGCGCGCCACTGTCGATCAGTGCGCGCACGGTCTGATAGTTGTTGTACCGATCACGGACATGCATCAGTACAGTACCTAGCATTACAGTGTAATGCGCTGCAGCCACGGGGGCTGAAGACGAGTAGCAAGCAGTTAGACTTGGACCAGCCTCGTTTTCAACCTGTGACGTAACATCGGCACCACTGACTCCAGAGGTATGGAGCAGAGTGTGGTGTCGTTGCGAGCACATAGAACAGCTGTTGTTCGAAGAGCACTGAATGCCGTCGTGAGATCGCAAACAGTTTTGGCAAAGTTTGAGCTCTTTGGCCTTTTCTTTGCGCTGGATCGGCGTAAGAGCCGAAAAATGGAAGCATCTATAAATAGAATGGCTCATTTTACAGCAGGGGCACGAGAATTTCTTCTCATCAGTAACTTTATCATTAGAGCTGACTAATGCAGAAGTAAAGCCTGATTTTGCCTTATTAGTGTAGGATTTGTTGGTCGTCATCTTCTCTTCAGTTTTGTTCGTTTTCGTAGCACCAGACTGGACTACAGAAGAACTAGGTTTAGTAATAACCTGTGACATTTCCAAAACATGCACTTGGCTTTGGACAAAGGTCATCAATTCGTCAAAAGTTGGGATTTTGTTACGATCGCACCGTTGTTCAAATTGTTTTCTCGTTTGTGGATCTAGCGAGCGTTGTGCTATGTAAAATAAAATGAACTCACTGCAGTCAGGAATTTGCAACGCTCGAAGAGCACTGACACTCTCACGAAACGCTTGCAGAAAAGATTCTAGATTAGCAGCTGACTCTTTAGAGAGCGCTTGAAACTGGAACATTCTTTCGAGATAGCTGGTGGCGAGAGCTCGCTTATTCTCATATTTTGATTTTAAAGAATCCCATATCACAGAATAGTTTTGACTAGTGACTGGTAAGCTCGAGACTCAGCGCTGGACCGCTAGTTGCCGACAGTAAATAATAGAATTTTTCAATGTCAGTGATCGCTGGATTGTCGTGTATTAGATTAGAGAAGATGTCATAAAATGTACACCAATTATGCAGGTTGCCGTCGAACACATACAGGTTCATTTTAGGCAGGCGAGGGCGGACCAGTTTACCCTTGCTTTCGTTAGCGTCAGACGTGTCCTCCGCGGTCGCTCCAGAACCCGCATTATTTTGCCTCTGTTTCAGCTGATCACTAATTGACATGATGTTGTAATAAAGTGTGTCGAAATTTTCTATATCTAAGCTTGAGCACTTGAAATCAGGTTTTAGATGAAGATTCCACTTCGCAAGTTCCCGCACTGCGTTTTGGTACGTAGTCCGCGTGTCGTTCAGATCGCGTATCCGAGAATTAAATTCAAATTCACGAGATGAGTCTGTCAGGACGACCTGCGACAGATCGTACAGAACCTGGAGCCTGCGGAAGCATGATTCCTTTACAGAGTTCTCAAGAGCTATATTCCTTTTTAACTCCGCCGCTACCACACCTGTCGGCCGCTCGGCGGCGGCAGGATCAGTTGGCATCATGAAGAAAGTTATGCGATACCGGGTATTGAGTCCTAAATACCAACTACATACCGCACACCAACTTCATAGAGCGACAATAGAAATAAGAAATACTGCATCAGATATATTCAACACAAAAACATGAAGGCAAACAATGTATCAAATTCCAGATTTCAAACTGTAAATAATATTTATATAGCACTAAACCCTAGAAAAATGTATATAATTTATAAATAAAATATTAGTTGTGTACAACGGTGAAATTAACGAATTAATGGAGTCCTTTGAGATTACGTGAAAAACTTACATATACTGTGGAAAGTTCAGCATCCGAGCATTATTTTTTAGAAATAGGTAATTATCCGGCTCGAAGGACCAAAATTATGTCGAGTAGTAAGTAGTGGACTGTATTATTGACTGGTATGTACCTTTGATCCATGGTCGTTGATTTTACCAGGCGCCCGGTGCTGCTTTCTTTAGTTCTCTATGTACTCCACAGTTGTAAATCACATTGTTTTTTTATTTTAGTATTTGTATTAGGTTTTCATATGGTTTTTATTAATTTTTTAGATTTTCTTTTGAATATTTTTATAGAAGATTACACGACCATCTTGTTATTTTTTGACAAGACAAACTGTCCGACCAGCTGTCAGAATTTTATTTGAATGTTAGTTTTTTAAAATAATGGCATTCCGGCGCCAACAATCAACCTGTATAAATATAGGCTTTAGAAAAAAGGCTTCGAAAATTATTAAATGCTTATAGTTTACTCCTGAACTACTGGTCAGATCGACTTGCAATTTGTTTATTTTCGTAGAATTTTCTTTTTAAATCGGTTCAGCCGTTTCAGAATAAAAAATTGGTTGTCAGTAAAGTCGGTTTACGGACGATAGGTTTACGTGATAACGTCATAAAGTGGTAAGACTACGCATGTCGTTTTTGTTACATTTGTATTTCCGAAAATAATTCTTAGGTGGTTATAAAAAAAACTAAACACCCTAAAAAAATTTAAACACCGTAACATTGCTTAAAAAAGAAAAAAAAAACAAAAACATTTTTGAGGGATTCGAACCCATAATAAAAAAATACAAATCCTGCACTCTTACCACTGAGCCATGAAATCACATAAACGACCAAACGAATATCGGATTCCCTTGGTTCGCTTTCGGCTTGTCCCGATTGTGCCTCTCTATCGCTTGTTACGCGCTCTCGCTTGCACACACAGGCTCAGATGGAACGTGACATTTTTTCGTGCGTGCAGCCGGTGTTCATCAATTTATAAGACGTGACGTTATCACGTCAAAAAGGAAAAAGTGTTTGAGTTTGCATACCTCGGAAACTATACTACTAGGTACTCATCCGATGGAGAAAATGATAGGTCTCGACGAGATTTTTTTATTTTTTATTTTTTTTTTAACATAAAATTGCATTGTCATCGGAACTTAACCAACACTAAAAATTTGAGCTTCGTAGTATAAGATGAAGTGGTTCTAATTTGACTTTCAAGAATTGACCCACACAACAAACAACATACAGGGCAAGTTTAAATAAAAGCTAGTAAAATATTTTTAACTTACATTTAATTGCTCTAATTTATACTACTGATCCACGACCACGACTGAGTAGTCGTCTGCTGGAGGAAATGATAGGCCTCGATAAGAATTGTTTTTTTTTCGAAAACTACTCGTGCGGTGGGACAAGCAAGGATGGGTATCGCGACTAGTGATGCAAAGGCCGTCAATTACCGACGTTGACCAAACGGAAAACTTCCAAAAAATGGAAAACGTCCGTCAATGACCGGTCATTGACGGCTTTTATGCGACGCCGCAAGCTCGGCACGACGACGCCGCGCGACGCCTTCCATAAGGAGCAGTGTTGCCGTTTTAGTGACTTTGTCACTAGATCTAGTGAGTTTTTGACGTCTTTGGTGACATTTTTTAAAAACCTAGTCACTAGAAAAAATCTAGTGGCTTTTAGTGACTTTTAATAGTGATAAAATTTGAAGCACGGAGATTGACTTGGCTGTATACCCTCATAGATTTTACCTGTTCTTCGTCACATCATCACATCATAGATCATCGATGATCTATGAACTTGAACGAATTAATCAAAATAATCGCTTTGGCTGTATATACCTTTGCCTTTTCAAGCAAATTTTCAGTACAATGAACATTGTAAAAACTAAACAACGAAATAGACTAGCCACCAAAACTCTATTCAATACTTTTGATATGGAACGAACTAAACATTTTGAAAGAAAGCGGCCACGCCACACTTACATTATACCTCCAGAAGTCCTGTCAAAAATTACGAAAACTACGAGAACCGTAAATAGAGAAACAGAATCAACAGCTACAACTTCTACAGAACCATCCACCTTCCCTGTGCCGGAAGAAGATGATGAGGAAATAATTAAATTAATTGAATTTTAAATTACGTAAGTATAAACATTGAATGAATAAATCATTGATTATTTCAAATTTTATTTTATTATAACTTATTTTAAAAATGGCGCTCTGAAAAAAATATTTAGTGACTTCTAGTGACTCTTTGAAGTAATTTTTTCCCCAATTCTAGTGACTTTATGGCAATAGTTTGGTGACTTTCTTTTTTGCTAAGCGGCAACACTGATAAGGAGTGAGCCAGGCGTACTTGACGCGCCGCGCGTGTGCAGAAGGATGGATCTTCTTTTAAATTTTTATTAGTTTTTCTTGATATAATGTAGGTATCTACCTAGGTGATTAAATAAAAAACTATAAAAGAAATCGTAATATTCTATGTTGAAAAAAATAGAGCGGGCTACACTCCAATAACTATATATATAACACACACGCTGAATCCCTACAATCGGGGCAAGCAGAGTAGTCGGTGTTGTGCTACAAGACCTCTGGTAAATTAGAGCACAACACTGAACACCACGTTTCGCAAAGTATTCGAACAAGATTCAATCGATCAACTCCAATAACTTATATATATAACATCAATGTATATAATATAATCAATCATACCTACCCTACCTACCTCGGACTTTTTCCAGCGCTAACAGGGTAGGTAGCACTCAATCACTAACAACATACCTATAACACGGAAATTCACTCGTGGGCATGCATGAGTGCGGTGCGAATAGTCTACCCTACACGTATTTCTATAAGGAATTATTAAATTAAATTTATTTTAAAACTAACCTAACCAACCCAACCCGAAAGGACTTGCAATGGAATACTCTCTAGACTCTAGATTGACAATTGAACAGAGTGGCGGCGTAAACTTTGTACCTATCTCCTTTTATTTAGTGTTTAGGTAGGTTGATTATTTGAATCGTAGTTGTAGGTAACCAACGTTTGTAGGTAGGTACCTACTATATTGCGCTGCACAACACACATCGCGCGTGCGTGTGTGTGCAACGTGCGACCTTGAACGACGACGAAAATGTCGATGTTTACCTACTTATTTACGCACTGTATTGGACGCACGCAACGCATGCAAGCAAGACATGAGCTAAGTAGGTAGGCAGCTGCGCGGCGCACAGATATCAAAGGGCCGCCGCCCCAGCGGCGTCTCTTTGATGTCTGTGCTGCAGCGGCCGCGCGCGCGACACGCTATCACGCCAGGCAGTACGCTGTGCGCTGTCTCTCTTTTACCTGTAATAATTGCAAACGAGTGAAACAAATGAGTATAGTTAGGGATCTGTGGTTAGGGTTGAAAGCAAATCGTTGGCGATGGCGACAAATTGTTTAAAAAATGAACTATATTATTTATTATAAATATTAAGGACGGAAGGAGCGGCGCGGCGCGGAGATGGGCGCGGGGGAGCGGAGGCGGCGCGCGGCAGATTCGCGCGCAGCTCCCGCGCCGCCTGCCCCCGCGCCCACCTCTGCGCCGCGCCGCCGCGCAGCTCCGTCCTTATTAATTTTATAATAATTATTTTCTTGGAAACCATTACGAATAGATGCATAGTTTCTTGGCAAAAGTTGTTTATAATACGGGGAAAATTTATTTTCTCGTTTTCTCTTAAAGTTAAAACAGAAACAAACAAAAAATTTCACATAGGTAGGTAGGTACCTACTTTATTAGCAAAAGTAAAAGTAGGTATGTAACGTTATTTTAAAAACACTCCATATTAAAAGTTTGATAATTAATTAGTTTTTTTAATTAATTATCGTATTCTGTTAGTTCGAAAAAATGCCTGCTTTTTGCCTCCAAAAGCAGGCATTTTTTCGAACTAACAATACACACACACAACTAACAAGTCGCTGACTAACACGTGGTGCAAATGGTGCAATGCAAACGCTAAGCGTGCGTGCGCAGCAAACGGCTACTTAAGTCCGAGTCCGACCGAGTGAGTGCGAGCGACGTCACGTCGATGCGAAACGGCAACGTCGTCGTCGCGTGCGGCGGCGGCGCGCGCGGTCGACAACGCCGAGGAAACATTCCACTGGCATGTTCTGCTGGCATAATACCTACCAGTGGACAGAGAAGGCAAGTAGAAAGCTATCTTGCTGGACTGCTATCAAAATATTGTTTATTGCTTCGTCGATCTTATTTATTACGCTTACAATATTTAGAATGTTTTTTTTGTTTTAAGTACATTCGTTACTCACCAATACTTATCTTCTTATGAAAGGGGGATGGGCAAAAATGTATGAAGCCTGGGCTCACCCACCAACAGAGATGAGATAACTGTTAATATATTTGTTCCACCATAAATATATATATATCAAATAATTTTTGACCCATCGGGGTTATTAAGTTATAAATTTTTTTTAATATAAAAATATAAACTTTTATCTGGGCAGAATTCATGAATTTTTATGCGGTTTATACATGTATTTTAGATTCTGATTTACGACATATATGAAATTTTTAGTATAAGGTGTATTAAATATAATAATTAAGGGGTGAGGGGGCGGTGGAGAGTAACGGGAACGCGTCGACGCGTCGCCTGCGCTGCTCCGCGTCGCTCGTGTAGCTCGTCGTCGAGAATAAAGCTGATTATTAACAAACACAATAAAGCTATTAATACTATTAATTACTAAGCAATTTATACATATATTTATTTTTATAAGCAATATATAAATAAGAGTATATTTTAATTTTTAAAAATTGTTTTTATTGCCACAATAACCAAAAATATTAATCATTTTCTGAATAAGCTATTTTCATGTATATCTTTTTTTTGCAATTGATTTGAACTTAATGCCCTTAGTAAAACTTGAAGTACTAATCGAACCCTTTACAATGATATATGACTCATCTCTGTTGGAGTATGAGCCCAATTTGACCCAAGTTCCTTTTTTTTTATGGAAACTGACACGGTTGGCTACATCACCTACAACGTCCGTGATGTCAGCCCATAACACCGGGTGAACTAGGTGCCATGTCTGTGCTTCCCCCTTTGATCGTGCCGGCCACACTGAACTGGTCGGAAAACACAAACTATTTACATAGCCGTTTCGACCGACGTTTCATTCAGTGCGGTGGTACCAACCCGGGCGGGTTAAACCCTACCACCAAGTATGCGGTATCCTTTCCATTGCGGTAGTGCAATGAAGAAAAAATGATGTTCAAATGTGATATGATATGATAGGAAAAATTCAAAATGTTGCTAAACGCATTGTATGCAAGTATCAAACAAGATAATGCATGCTGCACGTAACTTGCACACTTGCTTGCATGTCAACTTGTCCGTCTGAACGGTTCGCGTCATGGACGCCGCTCGCTCGCTCAAACGAACACGAAAACGGAATGAGGTTGGTCATCCATGGAGTTGCTAGATACAATTTAAAATAAAAATTTTGTTCCAAGGTACCTACGAGTAGTTTTGTTTTTCCGATTTCAAATAGTTTTCATTTAATAATTATTTATTATATGCTATGACGATTTAAATCACCTGTCTTATCCAGTATATTGCATACTATTAGTGTAGGTTCTTAGTTAAAAGGTTAATTAATTTTATTAGGTGGGCATTTTATAATACTGCAAAATAGATATTTACACTTCCTAACATTAACTTTAAAAAATAGTTATAAGTCTTGTTTAATTAAAGTTTTATTTTATAACACTACCTATTTGTATTTCTTAAGTAATTTTATATTCACATTAATCTATGTTGAGTATAATAATAAAATGATACAACTACATACAGCACACTTATTTTATATTTTTAAACGCGCGCTAAAATATTGCGACTCCACAACGTATTTTGTTCTCAGAAGTTGTCGATGGACGTTGCCCGAGCAGCAGTGCGGCAACGTTTCAATTTCGGCGTCGGTAGCGGACAACGTCTTGATGACAACCGGCAACGTCGCTCGACGACGCCGAGACGACGACTTTTTAGGACGTTGACGGTCATTGACCGCTCTTTTAGTGGTCATTGACGGGACTTTATGGTCATTGACGGTCAATTTACAACACTATCGCGACACGATATCGATGAGATCTTCATCAAATTCACGAATCTGCGGACGTGTGTCCGACACAGTCCACTCGCTTTTTTTTTACGGAAAAACACAAGCAATGTTATTATTTATTATTATATAGCAATGGCATTAAAAATAGGCAATGGTTCTTTTTTATAACCACATAATATATAAACTTGATTATTGGGGGTACTGTACTATATATACTGTATTAATAAGGAAATTATGGTTTAATTTTCAAATCATGGCTCATAGATTATAGATTATAGTTTTCAGATCGTTCCGCAGTGAATTGAGCGGCTCGTTTTTTGCGTCAAATTATGCGATAGCGCTAAGGGCAGGTTTACAAAAGGCTCGTAATAACTAATTAAAAAAGGTAGGTAATTTATAAGGTAAAAAAATGGTTGTCTGTAAAGTCGGTTTACGGACGATAGTTTTACGTGATGACGTCATAAAGTATATAAAGTGCGAAGTCAGATACAAAATCAGTTCCGGCGGATATTTACCATGTAAAATTAATTTAAGTACATGATAAAGATGTGATAATAACTAATAAAAAATATGAGAAAATAACGACTATTAATTTTTGTTTAATTTATATTTAAAAAACCTAAAAAGCCAATAATATTAATTATCAATATAAATATCGTGTTGGGACTCAAACCTACATAACGCCATCTACATGTACAACGTTGCAACCTAACTGCGAAATGAAGTAAATACCGCTGAAGTATTTCATTTACTATTGACGCTAGATGTGGACGCTAGATGTCGATCCATGAAATCTTCACATACTGTTGAGAAAATTTTCTGCGATAGGTACATGGGTCGATTAGCCCGCGTAGTTAAGACGTCTGGTCGGTGATGGTGGCAGGGACCGCGGGTTCGAGGCTCGCAAAAGACGGAGAAAGATATTTTGTATTTCCTACTATTGTATATGCCTCTCTATCGCGCTCTCGCTTGCACACACAGGTTTAGTTGGAACGTGACACTTCTTCGTGCGTGCAGCCGGTGTTCATCAATTTATAAGACGAGACGTCATCACGTCAAAAGGTATTACCAACGGCTGATTGATAAGTATGATGAACGGTTAAGTTCACTTGGCAAAATGTTAACCGTTACCTACCTACATACATTGCTTTGAACGGTGATGTAGCCGTTAATCTCACCTATCGCACCTATGTCACGACAACTGCCAACAAAGCATTTGTCCAGGCCATTTGTGAGGCCCTAGAAGTAAGAATTAGCCTTTGGTTAGCTTCTATTATGCGGTCTCTCTTGGTCTCGGCTCTCTACGAAAGGATGACAATATTATGTACATACCTATGTTCAATGTTTCATTTACTATGGGCTTGAAAAGCCGTGTTGAAAAGCGCTTCAAACTTCAATGAATATAATATTATTACAATATCTACAGTTGTTTCATTCCTCGTACCTATATACAGGGTGTCCCCGGACAGGTGTATTTCCTTTGAGGAGGCTATTCTACGCTATGTAACAAAAGCACTGGTGAAAGAATTTTTTAAATATGTGCTTTCATTAAAATTGTAGGATTTCCTAACAAACTAAATGCATACTACAATGTGTGGGCGCCTTTAGACCGCGCGACTGTGAAACGCATGGCGGAATGACGCGAGTCGGGGCGCGAGCGGTACGCGGGCGGGGAGGGCTATCTTTTTGCTTTCACTCGCGTCGCGTCCCGTCCGTATTCCCGCTGTCCGCTGCCCCGCGCCACGCGCGCGCCCAATTAGAGCATTACAACATTACACTAAATTAATAACTTTAAATATTTATATCTCCGCAACAGGCGTACCTAGAACCCTACTTCTCTTACTAATTATGTTTGTTACAAAGCGTAGAATAGCCTCCTTCAAGGAACCACACCAGTCCGGGGACACCCTGTATACTATTTATTACGAATTATCAATTAATACGTTTTATGTGGTTTAATTTTTGAAAAAATATTTGAAAAGAAGGAAGTAAGTAACTAAGGGCGAGACCAAAAGCCGAGCCGAGGTAAGCGATAAACCATCTCGAAGAAAGTAAGTAACTAAAGGCGAGGCCGAAGGCGGAACTGCGTTCACGTAAACGATTTATTCTTTCTAGATGAAAGTAGTTGTCTTCTAGAATGCAGCCCGGCCTTCGGCCTCGCCCTTAGTTAGTTACTTTCTTCGAGAAGGTTTATCGTTTACCTGAACCCATTACTTATTGTATTTATAAAAATAAGTAAAAAAAAAAATTACAAAAATGAAATAATTCGCTCTTGAGAAATTGCTCAACTTAAACGTAGCCAAGGCGCAAGCTTGCGCCTTCTCTACAAATGTTCTGCTCATCCGTTTCCTCTCCAAGCTACTTTTCAGGGCAGCCAAGCCCCCAACTATGGTAGTCTGTGCGTCCTGGGTATGGAGGTGTCGAGGGACGTTGGAATTCGATTGTTCATAGAGTCCAAGGCGAAACTAGCGTCTCGAAAATTAGGGATCCACGGATGTCGGCCATTTTTCACGCTGGTCCAACTGCTTACACTTTATAAAGCACAAGTAAGACTGGTGATAGAATATTGCAGTCATATTTGGGAGGATTCCCCTGAGTACATTCTTTCAGCCTTCTATTCAGCGACGAGCCATTCGCTTCATTGCCGACTCTGTACTCACAAAGGAGCTTCAACCCCTAAAGCACGGACGTATCATTGGGTCATTGGTCCTATTTTATTGGTCTACTACTATGGCCGCTGCTCTGACGAACTTGCTTCACTTATCATCACTCCTGCTCCTGTTCGCCTTTGCCAAACCCGCCATACTCTCGCGGAACCTTTGTAGTCGACAGAAGAGTTTTTCTCGAACTGCGATTCTCTAAATCGTTCTTGTGTCGTACTGCACAGCTGTGAAACGGGCTTCTGGGAAATATCTTCCCCATTCGTATCTTGAAATCAGCGACATTAGTCCGCCTTCAAGTCGAGCACAGGCACTAAGTTAAGGGAAGGGAAGCAATAAAAAAAAGCTCGTTAGCTTGAAAGTTGGCGAAGTTGGATAATTTCAAAGATAAGAGTATTTCCGAAAATAATTCTTAGGTGGTTAAAAAAAAAACTAAACAGCCTAAAAAAATTTAAACACCGTAACATTGATTAAAAAAGAAAACAAAAAAAAAAAAATTTGAGGGATTCGAACCCATGGTCAAAAAATACAAATCCTACACTCTTACCATTGAGCCACGAAATCACATAAACGACCAAACGAATATCGGATTCCCTTGATTCGCTTTCGGCTTTACTGTCACTGAGAGACGAACAGAATTGATCCCGAGCCACTCGTAACTTAACCCTTAATGCAATGACTTAAGGTTACATTTTAAATAATAAAATTAAATCCGAAGCTTTTCGAGATCTGACGCGAGTTCAACATTTTTTACCCACCTAAAAAAGTGCCAAGCGCCGCTAAAGAAGTTTTCACTTCAAAAACTGGCCAAGTGCGAGTCATACTCGCGCAAGGGTTCCGTAACGCCATATCATGGTGAGCGCCACTCACGCCATCTATGTTTATGAAATGCTTCAGTTAAAATGCTTCATACTCCTTTCGGTAGATGGTGCGCGCGCATACCTACACTTTTAAGTTAGTTACTTTTTTTTATATTTATAATTTGTTGTTATATCGGCAATAATACTCGCAACACATATATTCTGTGACAATTTCAACGAGCTACGACGTTGTCTGTACAACGTGCTCGGACAGACAGACAGACAGATGGCATAGGCTTAGTAACAGGGTACCGTACCGGACACGGAACACTAAAATGCTGCATTTGGGCACCGACCATCGCCGATCGTCACTGTAACGCGCCCGAACACGGAGTATAAGCTCAACTTTGAACCTATCTTTTCCCAAAAAGCAGTACCTTTGTCGGAGAAACTATTAAATATTCTTTTAATTCATTTCACAACTCTTTGTATGACAGATAGATACAAATAGAAAATTCTTTATTGCTCCACAAATATTTCACAAGAATAACACAATGAATATAAGTACAGAGGTGCAAAGGCGGATTTATTCCTTGAAGAGATTTCTTACAGCCAACCTTTAGGTGAGTGAAATGTGTAAAAACGGTTAGATAGTAGCAAAGATTTATGAAAACCTGAAAAATATAATTATATTTATAAAGTAAGAATAAATAGAAATTAGGAGACAAATATAATCATATTAAGGTGGTTAAAATGTGGGAGTAGGTCTATGAATAAATAAAACAGTATAATAAATGGATTACTGAATAAAAGAACAAAGTACATGTTCAACAAACACCCGCCAGCAGTCTGATAAGAATAAACATACCTACTGCACTTTACACACAACCGGAATCAGAGCATTAAGAAAAAGACAATAACAATTTATGGACAAAACAAAATTACAGAGAATCGAGGCTACAAAATGGTTACTAAATATATATAGGAAATTTAAAAAACAAGCTAGGATGTAGCTATGTATATTTTTTATAGTTGTAGGAAACTGATTTCTCTAAACCGGAACTACGCGGGCGGAGCCACGTGCTCAGCTGGTATAACAATAAGGCCAAACCACTCACTCTACAAATCTCCCTCCCCCAGCTCTCCAACGACCTTGGCGCGGGGTACAGTGAACGATCCACCCTCCCCAGTGTAGAGAATAAATACGACCGTCTGGGTCGTCGCTTGTTTGAGGGCTTCGTTGCGTTGCTGATCAATTTGTAAAATATTTATAATAAGTAAAAATTAAAATAGTTTTTTTTTGTAAAACATGAACTCACATATAACTACCATGTTGGAGTTTGTTATAGACACAATGTTTATTGTTTATTGTATAATTTCATCCATAGGTAGGTAACCTATGCTTGGATATGTCGCAAATTCCGCCAGTTCTAAATTCAATGCGAAGAAGAACTGACAAACAAACTTCCCAAGTCACCATGTTTTGTTAGTACCTTATATATAAGTATTATATTAAAGTAATTTTCAATCATTAACCCATACTAGCGCTGCTCACAAGAACATTAATATTTACAGCAAGAACATTTGGTTTGGACGAGAAACAAGCCATTCGTAATACCAGCACCAGCATCGCCATTGCTGAGGCGCGCGGGACGGACGCGGTGCAATCAGACGTGCGCTGATTCGTTGTAAAAATGGAGGGGAGCAGACGGTGGGATTAGTACGAAACACTGCCGGTCGATAGAAAAATGGTGTAGGTATAATAAAATCGGGCTAATAAAAATTCACTGTCTTCTATTTTTATAAGTTAAATTTTATAAAAAAACGACCGTTGGGGGTTGAACTTTGTATATTGCTAGGTATATCCCGGAGAGTTTTTTTTTAGTGGTCAGTTTCGAGTCGAGCTCGCCTAAAGAGGGTTCGTTACCATCCAGTTTTCAGTGAGAACTAGAAACTTCGTCATGAACCTTATGTTTTGATCATAACTCGAGAACCACTGGTGCTAGACCCATCGTATTGGTACTCAAAACTTCAGGTCACGTGACAGATTGATAGATCTCACCGAGACCTGAAGTTTGAGTACCAACACGATGGGTCTAGCACCAGTGGTTCTCGAGTTATGACCAAAACAAAATTTCATGTGACAGATGGATAGAGCTCACCGAGACCTGAAGTTTGAGTACCAACACGATGGGTCTAGCACCAGCGGTTCTCGAGTTATGACCAAAACAAAAGTTCACGTGACAGATGGATAGATCTCACCGAGACCTGAAGTTTGAGTACCAACACGATGGGTCTAGCACCAGTGGTTCTCGAGTTATGACCAAAACAAAATTTCATGTGACAGATGGATAGATCTCACCGAGACCTTAAGTTTGAGTACCAACACGATGGGTCTAGCACCAGCGGTTCACGAGTTATGACCAAAACAAAAGTTCACGTGACAGATGGATAGATCTCACTGAGACCTGAAGTTTGAGTACCAAACCGATGGGTCTAGCACCAGTGGTTCTCGAGTTATGACCAAAACTAAAGTTCATGTGACAGATGGATAGATCTCACCGAGACCTGAAGTTTGAGTACCAACACGATGGGTCTAGCACCAGTGGTTCTCGAGTTATGACCAAAACAAAATTTCATGTGACAGATGGATAGATCTCACCGAGCCCTTAAGTTTGAGTACCAACACGATGGATCTAGCACCAGCGGTTCACGAGTTATGACCAAAACAAAAGTTCACGTGACAGATGGATAGATCTCACTGAGACCTGAAGTTTGAGTACCAACACGATGGGTCTAGCACCAGTGGTTCTCGAGTTATGACCAAAACTAAAGTTCATGTGACAGATGGATAGATCTCACCGAGACCTGAAGTTTGAGTACCAACACGATGGGTCTAGCACCAGTGGTTCTCGAGTTATGACCAAAACTAAAGTTCATGTGACAGATGGATAGATCTCACCGAGACCTGAAGTTTGAGTACCAACACGATGGGTCTAGCACCAGTGGTTCTCGAGTTATGACCAAAACAAAATTTCATGTGACAGATGGATAGATCTCACCGAGACCTTAAGTTTGAGTACCAACACGATGGGTCTAGCACCAGCGGTTCACGAGTTATGACCAAAACAAAAGTTCACGTGACAGATGGATAGATCTCACTGAGACCTGAAGTTTGAGTACCAAACCGATGGGTCTAGCACCAGTGGTTCTCGAGTTATGACCAAAACTAAAGTTCATGTGACAGATGGATAGATCTCACCGAGACCTGAAGTTTGAGTACCAACACGATGGGTCTAGCACCAGTGGTTCTCGAGTTATGACCAAAACAAAATTTCATGTGACAGATGGATAGATCTCACCGAGCCCTTAAGTTTGAGTACCAACACGATGGATCTAGCACCAGCGGTTCACGAGTTATGACCAAAACAAAAGTTCACGTGACAGATGGATAGATCTCACTGAGACCTGAAGTTTGAGTACCAACACGATGGGTCTAGCACCAGTGGTTCTCGAGTTATGACCAAAACTAAAGTTCATGTGACAGATGGATAGATCTCACCGAGACCTGAAGTTTGAGTACCAACACGATGGGTCTAGCACCAGTGGTTCTCGAGTTATGATCAAAACAAAAGTTCACGTGACAGATGGATAGATCTCACCGAGACCTGAAGATTGAGTACCAACACGATGGGTCTAGCACCAGTGGTTCTCGAGTTATGACCAAAACAAAAGTTTACGTGACAGATGGATAGATCTCACCGAGACCTGAAGTTTGAGTACCAACACGATGGCTTTAGCACCAGCGGTTCTCGAGTTATGACCAAAACAAATGATCACGTGACAGATGGGTAGCTCTCATCGAGGTGTTCAGTTTGAGTAACAACACAATGGGTTTAAAGCCAGTGGTTCTCGAAAAACGACGAAAACAACCGTGTCATTTTCCATAAAAAAGAACCTATTTGTACTTATTATATTATATATAATAGACTTATGTGATGATGACACAAATGAAGAGTAGGTATTGCATTTTCGTATATGTAGCGTTTTATCTTTTCAAGTTTGTAGCAATCTTGTGTGAAATGCAAAGAACATATACTACTACTTCTCGTTGGTATCCACATAGGAGGGCGTCCGCAGGCAGCGACCCACTTTGTTTTTACGTTAGGGTTTCCTGGGAAACTGAAATATGTATGCATGTATTATTTATTTGCACACCAAATAACAGGTAAAATAACAAATAGGTGAGTCTAATGCAACAAAAGTATCAGTCTCGATCTCTCGTAGTGAACCCACTCACGTGTACGAGCACGCTCCGCCGCCCGGACTGACAGTCCGATAACGTCGGATAACGACTCAATTATTTGTGTTTTTTAGGACAGAAACACGACCTTTTATCAAATTATAAACTTACCGATGATACGATATTCCGCCATTCTTCACATTTGTCACCCTGCTGATGTTTTTGCACGAGAATACAGCACAAGCCGGCATTGTTATTTCGACGACGGCTAACGCAAGACTGAGCGGTCGGTGCGCGACTGACGATCATGGTTTGAATGTTTATGCAAACGTTCGGCACGCGGCGCTAGGGAAGAGTCTCTAGTCCAAACCATAATGTTCTTGATTTACAGCATAAACATGAATACTCAAGAATCTGACCACACTGCTTATTTTGTTTTTGTTTTTGGAAAAACAAAATGTACTTTTGTTTTTCCTGCAACTTTCATGAAATAATAATAGCTAATAGCTAATATAATAATAACAAGAAATAAAACAGAAAGATCTAAGGGATCATACATAACTCATAGTACATAATATGACTTTGTGTAGACTGTTAGATGGATGACTGGTTAGTTTTACGTCATAAATATCTATTCCGTAAATAATTAGGGCAAAGAAAAATAATAAAGAGGTAACCTTGTATGATACTAAAACTAAATTGTCGATTTTTAGTAATCTTTTCTGTATGTATGGTCCTCCATAACTCTTAAACCGATCATCCGAATTCGATGAAACTTTGTACAGGCACATTTAACTATGTGGGATACAGGATACGCTAATAAAATTCAGTTCCGGTTACGCTAAGATGTGGCTCTCATAAAAACCGAATGGTTCTGCGCGCCGAAATAAAGGTACAGTAGCGGGTTTACTTAATTTCTTCTTTTTAAATACGAATTTCACGCGAGCGAAGCCGCGGGCAAAAGCTATAGCAAATATTTAGATGTTTTCTTTTCATCCTTTAGTGGGAATATGTATTTAAACTGTAGCAGGGCAACGGATCCCTAATTTGTCTGCGAAAATCCTATTATTTTACTACATAAAAATATGTACTTACCCAGCTATATCTATAATATCATCTAGTACTGTACTAGATGCGCCTTTTTTATAACATTACTCTCGAAAAAAATGTCATCGACTAAGTCAGCTTATAAGCTGAGTTCACAATGTCACCGACCAAGTCAGCTTATAAGCTGAGTTCACAATGTCACCGACTAAGGCCCACTTGCACCAACACGAATTTAACTATAAACCAGTTTAACTCGTTAAGCTAGCACCCGTTGTATGTGGGAACCGCGTTTAAACCGCGTTTAAATCCATAACTCGCTACTTAACTCTAAACTCGTGTTGGTGCAAGTGGGCCTAGTCGATGGCATTGTGAACTCAGCTTATAATCTGACTTATGCCCACTTGCACCAACACGAGTTTAGAGTTAAATAGCGAGTTATGGATTTAAACGCGGTTCAAACGCGGTTCCCACATACAACGGGTGCTAGTTTAACGAGTTAAACTGGTTTATAGTTAAATTCGTGTTGGTGCAAGTGGGCCTAAGTCGGTGACATTGTGAACTCAGCTTATAAGCTGACTTAGTCGGTGACATTTTAACTCAGCTTATAAGCTGACTTAGTCGGTGACATTGTGAACTCAGCTTATAAGCTGACTTAGTCGATGACATTGTGAACTCAGCTTATAAGCTGACTTAGGCCCACTTGCACCAACACGAATTTAACTATAAACCAGTTTAACTAGTTAAACTAGCACCCGTTGTATGTGGGAACCGCGTTTGAACCGCGTTTAAATCCATAACTCGCTATTTAACTCTAAACTCGTGTTGGTGCAAGACGCGCTTAGTCGATGGCATTGTGAACTCAGCTTATAAGCTGACTTAGTCGATGACATTGTGAACTCAGCTTATAAGCTGACTTAGCGCGTCTTGCACCAACACGAGTTTAAAGTTAAGTAGCGAGTTATGGATTTAAACGCGGTTCACACATACAACGGGTGCTAGTTTAACGAGTTAAACTGGTTTATATATTAAATTTGTGTTGGTGCAAGTGGGCCTTAGTCGATGACATTGTGATCTCAGCTTATAAGCTGACTTAGTTGATGACATTGTGAACTCAGCTTATAAGCTGACTTATGCCCACTTGCACCAACACGAGTTTAGAGTTAAGTAGCGAGTTATGGATTTAAACGCGGTTTAAACGCGGTTCCCACATACAACGGGTGCTAGCTTAACGAGTTAAACTGGTTTATAGTTAAATTCGTGTTGGTGCAAGTGGGCCTTAGTCGATGGCATTTTGAACTCAGCTTATAAGCTGACTTAGGCCCACTTGCACCAACACGAGTTTAGAGTTAAGTAGCGAGTTATGGATTTAAACGCGGTTTAAACGCGGTTCCCACATACAACGGGTGCTAGCTTAACGAGTTAAACTGGTTTATAGTTAAATTCGTGTTGGTGCAAGTGGGCCTCAGCTTATAAGCTGAGTTCACAATGTCATCGACTTAAGTCAGCTTATAAGCGAAGTTCACAATGACTGATGCTTGTGTTGTATGGCTCACGGTGAGCCGCTCACCCACCATATCTAGTGCGGGATCCAAGTGAAATTTAGGTAATTTCCGTGGGACATACCTCGGCCATACCAACTACTGGTATGTACGTGTTCGGGCTGTTCTCCTGAACACCATAAGTGCGGTAGTCACTTTCTAAAATAGTGGAGGGGATAGTTATGACGTCATAAAGATGGCGGCCGGGCCTGTCATTCTAGGCGGTATATCTCGATAGTTACTCGACCGATTTCCTTCATTAAGGTGTCAAAAAAAAGCTAATAGAATGAGGATTATTCGATCTCTTACTATAGTTTATGTTAAACTAATACGAAACTAAATATTTACAAAAAACCGACATTTCGGAAAAAATATTTTTTTTATTTTTAAAATAGCTCGGTAACCATTAGGATTTTGGAAATTTTGGTTATAATAAAACGCATAGCTATATTCAAGACGATTATAATGATCTTTAAATCATAACGATTGAGATATAAACAACGGAGCTACAGTCATTTAAGTGATAGTTGGTAGCGTCAAGCTGGCTGTAGCGGTCGGGCGCGCGGCGACGCACTATGGACAGCCCCCATACAAGCAACTGACAAAAATGGTTTTGGCAACATACCACCTGGGGTAATGAGTTGGTTCGATAGGCCATGAAATGTACTTGTTTAATACGTACATATTTTAGATTTTAGTTGAATTTCCTCAGTTATATGACGCTTGAAAGTTGAACAAATTCTTTGCGCAAACATCCGCATATTAAGGGAGCGCATATATTTTATGTAAAATACTTAAGTAAACATATAGAAACCCATACATATTCGAAAAGCATTTTAGGTAACTGTGTTGGGTTTTTTAAAGATATCATTCCTTATTTAAAGCACTAACGAAAACGCGAAATTTATCTAAAACTACAATTTTCATCTAAGCTTTCAAATGGTATCAGGGTCTGTCCGGGTGAATATTATAATGGTTTTATATAGCCAGTACACTGTTTATTTAGAATCAATAAACAACTTTCTGCAAAACTCTGCAAATTGGCACGAAAATTAAAAAAATATGCGCGCTGTTGGCACGCTCGGAGCGTTCGCGTGAATGATTTTTTTTAAATTTTATTTTATTATTTTTTTATGGAAACTGACACGGTTGGCTACACCTTCTACAACATCCGTGATGTCAGCCCATAACACCGTGTGAACTAGGTGCCATGTCAATTCTTCCCTTCATTTCATGTCGGCTACACTGAACTGGACGGAAAACACGAAATATTTACATAGCGGTTTCGACCGACGTTTCATTCAGTGCGGTGGTACCAACTCGGACGGGATAAGCCCTACCTAATAAAAAAAATTTTATAATCGGATAAGGTTTAGGGGGCGAGATAACATAAATGCCGAAAGACGATTTTGTATGGAGTATGGAGAAAGGTAACTTCCGTCTCGTCTTAACACCGACCGCACCACTGAGCTACCCAGGCTGATTTTAAATGATTTTATTTGAAAAGTTAACTTAAGAGTACTGATTTAAGAGACTGAATGTATAAATTATGCAAAGAAAATACACTACAACCTCAGCATTCTCACGGTAGGTATAGCTACTTCGTAACGGAAACAATTGCGGTTAAAACTATGATATGATTATATATGTACTTACACCAGGTGTGTTTTGTGTTATTTATGTTTTGCACACCATTTCTGAACCACAGAGTGTAAGGAGATATTACACACGCCACATTTTTTTCGTACGAATATAAGCCATTCTGTGAGGGGTGGTACATTTACACACTGTACTGCCTGAATATTCGTGCCAGATGAGTGCAGTGTAGTGTTTCTGAAACTATATGGCGTCTTTCAAGTATTCTAAAGGTGAGCTATCCACTGTGATTCTTGAAAAATGGAACCATATTATCTCAAGTGCAAAAAAATATATAAAGGAGCATTACATTTTGTCCGATCGACCTTGCAAGGACTACGCAATTTCATCAGAGAGTATACAAAATCGTAAAGCTGTGAAACTTTTTGGGGAATCTGGTTTGGACAACGTCTATCATTCATACGAGTACATTAAAGGAGTGAATTCAATTGGCGAAAAAGATGAAGGCTCCAATGTTAAAATAATACGTGTCGTATGCAACTCAATAAAACAAGAAAAACTGCAATGAAATTATCAAAGGAAATTCTGCAAATTTTTTTCAATTCAACGACGATGAAGCTTTAGTGTCTTTAGATCTGACTAAAGTGCAATAAAAATATTTGTGAAGCTGTTTATTGGAAAGGTACTCCATCGTCTTCCCTTCTTATAATAAAATTCAGGAAGCAAAAAACAGGTGCTATCCTGTAAGCGCATTTAATGCGTTTAATATTTAATGTTTAATTTTTTATTTATCACAATTATAGGTACGAAAATGTTTTTATTATTATATTATATAAAAGTTGATACTTTATTGGTAAATGAACATAATAATTTTTTATCTTATTTTCATAGTTTAGAAATACATTATTTTATATTTTAGGATTTTTTTTTTTATTAATAATAAATATTATTTGCAATCAAATGTTACTGTTTTTTGAAGATTAACTATTCAAGTAATACCATAAAAAAAATTGTCAAGGAAGGTATTCTAGTTTAGAAGATACAGATTTATGACCGAAAAGTGGCACTTTGGCCAATAGTGCGACGGCGCGGCGAGCGGGACCGGACCGCGACCAATGTAGTATAGCACAGACATGGCCACGTTTCCAGTCATTATGAAGTAATTGGGGCAGAGTTCCGAACTGTAATATTTGTATGTACAGAAACACACAGATTCACACTTTAGACCTTAACACATTACACTCCTCCTAACGTCGCCGTCGGGTAAAAAGACAGAATTGTCGAAAAAAATTATAAAATTTAGTACAGAAAGTCTTTACATACCTTAGGTACTCAAAACTTACATACCTAGGTATCTTAACATATTTAAAGATATGTCCTAATTCAGAAACAAAAAAATTATATGAAAATCTCAATGGATGGATGGATGGTGATCTTCGGTATTGGTATATTTGCGGTCGGCCGAGTCGTCAACAGTAGGTACTTACGTTACCGCGCTGAGCTTGACGCTACCAACGCTCACTTAAATGACTGTAGCTCCGTTGTTTATTACTCTATCGTTATGATTTAAAGTTCACTATGATCCTCTTGAATACAGCTATGCGCTTTATTATAACCTAAATTTCCAAAATCCTGATGGTTACCGAGCTATTTAAAAAATAAAAATTTTTTTTTTTTCGAATTGTCAGTTTTTTGTAAATATTTAGTTTCGTATTAGTTCAACATAAACTATTGTAAGAGATCGAATAATCGTCATTCTATTAGCTTTTTTTTGACACCTTAATGAAGTAAATCGGTCGAGTAACTATCGAGATATACCGCCTAGAATGACAGGCCCGGCCGCCATCTTTATGACGTCATAACTACCCCCTCCACTATTTTAGAAAGTGACTACCGCACTTATGGTTTTCAGGAGAAAAGCCCGAACACGTACATACCAGTTGTCGGTATGGCCGAGCTATGTCCCACGGAAACCGTTATTTGAAGGCTTTTCAGAAATGGATCTTGTACTAATCCTCTTATGTACACAAATAGGCGAGTGAGGTGCGTTAGCGTTAGCGCATTCACACACATTGCTCGTAAAGGCATGCATAATTGTTTAGCGACAGCTAACATGTTTTATTGTGCTTTTTTAATTTTACTTTTTGATGGAAACTGACACGGTTGGCTACATCACCTACTACATCCTTGATGCCAGCCCATAGCACCGGGTGAACTAGGTGCCATATCAGGGCTTCCCTTAATTTCATGTCGCCTACACTACACTGAATTGGATAGAAAACACGAAATTTATTTACATAGCCGCTTCGACCGACGTATCATTCAGTGCGGTGGTAGCAACCCTGGCGGGAAGGATGAACCCTACCACCTAGTAAGGTAAGAAGGGAAGGTACCTTATTACGTGGAATCCGAACCACGGTCAGCCTCCAACGGCCTAAAAGCCCTGACCGCACCCAGGTGTGCTTAACAACAGTCGACCGACCGCACCGCGCTGAGCTATCGAGGCTGACTCGACCGAGTATTTAGTTCGGTGTACTTACTTAGATGTAGAGTATGTATCTAGTCTAGAGCGATAGAGCTTGTTGACGTCGTCGCGTGCCGGTTGGCCTGCTAGCGCCGCAGACGGCAGATCACATCACGTCATCCGCCCGACTCTCAGTTTCTCTACTATACTCGCTACATTTCCACGCAACAAACAAAACCAACAGTCGTTAGTAATCCACTTTCCTTTCACGCAGTTTGTCGTGCGGCGCGACGCGCGCGACACGCACTCGCGCAAACTAAAAATAAAATTTTGCAAATGCGATTAAATTATAATATATCAGTTGGAAAAATTAGCGAAATTAGTCATTTGACGGGCGCTCGAGGTGCATACAAGAAGTCTATAGAGAAGCACAGTGAGTCGTTCACTGATCATCAGTGAGGCTGATCTTTTGTTTAGTAGTGGAAGGCAAGAAGCGTTCTGCTCAGCTGTTCTTCAGCATGACCGCGGGTGGTGCGGGTGGCGTGGCCGCCGCAGTCGCCTCTGTGCTCATGTTTGCGACAAGTAAGTTCATTTTTAACTAAATAGTATATACTATTTTATCCAAAATTAAAAATTAATAATCAGAGAATACAGTAAAAGTATCACAATTTATTGTTCTCGACGAAATCTCTGGCTCTCCCTCTTTCTCTCTCGACTCTGCAAAACCCTTAAGTAGGCATTGAATTATTGTACTGTACGTAGCAAAGATTTAGGTATAAAGAGGTATGTGGTCCGGTACCTACTTGGCTTCGCCATAGTCCGGTAAAAATAAATAGGCCCAATGCATCCCCGTGGTGCATTTCATAAAAGTAAGGGTACATACAACGCCGTGCTAAAGGACGATAGCCATCCCTTCCAAAGTGATAGAGTCTTATTACCTACTTGCTGCTTGATTTATGTCAAACGCGGTGATAGGTGTAATGCGAAAATTTCTCCGAGTTGTTGCAGCGCAACATCGATTACTCAGCTTACCCAGATTGTTGGAATTAAGCGCGATGGTGCGTATGTATGCTTGCATGTACCTACCTATTGAATTCAGTTTTTCAAATAATGTGCCATACATAACGGATGAATATGGGACCACACCCGCTGGGAAATTCACTTTCGCCAATATTTTTATGGCGGGAGAAGTTCGTCACTTAGTAATAATTACATGGTAGCCGAAGATAGTGAAATCGGTAGTAAAGCTATATTTTATACTTTTTAAATTCCTGAGGAATTATTTAGTAAGAGGATCTTTATAGTGCAGGGTTGCTACCTTTTGGAATACAAAAATTGGGACAATCGGTCGGTTGTCGGAGACAATCGGACCGATTCGGACCATCTGGTTGAAGGAAAAAATAAAAAACACTTTTTATTTTTATTTTTTTAAATTTTGATTATTATTTTTCCACGCATATTTTTTTTTATTTGAACGGACCGTGTTAATTAATTCCGCGTAATTTTTAATATATTTATTTATGAACTTCGAACAAGACGGTCGAAACGGTAAATAGTTCGTATTTTCCGTCAAGTTCAGTGCAGCCGACATGAAATGAAGGGAAGCAGTTTCCATTAAAAAAAATACATGTCTATGTTTAGTGGTAGATAGTTCTGTTTTATTAGATCTACTACAACGCAACGATTTCTGATATGCGACTATTTAAAAAATTACAATTAGTAAAGTCACTAAAATAAAATTAATATAAAAGGGCGCGCGTGTTCCCCTCGTCGCGTGTTATAAAAATCGGGACAAAATTGATAGATCGTCGGGACGCGGGACAATATCATCGAAATCTTGACTGTCCCGACGGAATCGGGACGGGTGGCAACCCTGCTCGTAGGAAAGTTTTATTCAGGTGCGTCCGGTGCGTGCAAGGGGGGTCGGGGGTTTTTAAAATTTGTAATTTAACTTTTATTTCAAGCTTTTTAAAAAAACCGCATGCAAATCCGTCCACTTTTCAAGAAATTTTTTTGTATTACTTAATTACTTGATTACAAACATAGCTAAGAACCATCCTGATTAAACAAGATTCCTAATAAAAAAACCGCATCCAAATCGGTCCATCCGTTTGGGAGCTACGATTCCACAGACAGACACACACACACACACACACACACCCTCACCCTCTCACCCTCACACACACACGACCCCTTCGTTTTTTTGCGTCGGAAGAGACTACCCTACGCCTGATTGCTTATACACGCTTACAATAATTACGGTATTTTACGAATATTATCTAATACCTAGCTAGCCATGGCATTATTCAATGCCACCAAGCGCCAAAATACAGCAAGGCTTACGTCATCCTGCCCGCTTTGTTGAGCGTTGGGGGGGGGGGGGGGGGGGGGGGGGGGGGGAGACGCCAGCACACGACCTTGACTGGTGGGAAGTGCGACAGATTGCGTTCTATTACGAGTTACGATACGACCACAAAGGTGCTTAGCATCGTAGGTAGATAACATAACACATTCATTGAACAATCAAATGCTAATGCTGAATGACTTATTTAGATAGAGAGCATGGACGGAACACCCAGTAAGTAATGCATTTAAATTCAAATTCAAATTATTTTATTAGTACAAAATTGAAATTAAAACTAAATTAAAAAAAATAACTCCTCCATCGGGAAGGTTAAAGTGGTTCCAAGAACCGAAGCAGCGTTCCCCCGCTGAATGGCCACGCTTATCTTTTGAGTTAGAAACGCTCTGGCACGGCGGTCTCCGGACGACTCCATAAGCAGTTTTACTAACTGCTTCACCAGTTCTTTGGCGTCCGGGCTCCACGCCCCAAGAGTCTCCACGGCAAAAGCGACAAACTCATAGTTTTGTTTGATATTACTATACTTACTATGTTTTGCAGTTTGTGCCTTTGCCGCGGCATCGCCAGCTACCTGACAAGAGCCGCCTATATGACTAGGGGCTAGAGTATCCGCGCACGTGGCATCCCAGACCAAAGCCCTCCCCTGCTTTCACGGCAGCAACGACATGCCGTCGGGTCGCTTTCCGTCGTCCCGAACCAAGCCGACTGGCTCGAGGACGCTGGGTATGCGCGTGCAGAAGAAAGGGCTTGCTTGAGTATACGGTTGATGTCGGCGTGGCGGGATAACCTGCCGGCACTCCTGGAGCATGAAAGACCGTGATGCCCGAGCGTTCCTACTGATTGGCCGCATAAACTTATGTATTATACTTGCGGCATAGTATTTAAATGCATGCATGGCTAGGTATCAGAAGATAAGTAAGTATGGACTAGAGTGATTTCATAGACGATTGTGGAGGTAAATTGTGGGAAGATCTTTCCGAATATAATAAAATATTCGTATAGATACTTCAATGTTTGATAAGTGAAAAGCCTACTGAATTAAAATAAAATAATGTTGAGACAGTAATATATAATTTTTGCGAAGTCAAGTCGGCTGAGTTTACTCTCAAAACATTCATGACACTGCGCTCATCTGAAAATGCCTCGCGTTCTTTATACGCCGCCCAACGCGAAGGGGGCGAAGGGCGGGGCGGCGCCGCCGCCCACCGCTCCGCCGTCGCGGGGCGGAACATCACAATAATCAAATACATGTCAGCCTCTCGGTAGCTCAGTGGAGCGGTCGATCGCCTGTCGATCGTGATCATAAGCGGCGCGGTCAGTATTTGGATTGGTGACCGCTCGACCGTTGGAGGCTGACCGTGGTTATGATTCCACGTAAAACTGCACTTCCCTTCTTACCTTACTAGGTGGTAAGGTTGAATCCGCCCGGGTTGTTATACCACCGCACTGAATGAAAAGTCGTTCGTCGAAATGGCTATGTAAATAGTTCGTGTATTCCGTCCATTTCAGTGTAGCCGGCACGACCAAGGCAAGCACTGACATGGCACCTAGTTCACCAAGGTGTTATGGGCTGACATCACGGATGTTGTAGGTGATGCAGCCGACTGTGTCAGTTTTCATACAAACGTACAATTTGATTTCTGTGTTGTATTCATTGGGAGGTCATACATGGAGTGGTGATGACTTGCATGCGTTCTTTGCGACTGGCGGCGGCTGGCGCGGTGGTGATTAGGTACGGTGTATACTGGAGGAGGCTTTCGAGCTGCGGTGCATTAACGACCAGTGGCGGGGCAAGACCTAAATTTGATGTGGGCAAAATACATTTTGGGAGGCCCTCTCTGGTGGCACTAGAGTCTAGAGGATGGATTTTATGGATTTTCACTGTCGAAATGGATTTCCGCTGCATGAACTTTCGAGGCGCGAGGCCCCTTGGACCGTGAGGCCGTAGGAGGTCGCCCACGTTGCCCACCCCTTGCGCCGCATCTGTCAACGACAACCCTAACTGAATGAATAGTATAACGCATCCTTTGAATATGTGTCGAGATTCTGTTTGGGCAGCTCTGCAGGCGGTGTCGATCGAGCGACTGTCGGTGCCGGCCCAGGTGGAGCTGGACACTCGCAAGCCCTTCCTGCTGGACTGCCAATACCGGATAGCGGACACGGCGGACCTTAGCGTCGAGTGGCACTTCAAGCCGACTGAGGTGAACATCGGCGGAGGCAGACGCGGCGGCGGCAGTAGCTCCGAACTCGTGTACAGACATACACCTCGTCACGCTCCCGAGGTTTTCGGCGTGCTGCGTGATAAGATCGAGGCGAGGACGGATGGTAAGGGCCTGGTGGGATACTAACGCGACCAGTGGCGGTGCTAGACCAAATGTAGACGTCAGCGACATCAGCTTTGCGAGGCCTCTTTCAATTCCCAGTCAGAAAGAAATCGATAAATAGAACGAGGCGGTGTATGAGTTTTATTGCTAATCAAATGTTGACAAAAGTTACATGAACAATCACAAATTAATGTAAATAACCCAACAAGCAATAGCGCAAAGTGTGCTGTGCGACTATGCTTTGATGAGAATTTTTGGGATCGCGCAATACCAAAGGGAGTCAGCTAGGGTAAACGAATTTTTGCGGGGCCCGGCCGCCCCGTCTCGTCGTCGTCTCGTCGGCGGTTGTCGACGTCGCCGATGCCTAGCGCCGCCACTGAACGCGACATCGGATCGGTTGTGTGTGTTACCCGTGTTACTACACGATGTACCACTACCAGTAGTAGGTACCTTACGCATGACATAATAGATAGAGCCATGGGTTGGGTAATAATAATTCACGCTCAACTCTTAGGATTGGAGGAAAATATTTCAAAGGAAAATGTTCTACTATGGTCCAGGAACCCTAAACATCGAACAAAATATACTATAGCTTACCCTCACCGTCTGTCTGGCTGGACGGAAAACCCTTAGCCGTTTCAATCGACTTTCTCTTAGTGCGGTGGTTGTAATCCGGACTGGTTATTGAAACCCCATCACCACCGCCTACCGCTTATTAAGGTGAGGGATGGGAAACCGTTGTGTTCAATCCAAACCAAGGGCAGCATCAACAGTCGGACGGTCTCCCATTCAAAGTCCTACTACGCCAATTTTATTGAATGCCAATGCACTTCACCACAGAGCTTCTGTGGCTGGCAAGTTGTTGAGGTTACGCTCTCGTTTCAGGTGATCTGTGTGAACAATGAATAGTTTATAAGTAATGAATGATTGTTCGCGTGTTGCAGATGAGCCGATGAGGTCGCAACTGCGCGTGACGCAGCCGGACGTGCGGTTGAGCGGCGAGTACACGTGCGTGGTGAGCTCGGCCGGCGCCAGCGCGCGCGCCACCCGCACCCTCCTCGTCTACAGTTAGTGTCTGTCTGTCTTTTAAGCTGCGTATCCATTAGAGCAGCCTCAGGCCGAGCAGCCTCGACTTGAAGCAAACTGAGGCTGCTCACTCTGAAGCATAGTCTCGAGGCACGTTGCGAATCAAGGTGAGGCGTGGACCAAGTGCACGCCTCGGACTGAGGCTCCTTTGAGCGCGGCAAAAACCCGACAAAATATGGCTCGGCCCGAGGCGACGAATTTGCCTCATGGCGCGGCGTGCCTAAGGTTGAGGCAGCGTCTCCACTTGTGCGGCCTCGGGTCGAGCGGCTGCCTCGCCCCGAGTCTGCCTCTAGTGGATACGCAGCTCAAATCTCATAATTTAGTCCAATGGACATGAATGTCTCTGTATCCAGCTTCGACTCCTCGCCCCACTCATATCTGTAGGAATAAAAAAGCGGTCAAGTGCGACTCGAACTCGCGTGAAGAGGGTTCCGTATCATTCCGTTTTCCGTGAGTACTTTAAGGCTTTAAGGATTTTCGTTTAGGTTTTCCTGTGAAGTACAACAGGGGCCCTATATGCGCTTTTTTTCGAAATTTTAGTTTCAGTAGTTTCCGTCGTTTGCGTAGTTTCCTTCGGACAGACGGACGGCGTAGGCTTAGTAATAGGCTTCCGTACTGGTGCGGAAATCTAAAAAAACGGTATTACTACCGGCGCGGCGGAGCGGAGGGAGGCAGGCCTCCAAGCACGTCGGCGAAGCACACCCAGACGACGCGCGGCGAAGTTACATGCGATAGGTGGTACTAGACACGTAGGCCACCACAACCCCCATTTCGGAGAGCTCCGTATCCGCCGGACGGCGCGCGGCGCGGCGACTTTGTGTTTGAACTATTTGCTCTCATTATTATGTGTTATTAGCAGACATCGGAATCCGCGGGGCACGAATACGACCTTGTTAGGGATTGACTACGGCGATCAATAAACAATCGACACTGTTATCGATACTCATATTTATTTGTTTATTGTATTTTATTCATGTCATATTTCAGACCTGAATACTTATATACCTACAGTACTTATATAAACATGTATACTTTATGTTAACGATTAAGTAAATATAATACATATTTATATAAGGTCTTTCAAAATTAGTTCATAGTACGCTAAGGGGGGGTTCTGTATCATATAGGGAGTAAAACCTATATAAACATTTTTAAACCTTGGGCTTTTTTTAAGTAAAAAAATTTTTATGTAGGTATTTAATAAAAAAAATAGGTGGTTGATTTATATAACCTAATCGATTCAGTTTCATAACACTAACAAAAAAGTCTTCATGACCATTATGATGTAACACGTGTAAGTTGGTAAAAAAAATTAAATTCTTTCTATTCCATACTAATAAAACTAAAATTGTGGTTTTTCACAATTTCTGAAAGAAAGAGATATACGTGTTGGAAGACTTTTTTGTTCCTAGCACGAAACCGAAAGAAATTTTTTTTTTTACATTTAACATTAAAAAAAAAAAATTCTTTGTTCTTCAAAAGTGATCTATTTCCGATACAGAACCCCCCCCCCCCCCCCCCCCCCTTAGCTTACTATGAACTAATTTTGTAAGACCTATTTTTTTGGACCTTGGCCTTTTTTTTATGTAAAATATTTTTTTTAGTGTTTAAATAAAAAAATAGGTGGTTGATTTTTATAGCCTATTCGATTCAGTTTCATAGCAGTAACAAAAAAGTCTTCAATATCATTATGATGTAACACGTGTAAGTTGGTAAAAAAAATCAAATTCTTTCTATTCCATACTAATAAAACTAATATTGTGGTTTGAACAGATTTGTATTGTACCTACAAAGTAAATACAACATTTCTTTATTATATCTTCTTTTCTATAGAAATACTCTTAGTTTTAATAATCGACATTATTTCATATTATTCTAAAATAACGATCGATTTTCGATATTTGTGGATACATTGTCCCATCACTAAACAACCTTGAATCATTCGTGCCCCGCGGATTCCGATGTATGGTTATTAGTCGTCTGGTTCCAGTATGCCACCGCTGACGGTTATGACGTAACAGCTATCGGTACCGTCGACAAAAAAGTCGGATAGACGAATACTCCCGCCACCAGGTGTTAAACTGAACTGTCGTTACTTCGTATTTCAGGCATAGAATTAATATGTACTACCATGTAATAATAATTCTACGTAATTAAGTGACATGACTAGTGAAGCTAGCGCACACGTCATAGTCATATTACTATTCCTTTTTTTATTCGTATTGGCATTTGAACACAAAAAATGTTAGTAATAAAACAAATAACACAAAAAAAAACAAAATTCGTACACGCGCGAGGGGTAGGTAGCTCAATTACACATATAATACGGGCGTGGCTACGCGGTATTATATTCTTTGGCTACGCGACAGCGATACTAACGCTACTGAGCTAGGCGTCAGCGGGTGTGGCGTGAGGCGCGATGTGCGGAAGCGCGGGCTGAGGTAGCAGCAAACCAGCAATAGACAAGTAATATATTGTAAGCGATAGCTACTGCTGCGCTGCGTGCGCGCGTCGAGGGAATCAAAGCAAGCAACGTCGAGTGCAGGGACGTTATTAAATCCCATTTCGAATTTTCCGCGTTCCTATGTCAATGTTTCCCTTGTATTCCCTCTCGTCTACGAATATAAGAAGTTCGGGGATGATTATTTATCAAATCCTGGCGCGAGTGCCCCGCGGCGCCCGTCAGAGCCACGCGGGCTGGGCGGGGGCGGGGCGGGGCGCCGGGCGCGGTGCGGACGTCATTAAAGCGTTCAATTTGTTTCAAAATTATGTTTACCATTTGTACATGTCGGCGAACAAAACGAATCGGGGCGGCGCGGAAACATTTCGAGGAATACGCACTTGATCTCACATTCGTGGTATGTCCGGGTTTTTATTAAGCATTCGTTTCGGCGGAAGGACTCTAAATATTTAAAAGTATAATTTTTTTTTTTATGGAAACTGGCATGTTTGTCTACATCACCTATTACATCCGTGATGTCCCCCCATAACGCCTTGGTGAACTAGGTGCCATGTCAGCGCGTCCCTTCGGTCGTGCCGGCTACACTGAACTGGACGTAAAACACGACCTACATATCTAACTAAATAAACTGGTATTACACATGAGATGTCACGACGGCGGCGGTACGTGGAGATCCGTTGTCTCTGCCTACCCCGACTGGGAAACAGGTGTGATGTTGCTATATGCACGTACTCATCGTTACATACATGAGCGGACAACGACTTCATGATTTGCGCCTGGAACGTTCATTTTTAACCCCCTGACGCAAAAAACAGAGGGGTGTTATAAGTTTGACGTGTGTGTGTATGTGTGTAAGGGTGTGAGCATGTGTATGTGTGTGTCTGGCTGTGGCATCGTAGTTCCCAAACGGATAGACCGATTTGGATGCGGTTTTTTTGCACTAAATACTTACCTACCTCTACGTAGAAACGGTTGAGTCTGCCGGTAAGTGTTGTCACACTCAGATTACTGTTAGCTAGCACCCTCGTACTTTAACAAAGAGCGGCATTGGATTATACCTAGGTGGGCTTGCTGAGCGTTTGTTCCGTACCGCGAGGGGCCATGAGGCCCCCTTAATTGGCCGGCAACCTTGCGGGATGATTGTTCAAATTTATTTTGTAAATGGAAGTAATTGGTGCGGCGGATCATGGCGGCGGCGGGGCGGCGCGGAGGATTAGGCCCGCCATCGGCCCATCTCGTTCATCATCGTTCCCGTCGTTCGGTCCTCGACGTCTGCGGTTCGATTCCAAACTCCACACTTTCATAATCGTTATGCGGACCGATTTATAAAAACTGAACCACACAGCGGCCTAAACTCACTAGAGTTTACACAGCGTTGCGGAAACTCGAAATCTAGGGTTCCGCTCGAAATCCATCGCAGATTCCCGCCAACGTGGTCATCTTCGCGTCTTGTGGACGTCGGGCGGCCCATACCTACATATGAGACAGGCCTCGCTCGACACAGACTGCGCAGCAGCTTGGCATCAGTGCAGTGCAGCGTCGCTATCTAATTTTTAGGGTTGCGTATTCGTCGTACGGGACCCTATTACTAAGCCTACGCCATCTGTCTGACTGTCTGTCTGTCCGAGGGCTGTATCTCTTGAACCGTAATAGTTAGCCCGTTGAAATTTTCACAGAATATGTGTTATTTTATTATGGCTGATATAACAACAAATAATAAAAATTAAGTAAAGTAAAAAAATTCACGGGGGTCCCCATAAAAGAAACTAAAAAGTGTATCCGCGCCATCTACCGAAAAGAGTATGTAGCATTTTAACTAATACATAGATGGTGTGAGTGGCGGCGTTGACCATGACATGGCGATACGGAGCCCTCGGTGCGCGAGTTCGACTCGCACTTGGCCTTTTTTTTATTATCTCCTTATGATGGACACATTCAACTGAGCATTCAACACTTGGCGTCATTCAGTTTTTTTATTTTGTATGTTAGCTTGTAGGTAACTAGAGAGTAGCTTCTCCGATTTACAGCGGTTTTCCCTACGGTTATCCCCAATATAACCGCAAATATCTCTGTACGCTTTCATGTAGAGTCTGAGCAGTAGGTAGTATCGCAAGTGGAAGTGATCGAAGTCAGAGAAAATATAAACTAAGGTAATATAATTATATAAATATAAAATATATAATTATATAATATAATTAAAGGTAATGTAATATAATTTCATTATTGAGATTTGCGGATAAAAGCAAGTACATACGTATATAATTTTCTTTATGAAAACCAGTATTGGTGGCTATACTGAGGCACCAGAGGTATCAGCACACGCTCAGCGATAAAAGCGTCAACAACAAAATGTGTTCAGTTTCTCTGCGACGGGTGCTGCGGAGATAGGTTGGAAGGTAAGTGATCTGATAAGGGATGCCAGTTCCTACGAGCAGCGTCCATGATAGTACCTGCAGAACAGATGCTCGTCAGTTATATTATATTATAATATTAATAAGTCTTCGTAGTCAGAACTCTCAGCAAAATTGTTAATCTTGCTCTCAAGCTGTGTTTTAGATAGACTATGGGCGGTGTTCTATGTGGCTAGTCACTAAATACTTGCAAAAATATGTTTAAAAAAATACCCTGCGAAGTTTCTTGTCGGTTCTTCTTCGTGGGTGTAAAACCGGATAGAACAAATTGTGACAAGTTCGAGCGCAGTCTAACTGCCATATAAATGATCAATAAACAATACAATACAATACAATATCTGACGATAATAAAACCCAAACCATTGGTATCAACAGGATAGTACAAAATGTGACAAGTTCGAGTACAACAGTTACTGCCGCATAAGAATGCTTACTAAACAATAAACAACAATAAACATATTAAAACTTAGAGGCACTCTTCTATGGAACCAGACATGGTTTGCTAAATCACCTACTGCCGTGATGCCAGTCCATTACATCAAGTTCGTGATGGAACTAGGTGCCAGGTAGGTCAGTCAGTATTAATGCTCGGACACACGCACACACTATGTGCGGGGAGAGGGGAGAGGGGTCTGGGGCGCGCGCGACAGACAGGAGGCTGGCTGGAGGTAGAGAGACAGTGAACAACGCAATTCGTATGATGATGACAAATGATCCGTTGTTGTTTTGACCCTAGGTCGCACAAGCTTTAATCACATAACGCCCGCAGTTTATTTCACATTTTATTACACACACACACGGCACATGCTACACTTCCTGCCACTGCTTCTGCGGGGATCATTCTGAATGTCGAAATTAACATTTTAGTTCTGAAATCTTAACATCATCAATACTAACAATAAATCTGTAAGGGATGGTCATGGAGTAAGTTACTTTGTTTATGGGATACTGAGTTTGTAGACTCTCTGTATGACACTAAAACTAAATTGACGATTTTTAGAAATATTTTCTGTATGTATGTATGTGTATGTATAGGTATGTTACTCCATAACTCTTAAACCGATCATCCGAATTCCATGAAACTTAGTACAAGTACAAGCACATTTTACTATACGGAACACTATAAACACACTACACTATAAAATTTAGTTCCGGTTACGCTAAGATGTGGCTCTCATACAAACCGAATTGTTCCGCGCGCCGAAATAAAGGTACGGTAGCGGGCTTACTTACTTTCTTCTTTTGAAATATTAATTTCACGCGAGCGAAGCCGCGTGCAAAAGCTAGTATTTAATAAGTGCGAACTCTAAGGGTTCAAAAATATTTTCAACTTCTCCGCATTTCTCACAGATATATTTCTCCATCATTCATCGAAACGTATTATGGAACGGTGTGTAGGTATATATGAGAGAAAGGAAAGGAGAGTTTTATTTTATGAGGAAAATACAATTACTGACCTAACCATTGGAGATATGTTAATACCTAACCTAACCTAACCATTGGAGATGTATTATATGTATGTGTGATTTGATTAGATTACAAAATTGGAGTAATTAAATTACATGAGTGAGCCCTTCTCTGGTTGGAGTCCCGCCCGACGTACCACCAGGTGTAGAAGCTTTACTATTCTAATCTAAGAGTCTCTATGTAATCTCTGTACTTAGGGAAGTTATTAAATTAAGGAAAGAGAAGAAGACATATAATACTTGTGAGGTGAAGAGATGAACGTACGGTTGTTGTGCGCAGGCGGGGAGCACGACCTCAGGCTGGATGCGCAGCGGCGGGACCGCGAGGGCTTGCTGGATCTGTCCTGCTCCGTCGACAAAGTCTACCCGGAGCCCGACCTCAGGCTCGAGCGGCTTGAGTGAGCATTTTTTTATTTTGATTTTTTTTTTATGGAAACTGACACGGTTGTCCACATCACCTACAGCATCCGCGATGTCAGCCCATAGCACCGGGTGAGCTAGGTGCCATGTCAGTGCCAGTTCGGTCGTGCCGGCTACACTGAACTGGACGGAAAACACGAAGTATATTTACATAGCCGTTTCGACCGACGTTTCATTCCGTGCGGTGGTACCAATCCGGGCGGGTTGAACCTTACCATCTAGTAAGGTAAGAAGGGAAGGGACCTACAGTTTTACGTGGAATCCGAGCCACGGTAAGCCTCCAACGGTCGAGCGGTAACGACGACAAGTACTGACCGCGCTCAGCGTTGCTTAACAATCAATAGCGACAGTCGACTGTCTGCAACAGGGTTGTTGCTGATGCACATTTTTTCACATCAGCTGAAGCCGATGCTGATGCTGATATTTTATCATTGACATCAGCGGGTGCTGATGCTGATTTGAATTATTTTCTTAAAAAAAAAAAAGGGAAAAATACTGAACTATATGAATATTATGAATTTATATCATAAGTTTTGGTTGCTATTGAAATAAAATATTGTGTTTTAATAATTTCGTGACATTTAATAAAAAAAAAAATCAATCTGATACCAGTACCAGTTTAGTAATTATGGAACTTTGGAACTATTTGCTGCTTTTCCGGCTTCGAGTCTGTTCCGAGAAGGTTTGTCACGACTCGAACATCAGCATTTATTTATTTATTTATTTATTTATTTATAATGCATCCATTAGGTGTCTGTGCACACTCGGACAAGACATAGTGTAATAATGTTATCATGTGGTATTGCGCGTCGAGCGATTAATAATCAGCATCGGTGAATGCGGATGCTGATGCGATGCTGAAGTTGAAAATGATGCTGAAGTTCCGGGGATGCTGATGCTGATGTTCGCAACAACCCTGGTCTGCACCACTGATCTATCGAGGCTGACCTGAGCTGGCTGGGTGGGCTGAGAATCCTCTATCTCTTAACTATACCTTCTATCTAAGTGTCCATTTATAACTAAACCATATTTACGCGTTCAGTCAGTCAGCGTTTATGCTTCCACTGCTGGACGGATTTTCTTCAGTCCTTCCGGTGTTCGACGGTACGGAACTACCCACGACGACGTACTGAATGTCGTTGTCACACCTGGCGGGTGGTCTTCCCACATTTAGTTATATTATGTTTTACATTCCCACACTCAAATCTTTTGCTAGTAGGTACTTACCTACTTATATTTCGTGCAACATGCGACTCTCAAACATCCAAAGGTTGACTGGGAGATATCCCTGTAAAGGATAAGTTCGCCTTTAACACTTCGCCGTGATCACGTGTCGTGCACAAGCACAGAATACTTATTAGTACCTACATATTAGCGTTGAATGGATAACCTTTAACGGCGGTGGCAGCGCCTTTAGCGGTGGATTTGGAATTAATATTTCTATACAAATATTTACTTGACGCGACCCTTGAACAAAAAATCGGTAAGAAACCGAAACAGAATGGACTCTCTCCGTTCTCTCGAACTCACTTCATTCCTTTGTTTGAATTTGAATCTACATACATCAGCTCTCTGTTAAGCCTCCTCTGCACGCTGGCCTATGTACCTAATTGTATCTCGCTTCAACAAAGCAATTATAGGAGTATGAAACTAAAATGAATAGCGTGCCAGCGTGAAGAGGTGCCATTAGAATACGAACCATTCGAAAACGCTGTATCGACAATCAGGGTTAGTAGAGTAATCGGTGTTGTGCTGCAAGTACTCTGGAAAATTACAGCACAACACCGACCACCGGGTTTAGCAAAGTATTCGGACAAGATAACTATCAAGCAGCAAGTAAGGCACGAATGCCCACCTGCTGCACCCATCCGTGGAAGGACCGTGCCAAGGCGAGAGGTGGCTAACCTGTCGCCCTTTAGCACGGCTTATTTTCCTTATACCTTAGTCGCATTTTACGATATGCTCGGGGAGAGATGCAATGGGGCTATTATTTTTAAGTACCGGCCCCACACAGTTCTAAGCCAGCACAGATGTACAGTACAGCCATTAGAATGTGACTGCCAAGAACGTTGGAGATAGGGACGTCGAACTTCCCCGCGCCAGCGTAACACGATATTAGTAAAAACGTACCAATAACATTCGTTGCCACCACCCAATCAGAGCGCGATACCACTCGATACCACCCAATCAGAGCGCGCGCCGTCTTCTCCGCTAGCCGCGGAGCTCGGCGACGCTGGTTCTCATATAAGCATTGGACAGTCCGACGTCCAACCTCTTCTAACGTTCTTGGTGATTGCTTTCTTACAGCTCGTCAAATTCGTCAATAGAGCTCCCGCAATGGCAGCGCATTCTGCCAAGCGTCAGCGGCAGCGGTCTGCTGAGCGCGCTCACCACAGCCCTGTTAAACATGAACGAGCTGGGCAACCAAGAGCGCTTCGTCTGCCGCCTCTCGCTCAAGCACACCTCCTACCAGGCTAGGAGCGAGCTCAACTTTAAGACTAGTGCGTTTACTACTTTCAATTACAAGACACAGAAAATGGAAGAAATTACAATTGCTGCTTCACCGTTCGGTCGAAACCGGTGTCCAAACTGTTCCTCCCCTTGCCCCTTACTAGTTACTAGTTGGTAGGCTCAAGCTGTAGCCGACTGGTTTGATACCGCCGCACTGGTACGTAAGGTGGCCCCATAGCAGCCTCGAATGTATTCTCTTCTAGCCTTCTAGCACGCTTCTAGCCCAGTATAGCCAGTAATCCAAAGGGAAGTCTCCAGTATGGCACCTTCTCATTGATTTGAAGTGAATTGGTTGGTTACAGCATGCGCTCTGGCACCTCGCATGCTGGTATGTCCTCGTTACACACGTACATCAATCAATCAATCAATACTAATAATAAATATGTAAGGGATGGTTGGTTATGGAGTAAGTTACTTTGTTTTGTGAGATATTGCGTTTGTAGACTCTATACTAAAACTTAATTTACGGTTTTTAGAAATCGTTTCTGTATGTATGTACCTCCATAACTCTTAAACCGATCGTCCGAATTCGATGAAACTTAGTACAATCACATTAAACTATGCGGGACACAGGATAGGCTAAATAAAATTCAGTTCCGGTTACGCTAAGATGTGGCTCTCATACAAACCGAATTGTTCCTCGCGCCGAAATAAAGGTACGTTACTTTTTTTTTTTATATTATTAATTAAACGGTTTTATTTAGCTTGACTCCGTATATTTGTGTCTTTGTTTGTTTCTATCTTTGTTTCAAATCTTGCGACAACTTTTTCAACTACTTCTACTGAACCGATTTTTATGAAACTTTGCACACACATTGAGTTCTCGTGACAATACAATATTATGATAATTTCAACTTGGTAACGAGGGTCTGATGATGGAGTCAGGAGGTGGACAGTGGAACTCTTCAACCGTTACAGTAACCCCCTCGAGTTTGGGCTCATTTGGTTAGTTTGGACGAGTGTCCCATACTTCTACCAGTACACTTGGTGACGAGGGTCTGATGATGGAGTCAGGAGGTGTACAGTGGAACTCTTCAACCGTTACTAGTAATCCCCTCGAGTTCGGGCTCATATGGTTGGTTTGGATGAGTGTCCCATACTTCTACCAATACACTTGGTGACGAGGGTCTGATGATGGAGTCAGGAGGTGTACAGTGGAACTCTTCAACCGTTACTAGTAACCCCCTCGAGTTTGGGCTCATTTGGTTGGTTTGGACGAGTGTCCCATACTTCTACCAATACACTTGGTGACGAGGGTCTGATGATGAAGTCAGGAGGTGTACAGTGGAACTCTTCAACCGTTACTAGTAACCCCCTCGAGTTTGGGCTCATTTGGTTGGTTTGGACGAGTGTCCCATACTTCTACCAATACACTTGGTGACGAGGGTCTGATGATGAAGTCAGAAGGTGTACAGTGGAACTCTTCAACCGTTACTAGTAACGCCCTCGAGTTTGGGCTCATATGGTTGGTTTGGACGAGTGTCCCATACTTCTACCAATACATTTGGTGACGAGGGTCTGATGATCTAGTCTGGAGGTGTACAGTGGAACTCTTCAACTGTTACTAGTAACCCCCTCAAGTTTGGGCTCATTTGGTTGGTTTGGACGAGTGCCCCATACTTCTACCAATACACTTGGTGACGAGGGTCTGATGACGGAGTCAGGAGGTGTACAGTGGAATTTTCTAACCGTTACTAGTAACCCCCTCGAGTTTGGGCTCATTTGGTTTGTTTGGACGAGTGTTCCATACTTGTCGAACGCAAAATGAAACAGACATACCATTTGTTCAAATTGATTTTGAAAGGGACGGCGGGCACCTTATCCATCCTAAAACCATACAGTTTCCAGCAAAGTTTAACTATGGAACAGCTGAGAGACGGATGTTACCGAAAATTTTGGCATGGGCCTCCACTGTCCATAAAATGTAGGGCAGTACTGTTGACCATGCTGTGGTGTATTTGGGCTCCAGACTATTTGAGGAGGGTCAAGCGTATGTTGCATTGAGTCGCGTAAAGTCTTTAGAAGGGCTATGTATTGAGGAGCTTGATTGTGAAAAATTGACAGGTAAGAAACCGAGTAACAAAGATGCAATGAGAGAGTTGGAAAGGATGAGGAGTTTGCGTAATGAATGATACGAGCCCAAAATCAAACTAAAAACGAGTAAATAAAAAAATAGGTAAAAAAACTTTTTAGTTAAACGGTTTTATTAAAAAAAACTAGAAAAAAAAACATCAGCTGTACAAAAAACTAGAAAATAATAAGGACACAAGCCTGGGACTTTTAACAGACTAATATAAAAACGTGGGGCGTATAATTAATAACATGCGCCCCACGTTTTTATATTAGTCTGTTAAAAGTCTCAATTTATTACTTATTCCGCTGACGCAGCGACACAATGTGCCCTTTGGCATCCGACATGAGAAGACAGCACGCTAGTATTGCACGATTTCTTACCTAGACGTAAAATCTTAAGAAGGCCCAGGCTTGTGTCCTTATTATTTTCTAGTTTTTTGTACAGCTGATGTTTTTTTTTCTAGTTTTTTTTAATAAACCGTTTAACTTAAAAGTTTTTTTACCTATTTTGAGATACTGCTTTTGTAGACTCTATGTGTGATACTAAAACTAAATTGACTATTTTTAGAAATCTTTTCTGTATGACGTATGTATGTATGTACTAGCTTTTGCCCGCGGCTTCATCCTGCACCGCCCTGCGCCGTCCCGCGCCGCCCCGCGCCTTTCCGCGCCTTTCCGCGCCGCCCCGCGCCTCGCCGCACCGCGCCGCGCCACCCCGCACCGCGCCGCCCCGCGCCGCCCCGCGCCGACCCGCGCCGCCCCGCGCCGCCCCGCACCGACCCGCTCCGCAACGCGCCGCCTCGCGCCGTTCCGCGATGTCGCGCACCGCCCCGCGCCGCTCCAGGCCGCCCCGCGACTTTCCGCGCCGCCCCGCGGTGCCCCGCACCGCCCCGTGGTGCCCCGCACCGCTCCGCGCCGCCCCGCGCCTTTCCGTACTGGCCATATTTGTTTTTTGCAAAATTTAAAAAAATCTCTTAAGTGCGAGTTTTACTCGCGCACGGAGGTTTCCGTATCTATCCGCCTATCTTTTGTCTTTCAGCAATGCAATGTAAAGCCTGTGGCGCCATCTATTATTCAGTAGTGTGACTATTTGATTTTTCGGTACGTTTGTTGTATGGGAGCCCCCCTTAATTTTTAACATTTTCTTTTTTTTATTATTTGTTGTTATATCCGCCATAGTAACACATATTCTGGTGAAAATTTCAACGGGCTACCTATTACGGTTCAAGAGATACAGCCCTCGGACAGACGGACGGACGGACGGATGGCGGAGGCTTAGTAATAGGCTTCCGTACGGGATACGGAAACCTAAAAAGAACAGAATTCGAAATTGAAGTTTTTATTTGACGTTGATAGGCTTTTGTTTTTCTTGGGAGAAGAGATTAACGTCACATAAAAACTTCAATTTCGAATTCTGTTCTTTTTTTAAAATTTGCAGAAAACAAATATGGCCAGTACGGAAAGTCGCGGGGCGGCGCGGGGCACCGCAGGGCTGCGCGGAGTGCGCGGGGCGGTGCGGAACGGCGCGGAAAGTCACGGGGCGGCGTGGAGCGACGCGGGGCGGTGCGCGACGGCGCGGAGCGGCCCGGGGCGGCGCGGGACGGCGCGTTGCGGCGCGGGTCGGCGCGGGGCGGCGCGGGACGGAGCGGTGCAGCGCGGAGCGGCGCGGGACGGCGTGAAGCGGGGCGGAAAGGCGCGGGGCGGCGCGGAAAGGCGCGGAAAGGCGCGGGGCGGCGCGGAAAGGCGCGGGGCGGCGCGGGACGGCGCGGGATGGCGCGGGGCGTTGCGGGATGGCGCGGGGCGGCGCGGGACGGCGCGGAAAGGTGGTGCGGCGCGGCGCGGTTAGAATGGACCTTCAGGATGGACATAGGCGAGCGAAGCCGCGATGGCGGGATTTTTTCCGACTTACTTGACATTTATCGTTATATTTTGGCCAATTTACACAATATTTTTATACGCCTATGTGTTATTCTGATGTATAAGCTCAATGATGTAAAGTCTCATCAAAATCCGTTCAGTAGTTTTTGCGTGAAAGAGGAACAAAGATCCATACATCCATCCATCCATCCATCCTCACAAACTTTCGTGTTTATAATATTAGTAGGATGTATGTATGTTCCTCCATAACTCTTAAACCGATCATCCAAATTAGATGAAACTTAGTACAAGTACATTTAACTATAAGGGACACAGGATAGGCTAAATAAAATTCAGTTCCGGTTACGCTAAGATGTGGCTCTCATACAAACCGAATTGTTCCGCGCGCCGAAATAAAGGTACTTACTTTTTTCTTTTTAAATACGAATTTCACGTGAGCGAATACGCGGGAAAAAGCTAGTAGTAGATAAACGTACAATACGAAAAGTTTAAGAAAAAATTATAATTGTCATTACAGGACTGCACAAGATGTAGGTACTAAAATTTAGTAATTAAGTATTTATTTATTTCAGGAAGTGCAGATATGAAAATCGAGCAGTTTTCGGTGACCACCCAACCCCCTGCGACATCCACTAGTAAGAGTAAGTCTATTTTTAACCCTCGACGAAAAAACGGAGGGGTGTTATAAGTTTGACGTGTGTGTGTGTGTGTGGGGGTGACTTGAGGGAGGGTGTGTGTGTGTGTGTGTGTGTGTGTGTGTGTGTGTGTGTGTGTGTGTGTGTGTGTGTGTGTGTGTGTGTGTGTGAGGGTGTGTGTGTGTGTGTGTCTGTCTGTGGCATCGTAGCTCCTAAACGGATGGACCGATTTGGATGCGTTTTTTTTATTAGGAAGCTTGTTTATCACAGGGTACCATTGTGTATGATTGTGTTCTGTCAGCTGGATGGTTTAACCTTGAACTTTGATAGTGTGGCTAATTAAATTAACTAGATAGAAATGACGCATGCTGAACGGGATAAAACAAAAACTTTGACGAACCATACTGAACATGCATATGTCTCAATGTAATATTATTATTGTTGTGTGTTCTTTATGGCGAAATAAATATCTGAATCGGAATCATGTCATGTCATTATAGGACTGCACAAGATGTAGGTACTAAAATGTAGTAATTTAAGTATTTATTTATTTCAGGAATACACCAGTCAGTAGAGGTTTAGGGCTGAGAGGTATGTTACAAAAGGTGGTGTAGTATATTTTATTTTTTTATCTTGTATATATCGGTGCAACTGAGTAAATATCAAAAATGGTAACACGAGATATGTCGGGACAACTTTTGGCGGCCAACAAACCTCGAAATTTTGGGACTTTTTTTGGATTTTTGATCATAACTTCTATACGGTGCATCCTAGCGCAAAAGTTACTATGCAACAAATTAAGAGCATTAAATTTTGCGTCGAATAAGTATCACAACTTAATAATTAACTTAATGGATATAGTAAAAAACTCCGGTCAAAAACGACGTTTTTGGCCAACTTTGTAAAAAACTGGTATTTATTGTGGTTTTTAAGCGGCTGCAGCTTGAAAACGGGTTCTTTTAGAGAAAAACTCGTAATCTTAAAGTTGTAGAGAATCTAATTCCGCATATACTGGTACCACATTTGTCGAATTTGGTCAAATACACTCCTCGCAATTGGTAATATCCAAAGTGGCGGCGAGACGAGTTGGGGAGGCGGCGCGGCGACGAGCGACTGTGCTCGCGTGATACGTGCGTGCGCTCGTTCCCTCGCTCTTTCCCGATGCGTTTAATGTGGAAATGGCATTAGTGATGCGCCAGTTCGAAATTTCAACCGTAGAAGTTCAAGTGCAATCATAGAAATTCCTTTAGTTCATTTGTACGGCAGCCTGACAATGACGAATGTATTCAGCCGAAGCAGTGGTGTCGTTGGAGGGGCCAATGTAAACTGCTATTTGGCTCAGGAAATTGCCCTCAAAGGGGTGGCCAAGTTGGTTGATTATGGCAACTTCAAGAATGTCACCCTCAAAAGGAGAGACAAGGTTACAACCTTAGCATCTGCTGTGAACTGTATTTCAGCGGGAGACCTCAAAGTACCTGTTATTGATCCGCTTACATTATTTCAACGGCTGTGCCTTTCAAAACAATCAGATGATGACTTGAAAAACTTTTTCACATACGAACTCGCACCTTACCAATGTCACTCTTTGTAGAAGGAGCCATGAGGAAAGGAACCAAGTCTTTGTATGCAGCATTCACACCGCTTCCCTCAAATGTTACAGAAGGTCGACAATGTTTTGCTGTAGTGGATGGAGGCTACCTTCTTCATAAAGTCTTTTGGCCGCGCAATGCCTCCTTCGCAACCATTGCCAATTGCTACTCCTCTTTTTTGAAGAGACACTATGGGCCCACGCTTGTTGCTATCGTGTTTGACGGATATCCTTCTCAGAGCGGTACCAAAAGAACAGAACGATTGCGGAGGATGAGGATTCACCAGTCCCCAGAAGTGATATTTGATGAGAACACGGTGAACCAAGTCGCCCAGAAAACATTATAGCACAATGAGAAAAACAAGTGTTTTTTTTATGGAAACTGACACGGTTGGCTACATCACCTACAACATCCGTGATGTCGCCCATAACACCGGGTGAACTTGGTGCCACGTCAGTGCTTCCCTTCGGTCGTGCCGGCTACACTGAACTGGACGGAAAACACAAACTATTTACATAGCCGTTTCGACCGACCTTTCATTCAGTGCGGTGGTAACAACCCGGGCGGGTTAAACCCTACCACCTAGTAATGTAAGAAGGGAGTCATATCCCTTAGTCGCCTTTAACGACATACACGGGGAGAGATGCAGTGGGGCGATTCTTTTAAAGTACCGGCCCCACACGGTACAAAAGACAACTTTTAGGAGTGTGACATTGAAATAAATCAGGCACAAGAAGATGCTGACTTGCTCATTGTCAAGACCGCCATTTCAAAGACCAAGGAGCACGGCAATGTCGCAATAATTGGAGATGATGTAGACCTCCTTGTGCTGATGACAGGGCTTGGCCACCAATCACCAACTTGGTCTTTCTGAAGCCTGGAAGAGGGGGTGCGGCTAATACCTACAATTTCTCAACCTCTTTCAAATTCGACCAAGACCACATCCTTTTCATGCACACATTCACTGATTGTGACACCACATCTGCCATCTTTGGCCACGGGAAGATGAAGTTGTGCAGCATCATAACCAGTTCAGAAGACCTGAAGGCTATCTCCCGGCGCTACCTCAACCCTCTCGCCAGCCATGATGAGATCGCTGAGGCTGGTGCCCGGGTTTTTTCGTCTCTCTACGCTGGCGACTCCACCGACCCAGCTCTGGACGAACAGCGCTACTCAACGTTCACACGAGCAGTGGTCAAGGGGAAAGTGGACCTCGCAAGGCTGCCACCTACCTACGATGCCGCACGCCACCACTCCTACCGGTGTTTCCATCAAATGCAGACATGGTTGGGAAACACCAAGAACTCGGAGGAGTGGGGATGGATACGCAGCACTGCTGGTCTACTGCCACAACAAACAACCAGAGATGTGGCTCCCTTGTTTCTCCTAAAAACTATTTCGTGTGGCTGCAATATGGGTTGCAGTGGAGCCTGCTCTTGCCGTAAGGCAGGTTTAAAATGCTCCTTTATCTGCAAGCACTGCTGTGGTCAGCATTGCGAGAACTCATCACCATCGGTAGTTGATGACGATGACGATATTGAGCAGCCGCCCGAGCTGCCCGAGAAGACCAGGTTGAAAGCTTCCTACCACCACCGCAGCCACAAGTAGAAGAACCGGGGCAATTCATGCGGCTCAGGAAACGATGATCCATCCATGAACATTGCTACAATTTTCCTAAAAAACTATGTAAGTACGTATTATATCAATCATATTAAGATTATATTTGTCCATATTTAATTTTAAACTTATTATTTGTAATTACACGTAATTAGCTTCAATATAACGTCAAATATAATCTGTAAATTCTTACCATTAAGGCGTTGTAAATCAAGGGTAAATTCAAAATCAAATTGCCGGAAATTGGGAGATTGCCAATTGCGAGGAGTCTGTTTAACCATATTCAACAAATGTCATACCAGTAAACGCGGAATTAGATTCTCTACAACTTTAACTTTACGAGTTTTTCTCTAAAAAAACCCGTTTCCAAGCTGCAGCCGCTTAAAAAACACTATATTTCCGTTTTTTACAAAGTTGGCCAAAAAGCTCGTTCTTTGATCGGAGTTTTTTACTATATGCATTAAGTTAATTATTAAGTTGTGATCCTTATTCGACGCAACATTTAATGCTCTTAATTTGTTTGATAGTAACTTTTGCGCTAGGATGCACTGTATAGAAGTTATGAGCAAAAAACCAAAAAAAGCCCCAAAATTTCGAGGTTTGTTGGCCGCCAAAAGTTGTCCCGACACATCTCGTGTTACCATTTTTGATATTTACTCAGTTGCACCGATATATACAAGATAAAAAAATAAAATCTACTACACCACCTTTTGTAACAAGAATTACTCTACTGACTGGCCTAGAAGTGAAGATATTAAAATCGAGCAGCTTTTGGTGACTACCCAAGCACCTGCGCCATCCAATAGTAAGAGTATAAGTCTATTTTCACAGGGTACCATCATTGGGTACCATTGTGTTCTGTTAGCTGGATGGTTTAGCCTTGAACTTTGATAGTGTGGCTTATTGAATTAACTAGACAGAAATGACTCATGTCACTTGGGTGACCACCTATTTAGGCAATTAATGGATAATTAACACTAGCGTTGCTATGACAACATGTAAAATTTACATACCTTACCTTTCCTTAACCGGTGGTAGCGTTTAACGCGCCCCGATTGGTACAACTCACAGAGCATCAAATGCGCGCGCCCCTCCTAGAGGCGCCCTGAGCGCGATTTCTCTACAACGCCGTTGAAGCCTGTGGGCGTGGCCTATGACTTACATATGTGTGTTGTGCGTGTGAATTTGTTTTGTGCGTGTGCCTAACTTGCTCCTCTTTGTGTGTAGTGTCGATACTAGCACACACACACACACATACGAAGCGCTAGCAGCACTGCGTGTAGTTTTTGGGTTTCAAATATTATCGCCTAAGGCGTCTCTAGTAGGGGGGGCGCGCGGTAGGTATTTGATGTTCTGTGGTACAACTACACTGAATAAAGGACGGTCGAAACGGCTATGAAAATAGTTCGTATTTTCCTTTCTAGGTCCGTAGTAATTTCCGTTCAGTTCAGTGTAGCCGCCACGGTCAAAGCACATACATGAAACTTTGTTCCGAAAGAAATAATTAGTGACGAGACATCACGGGTGTAGTAGCTGATGCTGCTAACTCCTTCCACGAAATAAGTCAACATTATCCAGCCAGCTCCTCTGAAATAATTTTTGACGTTCCTACTACTAGTGTAACTGCTACAATCAGCAAGTGAAGCCAGTGGCGGTGCTAGGCCAAATATAGACGTCAGCGACGTCAGCTTTGCGAGGCCTCTTTCATTTCCCAGTCAGAAAGAAAACAATAAATAGAATGAGACTGATGTATGAGTACATATATGAGTTTTTAGCTAATGAAATGTTGACAAACATTTCATGAACAATCACAAATTAAAATAAATAACCCAACAAGCAATAGCCCAAAGTGTGCGACCATACTTTGATGCGAATTTTTTGGGATCGCGCGATCCCAAAGGCAGTCAGCTAGGGTAAACGAATTTTTGCGAGGCCCCCTCAGGCGCGAGGCCGACATCGGCGCGGCGCGGTCGCCGACGTCGTCGCCCACGCCTAGCGCCGCGGCACTGAATGAAGCGAACGTATTGCTGTTCACTGTTTACAGATAAGAATGGCGCGGCACAGCTGAAGTCGTTGTCGGCGGTCGTGACGGTTCTGTCGGTCGCGGCGACGACGCTACTCGCCCTCGCCAGGATATGAACACCGAGCGTCAGCAGAAGTCATACCAACTATAGAAGATGCAACTGTTCAAAATTTCGAGAGAATACGTCATCGACCCGATGGCGAAACGGTAACGCGCTGGCGGATCAAGCCGGAGTTCCAAGTTCGAATGCCGGTCGGGACGTATTTTTCTCTTCTTCTTCGGCTTCGTATCTATGTAATGAAAAAATAATTGAATCTCGACAGCTGCGGAAGAACAGATCACATAACTGTTCTACAGCTGTGTCCATTGTCAATCTTAGTTCACTACCATATTACTGCGTGATTGTACAAACAGTTTCGTCGAGAGATGTTTCAATTCAACGCGGAACTATTAGTACTGATTGTCAGTCCCGGGAAGATTTCTATTGAAAAATGAGTATGATACTGCAACGAAATGAAATTGTGTTTGAAATGTGATTTTTTTATCTAAACCAACATGGGTGGCTGTGCCGAGGGACCAATGGTATAGCCGACAGAGTCAAAATGCCATGCCAGCCGATTTGTGGACTGTTGCTAAGCTGTCTAGCCTGTTGATACGACGTTTCACTGGCCGGAAAACAGTTCCTGGCGGTGCGACAAAGTAACGATTTTGTCTCAATCAATCAATTCAATTCAATTTATCTTTTTAAAACTACAGACGAAATCTCCAGAAACCCGAAAAACGTGGTGATTGGTCTGCCCATCGGTATTAATTTTAATAAAAGATAAACGCCGTACTTAACCCGATACAGATTCGAACTCAATTCCAGTTCATACAAACTCATCAGTATTATGATGACTTTTGCGAGTATTAAAGATCTTAGAAGAGACATTTGTCCGCAGGAGGGAAGTTTCTACAGAACATTCGTGTTAACTAGTTTCGTTTAAACTTTTAGTTGATTTCAGGGATATTATTTCAAGGTTCTTGTCGCCTTTAAATATGTAGTTACATTAATAATTTGGTTGGGTTATTATTAGATCACTCATTGATTTGAGACTTGAAATTTTACTGAATAAGTGCACTTGAATAATTAATGTTAGTATGTAGAAGTTATGTAATGTTGTATAAATTGTTGTGTAGTACGTTATGTTGTGTTTACTCGTATTTTTTATTCTAGGATCTTTTTTTAAATTGTGTATTTGTTTTACTGTGTCATGTTTAAATTTCCTAGTTCCATAATTTTTCACATAGGTAGAGCAATGTGATTTGATTAGACAGAACTACCTCATACATCTGTGTTCCTCGCAGTCCAACTGCGTCATTCATGACTGCCTGAACATACTATGAATAAACTTCTTTATAAAATAATAATAAATACTTATATGTATCTTTGAGCTATTTACTACAGCAGTATAGGAACACCGTCATTTCTCAGGTTCGTTCCATATAATATAATGATTTGTTGTGGCTGGAGTCGTTAAAATTTTAAAGTTGTTTTAAACAAACGTAGCCGGCACGATCAAAGGGGGAAGCACTGACATGGCACCTAGTTCACCCGGTGTTATGGGCTGACATCACGGACGTTGTAGGTGATGTAGCCAACCGTGTCAGTTTCACGTGAATTCGAAATGAAAAAAAAACGTGAATTCGGAGAGGGCAAACAAATTAAAAATAATTACTCTCTTTATAATAAGTAAATGAATATATTATACAACGTGTCCCAAAACTCAACGTCAAGCGGGAACCAGGGAGTAGGCCAGTTTATGACTACCCAGGGAAAAATAAGAAAAAAAATCGGAGTCATTTGTTTTTTATTTTGAAAAACGTTGAAAATTTACATCTCGTACAACATTTTTAGGGACTATGACTAAAAATATGCCAATATAATTGTTAATTTTTTTTTATTGGTAGCCGAAATAACTCTGCTATTGATCAGTATTCCAAATAAAACCAAAATGCCCATAGTTATATCACAAAAAAATATTAAGTAAAATTTTTTTCTTAAAATTTTCAAAGATAATTATTTTTAGTTTAATTTGCCACTTCATAGTATAAAAAAAATGTACGTACACTACTATGGCAAGTTTTCAAAAAAGTTGGCGCGACTAATCAAGATTTCAAAATGATATAATACCTTCAGTGCTAGAGTGATGATAGTGTGGAGAGAAGGAGGGACAGTTAGTTTTTCGAATTATTTGAAAAATCACAAGCACAATCTGCATTGTTGGAGTATCGAGAATCCGCATCATATGAGTAAAGACAAGTATCAGTATCAATTTAAATTGAACTTGTGGACTGACATATTAAACGGCAAAGATATTGGGCCATTTGAATTGCCAAGAAACTTTAATGGTGAAGTTTACCTAGATTTTCTTCAAAATCATCTGTCAGATCTACTAGAAGATGTGCCATTTATTCTGTCTCTGTGTCTAATTTTGACCACATAGTGAATTATTTGTATGACATGTGGTATACCGTTGGAAAGGGCGTAAACTAGGGAACTTTTTAAAAGAAAATGAAGCACTCAATTGCTGTTAGTTTTTTTTTTAAATGAATTAAGAAATTAACATTCTGTCACATTTATACTCGTTCTCGGGACTTTGGGAGGTCATAAAACCTTTTCATTTCATCAACTTCATCAAATAATATTTTTTTAGAACAAAAATACATAGCAAAATTCAATAAATTTTATTTCGTGCTGATACAATCATGAACAAAAAAGTTACATGGGTTTATAGCTGGGATTTTGGTAATTTTCAAAAATAAAGAAAAAAAAATCATATCTCGATACCACGTGACATCTGACAAAAGGTATCATTGGTCAAAACGCTGCAAATGACCCCACTTACCTACAAAAAATTTTTGTCGGTCGATGTGCCGAACACCCTGTATAATCGAAACATAAAATTAATATTAAAGACTCCGACCTTCACATTCTCGATGCACTCCATTAAACAACAAAGTTCACCAAATTGCAGAGTTTGCACTAGAGTCATTGATTTTATAATCAATGACTAGAGTTGAAGATCAATTTCACGTTTTATTGGAGTGTGAACTGAATAACAATTTAAGAAACACAGATTAAATATATTTTTTCTATCTACAGGGCCTAGAACGATAAAAAAGGTATGGACGCCGGACTGTCAAATGCTTGTATGAGAACCGAGCCAAGTTGCGGGAAGCGGAGTGTACTTACCGATGATAAGATATTCCACTATTGTGCACACTAACTTGGCTGTAGTGTTTTTACACGTAAACACAGAGCATGCGGGCATTTTAAACGGGATTTTGCTAACGCAGCCGATGACAAACTGACGGACCAGCGCGCGACCGTCTAATGAAACAAGTATGCTTTTACTTATATCGTGTTACGCTGGCGAGGATGGGGTTCGGAGTCCATACCTTTTTTATCGTTCTAGTACAGGGCATTAGGTGAACCCCTGATAGAAGAATGCAAAATTCTGAATACATTTTCCCAAGCATCTCTAGCCCTCAGCGGCTATAGAAATGTGTAGCCAGACGATTGGATGAAAATTGGCATCGAAATGAATGTCCATAACCGGTAAAGAAATGAAATCAAATGACAACTAATAAAAATAAGACGAAGACTTAAAAAAATGCTATGCTATGCCTCTTCCCCTGAATTTTTTAGAGGCCACACTTAATAAATACTTTTGAATTAGAAATTTATAAATCATTATCTCGCCAAAACAATATCGGAAATTAATAACAGGGTCACTAATAAATATTACCACTAATGAACTAATCAACATACGTTCAGTTCACCGTGCACCAAATTTCAACATTTTATATCGATTATTTTCATATAAATATAGTGGAAGGGCGTGTGTGCCGAGTCAGAGTTTGTGTCAGGAGTCAGGCAGGACATGGAGATTAATTGTCTATGCCTACCCCACTGGGAACAGGCGTTGTGTTTGTTCTGCATGTCGTTTCACTGTGATTTGTGCGGTTAAGTAAATAAGAATAAGATATTTTTTTAAGATGTAGCAAATGTTTTATTCAAATCGCTATATTAAAGTTTTCATGTGGCAATCCATAATCTCATATAATACATAATCTCATATTCTATACATTTAATATTATTGTATACGCATAAATACACACAGATAATCTAGTAAGTAGGTAGGTACGTAATGTTTAATTATTCAGTACTTAAATATCTTTTTGCAACAGTACTCTTTATTAATAGTATGTACTAGCTATAAAGAGTACTGTTGCAAAAAGATTCTTATTTTATTCAAAAATAATCACGAAAGGAAAGAAGTTATATTATAATACTCCTCTAATGTACATTTAAAGCTCACTTTAACCTTTAAATGTACTTTTAATGAAATCTCAGATAGAATATTATTATTGGAACAATTTTTTAAAAAGAACATTTTAATAGTTAATTTTTGTATGTAGGTACTACATAAGCACTCGCTTTATAAATTCTTCATTAGAAAATAAATAGCTCCTGATCAGGATTGAAATCCAGGTCGGGATATATTTTATCTATTTATTTGCGCTTTGCATTTATCTTGTGAAGAAAATAAATTAGATAATTTTAACTAAGTATATTTAAATATTTAATTTTGGCTCGGGTTTCACGAAAATGTCATGAATACAACTTGATGCAGGCAATCAATAAATTCATTACATGCGCAGCCAGTGCACTTTGATTATATTGTCGTTCGTTTTTGTCTCTACCGTGCAGACTTAAAGATTATTGAATTTATTACCTACAAATGTAGAATATAATAAAATAGAAACACTTTATTGCACACCAATTATAGAAATACTTTTTAACCGACTTCCAAAAAAGGAGGAGGTTCTCAATTCGTCTGTATGTTTTTTTTTATTTTTTTTTTTATTTTTTTTTTTATTATTTTTTTGTATGTTTGTAACACGATTTCTCCGTCAATTGAGGGCCGATTTAGAAAATTCTTTTTTTGTTAGTTAGGTCATACTTCCGAGGTGGTCCCATTTCAATTTTATCGAAATTGGTTCAGGGGTTTTCGAAAAATCAGCATAATACTATGGTGTGTGGTTACCTTCAGCAAAACTTGTGATGTGGTCGTTTTCGGCAATTTTCAGTTTGATAAATTAGTATGGTGTGTGGTTACCTTCAGCAAAACATTTGTGATGTGGACTTATTCAGCAATTTGCAGTCTGACACATATGGCGAATAATTCTGTACCACTTCAATCGATTTCGATTATTCGATTTCGATTATTCTTTTTTATGTAATATTACTAAAAAGAATGAAATAAAAACTGTTTTAAAAAATATTAAACCGATTTCCAAAAAACAAAAAAAAAAAAACTAAAAAAAGTATTAAATACCTAATATTTTGAAATTTTCTCTGTCCTGTTGAAATACATGAATCGATATACTAGTGATACATATTCGGACCCTTGTTTCATGAATATTCTAAATTTGAAATTTTTTTATCTTTTCCGACCGGCGTTTAATTTATTATGGTACCTGGCCAGTACCTACTGTACCGAGTACCATCGAGCTGGTTTGATGATGGAGACAGAAGGTGGCCATAGGAACTCCTAAACTACACATGATAAACCCATCGTGTTTGGGCTCGTTGCATTTGTCTTCACGAGAAATTTACTTTAGACCTAAAAGATTCTCAATTCGACGGTATGTTTTCTTTTTTTGGATGTTTGTTACGCGATTACTCCGTCAATTGTGGGCCGATTTTGAAAATTCTTTTTTTTTTTATTTGAAAGGGGATAACCCTGAGGTTTTTGAAGTGAAAACTTCTTTAGCGGCTCTTGGCACTTTTTTAGGTGGGTAAAAATGTATAACTCGCGACATCGCGTCAGCGTCATTTTTAAAATGAAACCTTAAGTCATTGCGTTAAGGGTTAAGTTAGAGTGGCACGGGATCTGCCGGCACTCCCGGAGTGCAACTGTTAAGTAGGGTTCCGTAACACGTTTATGTCTGTCCATTCTACTAAGTTCTGCAAAATGAATGTAGGGTTCCGTAACATATGCATGTCTATCCGTTCTACTAAATTTTACAATTTTCAACCAAGGTCCTCCGACGGTTATTTTATAATAAAAGTAGGCTTCCGTAACACGTTTATGTCTGTCCATTCTACTAAGTTCTGCAACATCACCTACAACGTCTGTGATGTCAGCCCATAACACCAGTGCCATGTCAGTGCTTCCCCCTTTGATCGTGCTGACTACACTGAACTGGTCGGAAAACACAAACTATTTACATAGCCGTTTCGACCGACGTTTAATTCAGTGCGGTGGTACCAACCCGGGAAGGTTAAACCCTACCACCAAGTAAAATTACGAGGGAAGGGACTTACAGTTTTACGAGGAATCCGAACCTTGGTCAGCCTCCAACGGTCAGCGGTCACCCATCTAAGTACTGACCGCACCCAGCGTTGCTTAAAATTCAATAGCGACAGTTGACTGTCTGCACCACTGAGCTATCGAAGCTGACGTGGTCCTATTTTAATTGGGTCAAGATCGGATTGGAAAGCGAGGCGGAATCGCGAGGCCGAAGGCCGAGCGATTCCGCCGAGTACATTAATAGCAAAAAATTACTAAAAAAAACTGTGAAATAAAAAAAAAGTTTTAAAAAACATAAAACCGACTTCCTAAAAAAAGGAAAACTAAAAAACTATTCAAAATAAAAATATAAAAACCGCCTTCAAAAATATATGAAATAAAAACCTAAAAAAAAAAAACGAACCCTAGAGTTGAAGGCGGTGCTAAAGCAAGCAAAAATTATGCATGAAAGAAAACATGAGTGGATGATAATATCCTTTGTGATTTGTAAAGCAAGCAAAAATGATGCATGAAAGAAAACATGAGTGGATGATAATATCCTTTGTGATTTGTGTAGCCTTTTTAGCACCGCCTTCAACTCTAGGGTTCGTTTTTTTTTTTTAGGTTTTTATTTCATATATTTTTGAAGGCGGTTTTTATATTTTTATTTTGAATAGTTTTTTAGTTTTCCTTTTTTTAGGAAGTCGGTTTTATGTTTTTTAAAACTTTTTTTTTTAATAATAATCTTTGTATAGATGTCCATATGTAAGAGCAATGGCATGTAAAGTCTGACTTATTAGCAGTACCTACCTAGATTTATTCCAGTCAAGCCTTGTGTGTAATGTAATGTAGGAGAAAATTGTTTGGTTTGTTATAATATAATAGGCACATTTTTTAAATTATATTTCATTAGTTGCGTGCGTTGTAACCACCGAGCATACCTACGGGAGTGGCAACCGTCGAGCGCTATTATATAGGAAAATTAGCCGCGTGTTAGAGCATTTGCACTAACATATAGCGCTGCTGCGGGATCGACCGTCAGTGCGCTCGCGACTTGGGAACGAAGAACACGTATATGTGCACTACGCAAAATGGCGATTTGTGCAGTTTGTACGTGTCGAAAGAGCTCAAGATCATCAGGAATGACAAAAGATGGCGTAACCTTTCATAATTAGGTCATTTTAATAATAATACAATGCTTAAAGCGTGTAAAATAGAAAAATTCCGCGAGTTAGGAGCACGACTGCGCGCCATACCGGGCGCGTACACATGATAGGCAAATTTGACAGACTGGAAAGAATTTTAAATCAATTATTGCATATGGGTGTTGTTAGTTTTTTTTTATGGCAATGACATGGATGAATTCAATTTATAATATGTATTATTATTATCAGTGATAGGAATAAGTAGGGCTTATTTACCTAAATTTCGAGGAACAGAGTAAAAGATTGGAGACTTCCTTAAGACAATATTTTTTTCCGGTTTAATAATATTCATGGTGTTTTAATTTCGCGATTTGAAAAAAGTGGCCGCCATTTTGAACTTTTTAGTTACTGGACCGGTTTCTTTCAAAATCGATATATGGGCGTCTGTGTGGACTCTGGATACGAATCTAAAGTCAAAATTTAAAAAAAGTAGCCGCCATTTTGAACTTTTTAGTTACTGGACCGATTGCTTTCAAAATCGATGTCTAGGCGTCTGTGTGGACTCAGAATACGAATCTGTAGTCAAAATAAAAAAGAAGTGGCCGCCATTTTGAACTTTTTAGTTACTGGACCGATTTCTTTCAAAATCGATATCTGGGTGTCTATGTAGGCTCTGAATACGAATCCGTTGTCAAAATTTAAAAAGTGACCGCCATTTTGAACTTTTTAGTTACTGGACCGATTGCTTTCAAAATCGATATCTGGGTGTATGTGTGGGCTCTGAATACGAATCTGTAGTAAACATTTAAAAAAAGTGGCCGCCATTTTGAACTTTTTAGTTACTGGACCGATTGCCTTCAAAATCGATATCTGGGTGTCTGTGTGGGCTCTGAATACGAATCCGTTGTCAAAATTTAAAAAAAGTGGCCGCCATTTTGAACTTTTTAGTTACTGGACCGATTGCTTTCAAAATCGATATCTGGGTGTATGTGTGGGCTCTGAATACGAATCTGTAGTAAACATAAAAAAGTGGCCGCCATTTTGAACTTTTTAGTTACTGGACCGATTGCTTTCAAAATCGATATCTGGGTGTCTGTGTGGGCTCTGAATACGAATCCGTTGTCAAAATTTAAAAAAAGTGGCCGCCATTTTGAACTTTTTAGTTACTGGACCGATTGCTTTCAAAATCGATATCTGGGTGTATGTGTGGGCTATGAATACGAATCTGTAGTAAACATTTAAAAAAAGTGGCCGCCATTTTGAACTTTTTAGTTACTGGACCGATTGCTTTCAAAATCGATATCTGGGTGTATGTGTGGGTTCTGAATACGAATCCGTTGTCAAAATTTAAAAAAAGTGGCCGCCATTTTGAACTTATTAGTTACTGGGCCGATTGCTTTCAAAATCGATATCTGGGTGTCTGTGTGGGCTCTGAATACTAATCTGTAGTCAAAATTTTAAAAAAGTGGCCTCCATTTTGAACTTTTTAGTTACTGGACCGGTTGCTTTCAAAATCGATATCTGGGTGTCTGTGTGGGCTCTAAATACGAAGCCGTTGTCAAAATTTAAAAAAAGTGGCCGCCATTTTGAAATTTTTAGTTACTGGTCCGATTGCTTTCAAAATCGATATCTGGGTGTCTATGTAGGCTCTGAATACGAATCCGTTGTCAAAATTTAAAAAGTGACCGCCATTTTGAACTTTTTAGTTACTGGACCGATTGCTTTCAAAATCGATATCTGGGTGTATGTGTGGGCTCTGAATACGAATCTGTAGTACACATTTAAAAAAAGTGGCCGCCATTTTGAACTTTTTAGTTACTGGACCGATTGCTTTCAAAATCGATATCTGGGTGTCTGTGTGGGCTCTGAATACGAACCCGTTGTCAAAATTTAAAAAAAGTGGCCGCCAGTAACTAAAAAGTTCAAAATGGCGGCCACTTTTTTTAAATGTTTACTACAGATTCGTATTCAGAGCCCACACATACACCCAGATATCGATTTTGAAAGCAATCAGTCCACTAACTAAAAAGTTCAAAATGGCGACCACTTTTTTAAGATTTTGACAACGGATTCGTATTCAGAGCCCACACAGACAAACAAATGTCGATTTTAAAAGCAATCGGTCCATTAACTAAAAAGTTCAAAATGGCGGTCACTTTTTTTAAATTTTGACAACGGATTCGTATTCAGAGCCCACACATACACCCAGATATCTATTTTGAAAGCAATCGGTCTAGTAACTAAAACGTTCAAAATGGCGGCCACTTTTTTAAATGTTTACTACAGATTCGTATTCAGAGCCCACACATACACCCAGATATCGATTTTGAAAGCAATCGGTCCAGTAACTAAAAAGTTCAAAATGGCGGTCACTTTTTAAATTTTGACAACGGATTCGTATTCAGAGCCTACATAGACACCCAGATATCGATTTTGAAAGAAATCGGTCCAGTAACTAAAAAGTTCAAAATGGCGGCCACTTCTTTTTTATTTTGACTACAGATTCGTATTCTGAGTCCCCACAGACGCCTAGATATCGATTTTGAAAGCAATCGGTCCAGTAACTAAAAAGTTCAAAATGGCGGCTACTTTTTTTAAATTGTGACTATAGATTCGTATCCAGAGTCCACACAGACGCCCATATATCGATTTTGAAAGAAATCGGTCCAGTAACTAAAAAGTTCAAAATGGCGGCCACTTTTTAAAATTTTTACTACAGATTCGTATTCAGAGCCCACACTGACACCCAGATATCGATTTTGAAAGCAATCGGTCCAGTAACTAAAAAGTTCAAAATGGTGGCCCTTTTTTCAAATCGCGAAATTAAAACACCACGAATATTATTAAACCGGAAAAAAATATTGTCTTAAGGAAGTCTCCAATCTTTTACTCTGTTCCTCGAAATTTAGGTAAATAAGCCCTACTTATTCCTATCACTGATTATTAGTACAACTTTAAAAAAATATTAAAACAACAGTCTTGTTTAATTTTTCAATATTTTTTTTGGATTCAAACAATAATATTCGTTCAGTAAAAACTATTTGAAATAATATTACAAATAACAATTTCAAAATTCACAAATATACCGCACCATCATTGTCCGTCAGACTGGCATTCGTAGTGATCCCGTCAAGTTGCCGTCAAGCAAGGCTTCCGATTGGTCGGACGGTCGGCTCTTACTACCAGATACCCGAGCCAAGCCAGCGATAACAAACCTGTCGCTCGCCTTGCTCGCTCTGTCTCTCTCCATATCGCGGGGCGCGATATGGGTAACGGAGATAGACAAGTCACGTCATAAAAGATTAAATTGCGATTTCGATTTTCGTAGTAGTAGGGATTTTTGGCTAGCCGTGCTCCGATACAAACGCAGTAGCGTTGCGTCTCCCGTAGGTATTCTCCTTGGTTGTAACTGTATTAGTGATAGCAAAGCAAATATTCCCTGTTTTCATTGATATAACATTTTGTATAGATTTTTCTGTAACACGTCGATAATTAATGGAGGCTTGTTGCGAAAGTTTGCTGTTACGATTATAACGAAAAGTTTAGTTCACTTTTCGCAACTTTTAGGGTTTGAAATATACGTTCCTTGCATACAAGTTGCCATGTTTCATTTTGCTCTCAAAGCACTTCTAATTTCAGGTATATACATACTGATTCTGTTTTAGTCTAGCTGAGGCTAGGTTCTGGCTTCATGATCTATTTATTAGACAGAATTGAATATTATAACGAAATTTCATCTCAACTCAAGGGAATGCTGACTTGGCAATCTCTTTGAGGGGCACCCGCACGAACCCTTTCGCAGTATGACATCCGCTCTCCGCCCGCCCGCCGCTCCCCTCGCGGTGCCGCCTCCGGCGCCCCCGCCTCGCCCCCGGCCCGTGTTCAGGCGACACCACATTACAGGCAGGTACATAATATCATAATCTTGCAATATTCGGGAAAGAGAAAACCGATAAAACTGTTCAATGGAGGGTGAAATCATTACCGCGGGCCGGGCGCATTCCTCCGCGAGCGAGTCCGCCGCGCCGCCGCCCCCGCGCGCCGCCCCCGCGCCGCAACCCGCCCGAGCCGAGCCGAGCCGGCGCGGCGGCGGCGCGGCGAGCTCCCGATGAAAATTCAATTTAGTTTTTTGCAAGAAAAAAGATTTTTTAATTCAGCCGCAACCGAAACCTCTCGGAGGCTGCTGACGCGGAAGTAATACTTTTTTCCACGAAATACCTGCGCCGCGACGGGGCGGCGGTGCCATCCCGCCGCCGCCGCCGCCCCCACACACCGCCATCCCGCCGCCGCCACCGCACACCGCCTCCGCTGGAACATCCATCATGAAATATTTTCATGACATTGAGGAGTAAAGGTAACATATTAGGCTGCTTACGTAAATGTACCTTACATAGGTAGAAGCACCCTCTCCGTGGGCCGCAGACCGGCCCGGGGTCCACAGTGGTGCGACCGGAGTTACTTTTTATCTGAAAACGTTGATTGCATTTTTTATTATTTTTTATTTTTATGTAATCCGGTATGGGTGGCTGAGTCGGAGGGGCCAAAGCGCATGCTCCGACCAGCCAATATCACCTCCGAGAAGGTAGGTGGCATACCGGAGACTTCCCTGGATTGCTGGCTATGCTGGACTAGAGAAGAACACAACCGAGGCTGCTATGCGGCCATCTTGCATCCAGTACTGTGGTACCAAGCCAGTCGGCTACAAGTTGAGCCTACCATCTAGTAAGGGGAAAGGGAAGGGACCTACAGTTTTACACCGGTTCCGAACGGTGAAGCAGCAGGTGTAGGTATGCACGTAAATTTTTTCGCCTGAAAAAACTCATTGGTATACGCCGACCGGATTCGAACTGCGGACCTCTCGCATGAGAAACCGATATGCCCAAACCACTCGACCACCCGCCGCTTAGTAAATAAGTGATCATGCTGATCTGCAATTTATAGCAGGAGCGTATACATGGTTCGGCGTTATACTTTTACTTGTACTCTTCCGGCCCATAAAAGTTGCTGGCCTAGTTGCTGTTAGGTTAGGTTAGGTTAGTGACCTAACCTAACCTAACCTAACATGACCATAGTTCACGACGACTTTTTGCGGCGATACACAGTAGCGATACAGTCGCACAAATGCCTCGATACTAACGCGCACACGCAGCCACGCTTCTATATCATTGCTATAGCGATTCAGTCGCTATTAGTGTTGTAAATTGACCGTCAATGACCATAAAGTCCCGTCAATGACCACTAAAAGAGCGGTCAATGACCGTCAACGTCCTAAAAAGTCGTCGTCTCGGCGTCGTCGAGCGACGTTGCCGGTTGTCATCAAGACGTTGTCCGCTACCGACGCACTATGTATCGAGAAACGGCCTCCATAGTATTAGGAGATTTTTTTCGCAAACTTCCATTTTTTTGAAAAACTGTTTTTGTTATATTTAGGGTTACATAAGATAATACGAAATATATAGTTATAGTGATATCATTCAAGTAGATATTTTATTAAAAATACTTGAAGTTTTCAGTTGTATGGGGCGGAGAATGTTTAGTCGATTTTTTCAAAAGTCTTTCGAGGTGTCGCAGATCTTTTAATACATCATGAAGTAGACCACGAGTGTAATAAGACCACATAAAAACTGTAACCCAATTCGACCCGGTATAGAAAATATCTAAGTCCGAATTTATAAATTTTCGTCTATTTTCTTTATACATTATTTATGGTTTAACTTTACAATTAATTACATTTTCTTCTGTTTTGTGATTGCCAAGTGTGTAAGTTATACTAATTGGTACATTATGTAACAACTATACCTACCACTGTGGTCGAAAATACCCTCCAATATTTGTAGCGTTTTAAATGTTTATTCGTTATTCATAATTGATTTGAGGGCATATTAAATAAACAAATATGTGAAGACGCGTAGCTTGACAGTACGTATGTATGTTAGGTTCAAATATATAAAGTATATATATATTTTTTTTATATTTTAAAATTTGCAATGTATGGGACGGAGAACATTATATTTATTTTGCCGGACTACAAAGATGTGTCAAACTCTTATTAGCAAGTTTGTGTAGCACAACATAAAAATAAACACAATCAGTAAAAAAAAATTTTTGAAAGGTGCAGCCTTCCGAGTATCGACAGGTCAAAGTATAGCATTTTTTACCTTTTTTCTTTAACAGTAATTTTTGGTTACATTATGATTGCACAAATATTAAGCAGGTATGCAAATATGTGAGGCATATAATTCTATATCAGATATGTACAGACCATTCCGATTAACAGTGTAAAAAAATAGCAATATTTTTATTTAATAAAACTGAAAACATTATAGTACATTATTCGAAACTGTTAAGAACAAACAAAGTCTTAAAAGTAACATGTTGTTGAACGTGACGGAAAAGAGGCTGTACAAAAAAATAATTGTGAACGCACTTTCTCAAGATGTTAAAAAAATTTCTATTCAAAATTATTCACCAAAATTAATTTTATAAAAAAATTGTTTTATATAAAATTTGAGCCGGTATAGAAAATATGTAAGTCCGAATTTGTAGATTTTTGTTTTCTTTCCTTTAAATATAATTTACAGTTTTAGAATAGAACATAAATACAAGGCTTTGCAGCTCATTCATTATGACGACGCATTAGATACTAATTACCATTCGGAAAGACGAAAACATTCCCACATCCCTGTTTGTGAAACCCCACTATATTTGTAAAAACCGGTTTAGTACATCAGGTGGTGTCCTTTGGTCGCGAATTTCAGTTTAGTATTTGTTCAACGCGCGTAAGGGACGGATCTCTCCTTTCGAAACGAGTTATTGCTGTTTTCAAATACTTTCCTTCCTGCATTATTACTTGAAAACTAGGTACATTTTCGGTTCGAACTCTAACATTTTACAAAATGAAAGAGTTTAAATCAAATCTGAAACTTTTTATTTTCTCAAAAAACGAGCAAGGCCTCTCCGACCCAAATATACTATTTGACAAGTTTTCCGTTCATATATCTGATGAAAACCGTGATCAATTCAAGTGTTTTTGTAAAACCTACTTGTCTAATATGTATAAAAAGTGGAAAAGTACAAATTATTTGTTCAGTTTCTTCAAATGCAAATTTGAAACATGGTTGACGTCAGACATAAAGTGGCCCGAATATGTTCAAAACATACCTCAAGAACCAAGACATGAGGAAGCGGAACCATTCGTGCCGCAATCACCAGCGAAACAGCATTCAGAAGCTTCAACATCTCCTAAACCAGAGTTCAGTCCTCGAAAACAATTCCACGAACTTCACTACCAGCAAAAAAGGCGCAGAACCGCACATCTGTGTACGGAAAATGACTTCGACGAGCTCGCATTCGCTGCGGTGAGTAAAGGTATTAATACGGAAAGACATGATGTTGCTGAGGAGCTTAAGTTTCTTCTGGAAAATTCAGATGAGGTTGGTAGAATAAAGGAATACATTCAAGTTAAAAAAAAACCAATACTCGCCGGAGAAAGCCCTCAGCCTCTTCAGTTCCCAGCAACTCTCCAAATCGCAATACTGCGAACTACGGGCAACGGCAATTGAAGCAGGAGTTGAACTGTATCCCTTATACTATCAGCTCCAAAAAAAAGGTCGAGTGTTACCGTCCGAAAGAAAGTGTCAAGGTCACGGAAGTGGAAGCACGTGTTTTTGCAGCATACAATAATGCAGGAAGGAAAGTATTTGAAAACAGCGATAACTCGTGTCGAAAGGAGAGATCCGTCACTTACGCGCGTTGAACAGATAATAAACTGAAATTCGCGACCAAAGGACACTAATTACCGGTTTTTACAAATATATTGGGGTTTCACAAACAGGGATGTGGGAATGTTTTCGTCTTACCGAATGATAATTAGTATCTAATGCGTCGTCATAATGAATGAGTTGCAAAGCCTTGTATGTATGTTCTATTCTAAGATTGTAAATTATATTTAAAGGAAAGAAAACAAAAATCTACAGATTCAGACTTACATATTTTCTATACCGGCTCGAATTTTATATAAAACCATTTTTTTATCAAATTAATTTTGGTGAATCTTTTATTTATAAGTTCGGTTTATTAATTTGTTCTGTTTTTATTCAACCTTGTATTTATTTTGGTGAATAATTTTGAATAGACATTTTTTTAATATCTTGAGAAAGTGCAACTGTTCACGATTTTTTTTGTACAGCCTCTTTTTCGTCACGTTCAACATCACGTTACTGTTAGACTTTGTTAGTTCTTAACAGTTTCGAATAATGTACTATAATGTTTTCAGTTTTATTAAATAAAAATATTGCTATTTTTTACACTGTTAATCGGAATGGTGTGTACATATCTGATATAGAATTATATGCCTCACATATTTGCATACCTGCTTAATATTTGTGCAATCATAATGTAACCAAAACTTACTGTTAAAGAAAAAAGGTAAAAAATGCTATACTTTGACCTGTTGATACTTGGAAGGCTGCACCTTTCTAACATTTTTTTTACTGAGTGTGTTTATTTTTATGTTGTGCTACACTACCTTGCTAATAAAAGTTTGACACATCTTTGTAGTCCGGCAAAATAAATATAATGTTCTCCGTCCCATACATTGCAAATTTTAAAATATAAAAAAAATATATATATACTTTATATATTTGAACCTAACATACATACGTACTGTCAAGCTACGCGTCTTCCCATATTTGTTTATTTAATGTGTCCTCAAATCAATTATGAATACCAAATAAACATTTAAAACGCTACAAATATTGGAGGGTATTTTCGACCACAGTGGTAAGTATAGTTGTTACATAATGTACCAATTAGTATAATTTACACACATGGCAATCACAAAACATAAGAAAATGTAATTAATTGTAAAGTTAAACCATAAATAATGTATAAAGAAAATAGACGAAAATTTATAAATTCGGACTTAGATATTTTCTATACCGGGTCGAATTGGGTTACAGTTTTTATGTGGTCTTATTACACTCGTGGTCTACTTCATGATGTATTAAAAGATCTGCGACACCTCGAAAGACTTTTGAAAAAATCGACTAAACATTCTCCGTCCCATACAACTGAAAACTTCAAGTATTTTTAATAAAATATCTACTTGACTGATATCTCTACAACTATATATTTCGTATTATCTTATGTAACCCTAAATATAACAAAAACAGTTTTTAAAAAAAAATCAAGTTTGCAAAAAAAATCTCCTAATACTATGGAGGCCGTTTCTCGATCCATAGTGCGACGCCGAAATTGAAACGTTGCCGCACTGCTGCTCGGGCAACGTCCATCGACAACTTCTGAGAACAAAATACGTTGTGGAGTCGCAATATTTTAGCGCACGTTTAAAAATATAAAATAAGTGTGCTGTATGTAGTTGTATCATTTTATTATTATACTCAACATAGATTAATGTGAATATAAAATTACTTAAGAAATACAAATAGGTAGTGTTATAAAATAAAACTTTAATTAAACAAGACTTATAACTATTTTTTAAAGTTAATGTTAGGAAGTGTAAATATCTACTTTGCAGTATTATAAAATGCCCACCTAATAAAATTAATTAACCTTTTAACTAAGAACCTACACTAATAGTATGCAATATACTGGATAAGACAGGTGATTTAAATCCTCATAGCATATAATAAATAATTATTAAATGAAAACTATTTGAAATCGGAAAAACAAAACTACTCGTAGGTACCTTGGAACAAAATTTTTATTTTAAATTGTATCTAGCAACTCCATGGATGACCAACTCTCATTCCGTTTTCGTGTTCGTTTGAGCGAGCGAGCGGCGTCCATGACGCGAACAGTTCAGACGGACAAGTTGACATGCAAGCAAGTGTGCAAGTTACGTGCAGCATGCATGTTACATTATCTTGTTTGATACTTGCATACAATGCGTTTAGCAACATTTTGAATTTTTCCTATCATATCATATCACATTTGAACATAATTTTTTCTTCATTGCACTACCACAATGGAAAGGATACCGCATACTTGGTGGTAGGGTTTAACCCGCCCGGGTTGGTACCACCGCACTGAATGAAACGTCGGTCGAAACGGCTATGTAAATAGTTTGTGTTTTCCGACCAGTTCAGTGTGGCCGGCACGATCAAAGGGGGAAGCACAGACATGGCACCTAGTTCACCCGGTGTTATGGGCTGACATCACGGACGTTGTAGGTGATGTAGCCAACCGTGTCAGTTTCCATAAAAAAAAGAACTTGGGTCAAATTGGGCTCATAGTCCAACAGAGATGAGTCATATATCATTGTAAAGGGTTCGATTAGTACTTCAAGTTTTACTAAGGGCATTAAGTTCAAATCAATTGCAAAAAAAAAGATATACATGAAAATAGCTTATTCAGAAAATGATTAATATTTTTGGTTATTGTGGCAATAAAAACAATTTTTAAAATTAAAATATACTCTTATTTATATATTGCTTATAAAAATAAATATATGTATAAATTGCTTAGTAATTAATAGTATTAATAGCTTTATTGTGTTTGTTAATAATCAGCTTTATTCTCGACGACGAGCTACACGAGCGACGCGGAGCAGCGCAGGCGACGCGTCGACGCGTTCCCGTTACTCTCCACCGCCCCCTCACCCCTTAATTATTATATTTAATACACCTTATACTAAAAATTTCATATATGTCGTAAATCAGAATCTAAAATACATGTATAAACCGCATAAAAATTCATGAATTCTGCCCAGATAAAAGTTTATATTTTTATATAAAAAAAAATTAATAACTTAATAACCCCGATGGGTCAAAAATTATTTGATATATATATATTTATGGTGGAACAAATATATTAACAGTTATCTCATCTCTGTTGGTGGGTGAGCCCAGGCTTCATACATTTTTGCCCATCCCCCTTTCATAAGAAGATAAGTATTGGTGAGTAACAAATGTACTTAAAACAAAAAAAAACATTCTAAATATTGTAAGCGTAATAAATAAGATCGACGAAGCAATAAACAATATTTTGATAGCAGTCCAGCAAGATAGCTTTCTACTTGCCTTCTCTGTCCACTGGTAGGTATTATGCCAGCAGAACATGCCAGTGGAATGTTTCCTCGGCGTTGTCGACCGCGCGCGCCGCCGCCGCACGCGACGACGACGTTGCCGTTTCGCATCGACGTGACGCTGACGTCGCTCGCACTCACTCGGTCGGACTCGGACTTAAGTAGCCGTTTGCTGCGCACGCACGCTTAGCGTTTGCATTGCACCATTTGCACCACGTGTTAGTCAGCGACTTGTTAGTTGTGTGTGTGTGTGTATTCTGTTAGTTCGAAAAAATGCCTGCTTTTGGAGGCAAAAAGCAGGCATTTTTTCGAACTAACAGAATACGATTAATTAAAAAAACTAATTAATTATCAAACTTTTAATATGGAGTGTTTTTAAAATAACGTTACATACCTACTTTTACTTTTGCTAATAAAGTAGGTACCTACCTACCTATGTGAAATTTTTTGTTTGTTTCTGTTTTAACTTTAAGAGAAAACGAGAAAATAAATTTTCCCCGTATCATAAACAACTTTTGCCAAGAAACTATGCATCTATTCGTAATGGTTTCCAAGAAAATAATTATTATAAAATTAATAAGGACGGAGCTGCGCGGCGGCGCGGCGCAGAGGTGGGCGCGGGGGCAGGCGGCGCGGGAGCTGCGCGCGAATCTGCCGCGCGCCGCCTCCGCTCCCCCGCGCCGCCTCCGCTCCCCCGCGCCGCCTCCGCTCCCCCGCGCCCATCTCCGCGCCGCGCCGCTCCTTCCGTCCTTATTATTTATAATAATATAGTTCATTTTTTAAACAATTTGTCGCCATCGCCAACGATTTGCTTTTAACCCTAACCACAGATCCCTAACTATACTCATTTGTTTCACTCGTTTGCAATTATTACAGGTAAAAGAGAGACAGCGCACAGCGTACTGCCTGGCGTGATAGCGTGTCGCGCGCGCGGCCGCTGCAGCACAGACATCAAAGAGACGCCGCTGGGGCGGCGGCCCTTTGATATCTGTGCGCCGCGCAGCTGCCTACCTACTTAGCTCATGTGTTGCTTGCATGCGTTGCGTCCAATACAGTGCGTAAATAAGTAGGTAAACATCGACATTTTCGTCGTCGTTCAAGGTCGCACGTTGCACACACACGCACGCGCGATGTGTGTTGTGCAGCGCAATATAGTAGGTACCTACCTACAAACGTTGGTTACCTACAACTACGATTCAAATAATCAACCTACCTAAACACTAAATAAAAGGAGATAGGTACAAAGTTTACGCCGCCACTCTGTTCAATTGTCAATCTAGAGTCTAGAGTATTCCATTGCAAGTCCTTTCGGGTTGGGTTGGTTAGGTTAGTTTTAAAATAAATTTAATTTAATAATTCCAAGAAATACGTGTAGGGTAGACTATTCGCACCGCACTTCATTCGGTATGATTGATTATATACTTTGCGAAACGTGGTGTTCAGTGTTGTGCTCTAATTTACCAGAGGTCTTGTAGCACAACACCGATTACTCTGCTTGCCCCGATTGTAGGGATTCAGCGTGTGTGTTATATATATAGTTATTGGAGTGTAACCCGCTCTATTTTTTTCAACATAGAATATTACGATTTCTTTTATAGTTTTTTATTTAATCACCTAGGTAGATACCTACATTATATCAAGAAAAACTAATAAAAATTTAAAATAAGATCCATCCTTCTGCACACGCGCGGCGCGTCAAGAACGCCTGGCTCACTCCTTATGGAAGGCGTCGCGCGGCGTCGTCGTGCCGAGCTTGCGGCGTCGCATAAAAGCCGTCAATGACCGGTCATTGACGGACGTTTTCCATTTTTTGGAAGTTTTCCGTTTGGTCAACGTCGGTAATTGACGGCCTTTGCATCACTAGTCGCTATACAGCATCAATACAGACGCGATGCAGCATCGATACAACGCGATGCAGCATCGATACAGATGCGATGCCGCATCGATACAGACGCGATGCAGCATCGATACAGACGCGATGCAGCATCGATACAACGCGATGCAGCATCGATACAGACGCGATGCAGCATCGATACAACGCGATGCAGCATCGATACAACGCGATGCAGCATCGATACAACGCGATGCAGCATCGATACAGATGCGATGCCGCATCGATACAGATGCGATGCAGCATCGATACAGACGCGATGCAGCATCGATACAACGTGGTGCAGCATCGATACAGACACGATACAGTAGTGACACAAAAAAAAAGACTTTGCACGCTGCGATACGGGAAAGTTGCATGATGGAATCGGTTGAGACAACACTGGTTAGCTAAACTGAACCAGCGTGTAACGCGTTTGCATTAATGCAGTAACGATACTGAATCGATACAATGCGACTGTGCTGCTACTGTATCGCTAATGCAGAGCGGTGTAAATGTACAAGGTGCCTCGTGTAGCGATGCAGTCGAATGTTAAGAGCGCTCCGTGCAAAATGACAGGCGACGTTGCTGCCACTTAAGTAAATAATATATATCTCCTAAACAAAGCCATAACTGGAATAAACAAGCCATGAAGCTGTAGTTGATTTTGATTATGATATTCTAAGACACTGGAAACAGTTTTGTATTGCTCTGATTATCCATAAACATAACAACGGATTACGGTGGCCATCGAAATCCGTTATAATGATTGTGCATAAACTGAGCAATACAAAACTGTTTCCAGTATCTTAGAATATCATAATCAAAATGAACTACAGCTTCATGGCTTGTTTTTTCTAGTTATGGCTTTGTTTAGGAGATATATATTATTTACTTGAGTGGCAGCACCGTCGCCTGTCATTTTGCACGCGCTACTGTATCGCCGCAAAATGGCCGACATAACAACAAATAATAAAAATATGAAAAAGTAAAAAATTCATAGGGGTTTCCATAGAAGAAACCAAAAAGTGTGTGCGCGCGCGCCATCTACCGAATAGAGTATGAAGCATTTTAACTAATCATGAATTTGAACTAATATGAAGCATTCCATAACACGCCATAGATGGTGTGAGTGGCGCTAACCATGACATTGCGATACGGAACCCTCGGTGCGCGAGTTCGACTCACACTTGGCCGGTTTTTTTCCGACACATGCGCATTGTACCTCTTAAAGTTTTAATGAAAAATCGTGCTGACTCTTGGTATGTTACCTACATGTATAGAACGCAAGCTAACGTGGAAGGGCGGGCGGATAGCGCCGCCTCCGCCGCCTCCGCCGCTGCTACCTTCCCCACCCTCAACTGTAAAACCTCTACAGGAGGAAATAATTTCGTGATTTTTCAAGCGAAATAATGTTTTATCTCAGCTCACAAAGAAATACCTTATTTATAATGGATTTTCGATGAATGAGGTCGCGAGATGTGCGCCGAAATAAATTCTTTCTTATGATATGTTTGTATATCATGTGGCCTTTATGGTTACGTAATAAAGCAGACGTTTGTTAGCTAAAAAAAACCGACCAAGTACGAGTCGAACTCGCGCACCGAGGGTTTCGTATCACCATGTTGCTTCATACTGTTTTCGGTAGATGGCGCGCATTCACTTTTTAGTTCTTGTATGGGGACCCCCGTGAATTTTTTACTTTTTCTTATTTTTCTTATTTGTTGTTATATCGGCTATAATAATATATATTCTGTGATAATTTCAACGGGCTACCTATTACGGTTCGAGAGATAGAGCCCTCGGACAGACAGACGGACAGACAGACAAAGAGACAGACAGACAGGCGCCGTAGGCTTAGTAATAGGGTCCAGTACGACAGATACGGAACCCTAAAAAATGTCTGCGTATCGAATGGTCTCAAATAGACGCTTATGAAACTTCTGAAATATCCTCCACCAGACTGTCCGCTACTTTCTTTCTAATACATTTTCGTGTACTAATTGTGAGTACCGAGACCCTAGTACCGATTTGAGTTTTTTTATGTAAACCAGCATGGGTGGCTGTGCCGAGAGACCAATGGTGCAGTCGACAGAGCCAAAATCACCTCTCCTCGCGAAACCACGCTAAGTTAGGTGCCATTTTTTTATTTTTTTATTTTATTTTTTTTGAGAAAATCTACAGCTTAGTATACTTATAAATTAATTAAACTAAAATCTAATATTGTCGCCAATTACAGATTTTCCTTAAAAGCTAATAATTTCATTTACATAAATATTCATCCAGGATCCTTATACCATACATATGCCATACATAGCCATGCCAGCAGATTTGCGGACTGTTGCTAGGCTGTCTAGCCTGTTAGTACGACGCTTGAAGACACCCAGGTTAAAGGATTCAGGACTCGCCGGAAGACAGTTCCACGCTAGCGGTGCGACAAAGAAACGATTTAGAAAACCGATGGGTTCCCAAAAGCCCAATGTTAACAACAAAAGGGTGCTGAGTCTCTCTGCGACGAGTCATGCGGGATAGGACGGGTGGCGGGAATAAGGGATGCTAGTTCCACAGAGCAGCGTCCATGATAGTATCTGTAAAACAGACTAAGTGAACCCACAAATCTTAAAAGATTACCTATTCGATGCTGGAGCCTGTTACGCGAGAGCTTCACAACTATACACGCTTCTTACAGAATACCTCAAACAGTTCGCGAGCAGCTCCGGGTAGGTACTTCAGAATAACGCAATGTTCATATACTTACATAACTTTAAAAGCGGCCTTAACCTTTTTTATTTTTACCCGACTACGGCGAAGCAAAAAGGAGGGTTATGTGTTTGACCGGTATGTATGTATGTATGTATGTATGTATGTATGTTCATCTGTTCCCTCATAACTTCTAAACTACTTATCACAATTTGACAAATGAGGTATCGTTGAAAGCGTCTTGATCGTCCGCTGGTTATAGGCTATGTGACGTCACACAAAATTGACTATGGCGCCCTCTAGATGACAAAAAGTCATGATAAAAAAAATATTTTTTTTTAATGATGCCGTGTTGGGTATCAGATGAAAGGGCTTAATTAGCACATTTCAAAAATATATATATTGTTAGCTATTGCTTTCGGATTTGCTTGCATGCACCCGATAATTGGGAATAATTTCTAAATAAAATAAAAAAATCAGGCCTCATTCCATACATATATACGAATATATTTTTTCAGCGTGTGTGATATCGCAGAGAGATGCAGTGGGGATATTCTTTTTAAGTATCGACCCCACACGGTACTTGGCCTCATTCCAAACCTACCCAAATACATCCTACTTAAAACCATCTTAATATTATAAACGCGAAAGTTTGTAAATGAGTTGCGTTCAGGAAGACGATAAACCTACTCAAAGAAAATAAGTAACTAAGGGCGAGGCAGAAGGCCGAGCTGCGTTCAGGAAGAAGATAAACCTTCTTAAAGACAGTTAGTAACTGAGGGCGAGGCCGAAGGCCGAGCTGCGTTCGGGAAGACTATAAACCTTCTCGAAGAAAGTAAGTAATAAAGGGCGAGGCCGAGGGCCGAGCTGCGTTCAGGAAGACGATAAACTTTCTCGAAGACAGTAAGTAACTATGGGCGAGGCCGAAGGCCGATCTGCGTTCAGGAAGAGGATAAACCATCTTTAAGAAAGTAAGTAACCAAGGGCGAGGCCGAAGGCCGAGCTGCGTTCGGGAAGCCTAAACATTCTCGAAGAAAGTAAGTAACAACAGGCGAGGCCGAAGGCTGAGCTGCGTTCAGGAAGAGGATAAACCATCTTTATGAAAGTAAGCAACAAAGGGCGAGGCCGAAGGCCGAGCTGCGTTCAGGAAGAGGATAACCTTTTCGAAGAAAGTAAGGAACAGAGGGCGAGTCAGAAGATCGAGCTGCGTTCAGGAAGACCATAATCATCTCGAAGAAAGTAACTTCTTAGCTACTTATTTCGAAAAGGATTATCCTCTTCCTGAACGCATCGCGCCCTTCGGCCTCGCCCATAGTTACTGACTGTCTACGAGAAGGTTTATAGTCTTCCCGAACGCAGCTCGGCCTTCGGCCTCTCCCTTAGTTACTTACTGTTTACGAGAAGGTTTATAGTCTTCCCGAACGCAGCTCGGTCTTCGGCCTCGCCCTTTTTTAATTACTTTCTTAAAGATGGTTTATCCTCTTCATGAACGCAGCTCGGCCTTCGGCCTCTCCCATATACTTACTGTCTTCGAGAAAGTTTATCATCTTCCTGAACGCAGCTCGGCCTTCGGCCTCGCCCTTTGTTACTTACTTTCTTCGAGAAGGTTTATAGTCTTCCCGAACGCAGCTCGGCCTTCGGCCTCGCCCTCAGTTACTTACTTTCTTAAAGATGGTTTATCCTCTTCCTGAACGCAGCTCGGCCTTCGGCCTCGCCCATAGTTACTTACTGTCTTCGAAAAAGTTTATCGTCTTCCTGAACGGAGCTCGGCCTTCGGCCTCGCCCTTTGTTACTTACTTTCTTCGAGAAGGTTTATAGTCTTCCCGAACGCAGCTCGGCCTTCGGCCTCGCCCTCAGCTACTTACTTTCTTAAAGATGGTTTATCCTCTTCCTGAACGCAGCTCGGCCTTCAGCCTCGCCCATAGTTACTTACTGTCTTCGGGAAAGTTTATCGTCTTCCTGAACGCAGCTCGGCCTTCGGCCTCGCCCTTTGTTACTTACTTTCTTCGAGAAGGTTTATAGTCTTCCCGAACGCAGCTCGGCCTTCGGCCTGGCCCTCAGTTACTTACTTTCTTAAAGATGGTTTATCCTCTTCCTGAACGCAGCTCGGCCTTCGGCCTCGCCCATGGTTACTTACTGTCTTCGGGAAGATGTATAGTCTTGCCGAACGCAGCTCGGCCTTCGGCCTCGCCCTCAGTTACTTACTTTCTTAAAGATGGTTCATCCTCTTCCTGAGCGCCGCTCGGCCTTCGGCCTCGCTCATAGTTGCTTACTTTCTTCGAGAAAGTTTGTCGTCTTCCTGAACGCAGCTCGGCCTTCGGCCTCGCCCTTTGTTACTTACTTTCTTCGAGTCGGTTTATCGTTTACCTGAACCCAGCTTGCCCTTATGGACTATGGTACACATGTTAAAATTATAAAACAGTAAAACCTAAACAAACAAAACATGTAAAACGGCTCTGCAAATACTTTATCACGAAGTTATATCCCCAAAATAATTAAAATAAAAAATAAGTTCAAAAACTAAAACCCGACTACTGAAAAATTACGCTCTAAAAAGTATGAAACAAGAAAATGTTCTCATCTGAAATTGTTATGTACAAACTATTCAATATTTTATCGTCTATTAAATAAACAGCTTACACGTAATATATTTTAAGTATTTAATAAATATTCATAGTGTTGTTCAGAGGATAGCCGTGGTCGTATGCCACCTACCCTATAGGGCAAAGTGGCATACGACCATGGCTATCTTCTGAACAACACTATGAATATTTATTAAATACTTAAAATATATTACGTGTAAGTTGTTTATTTAATAGACGATAAAATATTGAATAGTTTGTACATAACAATTTCAGATGAGAACATTTTCTTGTTTCATACTTTTTAGAGCGTAATTTTTCAGTAGTCGGGTTTTAGTTTTTTAAAACACTCCGCCCACCAAAGTAGCAATATTCAAAAAGTTCCCGCATTTTTTCACTTGTACCTACGGGTGACTTATTTAAATATTTACACAAAGTTGAGGGAACGCCGGCGGAGGCGGGCGGGGCGCGGCTCCGCCGCCGCCTGGTCCGGCGCCGGCGTCCGTGGGCGGCGCTTTACACGAGACCATCTAACAAAGAAGAATATTCATTATGCGAGGAAGTTGGACTTTAAACTGTGAGAAAATAATAATGAAAATGTTCGGAAAGTAGAAGGGAGTGCGGGGTGGAGGTTGCCGGTTGCGGCTGGGACGGCATAGCGGCGTCGCGGGGGGGCGGCGCGGCGCGGGAGTCGTCGGCGCGGGCTTCAGGAGCGGCGGCGTCGTCGTAGCAGCCTGTAATGACAGCTCTCATCTCTTTTGAAACCGAGAAAATAGTCGCTGTAACTTCAGACACCGATTTGATTTTAGAATTTGTGTATCAAATTATTAACTTGCAGCACAACACCGATTACTCTGCTTACCCCGATTGTCAGGATACGGCGTGTGGTGTGTGTGTGTGTGTGTGTGTGTGTGTGTGTGTATAAAATTATTTGTTTTTCACATTACTTTCAACACCTATGCCAGATTGCAGAGAGTCGGATCTCTATAAAATTTCAAATGTTCAGTTCAGATTAACGTGGGTCTTTCCCGCGAATTAGGTACCTGTCCATGTCCATGGAATGTCCATGGGCGTCATTAGGCACCTTATTATGATTTAGATTGAATGATTTTATTTACTAGCTAGCGTGTGATATTCAGGGCGTCTTTATTACAGAGCATACTAGCCGCGCGGGCAGGATTAGAACTGTGCCATCATATTCCTTTTTAGGGTTCCGTATCCGTCGTACGGGACCCTATTACTAAGCCTACGCCGTCGTCTGTCTGTCTGTCCGTCTGTCTGTCCGAGGACTGTATCTCTTGAACCGTGATAGGTAGCCCGTTGAAATTTTCACAGAATATGTGTTATTATAGCTGATATAACAACAGATTATAAAAATAAGAAAAAGTAAAAAATTCACGGAGGTACAAGAAACTAAAAAGTGTATGCGCGCCATCTAATACCGAAAACAGTATGAAGCAGCGCTTGCCATGACATGGCGTTACGGAACCCTCGGTGCGCGAGTTCGACTCGCACTTGGCCGGTTTTTCATTCATACGATTGCAGTATAATCTGGTATGTTGTATATATTCTATCATGTCTTTTGTAAATCTGTGAATTTTAAAATAAAATAATATTCTTTACTTTACTTTACTATTGCGCCTTCATTAAAGGATTCATTAAAGGAAATGCATTCTCACTTCCCGTTTCCACAAACGTGAATTATTTTTCTCCTTATAATGTTTGAGCTTAAGTATTATTAAACGCTAATGTTCACGGTGCAGTCCTGAGGATATCGGGACGCGTTACAATTTCCTTTTAAAAGCGAGGGTTGGAGTAGGTCGAGAAAGATGAATCTCCCTCGCCAATGCGGACAATTTATCACCGACTTACGTTCTATTAGTTCCCGCCAAACGCGAAGACGAAGCAAACTTTTCTGAAAAAGCGAGGTGTGACCCCCGCCCCGCCCCGCCCCGCCGCCAGCTCCTCCCGCGCCCCAGGGCGGAGCGCACCGGAAGTCATTATTAAGTGGCAGCGAGACATACGGCTGTAAACTGCATTTTCCTTCAGCAAAACTTTCGTACAGAGTGGCGCGCGGGCTGGCAGCTCGTAACTATTTAATAGTATTAAAGTATTCGGTCGCACTCTCAGCCGCCCCGGCAGCCGAGTGCAGAGTTGTCCGGCCGGCGCTCAGTTGATTGTTGTTGCCGCGTTAAACCTCCACACCCGAACGCAGGTCGGCCGTCTTCATCTTCATTTACATGGAGAGGAAAGGAAGGACCGCGAGGAAGTGGTACCTCGAGCTCACGATTCAAGGCCCGGAGTTAAGTTGATTGCAGCCGACGAGGGGCATTAGCATAACACTCGAGCCTTCGCCGCGCCGCCGCCCTCTCCCCCGCGCAGCCCCCCTCGCCGCGCCGCACCGCCTCCGCCGCCGCCCACAAGCCAGTACGGATACACAGCCCCGTCCGCCCTCTTTTGACGAACTAGAAATGTCAAGAGTAGTTATATAGTGCTACAATTTTCTCAGAAAACTCTCCCGAAAAATGCCCACGCAAGGATTTGAAAGAAAACGAGCTCCAAATAAAAGGAACTTTGATATATCGGTAACCTTTTAAACATAAACAATGCACGAACAAAACACACGCTCCGCCAGCTTATACCTGCGAGAAGCTGCCATACCCTTTGAATAGCTGGCTGTACTGAACTAGAGGAGAATACAGACGAGGTTGCTAGGCGACCATCCTACATCCAGTACGGTGGTATCAACCCAGTCGGCTACAATTTGAGCTTACCACCTAGTAAGGGGCAAGGGAAGAATCCTGCAGTTTCACACCGGTTCCGAACCGTGAAGCTGCAGGTGTAGATATACACGGTTGGCTACACCACCTACTACATTTGTGATGTCAGCCTATTGCACCTTGGTGAACTAGGGTCATGTGAGTGCTTCCCTTCGATCGTGCCGGCTACACTGAACTGCATGGAAAACACGAACTTTTAAATAGCCGTTTCAACCGACCTTTCATTCAGCGCGGTGGTACAAACCGGGCGGGATAAACCCTACCACCTAGTAAGGTAAGAAGGGAATGGACCTAACAGTTTTACGTGGAATCCGAACCACGGTCAGCCTCCAACGGTCGAGCGGTCACCCATTCATCCACTGACCGCGCCCAGGTGTGCTTATGATCCGACCGACAGTCGACCGACAGCACCACTGAGCTACCGAGGTAAATTTTTAAGCAGAAAAACTTATTGTATATATCGTACGTATGTACCGTGTGGGGCCGGTACTAAATGCTCGGATATCTCTACCTGACGGATTAGCCAGCCCCGCTAACTCAGTCGCACTATCCAGTCTACAGCCCGCTGTGTTCCTAGACCTTAGAGCGTGCTTTCTAGATAACCTTATTCTCTGCTCTCGTTCAAAATACGTTAAACACTTTTATCTGATTTCAACTGAAAGTAGAATTTCATTTACTCGCGTGTTACAATATTAATTTGCATAGAGCGCACTTGGTAGGTGTTATTGAGCGAGAAATAGGTGAAAATGTATTTATAGTGTTAGGTACCGAGCCCGTAATAGATAATAATATTATTATTACGAAGAAAATTCAATTATAAAAAAAAAAAAAAACAGGCCAATTGCGAGTCGGAATCGCACACCGGGGGTTCCGTACCACCACATAATTGGTCGGTTTTTATTTTGTTTTTTTACTTTGGAGTTTGCACTATAATTAAGTTTAACGCTTGTATGTATTACGCCGCCCAAGTTCTAATCGCGTCCGGGTATGCTTTACGTTCACGATCAATAGTCGATACATTGCACCACTGAGCTACCGAGGTTGGCAAATTGCAATACCATTATTAACACACATCGGATATACCACCACATGTCCACATCACCAAGTACGTGTACGAAATCGTGATTTTGGAAATATCTCCGAGAAATAACACCGCCCACGTGCTCGCGCATAATGGAGAGTAAAATTTCATTACATTCAAATTGTGATTGGAATGACTGTTTCAACGTGGCTTCAGTTCCATTCCTGTCGACTCTGCAGTTATGTTGTCAGTGTGTGCGCAATTAAAGATTTGGAAATTCATTTGCAGTCCCCGCCCTAACAGTGATTGTAGGGCGGACGCGCGCTGATGGAGGGCGGGCGGTGCAGGGCGCACTCAGCGGGAAGTGGGCCCGTGGCGATATGTCACGTGTCACGTCACGTTTAGCTGTCACTAGGAGGGTAGGTTATCACTTACGGGCTCCGCCGCCTCGCCTCCCCGGAGCCTGACGACCTAAGGATAGAGTGAGATGTTTAAGCTCTACTCACTGAATGTTCGCGACCATTTTAGACGTTTCATTTTTGATAAGAGAGATGGAATTAGTTTTGCTCCCGCGCCACACCACCAACGTCGCGTAGCCGCCGCGTCTCTAAAGCGAGCTCTCACGAAAATAGTTGGCTCTCACGCCATTAATAATAAATCATCTAGCTAGATATTGCAACACGGGTGTGCTCAAGATTGGAGAGGGGGGGGGGGGGGGGGGGGGGGGGCTTATCAGTAGGTAAATTCGTTTTAATGTTAGCTTCTGCGGTGCCTAGGTCACGTTTACAATATAGGTATATATATTTTGTTTTTTTCGGAGTGTGGGAGGGGGGTTAACCCAAAACCTCAAACTACCGGTGTAACCTAGCGAACCAGTAATACGAAAAGCTACCCTAAAATTAGACGTAGTCTATAACAATTGGTAATATTGAATCCCAACGTTGTTCCTCAAGTCTATGTACATATGTCCACCGATATGAGAAACAAAGGACAATATCAAGTGAGGGTAGGTACTGAATACTGGTCGGCGCGTGTAACCCGGAGGTCCAAGAAAATATTTAAAATTCCGCATATCTAATAACGGGCCACGTCAGGGCGGGCGGCGCGGGGGCGGGAGACTCGTCGGATTAGCGGGCGCTGGGCGGCTGAACAACGCCGGGGTTGAGGGGCGACGGGGGTGTAGTGTTATAGTATGTAAATGGAGGACTCATTCTGTATTCCCTCGAATGTTTTCCCCTTAGTGGAACCTAATTTTATTGTGTCGAGCCGAGAGGAGCCGCGCGGCGGCGAGGCGGGGGCGGAGGTGGCAAGGCGGGGGCGGGCGGGAGGGCTAATGGGTCCGCTAATGAATTAGGACAGACAACGGACCGACCGCTGTACCCGTCGCGCATCACCATCGCATTGGTTACATGAGTACACTCATATTGCGGAGAGAACAAACTGAATTAATGAGACTATAACCGCTGAATATTGTGTATTTATTTATTTATGCATAGTCAATCGCCTTTGTGCACTAAGCGAATTGCTGTTTCAGTTTCGGGTTGCTAAAGCAATTGCCTCGTATGAACTATTTGTGGATAAGAACAGTTGAAATAAAGTTTCTGCATTGCTCACGGAAGCTTAATCTATGCAAGATATCTAGGAAATGTTAAGGAAACAAGCCAAACACAAACAACGAAATAATCGATAACCTATACTTATTCGTATATACATAGGAAGTACTTACACATAGATGGCGAAACCGAATCAGGGTTTTTCGTAAAATAGATTGATTGCTAACATTTCTAGAGGAGATCTTCACCGCAGCAGCCCCCGCCGCCGCCGGTGAGCTGAATCTCTTTGTGTCGACGCGGGGCGGGGCGGGGCGGGGCGGGGGTTGACCACAGCCGGGGGTGATTGAGCGAGAAATCAGACGAATCTTCACAGGAGGCGGTGGCGGCCCGAGGGGGGGGGGACGAGGTGACGAGTGGGGGGGACGAGGTAAGGGGGGGGGGGGCGCAGGAAAGGCTCTAATGGCACCCTCAAAGGTATTCTCAGTTATACATTATACAAGGCACAAAAGGTGTCGCCGCCGGAGCCTTCCTCGAGTGCCGTCGCTGATAGTTTCTTGCTTTGGTTTAATAACCTCCAGGTTCTTGTGCTCTGTAGAGTAAACTTACCTGGCGATTTACATAAATGACGCCCACGACCGGATAACATAACATAGTCTGAAAGAATGTAAACAAACAACATCTCACTTGATGTTGTAGGTACTGGTCGGCGCGTGTAACCCGGAGGACCAAGAAAATATTAAAAATATATTGAAATATTTAATACGGACTGAAATTACGTATGGTTACTGTGTATTTTTTGTAGGAATTATTATAGTGTAACTTTTGTAATTATTATGTAGCCATTTGCATGTCTGAAAGGTTGTACCTTCAGTTCACGTTCGTAGATGTTGAGTGCTTCATTCGGTAAAACAAGCTGTAAAAGGTGTTTATTGTTTCTCTGACTCGGTAATGTAAATCGTGTTTGTGTCGGCAGCTGGCCGAGACGCTTTCTCCGGGGGGCGGGGCGGGGTGGGGGATGGCGGCCGAGGCGGGGCGCGAGGTAAATGGAACGCCCGGCGCCGCGGGCGCGCGAGTCCGATCCATTCAACTCGCCGGAAACACATTTTCGCTGAAACATTCTTTCCAGCTTGCATCCAAGTTCCGTGCGAATCGAATTCCGCAGCAAAACTTTCGCAATGTTTATTCTTTTTCAGCAAATCCTGAGACCTCGCCCCCAGCAGCACCCGAACGGATGTGTTAGCTAACACTTCCAAATGTCTTTTACACTTTCGACTTACAGGTTGTTACAGTCGTATAAGTTCAAAGTGCGGTGCAGGTACGGTTGCAGTTTTAGCATTGCCAAAAGAGTTTTTAAATATTACCTATCAACGCCTCCATGAGAGTGTCTCAATATTATCTATCCACCCCTAGTTAGATAATATTATTTGTTGCAATTTTGCAATGAAATGAAATAAAATGTATATTTTCGTGTGTTCTGGTACTTAAAAAGAATAGGCCCACCACATCTCCTCCCGTGCTTTTCGTAAAAGGAGACTAAGGGATAAGGACAAGGTGCCTTGTTAAAGGGTGACAGGTCAGCCACCTCTCACCTTGCAACGGTTCTTCCAGTAGGTCATGCTGTTGGTAAATTTACTTTCTGCTTATAATTATCTTGTCCTAATGCTAATAAATAAAGCGAGGTTTCTAGAGGCGACCGGAGGCCGTGTAATGTACGTCAATATATGAATATTATTATATCTTCGGAACCACTTTACCTAACCTAACCTAACCTAACCACCCGGATTAAACCAGATTTCTTATGAAAAAAACACGCATCAAAATCAAATCCAAATCAGTCAATCCATTTGGGAGCTACAATGCCACAGCAGATACACTATACACATATACACACAAGTTAAACTTATAACACCCCTCTTTTTGCGTCGTCGGGGATTAAAATTTTGTCATCATGAAAATGGTTTTTTTGTAGCAGTACTTACGTGGTTTTTTTACTTGGTTGCGACTACTCCTCAATAATTAACAGAAACTATGTTCCGCTGCAATGTGCCACGTCAAATCCCCCTCCCGTCTGCCGCCATGTCGGATCTTCAAATTGCCGGTTAATAGCCTTTTCCCAGTGACATTAGTCCACATCAAAGCCGGACTGGCACCTCCTCGGCCGTAAAATTGGCTGCGCCTGAGACTGCGACCTCGGGCAGAGCCAGCCAGTTCGGAAGCAATAAAAAAAAATGTCGCAGCGTATGTCGGATCACACCCTAACTAAACCGTATACCCTAAACAGACAAGTTTACACATTATGTAAAGCCATTGGAGAGAAAATTGCCACAATATTTAAATGAGCTCTGCGGCGCCGCGCCGTCGCTAGCGCTGCGTCGAACCTGATAGATGGCTGGCAACACTAACGACCACTAATGACCACTACGCATTAAAGCTGACCCTCCCTCCGCCCCCCCCCCCTCCCTCCCCGTCCCGGCCCGACTGCGCCGCGGCCGCGTACGCTTCGCTTTGTTAATTTGCGAAAACAATAAAAAGCGCGAAAAACAAACAAAAAATGAATAGGAAAATATTTGAGTGGACCGGTGCCAAAGCAATTCCAGCAGTCATCGGGTTCGGGAAAACTACCGAACTAGGAAGCCCGCCCGCCTCCCCCAGCTCCCGTCGTCGCCGCCCGCCCTGCGCCCCCGTCTAGCGCCCAGGGCGGCGCGGCGAGGGCGGCGCGGCGCGGCTCGCTGCACTTGTGCTCACTTTGTGCTTTATTCAAACAGCGAAACACGCGCAGTGACGGAGCGGCTGCACCGAGCAAGGTCCTACGGCTATTTGGATCACTGAACGTAATTACGTTTGGGAAATGTATATTATGCGTGGCGTTTTTACCGGTATCAGCTAGCAGGAGCTACGAGTATGAGTAGCTCCTGCTAGCGTAGCGTAAAAATGTGTAACATTTTTGTTTCAAAGCAAACGTCTAAGTGGCATCATTCATCGATCGATCCCGCATGCGCTGAGAAGGCAATACTGTTTTTAACCCCCGACAAAAAAAAACGGAGGTGGGTGTGTGTGTGTGTGTAAGGGTGTGTGTGTGTCATGGACAATAGTGTGTGTGTGTACGGGTGTGTCTGTCTGTGGTATCGTAGCATCCAAACGGATGGACCGATTTGGATGCGGTTTTTTTATTAGGAAGCTTGTTTTATCGGGATGGTTATTATAATCTAAGCCAGAGGTTCCCAAACTTTTTTAAGTTGCGACTCCCAAAACATATTATACATTTTACGCGCCTCCCCTGACTAATACTCAGGACGAAAATTATTTAAATACCTATAGTAGTATAGTAATGTATGTATAAATAAATGAAACAATATAAATAAGTTCGAACACATTTTTATTTTAGTATTATTAATAAATCAAATTACAATATTAGTGCGATGGGTGAGCCTGTTTTTCATTGCACATTTGGTCGAATCGCGGTTGAATCTTTGAAATTGCCACTCGCATTTCTTTCTCCACGTTTAATTTGGACCGGTATTTGGACTTGATGACGGCAACGGCGGAGAAACCAGCTTCGCACATGTATGACGTGGCAAAAGGTATTAAAACTGACAATGCCATGTTGCTGGATATTCTTGGGTCGCATTGCTCCAAGATTGAAGGAGTTTGTCTGAGTGGAACTGAAGTTTTAAACTTGTGTCACACGATATTTCTAGAAGCTGCTCCTCTTGATCATTAGTAAATGTTGTGAGTGGGGTGGAATTGAAAGGGTCTCTGATCCAATTGTATTTGTCAAAATTGTCAGGGAAATATTTATTGAAATGGATAATAAGTGTCGTTAGGTGCTCTGTGAATATCGATTGCTCGTCTGGTTCTAAATTAATTTCTGTTTCTGCCGGCGGGGCGCGGGGCGACACTCGCTCGGCAGTGTTGCATCGCTGTCGAGTGTCGCGCCGCCGCGCCGCCACCGCGCTGACTCCGTACACCCACGTCGCGTCGACTGCGACGCGGAGCGACGCCCTAGGTACCGAGTCGCGGCGCCCCAGGGCGTCGCGACGCACTGTTTGGGAAAGACTGATCTAAGCTATGTTTGTAATCAAGCGATCAAGTAACTAAGTAATAAAACATTAATTTTTTCTTTCGCCTCCTCGAAAAGTGGATGTGTTCGAGGCATTTATTTCCACGAACGCCTCTGAGGAAGGACGAGTGCGGGGCGCGGTGGTACACCAGGGATTCTCAAACTGTTTTTTTTTCAGGTACCACTAAAACCAATATGTTTGGCAGCGTAACACCTTTACTACAAGTGATCACGGAATCAAATGTAAAAAAAAATAGGTAAAACAACTTTTAAGTTAAACGGTTTTATTAAAAATAAAAAACTAGAAAAAAAAAACAGCTGTACAAAAACTAGAAAATAATAAGGACACAAGCCTGGGCCTTCTTAAGATTTTACGTCTGGGTAAGAAATCGTGCAATACTAGCGTGCTGTCTTCTCATGTCGGATGCCAAAGGGCACATTGTGTCGCTGCGTCAGCGGAATAAGTAATAAATTGAGACTTTTAACAGACTAATATAAAAACGTGGGGCGCATGTTATTTATTACGCATATTATACGCCCCACGTTTTTATATTAGTCTGTTAAAAGTCTCAATTTATTACTTATTCCGCTGACGCAGCGACACAATGTGCCCTTTGGCATCCGACATGAGAAGACAGCACGCTAGTATTGCACGATTTCTTACCCAGACGTAAAATCTTAAGAAGGCCCAGGCTTGTGTCCTTATTATTTTCTAGTTTTTGTACAGCTGTTTTTTTTTCTAGTTTTTTATTTTTAATAAAACCGTTTAACTTAAAAGTTGTTTTACCTATTTTTTTATTTACTCGTTTTTAGTTTGATTTTTGGCTCGTATCATTCATTACGCAAACCCCTCATCCTTTCCAACTCTCTCATTGCATGTTTGTTACTCGGTTTCTTACCTGTCTATTTCTCACAATCAAGCTCCTCAATACATAGCCCTTCTAAAGACTTTACGCGACTCAATGCAACATACGCTTGACCCTCCTCAAATAGTCTGGAGCCCAAATACACGACACCACGGTCAACAGTACTGCCCTGCATTTTATGGACAGTGGAGGCCCATGACAAAATTATCGGTAACATCCGTCTCTCAGCTGTTCCATAATTAAAATTTACTGGAAACTGTATGGCTTTAGGATGGATAAGGTGTCCGCCGTCTCTTTCAAAATCAATTTGAACAGATGGTATGTCTGTTTCTGTTTCATACTTTTGCGTTCGACAAGTATGGGACACTCGTCCAAACAAACCAATTGAGCCCAAACTCGAGGGGGTTACTAGTAACGGTTGAAGAGTTCCACTGTACACCTCCTGACTCCATCATCAGACCCTCGTCACCAAGTGTATTGGTAAAAGTAAGGGACACTCGTCCAAACCAACCCTATGAGCCCAAACTCGAGGGGGTTACTAGTAACGGTTGAAGAGTTCCACTGTACACCTCCTGACTCCATCATCAGACCCTCGTCACCAAGTGTATTGGTAGAAGTAAGGGACACTCGTCCAAACCAACCATATGAGCCCAAACTCGAGGGGGTTACTAATAACCGTTGAAGAGTTCCACTGTACACCTCCTGACTCCATCATCAGACCCTCGTCACCAAGTGTATTGGTAGACGTATGGGACACTCGTCCAAACCAACCATATGAGCCCAAACTCGAGGGGGTTACTAGTAACCGTTGAAGAGTTCCACTGTACACCTCCTGACTCCATCATCAGACCCTCGTCACCAAGTGTATTGGTAGACGTATGGGACACTCGTCCAAACCAACCATATGAGCCCAAACTCGAGGGGGTTAATAGTAACGGTTGAAGAGTTCCACTGTACACCTCCTGACTCCATCATCAGACCCTCGTCACCAAGTGTATTGGTAGTAGTATGGGACACTCGTCCGAACCAACCATAAGAGCCCAAACTCGAGGGGATTACTAGTAACGGTTGAAGAGTTCCACTGTACACCTCCTGACTCCATCATCAAACCCTCGTCACCAAGTGTATTGGTACAAGTATGGGACACTCGTCCAAACCAGCCATTTAAGCCCAAACTCGAGGGAGTTACTAGTAACGGTTGAAGAGTTCCACTGTCCACCTCCTGACTCCATCATCAGACCCTCATCACCAAGTGTATTGGTAGAAGTATGGGACACTCGGCCAAACAAACCAAATGAGCCCAAACTCGAAGGGGTTACTAGTAACGGTTGAAGAGTTCCCCTGTACACCTCCTGACTCCATCATCAGACCCTCGTCACCATGTGTATTGGTAGAAGTATGGAACACTCGTCCAAACTAACCAAATGAGCACAAACTCGAGGGGGTTACTACTAACGGTTGAAGAGTTCCACTGTCCACCTCCTGACTCCAACACCAGACCCTCGTCACCAAGTGTATTGGTAGAAGTATAGGACACTCGTTCAAACAAACCAAATGAGCCCATAATCGAGGGGGTTACTAGTAACGGTTGAAGAGTTCCACTGTACACGTCCTGATTCCATCATCAGACCCTCGTCACCAAGTGTATTGGTAGAAGTATGGGACACTCGTCCAATCCAACCAAATGAGCCCAAACTCGAGGGGGTTACTAGTAACGGTTGAAGAGTTCCACTGTACACCTCCTGACTTCATCATCAGACCCTCGTCACCAAGTATATTGGTAGAACTATGGGACACTCGTCCAAACCAACCAAATGAGCCCAAACTCGAGGGGGTTACTAGTACCGGTTGAAGAGTTCCACTGTACACCTCCTGACTCCATCATCAGATTCTCGTCACCAAGTGTATTGGTAGAAGTATAGGACACTCGTCCAAACCAACCAAATGAGCCCAAACTCGAGGGGGTTACTAGTAACGGTTGAAGAGTTCCACTGTACACCTCCTGACTCCATCATCAGACCCTCGTCACCAAGTGTATTGGTAGAAGTATGAGACACTCTTCCAAACCAACCATATGAGCCCAAACTCGAGGGAGTTACTAGTAACGGTTGAAGAGTTCCACTGTACACCTCCTGACTCCATCATCAGACTCTCGTCACCAAGTGTATTGGTAGAAGTATGGGACACTCGTCCAAACCAACCAAATGAGCCCAAACTCGAGGGGTTTACTAGTAACGGTTGAAGAGTTCCACTGTACACCTCCTGACTCCATCATCAGACCCTCGTCACCAAGTGTATTGGTAGAAGTATGAGACACTCTTCCAAACCAACCATATGAGCCCAAACTCGAGGGAGTTACTAGTAACGGTTGAAGAGTTCCACTGTCCACCTCCTGACTCCATCATCAGACCCTCGTCACCAAGTGTATTGGTAGAAGTATGGAACACTCGTCCAAACCAACCATATGAGCCCAAACTCGAGGGGGTTACTAGTAACGGTTGAAGAGTTCCACTGTCCTCCTCCTGACTCCATCATCAGACCCTCGTTACCAAGTTGAAATTATCATAATATTGTATTGTCACGAGAACTCAATGTGTGTGCAAAGTTTCATAAAAATCGGTTCAGTAGAAGTAGTTGAAAAAGTTGTCGCAAGATTTGAAACAAAGATAGTAACAAATAAACAAACAAACAAACAAATATACGGAGTCAAGCTAAATAAAACCGTTTAAAAAATTGATTTCTTATCGAATTTAGTTCTTAAATAATATTTTTAAAATATTCTTCTGAACTCACTACGAGCATTTGGCAGTGGGTTTTGATATACCTAGCTAAGTACATCAGAATTCTAATTCTATTTATGTTCATCAAGAAAACTTTCTAAATGAGGATTATGGCACTTTTTCTTGCCTCTTATTAAATTTTGTAGAGCATAATGTTGAATTTTTTCGCGTACCACCTCGAAGCCGCGAACCACTGGTCTGGTGGTACGAGTACCACAGATTGAGAACCGCTGGTGTACTGTTCATTCGACACGACTGATTTACCCGTGGATTCCACCCACACCCGCGACACACAGTCACTAGTCTAGTGGTGGTTTGCGGTAGTGGCAGCGCACCGAAGCGGCTATTTCATTGAACAACCTAATTACAATGAAAGGTTTGGAACAACGCATTGGTGCGAAAAATATATTGGATTTGTACTGTACAGGCAAATAAAATCGCATGCGACGTGAAGATGTTCGAAGCAAACTACCATTATGGTTAAAACCTACGCATAGCTGTTGTTGTCAAAAATGTTTAGTTTAATTCACCAGCCTATATCTGACTAATGACCCCATACGAAAGCGATTGCTTTGTACGAAATTATAATATTTGTAGTATGTAGGTTGCACCATACATACACTAGTTTATCCACAGCTTCAATCTATACTTCTTCAGTCTATACTGCTTCTATCTGGAAGAATCTATGTCTTGATGTAGACCCTCCAGCTCCAGAAAAAGCCATTTTTCAAAAGGAGTGGGACACACATATAGTAAAAATAAGGCAACAAGCACTGTTGGACAATAGCAGCGACTTGGACCGCGCACGCATTCTGGCAGTTTCAAGCAAGGAGTCTGGAGCCTGGCTCGAATGTTATCCTTCTAGCCACTTAGGTACACTTCTTGAAAAAAAAACGACCAATATTTCGGTGGCACTCCGTTTAGGTATAAAAATTTGTGAAAGGCATACATGTGTTTGTGGGGCCCAGGTGAACACTCTCGGGCATCATGGCCTCTCATGTGTTAAGAGTGCGGGTCGATGGTCAAGACATTATAATTTAAATTATATTATAAAAACTACCCTTCAAACTGTACATATTCCGTGCATCCTGGAACCTTGCGGCTATTCCCGGCGGGATGGCAAGAGGCCTGACGGCATATCTCTGGTTCCGTGGGCTGAGGGTAAGTCTTTGATGTGGGATGCCACTTGCGTGGATACGTTAGCCCCTAGTTACATTCAGGGGACCTCTAGGGCAGCCGGGGCTGCCGCGAACAGGGTAGAGGACCTCAAACGCAATAAATACGGTGATCTTGCCGACAGTTTTCACTTTGTTGCTTTTGCGGTAGAGACGCTCGGTCCGTGGAGTTCTGGTGCCAGGAGTTTCCTGAAGAAGCTCGGGAAGCTTCTAGTCGATGTAACTGGTGTCCCGCAATCGAAGGCTTACTTCATCCAACGAGTTAGCCTTGCCATCCAGCGGGGAAATGCCGCAAGTGTGCTAGGTACTTTTACCTTAGATTCATTTGATAACTATTTTAATATTGTTTAGTTTGAGTTTTCATTATGTTTTTATAGTTTTATAAAAACAAGCAGAATATACCTGCAAAGTACTTCTCGGATTTTATGTTAAAAATGCTTCAATCATCTTTATCATCATCAATCAATCAATCAATACTAATAATAAATCAGTAAGGGATGGTCATGGAGTAAGTTACTATGTTTTATGAGACACTGCGTCTGTAGGCTATGAATTATACTAAAACTAAATTTACTACCTATTTTTAGAAATTTTTTCTGTATGTATGTATGTTTCTCCATAATTCTTAAACCGATCATCCGAATTCTATGAAACTTGTACAAGTACATTTGATTATACGGGACACAGGATAGGCTAAATAAAATACAGTTCCGGTTACGCTAAGATGTGACTCTCATACAAACCGAATTGTTTCGCGCGCCCAAATAAAGGTACGGTAGCGGGCTTACTTACTTTCTTCTTTTTAAATACGAATTTAACGCGAGCGAAGCCGCGCACAAAAGCTTTTTTTTTAATGGAAACTGACACGGCTGGCTACATCACCTACAACTTCCGTGATGTCAGCCCAACACCGGGTGAACTAGGTGCCATGTCAGTGCTTCCCTTCGGTATACTAATAATAAATTTGTAAGGGATGGTTATGGAGTAAGTTACTTTGTTTTATGAGAAACTGAGTTTGTAGACTCTATGTAGGTATGATACTAAAACTAATTCATGATTTTTAGAAACCTTTTCTGTATGTATGTATGTTCCTCCATAACTCTTAAACCGATCATCCGAATTTGATTAAACTTAGTACAAGCAAATTTACCTATATGAGACACAAGATAGGCTAAATAAAATTCAGTTCCGGTTACGCTAAGTTGTGGCTCTCATACAAACCGAATTGTTCCGCGCGCCGAAATAAAGGTACAGTCTGTAGCGGGCTTACTTACTTTCTTCTTTTTAAAACGAATTTCACGCGAGCGAAGCCGCGTGCAAAAGCTAGTCCTCTAATAAGTGACTTTCTGTTTTGTAGAAGATGTTTAATGTATTTCGTGAAGAGTTAACTACCAATTGAGGCGACAAGATGGAGGATCGTAATTTTTGGAGCGGTTAAGCAAACCCCTTTCTAGCCCGACCCGAGCGTAATAGCGGGTTCTGAGTTCTCCCAGGGCGGGGCGGCGGCGGCGGCGGCGTCGGTACGGTGGGGTGCGCGCGGCGACACGGCGGCGGCGGGGGCGGCGGACGCGAAGATGTCGCCGGGTCGGATGGCTTTGCTAATTATGAAAAACGTTCAATATGCTAATCGAGCGGAATCGTGACTCGAGGAAAGTCGCGCTCCCGAGGAGGAATCAATGGTGTCGCGCGTCCGCGCGAGCGAGCAACTATCGCATCTAACGAAGGCAAATCAGTCAGATTGAAATCGAAAATTGTATTGCGTTAATAGTAATAAGTACTTTATTATTTTCAGGTATAACTCGGTACAATCTTTGAGGAAATCTTTGGGTACAATACGATGTTAAAAAGCGGACGGTTGTGGTTGTGCCGGTGTGAGACGTCAGGCGCACGGCTTGCGGGGCGGCGCGCGGAGGACGAGGCGCGGCGCGCGGGGCCGCCTCACACAATAAATATCAGGGCAGGAGGGAGCGAGGCGGGCGGGCCTGACTGAGGTCCATTTAGTTTATCTCGCGGCCCCAAAGTGTGCTCCGGGGACCTCTTACCTCTAAACTCAGCACCGGTGGGCCTCAGCGCCGCGCCGCACCTCCGCACACATCACTTCGCTCTTTGTGTAGTGCGAGCCGGAGCCGCGTGTGTCCGCCTTTTAGGCATTATCACACCTCGCCAGGCACTAGGACGCTCTGTGATACCGTACAGCTGTGCCTATGTACATACACTTTATCTGTTAACTACTTCTAGCTTAGAGACGCTCTTCTAGTAGTTCTTCCAACAAGTTATATCTTGGCGTTATACAGGATGTTGTAACGGCCAGTACATTAATTTCGCCAGCGCAATCCTCATGTTTTTCCGAGACAAAAAAGTACATAAAGTGTCTAGTTTTGGAGATATAAATTCTTGAAATTTATGTTTTCGTCAAGTGTAATTTGACGCGCGCGGGGGGCGGGTGCTGGTGCGGGAACGGTCGGGGTCGAAGAACTCACGCCGCGCGCTCCTCGCACTCGTTCCTGCTCGCTCACTCACCGCGCGCCTTTCATTCCCACTTTTGTGTGGAACATTAGATTATTTTTACACTAAATTAATCAATTAGTTTGCAGGAAAACTGCAACTTTTTATTAAAAGGGTATTCAGAAAAAAGTAATTCCACTTTTTTGTTAGTATTTATCCCAATAATAATTTCCTAAATTTAATGTAGTGGCCGTTACAACAGCCTGTATATGTAGGCGATATACATACAGGCGCTTCGTCGATGTGATCGAATGTGATCCTCATCACTGGGAAACCTTTATACTGTGCGGAATGTCTCGCCTACCTTCCCACCACTTCTCCTAAGGCTAAATACAAATGTATGTTGCGATAGTTCTTTTCAATGTTCTCTATTTTTTCTGTTTACGAGATTTTCTTTCTTTCAGAAGAACTGAATTGCGCTACTTGATAACAATGTACGGCTGAGAATAAAATATTTATGCGGAGAGAAAAAGATAGAAACGTATAGATATGAGTAAACAGGTATAAGCGGCGCGTGGCCGAGTGGTCTAGGCGTCGGCTTCTCCTGCGAGAGGTCCGAGGTTCGAATAAGGTCGGCGTGTACCAATGAGTTTTTTTTTCTGACGGAAAAATTTACCTACACCCGCTGTTTCACCGTTCGGAACCGGTGTAAAACTGTAGGTCCACTACTGAATTGGAAGTTAGTCCTTTCCCTTGCCCCTCACTAGGTGGTAGGCTCAAATTGTAGCCGACTGGGTTAGTACCATGGTACTGGATGTAAGAAGCCTCGGCTGTGTTCTCCTCTAGTCCAGTATAGCCAGCAATCTAAAGGGAAGTCTTTGGTATGGCACCCACCTTCTCCGTGGTGATATTGCGAGTGATATTGGCTGGTCGGAGCATGTGCCCTCTGTTTCAGCAACCCATAGCGAATTACATAAACACAAAGGTACGTTGCATTGGTTCGACTACATAGTTGAATAATTATTTTCTTGTGATTGATTAGTAACTAGCCAGATAATCACAGTGATAGACATACAGGTCTGTTAACCAAAGCTGGCGCGTGCGCAGTACTCACACCAATGCAATTGTGCAAGTGCGAGTGAGACAGATCGGGTTTTCGTGAATCACGAAAACCCGATCTGTCTCACTCACGAATCGTGATGCGCCACAGTACTGTGCACGCGCCAGCTTTCGGTAACCGACCTGTATATTTATCCAAGAACATTTATTTATCTATAGTCGCGGTCTTTCAGGAAGATGATTTATTTAATAAATATCTTTTCATTTCGAAATAGTGTCGGGTGAACGGTGTCAGCGTCGGAGCATCCAATATACTTCGTGTAGAGACGTCCTGGCTGGCTCCCAGTATAGAAAAGCACCGAGCTCGCTGTCAATTTCTTGCGCTCAGTCGTAGCTGCGGCCCCGGAGCCGCATGTCGCGGAAACCGAATTAACGTGCTAATAGCGAGATCTGGCAAAAAGGTGGCGGGAGTCGGGGCTACGGACAAGTCTAGGTAACCACTTTAAGCGGATGAACTTGTTCGTGAGGCGGACGTGCCGGCTGCTGGATCACGTTTGCGGCATCGATCACAGCACTCCCCGCGTCCGCCCGTCCCGTCCGACCCCGCCCCGCCCCGCCCCGCCCCGCCTCCGACGACGCTCTCGGAGTTTTTCACACCGCTCCTAATTCCATTACGGACCTAGGTAGAGTAGCAAGTTACACCCGCTCGGTGTTGCTCGCTGCTCCGCTGAATGAGTTAGCGAACTCGCAGCGTGATGAGAGATTTAAACATTAAAGCAAGCAGCTGATGGCTTCACCACTTCCGCCACCCTGTGTATCAAGTATGTACACCCATACATGCTGTATCCCGACAAATCGGGGTGAGGAGAGTTATCGGTGTAGTGCTGCAAGAACTCTCGTGAATTGCAGCACAACACCGACCACCACGTTTATCAAAATATTAGGACAAGACAGTTTATCAATCAGCAAGGAGGCACGAAGGCAGGTACCTGGAACTGAAGAATTACTGAAAGGACTGTACCAAGGTGAGAAGTGCCTATCCAGTTGCCGTGTAGCAAGACATCTTGTCCTGGAGCCGGATGTACCTATATCTCCGATTATGCAGCCTGCCTGCAAACTAGTAGTCTGCATGCTTGCGTAGATTTAAATCTAAGATGCGGGTTAGTAGAATCGGCAGTAATTTTGTATCTTCATTCGAGGAATGCAAATAATACTTTATTTGAAATAAAATAGGTACTTAAAAATAATTAAAGCTATACCTAAAAATAACTAAATTAAGCAAATAAAAAAAAAACCAAAGTACTAATAAATAATCCTGAAATTAAACAAATTAGTAAGGTTTGTACTAGGATTGTTAATTCTAGTGGTAACCATGACTGAAGCGGCGCTCTCTCTCTGGATCGCCAGGCTGATCCGCTGCTTGAAATGCGCCCGGGCATGGCGGCGGCGGCGGGCGTTCCCAGCTTTTTGGAAATATTTATCGCGTCCGGGCTCCATGCCCCAAGAGTCTACAGCAAAGGCCACAAACTCGCAGTTGTTCTTGAGTTGGTTGTATTGTTAAGAAGGCAAGAAAAATTGTACCACTAATATGTTGTAATGAAACGCTGTTGGCAGCAGTGGGTACCGGGCCTTATAACACTCGGCAGACTTTTAAAAAACTCCCATGTTTACCGAGCCCCCGTCAGTTAGCGTTTTAAACAATCTCAAAGTTATAGGCGACGAACTCGACGCGAAGCCCGCGATGGGACAACTTTGCGCCCGAATGTTCCTCTCAAGTTTGGTAATTTAGTAAAATATGGAGAATTAGGTTCTCGGGGATGCGTACGGTGGGAGCGGGCGCCGCCGTGTGCCGCCGCTCAGTTCCCGCATCCACCCCCGCCGGGCGTGAGGTTGCGTCCAAATGTACGTTTTATCTTGTTGGAGTTCGGAGACTTTTTTTTACAAAAGTTTGAGAGGGCTAATGATCTCGTGAAGACACTGCGAAAGCACGAAGTGATCGTACGCTCAGCGATCGGTCTCGCATTTAAAAGCGAATGATTCTACATCTTTTTGTTTATGGTTTTCATTGCATTGCAACTAAAGGGAGGAGTAACAGCAGTAATATTGAATTAAATAAATGGCATAAATAGGTAAAAGGTAAAGATGAAAAATATTTTATTCTTAAAAAAAACACAAACACATGTCATACATAACATACAATCAAACAATAATAACGTAGTAATATTAGTAATAATGGTATAAGTTTATTATAGGTTCTTCTATTTAAATTTTTTGAAGTTTTTATAAAAAAAAATTTTTTTTAAGTGTTTTATTAAATTTTTAGGTGTTCTGCATACAAAAGGTACTAGGTTCATGTTGGTTTTTAAAATTACCGTGATTGCTAAACATTGTTACGAAATTGTTTCGGCTTTACTCACGCTCGTGCAGCATGGCTTATTCATCATGCCACAAGCTATGCTATGTCGCAAGATGCCGCAAGCTGCCGCACGCGCTTCCAACTTCCGTGAATCCGATTGACCTGTCGCATGACTCGGAAGTGTTTTGAGGGTAGGAAATGAAGTGGACGAATCTAAAACTGTAGCGGTAGTATAAAAAATGTTAATCTAAAATGAAATCTGTACCCACTTAGGAAGACGGAAGCTGTCATAGTGTTAATACATAATCACCATGTGATGATTGGTCTGTCCATTGCTTAGATACCTATATTCTCTTTGGTTGCGTCAATGGCCGTACTTACTAAACATTCTCCTAGTGCAAAAATTATTTCGTTGTAGATTCCATCTTATCCGGAGCTTTTGTCTTTTTTTAGTGTTGCTATTGTAGCTTTCTCAATTTCGTACGTTCAAAATGGTAAAAAAAATTTACGACTATGTAACCAAATGTTTTCATTCAAATTTAAAATTGACAGGAAGAGAGTGTGCCACTAACTGTCGCTTTAATTATGAAAACGGTGCTCTCTCGGTCCATTAAAATTTTGTAGTCAATTATGCAACACTATCCAGCGCACTTTGCTTTCATGAATGTTTATTTAATTTAGGTTCATCGACTGAGACAGACGCTCACTTAGTTGCAGTATATACTGGCGTCGCGTCGTCGTGTCGTATTTAAATAAATATAAAGTAAAGATAACACTATGTAGGTTTAACCCGCCCGGGTTGGTACCACCGCACTGTATGAAAGGTCGGTAGAAACAGCTATTTAAATAGTTCGTCTTTTTCGTCCAGTTCAGTTTGCACGACCGAAGGGAAGCACTGACATGGCACCTAGTTCACCAAGGTGTTATGGGCTGACATCACGGATATAGTGGGTGATGTAGCCAACCGTGTCAGTTTCCATAAAAAAAACATTGCCATAGCGTATATATTTACTGGCTGTCAATGACTGGTAGTGTGAATTTAGTCCAGCCAAACTCTATATTACTCGTATACATCGAAATAAAAAGGTGAGGTGTCATGACATGAGACACCCGACAGAAGCGAAGCTTCTTACGCTTTGTATTTAAAATACAATTATTAATTATAAATTTTATTTCGATCGATATAGCGATATTCCTTTCAACTTATACAATGGTTCATACTTTCGTGATGTTTCACTTTTTCTGAGTTAGGTTAGGTTCAGAACCCAAACGTACATTAAAAATCTTCGCTTCAATTATACAAGGTGACGCAAAATTATTCGATAATTTTTTTGTTATAGCTGTAACTTTTTTCTATTCCTTTATGATTTTCTGTAATACATTTTTTATGTGCACTTCGGAAATTTGTTCCACCTTTCGCTTCCAACCTATTAAATATAATTATTATTATTTTTTATTTAGGAGACAGTTTTTTTCCCGTTGTGGCGATTTGTATTGGACCCCAATACATTGAACCATTACAGGAAACATAATTATAATGTACATCCACACTTTTCCTTAACTCTACATCGTCGACTTATAACTAGGTAGTACCTATTCCACTCTCCCTTGATGTTACAAGAGATGTTCTGGAGGTTGGATTGCTTGTTCGAGCTAGCCTCGCGTTGATCAATACTACTAATAAATCTGTAAGGGATGGTCATGCAGTAAGTACTTTGTTTTATGATATACTGCGTTTGTAGACTCTATGTACTCGTATGATACTAAGTTTAATTGACGATTTTTAGAAATCTTTTCTATACGTATGTATGTATGTATGTTCCTCCATAACTTTTAAACCGATCATCCGATTTCGACGAAACTTTGTACAAGCACTTTTAACTATGTGGGACATAGGATAGGCTAAATAAAATTCAGTTCCGGTTACGCTAAGATGTGACTGTCATACAAAAACGAAATGTACTTCGCGCCGAAATAATACGGTAGCGGGCTTACTTACTTCCTTCATACGAATTTCCCGCGAGCGAAGCCGCGGGCAAAAGCTAGTAGTCAATATACGTGCTGGTGCTATACGTGTGTTTATGCTAGTTAAGTGGTCCTAATGGAGCCCATACGTCTGTGTGGGCCGGTCGGCGGCGGGGCGGGGCGGTGGGACGAGGCGGATACCAGCGCGATACTTCACTGAATAAACTAGCGGATTGTAATCAATCCAACCCTTCCCCCCGCACCCCGCTCCACCCACCCGCCCCTCCGCCTCCGCGCCACCTTCTTACAATTTACATCTTCCTCCGCCCCGTCGCATTTATCTATTTTAAAGTGGCCTGCTGGGTTCCACGCGAAAATGGTGCATTTTAGGAAATAAATCTAGGAATTTTATTAGCGCACCGTTTTCCTTTCGCGTTATTTGCGATTGGTGTTCCTCGCCGCAGGTATGGAGGTTCAGCAGAGGTTGTTACGTCGACGGAGAGGTTTCAATTAAAGTGGCGTCGGATTATGAGATGATAGAACGGGCTTAGAGCGGGGCGGGCTGGGGCGGGGCGCGGGGCGGCGACGAGGCTACCTACAGGCCGCTCCGCTGGTGTCCGCTTGTAATTGCACTATAAATATTGCGCCGCCCGCCCACAGCACGCCGCCGCCCGCCGCCGCCCCGTCGCGCCGTCCGAGCCTCCTCGCCGCGCGCCGCCTCCGCCGCCGCCACCGTCCCGCCCGCCCCGACATATTGCGTGGTAAGCCGATATCCGCCAATGCGGAGATATGTCACGTATTTTTAAAACAAGCAGATATATGATGGAAAGTAAGTATATAACAATAAAAGTCAGTGAGTAAAAATCTAAATGATACAATATATTGAATACAGGCTTTTTCCCGCGGCTTTGCTCGCGTAAAATTAGTATATTAAAAGAAGAAAGTAAGTAAGTAAGAAGACCAAGCTGCGTTCCTGCGTTACCTTTATTTCAGCGAGCGGAACAATTCGGTTTGTGTGAGAACCACATATTAGCGTAACCGGAACTGAATTTTATTTAGCCTATCCTGTGTACTATGTTTTATCGAATTCGGATGATCGGTTTAAGAGTTATAGCGGAACATACATACATACAGAAAATATTTATAAAAATTGTCAATTTAGTTTTAGTATCATACATAGTTTCTACAAACGACATACTTATCTCATACATAACAAAGTAACAAAGGTACTCCATGACCATCCCTTACAGATTTATTATTAGTATTGATATACAAATTTGTAAATTAATTATAATAATTTACATCTTCTCGCAAGCCAAGAAAGTCTTTTATCTGCCCTTGAGCTACGGCGGCGTGTCATAGCTCAAATGTAGCAGTTTCTTAGGGTTACATATCCATTTACTAAGCCTACGCCGCCGTCTGTCTGTCTGTTCGTCCGTCCGTCCGAGGGCTGTATCTTTTGAATCGTAATAGGTTTCCGATCGACATTTTCACAGAATATGTGTTATTATGGCGGATATGCAAACAAATAATAAAATACCGGTCAAGTGCGAGTCGGACTCGCGCACCGAGGATTCCGCACCACAAAAGTAAACTTTGAAAAACTTTCTTGCATGCGGGGTACGACCTAAAATACAATAAGTATAAGGGGGTCCCATACGAGTGGCATAATATGCAGAAGATGGTACCTACCGAATTATCCAAACATTTGAACTACAAAAGTATGAACGGTCACCGATAGATGGCGTGATACGCGAGATACGTGCGAGTGTGACCACGTGATTGATGCGCACACTCGCTATATGTGCAAGAAGCAACATATGGCTACGGAACCCTGTGCGTGTGAACAACGTTCGGACTTGAATTTTTTTAGCTAATTTAATAATCGAGCAAAAGTGAATATTTTTACATCTAAGAGGAATAGAAATCAAATTAAATGCCCTGACACACCGTGCTGGCAGGAATATCTCGTTACATCAAATTATGTGTTGATAGGATCATCCCAATCAATTTGGACCACGTCATACACGTGATATTATAATCGTATCTAACGCAATACGTACGGCCAACAGAATAAACGGTTGAACCGTTTCGACAAGCGCTGTCCGGCCTATATATAAGGTGCTTCGTTATTTATGTCAAAAATTTCGGGAGGGTTACATAGACACTCAAAAAAACACGTTACGTAAAAAATTTATATATTTTTAGCATTACTTTTCGAGAAATTTAACAAAACATGTTTGCTATGTAAACATTAAAAGGATCAACCTGTGTGTACCAGTAGGTAACTTGCATTGTACGGGGTCAATGACCGTCCTATGTTCAAACGCAGAACAGCTGTTTGTTGTAAGTAAGTCTAAAGGTCACTAGACCTGTGTGTAACAATAGGTAACTTGCATTGTACGGAGTCAATGACCGTACTATGTTCAAACGCAGAACAGCTGTTTGTTGTAAGTAAGTCACAAGGTCACTAGGCCTTTTGTCAGCGCGCCACCGCGCCGCCGCCGCCGCCGCTGCTCTAAAACTAGCTACCTACCTACATATCTACGTGTGTGTGTGCCTAAGTTTTGTGTTTGGCAAGATTCTATAAAATGATTGGTTTTTACAGCTATTTGGTTTTATTTTTTTGTTAGGAGATCAAATGCTCCTATAAACATATGTTTTTTTCTTACGTAAAGTGTTTATTTGAGTGCGTATTAAACCCTCCCGAAATTTTTGACATAAATAACGAAGCACCTTATACTATTGGAACAACGTGATAGTGTGAATGAAGTCAGCAATGAGATAGTGTACATTGTCGCCCAGTCGATGATCGCTGAAATACAAAAACAATAACGGATCATTCGTCAACATTCTAGAGTCTGTGTAAGTAATATCTCTCGCTACAGTGCGGGAAGGCCTTTATCATTGCTTTGGTTGTTGTTAACTGTTGTTGTTGAATAAATACATTAGTAGTTGTTTACCTTAGCCGTCTCGAAAGCGTCCCGGGCCCCTCCCCGCGCACCTCCCTTCCCCTCTCAGCTGTAGCGGCATAATATTCATATTATGCACGCGACATAACAGGCTGCTATAAAAGTTCTTGTCAAAAAAGAAGCGCACATTTATCGCGGGGAGTCGACAGAAAAAGTGTCGGGCGCCCCAGATCCGTTACTCCGCGAATCCGGACTACTTTACTTTTACGACATCGCCTTGTTTAACATAAGCGTTGAATACATTGAGTCGGTACACGGCCAGACAATCGACGCGGCGAGCGACACTTTGTTATTCCTTATTGCCTCCCCCGAGACTCGCGGGGAAGCCTCCGATAGCTCGCGGAGGTAATAGCAAATGGCTACTTACTTATTGTATAATGGCGTGCCAAATCGTACCCCATTATATGCGATATCACGGCGGGACATTATATCTTCAGTTCGACACTGACGTACAGTCCGCTCCGAATGTGGAGATAAACGTGTAGAACGTTAGTGCACTAATAGCACCAGACACTGCGAGCACGCGAGGATTAGTTTAGAGCAGCGGTTCTCAATCTATGGTACGCGTACCACGAGTGGTACGCGGACAGCGTCGAGGTGGTACGCGAAAAAAATATTTTCTTCGAGTACCTAAAATAATTCCAATATTATGGTCTACAAAATTTAATAAGCGGCAATAAAAAGTGTCATAATCCTAATTTAAAGTTTTGTTGATTAGCATAAATATAATATGAATTCTGATGTTCTTAGCTATATAAAAACCCACTGTCAAAATGTCATAGTGAGTTCCGAAGAATATTTTAAACAAGATTTTTCAGAAATAAATTCGATAAGAAATACATTTTTAGATTCGATACCGAGATCACTAATTGAACTTTGAGGAAAGAAAAGAATTAATTGAACTTTGGTGTGATGCTAACCTCCAAAGAGAATTTAAGAATGTAGATATAGAAGATAAATATGATTATTAGCTTCTTGTAGGTATAGGTGGTACGCCGCCAAATTTATTTAGCCTATCCTATCTCCCACATAGTTCGGTGCCCACGTAGTGCTTGTACGAAGTTTCGTCGAATTCGGATGATCGGTTTAAAAGTTATGGAGGAACATACATACATACAGAAAATATTTCTAAAAATCGTCAATTCAACTTTAGTATCATACATAGAGTCTACAAACGCAGTATATCATAAAACAAAGTACTCACTCCATGACCATCCCTTGCAGATTTATTATTCGTAACCTCCAAAGAGAATATAAGAATGTAGATATAGAAGATACAATTATTATTAGCTTCTTGTAGGTAATGGTGGTACGCCGCCATTCGTATTTGTTTTAGTGGTACCTGAAAAAAAAAGTTTGAAACCCCTGGTTTAGAGATTTATCTCCACCTATGAATGTTTGCTTATGCCTACCTACTGTATGCTTTTCAATCGCAAGACGATATTACTTCTCTAATACAACACAGTTTTATTTTAGCGTTAAACCTTGCGTGGGTATAGGTACCAACACAAAAATAATCATCAGAAAACTAGCCAACTATAACTAACTGAAATAAATTAGGTAAAGTAAATCAATATTCAATATCTTATTTGACGCGATCCTGCCGTCCCTTTTCCACCTTCGCACAACGGGCACTGGGCAGGGATTGCATCGAACGCTGGACTTACCGGCGATGCGTACAAATCGGTTCTGCAGAACTTTCCTCTACAGAACTGGTAAACTCTAGAACGCTCTCCGGCCCATATATTCTCCCCAATTACAGTCTCGGGCGTGAATGGGCACCTGTAAGGCCGTCATGGCATCCACAACCCCCGTATTCGACCGAGCGTCCGTGGGCGTCGTTAGACACCTTATGGGTGGCTCGGCGCACAATATCGGTTTTTCTGTAAAAAATCCCTATAAATAAAGCGAAAAGACCAACGCGCCGTCGTCGATTCTATGTTCGCTAAGAAGTCGAGAACTACTCAATGAATTCACGTGGCATGTTCACTGAAGTTTTCTGGCACATATAAGAATGATTTAGCCGGGAAGCGAAGCCGCGGGAACACTTGTGTTAATAAATGTGCTAGTCTAATTCCAAAATGTCTAACTTACACGCTGTGAATGTTTAATTCGTGTTGCCGCCCGCCCCAGAGCCGCGCCCCCGCCCAGACAGCCCGGGCGACATGACGTTTCGGCGGAACGGGGCGGAGGCTTCGTGTGGCGGCGTGTGGTGGCGTGTGGCACACGCGGTGGCGGTGTGTGGCGGGGTCGTCGACTCCCCGCGTGTGTGCTGTTGCATTATCGTACCGCCGAACCACATTCGAAGCACCGTATAAATATAATGTTCGAGGTGCACTGATGTACAACAAAGCTGCGCAAAATAGGTGCTAAAATTACAAATTAACAAAAAAAAAAACCCCGACCCTTAAACATTCAAAAATATTTTACTTTTACTTACTTAAAGGAGTCGGGGTACCGCTAAGTAAATTCCCGCGCTGCTCTGAATTTTTATATTTTATTTACTTAGCGGTCCCTCGACTCCTTTAAGTAAGTAAACGGAAATTATTTTTGACTTTTTAAGGGATGGGGGTTTTTTAAATTGGTAATTTAACCCTTATTTCAAGCTTTTTAAAAAACCGCATCCATATCGATCCACTTTTTAACGTAATAAATGTTTTGATTACTTAATTACTTGATTACTTGATTGATTACATAGCTAACAACCATCCCGATTAAACCAGCTTTCTAATAAAAAAAAAACCGCATCCAAATCGGTCCATCCGTTTGGGAGCTACGATTCCACAGACAGACAGACACACACACACACACACACCCTCACCCTCTCACCCTCACACACACACGACCCCTTCGTTTTTTTGCGTCGGAAGAGACTACCCTACGCCTGATTGCTTATACACGCTTACAATAATTACGGTATTTTACGAATATTATCTAATACCTAGCTAGCCATGGCATTATTCAATGCCACCAAGCGCCAAAATACAGCAAGGCTTACGTCATCCTCACACCCTCCCATACACATACACACTAGACTTATATACACAAACGTTAAACCTTATAACACCCCAATTTTTCGTCGGGGGTTAAAAACACTGCAAATTATGTAAGTTATACCAGAGAGACGTATCGTAAGTCAAATTATTTTCTAACTTTTGAGAGATGAAGGCTCAAACAAAATGTCTTCAGAGTCGCGCGTTTTCTTTATTCAATTCGCTTTGTAGAGCGATCCTTTGATCCTTTTTCTCAAGGAAAGTGAAATTTGGTTAGCTATACATACAAAATTTGGCACACTGAGCTAATGTAAATATATTTAATTCTACAAGTAGACTTCTGTCGAGTGTTAGGCATGTTCTTGTGTGAGGGTTATCCCTATACAAAACATAAAAAATAAATTCCTATCACAAAACTTCAACGTGCACAAGCACATAAGTATTATGCTTGCCCCAGGGCGGGCGCCGCCCCCGCCCGTCAGTCGCGGTCCAAAGCTCAATGAAACCGCGTCGACGCGGGCGAGTGCCATAAATGCTGATACACTTCACGATCTTTTTTAATTGAATTATTATCTCGATCAACACTGGGCGTAGAAAAAAAAAACATTAAACTCTTTTGCTCCAAACAAACCCAGGAATGAATGTTTGAAGTATTGACCGCTCGTCCCGTAAAGGCGCAAATAAGACTCAAAAGGTCAACTTTAAACAAAATTATTGAGCTATTCGTAGAGATAAAAAATTTGTAAAAAATATATGTTATGTATTGATCTTTAGTTAACAAAGATAGCGAAAAAAAAAATTTTACTACTTTGTAAAGGTGTTATATAAATCTCCAAAAAATAACGAAAAGTACGAAAATTGTACTTCCAAGTTAAATTATCTTTAGAATCATAAATTGTTTCAATACAAGACCCTCATAGAAATATAGATAATATGTTTCCCTACAATCGTAGCGAAAAAAATATTTTTTTCCATCTTTCCAACACGTGAAATTCGCGCAAACGTTCATCGTCGGCGCGACGTATCAGCCACCGCACGAGTAGAATGAATCTCGCACCTATTTACATCTGCATACGGTTCGTGTTTCTATCATCAGTGCTCGGGTAGCACAGTTTGAGTCTTATTTCCGCCTTAATTCATATATTACGCTGTAACACTGTCACTTTACTTTTTTTTTATGCACACGTGACGTATGGCACAATCGAGCAACTCGTGTTTCGCCAGAAATTAATTTTTCAAACTCGGAAACAGAAAGAAAGTGGGGCACACTAACGGGCATCGACCACACTCCTTTCGAAACTTTACCCCGGCACACATACAAGCCACTCAAAAATGCTCTCAAATATCCGAGAATCAATATTGTATACAGGAGAGCGGTAAGGCATTTCAGGTGTCAAGATGGGTTAAATGCATGTTAAATGCAATTTCGGAATTTGAATTTGTGTGTTTTTTCATTGATTCTGGCTACTTCCCACTTGACGAGCTACGTGCCGCGTCAGTGTTTTTCTTCGGTTGTGTCGGCTACACAGAACTGGAGTTTAGACTTTGAAGTTTTTGGCACAGGCTGGCTGTGCCAAAAACTTCAAAGTCTAAAAAAAAGTTGCCAAGGACTTGGAACACCTGAAAATGTTATTTTCTAAGCTAAGAAAAAAATAAAAAAAAAAAATAAAAAAAAAATTCCGTCTACGCTGGAGCCAGCGGGCTTATGCCGCACAGACGGGAGAAAGCCAGACGGCATGACGCTGGTGCCATGGTGCCAGGGAAAGGCGCTCTTGTGGGACGCTACGTGCGTGGACACCTTGGCCCCGTCCCATGTACTCGACTCCTCCAAATCTGCCGGAGCCGCTGCATCTAAGGCAGCTGCCATCAAAGTGTCTAAGTACAGCCCGCTGCGCGACCACTTTGAATTTCAACCTTTCGCCGTAGAAACTTTGGGGCCGTGGTCGCCAGACACCAAAACATTCTCGGGTAAATTGGGAAAACTTTTTGTAGATAAATCTGGTGACCGCCGTGCCAAAGCTTTCTTTGTTCGGCGAATCGCCATTGAGATTCAGAGGTGTAACGCGGCGTGCGTACTTGGCACTTGCACCGGTGCAGCGACTCTGTCAAATTTAAATGAAATATATTATTTATAGGTAGTTTTAATTTTTATTTTTTTTTTATTTTTTAGGTTTAGTTTATAAGTTATTTTAGTTTAGTTTTATCATATTTCTTAATTTTAGTTTAATTTTATTGTATTAGGTTTTATGGAATTAATATAGCTAAGAAATCTATCTTTACAGATTTCCCATTAGTATTGACGACTGATTGTGTAACGATAAACAAAAGGGCAGGAGTTCAGGCAGGCAGTTCTAGATACTGCTAGCAATAATCTAATTCCGAATGCTACATGCAATACCATAAAATAACAGAACATTATCTTTTTTGACGTTTATTATGAAATAAAATTTACAAGTGTAATAATTTAATTTTTTTTACAGATAATAAAATGACCTACCTGCTTAGTGCCATTTTAAAAGATAACTTTGCATTTCCAAATTATGTAGTAATAACTTTTAAATATATGTACATACCTATATGCCTATTTACAGCGATGTACATGTTTGTGCTCATAAGTGCTAAATTTGATATTATAATGTTCATTAATGTTCTCTATTTCAAATATTTTTCTGGTACGAATTGAACAATACACATAATAATTTATTTATATGTTCGGCTATGTAGATATCACAGTGCAATCATTGACAAGACCATTATTGTAGGGCTATTTAGTGTTGTGTGAAAACAACCAGACCAGATCAAATAACTACTTAATTACAAAAATATAGCAGATATTTCTGCTGAACTTACAAACATGGACTTAGTTCAGATGAAGCCATAATCCGCGTTTACCTTATGTACTAGCAGGATGATCGTCACACTAGTATATAAGGTCTTTCAATAGTAGGTAACGCTACGCTAAGGGGTGTATGTGTATCAGATACTGATCACGTTCCCATACCATTTTTTTACGATATAAAAAACGTACTTATTAAGGTCAAATACGCGCACTTCACGTATTAAATTTGAGGAGTGAGTAGGTTTTTTATATCGTGAAAAAAATTGGTATGGGAAAACGTGATCAGTATCTGATACACATACACCCACATACACACATACACACATGCGTACCGTTACCTACTAATGAAATACCTTATATACAGGTGCACCAGTCACTACACTACATTAACTTCGAGAGCAGATTCGTGGGATCAATAGGCTCAAAAAATTGCATGAGCCGATGATTGTCTGAATTCTTACTGACTTTAAAACATAAAGTGCCAAGACAAACTAATTAAATTTATTGTACAAGCAATCTAAATATGTCCTACAAAAAAATCCACGTGCACCGCGGTGCACGCTCATTTTGCGTGCGCGCCACCCCGCTGTGGTAATATACACGGTGTTGCAACCCCAACCGTTAAACCCGAAAGGGGGTGATTCTGTACGTGAAATAGAACAACTTTTGTTCTACGACTTTTTTATTTAAAGAAAAAAAAAATTTTTTTCTCCGTACATTTTGAGAATAGGTACCTAACCTAATTAAAATTTGTATGGAAAAAATAATTTTTTTTTTGTTTCAAAAAATTTTTTTTCTTCACAGAAATTGTTTAGTTTCACATATAGAATAACCCCCTTATGTCAGTTAAAAGTATTACGGGGGCAACTGCAACACCGTGTATATCTGTTTTTACATTAGACGAAAGTGTAAAATAAAAACCTTCATATTTCGGAAACTAGATATTTTAGATGATGTGCTTTCTTTACACTTTTTTTCTCAGAAAATCTACGTGACTTACCCTGTTGATATTAATATGGTTACTGCTGTAACATTCTGTATTAGTATTATGTGGTCATTCCTACATACATACATAGGTATAGTTGACGACGGAAAATGTATTTAATTTTCATACAAAGGTCTTGCACTGAACGCATAGTTATTTCACCCGGGGCTATGAAGTTCATGAACGCTGTTAAAGTGATCGTACTCTACCTAACTACATACATACAAACTTACATACTCGTACATGGTACTTACGCGACTACGTTTTATTAGTTAGGTCTAACTAAACAATATATTATACTTTTGTACATTTTTAAATTTTTACAAGCTAACAATTTTAAATATTATACAAGTACTTATTTAATAATAAAACATATGACTATAATAATATATTAATGAACGGACATGTTTACTAATGATGATTTATGTTCAAGTGATTTAGGTATTATAGTTTAGTAATATATACGCAGTCGGTTCATAAGTTCTGTCACAAAGTTATTATTTTCAAATTTCGAATACTGGCCAGAAATGTTTTGATTGATTTTAAATTAGGAACGTTTTCCGTCTTTAAAAATAAAAAAATAATTTATTTCGCTGCATTCCAAAACATGGAGTGGACGCAAAAGGAAGACAGAATCGCGGTTATTGCGTTGCACCGCTGCGGTTACGCGCCAACTGAGATTTTCAAGCTTCTCAAAAATTTGAAAATAACTCTGAGATTTTTTTATCGAACAATCAAACGATACAGTGAAGATTCGAGCTTTGATGATTGCAAGAGGAGCGGCTGGCCTCGTACGGTTAGGACACTGGCGGTCATCAAGGCAGTGAGGGCGCGAATCGAACGAAATCCCGTACGCAAGCAAAAATTGTTAGCTCTTTAGATGGGGTTAAGCAGAACCACGGGTAAAAGAGTATTAAATGAAGACCTGGGATTACGAGCTTGTCGAAAGAAAACAGGACATTTTCTTAATGAACATCTGAAAAAAAATAAGGCTAGAGAGATCTCGGACTTTGTTAAGGCGGTACGCGGGAAAAAGGACCGCGAAATCCTTTTTTCAGGTGAAATTTTTTTTGACGTTGAACAAAGTTACAACAAACAAAATGATAAAGTTTATGCCCACAACAGTGAAGAAGCGAGCAGGCATATCCCGAGAGTCCAGCGTTGGCATCATCCTTCATCATTCATGGTTTGGCTTGGAGTCTCATATTCAGGCCTAACTGAGGTGTTTTTCTGTGAGAAAGGTGTAAAAACCAGTGCTGTTGTCTACCAAAATACGGTGCTTTCAAACATTGTGGAACGTCTTTCTCACAAAATGTTCGAAAACAGACACTGGGTATACCAACAAGATTCTGCGCCAGCTCATAGAGGGGCAAGCACGCAAAATTGGCTGACAGCTCATGGAATCAACTTCATCAGGCACGAAGAATGGCCCTCCTCCAGCCCACACTTGAATCCGTTGGATTACAAAATATGGCAACATTTGGAGGAGAAAGTCTGCGCTAAACCTCACCAGAATTTGGAGTCTCTCAAAGCATCCCTGATTAAAGCAGCGGCTGATATAGACACGAACGTCGTGCGTGCTGCGATCGACGACTGGCCACGCAGGTTGAGAGTCTGTATTGAAAATCAGGAAAGGCATTTTGAATAATTTCAGTAAAATTTTAATCTACTTTTAATTGCCTTTCTTTTCATATACATATTTTAACCTAACATAAAAAGTCGTACAATTTATTTAACAAAGTATTAGTGACAGAACTTATGACCAGACCTAGTATAATGTGTGTTGTTAGTTCCAATAAATTGCCGGAAAATGACTCCCATAACATGGAAAGTATTTATTATACCCAGTGAATAAAGATGTTTTTATACATGATTGATACGTCATTGTTCAAAACTAAATTTGTTTTATTTGATGTTCTTCGTATAAAATAAAAATATATTTCGACAAGCAACTATACTCTATTCTGCCAGTGTTGAGAGTGACTCATCCATCAGTCATCCATCAGTCACCACATATGACCGCGCCCCCGAACCCCGAGAGGGTGAATGCGCGTTTACATAGCTCAGTCTTCATGTCACTCGACACGGACGCATGCGTTTGTTCTTGCCGTCGTGCGTAAATCGCAATCCTTGCCGTAATTTATAAACATTGTTGCCAGTATTCTAGAGAAATTTCGAATACTATTAGCGCGTTTTAAAAATTATTCCATCCAAATTTTTATATAAAATTTCCCAGAATAATAGGAATTTCAGTAAGTTTTTTTTATCTTATTTGAGAAATTTATTTATTTCTACATTATTTCTTTTTCAAAAGGATAAACTCGAAAATAAAAGTTAATTCTGTTCGCAACTATTCAGAGAATTCGCCTCACCTTAATGTTTTTTTTTATAGAAAGCGCGACATGTGGCGCCGAGCCACCCATAAGGTGTCTAACGGCGCCCATGGACATTCGGTCGTACGCGGGGGTTGCGAACACCATGCCGGCCTGACAGGTGCTTATTCACGCCTCTCTTGAAGGACCCGAGACTATACTTGGGGGGAAATACCTATGTAAACTCTCCTTATTTGCGATGAGTCACTGTCAACACTCGCCGAACAGAGAATAATTGGGTTTATAAAAATAAAACATCATTAACCTTTTCGTCTCTAAATAGGCTGGCGAACACGCTCGTGAAAGGTCAACGGCACCTACGTATGTATTTATACAGGCTGCATAAATATGAAATATTGAACCCATTGATAACTTAACGTTACAACCTTATTTGTTGGTGGAGTTGAGTGTCAACGCATATCATTTCATAGGGGAGCGTCACGACTAGACATATCATCTGTTTGTAGTCTGTCAGCAACTGACCTAGAACAGTGTTGTGCTCTAAACTTCAGACGGAAGATAAAAGGCCACGTTGTAAGCTAGATGAACACTGCTCAGCACACTGTCGACTATGACCAGCGGTCATATTCGCTGTTCTTCCGTGACAACATTCGTAGTTACAGCAGTCACATCAAACTTTAATTCACGCTTGCACCATCCAGACCAATCAAATCAAATCTAAATATTATTTATTGCACACCATGGCTGCACACCATTACATAATTACAACATGGAAGATATAGAACGAGTCATTCTTTACAAACTTGGGATGTGGTTGAATCGCACGGAGGCGGTTAATCCAAGCGAATAAAGTTGAAAAATAAAAGAAAAAATTATGTCTAAAACATCCATATCTGTAACGATTTCCTTGCTCATACGAAATGATGACTGCCCGTTAAAACGACTGAGCTCAGTGGTTCCAACGGATTAAGCTCCAGCTGTTAAGTTTACGCTCGGCGCAGGCGTCGCAACTGTGCGAGATCGCGGAATGAAGCCGCCAGCCCAACCAGCAACAGTGAGAGGCTCGCTTGAAGACTGCCGACGCTACCTGATCAACACCAAACATGATTCGTTTTAAAACTTACAATTAAATATCAATTACGAAGGCATAGGAAAGGATGTTGTATGGGAATTTGCCTCTGATGGGGAAATTTAAACTAACGACCAGAAAGGGTTTCTCATCCGGACTAAAGGGGGAATATGGAGCTAGTTTCTTTGTTCAACTTATGTGCGGTTCCAACCGGGTCTGAAGAATGCGTGCGAGTTTTACAATGGGTCTACACGTCGTCGACCAAAGCCCTAATTCTCCTCCAGTCGTTCAACGGTCTCTCAACTATCTGCAGCCCGACCGTGGTAATTTTACTCGATCGACGAGTTCGAGCAAAATAAACGAGTAGGCATAATTGGTACCGTCGTAGCTGTCAAATGTACAAGTGAGTGAGTGCACGAAACGGTCACGTGGTCTACTCGAATTCGAACGTCGATCTACCACATTTTGACAGTTATTGGTACCGTCGTACGAAATGTGAGCTCGATTTGACGTATACGCTCACCCAAACACTCGATTGATCTTGATCAACTTTTGCGATAGTTTAGTAAATCTCAAAGTTGGTTATATGTTAAATTAATGATTCCTTTCATTGAATTTAGTGGAAAGGTATTTAAATATGTATTATTTTATTTATAAGTTGTTCATTCCTTTATTTTTATTTAAGTATTTACTCACCGTACTCGTACCGTGTGGGGCCGGTACTTAAAAAGAATAGCCCCACTGCATCTCTACCCATGCATGTCGTAAAAGGCGACTAAGGGATAAGAACAAGATGCCGTGCTAAAGGGCGACAGGCTCGCCACCTCTCACCTTGGCACGGTACTTCCACCGAGTCATGCAGCAGGTGGGTTTTCGTGCCTTACTTGCTGCTTGATCGATTGAATCTTGTTCGAATACTGTGCGAAACGTGGTCGTCGGTGTTGTGCTGTAATTTACCAGAGTTCTTGCAGCACAACACTGATTACTCTGCTTACCCCGTTTTTCGGGATTCAGCGTGTGTGATATGTATGTATGTAGTATTTACTCAAATAATATAGATAAAAAATACAAGTAGGTACCTAAGTACCTATCACTAAAATAAAATAAGAATAAAGTCTGTACCTAGGTACATACATACATACATCACATCATACATATCACACGCTATATCCCGACCATCATCCCGACAATCGGGGTAAGCAGAGTAATCGGTGTTGTGCTACACATACCTACTACATCAAGCAGCAAGTAAGGCATGAAGACCCACCTCCTGCATGACTCGGTGGAAGGACCGTGACAATGTGACAGGTGGCTAGCCTATCGCCCTTTAGCACGGCATCGTGTCCTTATCCCTTAGCCGCCTTTTATGACATGCACGGGGAGAGATGCAGTGGGGCTATTCTTATTAATACCGACCGGCCCACACGCACGGTACCGTAGTTAGTGCGTAATAAAGTCTTGTGTTCTAAGTACACGTCTCATATCAATTTGTCAGTACTTACCTAAGTATGTACCTACCTATGTAACTAATTTATAGGTGACCGGTAGTGGAGCTATAATGTATAACCAAACAGCAATGTATTACCCGTCGGAATATCTATATAGGCATTATAGGCACCTCGCCTCGAATAAATGCGCTTCCCCCGCACTTCACCGCGGTCTCGCCTCGTTAGTACCGTTATCGGGGTATTTTTGTGGCTAGGTAATATGGCTGGAGGAAGGGCGGAGGGTTGAGGGGAAGAGATTCAAAATTAATGTCGTCATCACTCACACAGCTGGCTGACCGACAACCAACATCGTGTGTGTTGCCACGATGTAATTTTTACTAATACTAAATAGCTACTTTTAAATATCGGGGTGTTCAATTTATACTCGTTTTTCAACTTAGTCAATACTCTTTTTCTCTTTTAATTAACATAAAGATTCTGAAAAATAGTATACATACCATATTGACCGTTTGATACCTAGCAAAATGAGCGCTTTGCATTCTAGGTAGCATAATACATTTAGTAAAAAAAATATAATAGTGGCAAGACTGGTAGATCGACACTCGATCGAGAATTCGTCACTTGGTCGACACTCGCATACGTACTCACCTGCACGCCGGTACCAAAATAATTTGCCTCGTACGACCGATCGAGTCGAGCGCAGCTCGATCTCGTCGTGCGAGTAAAATTAGCACGGTAGGGGTCCAGGACCCCTACCAGGCAAATTATTTTGGTACCGGCGTGCAGGTGAGTACGTATGCGAGTGTCGACCAAGTGACGAATTCTCGATCGAGTGTCGATCTACCAGTCTTGCCACTATTACAATTTTTTTACTAAATGTATTATGCTACCTAGAATGCAAAGCGCTCATTTTGCTAGGTATCAAACGGTCAATATGGTATGTATACTATTTTTCAGAATCTTTATGTTAATTAAAAGAGAAAAAGAGTATTGACTAAGTTGAAAAACGAGTATAAATTGAACACCCCGATATTAAGAGTAGCTATTTAGTATTAGTAAAAATTACATCGTGGCAACACACACGATGCTGGTTGTCGGTCAGCCAGCTGTGTGAGTGATGACGACATTCATTTTGAATCTCTTCCCCTCAACCCTCCGCCCTTCCTCCAGCCATATTACCTAGGCACAAAAATACCCCGATAACGGTACTAACGAGGAGAGACCGCGGTGAACTGCGGGAGAAGCGCATTTATTCGAGGCGAGGTGCCTAGCCTATAATGCCTATATAGATATTCCGACGGGTAATACATTGCTGTAGATACCTAACTATCTAAAAATAAATAACCCCCGTATGTACCTACCTATTACCATATTTGGTTATACATTATAGCTCCACTACCGGTCACCTATAAATTAGTTACATAGGTAGGTACATACTTAGGTAGGTACTGACAAATTGATATGAGACGTGTACTTAGAACACAAGACTTTATTACGCACTAACTACGGTACCGTGCGTGTGGGCCGGTCGGTATTATTAAGAATAGCCCCACTGCATCTCTCCCCGTGCATGTCATAAAAGGCGGCTAAGGGATAAGGACACGATGCCGTGCTAAAGGGCGACAGGCTAGCCACCTGTCACATTGTCACGGTCCTTCCCCCGAGTCATGCAGGAGGTGGGTCTTCGTGCCTTATTTGCTGCTTGATGTAGTTAGGTATGTGTAGCACAACACCGATTACTCTGCTTACCCCGATTGTCGGGATGATGGTCGGGATATAGCGTGTGATATGTATGATGTGATGTATGTATGTATGTACCTAGGTACAGACTTTATTCTTATTTTATTTTAGTGATAGGTACTTAGGTACCTACTTGTATTTTTTATCTATATTCTTTGAGTAAATACTTAAATAAAATAAAGGAATGAACAACTTATAAATAAAATAATACATATTTAAATACCTTTCCACTAAATTCAATGAAAGGAATCGTTAATTTAACATATAACCAACTTTGAGATTTACTAAACTATCGCAAAAGTTGATCAAGATCAATCGAGTGTTTGGGTGAGCGTATACGTCAAAATGACTCGAAGTTCGAGCTCACATTTCGTACGACGGTACCAATAACTGTCAAAATATGATAGATCGACGTTCGAGTTCGAGTAGACCACGTGACCGTTTCGTGCACTCACTCACTTGTACATTTGACAGCTACGACGGTACCAATTATGCCTACTCGTTCATTTTGCTCGAACTCGTCGATCGAGTAAAATTACCACGGTCGGGCTGCTGGTCTTATGAGATGGGTTGAATTGAAGTTATCGGTTTATGTTACAGTGAGATGTTCTGTAACTCTGAAATGTTACAGATAATACAGGGTTTATGCGATTAGATTTTTTTGATATGAAACGGTGTGAGTGTGTGAGTAAGCGAATTATAGTGCAAGCAAATGCTGTGACTACACGGTGAGGCACAAGAGGTATAATATATGAGCTGACCCAAGGTGAAGGTACACCTCTAGAACCTTTTCAGATACGCGCGCACTCGCCGCGTGATGTGGACGGTGGAACGCGAAGCAAGTTCGGATGTGTAGCATGGTTCTACAGGTGTATATCTGCAATGTTAGAGCCGGCTGTACTTGCCTGCGGCCGAGTGGCTCTCGGTGGCGCCGACGGCCGCGGGGGCGCTCTCCGCCGCGGCAGGCCCCTCGCTCGTCACCTCCACTTCTGCTCGGCTCACACACAACACGCACGTCAGTCAATACGGCCTGCGTCCTCACACGTATTATTTGTATTACGACAAATCAATCTCCGGCTTCATTAACCGGCCACGAACGCTCGCTTGCGTCATTTGTGCAAATATTGACATAGGTACAGGACGCGACCATTTCTCGGTGTCCGTACTTCAGATTAGATCACAAGTTCTAGTGCGATTGTGTGAGTGTGATCCACTGGCGCCATGGAATACCGCCTTATAACTTATGAATCTGGGTCGGCTGATCCGCGGCTGAGAAGCGTTGTCGCGTATGAATATTCACTAAGTACGAAGTCTTAAAAAATCACGCGACAATGCTTCGATCTCTTATGTAAGCGTAGTGCAGTCGATGCGAGTGCCAGCTCGCGTATTTCCTTTCCGTGTTCGATCGGATTTTGTTGTACTAACTCCCTTTTCAAACTGGTGTTCAATTTAAAGCGTACAGAGCGATAATAATATGTTTTAATATGACTCATATTAAATTTTACGGTGAGTTTGTGAATTGTATTTTATTAATCCGTAAAATTAAATAAGAATTTAAAGAAAAAACCACGTAAACTTAAAAACATTAGTTTTTTATGTGATTAAAAAATAACCTATTACTTGCGCAAGTGGGAGTCAAACCCACGACAATGAGATGCACTGTCCCCTACACTTAACCACTTCACTGCCATAACATTTAGCGGCTTTAGGCATGCTATGCCACAACATAGGCGGCCAAACGAATGTCCGATTCAGTTAACAGACAGGCCTTGAATGTAAGACGAGTTTGAAAAAGGAATTAGCTTAACAACTCAAAGGAAATACGCTCCCGCTCAGCAAAGAGTTATGGACCTGCAAGTATCGGCGAGTTTGGAAAATATGTCAACAAGCATTGAATGTGGAAGCTATGATTCGTAAGCACATAATTCGAATTATCCCACAACAATGCAAGTTACCTGCGCAGGTACGGATTAGTGTGCCACTGGTTGGAATGGAACACAAACATCAACACAGTCGTGAGATTGACCCGTCTCGTGGTTCCGGCGACGACGATGGTGTTTCTTAGCTCTCGGTATGTAGAGCATCAGTATCCTAATCACGAGATTTAACCTACTACGCTACGCTACGCCGTGTTCTCCTCTTGATTTTGTATGGAGAAACGGAGCAGCGCCTTTAGTGATAGATTTGCGAACTTCGTTTCTCCATACAAAATGATGCGGAGAATACGTAGGCGTAGCGTAGCGTAGCGTAGTAGGTTAAATCTCGTGATTAGGGTACAGCTGTGGTATCAGTGAAGTCAGCGGGTCTTCACTGAGCTCTCGAAGCGATTCCTCTAATCGCTTCGAGGGGAATTATTTGCTCAAATGTATCTACTATCAATGAACCTACCTGGGCGCAGATTACTTGTATCGTGATTCCTAAGACGCATGTTACACGCTAGGTTTTTCATCAGTTCAGTCCATCTGTCTGACCGTTTAATCTATCCATGGTCCATGGTCCAGACTGACCGTTTAATCTACTTTGATGGATGGATGGTTCGGAATGATGGACCAGACTGATGGATTTTAAAATATTTTGATACTAGACTGATGGCAGACTGATAGTGCGAATGCATTTTACGTCTGGCGTCAGTCTGACTTCAATCTCGTCGTGACCAAGGTCACGGACTGAACTGATGCCAAACCTAGCGTGTAACCTCCGTCTAAGGGTCCCCCTTATGTTAGTTGTTAATATACTGTGAAAACATTTCGTAATAGCGCTAAGTGATATGGCAAAAGTGAGGTGTACCGGTGTAGGTGAGGGCGATTGTTCTGTTGTAGGTCGTGAAGGGTAGGATGAGGTCGCACTGCACCTCGGTGTCGGTCGGCAGCTCGGCGGCTGGCACGACGGCCAGCGCACTCGTGTTGTACCGACCCTTCGTCGTGTTCACGCTTGCCTGCGTCCGGTTCACCACTTGCCTGTTCGATAATCACAATCTCTTTACCTATGCATTACCCGCTCACCTCACACAACCGTCATAGTCGCAACGTGGACCTGACCGCAGGATCCAGAATCCATTGATTATTGCCGTCTCATCTATTTCGAAGAATTGTTTTTGACGTGATTGATGACGTCACGTCTTATAAATTTATGAGCACCGGCTGCACGTACGAAAGCGTGTCACGTTGATATTCAAAGTTACCATGGAAACGTCTTAAGAAGTAAAACTGTCAAGATCAGACAACAGAAGATTTGATGGCCAGTCACAAGATGATTAATCTTTCTACTGGAAATAGAAATTACTGATCTTTGATCTATGTACTACGATTATTCCACGTCATCACGTAAAACTATCGTCCGTAAACCGACTTTACAGACAACCAATTTTTTTATGGAAACTGACACGTTTGACTACATCACCTACAACATTCGTGATGTCAGCCCATAACACCGGGTGAACTAGGTGCCATGTCATTGATTCCCTTAATTTCATGTCGGCTACACTGAACTGGACGGAAACACGAACTATTACAGCGCCTTTTCGACCGACGTTTCGAGGCACCAACCCGGGTGGGATAAACCCTACGTGCGACGGTTGGCAGAGAACTGCCACCTGTCGCACTAGGCAGAGTGCTCATGAGGATGGGCCATACGTTTGGCCCGAAACGTCGAGCCACATAGCTCGGGAAGAATCGTGAGTAAAACTGTTTTGTTTTAAAAATAATGTCTAACAACCACGGTAATTTAAAAGCCCTATGAAATATCGTGTAAGTATAAGCTTGTTAAAAATGTTAACCCTTCGTTCGAAATTTAAAACTTTAAATACCTAAAGCTCACAGGGCAGCTATCGGTGGCCATCTTCCATTTCTTGCTCTGGGTGCATGTTGTATGAGTGCAGTCGCCGGAAACGAACAGATTATGTGGCAGGGCAGGGACATTATTTGGTAGGTAGACTATTATCGAAGACGACGATGTCAGAATAGTATAGATAGACTAACCCATCCACGGAGATTATGAGCTCCGGCTGCGGAAACACTCCGCTGACCGCACATTCCAGCGTCACACCGTCCTCGTCGGTCTGGTTACCGTCCGACACCGTGTAGCTCAGCGTCGGATCTTCACCGGGGTCTGCGCACACCGACACAATGTTTCTTATTTTACAAGTAGCTCTTGCCCGCGGCATCGCTCGCGTGAAATTCATATTTAAAAAGAAGAAAGTAAGTAAGCCCGCTACCGTACCTTTATTTCAGCGCGCGGAACAATTCGGTTTGTATGGGAGCCACATCTTAACGTAACCGGAACAAAATTTTATTTAGCCGAATCCGATTAGATCGAATTCGGATGATCGGTTTAAGAGTTATGGAGGAAGATACATACATACATGCAGAAAAGATTTCTAAAAATCGTCAATTTAGTTTTAGCATCATACATAGAGTCTACAAACGCAGTACTTATTGTTCGTGTGCAATTATATGAGCAACGCGTTTCCCGAATCCTTTCCATTGGTCTCTACTCTCTAGGCACAGCTACCCATGTTAGTTTATGTAAAAAAAGCGATAAAGTTCGAGTCGGACTCGCGTGGAGAGAGTTCCGTACCATTTTTAGTGAGAACTTTAAGACTTAGGATTTACGTTTAGGTTTTCCTTTAAACTAGGTATAAGAGAGGCCCTATTATATTCCCTATTTTTAGGGTTCCGTATCCGTCTAAGGGTATTACTAAGCCTACGCCGTCTGTCTGTCTGTGTGTCCGTCTGTTTGTCCGAGGTTACGGTAGTCGCTGGGGAGCGATCGCAGTGGTAGACTTCGGTCTACCCAAGGTGTCGGGCTCGGCCACCAGGATCCATAGACCCGTATTAGCGACCTTTGTACGGGGTCGCAGAGGCGTTCAGTCGTCCAAGGTGTCGGAGTTGGGTACTAGTATCCGTGACGTTTCCCTATGCAGACCACACGGTGGCTACCCTTAAAACTGGCAGTTGGCTACCCTATCCCGCAACTGGGCGGTGTAACGGGCGTCACTGTTAGAAATAATGTGTGGTAGAGAACTTGTTCTCGACGATTACTCATTAAACGTTGCTAGTCTAACATGAGTACTAAGTTGGGGGTTTCGGCCTCCTCTTAGCTCACGCTGCTGACTCCACTCAGGTCGGTGGGTCAAATGAGATACTACCCTAAACGTTGGGTTGAGTACTGCGGGGTTCCGTTAAAATCCCCAGAATGCTTCGTGCTTCTGCACGGAACACTGGAGTTGGTCTCGCAGGGGTTGTGGTTTAGCGTTGATTCCCTGGTGCTTCCGTACTTGTGTAGTTAAAGCACCTAACACGGGAATAAGTAGCGAAAGCTGCGAGTGGTGAGCCACTTAGAGCTCCGTAACCAATGTGGAGAATTGGTAGACATGCGAATAATGTAGATCGGTATGTCGGTGCAACACACACTTATATGTGGATGTGGGATGGATTTCTCACGAGCTAATGACGCTGACGTAAGTCTGTCATTCGAGACCGGTGGATCCCCGGTACAGATTAGGTGGTGGTCATATGCACTTCCACGCATATACATAGCTGGTGAAAATAAAAGCCTTTAGGCTAGTACAAAACGCTGAGGCCCTGGGCACAGGTTGTGGTTGGATAGGGTGCTGACCCCAGTGGCAGTGAAGGCTTCACCCCCGGCTCTCGACTTCGGTCGGGGGTTCCTTCGGGTGGATGGGTGGTGGCTCGGATCGGCTGGGGAAAGGTCGCAGCCTGTGTTTCCCATGGGATTTTTTCGGAAGAACGGATGTTCGACAGAGCAGCTATGGGGCCTCGATCTGGCATACATGATCACTGTACTCGCAAGAGTGCAGGTTGTAGACGTCTGGATTTTGTGGTATCTCTGGACGTCTATAAACAAAACGTAAATCAATAAATTTTAGTTAAAGGTGTGTTTGTCCGAGGGCTGTATCTCTTGAACCGTAATAATAAGGTAGCCCGTTGAAATTTTCACAGAATATGTGTTAATTATGGGTAATAATATAACAACAAATAATAAAAATGAGAGAAAGTGAAAAATTCACTTTTCTCGTACCCCGTACAAGAAACTAAAAAGTGTATGCGCGCCATCTACCGAAAACAGTATGAAGCAATTTAACTAATAATGAATTTTAACTAATATGATGCATTTTATAAAACACGCCACAGATGGCGTGAGTGGCGCTGACCATGACATGGCCATACGGAACCCTCGGCGCGCGAATTCGACTCGCACTTGGCCGTTTTTTTTTTAAATTTTGGACTCAATAGGTTCGGAGATGGGGGGGGGGGGGGGGGGGGTGGTAATGCACGATTTTCGTACATTTTCTAGACCTTTCCCTTGATACGTCACATGATGCAGTAATTTGTACCCCAAAATCGATATTCGTTAATATATAAGGTGTTTCGTTATTCATGTCGTTTCTTTCAGGGGGTTGTTCTCTATCCTAAACTGAGTAACTTTTGTCCTACAGCTTTTGGAAATTGGAAAAAAAATCACTTTCTCCATACATTTAAGGGCAGACCTAACCTCCAAATGTATGGGGAAAGTGATTTTTTTTTTCCAATTTCCAAAAGCTATAGAACAAAAGTTACTCAGTTTAGGATACAGAACAACCCCCTGAAAGAAACGACATGAATAAGGAAACACTTTATATATAGGTAAATATTAATGCTTACCGTCATTGATATGCTTACCGTAGAATTGCATGTGCTTGTGCGCGACGTCCTCGGAGTAGTCAGTGGAGACCTTGCATGTGTAGTTGCCCGATAATTCTTGTATAGGGTTCAGGATTCGCATTGCTCGGTACTGCTGCGTCGGTAACACTGCGGACAACGCCCAGCATTCTCGATTAACTAACTGTTCTTACTGCCTTTTCATCTTCTCTCATCTTCTCATCTTTCATCCGCGCTTTCATCTCCATGATGACATTATCTTATCATATCACAGAAGAACGATAATGAACTAACATAGTTCCACGACACGGATTTAAAGAGGAAGACATATAGAGTAGGTACCGTGACATCGAAAAGGCAGCTGTTGACAGGCAATTACATGGAAAGCCTGTACTAACAGTGCGACCAGTATATACAGCGTGCTCGGCACATGAACCGATAACATTTTTTTGTAGGTAAGTGGGGTCATTTGCAACGTTTTGACCCATGACACCTTTTGTTAGATGTCACGTGGTATCGAGATACGATTTTTTTTCTTTATTTTTGAAAATTACCAAAATCCCAGCTATAAACCCTTGTAACTTTTTTGTTTATGATTGTATCAGCGCGAAATAAAATTTATTGTATTTTACGATGTATCCTTGTACTAGAAAAAATATGATTTGATAAAGTTAATACCATGAAAAGGTTTTATGACCTCCCAAAGGCCCGAGAACGAGTAAAAATGTGATAGAATCTTAATTTCTTAATACATTAAAAAAAAAATAACAGCAATTGAGTGCTTAATTTTCTTTTAAAAAGTTCGCTAGTTTACGCCCTTTCCAACAGTATACCACATGTCATACAAATAATTCACTATGTGGTCAAAATTAGGCACAGGGACAGAACAGAATTTTTTAAAAGAAAATGAAGCACTCAAATGCTGTTAGTTTTTTTAATGAATTAAGAAATTAAGATTCTGTCAGATTTTTACTCGTTCTCGGGACTTTGGGAGGTCATAAAACCTTTTCATGGTATTAACTTTATCAAATAATATTTGTTCTTGAACAAGGATACATAGTAAAATTCAATAAATTTTATTTCGTGCTGATGCAATCATAATCAAAAAAGTTACAAGGGTTTATAGCTGGGATTTTGGTAATTTTCAAAAATAAAGAAAAAAAATCGTATCTCAATACCACGTGACATCTGACAAAAGGTGTCATGGGTCAAAACGTAGCATGACCCCACTTACCAACAAAAAAAAATTTTCGGTTCATGTGCCGAACACCCTGTATATATATAATATAATAATACAACTAATTGTACTGGACTAGAGCAAGCCAGAAAAATTATGGAAAGTCGGTAAGTAAGTATATAAAGTTTAGTTTACTAATATAATTACAACCACCGAGATTTTAGACACCGTGTGTGTACATATATGTACACGTTGTTGGGCAGTGTAGGGTATTTAATGATGCCGAGATAAATAAATAAATAACACAAATACTGACCAGAGACGTTGTACGTCAGGTCCAAATAGTCCTTCAGGATGCCCCCCGCTGAAGTCCCCCTGTCTTTCCCGCCCTTTATCCACTGATAGACGAGCGCCTTGTTGAAGTACCAGTAGACCACGAGCCCCTCGTCCGACTCCAGCTCGTACTGGCAGTCGAGCAGCACGTCGGCAGCTTCCGGCGAGCCCAGCCGCAGCTCTGTCGGCACCTCCAGCCGCGTGATCTTCGTCGTCAGGCATTCTGCGGTCCAATAAAAGCCCTCAGCTACTTCTCTTACAATCTTAGAAAGAGTTACAAACACTTACATACTGTATAGTCTATTGGATAGGTACGGGCAATTACCAGTCACCTTCATCAATTGTCATATTAATCTTAAAGAGTTCTGCCGAATTATAAAGACACACACACTCACTAAATTATAATCACTCTAATACAACATTTGTGATATTTTTTTACATATTTAAAACAGGGTAAAAATTTACCAATAAGCATTTGCGATTATGTTTCCCACCCGGAAGGAGGAGGAAGGAGGTCCCGCCCGAGGCAGGTAGCGACGCTGCGCCCTGGGGCAGGTCCAATAATACAAGCATTTAGAGTGAACTAAGTGGCTGTAGTATACTCAAAGTAAATGCGTCAACCTAACTACAGTGAATTCAAAGAATTATACTTGGATTTAAGATATTTGGGAGGACCACAATAATTATTGTTAATATTGGAGTAAACGTGACATATAAGCATTGCAATAAATGGAGGCTAGAATTGTTTCATACTCCTCCGCTTAGGCCTCAATCGCACCAGTTGACTGATGAAATAGTTTTACTGTCGAGCTTTAGACATTACGACCGCCAAAGTGGACACAAACGGCATCTGCTTATCAAGATGTTATTGTCGTGCGAGAGAGAAATAGCCCTCGCCTCGCCCCGGGGCTAATGTGTCGGAAGTAAGACTAAGAAAGAAGCGAGGGCGCTCTCATATGGGTGAAATAATTTATCAGGGATTCTGTGGAACGTCTTATTTGGTCAAAAGTGGCGGACCGTGGTAGTGCGCGGACTCGCTCCTAATGGCGTCATAAATATCGTGCGGTGTCTGCGGAGCGCGGTGCGGTGTGCCACCGATCTAGAAGTAACTAGACGGGCCATTCTCCTACACCACTCCCGAAACAGCATGTCGCCGACCAAATCAGCTTATAAGTTGAGTTCACAAAACAGTAACTTTACAAGGATTGCCAAACTCGTGTTGAGCGCACGTCGGTGCCGAACTCAGTGGTGTGCCTGTGTTCATCATCTAAAGTCCGTATGTTCATCATGAGATGGCTTTTAATGTTTTAAATTTTATGTGCACACTTCTCTTTTAGGGCAACACACACAACATGGTTACAAAAGTTGTCTGGATCGCAACCCATCTAAAAAATATCTAAATTCGGGATCCCTTCACAACCCCTAACTAACGTATTGTAAATATGTGAAGGATTGTTAATTAAGAAATAAATAAAATATCGAATTGTAATTGAAATCGAGGACATTTCGTTCATTACGGCACGTGTCTGTGGCACGGGCGGCCGGCTATGTGGCGTGCTTGTGGCTAGTCTAGTGGCGGCTCCGCGGAGCGTGTCTGTGGCACGGGCGGCCGGCTATGTGACGTGCTTGTGGCTAGTACGGTGACGGCTCCGCGGCGCGTGTCTGTGGCACGGGCGGCCGGTTATGTCGCGTGCTTGTGGCTAGTCTAGTGGCGGCTCCGCGGCGCGTGTATGTGGCACGGGCGGCCGGCTATGTGGCGTGCTTGTGCCTAGTACGGTGGCGGCTCCGCGGCGCGTGTCTGTGGCACGGGCAGCCGGTTATGTGGCGTGCTTGTGGCTAGTCTAGTGGCGGCTCCGCGGCGCGTGTCTGTGGCACGCGCGGCCGGCTATGTGGCGTGCTTGTGGCTAGTACAATGGCGGCTCTGCGGCGCGCGTCTGTGGCACGGGCGGCCGGTTATGTGGCGTGCTTGTGGCTAGTCTAGTGGCGGCTCCGCGGCGTGTGCCTGTGGCACGAGCGGCCGGCTATGTGTCGCGCTTGTGACTAGTCTAGCGGCGGCTCCGCGGCGCGTGTTTGTGGCACGGGCGGCCGGCTATGTGACGTGCTTGTGGCTAGTCTAGTGGCGGTTCCGCGGCTCGTGGATGTGGCACGGGCGGCCGGTTATGTGGCGTGCTTGTGGCTAGTCTAGTGGCGGCCCCGCGGCGCGTGTCTGTGGCACGAGCGGCCGGCTATGTGGCGTGCTTGTGGCTAGTCTAGTGGCGGCTCCGCGGGACGTGTCTGTGGCACGGGCGGCCGGCTATGTGGCGCTTGTGGCTAGCCTAGTGACGGCTCTGCAGCGCGTGTCTGTCGCATGGGCGGCCTACTTTGTAGCGCGCTTGTGGCTAGTTTAGTGGCGGTTCCTAGGCTCGTGTATGTGGCACGGGCGGCCGGCTATGTGGCGTGCTTGTGGCCAGTACGATGGCGGCCCTGCGGCGCGTGTCTGTGGCACGGGCGGCCGGTTATGTGGCGTGCTTTTGGCTAGTCTAGTGGCGGCTCCGCGGCGCGTGTCTGTGGCACGGGCGGCCGGATATGTGGCACGCTTGTGGCTAGTCTAGTGGTGGCTCCGCGTCACCTGTCTGTGGCACGGGCGGCCGGCTATGTGGCGCGCTTGTGGCTAGCTAGCCTAGTGGCGGCTCTGCAGCGCGTGTGTGTGGCATGGGCGGCCCACTATGTGGCGCGCTTGTGGCTGGTCTAGTGGCGGCACTGCGGCGCGCATCGACGCGGGGTAGCATTGCTGGCGCGGCGGCAGGCGTCGTCGTGCCTTTCAATCCTTTTCGAAATTTATGGACGCTTGTCATACGTAAATACATGCCTGTGTGTGAATACTCTTATATTTTTCAGGCGAAATTTTTTCATAGTCTCAAAAGTAAGTATGTTTAACGTTGCATTGGCTGATAGGTTTATTTTATGGATAGCGCGACATGTGGCATCGTTTCACCTACAAGTAGGTGTCTAACAATGCCCATGGACATTCGGTGATGCACGGGGATTGCATATTATAGTTGTGATGTAATATAATATTTAAGTACTACATAGTATATTTATTCTATCTCCGTTCTGTTCACGCTCTGTCGCGGTAGTAGAGGCGTGCTGTATGGAAATTTATGTCGATTTTTTTATTTTCCTTAAATTGTCTAATGTGCAATACGATGTTTCTATTATTAAACGGTTTTATTCTCTTCTAGTCGCATATTATTTAAGTTCCCTTCGCCGAGGCATTATCTCGCCAACTTTTTTGTGAGAATTTCCTTTGTTCGAGCTCCACGCGCCCAGGCTGTGGACTGCGACCAAAGGCGAAAACATTTTTCAAAGCACAACAAAGGTATGATGCCATAAGCCGCTTTGGCTTATTTGATTAGTCTTCCCGAGCTCGGGACAAAGCTAGATAGAACCGTGGTGACCGCGGGCCTAAAACTACCTCTCGCCACCTATTTACATGTTTCACGGGATTGTGTGAAGCTTTTATAATATTTAGTTTTTATTGGCTTCATTATAAAAATTAAGACTAAATTGTACATTACAAAGTGTATTTCAAAATAAAGATTGCTCAGCCCTGCCTCAGGTATAGTTAAATCTAGAATCATAATACGGAAATCCAATATTCTAAAAAATATAGCGAGGCCGAAGTGAGACAGGCGGCCACTCCATAATAAATATGGGAGGCAACAGGCTGCTGCGTTCATTTCGCCAGGAGCCATGTCTCATCTCTTCCCATATTTTGGAAGAGTTGAAGTATTACCTAGTAGCTTCGAAGAAACATAAATACTTATTAGGTAGGGTACATAAGTACTTAACCAACCAATATTTAATTGAAATTATGAACATTTCTAAATACCAAATATGCCTAACTCTAAATAAGCACTTCGAAACTAAAACACAAACCGATATTCAAATCTAGTCCAATCTAATTCAAATCTAACCGAACCAAATTTAATCCAGCCCAAATCTATCCCAACGCATATCGAACTCTAGGCAAACTTCGTCATCAAACAATCACGAGCCTGGGCGGGCGCGCGGGCGGGCGGGCCGCCCCCGCCCCACCTCCGCCGCCGCCCGCCCAGCTGTCACGTCTCGGCGACAAATGTGTTGTATTTCCCGAGCGCTCATTGTCCCGCCAGCCCCCGTCCGCCCCCGCCTCCTCCGCACTGACCTGCCCCAGTGCGGCGAGCAGAGGAACGACCTACCTGCTGCGTACCTACTGCACGCAAGTCCATGATCACTTGACATGACATAAGTTCAGTTAATTACATACATTACATACATACACACAATACCACACGGTGTATCGCGATAATCGGGGTAAGCAGAGTAATCGGTGTTGTGCTAAAAGGATTCTCGTAAATTATGTTTACCAGAGTCAGATATAACGTTTTTTTAGAAAATATATTTATCTTTTGTCAGTTATACTGATTAAATCCCCTACATAGGTGCGGTATATATAACGGTCAATAACGCTGGTAGTAGTAGTACGATAAAAACGCAGCTGTGTGGAAAGAACGCGTAACGCAATATCGCAATAACGCATTGCGATAAAATCGACCGATAATAACGAGCCTTTAAAATTTGTGTGTGTGTGTGTGTATTATGTAAGTGATTGATACGACAATAAAGTTGGCTCTAGCGGTTTCCCTCTTTTGCGCAATAGTGAGCAAAAGTTTATATAATATAATAGTTTATACAATTTTAATACTTCGATTCTGAAGGTATTTCTTCTAGAGAACCGATAAACTGTGGAAGGCTCCCTGCCTATATATTTCTCTTTCATTTCCCAGTCAGAAAGAAAACGATAAATAGAATGAGACTGATGTATGAGTATATGAGTATTATTGCTAATCAAATTTTGACAAAAATTACATGAACAATCACAAATTAAAATAAATACCCCAACAAGGAATAGCCAGCATATACTTTGATGATAATTTTTGGGATCGCGCGATCCCAAAGGGAATCAGCTAGGGTAAACGAATTTTTGCGGCGGTCGCCGACGCCTAATTCAAATTCAAATTCATTTATTTGCACACATTGAAATACAGTTTTACATCCAGCGTAAACTTATATATACTTGCGGCATCGTCAGTTTGTTAAATATAATTTATTGCAGTGTATAAATTAGCTATTAATAAAATAAAGTAATCTATGTAATAATATTAAAAAATTTCAAGTCATAAAATGTTTGACCTTGTAGCCATCTATTCAATTGCGATCGAAATATTTTTACGTTATTGTCACTCTCGCGCAGTTCTTTTGGCAATTTATTGTAGATATTAATGCTATTGAACATTACACTTTTTTTAAATTTTTCAGTTTTGTGGCATTTCTGTTGAATGTTCCTCTTGTTCCTAGTTGAGTATTGATGATTCAAGCAATTATACTCCCCAGAGTTGTTTCTGACATATAAAGATACTCTTTGCCTAGCGCCGCCACTGACTAAAGGCGAGCCGAAACTAAAGGTATGATCACTGGAACATAGCAAGATGCACTATACGTGCTCCGCACGACACGTATAGGTACCTGTAACCAATATAATCACCGCCAGTCGCCACGTAACTCAGGCTGGAGGTCGTCAGGGCGCTCGTTAAAAAATACTTGCTGCTTGAACTTTGCCGTGACCAGGGTTTAGGTCTGCCGGAGAGCATTACGGTTGGTGTACGCTTTTAGTGTGTCAAGGTGTGTGAGGATCAAACACTGTAGTGACAAAAATGCATACAGGTCTGTTTACTTGAGAACCTCCTTATTTTTTTAAGTAGGTACTACGCGGTCAAAAACTAGTTCTTTCTCTTTGAAAGATTGACTGTATTTAAAAGATTAAATACATGACATTAAAGAAAATGATGACGAATATTCCTATTGACTCTTTTCATATGTGTCGTGTTTGATTTGGTCCGATTTTTCTTAAAGATGAGCTTGGGTAACTTCTCCGTCCACTCTTTGGTAGGACCCTCTGTAGGACCTAAGCGCTGGAAGGACGCCTAGATTTTTAAGGTTTAACTTTTTATATAATGTATTGTAAAAGTTACAAGCAAGTCCTATTCTTGAAAAAAATACGCACCAAGTTCATGTAATTAAGGCTTCCGAAGGAAATAAACGACAAGACAAAGTAGGAACGCAAGTTTTAATTGTGCTGGTCAACCCGCTCGTTAGGGCGATTAAGGTCGGGGCTAGGGTTACGGCCTTGCTTTCTTATGGAAGGTGTGGGTTCACTCAGACGGAAAGCACAGTTTTGTGGATTTTATTACTTCTAGTTTGAAGCAAAAATAAACGATAACGTATACATACGAAATAGTAAACATGCATTCATTTCTACTAATAAAATTGTGTTTTTATAGCTTTTTCCCGCGGCATCGCTCGCGTGCAATTTGTATTTAAAAAGAAGAAAGTAAGTAAGCCCGCTACTGTAATTATTTTATTTCGGCGCGCGGAACAATTCGGTTTCTATGAGAGCCACATCTTTGCGTAGCCGGAACTGAATTTTATTTAGCCTATCCTGTGTCCCGTATAGGGAAATGTGCTTGTACTAAGTTTCATCGAATTCGGATGATCGGTTTAAGAGTTATGTAGGAACATACATACAGAAAAGATTTCTAAAAATCGTCAATTTAGTTTTAGTATCATACATAGAGTCTACATACGGAGTATATCATAAAACAAAGTGACTTACTCCATGACCATCCCTTACAGATTTGTTATTAGTATTGATGACGCAGGGCATGCGCGCGCAGGGCGGACGGAGACGGCTGGGCGGGCGGCGTGTCCGACGCGGCTGGGCGGGCGGCGCCTCCGACGCGGCTGGGCGGGCGGCGCGTCCGACGCGGCGGCGCGCGCGGCGGCGGCGGCAGGCGGTAGGAGAGCGAGCTATCATCGTTCGAAATAATTCGCGATGCTGTAATACCGATGATGCGAGCATCTACAATAGTGATAGGTATTTCGTATTTTATTATCAGATCTTATAGTTAGCAGGATGTTCTTATATCATAATTATGTAAGACATGTTACTTTTTGATTGGCCTTATAAATATAATACTTTCTTTATGTGTACGTACTAGTTCACAAGTTAGCTGTTAAGTTTTCTTGTAAATAAATAAATATTTAGCTTGAGGGCTTAACACTAGTATTTAAAGTACAAAAAATAAGTACATAAGTTAAGTAAGTAATTTAATTAGTAAGTACTTAATACCACTTTGCTTCGTCTGTGAGTGGAACCAATGGTAGATAAATTAAAATAACGTGGAAAATAACCTGTATTTATTTTTTAGTTAGCCGGAATTCTACGAAACGAAAACGTACATTTGACTAAGCTTAAAGCTCTGTGTTTATATACATAAGGGTTACTTCACAATGTATGTAAGTTTTCTCCAACAAAATGTATGAGTTTTACTAAATTTTTTTCATCCCTCAATTACATGTATGGTTTTTTTTTATTGCTACCGAACTAGGTGGCTCTGTCCGAGGTCGCAACCTCAGGCGCAGCCAATTTCACCTCCGAGGAGGTGCCAGTCCGGCTTGGAGGTGGACTAATGTTGCTGGGGAAAGGCTATTAACCCGCGATTTGAAGATCTGTGGATTGTAGGAGTGGGGGAAGATATTTCCTGGGAGCCCGATCCACACCTTTGCAGTGCGGCACAAGAACGATTTAGAGAATCGTGCAGTTCGAAGAACTCTTCTGTCGACTACAAACGGGTGTTCCGCGAGAGTATGGCGGGTTTGGCGAAGGCGAACAGGAGTAGGAGGGATAAGGGAAGCAAGTTCGTCACAGCAGCGGCCATAGTAGTACCGATAAAACAGGCTCAATGACCCAACGATACGTCTGTGCTTTAGAGGTTGAAGGTCCTTTGTGAGTACGGAGTCACCAATGAGGCGAATGGCTCGTCGCTGAATAGAATCCAAGGCTGAAAGAAGGTACTCAGGGGAACCCTCCCAAAGATGACTCCAATATTCCATCACCGGTCTTACTTGTGCTATGTAGAGTGTAAGCAGTTGGACCGGCGTGAAAAATCGCCGACAGCGGTAAAGTAACCCTAATTTTCGAGACGCTAGTTTCGCCTTGGACTCTATGAACGATCGAAATCCAACGTTGGGGTTTGCCACCCCTATTTTTTTCTAAATTTCACCGCACCAGTGTAAAGCGGTACATAGAATACACCTTCCAAATTTCATCTATATAGTGCCAATAATGGTCCAATGTGTGACATACGGACGGACGGACGGACGGACAGACAGATATGACGAAATTATAAGGGTCCAGTTTTTCCCATTGGCTACGGAACCCAAAAAAGTTAAATGTGCCGCTTGCCAAATAACAGCGACTGTAAATAATAATTTTGGCACGCTAGAAATAGCTTATTCAGATGGTTTGCAAACTATGCCGCCGAGCGCCGCGTCTCCGCGCCCCCTCCGCGGTGCGCGGAGCACGCTCACAACAAAGAAACGCAATTGTCATGTCACACATTGCATATTGACATTGAAAATGTCTTTTCGATCGCTTCATTTATAGTCCCCGATTTCCAGCGAGAGTGCGAATTCACCCTGGTGTCGTGAGTTTTAAGGCTACGTGCATATTTAGGGTGTCAAACGTAGACGGAAAAAATAGTTCTGGACTCCGCACTTCATACTTCAATTATTACTAAAACGAGACACCGTGGTTATGGTAGTGTGCGTATCGCGTAATACAGGACCGACCATCTCAAGAGATCGCAGCGATATTGTGTCATCCTTTTTCCACGCGCAGTAATCCCGTATCGCTTGCCTGCACGCTCCACGCAAACATTTACGTGTTCCAAAACAAGGGAATGTCGCACGTAGTCGATCGATAAATTGCCGCTTGCTTCAACGGCTCAAAACTATGGAGGTGGCTTTTTACTTTTTATTATGAAAAACATTTATTGGATTTTTTTTCGTTTATTTGTGTAAGTAAACCTATGGACGATGAGTGAATTATTTTATAAAATATTCAAACGCATCAATATATAGAGATTTATTTGATATACAATGAATACAAAATTAAAATGCTAAACAAACTACTTACATAACTATATAAAATATTTCACTGAAATTTTGCCTGGGGATGGAGCTGAGTGTTCCCAGCATACTCGCTGCATTCCCACGCTGGATGGCGATGCTGACCCTCTGTTTGAGATAAACTCCTGAACGAGGGTCGCCCGATATAATTTTTAATTTTGAGCCTAAAGTGTGCACAAGATTTTTTACTTCCTTACTCCAGGGGCCTAAAGTTTCGACGGAGAAAGCCAAAAATTCGTAAGATTTTTTAATTTCTGAATATTTACTGTGTTTGTTCCGCGCGGCAGCCTCCGCGGCGGCACCAGGCATCTTACATGTTTGGCTCAAATATGAAGCTGCCATGGTGTCGACGCAGGTGGCGTCCCACACGAGAGACCTGCCCTTGGCCCATGGGATCAACGTCATCCCATCTGGGCGCTTACCGTCGTCTCTAAATAAACCGACTGGTTCCAGGATACAAGGAACATCGATGGAACTGAGTGCCCTTTTTATTATGGAATTAAGCGTGGCGTGTCTAGAAAATCTCCCAGCACTTTTAGTGCAGCTCAGTCCATGACGTCCCTTCGAGTCGACGGCAGCGCCGCAGGCACAAACATGCGGTTGGCACACGTCGCAACCAAGCCGAAGAGCAACCGAGAGCCTCATGGTTGTATCATCGAGCAGTGTGCCTGTATGTGGAGATGGAACGACGTTTAGCCACTGACCAGATTCCGGGGTGGATACCGCGAAGATATATTCAGTTCTTCAGGTTTAGAGCGCGGCGGAGCGGCGGTGGAATTCTTGCCTTTTTTGCGGTGCGGTGACAACGCATTTGTCAATTTTTTCCGAGTTTAGAGTTTAGACGTGTCATAAGTCACTTGCAACTAAAATCACCTAAAATTTGACAGATATGCTTAAATTAAGATTTTAAATAATTCGTTCATCTCCTGTCTTTCTTCCTCAAAATGACAATAATATAAATTGTAGCTTTAGTAGTGTGAAGTGGCTACTAGAAATAAAGCCAATATGTTACTACTAAACACAGACCAAGTCGAGTCGAACCCACAAACCGAGGGTTCCGCACAAATACGATGGGGGCGTGGCTTTGAAGTGGAACAAAAACATTGATTTTGAATAGACATGTATGCAAAAACGACACGAGCTGCCTCGACATGGTCCCTATTAGGTTACGGTTAATTTATAGAAGACGCGGAGCGTAGTGACGCATCTTCTATAAATTAACCCTGATAAATTTTTTTAAACCACCAAACTGGTTATAAAGATAATAACATTTCTCACCCCCACCCACCACCTCCCACTTCAAAGCCACACCCATAATGTAAATTAAGTTCATCTCAAGATTAATCTTGTGATACATAAATATATTACAAATTTAATTTTGCGGTCAACCTAAATAATAATTTCTCACTAACTATTTAAACGAGACCAGTTTTTCATATTTTCGTATTCCTCCCTTTGAAGTTAACTTTTTTGAACAACTTTGTCATATACCTTTCATAAAGCAAATAAATATTATATTTAAAATCTGTAAGAATCAAACAAGAACCAACCAAGAAAGAAACACGTAAATTTCTTGTGCACGTGAGTCCTTTTGCACAAATCGCAGACCAGGTCATGCTTGGAGTACCTGTGGGATGGCTCTGCCAAATATCAGCTTTTAAAAGGGAAATTATGTGAAAAGAGGAATTTGTTAAAAAGGATTGCATCCCCACACGCTGGACTTACCAACCTCTACCAACGCGTACCAACCTCTTCTGCAGATTTTACCTCTATAGAACCGGTACACTCTGGGACGCTCTCCCGTCTATATATTTCCCCCCCCCCCCCCCCCCCCCCCAAGTACAGTCTCAGGTCCTTCAAGAGGGGTGTGAATAGGCACCTGTCCCGCATACGACCAGATGTCCATGGGCGTCTTTAGACATCTTATGGGTGCTTCGGCGCCACATGTCGCGCTTTCAATAAAAAAAAAAAAAACACAAGCAAAAATCTGTAAATAAAAATTATGTTTAAGAGTTCTGGTATTTTGTTGATTTTATTGTAGCTTTTCCAATTGCCATCTAATATAGTAAGAAATATATATTATAAATTAATTCTTTTGGGAATCCGGTGATACCGTTTTCAAAGGTGGTGTACGTAAGAAAATATAATTTTAAAGAAGCCATCTCCACTTTATCCAAACACATTAAATGTATGAAGTAAAAATTTTTACTATTTCTTATAAAATATTGTATTTGAAGGGGTTTTCACTCTTGAAATATAATGCCAGATGCTCTCGTATGCTATGCAGAGGCTTGAAGCCGGCATTTGTGTAATATTGAAGACGCTGAAGCAACTGCTCTCGCGCTGGCGGTCGATGGCAGAATGAGCGGGCGATGCACGTATTATTTGAATTGCACGTATTTTTGGTGGGGCACGAATCGCACTGACATGCGGAATCTTAATATTTTTTATGATCGAAGGTGTCAAATGACGCGTATCGAAGTCTTATCGAACCGCTGAAAATAGCCGTTAGGGGGTTTAAAAAGGGCACTTTTAAAAATATTTCTAAATATAAATTTTTAACTTTTATATTTATATTGTAGATACATATACTTACTTGAAAATTAAGAAATTAAATTTTTTAATTTAATTTTGTTTTATTTTTGACAATTTTGCCCTAAAAGTAATTTTTAACCGACTTCCAAAAAAGGAGGAGGTTCTCAATTCGTCTGTATGTTTTTTTTTTTTTTTATTTTTTTTTTTATTTTTATTTTTTTGTATGTTTGTAACACGATTTCTCCGTCAATTGAGGGCCGATTTAGAAAATTCTTTTTTTGTTAGTTAGGTCATACTTCCGAGGTGGTCCCATTTCAATTTTATCGAAATTGGTTCAGTGGTTTTCGAAAAATCAGCATAATACTATGGTGTGTGGTTACCTTCAGCAAAACTTGTGATGTGGTCGTTTTCGGCAATTTTCAGTTTGATAAATTAGTATGGTGTGTGGTTACCTTCAGCAAAACATTTGTGATGTGGACTTATTCAGCAATTTGCAGTCTGACACATATGGCGAATAATTCTGTACCACTTCAATCGATTTCGATTATTCGATTTCGATTATTCTTTTTTATGTAATATTACTAAAAAGAATGAAATAAAAACTGTTTTAAAAAATATTAAACCGATTTCCAAAAAACAAAAAAAAAAAAAAACTAAAAAGTATTAAATACCTAATATTTTGAAATTTTCTCTGTCCTGTTGAAATACATGAATCGATATACTAGTGATACATATTCGGACCCTTGTTTCATGAATATTCTAAATTTGAAATTTTTTTATCTTTTCCGACCGGCGCTTAATTTATTATGGTACCTGGCCAGTACCTACTGTACCGAGTACCATCGAGCTGGTTTGATGATGGAGACAGAAGGTGGCCATAGGAACTCCTAAACTACACATGATAAACCCATCGTGTTTGGGCTCGTTGCATTTGTCTTCACGAGAAATTTACTTTAGACCTAAAAGATTCTCAATTCGACGGTATGTTTTCTTTTTTTGGATGTTTGTTACGCGATTACTCCGTCAATTGTGGGCCGATTTTGAAAATTCTTTTTTTTTTTATTTGAAAGGGGATAACCCTGAGGTTTTTGAAGTGAAAACTTCTTTAGCGGCTCTTGGCACTTTTTTAGGTGGGTAAAAATGTATAACTCGCGACATCGCGTCAGCGTCATTTTTAAAATGAAACCTTAAGTCATTGCGTTAAGGGTTAAGTTAGAGTGGCACGGGATCTGCCGGCACTCCCGGAGTGCAACTGTTAAGTAGGGTTCCGTAACACGTTTATGTCTGTCCATTCTACTAAGTTCTGCAAAATGAATGTAGGGTTCCGTAACATATGCATGTCTATCCGTTCTACTAAATTTTACAATTTTCAACCAAGGTCCTCCGACGGTTATTTTATAATAAAAGTAGGCTTCCGTAACACGTTTATGTCTGTCCATTCTACTAAGTTCTGCAACATCACCTACAACGTCCGTGATTTCAGCCCATAACACCAGTGCCATGTCAGTGCTTCCCCCTTTGATCGTGCTGACTACACTGAACTGGTCGGAAAACACAAACTATTTACATAGCCGTTTCGACCGACGTTTAATTCAGTGCGGTGGTACCAACCCGGGAAGGTTAAACCCTACCACCAAGTAAGATTACGAGGGAAGGGACTTACAGTTTTACGAGGAATCCGAACCTTGGTCAGCCTCCAACGGTCAGCGGTCATCTAAGTACTGACCGAACCCAGCGTTGCTTAAAATTCAATAGCGACAGTTGACTGTCTGCACCACTGAGCTATCGAAGCTGACGTGGTCCTATTTTAATTGGGTCAAGATCGGATTGGAAAGCGAGGCGGAATCGCGAGGCCGAAGGCCGAGCGATTCCGCCGAGTACATTAATAGCAAAAAATTACTAAAAAAAACTGTGAAATAAAAAAAAAGTTTTAAAAAACATAAAACCGACTTCCTAAAAAAAGTAAAACTAAAAAACTATTTAAAATAAAAATATAAAAACCGCCTTCAAAAATATATGAAATAAAAACCTAAAAAAAAAAAACGAACCCTAGAGTTGAAGGCGGTGCTAAAGCAAGCAAAATGATGCATGAAAGAAAACATGAGCGGATGATAATATCCTTTGTGATTTGTGTAGCCTTTTTAGCACCGCCTTCAACTCTAGGGTTCGTTTTTTTTTTTAGGTTTTTATTTCATATATTTTTGAAGGCGGTTTTTATATTTTTATTTTAAATAGTTTTTTAGTTTTACTTTTTTTAGGAAGTCGGTTTTATGTTTTTTAAAACTTTTTTTTTATCAATGTACCCGAAGGTCATGTAATGCATGAGATCTGTGATTGTTTTTTCTTGGCACCGACATTTGGTTGGCGAGCACTCCGCTCGCCTCAGACAGAAGATACACGAGCGAGCGAGTGCGTCAGGGGTATATCACGTATTTGTGATTTCGTCCTTGGGGACTTTTCTTTCACCTCCTCGACAAGTTGACGGTTCTATCCTATTTAAATCCTCATGACCCACAACAACAAGAGAAGTTCAGAAAAGAGCTAATTAGAATCAATTATGCATTTCTCTCGCACCGGTCCCTTCACCGCGCCGCGCGCCGCCCCGGAGGCTCGGGGGCGCGGAGGATCCGCGCGCGGAGCCGAAAAGGTTCCCTCGGAGTGGCTTTTGGCGATAACCTTATTTGATTACTTCTGCATGTTTCGTGCAAATTACGTGGCTGTCTTGTTGCGGGATTACAGGTCGCACTTAGGGGTCGCAAACCGGGATCCCGAATCCCGAAAATACCGGGATACCGGACCGAAACGAAAGCTTTAAAATACCGGGATTGAGTTAACAGAAACCGAGATTTTCGGTATTTTCGGTATTTCATCATCAATACTACTAATAATAAATCTGTAAGGGGTGGTCATGGAGTAAGTTACTTTGTTTTAGGAAATATTGAGTTTGTAGCCTCTATGTATGATACTAAAGCTAAATTGACGATTTTTAGAAATCTTTTCTGTATGTATGTATGTATGTATGTTCCGCCATAACTCTTAAGCCGATCATCCGAATTCGATGAAACTTTGTACAAGCACATTTAACTGTATGGGACACAGGATAGGCTACATAAAATTCAGTTCCGGTTACGCTAAGATGTGGCTCCCATACAAACCGATATGTTCAATCCGCGCGCCTTAGTACTATACATTACCGAGCGAGCGGCAGTTGGTGGCGGCGCGGCGGAGGCGCGGCGCGGAGGGGGCGCGGGGGAGGCGCGGCCTATAAACTCAACAGCGAACCGAGCAGCCGCACTATATTCCTCTTTCACGCAAAAACTACAGAACAGATTTTGATGAGCTTTGCAGTACTATAATTTATAAAGACGTTGTGTAAATTTGCCCAAATATCGATAAATGTCAAGTAAGTCGGAAAAAATCCTGCCTTCTGACGGCTATCTCGGCGTGCGCTGCATAAACCGTTAGAGTTAGGTACACGAAGATAATGTATGGTGAGGTTGTTTCTCTTAAATAGTTCTAAAAAAAAGTCCGCGACAGCATATATCTACCTTTTATGTGGAAGCCACTATAGCCAAAATTGTGAGCCAAAAATAAATTTAAATTGGATACTGTATTTACAATGCACATTTTATAGTTTTGAATTAATTCTTATCAAAATACATACTTTTATCGCTTCTGGTATTTAAAGTAGATAAACTTTGGCTGTTACACTAAGTAATTTGGACAAATAGTTTAAAAGTTACGACGATGAGAATGTCTTGAGAGAAGCGCTGCGCTTCTCTCAGCGGGGGGCAGCGGGGCGAGGCGAATATGTTTGAATGGATTTCCTCCATAAAATTTAAGCCGATCATCTAAATTCGATTAAAATTACTACACGCACATTTAGCTATACGAGACACAGGATAGGCTAAATAAAATTTAGTTCCGGTTATTCTAATATGTGGAGTATTTTACTTAGTTAGGTAGGTATCTAAAGTATTTGATTTATTTTAATTGAATTTTCGTATTTTAATATCGATAGCTTTTTCCCGCGGATTCGCTCGCGTGAAATTCGTATTTCAAAAGAAGAAACTAAGTAACTTAGGCCGGGACCGGAGGGCGAACTGGATTCAGATAAAAACAATAAACATTCTCAAAGAAAGTAAGTAACATACTAAAGGCGAGGCCGAAGGCCGAGCTGCGTTCAGGAAGAGGTTAAACCTTTTCGAAGAAAATAAGCAACAAAGGGCGAGGCCGAAGGCCGAGCTGCGTTCAGGAAGACCTTCAACCTTCTCGAACAAGTTCTCGAAGAAAGTAAGTAACTGAGGGCAAGGCCTAAGGTCGAGCTGCGTTCAGGAAGACTATAATCCTTCTCGAAGAAAGTAAGTAACTAAGGGCGTGGCCAAAGGCCAAGCTGTGTTCTGGAAGACACTAAACCTTCTCGATGAAAGTAAGTAACTATGGTTGATAGTTACTTACTTTCTTCAAGACGGTTTATAGTCTTTCTGAACGAAGCTCGGCCTTCGGCCTCGCCCTCAATTACTTAATTTCTTCGAGAAGGTTTATGGTCTTCCTGAACGCAGCTCGGCCTTCGGCCTCGCCCTTAGTTACTTACGTTCTTAGAGAAGGTTTATGGTCTTCCTGAATGCACCTCGGCCTTCGGCCTCGCCCTCTGTTACTTACTTTCTTCGAAAAGGTTATCGTCTTCCTGAACGCAGCTCGGCCTTCGGCCTCGCCCTCAGTTAGGTACTTACTTTCATCAAGAAGCTTTATAGTCTTCCTGAACGCAGCTCGGCCTTCGGCTTTGGCCACGATTACTTGATTTATTCGAGAAGGTTTATAGTCTTCCTGAACGCAGCTCGGCCTTCGGCCTCGCCCTTAGTTACTTACTTTCTTAGAGAAGGTTTATGGTCTTCCTGAACGCAGCTCGGCCTTCGGCCTCGCCCTCTGTTACTTACTTCTTCGTAAACGTTATCGCCTTCCTGAACGCAGCTCGGCCTTCGGCCTCGCCCTCAGTGACTTACTTTCTTCAAGAAGGTTTATAGTCTTGCTGTACGCAGCTCGGCCTTCGGCCTCGCCCTCAATTACTTACTTTCTTTGAGTTGGTTTATCGTCTTCCTGAACGCAGCTCGGCCTTCGGCCTCGCCCTCAATTACTTAATTTCCTCGAGAAGGTTTATAGTCTTCCTGAACGCAGCTTGGCCTTCGGCCTCGCCCTTAGTTACTTACTTTCTTCGAGAAGATTTATGGTCTTCCTGAACTTAGCTCGGCCTTCGGCCTCGCTGTTAGTTACATACTTTAGTTGAGAAGGTTTATCGTTTACCTTACTTAACGCAGATCGGCCTTAGTTACTTACTTGCTTTCTTTGAAATACGAATTTCACGCGAGCGAAGCCGCGGGCAATAGCTAGTTATAAATAAGACTAATAACAAATTAAAAAAAAAGCCCGCGACATTCCGCCGCACACGATTCTTTCTGCGAGTAGTCGCGCGGTGGTTGCTATGGCAACGCGGCTCAGCTATGTGACGCATGTCGCGCGCGACTACACACACACGGCCAGGAGTGAGTGAGACCTACTCCCGACGGCCGCCGACGGCGTACGACACCTGAAAGCCATTGTCGTGCCTGCTGTTCCTGCGATCCTACTCCTTCGCCCGGAGCGAACCAATAGAAGCCGATATTCGTTTGTTCGGCCAAGTAACTTGTTAGCTCAGTGGTAAGCATGTAGGGTTTGCATTTTTTGGACCATGGGTTCGAATCCCACCGAATCTACGTTACGGTGTTTAAATTGTTTTAGGGTGTTTAGTTTTTTTTATAACCACCTAAGAATTATTTTCGGAAATATAAACTTGTAACAAAAACGACATGCACCGCCTCAAAATTAGGTTAGGGTTAATATATAGAAGATGCGTCGCGTAGCGACGGTTATTTTTTGGTTATTTTTTTTTAAACCACCAAAACATCATTTATTTATCACTTCAAGGAGTGGTTCCGCAGGATCGCAGGAACAGCAGGCACGACAATGGCCTTTAGGTGGCGCACCGCTCCCGACGACGCCAGAGAGTATTTGATGTTTTTTTTAAAGCTGATTACAGTTTTGTTAAAAGAATATTATCCTATATTCATTTTTAAGTTTCCGGATTAACAGTAGGTTTAAAGACTTACATAAGTCGACGTTTCGCCCGCTACGTCACGGGCTTCATCAGGAACTGCGGGAGTTCCTGGAGCCGACGTCTGGTGTCCGTTGTACCAGACGTCAAACTCAGACGTCAACTTTTGAAAGTTTGACGTCTGGTACAACGGACACCAGACGTCGGCTCCAGGAACTCCCGCAGTTCCTGATGAAGCCCGTGACGTAGCGGGCGAAACGTCGACTTATGTAAGTCTTTAAACCTACTGTTAATCCGGAAACTTAAAAATGAATATAATTAATAACAGTGTAAACTTAAAAACATTAGTAATATTATCCTAGTTTAAGTAAGATTTATGTCTGTTTAAAATAACTCGGCAGTGAGTTATTATATTTTCGTAATAGCAGATTGAAGTTTAAAATCTAAAATTAATAAAATTGTGATTTTCTTATCTTAATACACTTTATTGTTTGACTGGTGACAATTGCCTTACAAAAATGACGATTTCATTACATATTTTAAATATTTTTTCTCACAATATCGAAAATACCGAAAATACCGGAATCTCGGTATTATTAAAAAAGTAATACCGAAAACACCGGTATTGGAAAAGGGGTCCGGTATTGCGACCCCTACGCACTGGCTACGAGAGTACTCTGAAGGTCTACACCCTTGTCCCACGTACGTGTCTCGTCTACTTTATTTGTTTTGAGTTATATTGCCGTCATAAGCAAGAGCGGCATCTACGAAAATTTCAAAATTGCGTTTTGGGTATCGCTCGAATTGGAAAACAAAATTCTACAATTTGAAAACGAACGAGGCGGTATCTGCATTCTATGATTATCGGATGAAAAACTGTTTTATAAAATACTAGCTTTTGCCCGCGGCTTTGCTCGCGTGAAATTCGTATTTAAATCGAAGAAAGTAAGTAAGCCCGCTACCGTACCTTTATTTCGGCGCACGGAACAATTCAGTTTGCATGAGAGCCACATCTTAGCGCAACATGAAAATCCTAAATATTTACGTAGTCTTAAAACTCACGACACTAGGGCGAATTCGCACTCTAGCTGGAAATCGGGGACTATACTGAAGCGATCGAAAAGACATTTTCAATGTCAAAATATTATATATAACAATTTCGTTCTTACGGCACGAAAACTATTTTTTGAAGTTGTCTTATGCAGTTATTGAGAAAATAGCATTCTAGCGAAGGAAATGGCTTCGGAACAAGGCTCGTGCTTATCAGATTTTTTCACTGTAATCGGGTTTGAATGGTTGATAGAACTCGAACTCGCAATTCGAGGCCACAGCCAATTTCACCCCGAGGAAGTAAGCGCGAGTCCGGCTTATGGGTGGACTAAAATCTCTGGGGGAAAATATTCAGGAGTAGGGAAATATATCACCCGGACGGATGCCTATTCCTCTCCTTTGCAGAGCGACAAAAAAAAAATTAGAAAATCGATCTTGTGTCGATTATAAAGGGATGTTCATAGTGAATTGGCCCCCTGTCTGCGCAATGCGCTTGTCAGTTCGAGGGTAGATCTCGGGCAACATGCGCGCGCGCGTGTTTACGTCTCCGTGCGTCGGTAAACAAAAGCCCTTCGCTAATTTCCGCCGTCGATGATTTTTATGAAGCGAGCACGTGAGCTGAGTACACAAGGCGGGCGGGAGGGAGCCTCCGCCCGGGGCGGCCGCCGGTACCCGGTCTGTATGATGCCACCGGCGGATCTATATCTTATTTTGCTTCCCTTCGTGAGCGAGGGGGTGGGGGGGAAGGGCCTGAAGGAGGATCCACAAATTTTATATAATTATTTATTTTTGAAGTGTTTTCTGTTTTTGTTGTCGATGTTTCGCCTGTTCCATTCTCAGGCCATCCATACTTTTTTTTATGTAAACCAGCATGGGTGGCTGTGCCGAGAGACCGATGGTGCAGTCGACAGAGCCAAAATCACCTCTCCTCGCGAAACCACGCTCAGCTAGGTGCCATGCCAGCAGATTTGCGAACTGTTGCTAGGCTGTCTAACCCCTTAATACGACGCTTGAAGACACCCAGGTTAAAGGATTCAGGAAATACACTCGCCGGAAGTACTAAGTAACTTACACTTACTTTTGATTGTTGTAATATTTGTTTATGGACCTAATATAAAAAAGTCGGCAAGTGCGTGTTGGACTCGCGCACCGAGGGTTCCGTATCATCAGCATCACTAAATATATTTGTAGGTATTATGTATGTACAAAAACAATTGTTTTGGAAAATCACGAACCGCCTAAATAAACACTACAGCAATGGTTTTTCACTGTGCGGCATTCGTGAAGTTGAAATATACAAAAATATATTTCTTATATGACATAACGACATATCCTTTTCGGATTTTATCTTTACTTGTGAGACCTTGCTTCTTGCCAAATTTCATTACTCTAGCTGTTGCTACCGTTGACCTAGCTGCTAGGTCAACGGTAAGTACCCTATAGGTTTTGATTTCATTTGAGTGAGTTTGCAATTATTAAAATTTCCCATAAATAGTCGTATCTTTTGATTATATTGATTTAGAAGCTTTCATTTTCTATAGCTTGAAGGGATCGCAGACGTTAGTATTTCATATTAATTTCAATTTGATATCTTGACTCGTTACTGAGAAAAAGGGTCTTGACACACAAAACAAGCAATTTTTTTTAATATCATATAACTACAAGTTTAAAATTTTAGAATTTTTTCCTTTACGTGTGCTGTAAGACCTTGCTTCTTGTCAAATTTTATGATTCTATGTTAACAGGAAATACCCTATAGGTTTTGATTTGTTTTGAGTGAGTTTGCGAGTATGAAATATGACATAGATGGCCGTATCTTTTGATTGCATTGATTTAGAAACTTGCTTTTTTCAGACCTTAAAGAGGTCGTAGATCTTAGTATTTTATATTAATTTTAATTTTTTATCTTGATCCGTTCCTGAGAAAAAGGGTCCTTGAAATACAAAACAAAAAAAAAAATTTTATGTCAATAACTACAATTTTACAATTTTCGTATTTTTTCCTTTACTTGTGCTGTAAGACCTTGCTTCTTGTCAAATTTTATGATTCTATGTTAACAGGAAATACCCTATAGGTTTTGATTTGTTTTGAGTGAGTTTGCGAGTATGAAATATGACATAGATGGCCGTATCTTTTGATTGCGTTGATTTAGAAACTTGCTTTTTTCACACCTTAAAGAGATCGTAGATCTTAGTATTTTATATTAATTTGAATTTTTTATCTTGATCCGTTCCTGAGAAAAAGGGTCCGTGACATACAAAACAAAAAAAAAAATACTTTTTATGTCAATAACTACAATTTTACAATTTTCGGATTTTTTCCTTTACTCGTGCTATAAGACCTTGCTTCTTGCCAAATTTTGATTCTATGTTAACAGGAAATACCCTATAGGTTTTGATTTGTTTTGAGTGAGTTTGCGAGTATGAAATATGACATAGATGGCCGTATCTTTTGATTGCGTTTATTTAGAAACTTGCTTTTTTCACACCTTAAAGAGATCGTAGATCTTAGTATTTCGTATTAATTTCAATTTGTTATCTTGATCCTTTCCTGAGAAAACATAAAACCGACTTCCTAAAAAAAGTAAAACTAAAAAACTATTTAAAATAAAAATATAAAAACCGCCTTCAAAAATATATGAAATAAAAACCTAAAAAAAAAAACGAACCCTAGAGTTGAAGGCGGTGCTAAAAAGGCTACACAAATCACAAAGGATATTATCATCCGCTCATGTTTTCTTTCATGCATCATTTTTGCTTGCTTTAGCACCGCCTTCAACTCTAGGGTTCGTTTTTTTTTTTAGGTTTTTATTTCATATATTTTTGAAGGCGGTTTTTATATTTTTATTTTAAATAGTTTTTTAGTTTTACTTTTTTTAGGAAGTCGGTTTTATGTTTTTTAAAACTTTTTTTTTATTTCACAGTTTTTTTTAGTAATTTTTTGCTATTAATGTACTCGGCGGAATCGCTCGGCCTTCGGCCTCGCGATTCCGCCTCGCTTTCCAATCCGATCTTGACCCAATTAAAATAGGACCACGTCAGCTTCGATAGCTCAGTGGTGCAGACAGTCAACTGTCGCTATTGAATTTTAAGCAACGCTGGGTGCGGTCAGTACTTAGATGGGTGACCGCTGACCGTTGGAGGCTGACCAAGGTTCGGATTCCTCGTAAAACTGTAAGTCCCTTCCCTCGTAATCTTACTTGGTGGTAGGGTTTAACCTTCCCGGGTTGGTACCACCGCACTGAATTAAACGTCGGTCGAAACGGCTATGTAAATAGTTTGTGTTTTCCGACCAGTTCAGTGTAGTCAGCACGATCAAAGGGGGAAGCACTGACATGGCACTGGTGTTATGGGCTGACATCACGGACGTTGTAGGTGATGTTGCAGAACTTAGTAGAATGGACAGACATAAACGTGTTACGGAAGCCTACTTTTATTATAAAATAACCGTCGGAGGACCTTGGTTGAAAATTGTAAAATTTAGTAGAACGAATAGACATGCATATGTTACGGAACCCTACATTCATTTTGCAGAACTTAGTAGAATGGACAGACATAAACGTGTTACGGAACCCTACTTAACAGTTGCACTCCGGGAGTGCCGGCAGATCCCGTGCCACTCTAACTTAACCCTTAACGCAATGACTTAAGGTTTCATTTTAAAAATGACGCTGACGCGATGTCGCGAGTTATACATTTTACCCACCTAAAAAAGTGCCAAGAGCCGCTAAAGAAGTTTTCACTTCAAAAACCTCAGGGTTATCCCCTTTCAAATAAAAAAAAAAAGAATTTTCAAAATCGGCCCACAATTGACGGAGTAATCGCGTAACAAACATCCAAAAAAAGAAAACATACCGTCGAATTGAGAATCTTTTAGGTCTAAAGTAAATTTCTCGTGAAGACAAATGCAACGAGCCCAAACACGATGGGTTTATCATGTGTAGTTTAGGAGTTCCTATGGCCACCTTCTGTCTCCATCATCAAACCAGCTCGATGGTACTCGGTACAGTAGGTACTGGCCAGGTACCATAATAAATTAAGCGCCGGTCGGAAAAGATAAAAAATTTCAAATTTAGAATATTCATGAAACAAGGGTCCGAATATGTATCACTAGTATATCGATTCATGTATTTCAACAGGACAGAGAAAATTTCAAAATATTAGGTATTTAATACTTTTTAGTTTTTTTTTTTTTGTTTTTTTGAAATCGGTTTAATAATTTTTAAAAACAGTTTTTATTTCATTCTTTTTAGTAATATTACATAAAAAAGAATAATCGAAATCGAATAATCGAAATCGATTGAAGTGGTACAGAATTATTCGCCATATGTGTCAGACTGCAAATTGCTGAATAAGTCCACATCACAAATGTTTTGCTGAAGGTAACCACACACCATACTAATTTATCAAACTGAAAATTGCCGAAAACGACCACATCAAAAGTTTTGCTGAAGGTAACCACACACCATAGTATTATGCTGATTTTTCGAAAACCACTGAAGCAATTTCGATAAAATTGAAATGGGACCACCTCGGAAGTATGACCTAACTAACAAAAAAAGAATTTTCTAAATCGGCCCTCAATTGACGGAGAAATCGTGTTACAAACATACAAAAAAATAAAAAATAAAAAAAAAAATAAAATAAAAAAAAAAAAAAACATACAGACGAATTGAGAACCTCCTCCTTTTTTGGAAGTCGGTTAAAAAAGGGACCTTGACATACAAAACAAACAAAATTTTTTTTAATGTCACATAACTAAAATTTACAATTTTCGATTTTTTCCTTTACTTGTGCTATGAGACCTTGCTTCTTACCAAATTTCATTATTCTAGGTTAACGGGAAGTACTCTATAGGTTTTTTATTTGGTTTGCCGGTGCAAAATATGTGACTTAAATGGGCGTATCTAGTGATTGCGTGGACCTATAAGCTTAATTTTTTTACACCTCCGAGGAAACGTAGACCTTAGTATTTGATATTAATTTCAACTTTATACCTCTACCCGTTCCTGAGAAAAAAGGTCTTGACAGACAGACAGACACCCAGCCAGCCAGACAGACGGACAACAAAGTGATCCTATAAGGGTTCCGTTTTTTCCTCCTTTGAGGTACGGAACCCTAAAAATACCATCCTAAGGTGTATGTAATGAATGAAAACGTCACGAATAGTGTCTGAAATACTTTCATCTGTTGCTTCTCAATTTGACTCACCCATGTATATCTATCGTCAGGCCCCTTTGATCCTCTTGTTACTTGATTTCGACACGTTTGAGCAAAATGGACGGTCTTGTTGTTACACGATTTAAATTGAAGTAAACATTTGCAAGACACTTAAAGGACTCACTCAAGCGAACGATCTTTAGTGGAAACGACAGAAAGAAAACACATTTACTGTCATCATAAAAAATATACATAATAAATAAAATTGGTAAATTTAACTAAAACCTGAACGAATAAACATAAAAAAAAATACTGATGACAAAACTGGTCCATGTCATCATGTGATCGAAGACGGGATCTTTATGATAGCGGGGAGTGGGCAACAGCAAACTTCTGTCTAAAATAAACAGAGGCAATCTGCCGGCTGTGTTTTATGACGGTGCCATAATTTCTTACAATACGGCAGCTAAGAAGCTCGGTGTTGTTATGGACGACACTCTTTCTTGGGTCCAGCATGTCAGTGGGGTATGCAAGAAGGTCTACGGTGCTATGCATTCCCTGAAGCGATTCAATAGATTCATACTGGTGAAAACCAAAATTACGCTGATACAATCCCTCGTTCACCCATTCTAGATTATGGTGATATATGTAATCTTGATTTAAACGAAGAGTTGCTCAATAAGTTGGATCGTCTACTCTACTTTGGCATCCGATTTATTTTCGGACTGCGTAAATATGACCATATCTCTGCCTATCGTGACCAACTTGGAGTTGAGAATAGGGAGCCACTATTCGTCAGCGTCGGAACATGCATGTCCTATCTCTTCTCTTCTCAATTCTGAACGACCCCAATGCTCCCTCCTATCTCAGAGAGAGATTCGTCTATCTCTCGTCCCACGGCGTACCACTAAGGTCAGCTGATAATCTTTTGCTCCTTATTACCCCCATAGCTCTTCCATCTATTCCGAATCTTTTACTGTCATGTCAGCGTGCCTGTGGAATCAGCTCATACCCGGAATTAGAGCCTCACCTTCACTAACCGTTTTCAAAACACATTTAAAGGTACCTCTCAAAGGAATAATAAATTGGTGTATAACATATACAGGATGTCCCAGAAACCGACGATAATCCTTTGACAGGAGATAGGGCTGCTAATTACCTCTCAGAATATCTAGTTTTAGGTTTAGAAAAAATGGCTTAGTTTTTGAGATATTGTCATTTTTGTAAAAATCCAAAATTTTCTCCCTCAGCTCATTTTTTTAAATGCCACAAGTACAAATGTAAGATTTTCTTAAATCTAGTTTTTGTCAAATATTCCTAAAAAGTAAGGCTTTCACACGGTATTATTTATTTTTTCATGTTTAATCCTGTTTAGCTGAAAAACCACTTAAGAGCCACATGTTAAAATTTTTTCAGCCTCATCCCTTGAGTTTGGCCCTTCGCGGTGAAAAAAAATATTACTACACTAAAGTGGCATTATGCAACAAAAATACGCTCATCTAATGTAGTTTTTAAAATGGTACATCACTTACCGATTTGCGCAAAAATTTATGAGATATTGTTATTTAACTGCAAAAGGACCTCGGAATTTGATAACTGTTCTACCAAGTACGAATTGGAATAAAATGAACACTTGAAGTAAATTGGTATTTATTAACCTGTTAAAGTAGATGTTCAAATTGTTTACCACCTGCACAAATGCTAGCTCGACATCTTCTCACAAATGCCCGGTTAATGCGTCGAGCAAGTACTCGATGCAAGTGCAGATACGTCCACCTATTCTATGTAGTTTGTGTTTTCCGTCCAGTTGAGTGTAGCCGGCACAACCGAAGGGAAGCACTGACGTGGCACCAAGTTCACCTGGTGTTATGGGCTGACATCACGGGTTGTAGGTGATGTAGCCAACCATGTCAGTTTACATTGAAAAAAAACTGAGCTACTGCCGTAATTCTTTCTTTGAGCTCTGGGGATGCAAGTGGCTAGGAGGCCACAAGACGTCCGTTGGATTGTAGAAACTTTAAACGGGCGAATTATCTTGAGTTTTTGCAACAGGAGCTTCAGAGCCTTTTAGAAGATTTACCATTGGCCATACGGAGGTGGTTGCAAAATTATGGCTGCGCAAAAATTACGCACTTCTCTAGCGTAATGGGCTGGCCCATTACGCTAGAGAAGTGCGTAATTTTTGCGCAGCCATAATTTTTTTGCAACAGGAGCTTCAGAGCCTTTTAGAAGATTTACCATTGGCCATACGGAGGTGGTTGCAAAATTATGGCTGCGCAAAAATTACGCACTTCTCTAGCGTAATGGGCTGGCCCATTACGCTAGAGAAGTGCGTAATTTTTTAGACCAAGCATATCCCCACAGATGGATCGGACGTCTAGGTCACTTTTATTATTGAGGCTATTTAAAAGAAAAAGTTTACGGGAAACCGGTGGAAAACTTCATAGAGCTCAAAGAAAGAATTACGGCAGTAGCTCAGGTTTTTTTTTATGTAAACTGACATGGTTGGCTACATCACCTACAACATCCGTGATGTCACCCCATAACACCGGGTGAACTTGGTGCCACGTCAGTGCTTCCCTTCGGTCGTGCCGACTATAGTCAAGTGGACGGAAAACACAAACTATTTACATAGCATAGGTGGACGTATCTGCACTTGCATCGAGTACTTGCTCGACGCATCAACCGGGAATTTGTGAGAAGATGTCGAGCTAGCATTTGTGCAGGTTGTAAACTATTTGAACATCTACTTTAACAGGTTAATAAAGACCAATTACTTCAAGTGTTTATTTTATACCAATTCGTAGTTGGTAGAACAGTTATCAAATTCCGAGGTCTTTTTGCAGTTAAATAACAATATCTCATAAATTATTGGGCAAATCGGTAAGTGATGTACCATTTTAAAAACTACATTAGATGGGCGTATTTTTGTTGCATAATGCCACTTTTGTGTAGTAATTTTTTTTTTCACCGCGAAGGGCCAAACTCAAGGGATGAAGCTGAAAAAATTTTAACATGTGGCTCTTAAGTCGTTTTTCAGCTAAACAGGATTAAACATGAAAAAATAAATTATACCGTGTGAAAGCCTTACTTTTTAAGAATATTTGACAAAAACTAGATTTAAGAAAATCTTACATTTGTAATTGTGGCATTTAAAAAAATGAGCTGAGGGAGAAAATTTTGGATTTTTACAAATATGACAATATCTCAAAAACTAAGCCATTTTTACTAAACCTAAAATTAGATATTCTGAGAGGTAATTAGCAGCCCTATCTTCTGTTAAAGGATTATCGTCGGTTTCTGGGACACCCTGTATATATTTTTTATATGAATATGTTTATTTAGTTTATGTATTTTACCTATGGAGTATTTATATTATATAATATACTTATATAAGTATGTCTCTATGTATTAATATGTAGTTTATTTTTATCGATGTTCATGTATGTATATAATATCACAGTGTTATTTTAGGCGTCAAGTTGTCTTTGTTGTTTTTTTTTCATTAATTTATTAATATGTTATTAGTTAAGTGTTGTTTCTTTAAATACCCACAATAAATGTTGCAATAGGGTGGTTGACCGGCAGAGATTGCCTTAGGCAATAAGTCCGCCATTTTTTATAGAATTTATATTAAACAATAAAGCATATTAAATAAAAAATAAATAAAATCTATTTATTGGCACATTTGGTGGCTGCGGCGCGCGGCGTTGCGATCGCCCCCTCTGGATCCCCAATTATTACGCACCGCTTCCGCCGCGCCGCGCCGCCGGGCGTCGAGAGCGGTTGTTTGGCTCTCACTGGACAGGGAAATCGAATTGTAGCCGTTACAAAGAGACAAAGCAGCCGTTTCCGAACAACAGCGCAGCGGCGATTGCTTTCAATCGGCAGTGGATGCCTCTCTGTTGGCTAATGAAGCAGCTTTTTTATCGGGCAGACCTGTAAAGTCTGTTTCTTTATACTTAGTCGCATCGCGTCGACGCAATTGTTGATTCGTTTGCACAACTATATGTCTACATTTATCAACCCTTGTCTGTTTGTAACGAATATACTCGAAAACTGATGAACCGATTTACATGTCGTTTTCACTACTGTAATTTGGCATATCTCGGGGAAGTATATCAGTCAGCGTGTAAGCGTCCACTGCTGGACATACGCCTCTCCAATTTTCCTCCTGTCCTCTCGGCCTTCAGCGATACGGAACCACGGGGAGGTATAAATATTAGTCACGATTTTTTTCTAAGATGCTGAATAGTGAACGAAAACATTACGCGAGGCGCGGTACAAATACAAAGTTGCAACATTTAGTGGGTACTCTAGATTTTCTTTTATACAGAAATTTGTGTTTTGCCTGCGGTTTCGCTTGAAATTAATTTCCTATCCAGTTATAAAAAATCTAGTTGAACCCATTTATTGGAAAAGTGCTCACATTATTGTATGAGAATCCTACTCATAAGACGATATCAAAGAGTTGCCGCAATTATTCGTTCGTAGTTTTTAAGCAGTTCGCGAACTTAGATCTACGGAAAGACATTGCAGACACCAACTTTCTTAATTATATTTACTTTGGTACTTATGATATTTATCATGGGAATATAATATTTCCATCATTTGCCTACATATATCACACAAGCTGTGCCCGCGGCTCCGCCCGCTCTCATATTTCACTTCACTGCTAACCTCATAAGCCATTTATCGTGATAGTAAGTAGCCTATAGTTGATGCGAAGAATCAAGCTATCCGTAGAATTTTGTTTTATTAAAATCGGTTCAGTGGTTCTCGAGTTATAAGCGGACAGACAGACAGACAGACAGAAAGCAGACGTTGGATTGTATTGAAGTAAAAATAAAAATATCACATGCTTCGTTATTTATGTCAAAAATTTCGGGAGGGTTACATAGACACTCAAATAAACACGTTACGCAAAAAAATATACGAGTATGTTTTTAGCATTACTTTTCGAGAAATTTTACAAAACATGTTTGCTACCTAAACATTAACCTGTGTGTAACAGTAGGTAGCTTGCATTGTACGGGTCAATGACCGTACTATGTTCAAACGCAGAACAGCTGTTTGTTGTAAGTAAGTCACAAGGTCACTATGATTTGTTTTTACAGCTACTTATTTGATTAAAATTTTTTTTAGGAGAAAAAATGCTCGCAAAAACTTGTTTTTTTCTTACGTAAAGTGTTTATTTGAGTGCGTGTGTAACCCTCCCGAAATTTTTGACATAAATACCGAAGCAACTTATATTTATATTATATGCCCGGTGTCTTGTTCACTTTATTTTATTGTTTTGTTAGTATTAAGTTTGTGTCATTCTTCTTCTTTGTTTTGCTACCCTTATAATAAGTGTGCATAATAGTCAGGTTGACTGGCAGAGATTGCCTTAGGTAATAAGTCCGCCTTTTTTAAAAGCATTGTATTGGAAAGCAATAAAGCATATTCTATTCTATTCTACGTACCTTCCTGCTATTATTTTACTAGGTACTGTTTTACGGAAGACCTTGCTAGACAGCAAAACCATAAAATAACTGTATGTATGTCATGCGTGTTTCAGTCCGAGGCAGAATGTAAGTATAAATAGATGGCACGGAATGCGTAATTTAATGCATCTTCACATTTTGCACTGAAGGCTTCTAGATGCTATTAGAATAACTATTGCACATTCTTGACGTTTATGTTACAACCATGTTACAAACTCCCAAGTCTGAGGCAAAACGAAGAAGGCGGTGTCGCTGATGCAGTGCATGCCGATCACTCGCGGGAACAGCAGCTGCAATGCAGTGGCGGGGCAAGACCTAAATTTGATGTGGGCAAGATACATTTTGCGAGGCCCTCTCTGGTGACACTAGAGGATGGATTTTATGGATTTTGACTGTCGAAATGGATTTCCGCTGCATGAACTTTCGAGGCGCGAGGCCCCTTGGGTCGCGAGGCCGTGGGCGGTCGCCCACGTCGCCCACGCCTTTCGCCGCCTCTGCTGCAATGCAATGGCGAAAAACATTGCACCGACTTCACAAAACAACTAGAACTGAAAAGTGTTAAATAATATTTTGATTCATATTCGGACCCTTGAGTTGAAGGCGGTACAAAAGTACAAAAGGGGTCCATCTATCAATTTTCAGGTGTGCTTTTGTACCGGCTTCAACTCAAGGGTCCGAATATGAATAAAAATATTATTTAACACTTTTCAGTTCTAGTTGTTTTTGGAAGTCGGTGCAATGTTTTTTAAAACAGTTTTTTATTTCATTATTTTTAGTCATATTACATAACAAGTTCTGCGTAGAATTGGGCGTTAAACCGACCCGACTGTGTTTTTCCAGTGATTGGTACACACTTAAAAGTTCATATCGTGAAAACTACTGAACCGATTTAAAAACATACGTCCCCATACAAGAAACTAAAAAGTGTATTCCCGCCATCTATCGAAAACAGTATGAAGCATTTTAACTAATCATGCATTTTAACTAATATGAAGCATTTAATAAAACACGCCATAGATGGAGTGAGTGGCGCTGATCATGACATAGCGATACGGAACCCTCGATGCGGGAGTTCGACTCGCACTTGGCCGGTTTTATTTTTTATTTTAAATAACAGCCCTTCGAATAAATACGAAACGATAGAGTAATGGTTATAAAAATAAGCTAAACTAGTTACCTAATTCCTTTCTTCACGAGTCTGGACGTTTAATACGATAAGAACAATGAGTTAGTTAATAAAATATTTAGGTAGTATAGTAGGTAACTACTTAATTTTTCAGTTCTATAGCCAGTCTTTGTATGGCCTTGCGCAAGTATCAGCCAGGCACAACAGCCAATTTTTGGATAAAAGCCCCAACAAAAACAATAAAAAAAGCCTACTTCCTCAAAATGTTGATGTATTTTTTAACTTAGTAAAGATCAATGTCTCGTCTACTAAGGCTCAAGTTACTTATGGAACAACAAAGGAGAAAGTTTGTACCTACTGTAACGCGATTTCGAGAGTACAAAGTGTCCCGCAGCCTAGCCGCAGCTTCCATCGCAACGTCGTCGTCGTCGTCGCCCCGCTTCGGCTTACTGCTCGTACCTACTACGTCTTATATTATTCACTAGCTTTTGCACGCGGCTTCGCTCGCGTGAAATTAGTATTTAAAAATAAGAAAGTAAGTAAGCCCGCTACCGTACCTTTATTTCGGCGCGCGGAACAATTCGGTTTGTATGAGAGCCACATCTTAGCGTAACCGGAACTGAATTTTATTTAGCCTGTGTCCCGTATAGTTAAATGAGCTTGTACTAAGTTTCATGGTCAAAGTCAAGTCAAAGTGAAATAATTTATTTCCAATGGAGTAGTTACGTACTGTTTACAATTTCTTATAAAATTATTCTACTATGGGAAAAGTCAAAATAATAAAATTATTATTAATACAAATACAATTAATACAACAAAAAATCAAAACACATACTTAATAAATTATCATAACCAAATTTTTTCAAATAAAATTTAACCTAACCTACCTATTATAAATTCCCAGTAGTCAAAAAACAAAATCAGATTTAGTACAAAAGTACTGTACAGTCAAAATATACTATGTCAAACATATTCAAATTTAAATTTATTTTAACCCGCTAAATTATCATAATGTACCTATTCAGTTTTAAATAAAATTAAAACACTTTTAGACATTAGTACAGACATTAATACTTATATTTTTAAGTTTATAAGCTCCAAAATGTCAAAATTGCTAAGTGTTTTAAGAATCAATGTTATAAAATTCACCTATATTGTACAGGGGTTTTTGATCAATATTCTTTTTACACAATTTTTAAAGATTCAGATTCAGATATTTATTTCGCCATAAAGAACACACAACAATAACAATATTACATTGAGATTTTTGTTATATCCCGTTCAGCAATGCCATCTATAAGGAAGAATCGGGCAAGAAACCTTACAGAGCTTTTTTAAAAAAATGCTTAAATATAACTTACATGCTAATTTTTATTTATGTTAACTATAACATACTATATCTAATAAAAAATAAAAATAATAAGTAAAAAAATTCTCTCTAAAAAAGAGAATAAAGTACAAAGAACATAGGGTTCAGTCAAATTTATACATATAAAAATATTCATTTGAATCGTCCAAGTCAGCATGATTGTTTATTTACAATATGAAAAAAAATCATTTAATTTATAGAATGGATTATCTAAAAGGAATATTTTCAGCTGACTCTGGAACACATTGTCACTGTTTATTGATTTAATCTTTTCGGGAACATTTTCGTACAATTTGGGTCCGATCACGTCAGGGTCTTTTTCAGCCATCGCTGATTTATGCGCAACTGATTTTAATCGCTCGAGTTACGTGTACTATAATTATGACTAGCGTCGTTAAACTCAAAAAAAATTAATATTCTTACGTACGTATACTACTACTTCATATAAATAGAGAGAGCACACAGTTAATATACCAAAGGATTTGAAAAGGTCTCTGCAAGATGTTTTTCGCGGTACACTGGCTAATACCCTAATTGCTCGTTTTTGCAGTATTAGCACTCTTTCAGCATCGGTTGAGTTACCCCACAGGATTACTCCATACGATAGTAATGAGTGAACATATGCATAGTAGGATTGTTTCAAAACCTCTGGACCTATCAAGCGGCGTAACTCTCTTAATGCATAAATACCTCTAGCCATCTTGTCACAAATTTTGTCTATGTGACATTTCCAACATAGAGTTGGGTCAATGTAGAATCCTAAAAATCGTATGCATGACTGGGAACCAATAGAACCAGAGGAATTCGAAATAGAGAGCTCACGGGGACCACAGTTCCGTCCAGAAAATACCATATGGTTGGTTTTCGATGTGTTTAGTATTAGGCCCACTTGCACCAACACGAATTTAACGATATAAACCAGTTTAACTCGTTAAGCTAGTACCGAACCGCGTTTAAATCCATAACTCGCTACTTAACTCTAAATTCGTGTTGGCGCAATTGGGCCTTAGTCCGTTCGCAGCAAACCATTCCGATATTTTTCCTACTACGGAGTTTAATTTTATTTCCAGTTCATGCATGGAATCAGCAAAGACTATTATACTAGTGTCATCGGCAAATAATTGCGTAATTAAATAATTGTGGTAGTTTGCGTGTCTCTAATTTCAAACTGTTATATAATTTTATTTTTTCGCTGTCGGTATGCCGCTTGTTTCGTGCCAAACGACAGTGTATGGGTTGTAAGTTTGCGTTGTTCCTTGTAGGATACGAATGAATACATGAATGAGTTACAGGGGTATTCAGTTCGATTTTTGTGTATGTATACTAAGCAACTGAGAATATATTGAGCGACTACTATTAGAATTTCGGATTCTTTAAAAAGTGAACGACAAGAAGTTCTCTGAGGAACACCATGGAATTCGGATGATCAGTTTAAGAGTTATGGAGGAACATACATACATACATAGATAGATACAGAAAAGATGTCTAAAAATCGTAAATTTAGTTTTAGTATCATACATAGAGTCTACAAACGCAGTATTGCATAAAACAAAGTGACTTACTCCATGACAATAACTTACAGATTTATTATTAGTAAATATTGATTGATTGATATCGAAGGGAATTAAGATACTGTACGGTAGATATAATGTGATAACGCCAAAATATTAAAAAGTTAAATTACAAATTTAAAAAACCCCCCATCCCTTAAAAGTAAAAAATAATTTCAGTTTATTTACTTAAATGAGTTGGGGGAGAAGTAAATACCCGCGCAGCTCTGAGTTTTTATATATTTTATTTAGTTAGTGGGCCCCCGACTCGTTTAAGTAACAAACATGAAATTATTTGTTAATTTTTAAGAGGTCGGGGGTTTTCTTAAATTTGTAATTAAACTTTTATTTCAAGCTTTAAAAAAAACACATCCATGTCGGTCCATCGGTGAGACGTAATTTTTTGATTAATTTACTTGATTACTAACACAGCTAAGAACCATCCCGGTTAAACCAGCTTTCTAATAAAAAAATCGCATCCAAATCGGCCCATCCGTTTGGGAGCGCTACGATGCCACAGGCCGACCCACACACACACAGACAGACGACGGAGGCGTCAAACTTATAACACCCCCTCTTTTTCGTATTAAAAAAAACCGGCCAAGTGCGAGTCGGACTCGCGCACCGAGGTTTACGCACCACAAAAAAAAAAAAAACACCTTTCTTGTATGGGAACCCCCCTTAATTTTTTACTTTTTCTTTTTTTATTATTTGTTGTTATATCCGCCATAATAACACATGTTCTGTGAAAATTTCAACGGGCTACCTAAGTATTACGGTTTAAGAGATACAGTACAGCCCTCGGACAGACAGACGGACGGACAGACGGACAGACAGACGGCGGCGTAGGCTTAATAATAGGCTTCCGTACGGGATACGGAAACCTAAAAAAATTAAGAATAAAGAATAATTTGTCAGTCTCGCTAGCTTGATGGTGCGATGGATCGACATCCGATCGTGATATAAGCACACCCGGGCGCAGGTCAGAACTCTTAATGGGCGACCGCGCGAGCGTTGAGGCTGACCGGATTGCACATGAAACTGTAGGTCCCATCCCTAGCTTACCACCTAACCAATCTACCTACCAATCCTGCCGGGTTGCTACCACCACCGCACTGAATGAAAGGTCGGTCGAAGCGGCTATATGTTCGTGCTTTCCGTGCATTCAGTGCAGCCGGCACGACCAAAGGAAAGCATTGACATGGCATCCAGTTCACCATGGTGCGACGACGGCTGACGTCTCGGATGTAGTCGTCGTGTCAATCACAAACTCACTCACTGATGTTGGAAAAAGTCTAAAAAACGTTCATTAAAATGTTATATTACAATTCAAAAAGTATAATTATTACCCGTAGGTACTCTTCCCAACTAAATACATGGTGGGCTACAATTGTATAGAATGGAGAAGAGATTTAGCCCTCATGTCGTACGTTTACCGCATACTAAATGGCAAAATAAGCAACCCAGATTTTTTAACTATAAAGCTTATTGAACTTCATGACATAACAAAATAAAAAAATCGATTTTTTTTTTATTTCATATAAACAAAAAAATTACAGGAACGTAGAATGTTCTGTCCGTAAGACAAGAAAAAATAAATAAAAATTGGTTAAGGTTTAGGGGACGATTTTGTATGGAGAAAATTAACTCACGTCTCGTCTTAAAATCCAGAACACACGACCCAACTCCCTTGAGGACCAAACCAACTTGAAGTTGTGCTCTCATCTGAATAGAGCTATAGATACCTATCTACTTAATAAAATTATCGACATTGACTGACAGACAACACACAGCCTAAACCGGTGGGTCTAGCTAGCTAGAAGCGTGAAATGTTGCATAGGAGTTCCTTATATATATCTACTAGCTTTTGCCCGCGGCTTCGCTCGCGTGAAATTCGTATTTCAAAGAAAGCAAGTAAGTAACTAAGGCCGATCTGCGTTAAGTAAGGTAAACGATAAACCTTCTCAACTAAAGTATGTAACTAACAGCGAGGCCGAAGGCCGAGCCAAGTTCAGGAAGACCATAAATCTTCTCGAAGAAAGTAAGTAACTAAGGGCGAGGCCGAAGGCCAAGCTGCGTTCAGGAAGACTATAAACCTTCTCGAGGAAATTAAGTAATTGAGGGCGAGGCCGAAGGCCGAGCTGCGTTCAGGAAGACGATAAACCAACTCAAAGAAAGTAAGTAATTGAGGGCGAGGCCGAAGGCCGAGCTGCGTACAGCAAGACTATAAACCTTCTTGAAGAAAGTAAGTCACTGAGGGCGAGGCCGAAGGCCGAGCTGCGTTCAGGAAGGCGATAACGTTTACGAAGAAGTAAGTAACAGAGGGCGAGGCCGAAGGCCGAGCTGCGTTCAGGAAGACCATAAACCTTCTCTAAGAAAGTAAGTAACTAAGGGCGAGGCCGAAGGCCGAGCTGCGTTCAGGAAGACTATAAACCTTCTCGAATAAATCAAGTAATCGTGGCCAAAGCCGAAGGCCGAGCTGCGTTCAGGAAGACTATAAAGCTTCTTGATGAAAGTAAGTACCTAACTGAGGGCGAGGCCGAAGGCCGAGCTGCGTTCAGGAAGACGATAACCTTTTCGAAGAAAGTAAGTAACAGAGGGCGAGGCCGAAGGCCGAGGTGCATTCAGGAAGACCATAAACCTTCTCTAAGAACGTAAGTAACTAAGGGCGAGGCCGAAGGCCGAGCTGCGTTCAGGAAGACCATAAACCTTCTCGAAGAAATTAAGTAATTGAGGGCGAGGCCGAAGGCCGAGCTTCGTTCAGAAAGACTATAAACCGTCTTGAAGAAAGTAAGTAACTATCAACCATAGTTACTTACTTTCATCGAGAAGGTTTAGTGTCTTCCAGAACACAGCTTGGCCTTTGGCCACGCCCTTAGTTACTTACTTTCTTCGAGAAGGATTATAGTCTTCCTGAACGCAGCTCGACCTTAGGCCTTGCCCTCAGTTACTTACTTTCTTCGAGAACTTGTTCGAGAAGGTTGAAGGTCTTCCTGAACGCAGCTCGGCCTTCGGCCTCGCCCTTTGTTGCTTATTTTCTTCGAAAAGGTTTAACCTCTTCCTGAACGCAGCTCGGCCTTCGGCCTCGCCTTTAGTATGTTACTTACTTTCTTTGAGAATGTTTATTGTTTTTATCTGAATCCAGTTCGCCCTCCGGTCCCGGCCTAAGTTACTTAGTTTCTTCTTTTGAAATACGAATTTCACGCGAGCGAATCCGCGGGAAAAAGCTATCGATATTAAAATACGAAAATTCAATTAAAATAAATCAAATACTTTAGATACCTACCTAACTAAGTAAAATACTCCACATATTAGAATAACCGGAACTAAATTTTATTTAGCCTATCCTGTGTCTCGTATAGCTAAATGTGCGTGTAGTAATTTTAATCGAATTTAGATGATCGGCTTAAATTTTATGGAGGAAATCCATTCAAACATATTCGCCTCGCCCCGCTGCCCCCCGCTGAGAGAAGCGCAGCGCTTCTCTCAAGACATTCTCATCGTCGTAACTTTTAAACTATTTGTCCAAATTACTTAGTGTAACAGCCAAAGTTTATCTACTTTAAATACCAGAAGCGATAAAAGTATGTATTTTGATAAGAATTAATTCAAAACTATAAAATGTGCATTGTAAATACAGTATCCAATTTAAATTTATTTTTGGCTCACAATTTTGGCTATAGTGGCTTCCACATAAAAGGTAGATATATGCTGTCGCGGACTTTTTTTTAGAACTATTTAAGAGAAACAACCTCACCATACATTATCTTCGTGTACCTAACTCTAACGGTTTATGCAGCGCACGCCGAGATAGCCGTCAGAAGGCAGGATTTTTTCCGACTTACTTGACATTTATCGATATTTGGGCAAATTTACACAACGTCTTTATAAATTATAGTACTGCAAAGCTCATCAAAATCTGTTCTGTAGTTTTTGCGTGAAAGAGGAATATAGTGCGGCTGCTCGGTTCGCTGTTGAGTTTATAGGCCGCGCCTCCCCCGCGCCCCCTCCGCGCCGCGCCTCCGCCGCGCCGCCACCAACTGCCGCTCGCTCGGTAATGTATAGTACTAAGGCGCGCGGATTGAACATATCGGTTTGTATGGGAGCCACATCTTAGCGTAACCGGAACTGAATTTTATGTAGCCTATCCTGTGTCCCATACAGTTAAATGTGCTTGTACAAAGTTTCATCGAATTCGGATGATCGGCTTAAGAGTTATGGCGGAACATACATACATACATACATACAGAAAAGATTTCTAAAAATCGTCAATTTAGCTTTAGTATCATACATAGAGGCTACAAACTCAATATTTCCTAAAACAAAGTAACTTACTCCATGACCACCCCTTACAGATTTATTATTAGTATTGATGATAACTTTATCCCATAAGGGCGATTAAAGTTCGTATTGGAGTTCATCAGTTTTTAAGTTAGAAATATGGAAATTGGTGTTTAAGCTTCTGTTTATAAATAAAAGTCAGTTGTATCAGCGTTTTTGGAAATTCATCCCCTAAGGGGGTATAATAAGGGAAGAAAGTATGTACGGGAAGTGCGTCATTTTTAACGTTAGAAATATGGAAATTGGTGTTTAAGCTTCTGTTTATAAATAAAAGTCAGTTGCATCAGCGTTTTTGGAAATTAATCCCCTAAGGGGGTATAATAATAAGGGATGAAAGTATGTATGGGAAGTGCGTCATTTTTGAAGTTAGAAATATGAAAATTGGTGTTTAAGCTTCTGTTTATAAATAAAAGTCAGTTGCATCAGCGTTTTTGGAAATTAATCCCCTAAGGGGGTATAATAATAAGGGATGAAAGTATGTATGGGAAATGCGTCGTTTTTGAAGTTAGAAATATGAAAATTGGTGTTTTAGCTTCTGTTTATAAATAAAAGTCAGTTGCATCAGCGTTTTTGGAAATTCATCCCCTAAGGGATGAACGGATACAATAACGGATGAAATTATGTACGGGAAGTGCGTCATTTTTTAAGTTAGAAATGTTATAAGTGAGTTGTATCTGCGTTTTTAGAAATGCATCCCCTAATAAGGTTAAATAGGGGATGAAAGTTATATAGAATAGCCCCACGGCACTTTCCCCGTGCATGTCGTAAAAAGTGACTAAGGCATAAGGACAAGATAGGCGACAAGCTAGCCACCTCTCACCTTGGAACGGTCCTTCCACCGAGTCATGCAGCGGGTGGGCTTTCTTGCCTTACTTGCTGCTTGATAGTTATCTTTTCCGAATAATTTGCTAAACGTGGCGCTAGGTGTTGTGCTGTAATTTACAAGAGTACCTGCAGCACAACTCCGATTACTCTGCTTACCCCGATTGTTGGGATACAGCGTGTGGTATATATGTCATGTTTTAAGTTAGAAATCTGGAAATTGGTGTTCAAGCTTCTACTGTTTATAAATAAAAGTCAGTTGTATCAGTGTTCTTAAAAATTTATCTCCTAAGGGGGTAAATTTATCACATAAGGGACGAAAGTTTGTATGGGAAGTGCGTCATTTTTGAAGTTTTGTTGTGTACCGAATCACTTCCTATATTATGTTATTATAGGTACTATAAGAATAGGGCCGAGGAAATTAATCATAACCTGCAATGCTGCGAGCGAAGCAGCGGGGAAAAAGTGAGTAATAAATAAATTTAACTCAGCATAACCAGAGTTCGACCTTTTAGCAATCGTTTAAATAAATACAAGTATTATATAGTCGTATACCTAGTTAAATAAAGAATTAGCATAAATATACATGTATTTAAGACGTAAGCTAGTGAACGCATTAAGTTAAGCCTGTAATGATTTTTAGATTTAAAATAAAGTAAACAAGTAAATAAAACAAATAATTGTCAGTTTCCATAAAACGTGTCAATAGGTACATCTTCAACACACTTAAGGGGCCGCACGTCCCTGGTCAGAACTCAGTTCTGGCTCCCTGATTTGTCCGTGCCAAATGCCACCATTTCGCACTCACTAGCCAATCAAAATAATCTCCTGCCTTAGTTTGAGATTGCCTGCCGACCGCGGCGGTTCGTCCCGCGAACTCGACGCCGCCGCCGCGCCGCCGTGGCGCGGTGGGGCGCGCGCGTCGCCACGCCGGACGTAGATAGTAAATCCTCGTGGCTTGCACTCGCGAACTTCTTTGCTTGGTGCAATACTGATGTTCTCTCTCAGGGTTACCAGTTATTATTTGGCGATACCTACCACTAACTTGCTTTGCTAACCACAATGGAATCACTATAATTATAAAGAGTTTTAGTAAATTTTGAAGTAAACTTAAGTTTACTAAATATAGAACATATACCACACATGGTGGTTGGTAGTGGAGTGATTTATTAATTTATTGACATATTTAATTACACATAGCTATGTATGTAGGTACAAACCCACACCCATGGTACACACATATAATTGTATTTTGCACAAATACACATAAAAGAAAAGAAAGATGTCTTTGAAAATTAGTTCATAGTACGCTAAGGGGAGGTTCTGTATCGGAAATAGATCACTTTTGAAGAACAAAGAATATTTTTTTTTACAATTTTTTTTTTTTTTATGTAAAATGTAAAAAAAAAATTTTCTTAATCGTTTCAGTTTCATGCCAGGAACAAAAAAGTCTTCCAACACATAGATATTTCCTTCAGAAATTGTGAAAAGCCACAATTTTAGTTTTATTAGTATGGAATAGAAAGAATTTGATTTTTTTTACCAACTTACACGTGTTACATCATAATGGTAATGAAGACTTTTTAGTTACTGTTATGAAACTGAATCGATTAGGCTATAAAAATCAACCACCTATTTTTTTATTTAAATACATAAAAAAATATTTTACATAAAAAAAAAGCCCAAGGTCCAAACAAATTTATATAGGTTTTACTCCCTATATGATACAGAACCCCCCCTTAGCGTACTATGAACAAATTATCAAAATACCAATAAAAATAAAATGTAGTCCGCCTGGGCATAGTTTAAACAGACTAGTTAACCGTCTTCATACAAGTGCGCCGATTTCGCACTCACACAAGCGCGCGCCAGCGCACGCTGTCCGTACACAACCACTACTTACATTCTCACTTCCCTCGCTTGTAGTCCGTGATGGCCGCCCCGCACAATTTTTTTTGTTTTGTTATTTTTTACCGTGTGGGGCCGGTACTTACAAAGAATAGGCCCCGTGCATCTCGCATGTATGCATGTTGTAAAAGGCGACTAAGAGATAAGAACAAGATGCCGTGCTAAAGGGCAAAGGACCTCTCACCTTGGCACGGTACTTTCGTCGAGTCATGCAGCAGGTGGGTCTTTGTGCCTTACTTGCTGCTTGATCGATTAAATCTTGTTCGAATGCTTTGCGAAACGTGGTGGTCGGTGTTGTGCTGTAATTTACCAGAGTTCTTGCAGAACAACACCGATTACTCTGCTTACCCCGATTGTCGGGTTTCAGCGTGTGTGATATGTATGTATATTTTTTTATGGAAACTGACTCGATTGACTTTTTCTCTCTCTCTCTCACTCTCTCCCTCTGTCTCTCTCTCTCTCCCTCTCTTTCTATCTCTCTCTGTCTATGTCACTCTTTCTATCTCACTCTTTGTATCTCACTCTTTCTATCTATCTCACTCTTTCTATCTCACTCCTTCTATCTCTCTCTTTTTCTATCTCACTCTCTTTCTATCTCTCTCTCTCTCTTTATACCTCTCTTTTTATATCTCTTTCTATCTCTCTATCTTTCTATCTCTCTCTTTCTATCTCCCTTCCAGACGTCCAGGGACGTTGGGTTTCGATCGTTCATAGAGTCCAAGGCGAAACTAGCGTCTCGAAAATTAGAGATCCTTTACCGATGTCGGCGATTTTTCACGCCGGCCCAACTGCTTACACTCTACAAAGCACAAGTAAGACCGGTGATGGAATATTGCAGTCATCTTTGGGAGGGTTCCCCTGAGTACCTTCTTTCAGCCTTGGATTCTATTCAGCGACGAGCCATTCGCCTGATTGGTGACTCTGTACTCACAAAGGACCTTCAACCTCTAAAGTTCGGTAGCAATAAAAAAAAATTATAATAATAATGAGCTCACTACCTGTTAGTGTTGTGAGTTGTGGTACGGCTACGGCGCACTACAATGTTAGTGTTGTGAGTTGTGTGTGACATCCCTGGTGGCTTGGAGCAGCGTAGATAGTTATTTTAAAAATGGGCTCCAGTTGCCCTACTCGTTTACTGTGGCCTGGGTAATGGCACTAATGGCAGTAATGGCGCTTCCTGCATAGTACACCCCTGGCTATGAGAATAATCACACTCGCATGTATATAAGGTGTTTCGCTGACCATGTCATTAACTTCGGGAGGGTTACATACACACTCAAATAAACACTTTACGTAAAAAAAAACATATGTTTATAGGACCATTTTTTCTCCTAAGATCTCCGAACAAAACATTTTAATCAAATAGCCCTAAAAACGAATCATGCTTAGACCCTTCTTGCCAAACACGAAACGTAGGTACTTACCTAGTGCGCGCGACGTCGGCAGGCGGTGCGGCACAAAGGATTTCCTTTGACGAAAGCCGCCTCCGAAGCGCTCGCTCGCCACGCCGCCGACGCGCTTGCATTGCATGCGCCCGCTCCGCGCGCATGTGTCGCGCGCGGGCGGCGCGGCGCGCGGTGCGTCGCGTCCGTCTCAGTGTCTTAGCGGCGGTCCGCGAGAGAGCACATTATTTCGCAATTTCAAAATGCCGCCGCGCCGCCGCACCGTATCGATTCACCGACGCGCGACGCGTCGCACATATGGTGATGTTACCGAGACTCCAACTCCAATTGGAACTTAGCTGCTGCTGTGTTGATGTATGAGCAGCTAGACGGTGTGCGTGTATGTGGACGCACCATCTTGGGAGCGGAGCAACGGTTCCGAGATTGGGGCGTCTTTATGCCTCGACTTGATAACGGAAGACAACTACTACTGGTGCGCATAGAAGAAGAACACGTACCTACATACACACTATCCTCTCACACAACAAACAGCTGTTCTGTGTTTCAACACGGTCATTGACCCCGTACAATGCGACTTTCCTACTGTTACACACAGATCTAGTGACCTTGTGAGTTGTGACTTACTTACAACAAACAGCTGTTCTGTGTTTCAACACGGTCATTGACCCCGTACAATGCGACTTACCTACTGTTACACACAGATCTAGTGACCTTGTGAGTTGTGACTTACCTACAACAAACAGCTGTTTGAACATAGTACGGTCATTGATCCCGTCCGTACACTGCAAGTTACCTACTGCTAATGGTACACAGGTTGATCTGATAATATTTAGGTAACAAACATGTTTTGTTAAATTTCTCGAAAAGTAAAGCAAAAAACATTTTTTTTTTGCGTAACCTGTTTATTTGAGTGTCTATGTAACCCTCCCGAAGTTAATGACATGGTCATCGTAACACCCTATATAGCCATATTGAAATTCGGTGACAAGAGACATAGGTACACGAAACATTAATTTTTAGGGTCCCGTCGCAAAATTGCGAAAAAGGGGCCCTTATGAGATCGCTTTGGTTTCTGTCCGTCTGTCTGTCAGTCCGTCCGTCGCGGGACTTCAACATACATACTTTGTAATACCTGTATATTGTATATTTTTTTTACATTAACGTCGAAAATTGCTCTTTTTCAATACTCATTAGTTTTCGTCAATATTAAAACACTACTTTATTGTAAATTACTACTAAGTAACATTGTGGTATACGTAAGCAGTGATATTATTTATTGATATGATAATGGTTTTTATTTATGTTATTCTGCATGAGTGATTGAGCCATAGGGGCCAGATCACACGCTCCGACCAGTCAATACCACACGTATAACACTAATTAAACATAATGTACGTACATACACTATCATTTTACATAAATATATTTCTTTATGGGAACTGACACGGTTGGCTACGTCACTTACTACATCCGTGATGTCAGCCCATAACACCTTGGGGAACTAGGTGCCATGTCAGTGCTTCCCTTCGGTTGCGCCGGCTACACTGAACTGGACTAAAAATACGAACTATTTAAATAGCCGTTTCAACGAATCTTTCATTCAGTGAGGTTGTACCAACCCAGACGGGTTAAACCGTACCACCTAGTAAGGTAAGAAGGGAAGGGATCTACTGTTTTACGTGGAATCCGAACCACGGTTAGCGTCCAAGGGTCGAGCTGTCACCCAGCCATCCACTGACCGGGCCCAGGCTTATTAATGATACGGACGACAGTCGACCGACCGCCCCACTGAGCTACCAAGGCTGACAAAATTATGTAGATTACAACAAATCAGGAGTGGGTATAGTACATATTTTAGAGATTTTAAAGTACTAATTGCAAAGATTTTACAATAAAATACCGGAAGAAATGGGAAAACTAGGATGCGAAATAAAATACATATTATGTAATGCAAAATTATGCCAAATGAAAATTAAAGAAAGTTAATATTTCTTATATCAAAATTTGCTATATCAAGTGTATATTATATATACCAAGTGAAGACTACATGAAGTGAAAATTATATGAAATTATGAAGTTGGAATAATATCATACATTATCCTGTAGAGATAGAGGTTGATAGTGGAGGCTAGAGGAGCTTACAATAGTCCCACTGCATCTCTCCCCGTGCATGTCGTAAAAGGCGACTAAGGGATAAGCGGCCTGCAGACACCCCGGTCGACTTGTGGCTTTCATGGAAGACATAGGCTGGCTGGGGTAGCTGGAGACTGCGGGGTTTTGCACGAAGGTCCCCAACCAAGCGGGATTAGTTTGCAGGCCTAGAGCCAACCCCAAACCAAAACAACAACAACAATATCATACATTTTTAAAACATCGATCGACAAGAATTTTATCGACAATTCCTGAGATAACAATAATCCGGATCTCCGGACAACCAGAGGCTAAACATCCTTCCCGCAATTGGGCCTAAGATTCATTTTTTAGTCGTCATATGTTTTATTTTGTCATGTTCCGCCAACACATCTCCTAAAATCATTCAAAATAGTTAGCTTACTTAAAGATGGATTTAATACGCAACAGGCGAGTGTAAGATGTTTTAAAAAAAATACACTGAATCGCGACTTAGATAATACTTACTTTTACAGGGAACCTTGTAAAATGTAACTGCCGATTGGATTTTTTTAATGTTATCGTGATTGGGCAAGCTTCTTCTCGCGATATACATACTCGCGTGCGCCGCGCGAGTTTCTACAGTCGATTGGCTTAAACCGCGGGAAAATGTCGTCCGTCGAACGTCGTCGCGCACGTCTCAGAGAATTGATGCGTTTAGCTTGCGCGGAATTAGCGCAGCAAACGCTGAAAAAGTTCAATCGCAAGAAGAGAACGAAATGGGTTCGTAAGTGGATTGAACGAAGAGATAAATATGGAGCTTCCAATACTCTAATGAAAGAATTAGCAGCCGAAGAACCAGTAGATTACAAAAATTTTCTACGCATAACCAAAGATAAGTTTGAGGAATTACTTGAACTAATAAGTCCAGAAATAAAAAAACAAGATACAGTTATGAGAAACGCCATTACATGCAGAACTAAATTGGAGATAACACTCAACTATATTGGGAGTGGCAGTAGCCTCAAACAAATGCGTGTCGTGCGCACGCACGCACGACACGACGACACGTCACGACGGGAGCGGCACGGTGCGCGAATGGCGACTAGCAGCGAGTGCCTTGTCCCACGACTCGCGCGTAGGTCATTAGCGGCGAGTAGCGCACTCGCCGCGAGTATAATTGAACATGTTCAATTCTACTCGCAGCTTTTTTACTCGCAGCGAGTGGGTTGTAGTCGCCGCGAGTAGGTTGTCGCACACAGCGATTTCACTCGCTGCATGTGACAGGCCCTTATCGAAACACATAACCGTACCGCGCTCGCCAGCTACGAGACCTTTGGGACCTCTAGAGTGCGAATCGAACAGATAATAACTTTCCGCGACCTTAACTATCAACACTTATAGCTGGGTTTGGTTCGTAACGATTCCACACAGCAATGTGTCAAAAAGAAATATTCAGGCCCCGAATGCAAAGAGCTGAAGAATCAAGAAATCTACAGGCAAATCAGAGGGATTCATCGGATTAATTAAACCGATAACCTAGCCACCTCCCAGGCCCCGGACACCTCCAGCTACTATTGTCACACTCCCATTACCTCTCCGTGACAATGGCATCCTTTCTTCCTTTTATCCACACCTAGTCCGCTACTATCCCGTCCCATTTCCACTTCCCTTACCTGCCCCTTTTACGCCAATCCAAGGTTGCCGTGCCGACGGATGCGTGGCTAGAGGCGAGTCTAGTCTCGAGCGTGCCAAATAAAATCCTGGGGTTTGGCGCCCCCAGGCTCTAACCCTGGCAAGCGGGGCTCTGCCAGGGTTGACAGTTTACTTCCCTAGCTACTCGTGGGACGAATAATGGAATTTAACATCACAAATCCTATAAATGACGGCGATGCAGCTCGCCACTCGTCACGTCGCGTTTCACGAGGGGGCGAAAAGTGGGCAACGGAAAGCCGCTTTGCCACATTGAATGTTTGTGGAGGAATGAAAGATAAGGAGGATGAAGTGTATATGTTGACGAATGCGAGGCAGATTGATGTGCTGGCTGTGAGCGAGACCAAGAGGAAGGGGATGGACAGGTCCACGCACGGTACTTTCACAGCCCTGTGGTCTGGTGTACCACAGAATGAAAGGGCTTGCCAAGGTGTAGGAGTTGTCCTCTCTGACCGAATGGCTCAATGCATGATAGATTACGAATGTGTGAGCCCAAGACTCCTATGGGTCCGAATTAAGGTGGGTTTGGTCCGCTTGTACGTCTTGGTAGTGTATGCCCCGGACATGTCCAAGCCCATCAAGGACCGCGACGAGTTCTGGGACAGTGTGAGAGAAATACTTAATGCATGTGAGGGGAATGAGAGAGTGTTAATGATGGGAGACTTTAATGGATGGGTTGGCGTGAAAAGGGATGGCTATGAGTCTGTACTTGGAAAGTTTGGTGACGAACGAAAAAACGAGAATGGTGTTAGTTTGCTCGAGGTGTGCATGGAAAAGAATCTTTTTGTGACAAACACAATGTTTGACCACAAAAAGATTCATATGTATACTTGTCAGAGACAGGAAGAAAGAAGTATGATAGATTTTGTGATAGTTGACGAAAGATTAAGGAGGCAATGTTGTAGACACAAGGGTTCATCGTGGAGCCAATGTTGGAACAGACCACTTCCTGGTGGTATGCCGAATTAGGGGTCTGTTCAAGCGTTGGCGACACCGAAATCATTATTTCACGATAAACCAGTAGCGCATTTTAGCACGCTACAGCCTCTTGTACGCCGACGATCAAGTGATACTTGCGTCGTCGGTGGGCGAGTTGCAGGACATGGTAACTGTTATGGTTGAAGCATTTAAAAGGAAGGGAATGAAAGTGAATGTAAACAAGACGAAAGTAATGGTACTGGAAAGGAATGAAATAGTGACCGAATGCGACGTAAGGATTGGGAATGAGAGACTGGAGCAAGTGAACGAATTCGTATATCTGGGGAATATGGATAGATAGATAGATAGATAGAAATACTTTATTGCTCCAAAAAACATTTAACATAAACACACAATAAGAAATTTACATGAGGGGCAAAGGCGGACTTATCCCTTACAGGGATTTCTCCCAGTCAACCTTTGGATGTTTGAGAGTCGTATGTTGCGAGATATAAGTAGGTAGTAGCAAAAGACTTGAGTGTGGGAATGTAAAATATAATATAAGGAAAATAACTATAATATACTATAATATACAGTATACACTACATATAAGTACATACTAGTTAATTAAACGCATAAATTACTATTTACAGATTAAATTAAATACATATGAATTACAATTTATATAATACATAATACCTAAATATATACATATACATACTTGTCCATTCAGAATTAAAGGATTTTTTAGCTTTTGACTTCACACTGACGGAGATAGTACAACTTTAAGTGTTTTTTGAATAACGGAAGCGACTTGCAGTGCCGTATACAGTGAGGTAGTAGATTCCACAGCCGAGCTGCGTGCACAGAAAAGGAGTTTGTGTAATATCCAGTTTTGTGAGTGGAAATGGCTAAGATATTATCATCACTTGACCGAAGCGTTACACCGTGGGAAGATGCGCGAAAACTGAAAACGCGAAGATAGGTACTCGGGAGCAGAAGGGTTGTTGATACAAGAATAAAGAAGGCCAAGAATGTGGGAATTTCTGCGGAGACGGATTGGGAGCCACTTGAGACGTCTGCGGTATTGTGAAACATGGTCGTACTTACGTAAACCGAAAATGAAGCGTATACACATGTTTTGCAGACGCTCAAGTTTGTCCAGGAGTTCCTCAGTAACGTCCAGGCAACACACATCCGCATAATCAAGGATGGGGAGAAGCAGCGATTGTGCTAGAATTGTCTTTGTGGAGGTCGGAAGAAGGTTCTCCAGCCGCCTCAGGGAGTGCACCGCAGCATAGACTTTTCGACTGACCTCATTGACCTGAGCCTGCCAAGATAGCGTATCATCCATAAGAATTCCCAGGTTTTTGACAACCCTAGTATATGGTATGACAGTACCGTTGTACATAATCTCAGGCAACGAGTCACGATCAATCCTCGATAGTAGTCGAGGACTTCCGGCAATCATAATTCCGGAATATGTTCACGCGGGATGGAAAATGTGAAGGAGATGTAGAAAAGAGAGTGAAAGCCGGCAACCAAGTGAATGGAGCGTTGCACGCTATTATGAGCAGCCAAAGCATGTCAATGTCATTCGTACCGTGTGGGGTCGGTACTTAAAAAGAATAGCCCCACTGCATCTCTCCCCGTCGCATGTCGTAAAAGTCGACTAAGGGATAAGAAAATTCGTCAGCCTCGGTAGCTCAGTGGCGCGGTTGGTTAGTCAACTGTTATTAAGCAACGCTGAGCGCGGTCAGTGATTGGATGGGTGACCGCTCGACCGTTGGAGGCTGACCGTGGTTCGGATTCCACGTTAAACTGTAGGTCCCTTCCCTTCTTACCTTACTAGGTGGTAGGGTTTATCCTGGCCGGGTTGGTACCACCGCACTGAACGAAACGTCGGTCGAAACGGCTATGTAAATAGTTCGTGTTTTCCGTCCAGTTTAGTGTAGCCGACATGAAATGAAGGGAAGCACTGACATGGCACCTAGTTCACCCTGTGTTATGGGCTGACATCACGGATGTTGTAGGTGATGTAGCCAACCGTGTCAGGTTCCATAAAAAAAAAAAAAAAAAAAAAAAAAACTAGGGCACGTTTGGCTGTCCATGGTGGAGTGATGACCCCTACACTTATGTACGGGAGTGAAAGTTGGGCATGGCAGAAGAAGCATGAAAGCAGGATTAATGCTGTGGAAATGCGCGCGTTGAGGAGTATGTGTGGAGTTACAATGAAAGATAGATTGAGAAATAGTGTAGTGCGAGAGCGCTGTGGGCTGAAAGAAGATATAGTGACAAGGATTGAGAAAGGGATGCTTCGGTGGTTCGGTCATGTTGGAAGAATGGATGATAGGAGACTAACGGAAGAAATTTATGAAGCAATTATGAGTGGAAGAGTCGGGAAGGGTCGCCCTAGACGCACTTACCTGGACCAGATCGGGCATGTGCTCAAAAAAGGGCAAGTGCGTAGTACCCGTAACCGACGAGCATGCATGAAGAACATTATGGGAGTGGAAGAGGCGGCAGAGGTGTGTCAGGATCGTGGCACGTGGAGATCCGTTGTCTCTGCCTACCCCACCGGGAAACAGGCGTGACGATATGTATGTATGTATGTATGTATGTACCCAGCCAATAACGAACACCAGATCAAAATCATTTCCGGTTATCGATACAGTGTTCAGTGGGGCACACTGTGTTCAGTGATCGCGCGCGCGCCTGGGAAAAGCGATGCGTGCACGACGAAGAAGTACGAACCCACCCCTACCGCTCCTCACGCCGCGCGCGGTGGCGGGGGCGGCGCCGCGCCGCGCGCGCTCCGCTCAATGACCAGCCAATTAGTACAATAATTGGATCACAGATGGCGCGCAGCGCCCCGTTTCACCTAGCCGGTAACCGGCACGAAGGAGAGAGACAGACAGAGCAAATATACTGACTGACGGACGTCTAGCTCGCTCGCACTTACGCATTCACTATGTACGTGATGATTTATAGTAAATTTATACAAATTGGTAATTAGGATTGAGTACTGACCTATCCTATGTCACTCCAAGGATTTTCTAGAACATTTTGGTATATATTTCATTGAGATCCAACGCTTCATTTACGCGCTAGAGAGGTTTTTTGCAATTTTTGTACCTAGAATTAGTAAAAATCTTATAATGTGTCGTAAAACAGAAACAAAAATATATTTATAGCAAAATAACCCCATGGATTCTGCAAAAAATATATTAACAGTTCTCATCTCTGTTGGTGGGTAAACCCAGTCGTCATACATTTTTGTCCATGGTCCTTTGTCAATAACTTTTTTTTATGGGAAGCGCGACATATGGCGCACGTTAGACTAACGCGTAAGTGTAGTCTGATGGCGCCCACGGGCATTCGGATATTTACGGGGCTGCGAATACGATGTCAGCCGCACCTTCACATTATGTTTGAAGGACCCCAGACTGAACATAGGAGCAAAGGATGCAGGTGGGAGTACTTTTCAGAATATTTCCTTTAAAGTAGGTATTCCGAAAAAACATTTTTTTGCATAAATTGCTAAATTTTGTATTAATTGTGCACTTTTTCGGTTCTATATCACACGTAATATATATTACACCATGATAAGAAAGCATGGGCGGCGACGACGACGCGACGGTCGGATTCACCTTGTTTATTAAAATAACAGCGAGTGATTTATGTGCACCGCAACATATACTGCGCGAGCGTGGATAGACGGAGGCGTCAGGCGACGACGCGGACGCGGACGGAGCGGACGGACGTCGGCATCCCGTCATCCCCGTGCCGTCTTCTTGGTTGCGATTAAACTGAAGGCGAAATTCGAATTAGCAAACGTAAGCTCAATGGCTGAATGGTATTTGCTTTGCTTTTCAATCCAGTTACGCGGGTTCGAATCTCACTTTTGCGAATTCTTTTTCTTTTGTTTTTTATTGTTTATTATGTATTATTAGCAAATTAAAAATAGGTTTGGGTTCTTTTTACAGCCACATAAAAACAAAATTTTCGATAGTACTTTTTTGAGTATTGTTAGGGCAAAAAAAAAATTGTATTTACATTTTTTTTTTATAAACCACACGAAAAGTTTTTTTTTTTGAGTACTTCCACACAAAAACTTAATTTTCGGGAATAGTTCAGCGTAAGTAACCCCAGCCGACCACGTTCGCGTACGGCAATGAAATCAAACATAAAAAGCGTTAAATGTTCCCATAGTAAAGATTCCATATATGCATCGGTGTAAGCAGAGTAATCGGTGTTGTGCTGCAAGTACACTTGTAAATTACAGCACAACACCGACCACCACGTTTAGCAAAGTATTCGGACAAGGTAACTATCAAGCAGCAAGTAAGGCAAGAAGACCTACCCGCTGCATGACTCGGTGGAAAGACCGTTCCAAGGTGAGAGGTGGCTATCATGTCGCCCTTTAGCACGGCATCTTGTCCTTATCCCTTAGTCGTCTTTTACGACATGCAAGGGGAGAGATGCAGTGGTACCGGCCCCACACGGTTCAAAATTGTCTACAAACTTTTTGATTGCCCTATACAAAAAAAATTACCTAAACAAGCCAGGATGGTTCACTTTCCACTTACGTTTTCTTGTGTACGTCTTCCTTAAAAATAATATAATGATGGAGGGGAAAAAACAAATATTTCTAATTTCTTAATTTGTAAGTCTTCTTTTTATAACAAAACAGCTTTACTCACGGTTGTTCCGATATATGTTGCTCGCTTGGCCATACGCTTGGCCCGAAACGTCGAGCAACATAGCTCGGAACAACCGTGAGTAAAGCTGTTTTGTTATAAAAAAATAATGTCTAGCAACCACGGTAATTTAAAAACCCATGTAAGTCTTCTTGTTACCCATTATTTTTATTTTCAAATTAGTGTGCGAAACAATGTATAAGAGCGACTTGTCGTGTGCAATGTGTCAAATTTGCGGATATGTCCGGCCGGAAGACACCCGCTCTGGTCGGCCTCTGCCAACAGACTGACTGAACTACCGTAGCAGCTAGTAATATAAACCGATTTTAGCATGCGGCGATACGGGTCAATATTGCTAAGCACGCTTTCTACTGCACAAATGAGAGCGCTTAAAATTTGATTTTTTCCCCAGTTTTCCTTAAATTTATCGGAAAGTAAATGCTTTATCGAAAAACTACAAGATACGATTTCTAGTAGATTAATATATCTTTCCAATGATGTAAAAAAAATTGACAGTTCTCGCTCAAAATTCTGAGATCTCGCAATTAAAAGATTTTTGGGTAAAGCAGTCTTTGCTATTTTTTTTCTGTGTTTCTAGAAGATTTTTGAAAATTCTGTTGGATACGATTTTTGTAATGTACCCTTCTCTATACAGATGATTTTTTTTATGCTTCGCATATGTCCGGTTACTTCAATTCTCGCGATGAAAAATTGGTCGATTTTGATTTCTATTAAAAAAAAGTAGCGGCTTACGGCCGCTTAACTACATATTGTATTTTTGTATTGCTTATTGATCATTCATATGACAGTTAGACTGCACTCGAACTTGTCACAATTTGTTCTATCCGGTTCCAATGGAATTGAACTGTAGGTGCTGGATCGCATCCGTATTAGGTTAAAACATTAAAATCCTGAATAACACAGGTAGAGTTCATAAAATAATTTCACGCATCAAAGCGCCCATTTATTTATCAGAGTTATCGTTATTTCATACTCTGGCTTTCACGACCCGACCTTCAGATTGTTCGGGAACGAGTTAAAAATACCGCTCGCCGCACGCGCCGCGCGCCGCCCGCACCGTGCCGCGCCGCTGCCGCGCCGCCGCCGCCGTTGCCGCCCTTTATTGACGCGCGATCTTAACCTAAGAGTTTTTTTTATGGAAACCTACACTACAACATCCGTGATGTCAGCCCATAACACCCTGATGAACTAGGTTTCATGTCAGTGCTTCCCTTTGGTCCTGCGTGCCGGCTACACTGATCTGGACGGCAAACACGAACTATTTACATGTCCGTTTCGACCGACCTTTCATTCAGTGCGGTGGTATCAACTCGGGCGGGTTAAACACTTACCTAGTAATGTAAGAAGGGAGGGGCCTACAGCACAGATTACTTAATAGTATAGCACATCCAGCGGCGACTCCTCTCAGTTGGCGAGGTTGGCGCCGCCAAACCAAATAAAATGAATGACACCATTGTACATCACCAACAGAAGTATCAGGCTAAAATAAATGTGAAAAAATTTCGGAGTTATATTATTTATGTCATATAATCCACGATTAATAAGATAAAACGTCAATCCCGTACCCGTTACATAATTTGAAATTTCGCGCGCGTCAAACGCGGGCGACGACGAATGACGACACATCAAGGCATTCATTGGCCGGTTGGCTACATTTTGAAGCGCCATCGTATTCCATACAAGGCGGAAGCGACCGATGTCCCCCCCGTCCCGCGCGGACCCGCTGATCAGCCTTTCGAGTTGGCGCAGCGGGGAGTGCATTTAGTGACGCGGTAGCGAGTAGAGCGAGCTAGCGAGCGAGCTAGGTGTGTGTGTTGCGTGTGCGGGTGTGTGCGCGCTGCGTCCACACGACGAGTATTCTTGTGCTGTGCGACGTGCGATGCGATGCGACTAGCGAGCTAGGCTAGGTGTGTTGTGTGCGCGTGTGTGTGCGCATTGGCTCGCGAGTTGATAGCTGCATATATTCCGTTATGTAGGTATGGACTTTGTATGGATGAATCCTGTGCAGTGTTGTTAAATTTAAAGTGATTTATTGGTAATTATAATGGCAAACTCCTACCAAGCTTTCTACGGAGCACTCAAGGACAAGAGAGACTCAGTAATTTGGCACTCTTACATATCTGTGGAAAAGGAGTTGCTAACAAAATTGAGGAAGAAAGAAGATTTTCACGATCGAGTCATCGAAAATTTCTTGTCTGTGGAACGAAGAGTGGACTTCATGTACAAATAAAATGTAACAATTCAAGCTTGTATGCCTGTCTCGTCGTCGTCGTGCCAGAGGAGACGTCGCTGTTGTCGGCTGCAACTCGACAGCTTTGACACAACCAGTAGGTACCTATCTACAGACAAATAAATCGTAAGTGAGCAAAATAAATCATTTAAACTAAATATTATAAACTATCTATATCGTAATCATCTTTCAGTTTTTGAACTCATTGTGGTAGAAATAAATTAACGCGTAGGTACCTAAGTTATGAAATTATGAAAAAAAAAATCCTTAGCCAGAGCCAACCCAATATTCAGGACCAGGAGTCGCCGCTGAGCACATCCGGGAATGCTGGTAACAGATACTGGCAACACTCCAACCCCTCGCACCTCCCCTCCGCGCGAGGGGTTTACCACTCTGTAATACTGTGTACGATTTCCTTGTAATCTGAATAAATCCGTCGTAATACAGGCAAAATTGCAAAATACAATGTAATATAATGAAATCCTTCGAAAACCTGTGTAATACTTTGAAATCTTATAAAAATCCTTAATATTATAGTATTTTCAATGAAATAATCTCTCTGATAATATGTACTTTTACAAATATTACATATTCCACATAATACTACGAAATCCTCTGTAGTCTGTCTGTAGTACAGAAATCCTTTTAATCCTTTGTAATACGCTATAATACTAATAAGTTGTTTAAATTCCTCTGTACTTTTTTTTAATTTGCTTGCAGTTTTCATTCGTAGATTGTCCAGTACCTCGGCAGTACTGTGAATTATTAGAGTGAAAGTCAAAGTCAACGAATATTCCTCGGAATATTAACAGTAAATAAAAGATAGGAGACTTCCTTACGACGAAATTAAAATATTATTTTTGTTCCTGGGTACGAAAATAATATTCATGGTGTTTTAATTTCGAGATTAAAAAAAAGTGGCTGCCATTTTGAACTTTTTAGTTACTGGACCGATTGCTTTCAAAATCGATATCTGGGTGTCTGTGTGGGCTCTGAATACGAATCCGTTGTCAAAATAAAAAAAAAGTGGCCGCCATCTTGAACTTTTTAGTTACTGGACCGATTGCTTTCAAAATCGATATCTGGGTGTCTGTGTGGGCTCTGAATACGAATCCGTTGTCAAAATAAAAAAAAAGTGGCCGCCATCTTGAACTTTTTAGTTACTGGACCGATTGCTTTCAAAATCGATATCTGGGTGTCTGTGTGGGCTCTGAATACGAATCCGTTGTCAAAATAAAAAAAAGTGGCCGCCATTTTGAACTTTTTAGTTACTGGACCGATTGCTTTCAAAATCGATATCTGGGTGTCTGTGTGGGCTCTGAATACGAATCCGTTGTCAAAATAAAAAAAAAGTGACCGCCATTTTGAACTTTTTAGTTACTGGACCGATTGCTTTCAAAATCGATATCTGGGTGTCTGTGTGGGCTCTGAATACGAATCCGTTGTCAAAATAAAAAAAAAGTGGCCGCCATTTTGAACTTTTTAGTTACTGGACCGATTGCTTTCAAAATCGATATCTGGGTGTCTGTGTGGGCTCTGAATACGAATCCGTTGTCAAAATAAAAAAAAAGTGGCCGCCATTTTGAACTTTTTAGTTACTGGACCGATTGCTTTCAAAATCGATATCTGGGTGTCTGTGTGGGCTCTGAATACGAATCCGTTGTCAAAATAAAAAAAAAGTGACCGCCATTTTGAACTTTTTAGTTACTGGACCGATTGCTTTCAAAATCGATATCTGGGTGTCTGTGTGGGCTCTGAATACGAATCCGTTGTCAAAATAAAAAAAAGTGGCCGCCATTTTGAACTTTTTAGTTACTGGACCGATTGCTTTCAAAATCGATATCTGGGTGTCTGTGTGGGCTCTGAATACGAATCCGTTGTCAAAATAAAAAAAAAGTGGCCGCCATTTTGAACTTTTTAGTTACTGGACCGATTGCTTTCAAAATCGATATCTGGGCGTCTGTGTGGACTCTGAATACTAATCTGTAGTCAAAATTAAAAAAAGTGGCCGCCATTTTGAACTTTTTAGTTACTGGACCGATTGCTTTAAAAATCGCTATCTGGGTGTCTGTGTGGGCTCTGAATACGAATCCGTTGTCAAAATGTAAAAAAAGTGGCCGCCATCTTGAACTTTTTAGTTACTGGACCGATTGCTTTCAAAATCGATATCTGGGTGTCTGTGTGGGCTCTGAATACGAATCCGTTGTCAAAATAAAAAAAAGTGGCCGCCATTTTGAACTTTTTAGTTACTGGACCGATTGCTTTCAAAATCGATATCTGGGCGTCTGTGTGGACTCTGAATACTAATCTGTAGTCAAAATTAAAAAAAGTGGCCGCCATTTTGAACTTTTTAGTTACTGGACCGATTGCTTTAAAAATCGATATCTGGGCGTCTCTGTGGACTCTGAATACGAATCTGTTGTCAAAATTTTAAAAAAGGGGCCGCCATTTTGACCTTTTAGTTACTGGACCGATTGTTTTCGAAATAGATATCTGGGTGTCTGTGTGGGCACTGAATACGAATCTGTAGTAAAATTTTAAAAAAGGGGCCGCCATTTTGATCTTTTTAGTTCCCGGACCGATTCCTTTCAAAATCGATATGATATTTTTTTAATGTTCACTACATATTGCTATTACAGGATATCGTTTTTGAAATTAATCGGTCCAGTAACTAATAAGTTCAAAATGGCGGCCACTTTTTTTAAATTTTGACAACGGATTCGTATTCAGAGCCCACACAGACACCCAGATATCGATTTTGAAAGCAATCGGTCCAGTAACTAAAAGTTCAAAATGGCGGCCACTTTTTTTTAATTTGACTACAGATTCGTATTCAGAGCCCACACAGACACCCAGATATCGATTTTGATAGTAATCGGTCCAGTAACTAAAAAGTTCAAAATGGCGGCCACTTTTTTTTAATTCTGACAACGGATTCGTATTCAGAGCCCACACAGACACCCAGATATCGATTTTGAAAGCAATCGGTCCAGTAACTAAAAAGTTCAAAATAGCGGCCACTTTTTTTAAATTCTGACAACGGATTCGTATTCAGAGCCCACACAGACACCCAGCCAGATATCGATTTTGAAAGCAATCGGTCCAGTAACTAAAAAGATCAAAATGGCGGCCACTTTTTTTAAATTCTGACAACGGATTCGTATTCAGAGCCCACACAGACACCCAGATATCGATTTTGAAAGCAATCGGTCCAGTAACTAAAAAGTACAAAATAGCGGCCACTTTTTTTTAAATTTTGACAACGGATTCGTATTCAGAGCCCACACAGACACCCAGATATCGATTTTGAAAGCAATCGGTCCAGTAACTAAAAAGTTCAAAATGGCGGCCACTTTTTTTTTAATTTGACTACAGATTCGTATTCAGAGCCCACACAGACACCCAGATATCAATTTTGAAAGCAATCGGTCCAGTAACTAAAAAGTTCAAAATGGCGGCCACTTTTTTTTAATTCTGACAACGGATTCGTATTCAGAGCCCACACAGACACCCAGATATCGATTTTGAAAGCAATCGGTCCAGTAACTAAAAAGTTCAAAATAGCGGCCACTTTTTTTAAATTCTGACAACGGATTCGTACTCAGAGCCCACACAGACACCCAGCCAGATATCGATTTTGAAAGCAATCGGTCCAGTAACTAAAAAGATCAAAATGGCGGCCACTTTTTTTAAATTCTGACAACGGATTCGTATTCAGAGCCCACACAGACACCCAGATATCGATTTTGAAAGCAATCGGTCCAGTAACTAAAAAGTACAAAATAGCGGCCACTTTTTTTAAATTTTGACAACGGATTCGTATTCAGAGCCCACACAGACACCCAGATATCGATTTTGAAAGCAATCGGTCCAGTAACTAAAAAGTTCAAAATGGCGGCCACTTTTTTTTTAATTTGACTACAGATTCGTATTCAGAGCCCACACAGACACCCAGATATCAATTTTGAAAGCAATCGGTCCAGTAACTAAAAAGTTCAAAATGGCGGCCACTTTTTTTTAATTCTGACAACGGATTCGTATTCAGAGCCCACACAGACACCCAGATATCGATTTTGAAAGCAATCGGTCCAGTAACTAAAAAGTTCAAAATAGCGGCCACTTTTTTTAAATTCTGACAACGGATTCGTATTCAGAGCCCACACAGACACCCAGCCAGATATCGATTTTGAAAGCAATCGGTCCAGTAACTAAAAAGATCAAAATGGCGGCCACTTTTTTTAAATTCTGACAACGGATTCGTACTCAGAGCCCACACAGACACCCAGCCAGATATCGATTTTGAAAGCAATCGGTCCAGTAACTAAAAAGATCAAAATGGCGGCCACTTTTTTTAAATTCTGACAACGGATTCGTATTCAGAGCCCACACAGACACCCAGATATCGATTTTGAAAGCAATCGGTCCAGTAACTAAAAAGTTCAAAATGGCGGCCAATTTTTTTAAATTTTGACAACGGATTCGTATTCAGAGCCCACATAGACACCCAGATATCGATTTTGAAAGCAATCGGTCCAGTAACTAAAAAGTTCAGAATGGCGGCCACTTTTTTTAAATTCTGACAACGGATTCGTATTCAGAGCCCACACAGACACCCAGATATCGATTTTGAAAGCAATCGGTCCAGTAACTAAAAAGTTCAAAATGGCGGCCAATTTTTTTAAATTTTGACAGCGGATTCGTATTCAGAGCCCACACAGACACCCAGTTATCGATTTTGAAAGCAATCGGTCCAGTACCTAAAAAGTTCAAAATGGCGGCCAATTTTTTTTAAATTTTGACAACGGATTCGTATTCAGAGCCCACACAGACACCCAGATATCGATTTTGAAAGCAAATGGTACAGTAACTAAAAAGTTCAGAATGGCGGCCAATTTTTTTAAATTCTGACAACGGATTCGTATTCAGAGCCCACACAGACACCCAGATATCGATTTTGAAAGCAATCGGTCGAGTAACTAAAAAGTTCAAAATGGCGGCCAATTTTTTTAAATTTTGACAACGGATTCGTATTCAGAGCCCACACAGACACCCAGATATCGATTTTGATAGTAATCGGTCCAGTAACTAAAAAGTTCACAATGGCGGCCAATTTTTTTAAATTTTGACAGCGGATTCGTATTCAAAACCCACACAGACACCCAGTTATCGATTTTGAAAGCAATCGGTCCAGTACCTAAAAAGTTCAAAATGGCGGCCAGTTTTTTTTAATTTTGACAACGGATTCGTATTCAGAGCCCATCAGCCCACACAGACACCCAGGTATCGATTTTGAAAGCAATTGGTCCAGTAACTAAAAAGTTCGAAATGGCGGCCACTTTTTTTAAATCGCGAAATTAAAACACCATGAACATTATCAAACCGGAAAAAAAGATTGTCGTAAGGAAGTCTCCAATCTTTTACTCTGTTCCTCGAAGTTTAGGTAAATAAGCCCTACTTATTCCTATCACTGATTATATTAGTACAACTTTTCAAAAATATTAAAACAACAGTCTGGTTTAATTTTTCAATATTTTTTTTTGCATTCAAACAATAATATTCGTTCAGTATAAACTATTTGAAATAATATTACAAATAACAATTTTAAAATTCGCAAATATACCACACCATCATCGTCCGTCAGACTTATAAAAGTTTAGCTTTCACCTTTTTGGTACGAAACTCAATAATATGTGTTGTCTCGCCTCGTCTTAGGTCAAGTCAAATACAAAAAAAAAAATACATGAAATCTAAAGATATCCTAACTTGCTGAAAATATAGCGTAATATAATGTAATATATCGTATTTTACATTACTAGCAAATAATATTGTGTAGTACATGAATACTACAATATTACTAGATATCTATTTATTATTGTAGTACACTTGTAATAACATGTAATCCACTATATTCCAGTGTAATCATCTGTATTCCACTTTGTAGTACATTTAATACTATGTAGTACAGGAATAATACAATACATTTTAAACAACTATGAATTATTCTTTAGTATTTGTAGTACACTTGTAATCCATTGTAATCCAAGTTCACCGACAACCTGTGTACAATTTATTTCGGAGTGGCTAACCCCTCGCCTCCGCGTCCGGCGCGCACACGCCGCCGCCCCGCGCGTCTGTCTCTTTGAGTTTCGTGTGTGAGCTTGTCAGGCGAGCGTCATTGTTTGTAATTAATTCTGTTCTGTCTGTGTGTTTCTATCAATATACGTTGATTGAGTGCAAAAGAGTGTATTCCTCCTTCGTGTGCCTCATCTTAGTGCTGCTCAGTACTCTCTAACCTAACCAATAACATCAGGACGCTATAACTGGCTGCCCAACGTTTGGCCGACATTCTGTTCGCTTCGTGCATAATAATAGTGTTTGGTGTTTCGTTTGTGGCTTGCCACAGCCACAGGTAGTACTAAGTGTTAAAAAGTAAACGTGAAACTCCGTGGACAGAACACAGTGGACTCGCCTGTCTTGTCACAAAACCCGACGGTTTTGTGGAACGCTTCGTTCGGTTCTTCGTGCGCGTGCGACGCGTAACCGGACTGTGTTCTTGCCGCCGCTCCGCGCCCCGTGCGTGGGTGGATTGGATTGTGTTTAGTGGCCAACACGAACACTGACGTTCTTCTGTTGTGTGGTTTTCTTTCGCGTTTGTGTTGTATGCGGACTTGACCGAATACGTTCGCGTAACCACATTCTGTTGTGTGGTTTTCTTTCGCGTTTGTGTTGTATGCGGACTTGACCGAGTACGTACGCGTAACCTCACTAAACTGCAGTGTTCTCATCTGGCGTGTGTTGGTCTCACCTACAAGTGAGCTCGTAGGTTTTTCGAACAGTCGCGTGCACAACGTGAACTTTCGTGTTTTTAGTGCCGGACTTTCGTTCATTGGAATGATGTTCGTTTCGTAATCTCGGAACATTCAACATGGTGTTAACCAGATCGGGTGACAGTGCCAGTGGCGATCGGCAGGTAACGCCGCCGCCGCCTCCGCCGGCTAATGCCGAGCCTGCCGGACAGAGTGATGTGTCGCCGCCTGCACTTGACGCTGCTGCCGCGGCCGGTATGGCCGACACGTCTGTCCGCCCGAGGCCGCCAGTGCCGCCACCCGGCGCACTGGAGCCTCCTCTGCAACCTGGAGACCCTGTGCAGCCGGCACAGCCGTCCTCAGCGCCTCAGATAGTAATGTCTGACCACCAGTTAGCTCAAATCTTGCAAATGCTTCGACCTACAGCCCCAACCGTGAGTACAGTAAATATGTCATCTTCAAGTAACTTTGCCAAGTGTACTGCAAGATTCGACGGTTCAAAGGGCAGCGATGTTACTGCATTCCTAGATGCGATTGCAATTTATAAAGAATGCGTCGCAATGGAAGAGACAATCGCACTAAAGGGTCTTCCTATGCTGCTCACTGGCATGGCCGCCACCTGGTGGCAAGGTGTGAAACACACTGTCGACAGCTGGGAGGAAGCAGTGAACTTGCTCAAACAAACATTCGGGCCACGTCTACCGCCTCACCGTATCTACCGAGAACTGTTCAAACAGGAACAAGGCGTGGAGACTACCGACATCTACGTGTGCAGGGCGCGAGCGCTGATAGCTCAGCTCCCTCTTCGTACCCTTGCTGATGATGTTCAACTAGACATGATCTATGGTCTGCTTCACCAGAGGATTCGCGAGAAGGTACCTCGCAGCGCATTTACGTCGTTTTCGGAACTACTTCAAGAGGCTCGTCGTGTCGAGGACATGTGGGAAGAAGGGCGCTCTCAAGTTCGGAAAACAGGCGCCGTCACAGCCGAGGCTGTGGCACATCCTCAGGCCAACCATCCACCTGCATCATCTGGACACAAGAAATCCAAGTGCGTGTACTGCAAACAATTTGGTCATATCAAGGATGAGTGCACCAAATTATCGGCGAAACAGGCGAAAGCTGACACCGTGAAAAAGGAACCTGGTGCAGATCCGGTCATCACCTGCTTCGGATGTGGCACACCGGGCTTCATCCGGTCGAACTGCCCTACCTGCAAGGCTAAGACAGCTCCTGCACAGCCAGCCTTCCAGTCAGTGTCCGCCGTTAGTGCTACTCCGCTCGATCCGCGTGTCAGACCCGTGTTAAGTGTTGAAATCTACGGCGCTCAAGGCCGTATGATAGTGGATACAGGTGCTAAGCAATCACTAGCCAGTGTTAGTCTTAGGGCCCATCTTGTGAAAAACGGAGCTGATTTTGTTAAGGCTGAGACTGAGATCAAACTTGCTGATGGTAGTGTTAAATGTTTAGTTGTAGAAACTGCAAATGTAAATGTAAAGGTGCGAGGAGTGGAAGTGTCCACTCTCTTCATTGTTCTTCCTGGGGCTACAGAGTCTTTATTGGGGATGAATTTCATTCAGGATTCTGGTATCGTCCTCGACTTCGCCTCGAACCGCTACTCTATTAATTCGCGTACCTTCTACAACTTCGAATATGAGTCGGAACATCAGAGCATAGTTTGCTCCTCAGTAAATCTTCGCGATGAGGAGGGGCACCTCTTTGGCGCCCCGTGAAAGACATCAAATGTCCGCTCTCCTGGATGAGTATGAAGAGACCTTCAGTCCAGGGGGAGCTCCGACGCAGTTCGCCGTTCATCAGATCAGCACTGGCGACCACGCTCCTATCTTCACTCCACCTTACCGGCTGCCGCCGGCTAAGAAGGACATCATGGTAGCAGAAATTGACAAGATGCTCCAAGAAAATGTCATTGAAGAATGTGAATCAGCGTGGGCGTCGCCTGCATTATTGGTGCCAAAAAAAGATGGCAGTGTACGATTCTGCGTCGATTATCGCAAACTGAATGCGATCACAGCTACAGACAAATACCCTATCCCAGTGATTGATGAGCTGTTGCAGCTCACAAAGGGCCACAATTATATGTCGACCATCGATTTGAAATCTGGATATTGGCAGGTGGCCGTCGCGATTGAAGACCGAGATAAGACGGCATTCACAAGTCCCGTGGGAACGTTTCGTTTTCTGCGTATGCCTTTCGGCTTGAAAAATGCGCCTTCGACGTTTATGCGACTGATCGATCGGTTCAAAGCTGGTCTCAAGGACATTCTAGTGCTGGCATACCTTGATGACATAATAGTCCTATCCTCGAGTTTCGAGCAGCACGTTCAGGACCTGAGGGCCGTGTTTGAGAGGCTTAAGTTGTTCAACCTGCGTGCCAACCGCCAGAAATCGGTGTTTGCTCGAGACCGACTACTCTACCTTGGACATGTCATCTCGAGGGAAGGTATAGAACCGGATCCATCCAAGGTAAAAGCCGTCATGGAAATGAAACCGCCGACCAATCTTAAGGAGTTAAAAACCTTTCTGCAAACCTGCTCCTGGTTTCGTAAATTTATCCCAAATTTCTCTGAGATTGCCAGAGCCCTGACAATTCTAACAAGGAAAAATCAACCGTGGAAATGGGAAGCCGAACAAGAGGAAGCTTTCAAAGTATTGAAGGAAAGGCTTTCAACTGCTCCAGTTTTGCAACAAGCTGACTTCTCCGCTCCTTTCATCCTGCGCACCGATGCAAGTGCCTATGCTCTTGGCGCAGTGCTGCTGCAGGGCGCCGACGTCAAGGAAGAACGTCCCATCGCATTCATCAGCAGATTACTGACGTCAGCAGAGCGCAATTACCACACCACTGAAAGGGAAGCATTGGCAGTAGTGTGGGCTTTGGAGAAGTTTCGAGGCTATCTGGAAGGAGCTCAAGTATGTGTACTGACGGATCATCAGCCCTTGAAATGGCTGCTGGCTATCAAGACGCCAAGTGGTAGGCTAGCCCGATGGGCGATGCAGATTCAATCGTTTAATCTCGATATTCAGTACACCCCTGGAAAAGGAAATGTCGTTGCGGACACCCTGAGTCGTCCCGTTTGCACGACTGCAACACTTGACATCTGTCCAGTCTCCATCGATTTCCCTCAGAGGGGACCTGAGGAAATCCGGAAGGCTCAACTCGAGGATCCTGAAGTGAACAAGATTCTCACCGACTTTGAAGGAGATGACCCCGATGCTACTATCCGTTGGACTGATCGTGGATACTATGTATCACAGGGGGTGCTCTTCAGGTGTGACCCAGACGGAGAGTCCGAGGAGCCCCAGTTGGTGGTCCCAGAGTCGCTACGCGCAGAAGTGCTTAAGGAGCTTCATGATGCCCCTACAGCGGGCCATCTTGGATTGGACAGGACCGTGAGAAAGGTTAGGGAGCGGTACTACTTCCCTAACATGAGAACTTATATTGCCAAATACATCAAATCTTGTGACCTATGTCAACGCTTCAAACCGACGAACTTGAAGCCTGCTGGTCTTCTTCAGACACCGGTACAGCATCAGCGATTTGAAGTTCTCGCTATGGATCTGTTTGGGCCTCTCCCCGAGGGCAGCGAGGGACACAAATGGATCTTCCTGGTAGAGGACACTGCCAGCAGGTGGGTAGAGCTATTCCCACTGCTCGATGCCACCGCAGAGACCTGCAGCAAGGTTTTAATAGAAGAGGTGTTTCTGCGCTACGGATTTCCGCGCAGAATCATATCGGACAATGGAACTCAGTTTGTATCTGCTGTTATCAGTGGCGGTTATCCAGGTGAAGCAAGTGAAGCACAAGCACCGCCTCACTTAATTATCTTGAAGGTAAAGAAAAAAAAAATTTCAAAATACCATGAACGAAAATTTAAAAAAAGTCCATCCAAACTGATCGATCAGAGAACATTAAAGCGAACGGCGCCCGAGACAGCACCATACAGCACAGCGCATAATTTGAAAAAGTACCAGGGACACAGCCATGACAAGGAGCCGCACGCGCGGGAAAAAACATTGCATGACATTGTGCACAGTTGGTGAGACGCCAGACACATCCGGCTCATATCGCTTCACCTCGTAGAGACAAAAGTATGACCTTGAATTCGTTGCATTTACCTAGCAATTGAGGCGCTGATAAATCCTGCTGCATGAACGATTACGTCGTCGTCGCTGCGCTCGCCTAGACGGGCGGCGAGCGCTCTGTGTTCTCTTGAAGTACCAGGGTACAATCGGTAGATAAGAGTCTCAGTAAATAACATAACATGTCATAACAGCACAGCGCATAATTTGAAAAAGTACCAGGGACACAGCTATGACAAGGAGCCGCACGCGCGGGAAAAACATTGCATGAAATTGTGCACAGTTAGTTGGTGAGACGCCGGATACATCCGGCTCATGTCTAGGCATATTGAGGCGCTAATAAATCCTGCTGCATAAGAACGATTACGTTGTCGCTGCGCTCGCCTAGACGAGCGGCGAGCGCTCATGAAGCTCATGAAGTACCAGGGTAAAATCGGTAGATAAGAGTCTCAGTAAATAACATAACATGTCATACAATATTTTTTCCCGCGCACAGCCCCCCACCACGGCCAACCCTACCAAAAAGGTAACGATTTTGTGGTCCGATTGATGTTGAAGTACCAGGGTACGATCGGAAAGAAAAAACGCCAAACCGGCCGGGCCCCGCCCCACGTCGTCGCCACTCGCCGCGTAGGGGCGGGGCGCGCTCAGGCGCAGGGATTGATTGGGGAGCGCCTGGGCGCGCCATTCAGTCGGTTATATTGCGTCGTTAAGAGAGGTTCATTTTACGTCTCGGTTCACCCGACAAAATATATCGACTCCCGCGCGCGCACTTCGAATTTCTCGAGAGATTTTTATTTGCATTATTTGCACAAGTTTTAAAATGGAGCCGGTGCTAGATATAATTGCTTTATTGATAGAAACACCTTTCCCTTCGCGCCCAGAAGCCGAAAAATCCGATATAGTCAAAACGTGTTGTCGCCCGTGTCCAGAATTAAATAGGTTATACACCAATGACAAAAAAGACACAACTAAAACTTTCGTTCGAGTGTTTCAAACCTCTTGGTACGACCGTTACAAATGGCTCTGTGGCAGTACATATCTTCAAAAATTATATTGTTGGCCATGTGTTCTCTTGAGCCGAAATAAAACTGCATTTTCCTGTAACGGATATTCTGATTTAAAAAATTTGTCCCGCAGCTGTAAAATATACGATGAATCACAAGATCACGTTGAAAATTTCAAAGCACTAAACATGATTTTGTAATTATAATTTGCCTACCCATCCCATATATTTTGTAGTAGAACGTTTATTGATAAGTTTGAATGAAGTTTTATTATGTAGTCATTTCCATCTTATCCACAACGCAACGCAATCAACATGAATGTTAATATCGGAAAAAAATCGGCATAAAAACTGAAATACAAGATTCACAAAGTAATAGCAAGATAATATTATGTAGGTGGATTTTTAGTCGCCTCACTAAGATTTATTGGTCAAAGCCGCCACTGGCTGTTATGCAGAAAGTCACTTTCGTGCTAGGTATTAAGCAGAATTTGATACCAGTATATCACCCTGAGGCGAACCCATCTGAAAGAAAGAACAGAGATATGAAGCAGATGTTGGCCATGCTCGTCAATTCGGAGCATCGACGTTGGCCTCAGACTTTGCCAGCGATACGTTTCGCTCTTAACACTGCTTTCAATCAGGGAACTGGAGAAACTGCAGCCTATTTAACGTTTGCCCGTGAATTCCGTTCACCATTTGACGTCCTCAATGACATAAGGACTATTATAGAGAAGGAGAACTTCCTACCGCAGATCACCCCGTATCTCAGGAGTTTTCGGCACGCCCTCCAGGAGGCCAAGTGGAGGATTGAGAAGGAGCAAGACCGTAGAAAGACCGTCGCTGATGAAGCCCGACGCCCATCACCAACCTACATAGAAGGTGACCTGGTCTTGGTGGAAGCCCACCCACTCAGTCAGGCGTCGAGAGGTTTTACCAGCAAGTTTGCGCCGCGTCGTGAGGGTCCCTATAAAATCTCCAGGCAAGTGAGCCCAACCTCTTACGAAGTCGAGGACGGTACAGGAACTTTACGGGGGAAGTATCATGCCAGTGCGCTAACACCATACGTAGGGAGCGATCCCGTCATAGACCATGGTAGGAAAAGGGGTAGGCCAACCAAGTCACGTCCGGGTCGTTCTTGTGACTTGGAGGGGGAGGATATAGCACATCCGGGAATGCTGGTAACAGGTACTGGCAACACTCCAACCCCTCGCACCTCCCCTCCGCGTCCGGCGCGCACACGCCGCCGCCCCGCGCGTCTGTCTCTTTGAGTTTCGTGTGTGAGCTTGTCAGGCGAGCGTCATTGTTTGTAATTAATTCTGTTCTGTCTGTGTGTTTCTATCAATATACGTTGATTGAGTGCAAAAGAGTGTATTCCTCCTTCGTGTGCCTCATCTTAGTGCTGCTCAGTACTCTCTAACCTAACCAATAACATCAGGACGCTATAATAGTTACTTCGTACGTAATAGTGCCTACAGTTTTACGTAGAATCCGAACCGCGTGCGCTTCCAACGGTCGAGCGGTCACCCATCCAAGTTCTGACCGCGCCCAAGTGTGCTTATAATCACGAACGACAGTCGACCGATCGCACCACTGAGCTACGCGAGGCAGAAAATACAATGCTCCTGTCTGCACGATACTATCCGACACTCGAATCCTACCTACATATATTACGCAATTTACATATGTAGTACCTACCTATCATCGGCCCGAAAAGTAATTTAACTGTGTGAACCATTTTATTATTTTTTCAGCTCTAATTCAGTTTGTTAAATCCCTCCCTCAGAGTTCATATTTGGACACAACACGTGTGTCAAATATCACAAACGCAAGGACGGGAGACGAGTGGGCGGGCGGCGCGGCGCCGCACGCACGCACGACACAACGAATAACAAATTCTCGTGTTCAATGGATTAATTTATTGAGACACATTTCTTCCTTTACATAATAGGCATGCGCCTATATGATAGCAACCACATAAAGATAGATAGATAGATAGTTAGAAATACTTTATTGCTCCAAAACATTTAACAGTAACAAACGATAAGTAATTTACATGACGGGCAAAGGCGGACTTATCCCTTACAGGGATTTCTCCCAGTCAACCTTTGGATGTTTGAGAGTCGTATGTTGTGAGATATATAGTAGGTAGTAGCAAAAGACTTGAGTGTGGGAATGTAAAATATAATATAAGGGAAATAACTATGAAGTAACTTTGGTTTGTTTTTTAGGGTTCCGTACCTCAAAAGAGGAAAAAAATAAAACGGAATCTTAAATATATATAAACATAATAAATATTTTTCATTTCATTTTCATTTCATTTAGTTTCATTAAGGTTCACTAAATTTAACCTATTAAGGTTCACTCTCGTGTCTGTCTGTCACACATAATTTTCTCTGAATCTACTGGACTAAAAAATGTTAAATTGGGTACATACATATATATATAAATCTCGGACGTATAGGGTAAATGACAAATTTTTGAGTTTGGGCACAGATGAGGTAATAGTTACTCCGGTATATGCATTTATTTTGGGGGACAAATAAGAAAGTCATTTTTTCTTTCAAGTGACGTATCAAATGAAAGGATAAGAAATACCTACAAAAATAGATTTTTTTTTATAATTTTCCAAATAAAAAAAAAATTAAATATATTATAAAAAATATAAGATAATCAAGCATTCCTCTCCTTACTTCCGAAACTACTAAGTCTATCCGTAGACTTGGAACAATAACAATTTGGAATTATTTGTTTTGGCAATTTTCCAATAAATAGATATTATAGAAGCATGTCTTGCACCTCTTTCCAATATACCTATTTTGAGCTATTTTGCGATAGAACATTTTAATCACAGTGCTCTGTCTTCTACTCAGAGAGAAAGGTGTGTTTATTTAATCTTTGAATGTTATTCAGTGTGCTCAACAATCGTAGTGGCTGGTTTACCAAAAACAGCAAATTGAAATGTTAGCTGCCAACTCGGCTAACTGACTAAGCTAAACAACTCACCCGAAAAAATAAACAACAGCAAACAACAACTCTTGATCAACATTGTTGTTAGTAGTGATCTCCAACAACACGAGCGAAGTTTGCACCCCACCTCGCGCACTATTACGCACTAAGGAGGAACCACTGAGCGACTTGTGTTTTTGGTTGTCGGTTAACTAAGATCGCTCTGCACACGTGGGCCGCGACGCTTGCGAAACTGTCAGAATGTGGCGCGTCGGCGGACGTCGCGACGCCGGCGTCGGGATACTACTGACTGACTTCGCAAACTTTGCAGTTTCGCGAGAGTAACCGCGTGCCCCGCCCGGGGCACATGCGCACACTCCCGTTGTTGCGAGAAACTTTGAAGAAAGGGACCAACCCACGGGACCTATGTACGGCATCTTTGAATGAAACCTGCCGAGACGACGCGATCAAAGAAATGCGCCGCCTCCTCCGCCTAGAATGCTATTTTCTCAATGACAGTACACGATATAAACTTCAACATCGTTTTTTATGTCCTTTAGATACTTTGTAATTTTTTTTTACATTTATTGAATTAAAACATTCAGAAGTAGGTAGGTGTTCACCTCGGACAGCGCGTGTGACAGACAGACGGACGGACGGACAGACATCTGCCGTTATGAGAAGCCGCAGCGCAGGCATCGCTGGCTCCGGGATCCTAAAAAAGTGTGAGCGGCGGGACCCAAAGTTAGGATATATTTTAATTTTTTTTTTATGGGAAGCACGACATGGCGCGCGCCAGACTATCGCAGAGGTGTAGGTAGTCCGACGGTGCCCACGGGCATAATATATTTACGAATATTTACGGGCGCTGCGCATTGGCGTATATAGAGGGGGGGGGGGGGGGGGGGGGGGGGCCGGGTGGGCACGGCCCACCCCAGAAGTGTCTCGTGCCCACCCCAGGATGTTGGGTTGCCAACAGTGGCGGCTGGTGACCTATGGGACTGGGTGTGCGGCGCACAGCACACCCAGTCCCATAGGTACCTAGCGCACGATGTGCGCTAACTTACTCGTAGTACTAAACCCAAACGTGAATCTAATGGATACCGAGACGTGATTTTTTATTTTATTTTCATGTCTGAGTTAATTGCCCAAATTATGTACGACCGAAGGGAAGCACTGACGTGGCACCAAGTTCATCCGGTGTTATGGGCTGACATCCCGGATGTTGTAGGTGATGTAGCCAACCGTGCCAGTATCCATAAAAAAAAAAATGTAAAAGTATTCTCACTCAACAGATACATAGTTGAAAGACAAAATAAGGTAAGGATAAAAGTGATAAAATTATTAAAATATATGTAATAAAAATGTACTCACTTTTAGATTGAAATATGTAGGTATGGTGTTTTGAAGAACACGCCAGCGAATTTATGAAAATTATGAAGAAATCAGTCACATACACACACACACCACACACACTACAGTTTGATTGGGTAGGTCTAGTATTGTTCTATTTATAATGTAAGTCTATTCGTCGGGTTTTATCTTGCGCAAATATTTCTATCACTTTTTTGTCACGCACTAGAAACACAACCAGAGTCCTAATTGCTCGAAGAACCAAAGCGACGCTTCACTGCGCAGTGGCCGGCCACTGAGCCGCGGCCGCCGGGGCGCCGGCGCCGCCGCGCGCGAGGCGTGGCCGGCGCGCGCGCCCGCGCCCTCCGGCCCGGCCAGCCTTGCCGCGCCGGGCAATGAAGAAAACTTCACAATGTACTGTTAACTGACGAAAAGTCGTTCAAACTGCTAAAAAACTGATTTGCAAAACATCCCGGCGCGGCAAAGATATATTACGTTCAATATTTCATCTATATTACGTACAATATTTCATCTAAGCGGCGCCGCGGCGCGGAGCGGCCATTATCGGTCGACGCGACGACGACGGGCCTCGCCCCGAACTGAGAGATATGGCGCGGCGCGACGAGACGCAGAGTTTAGATCGCTCCCGCCGCGCCCGCGCCCCCCGCCCGCGCGTGCCTGCGGTCGGGTTTACGATCTCGGCTTACATCGGCTCATCGTCGGCTGGCTCGGTCGCGACGTGTCGCACGCGCGTCTATCCACAATATACTGTCCTTCTTTTTCCGTCGTGTGTCACACGCAGAATGCATCCTTGTTCAACACATAATCGTATGAAGAGTGTTTTGTTTCACACGGCGGGGCAGCGGCGTTTAAAATTTTTTCATAGTAACACGTTCGCGGTGTTTTGTGATGCACACGGCGGCGAGCTCGGCGGCGATACGTAGTAAGTATTACGTATTACGTACAGCAAAATCGTGCCTTGTTGTCTAGGAAATAGGAACGAATTCAGTTTGATATTTTTACTTCGATCGGCGAGATTCATGGAGAATGTTTAATATTTTAATTTATTTATTTCTTTCGGGTGAAGGCGCTGTTTGGTGGTAGTGCGGCGCACGAACGCACTTAAGGGCCAGCCGCCACTGGTTGCCAACCCAAAATTCAAGGGTGGGCACTCAAATAATTTCACACAAAAACACTTAAATAATCTACAGCTGAGGATCAACATACAATTCTATTTCCATCCAGGTAATCAAAATAAACACTTTAAAATATGTTTTTGTTTAATTTTATTTAGGTAAAGAAACTTTCCGAAATCAATGGTCGAAATACGGCTCAACACTGCAAGTTCAAATTACCTACTTTTATTGCGTAGGTACATCGGGTTTCGGCTTCATCGGCCATCGCTTTTCAGGGGCCAGGCCCACCCTGGAAAATAACCCTAGATACGCCAATGGCGCTGCGAGTAGCATATCGGCCGGGTGTACCTTCACATTATGTTTGAAGGACCCCAGACTGTACATTGGAGGAAAGGAGTGCATATGTAAGGATAGGTATATGTAAACACGAGCGCCAGTATAAATGTTTATATCAAGAACACCTTTTAGTTCAGTTCCAGAGTACAAACTCCGATCCGATATCACCTCCGATACACCGGAGTCGTTCATATTTACAACGAGGTCAACTCGGAGGTACAGAGCAGAATCAAAAATGTAGATAACCTGTCAGCTGGTTCACTTCAGCGCGCGAGCTGGCGCGTGTGCTAAATGTTCAATTGTCGCGATGACTGTGCGCATCAATCACGGCGGCGCGGAGCGGGAGGTGTGGGATGGCCGTGGTCCGATCGTACATAACTACCTACCGTCCACTCTGATACGGTTTATACATATGAAGGACCCGTGCAATCTTGTCACATAGTACACTTTATTTACAAAGGACCGTTGACCTTCTCATAGAATATGAAGTATGTATGATCTCATAGAATATGAATTACAAATTTAAAAAAACTCCCGACACATCAACAACCCCTAAAAAACATTCCTTTTAGTTGATTAAACGCGTCGGGGTACCGCTAAGTAAATTAAATAAAACTCGCAGCACGGTTCTGGGGACGATTTTATTTACATAACGGTCCCCCGGCGCTTTTAAGTAACTAAACGGAAATTATTTTTTACGTTTTACGGGTTGTTGTCTCCAGGATTTAGAATTTTTTGAATTTTTAATTTAACTTTTATTTAAAGTTTTTTAAGAGACATAATTTTTTGATTACTTGATTACATGATAGCCAAGAACCATCCCGGTTAAACCAGCTTTCTAATCAATAAAACGGCATCCAAATTGCTCCATCCGTTTGTGAGCTACGATGCCAAACACACAGGCAAACAGACATCCTTTTGCATCGGGGTTAATAAAATATTAATAATTAATAAAAAAATACGGTAAATATCCGCCGCCGGAGGATATTTACCGTTTTTATTTAGCTTTTTATTAATTTTGTATATTTTTATAAGTTTTTGTATAATATAAAATATGTAAAATTAATATAAATACATGGTAAAAATGTGAAAATAAAGCAATAGTGTATAACGTGTGTGTAAATAGGTAGCTAAAACTTGTAGCTGTATGCTGACCGCTCAGCATACAGCTACAAGTCAGGATTACTCCCAGCTGGCGCTGGTCTTTACTCGCAATATCGATGTTGGTTTCGCAAGAAGTGGTGTTATTGGCTGCGTCTGACTGCCTCCATTCGCCTGATTGTTGGGCACATGCGGGTTCTCTAAAAAATAATTAGGTGCAGAGGCGGCGCAAGGCGTGTGCGACGTGGGCGGCCGCCCACGGGCTCGCGGCCGCCCACGTTCTCGCGGCCCGAGGGGCCTCGCGCCTCGAAAGTTCATGCAGCTTTCATTCATGAAAAATATTCAGCTAGATCTATTAAAAGATACCCCGAGTAAACATGTTTAGACTTAGTCAAAGGCAAACTAAAGCTTACTACAAAGCCTTTATCAGACACAAAATGGGAACGCAGGACAGAGGCAGTGAAGGCTGTACAATTGCAATTTGATTATGTTTAATTTTATCGACGAAAGGTATGCTGACAAAAATGTTTGATCTGATCAGTATACCGGAAATCCATTTCAACAGTGAAAATCCATAAAATCCATGCCACTAGAGAGGGCCTCGTAAAATATACCTTGCCCACATCAAATTTAGGTCTTGCCCCGCCACTGATTAGGTGGTCCCTTTTTAAAAACCTCAATTATAAGGTTTTAAAATAAGGTTTTATATAGCTTATTGAATGAGGAATTCCGTAGTGGTAAGCAAATGCGGTTCGACCTGGGTGGGACAACTGTATGTCCGATCTAAATGGCGAAAACTTCATGTGAATTGTTCAAGTGGTTCTTGAGTTATAAGCAAACATACAAACCAGAGCGCAGATGTTGCATTTCATAATAGCTACTTACCTAAAGATTATGTACCCATGTTCCATTAAATTTAGTTCGATACAATAGTCGATTTCCACTTGAATTTACGTGAAAACGAAACCATTTGGCTTCTAATTAGGTAACCGAGCGGTGCGGTGACGCAACCATACACAGCTGTAGCAAAATTTCATACAAACAAAACAATAATGTTCTGAACTAAAAGCTCGCGCAGAACGGGCTGGGGGGACGCGGGGCGGGACTGGGCGGCCGGGAGACCGAAATAGTTTAGGAGAAAATAACATTTTGATAGCCGCAGAACAAATTGCGGGCGAGGATGTAGATCAAGGCTTCGGCGAGCTTCCAATGTTGTGTTCGCTACGGGACGACGCTTCCAACTGACTCGTGCTTCCAACCCACACATCATACGGCATTCTTATAGTTAGACGAGTAGGTACGTAATATGATTTACTCGCTCTAGAGGAACTGCTTTTACCGGAACTTTTTCTTCCTCGCATTTTGACGCTATACAGGAACTGCAGCATACCTAAGTACCGCTTTTAGAAAGTACAGTTAGTGTATATTAGAATGTTGATGAGGGGATTGGCTGTAGTATGGGTACTAAATGAAAATGGTATTATGATAAACAACGAAAAACATATATTTTCGTAAGCCAAATGTGGTCGTGATAAGAAAATTTTGTAAAAGTGAAATGAAAATGTTTTGTAGTATGATTAGTTTCTTTTATGTAATCCGATATGGGTGGCTGAGTCAGAGGGGCCAAAGCACATGCTCCGACCAGCCAATATCACCTCCGAGAAGTTAGGTTCCATACCGGAGACTTCCCTTTGGATTGTTGGCTAATGAACTAGCGGAGAACACAACCAAGGCTGTTATGCGGCCATCTTACAGCCAGAACAGTGGTACCAACACACTCGGCTACAATTTGAGCCTACCACCTAGTATGGGACAAGGGAATGGATCTACCGTTTTACACCGCTTTAGAATGGTCAAACAGCAGGTGTGGGCATGCACGTAAACTTTTCCGTCAGAAAAAAACTCATTGGTACAAGCGGGTCGGATTCGAACCTCGGACCTCTCGCACGAGAAGTCGACGCCCAGACCACTCGGCCACCCGCTTGTCAGAATGTCCAATTTCACTGAGTTAAATACATTTTGGGAACAATTTACATAATTATTATGATTATTTTATATTATGATTTACTTTATACGCACCCGCCGCGCAGGTCGAAGAACTCACGCCGCTGCGGATCTCCTCGCTCCGCGTACTAATCCCTGCTCGCTCATTCACCGCGCGCCTTTCATTCCCACGTACGTGCGGAACATTAGATCCTTTTTACACTAAATTAATCAATTAGTTTGTAATAATTTGCAAAACGTGGTGGTCGGTATTGTGCTGTAATTTACCAGAGTTCTTGCAGCACAACACCGATTACTCTGCTTACCCCGATTGTCGGGATTCAGCGTGTCTGATATGTATGTATATGTATGTATGAAAACTAACTTTTTATTCAAAGGCAATTCAGAAAAAAGTTATTTTACTTTTTTGGTATATGATAGATCCCAATAATGATTTCCTAAATTTAATGTAGTGTCCATTACAACAACCTGTATACAAGCGACAATAAAAAAAAATGTCTTAAAACTAAAATAAATATTAGTCCTTTTAATATTTAGCATACATTAGTATTATTTAATTAAAGTCATCATAGGTAGTAATAATACATCACTTATAAATAAGTTATAACATTTCAGAACTATTTCTGGGAATATTTAAACCGCTTCAACCACTACACAGTACACAGTATAAATGTTAGTTAATATTATATGTAGTGTGACCACTATCAGTTGACATAATATGTAGTTTTGTTTCCAAATGTAGAATAAGTGCCTATCAAGTATAAATCATTTTTCTTTCAGACATTTTTGAGTGCGAAATGTCCGAGAATTCTGTCGTTGAAGACGATCTGTTTGAATAAGGAAGGGAGGGCGGGACGAGCGGTGGGCGGCTTGAAGGTCTTCATAAGGTGAGCGACTGTGTCGCGTGCGTCCGCGCGGGGTAGGTCGCCGCGCAGCGCCAGCAGTCGTACCAGCTGCTCCTCCGACACATCCGGGCACTTGTCCAGCAGCCCGTGCAGGTCCAGCGACAGCATCTCCACGTCCGGGCACCGCAGCACCTGCATCACATGTGAGCTGAGCGACCGTGTCGTGTGCAGGGCAGGCAGCAGCTCTGGCTGCTCCCCCAACACGTGCAGACACTTGTCCAGCAGCCCGTGCAGGTCCAGCGACAGCATCTCCACGTCCGGGCACCGCAGCACCTGCATCACATGTGAGCTGAGCGACCGTGTCGTGTGCGGGGCAGGCAGCAGCTCTGGCTGCTCCCCCAACACGTGCAGACACTTGTCCAGCAGCCCGTGCAGGTCCAGCGACAGCATCTCCACGTCCGGGCATCGCAGCACCTGCATCACATGTGAGCTGAGCGACCGTGCCGTGTGCGGGGCAGGCAGCAGCTCTGGCTGCTCCCCCAACACGTGCAGACACTTGTCCAGCAGCCCGTGCAGGTCCAGCGACAGCATCTCCACGTCCGGGCACCGCAGCACCTGCATCACATGTGAGCTGAGCGACCGTGTCGTGTGCGGGGCAGGCAGCAGCTCTGGCTGCTCCCCCAACACGTGCAGACACTTGTCCAGCAGCCCGTGCAGGTCCAGCGACAGCATCTCCACGTCCGGGCACCGCAGCACCTGCATCACATGTGAGCTGAGCGACCGTGTCGTGTGCGGGGCAGGCAGCAGCTCTGGCTGCTCCCCCAACACGTGCAGACACTTGTCCAGCAGCTCGTGCAGGTCCAGCGACAGCATCTCCACGTCCGGGCAGCGCAGCACCTGCGTCACATGTGAGCTGAGCGACTGTGTCGTGTGCGTCCGCGCGGGGCACGCAGCAGCTCTGGCTGCTCCCCCAATACGTGCAGACACTTGTCCAGCAGCCCGTGCAGGTCCAGTGACGGCATCTCCACGTCCGAGCACCGCAGCACCTGTGTCACATGTGAGCTGAGCGACCGTGTCGTGTGCGTCCGCGCGGGGCAGGCAGCAGCTCTGGCTGCTCCCCCAACACGTGCAGACACTTGTCCAGCAGCCCATGCAAGTCCAGTGACGGCATCTCCACGTCCGAGCACCGCAGCACCTGCATCACACGTGAGCTGGGCGACCGTGTCGTGTGTGTCCGCGCGGGGCAGGCAGCAGCACCAGCTGCTCCTTTATTCCCAGTTGCTTCAGTCCTACAAAATTCATAGAGAATTAATAAATGATGATGCAAATGACTAACCTCAGCAAGCATGTTGATAATCTCAAACGGCCAATCCATATTGGCCATGTCGGGAGCAATGCGCTTGAAGAAACTCCTGATTTGATTGGCTTCCTTGATAATCTTAGTTGCGGCTTGTTGGGCTTCCTCTATAGTCTTGAAGACCACTTTCTTCGACAGCATGGCCGTCACATACCTCTTGTAAACTAGATTCTGAGCCTCGTTTATGACGTATTCAAAGTTTTTCTCCCTCAAGTGATTGTAGTCCTGAAAGTAATCCTCGAGAGTGACGCATATCGTATCCACGGGAATGCTGGACTGGAGCCACTTTGAAGTGAACAGGTCGATAAAATGAACCTCCAGGTCTAGGAAGGCTTCGTCGAGGAGGAACTGTGCTGCTTCATCTCTCAATTTCTGTTGAAAGTTATTATTCTTGTAAATTTCAATAATAGTAGTACAAAATAGTCAGCTCTAAAAGTGTTGCCTGTACAACTTAAGATTTTACATTTACTTTTCGAAATAGAAATATACTTTTTACTTACAAATATAAATTTTACAAAAGGCACAGAACATGAACAACCAGTAGAAGTAGAGCGTTGACTTTTTAGTGTGAAGTCCAGTATTACCTCGAGTATTACCAAATTTCTATACAACAACTTCATCAAAACTCATGTTTTGATAAGTTATAATTATAATTTACCACAGTCAGTTTCAATTGCGGGAAGGAGGATTATCTTGTGATGGTATAATATGGTATCACTAATCTTAGAATATGGATACGGAAAAGAGTACGAGTGGGAATTGTTGATGGACACACATGAGAAGCATTACCAAATGCCTTCGGAAATCTGTACCACAGCATTAAGACCGGATATACTCATATTCTCAAAAGCGACAAAGCATGTAGTACTTGTTGAACTTACAGTTCCATGGGAAAGTAACATACCGAAGGACCACAACATCAAACTTAACAAGTACTGCAACTTAGTAGACCGGATTGTGAGAAACGGATTCAAGACTGATCTCTTCGCTGTGGAAGTCGGAGCAAGGGGACTACCAGCGAAGTCGCTCTACAGTCTCTTCAAGAATCTAGGGCTCCCAAGATCGACGCTAAGCTCATATATGGAGAGAGCTTCGAAAACGTCACTGGAAGCATCCTACAGAATATGGATAGGTAGAGAGAGGGAGGTCGAGAGCGGGACTGGTGGTTTCCCCGCGTCCTAGTCAACGCAGACTAGCTGACGAGGGCTTGAAGCGAGCCGAAACGTGAAGCATGCGCGGGAAATTTAGAGTGGCCACTCGCTAGTCCCGGCCTCGATTAATACCCTCCTCTACTGCCGATGGGCCCGGATATGTTCGGTGAAGCCATCGTAAGCTTAGATCCACACCTTCTCGCTATTACTAATGTTTTTTTTATGTTCTGTGATCTAAGCCAACAAATTTAAGAAGTAGACATCAAATCAGAGGGATTCTAGCCACTTTTATTCATAAAAAAAGAACACCTGAAAGACAGCGAGCAGCCGATCGAACTTGGCCTCCGCCTGGGGGTGGTGGCGGCCGGGCGGCCAGTAGCGACGCTGCGTCTGCTGAGCGAGCCGCGACATCTGCTCGCTGTTGTTGACGATCGTGATCATGTGGTGCGTGAAGTACACCACGCGCGACCGGTCCGCGAAGTGCGCGTTCTGTCCCACACCATTATTACTACAAGTACGCTCGTACTTTCTTCACAAAGGAATGGCACGCCGAACAGCAGGCAACAAAGCCGTCACATGTACCTATAGTCTCAGTAGAAATTGACTATAATAGTAAAAAAAGCAGTCCAGTGCGAGTCGCAATCACAATCGAGAGATTTCCGTACCATTCTGTTTTCTGTGAGAACTTTAAGAATTAGAATTTCCATTTAGGTTTTCCTGTGAACTATAACAAAGGCCCTATATTCCCTAAAATCAAATCAAATCAAATATATAAATTTTATCAGATAGGAGATTAATTTTTTTTTTTTTTTTTTTTTTTTTGTTATTGTTCCATCTGCGATCAGTTTTTTTTTTTTTTTTTTTTTACTTTTAGCAGATTTTCTGATTACTGTTGTGGCTTTCAGAGAATTGACCCCAGTGGGCCAAACTCTACATTGTGATAGCGGACCTTCCTACTTGGATAGGTCCACTATGCATCGTCTTTTGAGTCTCCTTAATATAGGTTCTTCGGTGAGTTGTTCAGCCAGTCTGTTGGGGTGGTGCTGGAGTCGATTCATGTAGCTTTTGCTGATAGATTGGACTTCCTCGCTAACTGTAGGGACGTCGAGAAGCTGGTGGATTTCGTTGTTTCGCATGAACCAGGGGGCTGCACTTATGTTTCTCAATATGACGTTTTGTAGTCGTTGGATTATGTTCATATTGGACATACTAGCACTACCCCAAAGCTGGATCCCGTAGGTCCACACGGGTCTGATGACTGTTTTGAATACCAGTATTTTGTTGTCCAGAGAGAGTTTCGAGTGTCGTCCTATGAGCCACAATAGGTTGCGATATCTGATGTTGGCTTCATCTCTTTTGCACTTTATGTGGTGTTTCCATGTCAGCCTTCTGTCTAGGTGAATCCCCAGGTATCTTACGCTGTTAGCGTGGGGCAAATCGTGTCCACCGAGCTTAACGGCCCCCCCGTTACCATTTCTGAGTGTGTATGTTACTTGCACAGACTTAGAGACACTCGCTGCGATTTTCCACTTCTCCAGCCAGTTGGATATTGCGTTGAGTCTGCACTGCAGTTTTTCAGAGGCTACGGCGGGATCTGCACTGCTAGCAAGCACTGCAGTGTCATCTGCAAATGTTGCGGTCGTGGCTTTCGAGTCGTCCTCTGGGAGGTCAGCTGTGAACAGCGTGTAGAGGACCGGACCGAGGACGGAGCCCTGTGGGACGCCTGCCTTGATGTGATGAAATTCAGACCTTGATTCGCTTTCTTTCACTTGGAATATTCTGTTCGACAGGTATGACTCCATGATGGCGTAGTAAGTGTGAGGGAGATTTATTTTTATCTTGTATAAGAGAGCTTTATGCCAGACCCTGTCGAACGCTTGTTGTATATCCAGGAAAGCCGCAGCACAGTACTGCTTCTCCTCTAGCGATTATCTAATCCTATTACAGACTCTATGAACCTGTTCAATAGTAGAATGTTTGTGTCTGAACCCGAACTGGTGGTCTGGGATTGTTTTTCTTTCCTGGAGGACGTCGTTCACTCTGCTGAGAATAACTTTCTCGAATATTTTAGAGAGGACAGGCAAGAGGCTTATTGGTCTGTACGAAGATAAGGCGTTTATAGGTTTACCCGCTTTGTGGATCATGATCACTTGCGATACCTTCCACAGGTCCGGAAAGTATGACCGTCTCAGCATAGCGTTAAATAGAGATGTGATGAAGACCAATACCTTCTTTGGGATATTTTTCAATATTTTAGGCGTAATAAGGTCGAAACCAGGTGCTTTTTTGTCATCTAGATGTAACAGGTATCTTTGCACTTCTCTTGGGCTCACTGGCTTGAGGGGGAAATCCATTTGGAATGGTTGGTTTAGGACTAGGTCAACGTTCTCGTAGTCTATATCCGTCCCAACTTCATTGGGTTGGAAAACTTTAGCTAGGTGCACGCCAAATGCTTCAGCCTTCTCTTGCGAAGTTCGTGCCCATTTGTCGTTTTCTAGTTTTAGTGGGGGTTTCATCCTTTGTGGTTGATTATATGATTTTGTGAATTTCCATAGTGAGTAGTCTGTAGCTGCGGTTGCGGTTAGAGATTCGAGCTGGGCTTCAAGGGTCTTGTTCTTGGCATCTTTAATCATTAGTCTCAGTTCCGAACTGGACCTATTTAGTGCTGCCTTGTCTAGAGGGTGCCTGCTGTTGTGCCACACTCTTCTAAGTCTCCGTTTCTCACTGATTTTGTCTTTAATTTCTAGAGGGATATTGTGTTGTTGGCGGAGTTTTTTTCCATGAGTTGTAGGTGTGCTCAGCCAGCATGCTTCTTGGATCAAGTTTGTAATATATTTAGTGGCACTTTCAATGTCCTCATCAGTTTTGAGCGGAGTCCTGAGATTAACAGTTTCTTTAAGGAAGGCACTAAAAGAGCCCCAGTCTGTGAGATTGTTAGTTAGTGATTCTTTCAGTTCTCCAGCTATAACAACAGTGCTTGCTGTCAACAGGACAGGAGTGTGATCAGAGCTGCTGTCTAGGCTCGATTCGCATTTGAAGTATATACTTGACAGTCCCTTTACGATAAAGAAATTAATTTTTAAGCAGAAAAAAAAACTAACAAAAAATTATAATAAGATTGGCAAACGCTAGATTTTCGTATATATTCTCTTTAGTATATAATTTTAAACTATAGTATATATTTTAAACTATGCATTTTAAAATTATAAAAAAAAAGATTTGCATTAGACTGGACATGTTGTTGTTGTTGTTTGCTGCCCAGCCTCTTGGGAAGGCGGGTGGGCCATTCTCCGCAGTGACACCTCAAGACGGTCCGTTGTACGTTGGCTAGACTGGACATACAGAATGTTCAAAGCTTCAAGGATAAATTTAATAGGGATGGGTATAGGGTATTAAAATTGTCCCACAAAGGTGTTAGCAAAACCCACAGTCTTAACTCACCTTAAACTGAATAACACCATCTCTGTACATCTGTCCGTAGCGAGAGACTTGATCTATGCTGAGCAGCAGAGCTTTGAACGTCACCTCCTTGCTGATTGTATTTGTCACCTGAAATAAAGCATTACTATCAACTGCTATAAATTAACTAGGTCATAGAATATGCTTGGCTGGTGACACCATAACACAGCGTAAAGTACTGCATTCTTGATGTGTCCAGGGGCCCACGGGTCCAAGGGACTCACATTGGGACAGAGGACCAAAGGACATGCATTGGGACAGGAGACCAAGGAACATGCATTGGGACAGGGAACAGAGGGACATACATTGGTGCAGAGGAACGAAGGAAATATTTTTTTATTATGTAATCCAGTATGGGTGGCAGAGTTAGAGATATGCTCTGACCAAGGGACTCGAGGGACATGCATTGGGACAGGGGACCGAGAGGGGACCAAGGGAAATGCATTGGGGCCATAAGCAGTTAGTTCATTATAACCAGTAGGTTCATATGAACTGTTTATGGTCCACAAAGAGGCAAACGGGCCCCACAACAACAACATAATCCTTATCGAACCGGATAGAAAAAATTGTGACAAGTTCGAGAGCTATTTTACTGCCTTAAGAATGCTCAATAACCGGTAAGCAATGAACAACCTGTAGGTTCTGGTCGATCATCTGGAAGACGATGACGGGCGCGTGGGTGTGGTAGGCGCCGGTGTGCGGCTCCTGCTCGGGTGCGCCGCCGCTCGCCCACTCCGCCCGCTCCGCACTCAGCGCCTTCTCCATCCACTCCATGTAGTTACTCTCCATCCGCTGCGAGCATAATGTATTTAGATGTTCTGTTGTGTCGAGCATGTGCTCAAAAAGGGTCCTGTATGTAGTACACGTAACCGACGAGCTTCTATGAAGAACATTATGAGTGTGTTGAGGCGTCAAAGATGTGTCAGGATCTTAGCATGTGGAGATCATTGTCTCTGCCTATCCCACTGGGATACCGGCGTGACTTATATGTATGTAATGTATGCATATAGGTTCTGTTGTATTGTGAGTTCGATAAAGCAGAGAACAAAAGATTTATTAGAATTGCCTGGATATCAGAAGACAAGGAATTTTCCAATCAAACTAATGGATGAATTAAAAATACAGAACAAATTAAGAAGAAAAAATCATATTATGATCTGGCAAATCAAGGTCTGCATAACGGCGTATTATTTTCCAAATGGTAGATATTTCTACACAGTACTGACTACTAGCTACTAAAAACATCCAAAGGGAACACAACCACTCGAAATAAGCTCAAATTGGTAGTAACTAAAAATCTAATTTTGCGTAGACCGGTTAAGTCAATGAGATGGTATAGGTTCACCCCCCACAGGTTTATTCAATAAGCTAGTCTTGCTACTAAACATTTTAAATGTTTCACCTGCAAATACTCATTCTGAAGTTTTTCCATCACTTCTTCGGGAACCAAGGGCTCCATCTGCGTGAGGTCTACGTTAAGCTCCGGGTTCTGCATCAGCTCTGCGCCTGGATACGTGTTCAGGATCCACGACAATAGAGTGACGTATTCGTTGCCTTCCAAACCGTTTGTCACGATGTCTTGCAGCTGAAATGGTGCAAGTCTATATAGTTAAAAAAAAAACTGTCAAGAACCTGGTACCCTAAAAAAGTTAAGTTCCTTGTTCACACACAGAAGGTTCCGCACGCATTTCCTAATTGTCCATCACCGCAAGAGTAGGTATCTACCTATGGATAAACTTATACAATAGATAAACAATAAACAATAGAAAATGTAGCTTTTGCAGATACAAAATACTCACACTGGATGAAAGACACGTGTGATACATGTTAACGTATTTATTGACAATATCGTAGTGCGGCGGGAAGCACGGCACGCACAGCGTCTTCACAACGCGCAAGTCCTCCAGGATGAGCTGTCGCGTTAGCTCTAGGTAGCGCACTAGCCAGAGCTTGTTGTCCTCGCGTTCATCCACACGTGTTCCCTCAATGCGTTGTGCGACTGCACATTCCAGTACTTCAAAACCTTTCGTTCTCCAATTCTTAGGTCGGCCTGGAGGCAAGAAGCCGCTTTGATTTTGTTGCTGTAAAATATTATATGTATAAATTATAATTTCAAACAATTTATAATGTATACGCACGTACACTTTCCTGTTGTTGCAGAAGTTGGGCTTATAGTGGTGGGGTATTTTTTAACTGTGGTGATCGTTGCCAAGAGCTTGTAAAGGTGATTTGAAAAATATACCACATTTAATGGTATAGAAATAAAAGGAATTAAATAAAAAATGAAATAAAAATTGTATAAAACCCAACTATGTGAAACTAAGGAAATAACAAGGAAATTTGATCAAAAATGTTGTAGTCGGGAATTTAGAAGGATTCCAATACCCTTTCCATTCAAATCCTTCTACTAAATGCAGTATCAACTTTCTCTGTTATTTATTTCGATTTTCGTAGTTGGGTTTTATTTCGTAGGTGAATAAACCATTTTGTAAAATATAATATTTACCCTTTTAACAAAACTCTAACTAATGTCATGCAAACAATAAAGCTAATAATTAGTATGGTATACAAGTCTCTTGCTATGTTGACCTTTTAGAAAAGACAGACTAGATTTTGCACGAGATTAAACTCACCACTAAAGCCATTCGGTCTCTCTTCTCCTCCCTTTCAATGATACGCAGTGCGGTGACGATAACTGTAGGCTCCTTCCTTACAGTGTTCAGCGTTCGAGCCAAGATCAATTTTATTTGCTTCTCCAAAAGGACCGACAACATTTCAACATCTTCGAAATAAGCCTTTAGCATAATCTTGTCATGCGAGGATTGGTTCGGCAATCGATGTAACTCGTAGAGCAAATCGTCTCGGGAATTTTCCAAGTCAGTCAGGCACTGAAAGCAGAATGTTCCATGTTTAAAATACAATCTAAGTTCAGGTTAATTAATGCACACCTTTTTAAGATGAGATATAAATTCGTATTTTAAAAAAATATTGCATTTTTAACCCCCGACGAAAAAATTTCATTTTTAACCCCCGACGAAAAAAGATGGACCGATTTCAATGTGATTTTTTTATTAGAAAGCTGGTTTAATCTGTATGATTGTTAGCTATGTTTGTAATCAAGTAATTAATAGTAATAAAAACATTTATTATCATAAAAAGTGGACTGATTTGCATGTGTTTTTTTTAAAAAGCTTGAAATAAAAGTTAAATTTGTAATTTAACTTTTTTATACTGAAAAAGAATCTGCCTAAGGCAAGCAACATACGAACAGTTAAATCCCTAAGATGCGACGAGAATATGCAATAAATAAATAAATTAGTATATTTATTTCAGACATAGGACAAAAACAATAAAAAAAAAACATACACACAAACAATGCAATTTAATAGCTAACAAGAATAGGGAGTGCATGTGGGACACTCCCACATCCACCCCTCACCGCACTTCTCACAGACAGTTATGCGACATTAACTGGTGTATCAAATTCAATATTTAATTCTAAAATAAAATGCATAGTATCATTTCAAAATTAAATGTATTGCCTGATGAGCGTGAAGCAGCTTCCCTTCTCCGATCCACTGCTTGGTCTTGGCCACACTCTCCGGCACGGTGAAGATGTGCTTCAAGCTGTCCATCGCAGTCACGTACTGGGAATGCCTCGAGTCTTCTTCGCGCACCATTTGAAGTGACCCACACAACGGTGCCACCGAACCCAATGATACTTGAAGTTCGTCGAGTCTGCAATCGAAAGACTGTGTACATCAAAATATCAAGATTTGTTGGTTTGTTTTTACTATTCGGGGATAATACAAGTGTTGCATATAAAATGTCATATGCCGGTTGTGGGGAAGAAATTACTTTACTTGTATCCTTAGACTCTATTCAAGGCTGCGCTGTCCGCTTAACTGGTGACACAAAAAGACTTCGAGCCACTGCCTCACAGGCGAACAATTTTACAGGTATTACGTAATAATAATCATATTAAAAATAACCCAACTAGGACAAACAACGGAAATAACAAGATAAGTTGATTGAAAATGTTGTAATGTTGCTACTTACCGGTCTATTAAAATCTTTTTTTTTTTATGGAAACTGACACGCTTGGCTACATTGTCATCACCATACATCGGAATCCGCGGGGCACGAATGATTCAAGGTTGTTTAGTGATGGGACAATGTATCCACAAATATCGAAAATCGATCGTTATTTTAGAATAATATGGAATAATGTCGATTATTAAAACTAAGAGTATTTCTATAGAAAATAAAATATAATAAACAAATGTTGTATTTACTCTGTAGGTACAATACAAATCTGTTCAAACCACAATATTAGTTTTATTAGTATGGAATAGAAAGAATTTGATTTTTTTTACCAACTTACACGTGTTACATCATAATGATATTGAAGACTTTTTTGTTACTGTTATGAAACTGAATCGATTAGGCTATAAAAATCAACCACCTATTTTTTTATTTAGACATAAAAAAATATTTTACATAAAAAAAAGGCCAAGGTCCAAAAAAATAGGTCTTACAAAATTAGTTCATAGTACGCTAAGGGGGGGTTCTGTATCGGAAATAGATCACTTTTAAAGAACAAAGAATTTTTTTCTTTTTACAAAATTTTTTTTTTTAATGTTAAATGTAAAAAAAAATTTTTTCTTAATCGTTTCGGTTTCATGCCAGGAACAAAAAAGTCTTCCAACACGTATATCTCTTTTTTTCAGAAATTGTGAAAAACCACAATTTTAGTTTTATTAGTATGGAATAGAAAGAATTTAATTTTTTTTACCAACTTACACATGTTACATCATAATGGTCGTGAAGACTTTTTTGTTACTGTTATGAAACTGAATCGATTAGGTTATAAAAATCAACCACCTATTTTTTTATTTAAATACCTACATAAAAAATTTTTTTACTTAAAAAAAAAGCCCAAGGTCCAAAAAAATTTATATAGGTTTTACTCCCTATGATACAGACCCCCCCCCCCCCCCCCCCCCCCCCCCTCCCCCTTAGCGTACTACGAACTAATAATTTTGAGGACCTTATATAAATATGTATTATATTTACTTAATCATTAACATAAAGTATACATGTTTATATAAGTACTGTAGGTATATAAGTATTCAGGTCTGAAATATGACATGAATAAAATACAATAAACAAATAAATATGAGTATCGATAACAGTGTCGATTGTTTATTGATCGCCGTAGTCAATCCCTAACAAGGTCGTATTCGTGCCCCGCGGATTCCGATGTATGGTCATCACCTACAACATCCGTGATAACCCCGGGTGAATTAGGTGCCATGTCAGTGCTTCCCTTCATTTCATGTCGGCTACACTGAACTGGACCGAAAACACGAACTATTTACATAGTCGTTTCGATCTACGTTTCATTCAGTGCAGTGGTACCAACCCGAGCGGGATAAACCCTACCACCTAGTATGGTAAGAAGGGAAGGGACCTACAGTTTTACGTGGAATTCGAACCACGGTCAGCCTCCAAAGGTCGAGCGGTCACCCATCCAAGAACTGACTGCGCTTGGGGTTGCTTAACAACAGTCGACCGACCGCACCACTGAGCTACCGAGGCTGACAAATCCTTCTACACCTCCGACTACATACATTGACACGTGACCTTATGATCTTATGTATTTATGTACTAACTTGGTGCTTATTTCCTTCATATCGTGGAGACACTCGCGGAGCTCACGCAGCCCGACGCGCACGCCGTCCAGCTTGCCCTGCACCGCGGACTTGAGCTGCGCCTCGATCGATGCCTTCTTGTGCGTTATTCTTCTCTTGTATTGCTCCACCTGCACGCATAGTCATTTGTGGCGCTGATGACTTTAAAGTGGGATTGTGCGATTTTCTATCCTCAATTATGTTGATAAATAGCTGATCGAATTTCAATAAAAAGTCAGCTTCAAGTAACACTAAAGTGGTCCTAATTTTCTTTTTAAGAGCATTGAAAATTGAGGGAAGAAATTTGAGGGACATACACCTACATATATACCTACATATAATATGCTCCTTTCGTTAAATGCTTTACTAAAATAGAAATTTTCAGCCAAAACGTTCTGTATTTACTAAATATCATTTAGGTACTTACTTATTTAGAATATCTGTTTTTATTGATTATACTATTAGTTTACTATGCAACAAGCACAGAGGTTAAGAGGGTTACCACTGTAGCAACAACAAATATACTTTCTCTAGTTAGCCAGGCTGCTGCACCGTGTTCATGATGACCTTAGCCGCCTCACCTCACACCGCGCTTCCACTTCCATCTTCTCCATGCTACTCATCATAACTAACTTTTACAGAGTGTATTTACTATTATTTAGGGTTACCTCTGTGGCAATAGGATACCTTTTCCAGTTGGCCAGGCCGCTGCATCATGTTCATGACGAGCTTAGCCGCCTCGCGCCGCGCTTCCTCCTCGATCTCCTCCATGCTACTCATCTTGACTTGACTTGCTTGACCACGGATTACTGATGTATATATGCTAACTTTGCAGAGAATTACATATAATACAGTTTGTTTGCAACTAAAAAGTACAAGTTTACAATTAACAAGAATTATACCTACAGTTTGTTTTGTTTGATCTGCAGTGCAATCAATTATCAAAACAAAAAAAGGAAAACGGCCGGAAAATCCAGAAATCGTCCCCTATTTTGCACACGAGCGAGCGAGATTACAAATGAATGACAAATATGTCAAAAACTATCTGTCAATGTCAGCTATGCTTGCTTGAAGTATTAAGGCGGCTCTACACTCGCCCGCGAACCGCGGCCGTGAATCAAGGCCGCGGTTCGCGCACGAACACGGCGCGAAAAATATACCCCTCTACACTCGTAACCTTTCGCATTTACGTTCGCACTGACGTATGCGCGCGTGTGGAGGGCAACCGCTCGCGCTCGCCACTCGCCACTTTGATTTTTGCCAAAAAACCGCCACGGGAAGCGAGCGCAGGCGAGGCGAGCGGACACCGAGTCGACGCGAGCGGCCCTCCACACGCTCGCGCTCGCCTTCGCTCGCCGCGCGTGAAGTGCGGGTATAAGCGGGGTTGAATTCAGTCCTGCCAACCTAACGACCAAAGAGAATATAATGAATGAGACGGAACTCTCATACAAAAAATCGTTCTATGAAAATCAGCATAATTTCAATGGCCGCTGCAAAATATCCGGTTGTAGCTGTCATGTTGGCACCACTGCATTAGGAAGTGCCGTGAATGCAGCCGTTAATCAATATTCTTGATTTTTTTAGGTTGGGTTTTTTGCTATTATGAGTAAAACAGCATAATTTTTTGTATTTTTTAATGTTGATTTTATATCTATACAAAATTCTCTTACCATTAGTCTATATCAAAACCTAACATTTCCGTGAAAACATTCATCTTAGTCCTAATATCCCGATATCCCCTCACCACACATCTCACACTTCCTGTAATGCCGCATTGCAATGAATAATGTCTTTGCAATGAATGCATTCGACGGCAACTCACTTTCACGCTACAGGCTAAATCACAGCAAAAACAAGGGGTATTTCGGCAAGACACACGGAGTCGAGCCAGGCCAGGGGTGTGACCAGATTCAGTATTTTAATACTTTTTCAGTATATTTTGACGACTTTTTTGACCATCAGTATTTTTATAGGTATATTACTGAAAGTTAGTATTTTTTGGTATATTTAGCATAAAATTACATTTTCATGGTAAAGACTGGACGCAATCGTCCCCACGAACTTCGCTTCTATCTTCTGTCGCGAACATCGGCATTATGGGAGGGAATTTCCCCAAAATTGTTTCACTTTGTGTGGTCATAGAGCAACACAGGTAGGTTCCCGATCCTTTGTTATCGATTATAGCCCTAGTAGTATTATATTCTTTGGATTATAGATTATAGAACCCTAAAACTTGATCGCAAAGTAAGTCATTTGTTACAATCCTCAAGTACTGGCTCACCCCTTTCTTGTGAGCAATTATGGGTGGAAGTTGGAAAAATTTCTAACAGTCATGGCTGATGGCACTTTAAAATATAAAAATATAGCTAGTTTAGTAAATCTTTGTTATGTATACCCGTGTCGAATGCTGCATGCGAGCGTATATTGTCATAGCATAGATAAATTTAATAAAAACCGAGCAAAGAAACATATTTAATTAACAATAAAAATGTATCAGCAGTTTTTAAAACAAAGCAAGGGATGAAGATGAAGGATGTTGTATAAATTTTAATCCTTCGAAAATAATGTTAAAGTAAAATTCGAACATTTATAATGATGAGGATGAATAAAACATTTTATGAAAATCGGTATTTTTATTGGTATATTTGACCTGTGATAGAAAGTATATTTTAGTATTTTTTCAAGGTGGCAACGGTATTTTCGTAAAATTTAATCTGGTCACACCCGTGCGTGCCCGCCGCCCAAAGAATATAACCGCTAGTACCGGAAGCTGTCTTGCGAGATAGGGACACCGCTATATGAGTAAGCAGGAGAGGGATGGCCGCCATTAAAATTATGCTGATTTTCATAGAAACGAATTTATTGTATGAAGTTCTTCTTCTTCTTTTTTTAAATAGTGGCAACTGCGCCAGTCTGGTCTGCTTGCTAACGACTTTGACAGACAGCTCAAAGAAAAATTTATCTGTGGTTATAGCCAAAGAATATAATACTTTATAGCTGTCAAGGAGGATTTGTCGATTTGGTTTCGGTTGTGAAATAAGTGCTCCGCTGAAAATATTCTGCAAATCCCTCCTAATCTACAGTCGTTCCCTTCCGCTCACCTGGCTTTGTAATCCTGCTCCTATCAAGTTGTCTTCTCCTCCTCTCCTGGCATCCTGCAAGCATCCTGCAAGCCTCCTGCATCGCTCAGTGAAACAATTGAAGGTCGTCGGAGGATACACGAGTTTCTTTTGGCTGAGTTATTTTATAAAATTTTATTGAGCTAAGTAAATGTAATTTGCACTAGGAAGTTGGTTTAAGCACTTGAGTAACAACAATGCCACATAAGCCTCCCGACCCTGAAGATCCTGGAGGAGGTGGTATGTTGCCGGGGTCATGCCGGCGGTCTCTCGATCTTACTAACACTCAGAGCGTATCGCTCAGTGACGAATCCTTTGTCAATAATGCTCCTCCTTCCCCTAGCTTGTACATGACAATTGATACTAATAATTCATTTGCAGCTTTTGATACTTCCTTGAATGAGGATGGCTTTTTGTTGCCTCCCTCAGCCCCTCACGCCCTTCCGGAAGTGTGCAGGCATGGAAAAAGGAAGGCGCCTAAATCTGACAATAAGAACCAAAAACTGTTTCGATCTAAATCCCAGTCCAATGTTTTGGATTCATCAGATAGTCAAATAGAAGATGAGAAAATCTTAAAAAAAAAAAAAAAATTCTCAAAGAAGACTTCTTCCCCTACTGATCCTCTTGTTCATGTTCTTCCCAGTGAAACAGAGGCAGAGGAAAACATTAAAAATTATAATAATTCCTCAAAGTTGACTACTATCCCTTCTGCCTCTCTTGTTCATGGCTCTCCTAGCTCAGTGAACAGGAAGATGTATAATTCTTTAGATAAGGGTCCATTCCTAGTTCACGTGCAAAAAGAGTTTGAAGATCCCTCAGCGGGAACATCCATTCATCCCATTACTTTTGGACTCCTCATGAGGAAGATGAACGTCTCAAACATAGTCGAAGATGGGGTAAAGAGCATTGGTCGAAACAGGGTTTCCATAGAGTTAAAACATTTTCAGGATGCAAACGAGCTTGTCTTAAACGAAATGCTCCGGGAAAAAAGTACAAGGCTTTCATTCCCTCATTTAACGTCACTCGCATTGGAATTGTGAAGGGGATCCCTCGGGAGTGGTCTCCGGAACAAATAATAGAAGAGGTTCGTGTCCCGGAAGGATGTGGCCCTGTATTGAAAGCTCGTAGAGTAAATTATAAAAGTTCAGTGGATGCCACAGTCGTTTGGAAACCAACAGAGTCGGTCATCTTAACATTTGACGGTCAAACCCTTCCCAAAAGAATTTTTTGCGTTCATTCTTCACTTGTGGTAGATCTGTATAAATTCCCTACGATACAGTGTTTCCATTGTTGCCGATTCGGTCATACGAAGGTACAATGCAGGTCGAAACCTCGTTGCTACAGGTGTGGTGAGGCGCACTCTGGAGAAGTGTGTGCTCTGGTTGAAGCGGATGTCTCCTGCATTACCTGTAGAGGCAATCACTTTGCCATCAATAAAAAATGCCCAGAATTTTTAAGACAGCAATCTATTAAACATCTTATGGCGGAGGAAGCAATTTCGTACCCAGAAGCCTCGAAAAAATTTCCCGTTTATGGAAATCGGTCTTATGCAAGTGTGGCGTCCACTTCATCAGTGAATACTCCGTCTAGAAATATTCGTATTCCATCTATCAATTCTTCTAATTCTTCATATAAGAAAACGGTTCACTTAAATCCTCGATCCCATGGTTATGACAGTCTCTCCTGGTTATGACAGTAGAGAACATAATTCTCTTCTCAAGAGTTTCGATATTCCTCCCTCTTCAAACGGCTGTGCGTACCCTCCAGAGGTTCAGTGTTCGGGTGATTCCTCTGATTCAATCATTACTTTAATTTCTTTACTTGTGAACCTTATCTCGTCCAAATGCTCTTTACCGTCCAACGTTGCCTCTAAACTGTTTCCTATTTTATCTATTTTAAAAGATGCCCTACTCAAGAACAACGTTTCTACAATGGAACAGTAGAAGCGTTGTTCGTAAAAAGTCTGAAATTGTTTACTTAATTAATAAACACACTCCCATGGTGTTTGCCATTTCTGAGACTTGGCTTAAACCGGATTCCCACTTTCGGGTTCCCGGCTATGCTATTCTCAGGGATGACAGACAGGATGGATGGGGCGGTAGCGCCCTCATTGTAAATAATTCATTTCCTTATTCTCCCATTATCTTGCCTCCCTACGGTGACAGTATTAATGCTGTTGCGATGAGGGTGCAAAATATTTCTTTCCTCTCAGTTTATGTTCCTAAACCATCCCCTTCTTCTCATCAAGTTTTAAAGTCTCTCATTTCTTCCATTCCCAAACCCTTTTTAATTATGGGAGATTTTAATTGCAAACATACTTTATGGGGTGCTCCTTCCTCGGACTCATTTGGCTCTAAAATGGTAGATGTCATGGATGAGCTAAATTTGTGTCTGTTGAATGATGGATCTTCCACCCGCCGAGTATCGCCTTTCCAGAACCTCAGCTTTGTAGACCTGTCATTCTGCTCCCCAGATCTTGCCTTATTACTCTCCTGGAATACCTTGAGCTCAACTCATGGAAGTGATCACTTTCCAATTTTAATGACGATGCCTTCTCGGAACTTCCCCCTTCCTTCAAGAAAGCCACTTCAGAAATACCGGGTTTCTGATGCCGACTGGTATGCTTTTAAAAATGCAGTGGATGAAAAGATAAAAAATCTCCCCGCTGTCAATGAAATTAATTTTCAGTGGTGCTATTCAAAATTTGTAGAATCTCTTATCTTATCAGCTGATGAGTTTATTCCATTAAAGAATTCTGCTCTGAATAGGCGTCCATCCCCTCCTTGGTGGGATGCAGAATGCACTGAAGCTATAAAAGTGAGAAAGCAATCGGAAAAAAAATATGCTGAATGTATGAACAATTGCAATTTTTTACATTTAAAAAAAACATCAGCTCAGACCACTCGGATGCTAAATAAGAAAAAAAGAGAAGGATGGCGCAGGTTCTGCGAGTCTTTGTCCCCCATCACTCCCCCGTCTATTGTGTGGAAAAACATAAAGAGATATAGGTCGGCTTTCAGAGAAGATCCTCCCCCCAAGTCTTCATCAGATTTATGGATGTTTGAATTTCTTAATAAACTAGCCCCTTCGTCGTCACCTCAACTGACTGAGATTCCTTTGCTGTACCATCCATCCCCTTCCTTGGACCCCTTAGAAGCTCCCTTTTCTTTGGAAGAACTTCAAAAAGTGTTAAAATATGTAAATGACACTGCCCCTGGCATTGATGGGATCCCATATTCATTTGTTAAATATTTAAATAACTTCAGTCTTGAATATTATTTACAATTAGCAAACCATTCCTTTTACACAGGTGTTGTCCCTGAGAGTTGGAAATCTCAGATGATTATTCCTATATTAAAACCAAAAAAGGATCCTAGTGTGGGGTCATCATACCGTCCTATTGCCCTCTCTTCTGTGCTTTCAAAGGTGACAGAGCACATGATTAAGAACCGATTAGAATGGTTTGCTGAGAGTAATGGGCTATTATCTGATTCTCAATACGGATTCAGAAAAGGCAGGAGTACCATGGATAACTTAAGTATATTTTGCACTGACATTCGCTTAGCCTTTAGTCGCGATGAATCTTTGGTAGCGGCCTTTTTAGATATTTCTGGAGCCTATGATAATGTTCATCTCCCTATTCTCAGGCAAAAACTGATTCAGCTGGGAGTGCCTGAAAAGTTGGTTCTTTTTATCAACAACCTTCTAGTTCAAAGAACAATCTTCCTCAGGTCAGAAGATGGACAGCTTACTCAGTCCAGAACTCTCTGGAAAGGTTTGCCTCAAGGATCAGTTATAAGTCCCCTCTTATATAATTTGTATACATGTGATTTGGCTTGTTCTGTAAATTCAACATGTCGTGTCTTGCAATATGCTGATGATTTGCTAATATATATCTCAGATAAGTATATTTCTAAAGCTGCAGATATAGTCAACTCTTCTATTAAGTCCTTAGTTCAGTGGTTAAACTCTCATGGATTGGATTTATCCCCTTCCAAGAGTAATGTAGTAGCTTTTTCAAGAAAGCGAAATATTCCTAATTTATCTATCTTTGTATGTGAGTCCCCTGTTCCCCAACTTTCCTCAGTTAAATTTCTTGGAGTTATTTTGGACTCGAAGATGACAGGAGTCCCTCATATGGAATATATAGTGTCCAAAACTGAGAAAAACATTAACATTATTCGTTCATTAGCGGGTGTGTGGTGGGGTGCCCATCCATTCTCGCTTAAATTGGTATATAATGCTATTATTCGCAGTCATCTGGATTATGGTACATTTATTTTTGAACCAGCAAACTGTAAAGCTTTAAAAAGTCTGGATCTTATACAGTCCAAGTGCCTGCGCATTATCTCTGGAGCCATGAAATCATCTCCTATAAATGCTCTTCAGGTGGAATGTGTGGATGCTCCTTTGTACTTACGGAGACAATATCTGTCAGACAGATACTTATTTAGGGTAGCTCAATTTTCTACTCATCCAATCCTTCCAAAACTCCAATTATTATCAAGATTTTCCTTCACAAAAAGATATTGGTTAAATAAAACTTCCCCTAGACTTGTTAAAAGTTTTCAAAGATTCTCTGCTTTGAACAGTGTTACTTATAGATCAAAAAGCCTTCCTCTCTTTGAAACTTCGTATCAAGCTCTGATCTATTCCCCTAAAATTGTTCTCAATTTTGGAATTGATAAGAATTCTTCAAAAGCGAATGATGAATTTAACTTCTGGCTAAAAGAAAATTGGCATGATTATCATTATATTTATACTGATGCTTCTAAACTGTCCCCGGTTGGATGTGTAGGTTCCTCTCTTTTTCATCAAAATTGTGACATTGTTTGTAAGACCAAGAGTCCCCCTGAAGCATCTGTATATACAGGTGAAGTCCGTGCTATCTTGGAGGCGTTGAAATATATCCAACTATCTGGATCCATGGTTAAAAACTTAATTCTCTCAGATTCACGAAGTTCCCTTCAATCAATTGCTCAAAATCCTTTCAAAACTAAGACTCATAATCCACTTATTCTACAAATCAGGGAACTTCTGTTTCAATTTCATTTAAACAAAATTGAAGTTGTTCTTGCATGGATCCCTGCTCACTGTGGCATTAAGGGTAATGAACGTGCTGACGAGTGTGCTAAAGATGCAGTGATCCATGGTGACCGATCAAACTTTAGAAACTATTGTCATGACTTAATTTGTTTGCCTCAGGGTTATCAACAAAAATCTTGGTCTAAGGCTTGGCATAGGACAAGTAAATATAAAGGAGCATTTTATGCTAATATCCAGCCTGAGATCCCAGCCAAGCCATGGTTTTTCAAATTAAATGTGAATAAAACAGTTGCTTCAGTAATATGTAGGCTTCGAATTGGTCATGTTTGTTCTCCTTTTCACCTAGCTAAATTGCATATTAAGGACTCTTCGCTATGTGAGTGTGGTCTGGACGAGGGTACGGTCGAGCATATTCTACTTGCTTGCCGGCTTCATACACCTCCTCTTTATGATTCTCTCCCTAGGCTTAAGGTTCCTCTTCCCACTAATGTTTCATCCCTTCTTTGTTCAAATAATTTCAAAATTCTTAAACTATTAGCCTCTTTTATTAGAACTCATGATATTAAGTTATAAACTTACTTATTTAGATCTATTTGTATAATTATATATATTCTTTGTATTTGATATAGTGAATATAAAAATATATACATTTTCCCTTTTAATTTTCTCCTTCATCTGAGTGCAAATTATTCATTATTTATAACAAATTTATTTGTTTTCTCTATGTGAGAAGTAGTACTTATTTATTACCGTGGATCTTTCAAGACTTGATATTGGCGCAATAAGTCGAACGTATATCGGCTAATCGCCAGAAATAAAAAGAAGAAGAAGAAGAAAGCAATATTTATTTGAATTGAATTGATGGTAAATATCATTGGTAAATAATAAGGCGACCTTGCGGATTGTGTTACGGCGCCAGGCGTGCCTTCGCTACTGTGCCACAGATCGACGGAGAATAAAAGTTCATCGTTTGGGCTGGCTGTACGATAAACCTCGCCTCGGAAGGCTGGCTGCACGATAACGAACGACTTAACTTACCTATTTCACTATGCCGACTATTCCATCCCAACATAAGCTTCCGAAGAACTTGTTAAAACGAAAACTTTCGAAGAGGTCGGCGTTTCTGCCAACGTAGCGGAAGATCGATATCGAAGGTGATAGGTACACTCGATTTTAGATGGAAACCATTTCCTACCCTGATCGCCTCAGGGGCAGGGTGTGCAACATTTTGGCATACCTTCAACTGATGTGTACCAAATATCAAAGAAGTGGTTATAACTCCTTCGAGGGAATTAGGTGAGTTGCTTTGTATATATTTTTCAATATAACGTAGCGAGGGACCCTTATAAAATGAAGTTAGGTTTCTGTCCATCTGCACACCACAGCTTGTAGCTCCAATACGACTAGAGCGGTCTTTGTAACTTGAAATGTGTATAGATATCTGGGAAGCAACAAAATTGAAGGAGTAAGCAAAGTCAGGCGTCCTCAACTACCTATAAAAGGACCGTAAAAATCAAGTTGAAAATAAATAGATAAATAAAACATTTACGATAGGTCGAGTTGGATATCATGGAAATGGTCTTAAGGCTGCGATACGCAAATTTTAGGAGAAAACGAAATTTTCAAAAATTTATTTCAGAGAAACCGTGCCACACAGAAAAAATATAAAAATTGGTCACGAAAGCCAAGAATAAAGAGAACTTTATAAAAAAAATTGTACTAAAAATGTGGCTTATTTACTTATCAAACCCCCTTCAAACCCCACCTTGTCGTAAACAATTGCTAACATGTAGTTTTTTCAAGCTTTTTCCAGGGTCAACCTATACAAAAACTAAAAAAAACAAGCAGGATAAATAATCGTTCTTATCTGCCTCTCTCCCCGTGCATGCCGTAAAAGGCGACTAAGGGATAAGGACGAGATGCCGTGCTAAAGGGCGAAAGCCTAGCCACCTATCACCTTGGCACGGTCCTTCCACCGTGTCGTGCAGCAGGTGGGTCTTTGTGCTTGATTACTTGAGTACTTGATTACTTGCTGCTTGATAGTTATCTTTCTGGATACATTGCTAAACGTGGTGGTCGATGTTGTGTTGCAATTTTCCAGGGTTCTTGCAGCACAACATCGATTACTCTGCTTACCCTGATTGTCGGGATACAGCGTGTGTGGTATGTATAATACCTATGTATAAATTTTATTTTTCAGCTTAACAAATTTGTTACGTAGCAACAGAATTAGCCAAAAAAGCTTCAAAATAAAAATAACTCCAATATGTGGGATGATAAATGCTCCGATAGAGTACCGGAACATTTTGGTGACGACCCTCGGTGCTTACAGCAAGCTAGTCACTACGGGATCTACAACATTCACAACGTTCACCACATCATCATGCCGGATGAAGCCAACTCATTGCTGGATACATCAGTGAAAGGCTGCCGCATGTCTGCACCACCGAAATGGGTAATGCCTCGCTATCATTATCATTACTAATAATAAATCTGTAAGGGATGGTCATGGAGTAAGTTACTTTGTTTTATGAGATATTGCGTTTGTGTACTATGTATGATACTAAAACTAAATTGAGGATTTTTAGAAATCTTTTCTGTATGTATGTTCCTCCATAACTCTTAAAACGATCATCCGAGTTCGATTAAACTTAGTACAAGCACATTTAACTATACGGGACACAGGATATGCTAAATAAAATTTTGTTCCGGTTACGCTAAGATGTGGATCTCATACAAACTGAATTATTCCGCAGATTACTTACTTTCTTCTTTTTAAATACGAATTTCACACAAGCGAAGCCGCGGGCAAAAGCTAGTATTAGAATAAGAATAAGAAATGCCATGCCAAATACAAGCACTTAACCCCAAGGATATAACTCCGTTTAGCGGAAATTGGACTTAGGGGTGAGCTATAAACTTTTGAGAGATCACTCACAATAGATCTTCTTAGGTCGCAGTGATAACAGCGCTCAGGGGCCCTAAATCTCACGCTTTAAATCATAATCATAATTATGAATAAGAAATATTTATTTTTCCCTTAAGCTTAGGTAGGTACTTACTTTCTAACAAAACACACTGCAACCAAAGAAGAAAAGAACTGAACATTGCAATCGAGAGAAGAGAAAACGAAGGAGTGTGCAAAGGCTATGCTGATTCTACTGAAAATATCACTAGATTCAGTGCCAATCTAAACAATGATTTTAACAGTGAACGCACTGACGATCCACACTAGGAATACACAATAAAGCACAATACAAATAATTATGTTCCTTTGTTTTTAACCCCCGACGAAAAAAACGGAGGGGTGTTATAAGTTTGACGTGTGTGTGTGTGTGTGTGTGTGATTGTATGTGTCTGTCTGTGGCATCGTAGCTCCCAAACGGATGGACCAATTTGGATGCGGTTTTTTTTATTAGGAAGCTTGTTTAATCGAGATAGTTCTTAGCTATGTGTGTAATAAAGTAATCAAGTAATTAAGTAATAAAAAAAATTATTATCTTAAAAAGTGGACCGATTTTCATGCGATTTTTTTAAAAAAGCTTGTAATAAAAGTTAAATTACAAATTTAAAAAACCCCCGACCCTTAAAAAGTCATAAATAATTTCCGTTTACTTACTTAAAGGAGTCGGGGGACCGCTAAGTTAATAAAATATAAAAACTCAGAGCTGCGCGGGAATTTACTTAGCGGTCTCCCGACTCCTTTAAGTAAGTAAACGGAAATTATTTATGACTTTTTAAGGGTCGGGGGTTTTTTAAATTTGTAATTTAACTTTTTTACATAATAAATGCGAATAATGCGAATAAAATACTCTAAAATGAAAAATAAAAAAATTTACTTCCCTGACTAATTAAATAAGTTAATACCGCAATAGTAAAATATTGTTATTTACATTATTATTTAAAATTATAACTGTTATTACAATGTATGTAAATGATAGGTAATCCCTTTTTTCATACACTATAAACCGAGCCATCTAGCTATGAATCTATATGAGATAAGTAGGGCGAGTACGTTTACCTCTACAATTTCTGACCGCATCAAGAGGTGTAAGGTCATCGTTGATTAAACCCGCTCCACAAATTGTAGCAACTCCAGACAGTGTTGTGACCAATATACACGAAACTTCTTTGCAGTGTTTTGTTAGTAAGAGCAAGAGATAGCACCGTTGTGTAACAGAACTACTAGTCTATACTACCATATTGTGTTCGGAGCTCATATGGCAACAAAGCAGAATTCGGTAAGCAAAATTCAACAATATATGCTGTATACTTGTGTATTATTTTACTATGATTTACCTATATATTTCTAGTTATTGTTATTTCATAATTTATTTTTTATATGTAAGTATATAATTTTGTTGTTCTAATTATTATCTTTTCTTTAATTTGTTACTGCACTAAATTAACCGAGTACCTAGTGTACAAACATTTAGGAACCATGTCTGTAGATTATATCTAATTTTTATTTTAACATGATATGACATATTTCTGTTGTTTGTTGTTCAAATAGTTATAAATAAATAAATTAGCATAGATTAAATCATGAATCCGTGGACTAAAGGCAGCTAAGCTAAATAAGTAATAATCATTGGATTAAGTAAATATTGCTGCCTAATTGTTTTGAAACTGTTTCTCTGCTGTGGAAGTATACTGGCGCTTGACGTCAGAAATGGACTAATAAGTGATTGTAGCAGCCGTGCCACACACGGACATTACAACTGTAAAAGTGACCTGAGATTGCAAAACATTAAGTTTCGATGATAGTCAGTAGGAAAGATACTACAGTACACATGTACTGTAGTATCTTTCCTACTGACTGTGCTCATGCTGGTGCGAAGGTATGCATGTAAATCTTTTCAAATAAGAAAAAACTCATTGGTACACGCTGGGTGGATTCGAACCTCGGACCTCTCGCAAGAGAAGCTGACGCCCGGACCACTCAGGCCACCACTCGCGCGAGCACAGAGAAAGCTCCGGATTTTGCGCGCAGTGTCGAGCAGGGCTGCCTTCTGGATCTGGCCCCTGACCCAACCACTCAGCGAGAGCTTCGGTCACTCAGCGAGACCACTCAACGTGGTCGCCGAGGCTCTTCGCTATCAGCCCATATTATAATCAATACTAATTATTTAATAAACAAACAACAAATATTGATGCAAGTTTTGCAATACGCTCACATCACAGTGAAGCGTGAACGAGCCGATGAGTCAGTCCTGATCGGCCAAGAATGTGTTGGAGTAATCTGCTGCAATGTGCTGCTCTCTTGCTGCTGGCGACCATCACAGTAACACCTGGCGCCCAAGATGCGGTGACGGTGTGCGACAAGAGACCGAGCGGCACAGAAACCCCTCAGACCCGAGCCGATGGACGCTTCACTGTTGACGTGGTGGGAATAGTCAATAATAAATTTTTGCCACAAGGTAACTATACTGGTGAGTATCTCAAAGAACGTGTAGGTACACATTCGGTTGCAGAGATTATTATAAGTTGTTACATACATATCACACATGCTGAATCCCGACAATCGGGGTAAGCAGAGTAATCGGTTTTGTGCTGCAAGAACTCTTGTCAATTACAGCACAACACTGACCACCACGTTTCGCAAAGTATTCGAACAAGATTAAATCGATCAAGCAGCAAGTATGGCACGAAGACCCACCTGCTGCATGACTCAGGAAGTACCGTGCCAAGGTGAGAGGTGGCGAGCCTTTCGCCCTTTAGCACGGCATCTTGTCCTTATCCCTTAGTCGCCTTTTACGACATGCATGGGGAGAGATGCAATGGGGATATTCTTTTTAAGTACCGGCCCCACACGGTACAAAGTAAATATAATTAAATTTAAAACTATACATATTTACTAATGTAATGTAAAACAAATCTATGTACTAGACATATGATTGGTAAAGCTAAGTCAAAGAAAAATATTCAAGATTGAGAGTTAAAGATTGTAAATAGGTTTATTTTTTTATGGAAGCTGTCACTGTTTGCTACATCACCTGCAACATCCGTACTGTCAGCCTGTAACAACTTGGTGAACTAGGTGCCATGTCCATGCTTCCCTTTGGTCTTGCCGGCTACACTGACCTGGACGGAAAACACAAACTATTGTTAAAGCCGCTTCGACTAACCTCCTTCAGCGCAGTTGTACTAAACCGAGTGGGTTAAACCCTACCACCTACCCACCCAGTAAGGTAAGAAGGGAAGGGACTTACAGTTTTACTTGGAATCCGAACCATGGTCAACCTCCAACGGTCGAACGGTCACCTATCCAAATTGTGACGGCGCCCAGGTGTGCTTATGATCGCGAGCAACAGTCGACTGACCGCACCGCTCAGCTACCGAGGCTGACAAAGGTTTCTCCAAGACTCCTTCATTGCTGTCGTTAGTTCTAATCGACACAAATTCATAGAAACTTACGGCTTCCTAGAGGTGATTCTACCTGGCAGACATGCAATAGGTCGCATTTTCAGTTTATTGCAATCATAAAAGAGCATAAGAAAAGTGCTAAGTTTTTCCCCCAGTTTCTAGAAGTGTAATTAATTACACTATTAATTTATTAGGTTTCGCAACTCCTTTTGATTTATTGAATCAAGTCTCATAGTCCGTAGGGTGCAATAAAGTTTGCTACTACGTGACCAACTAAACTTTACCATTTATACCATAAATTTTTTTTTTTTATGTAATCCTGTATGGGTGGCTGAGTCGGAGTGGCCAAAGCGCATGCTCCGACCAGCCAATATCACCTCCGAGAAGGTAGGTGCCATACCGGAGACTTCCCTGGATTGCTGGCTATACTGGACTAGAGGAGAACACAACCGAGGCTGCTATGCGGCCATCTTACATCCAGTACGGTGGTACATTTTACATAATTACTTGGTCGACTACTAATCATGTCCAAAAATGTTGATTTTTGCCTGACTGAACCTTGTTCACCGTAACAAGACCCACGTGACAACAGAATATAGCTCATTAATGTAGGGAGATATATAATTTATTTCTGCTCTTAGACTGACTGCCGTAATACGGGTCATTTGGCGATGGCGATATATGAGTAATATAATTTCATTCACAAATTATGATCTGCAGTGCGCCTAAAGGCCGACGAGAATTCATCTTTCGTAGCGTTTTTAATAATGGCGGACGGAGAGAAAAGGGGTGACGCCCGCAATATAACTTACTTGAACCCTGGCAGACTAGAACCAAAGTTCGACAGTAATGTCCCAACTCAGATGCACAGCGGCTGCAAGAACGCGGTGCAACAGTCCAACAACTCGCCTAAAAAAGTGGTGGAGGTAAGCATGCACTCGTGCTCGTACTGTAGGTACAGTGTACACCCACACATTCTGCTCCTATCTTTGCAATTTGAGAACATTGAGTTGTGTTCGGAACGTACCGTGTACCGTGTGGGGCCGGTGCTTTAAAAGAATAGCCCCACTGCATCTCTCCCCGTGTATGTCGTAAAAGACGACAAAGGGATATGACTCCCTTCTTATTACTAGGTGGTAGAGTTTAACCCGCCCTGGTTGGTACCACCACACTGAATGAAAGGTCGGTCGAAACGGCTATGTAAATACCTAGTTTGTGTTTTCCGTCCAGTTTAGTGTAGCCGGCACGACCGAAGGGAAGCACTGACGTGGCACCAAGTTCTCCCGGTGTTATGGGCTGACATCACGGATGTTGTAGGTGATGTAGCCAACCGTGTCAGTTTCCATAAAAAAAAAAACGTCATCAAAGATTCGTTTGGATTGATTTCATAAATGATGGATGATGTACCTACTACTGGAAAGCATGGAAATCTTCTGGATGAACTCCTTAATTCTAGCTCTTCAGTCTAGCACTTTTCTTCTCCCAGCGATTGTCGACCCTTCTGAAATGTGGCCGGCGCTCTGCTATTTGAGAGATGCAATGTGCTCTGTGACATCGAAATCTTTAGTGAGCGCTTTTCCTCATTGCAAATATTGTGCTCCTGAACCGAAATCGAATTAATGTTACTCAAACTACTGCGGGATGCAGGTGGAATGGAAAGCTCCTCCAAAAGACCAAGGATGTGTGACCATCCATGCCATGGTAGCGGAGAGTCCGGACGTGTGGTACATGGATGATGGTCCTTTGAGTACGAGAGTATGCGAAGACACAAGGAAGAGTGAAGACATACCTCCGCAGCCTATAGACAAATGTCGAGCTTGTGAAGAAGTAAAATATGAGGTGAGTAAACTTTTAGGATTGGACTAATGCTAACTCTGAATTTGCATTAGCAGTGTTTCATAAATATTGACAGATTATTGGTACATATTTAATTACCAATTGTTAATGGTTCATTATATTGTGATGGAGTAAGAAGAGTTGTTGATATTTTTATTTGGACTCTAATCCAATCACATTTATTTCGTAGTTACATATGTACTAACTTTCACCACTTCCCACCGCCATATATCGTCATATGACCATCTCAGCCTTTCTTGAAATCATGATGTGTTTTAAAACAGTTGACATTCGAGGGACAGTGGTCCCGCAACACGCACCCCGATCAGTTCCCCAACGTATCAACCCGAAGGTTCAGCGACCTGGTCGGAGCTTCTCACTCGACCAAATACCATTTGTGGGACTTCAACAAAAAGGCTTCAGCAGGCCTCAAGCTACTCGCTGAAGCTGGTAATACAACCATTCTTGAACAGGAAATACAAAATCATGTATGTATTACCAATATTATTGACATAAGTACATTTAATTTCACATGTATTTGAAATCAGTGTAACTTTTGTACAGATTTCCAAAAAGTTAAATTTTACAAGTCTTAAAAAGTCAAAATTGCCTGTAATTGTGCAAAACTCATACTTGCCAGTAGCGAGTAAATCCGAGATGACTGTGTCGTTGGTGTTCTGTCACGACAACCATCACACCACCAACGGTTATTAGTGGTAGATTGCAATTTATTTCCATCTTGTTTACAAGTAAGTACGAGCATGTAACATTAGGAATGTACCGTGTGGGGCCGGTATTGTACCGTGTGGGGCCGGTATTATACCGTGTGGGGCCGGTATTGTACCGTGTGGGGCCGGTATTGTACCGTGTGGGGCCGGTACTTTAAAAGAATAGCCCCACTGTATCTCTCCCCGTGTATGTCGCAAAAGGCGACTAAGGGATATGGCTCCCTTCTTATATTACTAGGTGGTAGGGTTTAACCCGCCCGGGTTGGTACCACCGCACTGAATAAAAGGTCGGTCAAAACGGCTATGTAAATAGTTTGTGTTTTCCGTCCAGTTCAGTGTAGCCGGCACGACCGAAGGTAAGGCTGACGTGGCACCAAGTTCACCCGGTGTTATGGGCTGACATCACAGATGTTGTAGGTGATGTAGCCAACCGTGTCAGTTTCCATAAAAAAAAAACGAATTAGCACGTAACTAATGTCTCATATTTATACCAACAGTTTGATAAGGGGGTGCGTACCCTAATCAAAGCAAGTGGACACGGAGTAGAACAACTGTTGGAACCGACGAGTGCTATCTTCAGGGCAGACCGTAAACATCACCTGATTTCCATTGCCACTTCCATCGTGCCGTCACCAGACTGGTTCCTTGGTGTGACACATTTCGAGTTATGCTTCGAGAACAACACCTGGGTGACGGAACGACAGTACTACCTTCATTTGATTGACGCAGGAACCGACAACGGCGTCTCTTATGAGGTAACCTAAAACAGAATTGTATGTAAATAAAGTAATTAACACATATCAAACTTAATGATATTAACAGTAGAGAAATACTAAAGTTTTATGATGTGAAGCTTATTAAATATTATAGTGATGTGAGAAAACATACACATTATCTTTTCGTACACGAGCATGAAGCGATGAACGAGTGGGAGTCTAATTTGGAATCAGAATAATTTCTAGCTGGGGCTGTCAGATGGCCCAGAGTTACCTCTCGGAATCAATATTATTACGTCAGTCTAGCTAGAGTAAGTTTGAAATAAAATTACGGTTAGAATATTGTAGTTTTCTGTTCATTTTTAAGTCTTCGAACGAAGAGACTTTGCCGCCGGGCCTGATAACACCGATCATGAAGAGCTCGGACAATGACAAATCACCCTTCTACAAGAAGAACCAGGGTTCGTTGCGTCACTTTGCCAAGATACGTGTGAAGATGCTCCGTCTCTACAGGGAATTTTGCAATGGAGGTTAATTGAATCAACTTAAATTACACACTGGTTAAATTGAGAACACTCCTCCCTTTTCTGAAAAGGCCACAAATACTTGAGATCTTGTTGCCAAAACATTTGCCTGGGATAATAATAAATAACCACTGATCGAACACAACACTAGATTCGGTGCGTAGGGCGGCGTATAGGCTGGTCCACAGTAAACGGGACGGCTCATCTCATATTCATTCAGCCAACATACTACTATCCCTCTCACACGTGGGATAGTTAGCATTATGTGTCTCATTCTTCCAAAAAACGGTGAGTCATAGAACATATCTAGTTTTTTGGCTGATCGGTGGTAGGAAAAAACCATGACTTTTGCATATACTTGCACATCATTTTGTACAAGTAGTTACAATGACAGACGACCTAAAAACGGTAGACGGGAGTGGATGGATGAGAAGAGCGAAAGACCTCGTGTGGTGGCGTGCTTTGGGAGAGGCCATATACAGTAGTGGACCAATACGGGCTGTTGATGAATATGTCAGCCTCGGTAGCTCATCAGTAGTGCGGTCGGTCGCCTGTTGTTAAGCACACCTGGGCGCGGTCAGTATTTGGATGGGTGACCACTCGACCGTTAAAGGCTGACCGTGGTTCAGATTCCACGTAAAACGTAGGTCCCTTCCCTTCTTACCTTACTAGGTGGTAGGGTTTATCCCGCCCGGATTGGTACCACTGCACTGAATGAAACGTCGGTCGAAACGGCTATGTAAATAGTTCGTGTTTTCTGTCTATTTCAGTGTAGCCGATATGAAATGAAGGGAAGCATTGACATGACACCTGGTTCACCTGGTATTTTTTTTCTTTATTTTTCATGAAATCAACAGCACAAGTTATACAAATTATACAGATAGAATGAACACTTACGATGGCAAGTTGTTTACAATTCTATGAAAACTAAGTCCTGAGCATTTGAGGTGTTATGGGTTGACATCACAGATGTTGTAGGTGATTTAGCGAACCTTGTAAGTTTCCATAAAAAAAACTGTACACAACCCCCCCCGACCCCCTCTATGGTTCACAGGAAGGGACAAAAATAGCTCCTTGTATGTCCTTGTGACTTATGTAGGTACTCTTAAGTTACTAAAATAACGAATCATATTTCAGATCAAGATTTAAACCAGTATGAACCACCGACCCAAACTCAAACTGAAAGTGTAGACGAAACAACGTATCCGTTTAATGAGTATGTATCCTTTCTAATAACAAAATTCAACATGTCTGTATTTATGTTTGTAACAGTAGGCATGGCCATAGTGAAGCACTGGTGCAACACCTTAAATTTCGAGAGGAATATAGTGTAATCTTAGAATAAGAATTATTGGTACATCCACAATCGCCCCTCGATTACTTTTAGTCTACCATGTATATAAATTTTATTGGTATTTGGATTACTATCGTTGGCATTCGCGGCCAACGTCTCGGACTGGCGCGTGCAGTCCATCCTCAGGGCGAGTGCCTTGCGGTCGGGCCCGCGGTTGACAGAACACTGCCCGTCAAACGCAAGCGGCTGCGAAGATTGTAGCTACAGTCGAGTCTTGGAGAAACATGTTGGAGTGGTCCTTAGTATTACTTAGTGCTAAAGGGGGGATTTTTTAACTCCCGGCGCTTATAAGTTTGATATGTGTGTGTCTGTGGCATCGTAGCTCCCAAATGGATGGACCGATTTGAATGCGGTTTTTTATTAGAAAGCTGGTTTAATCGGGATGGTTGTTAGCTATGTTTTTAATCAAATAATCAGTAATTAAGTAATAAAAAACATTATTATCTTAAAAAGTGGACCGATTTGCATGTGTTTTTTTTTTAAAAGCTTGAAATAAAAGTTAAATTACAAAAAAAAAAAACGCCCGTCGACCCTTTAAAAGTCAAAAATAATTTCCATGTACTTAAAGGAGTCGGGGGACTGCTAAGTGAATAAAATATAAAAACTCAGAGCTGTACAGGTATTTACTTAGCGGTCCCCAGTCCCCCGACTCCTTAAAGTAAGTAAATGGAAATTAGTATCCCGACAATCCGGGTAAGCAGAGCAATCTGTGTTGTGCTGCAAGAACTCTGAAAAATTACAACACAACATCAGATAGGTAACTACACATAAAAAATCACATTGCCATGCTTTTCTTATCGGGTTTGTGTCAGTACAAGCTGCAAAAACTGTTTACTTTGCCTACTTTGATAGTCTCATGACGTATGGATTATTGTTTTGGGGAACTGCAGCTGAAGTAAACAGAGTATTTGTTCTGCAAAAAAGAGCATTGCGTTGTATACTGAATATGAAAACGAGGGATTCTTGTAGAAATGAATTTAGTAAAATAGGAATTATGACACTACCAAGTGCTTATGTGTATCAAAACATTTGCTATGCTAGAAAATACATAAAAAATGCTACCCTCCAGTCTGATATACATCACCATGAAACTAGACATAAAAATGATATAAAAATTGTGAAACACAGGTCGTCCAAAATGTCTAAGAGTTTTGTTTGTAATAGCATTCGATTTTATAATAAAATACCATTAGAAATAAAAAATCTTAATGATGTATATTTTAAGAAACGCATTAAAGCCATTCTTATAAAAAAAGCTTATTATAATGTAAAAGAAGCTCTAACTGACAAAATATTGTACTCTGAGGCTGACCGTGTATAGGTTAACATAGTGTCCTCGGTGCTAGTGCGAGTGGTATTAGTATCTAATAACAGGATAAACAGAATCTGTATATATTATGTGTATACAGGTTTATAGATCTTCATATTGCTTTGTCATCAGAGCACTGTAGCAGTTTGTGACAGAAGCAGTGGTATTATGTAAAACAAAATGCAAACATATCGTAGAAGTTTCATGTTACCACTAGAGTAATGCATCGCTTTAAGGTCTTTGCTTACGGTGACGCTTGGTCCGGGTCGCCTCTCTCCCTAAAACATGGTTGAGGGAGGCGATGGCTGGCCCTGGCGTGATGCTCGTGAACGGGTGCTGTTCGTGGAGACTGGCCTGCTCCAATTGGTAACATTGCATATTTTATATGTTAGGCGTATATTTTTAAAAGGAACTATAGTATCTGTCATGAACTGTTACATTTGTCGCAGATTTATATTTTTCATTATATTACTTTTTGGTCTTTGAGACTTGTACTACCTCGTATTATCACTGGTATAAACTGAAAATACTACAAACATGTTCACTTGAGATTCTGACTGCATACAAATTTTGAATTTTGACAGGGTACAACCTGTACCTTAATTTATACTGCTGACGCATGCTAAATATTAATTTGACTAATTGATACATTAAGTATCAAGTTTATTTAGCACGCATACTAAAATATTAATTTGACTAATTGATACATTAAGTATTAAATTAATTAATTAATTTATTTGATTTATTTTTTGACATTGTACTACAATGTGGTATGAATATTTATAATTGACATGACTTGATACGATATGTATCAACAATTTCTGACAAAGGCTCTATGCACCTGATTTTATTTATACTGTTACTTTTACTTTTGATTTTATGTGGTCAGAATTATCAAGCTTAAAATTATAGTTATTCTAGCTCTCAAACTATATCTTAACACTGTAAGCGGTGTCTATTGTGTAGCTAGTCACAATGTATTGTAATTGAAGACGTTAAAAAAGAACCATGCGAAGTTTCTTGCCGGCTCTTCTTTGTGGGTGTAATCGAACCGGATTGTAAAAACTAAACAGGACAAATTCAAGCGTAGTGTACTACCATACAAATGATGAATAAAGAATAAAGAATAAAGAATAAAGTACACAACTACGAATTTTAAATATATCGAGCCAAGACGTTTGTCAGCTGTCAAAAAAGCTAAATGTCATCCCATCTCCATGATGATCAGCACCGTCAGCCATTATTTAACATAATTTAATGTCTTTCCCGCTTCTTGAATCTCCAGTATGCCACCTTATAGCCAATTTTATATAACCCGACGTCCTAAACACATATTCTACGTCAAAAATGTAATATTATTATTTGTTGTGGAATTTATAGAAACGACCCCTGCCCCGTTTCCAAGTGGTACGACTGGTCGGATTGTGATGCGGAGTGTGGCAAGGATGGATTCCGTTACAGGGAGCGGTACAATATCGTCAACGGGGTCGAGTACCGATACTATGCGGTAGGTAAAATTTGGCTATACCAAAAGTAAAAATTATTATTATTTTATTTATTGGGAGGGAGACCCTGTTTCCCATAGCTCATTGAATCCTATTTTGGGAAACAGGGATCATTTGAAAGTAGGTACTCTAATATGTAAGAACAATAATAAAAAAAAATTCGTTGACAATAGTTTTTGGGCTGTTGAGAGATTGATGGTCAAGTGAACAGGATTCTACTTTAAATGTGACACTGTTGTTCCCTGTTTGTCTGCTTTGTTATTTATGTTGATAACAAAGAAAGAAGATATGACATTTATCTTTTAACAATAATTAATTATACATGAAGTAATTACTTACATACATTTATACACATATACACATAACTAGGTACTTACTTGGCTAAAATTATGTTTTCAAAAATGTAGAAATATTTACTGATCTCTTTTCTTTTAAATGTTTCAGAATTCTGCCCCGGCACATGTTCAACAACCGCCAGAAGAATGCAGAAATACTACTTTATTTGATATTGAGAAATGTACAAGTGATCCATGTCCAAGTGAACCTAACCTAACCTAAAATTGCCGAATTACCCTTTACGAATCATATATCAACGTGTAGATCATGAATTTAACTATTAAAATAATACATTCTAAATAGCGTTAGACAGATTGCCAGAGATTATAGTATGTGCGCTCCAGTCTGAGAATACCGGTCATTCACCCCTTCCTCTCAGCACGCACACATGCGCAGAGAGGTGTGTGTATCATACATAACATAGTACGAACGGTCAGCGGCCGCCCGGCTACCAGCGGCGACTCCTCTCAGTTGGCGAGGTTGGCGCCGCCAAACCGAATAAAATGAATGACACCATTAATACAGAAGTATCAGGCTAAAATAAATGTGAAAAAATTTCGGAGTTATATTATTTATGTCATATAATCCACGATTAATAAGATAAAACGTCAATCCCGTACCCGTTACATAATTTGAAATTTCGCGCGCGTCAAACGCGGGCGACGACGAATGACGACACATCAAGGCATTCATTGGCCGGTTGGCTACATTTTGAAGCGCCATCGTATTCCATACAAGGCGGAAGCGACCGATGTCCCCCCCCGTCCCGCGCGGACCCGCTGATCAGCCTTTCGAGTTGGCGCAGCGGGGAGTGCATTTAGTGACGCGGTAGCGAGTAGAGCGAGCTAGCGAGCGAGCTAGTGTGTGTGTGTTGCGTGTGTGGGTGTGTGCGCGCTGCGTCCACACGACTTTCTTGTGCTGTGTGAAGTGCGATGCGATGCGACTAGCGAGCTAGGCTTGGTGTGTTGTGTGCGCGTGTGTGTGCGCATTGGCTCGCGAGTTGATAGCTGCATATATTCCGTTATGTAGGTATGGACTTTGTATGGATGAATCCTGTGCAGTGTTGTTAAATTTAAAGTGATTTATTGGTAATTATAATGGCAAACTCCTACCGAGCTATCTACGGAGCACTCAAGGACAAGAGAGACTCAGTAATTTGGCACTCTTACACATCTGTGGAAAAGGAGTTGCTAACAAAATTGAGGAAGAAAGAAGATTTTCACGATCGAGTCATCGAAAATTTCTTGTCTGTGGAACGAAGAGTGGACTTCATGTACAAATAAAATGTAACAATTCAAGCTTGTATGCCTGTCTCGTCGTCGTCGTGCCAGAGGAGACGTCTTCCCTTTTAATTTTCTCCTTCATCTGAGTGCAAATTATTCATTATTTATATCAAAATTATTTGTTTTCTCTATGTGAAAAGTAGTACTTATTTATTACCGTGGATCTTTCAAGACTTGATATTGGCGCAATAAGTCGAACGTATATCGGCTAATCGGCAGAAATAAAAAGAAGAAGAAGAAGACAGCTTTGACATAACCAGTAGGTGCTATATCTACAGACAAATAAATCGTAAGTGAGCCAAAGAGATTGAGCAAAATAAATCATTTAAACTAAATATTATAAACTATCTATATCGTAATCGTCTTTCAGTTTTTGAACTCATTGTGGTAGAAATAAATTAACGCGTAGGTACCTAAGTTATGAAATTATGAAAAAAAAAATCCTTAGCCAGAGCCAACCCAATATTCAGGACCAGGAGTCGCCGCTGCCGGCTACCACAATAAGCTAGCAGAACATAGGGAAGTATCACTTCCGCAAATACGAGTACATTGATAGGAAGGGGTCAATGACCGCTATTCTCAGACTGGAGCGCACATACTATACGTAGGTATAAAAAAAAATTTACAGACGCCAAAATATATTTTTTCTCAAGACCTGGTAATATTTTTAAAGTGTGTTCTATAGGAAAGGCAAAGGGTTTATCCATACAACCCAGCATTCTCACTTCTAATAAGAAACCTTCATAGAAAAAGCAATTTGACATTTTTTAACATTGAAAATGGTTTTTTTGTCGCTTCGGTATAGGCCCGATTTTCAGCGAAAGTGCGACATCGCCCTGGTGTCGTGGGTTTTGGGACTACGTGGCTGATTGGGGTGTAAATTTTTTTTGGAAAAACTCAAAAACTTTTTTTTAAATCAAAAAAATTTGAAAAATTCGTCGTTTTTCGGCCTGTTTCGGTCAGAAAATAATGAATATCTCAAAAACTAAATGATATAATATGGAAAAAAAACCCTAGAGATATGACCTTGGACTACATTTCGATACCCTATTTCCATAGTGACATACATACATACATATCACACACGCTGAATCCCGACAATCGGGGTAAGCAGAGTAAAGGGTGTTGTGCTGCAAGAACTCTTGTCAATTACAGCACAACACCGACCACCACGTTTCGCAAAGGATTCGAACAAGATTAAATCGATCAAGCAGCAAGTATGGCACGAAGACCCACCTGCTGCATGACTCGGTGGAAGTACCGTGCCAAGGTGAGAGGTGGCGAGCCTGTCGCCCTTTAGCACGGCATCTTGTCCTTATCCCTTAGTCGCCTTTTACGACATGCATGGGGAGAGATGCAGTGGGGATATTCTTTTTAAGTACCGACCCCACACGGTTCCATAGTGATACATCTCAAAAAACATAGTTTCGAGATAAATGACTTTAAATTATTGGAAAAAGTTTTGAACTCTCATTACTGCGTCATTTCTTTGAGTATTTGTGTGAAAATTTGAATTTACTTTATAATTTAATAATTTTATTGGAATTTCCCAGTATTTCCCCATTTTCTTTTGAGTTGGTGCGCTTTGGAACTATGTCTATGAAAATAGTATTACTAAAATACATACTTAGTGCAGTTTGAACATAATTTTCTATGGGGAAAGTAAAAATAAAACTTAGATTTTCTACATTGTTTTTATTTAATTACTTAGATAAAATAATTAAAGATACAAAAAATAAGAAAATATGTGGTTGTTCAGTCGGAATCACTTTCATAATCATGAGAACTAGGGGGACAAGTAGAATTTCTTGATGTAGGCAGACTTTGGTAAAAATCAAAGTAAATTCTGGGGATTGCTCCAGATGAACACAGTTACATCAAATCCTTTTTTTTCAACGCATTAGTGCGGGGTGCCACTACAGGAAACAAGAATCCGCCAGTTCCGTATTGCACTATTTCGAGATAGTGCATCGCAATAGTTCGAGCGTGCTGTGCGTGCTTGGTTAAAATTGAATACTTTCATTTCCAAAGCGCACCAAAGTAAAATGTTGCGGTATGGAACTGACAAGTTCAACTGAAAAACTCGGTTCTAAAGTGATACTTTTGATGTTTTAGACCTTTAAAATTCAGATTTCGTTTTAGTGCTCTATGGAACTGATAGTATATCGAATTCTGAACAATTTCTCATATTTATCTCATTTTCGCCAAATTTTTAGTTAGTGCACTCTGGAACTAGGGTATCTATTTAATTTGGACGCATTGGAGGTGCGTATCACTGATGGGTTATTTAGAAGTTGTACCTTTTTGATGCGGAGTTTACGCGCGGAGAGCGCGTGCGTGACCGCGGTAGTGACCGTGAATAAGTAAATGTTTTGGAGCATGATTATGTTTTTGGACTAAGTGAAGTGATTCTCTGTGAATAAATAAATATGTATTTAAACTAAGTTAAATTTTTTGGATAAATAAATGTTAAAAAATTTGGCAGATTAATTTTCAATGTACCCGAAGGTCGTGTGGCAGACATGAGATCTGTGAATTTTTTGGGGGCCGGCCGGATGCCTTTTTCAACAGATGTAAGTGGTTTGGGGGATCAGCCGCAAAGAATATACCAGCCGGCTCTTCCTTGCGGAATCCAAGAGGTTAAGTATGTACTTAGGTAGTAACTAGGGTTGCCAACTCTTCGTTTCGGTAATCCGGGAGACTGGAAATTTGCCTTGAAAAAATACAGGAAAAATAAGTAACTAGATCCAACATATTTTAGCAGCTCGAACTCATGCCATCATAAGTTTCTTCGGCTATTTCCCTCTCTTTCTAACAATGCCCATTGTTTATACATCTTATGTTATTATGAAGAAATTATACAACTTACTTAAGTATACAAAATCATACGTTTGCAATCATACGTATACGTAATTGAACATACGTTTTCAACATCGGCAGCGGCATCGGTCCCGCCCGCCAGCTATGAGGTACGATTTTATTCGGCGTAGGTAAACAGGCAACGTCGCACGCTTTCGGTCGGACCATATACAGGGTGTCCAGGGTCTGTTAAGGAATATCGAAATGAGCTATTGTATATCATCTAATAAACACATTAAAAAAAAGAAAAATGGTCCTATCCATACTAGTTTACGAGATATGAATTTTCAAAGTTTTCAATTTAGTCAATCTATGCGCGCTCTAAGTGACCAGACCGCGGCGGTGCGGAGGAGGCGGGGCGGCGCGGCGGGCGCGCCGGCCGGGTGGAATGTTCGCTATAGCACCGCACCGCACCGCGCTGTTGCGCCACCGCGCCGCCCCGTGTCGGCATCGCGCGCTGCCATCACAGGAGACGCGGCGCGGGCGCGGCGGGCGGCGCGGGCGCGGCGGGTGGCGCCCCGCGCTGCCTGCAGGCGACCGACCTGCATTGCGCATCAGTCCAGCCAGTCACGCGGCGCGGAAGATCAATGTGTGTCATTCGGTCAGTATGTCAAGGGCGGCCGACCGTGTTGACGTATTTTTGGTAATTCGATTCGTAAATTGAATTAGTGAAAGTTTCGCGCTCGTGTTTAACAATACGTACCTACCACAGGTTAAAGTGTTTGTTAAATGTTCCATTCACGAATAACGATATGTGGATATGTTGTTCGCGTATGGAGCAGCAAACGGAAATGGGCTTCAAACGCATTTATCGTGAAAGATTTCCAAACAAGCGTCAGCCTGCCGGTGCTGGCTGAAGTGATTGTGCGTGCATTGTACTGTTTACGGGAACATAGCAATCTAGACCCGCTACTGCATCGCCCGGGTCGGTAATGCATCGAGCTGCAAGGAGATCACGTAGAAAACCTTCACATCATTTGAGGTATGTAGATAATCATTTACTTTTTACTGGCTACATACATACATACACCTACATGCCTAATTGCAGTGTAGTAGGTAGGTATGCTACGTCTTATGAAATCTATGATTCTCGCTCGTCCGATCAGCGCCGCGCGCGCACCGCGCCCGCGCATCTCACGCCTCGCGATCGCGAACCGCGCGCCTCGCATAGCCCTACGCGGCCGTGCACAAGCATAGAGCGCGCTCACACTATCGTATGCATTTACTTTGTTAGAAAATGGCAAAATTGGAAATAATTGAGATTAAAAAAAATTCTTTCATAACTGCACTTTACACACGATACATATCACGATCCTTCGATATTCCACACCACACTTTGGACACCCTGTATTATGTATAGGGGGATAATTTCGGCAGAAGAATGAAGCTATTATTTCCGGGAGTTCTTACTATCGTTCCGGGAGCCGGGAGATTATCAAAATTATACATGTGAATCCGGGAGAATCCCGGAATTCCGGAAGGGTTGGCAAGCCAAGTCATACCGTTATTCCAATAAATATTCATTTATTTATCTTATGTTCCTCTCTAGCTAGGAGATTGTAGTAGAAGTGATTATTAGTAATTTTTGAGCTGTGCACATAGGTACGTAATGTTTAAAGTTACACTTTTATATGTATGGGCGCTGTCTGTGACTGCGAAACCCTCGAGAGAGTAAAATCTATCTATTTTATATATCTTGGTATACCTATAATTATAAGATAGATAGATAGAAAATTCTTTATTGCTCCAGTAAACATTAAACAGTAACAAATACATTGAAAAATTTACATAAGGTGCAAAGGCGGACTTATCCCTTACAGAGATTTCTTACAGTCAACCTTTGGATGTTTGAGATTCGATAATATAGTGGAATGTAAGTAGGTAGTAGCAAAAGAGTTGCGTGACAATTGGAGATAAAAATAATAATAAGAATACTTATTAATACGTACATATAATTACATGCTAGTAAAATATAAGCCATACATGTTTAAATACACATAAATTACTAAATATATAGAATATTATATACAAATAAATATACATACATACATACTTGCCCATCCAGGTAAGTATGAAACAAAAGTGGTTTTTGTTTTTTAGGTTTTTACTTCACATTGACGGAGGTAATACAGTTTTAGGTGTTTTTTGAATAAGGGAAGCGATTTACAATGTCGGATAAAAAAAAAATTATGAATGACTTGTTAAACTGGAAGCCACTTATCAACATGCTTGCTGGGCGAATTCGGCGACTCAATAATTTTTTTGATAATTAATATAATATACCAGGAACCCATCATTCCGGCCGGCGGCCCTGACAGGAGTACCCAGCACAAAACACATATTGGCAAAGATTTAAATAGATACAGCTTCGCCATACCCGGCACGCTATCGAACACGTTAGCATTAAATGAGTGGAATGCTACTCATTAATAATAGACAGCAACATACACAATCCATTAGTGCGACAGAGATAGTTATTCGTTCGAGCGCTTTTATTGTTCGCATTTTTAGTGACGACTGCTAGCGTCCTATTAGGAATCTAAACTATTTAAATCTTTGGTAATTAGTATGTGTCACATCACCACGATGTCGTGCACATCACATACACCACACCAGCTAGAGCCGTGTCACGAGCTCATCAAACACGGACAATGTACCAGCACCAACGAGGTAGGTATTATACCTCGTTGACCAGCACCGACTGAAGCAAAATGCGTACTAATTTTATAAATTTGGATGCAAAGTCCGAAATGGAAACAAACGCGCGAAAGCCCGCCAAAAAAGACCATTCTTAGGTATAAACCGTTGACTTATATATTGAATTCTTTGCTTTCGAAAAATGCATACTACTTTGTGGCAAGTCTTGCAATATTGGCATATAACGAACGGGACATTCGGTAGATAGAATGTTAATTTAATTATGCTTATGTGTATAATAATAATGATTTTTATTTACTTAATTTAATGAAAGAACACCTATGTCTAGCAATGCCTTGTCCCTCCTTGCAATATCTACTAATGATAATAATTTTCTTATTGCAAAAAGGTAACGTCGGTACAACGCTACTTCGAACGCTAAAACCGCGGAGCGGCTGGCTGTCTGTCGCAGTTCACGTATTTGCTAAGAGATGGCGCTGCGTCTATCGACGCCCCATATGGCGAGATGAATTTGTACGGAAGGCCATAAAATATCCTTACTTTAGCATATCACCACAGAATAGAAAAGAGTACATATCACTGAGAGAAACGGCGTTCCACCAGCTGAGGTATGAGGTAAGGTAGCGAGGAGGCGGAGCGCAGAGCCTAAATATAATAAAATAAAATATTAGTCAGTAGTTCGTTGTTTGCTATGAGCAGACATTATAGCTACTTTTTACGTGTCTAGCTAGTGTCTACTTTCAAGGGTGAAACAAATAATGTTTTTAGAACAGCAGTTCGATATAACGTGTTTTTGAAAAACAGTCGTTATTCCCACGGGCCACGAATAGCCATGCGCAGCAGGGTTGTGTAGCTAGGGTTACATATCAGATCACACACGCTAAATCCCGACAATCGGGGTAAGCAGAGTAATCGGTGTTGTGCTGCAAGAACTCTGGTCAATTACAGCACAACACCAACCACAACAAGTATTCGAACAAGATTCAATCAATCAAGCAGCAAGTAAAGGCACGAAGACCCACCACCAGATGGAAAATTGAAAAGTCCTGACAAAAAGCCAAATTTCCATAGAAAAGTCTTGACATTTTGTTGCAAACGTAATTCGTGTTTTCCGTCCAGTTCAGTGTAGCCGGCATGAAATGAAGGGAAGCACTGATATGGCACCAAGTTCACCCGGTGTTATGGGCTGACATTACGGATGTTGTAGGTGAATATTTGTTTATTTATGCTTTGGCGAACCCGAGCCGTAGGATTGCAGGAGCCGCCAGAGCTTTCAGGTGTCATACCCGTAATTCCTGCTGTCACGAGCGCCAAGGGAGGGAGACGCAATCTAAAGATAAAACAACAACAACAAACAACAACGCAATCTAAAGAAATATACTTTAGATGTTTCTCGCTCTATCTACAGTAAACGGTAGTGTAGTAGAACTGACATGAAAATAATGCAAAATCATGCACGGCACAAACCTAACCTATGATTCCATCCATTCCTTCCATCCATCCACCCATGCCACCCAAAAATAATAAGTTCCCCAAACAAAACACCCTGCTCAATCCTACCGCCTGCGCGGTCTCACCAACCGAAAAGTATTTTGTGCTCTGCATCAAGATAACTTTCTAACTTCTGTGCTGTAGTGTTCTGATACTTCTGTTCTGTTTCTACTGTTAAAAAGTTACGGCGTTATTGGTGTAAATGCGATGATCAACTTTTAAATAATTCACTCTATCAAGATGATGTCGAGCTTGCGAATTGTGTTACGTCATGATGCGTGCCTTCGTTACCTGGTCACGGATCGTCCGAGAAAGAAGCCCATCATCTCCTGCAAGCGCTCTCAGTTCGACCATTACGAAGGCCAGTCATACAACAAATTTGACGGCATACCCCTCGCCTCGCAGGGCTGGCTGCACGATAAAAGCAAAAATGACTATTTCACTATTCATTTAGATGCCAACAAAGCATTCGAAGAGCCGACTAGAACTAAAACTTTCGAAGATGTTGGTATTTCTCCAAACGTAGCGGAAGTTCTACAACGCCAAGGATTCACTAATCCAACACCAATTCAGGCAAAGGCGATACGTTCGATTTTGGAGGGGAACAATACCCTGATCACGGCAGAGACGGGATGCGGCAAAACCTTGGCATATCTTCTACCCATAATGCAGAATATCATTCAGTGGAAAAAACACATTGACGATGAACAATTCAATAGCCCCTTATCTGTTATTATAACTCCATCCAGGGAATTAGGTGAGTCCACTGTCCTTCCGTTTGGATACATAATTTTTGCCTTCAAATCTTACACACATACATCCTCGTCACACAGGTGTGAGCTAAGTCAGCCATTTTATTTCATGTTATATTATTATTTTGTTATAATTATTTTAGTCATGTTTGCTATTTGTTTTTTTGCTGTATCAATGGTTGGAAAGGGGATGCCTTGAAAATCAGCTTCGCTGTCGTGCATAGTGCATCAGCTGAGTGGGCTCCCTTTTCATCACATGAATAAGTTTATTTTAATTGGTTTAATTGGTTTTGTACTGTTGTTGTAGAAAAATTAGGTCACAAATAATTTTTTTCTTTCATTCCTCTTTCAAATGTTTACTTGTTTGTATTTTTTTTTATGGAAACTGATATGGTTGGCTACATCACCTACTGCATCCGTCATGTCAGCTCATAACACCTTGGTGATCTGAGTGCCATGTTAGTTGGCCGTGCTGGCTACACTGAACTGTGGACGGAAAACACAAACTAAGTATTTACAGAGCCATTTCAACTGACCTTTCATTCAGTGCAGTGGTAGCACCCAGGTGTGCTTAGGACCACGACCGACAGTCAACCGACCACACCACTGAGCTACTGAAATTGTTATGTTTGTAAAATATTTTGTAAGTAGGTAGTAAAATTTAAGGTCTTTCATTAGTAGGTAACTACGCTAAGGGGTGTATGTGTATCACATAATGATCACGTTCCCATACCCATTTATTTTTTTTACTATATAAAAAACATATTCATTCCATTAATTAATACGCGCACTTCACATATTAATTAATGGAATGAGTAGGTTTTTTAAATCGTAAAAAAAAAATGGGTATGAGACGTGATCGATCAGTAGGAAGGTGTGGATCTAAGCTTGCAATGGCTTCACCGAACATATCCGGGCCCATCGGCAGTAGAGGAGGGTATTAATCGAGGTCGGGACTAGTGAGTGGCCACTCTAAATTTCCCGCGCATGCTTCACGTTTCGGCTCGCATCAAGCTCTCGTCAGCTAGTCTGCGTTAACTAGGACGCGGGGAAACACCAGTCCCGCTCTCGACCTCCCTCTCTCTACCTATCCATATTCTGTAGGATGCTTCCAGTGACGTTTTCGAAGCTCTCTCCATATATGAGCTTAGCGTCGATCTTGGCAGCCCTACATGTGATGGGCAGAGGCGGACTAGCAGCCTTAGCCACCCTAGGCCGCTTAGTACCAGCCGCCCCAATTCAATGCAGCCCCTTTCAAGTTTACAGCATAGATACAAATTTGAAGTTGTACGAAAATCAGTATTGCGTTCGGTTCAACCTGCCAGAAATATAATATTATTTCTCGGTTTATTTTACATATAGCGAAATTATTTTTTATAAGTTTTGCGGCAATATTGATCTTATCGTCATAGCAAAATTATTTTGTCCACATAAATAGTGCATCGTCTCCGCCACCGCGCCCACCACTCCCGCACGTCGCACGCACTTGCTCCGGCCGGCACCCTTTCTATTCTGTACCTGCGCTCACTGCTTCCAGCAGCAGGTACAGATTGGCCGCCCCTAATATCTGGCCGCCCTAGGCCCGAGCCTAGTCGGCCTTAAGTAAAGTCCGCCTCTGGTGATGGGGTGATAAACATACACCTCTTAGCGTAAAGTTACCTACTAATGAAATACCTTATATAATTTGTCTTAGATTGCATTTTAAATGCTTCCAGGCCAATGCTTCCAACCATTATGTATGAATAAATGGATATAAATATTGCTCTATTGAAAAAAAAAAGAAATGATAACAACATTTTCTTATTTCCAGCTAAACAAATTGGGTATGTGACAACAGAATTAGCCAAAAACTTCCAAATAAACGTGACCACTCTAGTCGGCGGTAAAACCAAACAGAAGATGATAAACCCTCCGATAGAGTACTGCGACATTCTGGTGACGACGCTCGGTGCTTACAGCAAGCTGGTCACCACAGGTATCTACAAGATTCACAACGTCCACCACGTCGTGCTGGATGAAGCTGACTCATTGCTGGATGATTCTTTCAATGAAAAGCTGTCGCATTTACTGAAGAAGTTTTCTGTAAGTGTACTCACTTTTGTTTGAAGTGGCCTTACTATTTAGCCATAAAAATAGCTAAATGCTAAAAATTGCATAATTGGAACTAATGTTTTGCTAGAGTGCAGTGCACTTGACAACCAACGAAGGGAGATACTCCGCTCTCAATCTTTTGATGCGGTGGTCTGCACCTGCCCTGGTGGTCTTGTGACCTTCATGGAGGACATACACTGGCTGGAGTGGTTGGGGATCAAGGGTTTTACATTTATACTGGGAATCAGATAATTTTTGATTTGGCAACGGTAACACTAACAGTGTAAATGGTCGTAAATATGTTGTGATCATTCACATTAGAAGCCATATTCTTTGGGGTTATATTTTTAACCTATGCCAAATACATACACTCAACCCCAAGAATATACCTCAGTTCATAGCGGAAATCGAACTTGGGGGTGAGCTCTGAACTTTTGAGAGATCACAATAGATAGATCTTCCTAGGTCGCAGACAACAGGGGTCAGTGGCCCTAACTCTAACAATTAAAATCATAATCATAACAGTAACAGTGACGCTCACAATTAAACTTTTTATTATTTTATTAAATTCTTTAGAAATTGAGGTGTCGCTATATCTTTGTTCACTGGTAGTTTATTATGTTTTATGCTTTCAAATGTTTGTCATGCCCGGTTTTATTTAAGTGTAAACATATATTTAGATCCAGTACTTCAGTCCTCCGACGCTGCCCCCGGGCGGTTGCCAGCTGACGCTGGCGAGCGCCACCATGCCCGTGGAGCTCCCGGACGTGGTGTGCTCCTTCGTCAATCCAGAGTCCTTGAAGAAGGTCACCACCTCCCACTTGCATCGCGTCGTACCTCACGTGCCACAGAAGTAAGCTTGTTGCTTGCCTAAAACTAGATTTAGTACCGTGTGGGGCCGGTACTTTAAAAGAATAGCCCCCACTGCATCGCTCCCCGTGTATGTCGTAAAAGGCGACTAAGGAATATGATTCCCTTCTTATGTTACTAGGTGGTAGGGTGTAACCCGCCCGGGTTGGTACCACCGCACTGAATGAAAGGTCGGTCGAAACGGCTATGTAAATAGTTTGTGTTTTCCGTCCAGTTCAGTGTAGCCAGCACGATCGAAGGGAAGCACTGACATGGCACCTAGTTCACTCGGTGTTATGGGCTGACATCACGGATTTTGTAGGTGATGTAGCCAACCGTGTCAGTTTCCATAAAAAAAAAAACTGTTTTTGAGTTATATATAATCCATTAAATGGGCGGATAAACTTTTTCTTGTAACGTAAAAACCAGCTGCAAAGTCAAATAAAAAAAATTATTAACCCTTACTAGGCTAAATTGTAGGGTTAAACCAGTTCAGATTAGTCTCACTGCACTTTATTAGGATTGGTTGTAACAACTATCGGAATAGGTAGAGTAATCAGTGTTGCACTGCAAGAATGAAGGTAAATTACATCACAACACCAACCACCATTTTTAACAAAGTGGGAGCAAGTAAGGCACACAGATACTAGTTACTAACCGAATGAGTTAGTACAAGGACGGTGCCAGCCAACGTGAGTGATGGTTACTCTGTCGCCTTTTAACATCATGTATTGTCCCCTAATGCCCTTTTACGAAGGATGGAGAGAGATGCAGTGGTGCTATTCTTTTTGAGCAGCTGATCACACTTATATAATACAGTTAACTGGAAGAAATCTCTGTATGGGATAAGTCCGCCCTTACACCTCATGTTAATTATGCATTATGCCTCTGTCTGTAAAATATTATTGGAGCAATCAAGTATTCCTATCTGTCTATCTATCTACTTTATTATAAATTTGTCCCAACCAAATAAATTATTTTATTTCAGGTTCATGCGTCTCGGCAAGGCGCAAAAGCCACTCGAGCTTCTAAAACTTGTAACAGTGGACGTCAACCTCAATAGGCCGGTCATTATATTCACAAACCGAACGGAGACCTGTAACTGGCTCTCCATGTTTCTGAACGAGAGCAACATTGAATGTCTCAACATTAACGGGAAGATGGCGGCACCGCTGCAACTGGGAATATACGACCAGTACCGCTCTGGAAAGGTTCATGTATTGTCGTGTACGGATATCGCTTCAAGGGGACTTGATACCGTGAATGTGAGTAACAATGTAGTAATGATAAATAGGTCCGCACGCGCCCTGGGCGCAATCATTACTTGAATGGGTGACCGCTCGACCGTTGGAGACTGACCGTGGTTCGGATTCCACATAAAACTGTAGGTCCCTTTCCTTCTTACCTTACTAAGTGGTAGGGTTTATCTCGCTCGGGCTGGTACCACCGCACTGAATGAAAGGTCGGTCGAAACGGCAACCTATGTAAATAGTTCGTGTTTTCCGACCAGTTCAGTGTAGCCGACATGAAATGAACGGAAGCACTGACATGGCACCTAGTTCACCTGGTGTTATGGGCTGACATCACGGATTTTGTAGGTGATGCAGCCATCCGTGTCAGTTTCCATAAAAAAAAGGTAATACTAAGAAAACACTATTTTTGTTTTACTGTTAAAGGTGACATGCGGCACTGTCAGTTCTTTATATGAAGTAAACGGCACTATGCGTAAGTGGCGTCGCGTGGCGAAAGCTGACAACAATTATTGTCAAGTGCTTTTAGTTAACATCAACATCTTCGTATAGGTACCTATGTAGTGCTGCCAGACAGCGGACCGCCAAAGCGGTCCAATCTCAATACTGGTCCCACATTCACTCCTCGCCTTGTCTGTAATGTTTCTTTTTAACCGACTTCAAAAAAAGGAGGAGATTCGACTGTATTTATTTATAAATATTTTTTTGCTTTTTTAATTTTTTTTTTATGTTGGTTACCTCAGAACTTTCGACTGGGTGAACCGATTTTGAAAATTATTTTTTTCTTGTGTATTTTTATTTGATTTTATTATTTTGTGTCTATTTTTGTGTTTTGATCTTATGATGTGTAGTTATGGACAAATTTTTCCGAAATAAGGATGTTTTATTTATTATTTATTTTTATTTATTTAAAGCGGTGCCTGAAAGAAACCCTCATATTCATATTCATATTCATATTTTTATTGATTCCTTTGGTACCACGGTACACTTGAATAAGTCAGTCATAACATTTACACACACATTGAATAGAACACATATAAATTATTATTAGCTAGGTAATTATAAGTAAAATGTTTGGGTTCGAGCAAAAAATAGCCTTCGTCAATACTTTAAAACTTAATAATAAATAACACAATACCATTTGAATAAAAAGGCATAGGAAAAAAATCACAACATAAAAATATATAATCAAAATTTTTAGGTTACATCTAAAATGTCACGAATACAATAAAAGAAGGTACTTACAATAAATTAGAAAAGACTTGCTTGAAAAAAAAATCCACAGTAAAATTTCATTTGTCAAAAATAAAAACATAAAAAAATCATGTCAAATAATAAAATGATAAAAACATGTTAAAAATAAAATTCAATATGAATTTGTCAATTGATATAAAAGGATAAAAGAGATTAGTAAAAAAAGACTTGCTTGAAAAAAAAAATCCACAGTAAAATTTCATTTGTCAAAAATAAAAACATAAAAAAATCATGTCAAATATGTCAATATGATAAAAACACGATAAAAATAAAATTCAATATGAATTTGTCAGTTGATATAAAAGGATAAAAGAAATTATTAAAAAAATATTAGTAAAATATCCTGATAGGTAACACACAACAAAAATTAAAATTAAAATCTATATTAAAATTTAATGGTCAACAGAAAAATCAATTATTTGCAATAAGTGAAATAAAACAAAAATAAACTAAATCTAAGATCTAAGATTAAATGTAAAAATGACTAGAATAATGACTAGATTAATTAGAAATTGTCGCTTAGAGCCTCGCTCACGTCATAATAACTTTTATTTATTAACATTATTTTAATTGTTTTCCTGAATTCCTCTAATCCTAGCGCTCTTACTTCTGGAGTTAGTTTGTTATAAAATTTTACACTATTTATTATAAAACTCTTCGAGACTTTTGTTAACCTATGCTGGTTAATACGAATAAGTTCACAGTGTCTCGTATTATAGTCATGGATCTGTGAGTTAGATGGGGTGTTATTTAAGTTTTTCCTAGCATAAATAATATTTTGGTACACATATTCTGCAGTAAAGGTCATAATACCAAGCTCTCTAAAGACACTTCGGCAGGAGTCTCTAGGTTTCATACCCATTATGTATCTGACAGCACGTTTCTGCAGGATAAATATTCTTTTCGCTTGGGCAGCCGTACCCCAGAACATAAGGCCATATGTCATTATACTATGAAAGTAGGCAAAATATACAGTCTTGGCTGTTTGTTTTCCGCATAATTCAAACACTCATATTGACATATGATTTGCACTGTTTCAGACTCGGCACGTTATAAACTACGACTTTCCGCTCTACACTGCGGACTACATCCACCGCTGCGGCCGCACCGGCCGGCTCGGCTCCGCGGCCGACTGCTTCATAACTAACTTCATAGCGTGGCCGCGAGAGGTCGCTCTCGTGCAGAAGATAGAGACGGCCGTGCGGAAAGACAAAGAGCTACCGAGCGTCAATGCGAACATTAGAAAACTGATCGCGGAAAGAATCAATAACTTTATCACGAGAGATATAAGAATGATGCAAAAGGCCGCGTGAGAATGTAGGCATTGGACTATATAGTCGTTATAAAAGCTGATGTTTTATTTTGGATAATTTTTGCCTGCGGCTGTCTCGTGTGAACATTTTGTCAAAAAAAAAGTTTGTTAATCGAGGAGACATAGTAATATAGATAGTAGTGTTACGTTATAGGTTGTTTATGTTATACTTAATGAAGACTAAATTTTTAAGAGATAATACATTCAATGATAAAACAACCCAAATAATATGATATTTTATTTTAATGTTTCATTCATTACATGAAAAAAGTTTAAAATAATGATATTTTGATTTACATTTCTACAGATGATATTTCGCAAAATGAAGGTATTGTTACTAAATTAGTGATGTTCTAGATGTTTACCATTTTACTTATTACTATATTTTACTTAAATTTTGAACACTTCCTAGGACCACTTTGTTGTAATATCTATACATATAAGCATTATTATAATGCTATACAATATTGCTTATCATTTTATTATTTTCTGCATCTGTCATTGTAAGTAGATTCTTTTTACATAACATAATATATACTTACTATGGAACGAACATCAGCTCCTTCCATAGTTGATTACAATTTATTGCTATTACAGGATTACACGTTTATCAACATGTAAAGATCACAATATAAAATCTCTCAATAGGAAAAGACAACTATAAAAATATTTCTTAAGACGCACCAAGATCAGGTAACAGGTGGAGCAGGGAACTATTCTAATAATTCATACATTTTAACTTCCATTCGAAGGAGTTTCTGTACATATTTACAAAATAACTAGCCTGCAATCTTCTTTCTATTGGTGCTGTGGGGTTACTTCAAGTCCTTAGATCCTAAAGAGCTAAATATTCTAAATGTATTTGAGTAGGTAAATAATTAACTAAAAATGAAAATTACTAATACATACCTACTTATAGCATTTAGTAAATTAGCTAATTTCTTGTAGGCCACACATTTTAATAGCTCCCAAGAATTCAATTTCAGTTAAAATTATCTTGGTCTCCATTAAAAAAATCATATATTCTCATCAATTTTTGGTAAGTGCGTCTGCGGATGCGCCTTTGACTGAATTCCACCGATTTTCCAAAACATTTGGATTCTGAGCACTTTGTCTGTTGAAGGGTTGATGACTATTTCTTCTACTGGGCTGACCGAAATTCTCGCTAGATATGCAGAACACGTCGGCGCTCGTTTTTCTTCGGTCGTCCAGTGTGGAGAGGCTGCTGGTGGCCGGAGAGATCCTGTGAGGGAACCTCGGCGAGCCCTTGATACGCTCGCACGAACTCTGATGCGAGACCGATGGTCTGCGATGAGTCTCGGGGAGCATGAAATTGACTTTAGTTTCCGATTCAGCTATATACTTTTGTGGCCTTTTCTTAACATTTATTGTATCGTCTGGGTCATCTCGGGCGATGGCTTGCGCGGAAGTGGAGGGTTCGTCTATGATGCGAATGATGGGGCCGCTTTTGGCGTACGACTCTCGTCTCAGGTTAAAATCGTGAAGGGGAACGTTCAAGGTGTTGCACGAGACGACCATGGGGTTTTTGTTGGCGCCCGGCACGAGCCCGGCGATCATGCCCATGTGAACCTTGAGAGCGGCCGCTATTCCTTGGCCGGAAGGGTCGGCGATGGACATGGTGGAGGCCTTGCGACTCGTCGGACGACTTCCAAATATGTTTCGTATGCGACCGAGGAAGCCGGTGTTCTCGTCGTTGCGTCGGTTGATGCAGAGGTTGTAAAGGTCGATGGCGGGCTGTGACCTGCGCTGGTCGAGCTTGGGTTGGGAGCTGAAGTTGACTTGCGAGCGCGGCGCGTGCGTGTGGTCGGCGGAGGGCCAGCTCGCGCGCGGGATGACGGGCGGCAGGACGGACAGCAGCAGGAGCGGCAGACCGCCCGTGATGCTCGGCGTGCGCCGGTCCACACACGACATTTTTCTGCCCTCCTCCATCTCCTCTATGCTGCTCTCGATCTGTACACAGGATGCCTTACCCAATTAATATGAATACATTGACGATTTGAGAACAGATATAATGCGCGGGGCGGATCTCGGCGTGTCGCCGCCGCAGCGGCTCGCCAGTGTTCTCCCTCGCACCCGCACCGTACTTGTATAGTGTATTCGCGTGGCGGGTCACCACGAGTCAGTAAGCCTGGAGGCGCTATACATAGGAGGACAGGGGTAGCCGCGCGTCGGCGCACACGCGCCAGCGCGTCAGTCTAGCGCCGGCGACCGATCTTAGTCTCCGTCCGCCGCTCAGGCGGAGCGAACGTGCGCGTCTGTCACAAAATGCCTAATTGTGCAGTGCTTTGGTGCAAAAAGTCGTCGAAAAATTCAAACTTGAACACAGATGGAGTCACCTTTCACGAGTAAGTACTTTCATTCAATTTGATAGCATTTTTCGCTTGAATTTCAGTAACAAACATCGGCGTAAATATGTATGGAGAGCTCTTTTCTGCTTACCCACCATAGGTCGACTATCGTGTTGGATGCAGTTAGCTCTTGTAATTTTTTTTGTTTATTGATAAATATGTATGTTAAATGTATACAGATATTTCATGCATTCTGCCTTATTGCCAAAGGACATTTCTTCTAGTCAACCTCAGCAGGTTTCCTCGTTCAATATTCGTTTATCGCGCTTTTTTCATTCAACCAGTACCTACCGGTTTTTACTTTTGAGCGACTCTAAAGGAATTAATTTCTTTAGGTCATGCGTCTACCGGGAATTAGTCTTGTTATGCTTAGCATTAACAAAATTAATTCATAATGAATACCCCGTTAGCATTTAGCACTGCTAAGCGCCCTGATGAATAAAAATTAATGCTAAATGCTAAGCAATAATCACATTTAATTTTAATTAGCATTGCTGTTTCGTTCGTAAAACTTTGTTGGTTCGTTTGTTTTGGAACGCACAAAGCAATGAAGTATGTGCTATTTATCTGTGGTACTGCTAAATGCTAAATGCTATATAGCGCCTGCGCTCCGCTGCTAGCTAGCTAGCTAGCATCTAAATGCGAAATGCGATGCGATCATGCGAGTGAGGGGTCGGAATTATCATCTGTCACGTGATCATTAGTTTTGGTCATATCTACGGAACCACTGGACTTAGACCCATCGTGTTGGTACTCAATCTGAACGTCTCGATGAGATCTATCCATCTGTCACATTAACTATTGTTTTGGTCATAACTCGAGAACCACTGGTGCTAGACCCATCGTGTTGGTACTCAAACTTCAGGTCTCGGTGAAATCTATCCATCTGTCACATGAACTTTTGTTTTGGTCATAACTCGAGAACCACTGGTGCTAGATCCATCGTGTTGGTACTCAAACTTTAGGTCTCGGTGAGATCTATCCATCTGTCACATGAACTTTTGTTTTGGTACTAACTCGAGAACCACTGGTGCTAGACCCATCGTGTTGGTACTCAAACTTCAGGTCTCGGTGAGATCTATCCATCTGTCACATGAACTTTTGTTTTGGTCATAACTCGAGAACCACTGGTGCTAGACCCATCGTGTTGGTACTCAAACTTTAGGTCTCGGTGAGATCTATCCATCTGTTGCGCGACCATCTCTCGAGACACATGTTAGTTCTTTAGTTCTTTAGTTCAACAATAACAATGTAAATGTCAACAATGTAAACAGTAACAATGTAAATGTCGTAAATTGTGCTTTTAAATTTAATTCAATTGTTCAAAAGTTACTAAATGAAAATTTTAATATAGATACCGATCTATAAATAAATAATTAAGTAAATTATTGTTCTGTTTCAAATATATGTTTCTATTACAGACTACACAGCCTTTCATTTGTTATTTTATTAACCCTTATATAACGAATCCACACCGTCAAACTGACAGAGAGACGCATGGTACATTTTATAAGGCTCTAGCTGCATGGCTGGTTAGTTTGTTAAAAAAGGCAAAGCCTGGAAAACCTCATTTTACCCTTAAAGAATTAAATATCCAGGTGGGTATGGCTGGTTAGTTTGTTAAAAAAGGCAAAGCCTGGAAAACCTCATTTTACCGTAAAAAAATTAAATATCGAGGTGGGTACTCATAAATTTTTTATGGTAGGGTAGATTTTCGCGAATTTTTCGCGAAGTCATATTGCAATATAATTTGTCATATCGTTGGCTAAGTAATTAGCAAATAGTTGTTAATAATATAATTTTTTTTTTTTTTGGTTACAAAACTTTTCGACTTTCTAACATTATTTTTTTAATTTTGGAAAATTCCAATAACAAATACTCCAATAAGATAATACCAATGTACGAGGTCTTACATATCATTGTTTTGGAAATTTGATGTAGATTTATAATAAAGTATCCGAGGTATCTCAGAACTTAGAACTATTATCGTGTTTATGCGAAAATCTGCAAATTCGCAAAATTGTGAAAGAGGGCGTTGCCTTTGTTCATTTAAGAGAAAGTTATATTATTCCCTTGATGTAAAGAAGGGTTAAATATTGTTAAATCCGTTTCATCTTTTCATCGCGAATCGACACAATGAGCGACTTATTGTATGAATCCCGTTCAAACGTATGGAAGACTGGCGTCACGTGGCTACCTACTCGCTCGGCCAATCACGGCGTTCCATGCGCCGCTCCCGCCTCAGACTTCACACCCCTTTGGCGGCTACCTCGGTTCTCATACAAACGATGCCGTATTTCGTATCCAGACTTACTGACTCGTGCGGGTCACCCGCTGCGGCGACGACACGCCGAGATCCGTCCCGCGCATTATACCTAATTAATTTTTATTCTGTCATAGGAAAATAATAAAATGTTGACTGGATGAAATAACTTGCAGTAATAAATCAGGCTTTACGCACGCATGTACTTCCTGTTTCCTTTCATGTACTGTTCGTCTTTCAAATGTGTGTAATAAATAAATAGTATAAATAATTAGAGTAGCAAGAGTCGTAGATTAGATTAAGATTAGAGTCGCACAATACCCTTTTATGTAGCGCCACTGAAACAACGGAACTACTGCTCGACTCAGTATTTGACTCGAGGAGTTTCTCGAGGCGACAAATCTCCTTATCGAGAGCCGCCATTTCGCGCCGGTACACCTTGTTCTGGACCTCGGTGCGGAAGTGTAGCTCCTGAGTGTCATCCGTCACGAACCGTCGCGTGTTGCACTCCAGCTTTAGCCCCATACTTTGGATTATTGGGTCGTCTTCACCTACAAGACGAATTATAATTACAAGGGATGTTAAGATTTAACGCGCATTTAATGAAAACTGTTGCAGACCCTGTTTCCTTCCTTGACCGTTCGGCCGTGGTCCAAGACCTAATAACGATTATCTCCGAGTAGGTATACATATTTATCAACCGTTAAGTATACTGTAGGCATTCTCGCGTTAGTTTCACATTTGTTTTGACTGTATACTTACTCTTGTCCATGATCGAAATAATTTTTGGCAGAAAGAGCAAGCAAAGTGTCGCCGTTGTTGACACCAGTATGAGACTTGTGATCGTGATGTAAGCCAGTGTGGCCCTCTCCGATATGATAGTCCCGAGGACCACGACGCTCGCGCTTGTGATGACCACCGAGTACACACTGATGCCTATGTACTTGGAGTCGTTGAGGGCCGATATTTTAACGTTGCGTGTCTCCCAGGCCATGTAAACGCCCACAATGAGCAGGAGACCCTTGTAGGCATAGAGCGCGCACAGCCAGCCCGTTGTGTTTTGCGATTTGCACACTTCTATCTGGAAAATACGGAATATCGAATCAGTACAGTAAGGTAAGCTGGCATAGACTTGCAGCCCGGGCTAATATGCCTCCTTTGTTTCATGGTACCTACCTGCCTATGTGAAAGTTCAAGGAATGGGAGTTCTTCGAAGTGCTTGTAGTACCTACAGTATATTCAAAGACTGGGGCTATAGTAGACTATAAAATATAGTTATTTCCTAGAGATTGGCAAAAAGGCTGAACTTTTAACGGATTTGGTTGAGGTGTTCAGGCAGATGCTGAAGTTGAGGGTGGTAATGCTCAGGAACATTCTTCGACAGGTAGGTTAAATTAAAATATGGTACAAATTATACATACCTACAGTCTGTTTCAATGTGTGAATGTAAGAATGTGGCAAAAGCTTAGTCATCACCTGCGGCTGATAGACGACACTCCTGTCTGTGGCGCTGATTTCTATGGTGAGGTTCTTGAGGTGTCGCTCCATGGGGTCCATCATGGCCCATAGTGTTACTATGAGGCCGTCTATGAGCAGGAGCGCACACACCAGAGATATTAGCTGTGTGTCTTGAAGCAGCTTCGTTTTACACACGCCACTACGGTTGCTGCAATGATGATGTGAAATAAAATTTGATTGTAATTTAAGAATGACCCTTATATGGAGTTTGATTCAGTCAGTACACACATAGGCAGTTCCAACGGAAATGATAAAGTATTAAATTCATGCTACTTAGACAGTAAAATTATCTTTTTTAATAAGATAATAAATGAAAAGCAAACCTTATGAATATACGATGAACTCTGTATGTCTTAGCGAACATTGAGCCGAATGCTAGCGAGAATCCGGCTGATAAAATGTACACTCTGCCCTGGAACACAATATTATGGAGTGTTGAAACATTAATTTTATTTTATCACTAGCTTTTGCCCGCGGCTTCGCTTCGCGTGACTTTTTGCTCACAGCTCAGACCGCCGATGACATAGCGTTATGATTTATACTTAGCCTAAAACGATCTTGAGAAGTGATAGAGTGTAACAGTGAAAACTGTATGTAAATCGATAAAGTGGTTTTCTAGTTAATAAGGATATTCATGTATTAACGTATGTTACACGGCCATAGAAACTTCGCTTTATTTATTAGAATAACAGTTTTTAACTAAATATAGTTACTTACAGTGCACATGGCAGAAAAAGGCACATAGGAAGGGAGTGTGGCATTGTCCAGTCCCAAGAGAGCCACAGATGCATAAACCAGAACGCAGCCTATCAACGTCATGTTGTTGAGACGAGGCGATGACAGCTTGATTGACCTGCAGGAATCATTTTTGCATAAGTATTGCATTAACTTGTGTTTAAAAACAATGGTACTGTGAAAGTATAATGTAATTTAGATAGCACAATTTGCAGTAGACACCTATGCATTACAGTCGTAGTTTGATAGACCAATTTTGTGATCCGGCTCGAAGGACCAAGTTGAAGAATAAATTTACTTATTTCTGGAGGCGCTTAAAAAGTTTCTGTAAATTAAGCATTTTCTGTTATCCCCTTAAAATATGCCATTGAGGGTTGCAATAAAAAGAACACGGCTCCATGGTAGAACTAACAGGGACAGCAGCCAACGGGAGATATAACATGTAAGTAAGTTTACTACATAATCTAAGCAATTAAAACAAATCAAAATGACTGGTAATGACGTTACCTTCGTTTACTATAGTGCAAGTTGAAGGCAAGGAAGGCTAAAGCGAGTGCTGCGCCCGCCGCTGCCAAGGTAGCCCCCGCCAGCCTGGCGGGTGCCCACACCGCGTCCACTCGCACGCGCAGGACTCTTCGCGCCACGGGAGGGATGCCGCGCACGCCCCAGCGCGCTTCTGCGCACGCGCGACACCACACCGCGTGACCGCCCGAGTACAATGCCACGGTTTTTGAGACACCTTCTGCAGAGTGTCACATTAAAATGTCTATAATGTGACATGAAATTTTCATATTTAGAGGTTTTATATATTGGAAGGATATATACATAGGTACATTATATCCTTCCAATGGTCATAATCTGAATTGTTGTTCATTGCTACCCGTAAAGTTGGCTGGGTGGGCTATTTGCATTCAAATCGTTTCATAGAACCGAAAATCGGATTACAAACTCGATGGTACATGTTAGACTAACCTTGTATTTGATGAAATGCCGATGTTCCCACGCGGTCTGCACCGTTGAACGATACTGGACCCTGACAAATTAATTCTTATCAATAGGTTTTGACCACGGGAATTTTCGTATTACGTTAAATAACCTGAAAAATATATACTTACCGAAACACCCAGAAATTTGAGATTTCCAAGTTGGGCTAAAAATTCTTCAGCCATGTCCTTTCTGCTGTAGTCGAAGTAACCCAAACCGTAGGGTAGAGACGAATCGTATTTTCTTTCGCTATCAGAATAGTTGGATCGCCGCATTGATGTCCACGTTTTCTCTGAGTTGCGCAGGGCGAGAGCGATGGACCAAACAGCGTCGTAAGTTTGCGGGGCGTACGGCGACATGTCAACGCCCATGGACTTTAGTTCGTCTTGGAACATTTCGTTCGTCTGAAATTGGAAAACAAAATCATACCTAATATATTTTGCTTCAATAAGACAAAGTCCAATAAATCAGTCAGTCAGTGTGTACTGTGTATGTGTCCACTGCTAGACATACACCTCTCCAATTTTTCTCCATTCCTTCCGGCGGTCCTTCAGCGTCGTCACACCTGCCTGGCGGGTGGTCCAATAGGACAGGCGCTAGGCGGCATAATATCAATACTTTCCATTTTTTATTATTTGTTTTTATATCAACCGGCTACCTATTACATTTCCCAAGATACAGCAGTAGGACAGACAGACAGACAGACGGCGTAGGCTTAGTAATAGGGTCCGTTGTACGACGGATACGTAACCCTAAAAATTATCGTCTTTTCATTCACTATGAGAATAGTTGGATCGCCGCATTTATCTCTACGTTTTCTCTGAGTTGCGCAGGGCGAGAGCGATGGACCAAACAGCGTCGTACGTAAGTCTGTGGGGCGTACGCGAGATGTCACCTCTCATGAACATTTAGTGCTTACGTACGGCATGTCATAAACAAAGATATATTATGTACTAGCGTACTACATAAATCACTCGGCCAACTAACATGTTCCACCGAGTTGCGGTTCACGATCCTCAAATCTCTTAGTCGAGCGCGAGAGGCCGCAGCGCGCAGTCGTCGCCTGCCTGCTGCGATCGCGGCTCGCCTACTTTAAACTAATACATTTACACATCTTCGTCGATGCGAAGGTGCGATGGCGAATCTGGAGATGAAGTGTTGAAATGAAGTGTGATGAAGTGTGTGAATGAAAAGACAATATGCACAACGATGCACGGGTGCGATCGTTCTCCCTACCCCTTGCCTCTCCTACACGCTTTCCGCCCCGCGCGAGCCCCCCACACCGGCCGCCAGACCGTCTCCCGCACGCTTCCCGCCCCGCGCGCGCTCCCCTCATCCGCTCGACTCTGCGCTCCGCCTCCCCGCTACCTTACCCCATACCTCAGCCGCTGGAACACCGCTTCTCTGTATATTTCTTCGGAGCAATAACTCTATATAATATTTCCTCGAAGGTCATAAATGGTTATAGAGAAAATTGCAGTTTTTCTAATCGCAGAAACGTGAGGCGCGTGGCGGCGGCTGGTGCACGGGGCGCGGAGCGGGATGAACGACAAGTAGCAATATGGAGCACGAACTAACCGCGTACGCTCACGTTATACCTACGTGCAAGAGGGAAATAGCTACGGAACCCACTGCTTGTGAACAACACACGTTTATTCTCGAACCCTACTTCTGAAAGTTTGCCTAATCCGGGACGCCTAAATACTTAGGTGACTATAATGCGATACACACACATATATGAACATAGATAGAAACAAACAACACATGGATACATAGATAGAGTAAAAGTACTCCATAGCTAAAATACATAATTCAATTCAACTTCAATTAAAATTAAATTTATTATCTTTAGGTAACAAGGTTACACTTAGGTTCGTCAACATACAATACATAAGGTAGGTACTTAAATCTTTAAAGTTCTATGTTATGGTCCAAGCAAGAAATACGCCATCTTCAATCAACTAAACCACACAACTTCGGTGATTAAGTTTGTTATGACAATTTAAATAGCATAAACTAAATAAATAAATAACATAAACTACTCGTAAATAAGCATATTTGTATAAATACTCCTTATTATTCCTTGGAGAGGTGAAGCGTTTTTAAAAGTTTTTGAACCACACGGTGAGTGAAGGAGTGGAGAGGTTGCGAGTGAAGGCGGGAGGTGATTGCACGCGCGCGCTGACATGTTACCTACATACATACATTACATACCACACGCTGTATCCCGACAGGGGTAAGCAGAGTAATCGAAATTGTGATGCAGGTACTCTTGTAAATTACAGCACAACACCGACCACCACGTTTAGCAAAGTATTCGGACAAGACAACTATCAATCAGCATTAGGTAAGAAGACCCACCCGCTGCACGACTCGGTGGAAGGACAGTATTACAAGGTGAGAGGTGGCTAGCCTGTCGCCCTTTATCACGGTATCTTGTCCTTATCCCTTAGTCGCCTTTTACGACATGCACGGGGACAGAAGCAGTGGGTCTATTCTGTTTAAGTACCGGCCCCACACGGTACATACATGATACCTAGGTACCTAGTAAAAGTAGGTTTAGGTAACTAGAATTATAGGATTACTTACTAGTCCAGCGAATGATAGGTTGTTGCCGACGATACCGTTGTGCGCGTCCACCATCACCAGCGCGTCGAGGGCCTCCGCTAGCTGGTGTGCCGGACATGGCGCAGGAGGGGGTGGCAGAGACAACGAACTCCCGCTCACGATCCACGCGTACTCCGCACCGTACATGCCCAGCCGGTACGCCTGCCCCCTCGTGCGAAAAGACAAGATTATTTAGGACTCGACCCATCTGATTTTAAGTATGAGCGTATTTTTAAGTACCTACCTATGAGCCAAATTTCCGCGCAATTACTTGACGGATAAATAAAATAATGAAAAGGCAGATTAGCATAGGGTTACCATAAATTTGCAGGTACTGACCGGGGCACTATATCAAAACTTAAGAAAAGTTGGTTGTCTTTGAGCGGGGAAATGCAGCACCTGTTCTATGAATAAAATTAAATTTTGGATGATAGGTATCTTTTACATTTAATTTTTTATATTAAATTAAATTTAGATGATCGGCATCTTTCTCAGGATGCAATCCATCTCCGTGCAAAATTTTATCGAAATATGTTCAGCGGTTTAGGCGTGAAAAGGTAACAGACAGACAACAGAGTTACTTTCGAATTTATAATATTAGTATGGATAAAACTAACTGGCTTTTGGTTCCCTCCCGACCGGGACATTTGGTGGTCAGGCGAGACGACCGGGACTGAGATTCTAAACCGGTGACAAGTCCCGGTGTACCGGGACGAATGGCAACCCTATATCAGCAAGTAAATGCATGTCGTATTAGTATGCTTGTCGAAAGATTCAATTGTACAAGGTAGGTACTCAGTCCTCTCGTTTGTCGTTTCTTCATGACTGAGGGTCGTAACCGTCACGCAAAATTTCTTGACCAGAGTTCCCCAGGTCGAAGAAGTAAGTCGACGTAGTAAATGTATATAATGATGATGTTGATGATACTAAAAACCAACTCACCTCGCAAAATATTTTGGGCATCATTTCTGGAGAAAAACTTCCTATAATGATCCTGGTGTCCAGCTCCTGTAAGTATAAATTATTGCTTTACATAGAATCTGACCACAGAACAGCCATCGGTGGCCGTCTTCTCCCAGTCGACCGCGCGATCCGGTTTTGTGCTCTGTGGATCTGACTAAACCATGGTAGCTCTGTAGTTCTCACGTTCAAGTTTAATGAAGTTGAATTGTGCTAGTTTATTGTTGTATTATTTTAGTTGTTGTATTGTTGTATTGGTTTGGTTTTGTATGTATTATCCACTTTTGAACTGAATAAATCACACTGTTTGAACTGGCTAGGCTTAAATTCAGCGACAACTGGCGCAAGCTAGCTGTCAGACGCTGCGCCTAGACCGTTTTCTTGATGCTTTGTACATTATATCTTTATTTTCACGCTTTTTGCTACATATACATTAATTTTATATAATTATAAAATAAAATACCTATACAAAATTAATACAAACAGACAAAAACAAAAAACGGTATTCTCGCCGGCGGCGGGAGGCGGACCTCCAAGCACGCCGGCGAGTGCAGGCCGTGGCTACGGAGCTCTCCGAGACGACGCGAGACTAAGCTTCGAGCGGTAGGTGGTGGTATTAGACACATTATGTTATTATTAATATTTCTACCTACTTACATTTTACAAAAATAAAGAATTATTATCTAATATATCTCCGATGTGTATGAAAACTGTGGATAATTATGGCAATCTAACGTTTATCTCCATAACAGAGGTACGTCATAGTCGTTTTGCTTATGAGCAGATGAAAAGGTGTGATTGAAAGAGAATCTCGCCTTAAGCTGTTGTAGCTGTTCTTCAAGATCTGTCTCAGCGAAGGTGATAGAGGCTGCACACGTGATGTTGGCCGCCTCAAGTTCCGTCACCAGCTCGTTTACTGCCAACGAGTATACTTCCTCGTTTTGCGAGAAAGCCGTCACGGTGTCCCATCCGAACTTCCTGTCGCAGCCATTATCGACTAATTAATTCAAATTATCTCTACATAGCTGTTGATGCTGGCATACGCATACAAATTTACAAGGAAAATAAATTTACGATTGGCAGTTGGTGTCGTTTCTCCTACGGTGCCCAACAAACAAATTGGTGCTAACGGGAGGATGTTTTAGATCTTAAAGTGGTATATTGGATTAATACAACTCAAGGTTTTAAGCGTCACTACTGTAAAGCTCTTGTCATATCACTTGCTAACGCTATTGTAAAGTCACTAAATAACCTTAACCTGCATAAGAATGAGCCTCTTTCGGGGTTACAAGACAGCTAGAGCACGCTATAACACCAATTGTAAACACCAATATACCACTTCAGCCTCTCAAAATAACTATTAAACACCTCTTATAACGCCTGTCTTAACACCATAATAATAATTGGGTGGTGGTTTCATTTCAAATAGCTAGGTGAAACCAACTGAATTTATTGAGTGAGTGCGGTAGTGGACACCGACAGGTTGAAGATTAAGGATAACATACGAAATCCCTTCTTACAATTTGACAACTTTTGAAAGTGACATAAGGAGCAACGTTGTTCTTTTATTAGTTAGTATAGTATAAAGAAGAATACATACCTGATGAACGCAATCCTCGCCCGATTGTGTGAAGAGTCCGGGGCGACAGTTCTGTAGAATAGTGGAAACTCGGAACGGTCGCTCAACGCCGGAGATGTTGAGCCGAACGAAACCTTAACGAAAGAATCCGTTAATAATATTATCATTGACTGAGTCAGTCTGTGAAGTGTTATCAACTATGCATTATTACAAGCGATTTCAGTTGAATGAAAAATGGAATGGAATTAACAGAATCCTGATTACCTACCTCAAGATGAGATGAGAGAGAAACTCTCAGACATGTATCTCTAAAAGATCATACATAGGTACATAAACTTCAGCGTCGAAGTATATACCTACTTCTGGGTGGAAAATTCTAAATTTGAATTTAAAAAATTCCCACCTGCACGATGTTCCAGTAGGGAACGATCTTGGCCAAGCTCTCTGTGACCTCTGAGCAAGCAGTACCCAGCAGCATCACCATGCGAGAGTTTTCCGTGTACAGCGCGTGAAAGAATCTGTCCACTCCCACGCCGGCGTCACACTGCAAACAGAAATCATCGCCATCGGTTGTCATCGTCATCGTCAACAATTTTATTTAAATTTTTCATCTTTATATTTTTTTATAATTTTAAAATACATAGTATAATTTGATAGGTAGTTTTAATTTCTATTGTAATTAGTAATTAGCTTTAATTTAATTTGTGTTACTGAAATATTGCATCTAAAAATTAATGTGTCCGGTAGTATAAAATATATTAAAGAAAATATATAAAAATCGAGCTACTAAAATTTTTTTAGATTTTAAATATTTAGACGTAAATTTCGAAAAAAAAAACTTGGGAATATAGAGCCTGTCTTATATTTTACAGGAAAAGCTTAAAGGAAAGGAAAACGTCTTAAAGTTCCCACGGATCATATAATGTTCTATTATGAAATTAAAACGTTTGTGCGCTACCCAAACTTCTATAGGCGACTGACTTTGTGTTGTTAACAAAACGCTTAGTCGATCGATACTTCAAATTGGCTTTAGAGGCCGAGAGACCGCAATTTAGCGAAATTTGACTTTTGACCTTTGCTGAAAGTTTGTCCCTGAATTAGGTAGGTAGGTATGAAGGTTCTGTAGATAAACCTAGATAATAGTTATTCAACCTAAGCACCAAACATTTACCTCGAGCGAGTTGATCGGCAATGCGATCTGTGTTGTCGTTGCTCAGTACAAAATGTTTAATTTAGATAATTCCCAAGTCTAAAGGTCCCGGCACACGACTGATTGTCTCACCAACAGATTCAGATTCAGATTCAGATATTTATTTCGCCATAAAGAACACACAACAATAACAATATTACATTGAGACATATGCGTATTCAGTATGGTTCGTCATCATTTTTTATGATGTCCCGTTCAGTAGTGCAATCTATAAGGAAGAATTAACAACAAAACTGTTTAGTTGAGTTGGCCATGAAGGCCGATATTTTTTATTTTTATTTTTTTTCTATGGAAACTGACACGGTTGGCTACATCACCTACATCGTCCGTAATGTCAGCCCATAACACCGGGTGAACTAGGTGCCATGTCAGTGCTTCCCCCTTTGATCGTGCCGGCTACACTGAACTGGTCGGAAAACATAAACTATTTACATAGCCGTTTCGACCGACGTTTCATTCAGTGCGGTGGTACCAACCCGGGCGGGTTAAACCCTACCACCAAGTAAGATTAGGAGGGAAGGGACCTACAGTTTTACGAGGAATCCGAACCTCGGTCAGCCTCCAACGGTCAGCGGTCACCCATCCAAGTACTGACCGCACCCAACGTTGCTTAACATTCAATAGCGACAGTTGACTGCACCACTGAGCTATCGAGCCTGACAAAGTGACAAAGTGGATATCTCTCCAACCCAACTGTTTAGACGTTGACGTTGTCTGACACGGATGATCGTTCAGTCGTTCTTTCTAAAGGTAGTGGTACTACGGTAATATAGCACAACACAATCACGTAGATTGTTGGCAGACAAGTTGGTAGACAAATCCAATGAGTGCGTTTTCAAGGCAGCAGCGGTTTCGCACACTCTATGGAGCGAAGGCGGGCGGTCGCGTAAATTATTATTAGTTTCTAAACAAATCCATTAATTAAAACATCGACGCGTACGGCGCGTGCGATGCGGATAGGTGCGCGCAGTCAGCGGCCGATCAGAAAGTCGGTCGTGTGCGCACCGCTATAGACGTCCATAGACCTTATGAAGTGGTACCTACAAGTTTTTAATTGAGTCGTGCAGAGTCAACGCCAACTAAACAGTTGAGTTGGCGTCGTGTGTGCAGCCTCTACAGTTTGCACGTATTTTGGAAGTTTTTTGAGACTAAATAGTTTAGTTGGATTAGAATCGGTCATGTTCCGGGGCCTTCAAACTTCAAGAGTTTTCGTCAGGGCATATGTTTTAGTGTATGTCTTTGACCTTGACGATATTTAAATAAGCTGACTATCGGATGTCAATGACATGTACTGCAAATGTGTTTAATGTGGGTTTCTGAACATATTTCTTTTCCAATCTCTAACTAAACCACCGATATCCCGGAAACATTAGTTCACTTCCATACCTACAAGGCGAAAATAAAACCTGTTTGTACCAATTCGTGTCAGCCTCGGTAGCTCAGTGATGCGATCGGTCGACTGTCCTTCGTGATCATAAGCACACTACTACTACGGTACTACTAATTATTACGTTCCTACGACACCACTACATCTGCTACGTCGCGTCGTCGTAGTACTTGCTACGTTGCTACGAAATAGAAATGCATATTTTTGTCAGCCTCGGTAGCTCAGCGGTGCGATCCGTCGACTGTCCTTCGTGATCACAGTACTACTACGTTACTACTAATTATTACGTTGCTACGAAGCACACTACTACTACGTTACAACTAATTATTACGTTCCTACGACACCACTACATCTGCTACGTCGCGTCGTCGTAGTACTCGCTACGTTGCTACGAAATAGAAATGATTATTTTTGTCAGCCTCGGTAGCGCAGCGGTGCGATCGGTCGACTGTCCTTCGTGATCACAGTACTACTACGTTACTACTAATTATTACGTTGCTACGAAGCACACTACTACTACGTTACAACTAATTATTACGTTCCTACGACACCACTACATCTGCTACGTCGCGTCGTCGTAGTACTCGCTACGTTGCTACGAAATAGAAATGATTATTTTTGTCAGCCTCGGTAGCTCAGCGGTGCGATCGGTCGACTGTCCTTCGTGATCACAGTACTACTACGTTACTACTAATTATTACGTTGCTACGAAGCACACTACTACTACGTTACAACTAATTATTACGTTCCTACGACACCACTACATCTGCTACGTCGCGTCGTCGTAGTACTCGCTACGTTGCTACGAAATAGAAATGATTATTTTTGTCAGCCTCGGTAGCTCAGCGGTGCGATCGGTCGACTGTCCTTCGTGATCACAGTACTACTACGTTACTACTAATTATTACGTTGCTACGAAGCACACTACTACTACGTTACAACTAATTATTACGTTCCTACGACACCACTACATCTGCTACGTCGCGTCGTCGTAGTACTCGCTACGTTGCTACGAAATAGAAATGATTATTTTTGTCAGCCTCGGTAGCGCAGCGGTGCGATCGGTCGACTGTCCTTCGTGATCATAAGCACACTACTACTACGTTACTACTAATTATTACGTTGCTACGACACCACCACATCTGCTACGTCGCGTCGTCGTAGTACTTGCTACGTTGCTACGAAATAGAAATGATTATTTTTGTCAACATCGGTAGCTCAGTGGAGCGATCGGTCGACTGTCCTTCGTGATCATAAGCACACTACTACTACGTTACTACTAATTATTACGTTGCTACGACACCACTACATCTGCTACGTCGCGTCGTCGTAGTACTTGACGTTGCTAGGAAATAGAAATGATTATCTTTGTCAGCCTCGGTAGCTCAGTGGTGCGATCAGTCGACTGTCCTTCGTGATCATAAGCACACTACTACTACGTTACTACTAATTATTACGTTGCTACGACACCACCACATCTGCTACGTCGCGTCGTCGTAGTACTTGCTACGTTGCTACGAAATAGAAATGATTATTTTGGTCAGCCTCGGTAGCTCAGTGGTGCGATCAGTCGACTGTCCTTCGTGATCATAAGCACACTACACTACTACGTTACTACTAATTATTACGTTACTACTAATTATTACGTTGCTACGACACCACCACATCTGCTACGTCGCGTCGTCGTAGTACTTGCTACGTTGCTACGAAATAGAAATGATTATTTTGGTCAGCCTCGGTAGCTCAGTGGTGCGATCAGTCGACTGTCCTTCGTGATCATAAGCACACTACACTACTACGTTACTACTAATTATTACGTTACTACTAATTATTACGTTGCTACGACACCACTACATCCGCTACGTCGCGTCGTCGTAGTACTTGACGTTGCTACGAAATAGAAATGATTATTTTAGTCAGCCTCGGTAGCTCAGTGATGCGATCAGTCGACTGTCCTTCGTGATCATAAGCACACTACACTACTACGTTACTACTAATTATTACGTTGCTACGACACCACTACATCCGCTACGTCGCGTCATCGTAGTACTTGCTACGTTGCTACGAAATAGAAATGATTATTTTGGTCAGCCTCGGTAGCTCAGTGGTGCGATCAGTCGACTGTCCTTCGTGATCATAAGCACACTACACTACTACGTTACTACTATTTATTACGTTACTACTAATTATTACGTTGCTACGACACCACTACATCCGCTACGTCGCGTCGTCGTAGTACTTGACGTTGCTACGAAATAGAAATGATTATTTTAGTCAGCCTCGGTAGCTCAGTGGTGCGATCAGTCGACTGTCCTTCGTGATCATAAGCACACTACACTACTACGTTACTACTAATTATTACGTTACTACTAATTATTACGTTGCTACGACACCACTACATCCGCTACGTCGCGTCGTCGTAGTACTTGACGTTGCTACGAAATAGAAATGATTATTTTAGTCAGCCTCGGTAGCTCAGTGATGCGATCGGTCGACTGTCCTTCGTGATCATAAGCACACTACTACTACGTTACTACTAATTATTACGTTACTACTAATTATTACGTTGCTACGACACCATCACATCTGCTACGTGGCGTCGTCGTAGTACTTGCTACGTTGCTACGAAATGGAAATGATTATTTTTGTCAGCCTCGGTAGCTCAGTGGTGCTATCAGTCGACTGTCGCTCATGATTATAAGCACACTATTACTACGTTAATACTAACTACTACGACACCACCACAGCTGCTACATCGCGCCGTCGTAGTACTTGCTACGTTGCTACGAAATGGAAATGATTATTTTTGTCAGCCTCGGTAGCTCAGTGGTGCTATCAGTCGACTGTCGCTCATGATTATAAGCACACTATTACTACGTTAATACTAACTACTACGACACCACCACAGCTGCTACATCGCGCCGTCGTAGTACTTGCTACGTTGCTACGAAATGGAAATGATTATCTTTGTCAGCCTCGGTAGCTCAGTGGTGCTATCAGTCGACTGTCGCTCATGATTATAAGCACACTATTACTACGTTAATACTAACTACTACGACACCACCACAGCTGCTACATCGCGCCGTCGTAGTACTTGCTACGTTGCTACGAAATGGAAATGATTATTTTTGTCAGCCTCGGTAGCTCAGTGGTGCTATCAGTCGACTGTCGCTCATGATTATAAGCACACTATTACTACGTTAATACTAACTACTACGACACCACCACAGCTGCTACATCGCGCCGTCGTAGTACTTGCTACGTTGCTACGAAATGGAAATGATTATCTTTGTCAGCCTCGGTAGCTCAGTGGTGCTATCAGTCGACTGTCGCTCATGATTATAAGCACACTATTACTACGTTAATACTAACTACTACGACACCACCACAGCTGCTACATCGCGCCGTCGTAGTACTTGCTACGTTTCTACGAAATGGAAATGATTATCTTTGTCAGCCTCGGTAGCTCAGTGGTGCTATCAGTCGACTGTCGCTCATGATTATAAGCACACTATTACTACGTTAATACTAACTACTACGACACCACCACAGCTGCTACATCGCGCCGTCGTAGTACTTGCTACGTTGCTACGAAATGGAAATGATTATCTTTGTCAGCCTCGGTAGCTCAGTGGTGCTATCAGTCGACTGTCGCTCATGATTATAAGCACACTATTACTACGTTAATACTAACTACTACGACACCACCACAGCTGCTACATCGCGCCGTCGTAGTACTTGCTACGTTGCTACGAAATGGAAATGATTATCTTTGTCAGCCTCGGTAGCTCAGTGGTGCTATCAGTCGACTGTCGCTCATGATTATAAGCACACTATTACTACGTTAATACTAACTACTACGACACCACCACAGCTGCTACGTCGGGTCGCGTCGTCGTAGTATTTCTACGTTGCTAAGAAATGGAATTAATTATTTTTGTCAACCTCGATAGATCAGTGGTGTTATCGGCCGACTGTCTTTCGTGAGCGCTGTCAGAACTTGGATGGGCGACCGCTCGACCGTTGGAGGCTGACCGTGGTTCGGATTCCACGTAAAACTGTTAGGTCTCTTCGTTTCTTACCTTACTAGGTGATAGGGTTTAACCCGCCCGGGTTGGTACCACAGCACTGAATGCGAAAGGTCGGTCGAAATGGATTTGTAAATAGTTTGTAGCCGGCACGAATAAAGGGAAGGACTGCCATGGCACCTAGTCCACCAAGGTGTTATGGGCTGACATCACGGATGTTGTAGGTGATGTAGCCAATCATGGTAGTTTCCATGGTAGGTTCTTTGTAGTCAGAACTCTCAGCAAAATTGTTAATCTTGCTCTCAAGCTGTGTTTTCGTTACACTATGGGCCGTGTTATTATGTGGCTAGTCACTAAATACTCGTACTTGTAAAAATATGTATAAAAAAATACTCTGCGAAGTTTCTGGTCGGTTCTTCTTCGTGGGTGTAATCGAGCCGGATAGAACAAATTGTGACAAGTTCGAGCGCAGTCTAACTGCCATATGAATACTTCCCTCCTAATCTTACTTGGTGGTAGGGTTTAACCCGCCCGGGTTGGTACCACCGCACTGAATGAAACGTCGGTCAAAACGGCTATGTAAATAGTTTGTGTTTTCCGACCAGTTCAGTGTAGCCGGCACGATCAAAGGGGGAAGCACTGACATGGCACCTAGTTCACCCGGTGTTATTGGCTGACATCACGGACGTTGTAGGTGATGTAGCCAACCGTGTCAGTTTCCAAAAAAAAAAATGAATGATCAATAAACAACAAAGCCTCCTTAGAATCAGCTCAGCCACTCTAAAGATAATAAAGAAGCAGATTGTCACGTACCTTGGTGTCATTAGTGATGAGTTGGAGTGAGTACCCAGGCAGCAGGTTGTTCTGGTTGACGTGTCGCACGGCGAGCCGCGCCGCCGCCAGCTCGGAGCGACCGTCAGCTCGCGCGGAGCCGCGCGTCGACAGTTCGAACAGGCCCAGGATTGAAACTATTCGCTCGCTCGTGTTCCGCGGCAGTCCTGTCATTGGAAGTATCAATACACTTTGGGCTTTCGAACTATTTCGCGAACCATTTCACAGATTGTAGCGCCTTAAGCGCCTTACAGACGATGAAAACATTATAAAACTTCTATCAAGTGCGAGTTTTACTCGCGCACGGAGGTTTCCGTATCTATCCGCTATCAATAATATCCGCCTATCTTTTGTCTTTCAACAATGCAATGTATAAAAGCCTGTGGCGCCATCTATTATTCAGTAGCGTGACTAATCGATTTTTCGCACGTTTGTTGTATGGGAGCCCCCCCTTAATTTTTAACATTTTCTTTTTTTTATTATTTTTTGTTATATCCGCCATAGTAACACATAATCTGTGAAAATTTCAACGGGCTACCTATTAAGATTCAAGAGATAAGCCCTCGGACAGACGGACGGAGGGACAGACAGACAGACAGACAGACAGACAGACGGGGTAGGCTTAGTAATAGGGTCCCGCACCGGATACGGAACCCAAAAAATACATATTTTATCTTAGGGCACATTTCACAATGTCGCTTACCGTAAAATCCATTGAACCATCACACACGACGAAGATATGTTTGATCTTTCAGTATCTAGCGAGCTACGTTGAAAAATATGAAGCGATATGGAAATATATGGGGCAGGTTCAGGCAGGCAGTTAGGTAGATTCTTAAGGCGATATAGTCCATAATGACGTCATGGGAATCGCCATTCCTCATTCAGCGAGTACAGGGGTGCCAGAAGACAGAGAGAGCGCGATGCAGTATCCTTTTTAGTGAAGCGGGACTCAAGGCGCTTATGACAAAAATGACGAAGAAGAATATTGTTATATTTTCACTAGTAAGAAATAGAACGTTTTTATAGTTCTGCATCAATCCTGCGGTACCGATTACCTGGTCGGCCGCCTCTTATGAGAATGTATAGGTTTAATAAAATACTACCTGGGCGACCGAGCTTCGCTCGGCGTCTACACCTATCTACATAAACTTGAAAAAAATAACATTATCTAAATACAAAATTTCATCCAAATCGTTAGAGCCGTTTCCGAGAAACCAATTATATATATGTACAAGCTGTGCCCGCGGCTCCGCCCGCTCTCATATTTCACTTCATTCACTGCTAACCTCATAAGCTATTTAGCGTGATAGTAAGTAGCCTATAGTTGATGGGAAGAATCAAGCTATCCGTAGAATTTTGTTTTATTAAAATCGGTTCAGTAGTTCTCGAGTTATAAGCGGACAGACAGACACTCAGACACTCAGACAGAAAGCAGACGTTGGATTTTATTATAGGTAAGGATGTAATATATACAAGTTTAGCTCACTTAAAGTAATAGGAATAACGTAACTTACCCGTGTGCGATATAACATTTCAAATATTATAGTATCTTCATTGTTTGTTACATGCTTAATGAAAGGCTGTAAATGAAAGCCGGTATGTGTGTTTGCGCATGATACACTCGTACGGATGAAACGTAGACGCCTTTGAAATTCCGTTGCGACTCTTGCTTGTTGTAATTTTGGTGTTAGCTAACTGAACATTCTAAGTCCTTAGTCGTCCTTACGACTGGCCGGAATCTCGTTGCTTTTCTTTTAACTTCCCGGACACCAATTATGAAATACGCGTACCTTTAAAGCAAGCCTTTGTAACATTTTCTAAGCGCCTTCCCTCGTCTTCCCTTAGTTATCTTCGGTAAAATCTGAATCCTTTCTAAAACTTTTGTAATATATTTTCTAATTCACCAAGTTCAGTATCGAAAGTACGAAACGACGACGCAGGCAAACAAAGAAATTCTACTCGGACGCTTCGCCCTTGGAGGCCTTCTTGAAAGGATGAGAATTGTCGAGATCAAAGCCGTCTGATCTTGGAATGTACTGGGAGGCTGTAGAAAAGCTCACTCAGCCATAAAAAGTTACAACTATTTTCCCAGAACCGGGAGTCCGTGAAATTGGTAGAAGGGAGTGTCTGCCGTGTCTACCCATAGGTGCGTTTTTAGGGTTCCGTATTCATGCCGAAGCTTATTACTAAGCCTACGCCGTCTGTCTGTCCGTCCTCCGTCCGTCCGTCCGTCCTAGGCATGTATCTTTTGAACCGTAATGGGTAGCCGGTTGAAATTTTCACTGAATATGTGTTATTATGGCGGATATGCCAGCAAATAATAAAAATAGTAAAAAGTAAATAATTAAGGGCGGTCCCCAAACATGCTAAGAATAGATTAGTGCATACTCACGTTACTAAAATGGTAGATGGCGCCAAAGGTATATATATAATTTATATTTCATGTTGAAGACATACAAAAGTTAGACGGATATTATTTTTTTACAGGTATGTTATTGTGGATCTACGGAAGCCTCCGTGCGCGAGTGGTACTCGCACTTGACCGAATTTTCATCCCCTATACCCTTTGCCTTATAAATTATAATATATTACTAACAACGTAAGGACATGCCGATACGAACTCAATAAAAATGTCCTTCCCATCGAATATGTCCTCCCTCACCACAGCGGTGGTCAAACTATAGAAAGAACGCTTAAAATGATCAAAAACAATTTGGAAACTGCACATCGCATACTATAATTAAATTAGTTATATTTCGATCATTTTTTTTTGGTGAATTAGTTAATTTGAGACTAGTTTTAATGAATAATTTTTTACCACCACTTTAGTGAGGACATTATAGAGTCCCTATATCGTATCGGTATGTTCTTACGTTGTTAGTAATAAGTAGATAAGTCAATACATAAAGCACACATCGTGAAGTAGCAAATTAATAATAGGAGTACCCACATATACTATAAGTAATATATAACACTGCAAAGTAAATTGAGCTAGCTGGACGTAGGTACGAATGAGTCGGGTAGAAGATTTACGTTCTATCCAGGTAGATGTGTAATTAAATTTACCTCTAGGGATGACTCTAAAGGGTAAAATTTCCATAAGATATAATTTAATGTTTGGTTAGATCAAGCTCGCTTGGGTTAAATTAGAAGATGTTAATTTAGATATATGGATGTACTAGGCGAGAATGAGGTGCCCCCGAACATGCGCACGCGCATACGCGCACACGCGCACACGCACGCACACACACACACACACGCACACAAACGTGCACAGAGTACACGTGTGTGTGTGAGTATGTAGGTAGCAAGGCATACCATAAATATACATAACTAGATTAATCAGTGGAAATCTATAATTGGTTTTTATCGTATAACCTACATGTAATAATATATTGTAAAACTGCTGTTGATTTCCCAAATAAATAAAAAAAATTATAAATAAATAAATAAAAAATTATGTGCATATGCAGTTAAAACATATACATTTTCATTCAGAGTTGTATTGTCACGGTATTGATAGAGATCTACTCTCTTCAAACACGACAGCAGTCAGCAGGTAATTTCCGGTATAGCATCAGATCAAAGTGAAATGTCTATCTAAAAATATAATAAAGTTTTCGGTCGCGTGAAGGCTTCGCGCCGCCCCGCCGCCGCCGCCTGTGGACAAGTGTCGCCGGTGGTGGCGGGGGAGGCATTGTAATGTTCGTGCTTACAACCCGTGAACTCTAAATTACTGAGGATAACTCCCACAGGCGCGCAGCGACTTTTAAAACAGGGGTTTGTTCAAATTCTCGTTCAAGTTACTCCCCGACGAAGACTGACGCTTCTGCACCAAAAAGATATCTATTATGCTTATGGTGCGCCGCCACCGCCGCCGTCGGTCGCCGCCCGCGCCGATGGAAGTGAAATAATTACTTTACCGCTTGTTAGCGTCTCGAGCTCCGGCACAAAGGTGGTCGTTTAAAATTTAATCTTGATCGCAATCAATTTAACGAGGGAGATGATATAAAAGCGCCCCAAATTTTACAGGCCGGCTCAACTTACCTACTCTAGCAAACATTGTTAGGAACGCTGAAAGTTCCCGGTTCAAACTGTAGTAATGAGTGTTTGCCGTCTCGAATTCAACAGCGAACGCTCGGTGCGGCTAGGATTGCCAGATTGCAAATTTGACAATGGCGAAACATTTCTGGATTTTCGGGTAAAATTTTCAACAAAAGAAGAGGAGTTTATTAGCTTTGTGAAGCTGTCAGACTTCATTATCTGTTCGCACCTTGGAGGAAACAAATGACGCGCGCGCTATAGTTACTCAGTTAGTTGTTCGCACGGCTTGAAGTCAACGAACAGTTAAATTTCCCCGATTCCTTCAACTTGCGGTCTTCATATGTTGCATTAACAGATTCGACGGTAGTGAACAGTGATGGTGGAAGCAGTTGCAAAGACCTGCAGCCGATGGGCTCCATTGATTCCGTTCAGGCTACGTTAGTCTCCGTTAGGGATGGGTTTTCCGCAGCAGAATCGCTTAACCCTCTCGGCGGTACCGATGTCTTTTCTCTAAGCTTCTATTGAGCTTCTATTGAGTTGAGCAAGTCGGCGGTGGTTTATGAACCCGTTAACTGATTAGGTATGTTTCCATGGGTCGCGATCCGTCCACCCATCGGTGCAACATACCAGTAAGACCAGGGAGAATTTCTGTTCACCCACTGCAATGCGGAGCAAATCCTTGTTAGTAACAAGGATTCGCTGGACATTTCTCAACAAATTTCTGAGTCATCCAGGTTTATCCAGACCACTTGGTTATTTTATCCCAGGCGCGGTGCACTCGTGTGCAGGTGCAGTGTTTCAACACATTTCCAACGGGGAGAATCGGGCGTAGCGATTCTACGAGTAATTGGCGTGGTTAAATATGTGCGCGACGATGTTCGAATCGCATTCGGAGTTAGAACAATAGCGAATGTTTCACGCGACGAGGAGGGGTTCGTTAATTAAACCAATTACAAGCCCGAAGGGTTCAAATCAGCACTGGCTAGAGTCGTAGTAACACTATGTAAAGTCTACGGGCTACATTCGAGGAAACATCGATTTGAAAAGTTGTGAATTTGCAAAAAGTTGTGAGCGGTGCCGGTGGTTATAACTTTCCAAAACAGCCTGTCAGCCGAATATAAAAAGGGCCTAAAGTTTGTATTGAATGAATAAATTCGAAGTCTATCCCTACATGCTGTAACATAATATTAACTCCTACGTAAGCTGGCAGGAGGTTCGGAAAGTAAAGTTTTAATACGTTAATAAAGTGAATGTTTTGTTCAAGGTTAGCAGAGCTAACTGAATATAACCAAATATTGTACATTACACAAAAATATCCGTAAGAAAAGAGGAAATAGAAATAGTAAAATAGTTGAACAGGCGCTTCGCCCGACTATACCCACTGCCTCTGCAGAACGAGGCACGCTAACTGAGCGCTTCAAACATTTTCACATGCTCCAGTTACTTATTCGTTTTCCGCGTTTTAGTTCAAATAAATTTATCGAAAAAGCAAACACGCTCGTTCGTTACTAATTCCTCTCACAGCAGGCGACACGTGACGCGTATGGTAACTGGCATACTCGAAATATCTACGTATTTTACAAGAGTGAATTTAGGGTGGATATACGAAACAAAATATTCGAACGAGATTATACGAAAACTCGTCTAGACAGCAAATAAATCAGTAGTCAACTTTCAAAGGTATCGCTCGATCAATATAACTACAGCTACCTACACATTAAATCCTCCGAACAGACGACGACTAAAACTTTTAATAGAAGAATACCTAACTTGAAGTTACGTGCCGGTACCTTCGTAATATATGTACAAACATCGTGTGTACGAGTATATTGGAAGAAAGTGCGCACGGTTAATTCAGCAATCGCACTTGGATAACTTCTTCAATTAGGACTTTAATGCGAAACGAACCCTATTCGGAAACGAGAAAACAACTTTGCCTCAGGGCTAAATCTCTCTTCTGTTAATTCGCATCCGTCGGAGGTGGCGGTAGGAATTGGGATTCGATTACTCGTGAGAGCATATCAAATTCTTTGTCGGTCGATTAACGAAGTAGAATGTGCTAGAAAGTACTCACCTCCGAGGAAGATATGTGGACGAGACTGGCGGGGAGTGGTATTGTAGCGCGGGCGAGGTGTGTGGGACCGCGTCGCTATATGATCCGCTGGAGCAGCACTCTCCGGGCCTTCGCTGCCTAATGAGCCATTAACGAAAGTCTCGCTGGTAAGGTTGCTCCATTTCTGCGATACTCGATTCAACAGGTAAGTAGCGGTATCGGAAACTAATACATTAGACACATTACCGGCTTCTGTGAGCGATAGTTCACGGTCAGGAATGCCGATAGAGTTCGCGGCGCTTTCGGTTCCATTACTTTCTAGGGCTTCCGATATGTTCAGCTCGCCTAAGTAGGCAGTCGATATATAATTAATATAAGTAATATTATCATCTTCAAACACATTTTCCAAAACACTAATGTCTGTATTCGGAATGTCTTCAGTAGAATAAGCGTGTGTAATATTTTCTTCTACGCCATCCTCTATTCTAAAATCAGTGAAGGTGTTTCCATCCCACGTTTTATCTTCTTCCTGATGATTTCGATATGTCTCACGAAATTCACCATTGTTATCGCTATCAGTCATTTCTGTTTGTGTGTAGTTGTCCCTACGAATGTTGATCTCTGGGGGTTGTTTCGTGTGGATAGGCTCTAGTGTCAGGTTGCTAAGTATGTTTTTGATATGGTTCGCCGTATGTGTAGTTAGAGTCGCTCGAGCTAGCGACTCGGGTGAGACGGGCGGCAGGCAGATGAGTAAGAGGAGCGTGTAGAGACGAAGTGTGGTGCGGAGTAGGTCGGGAGTGGGATGTGGGGAGGCGGCGCGGCGGGCGCGCGGGGTCCTCATGCCAGGCCGGTCGCCGCCGCCACCCCCGCCGCTGTCAGCAGGCTCCTGCGCTGCGAATCAACAAATGGAACATGTCAATTACATTTTCTCTCTGTCTTGAACCATTCACGAGGGTTGCATGACCTCGGTATGTGCGGGTTTATGGATTTCTTGATACGAACTACAAAAGGCAATTTTTGTAAGTAACCAATGTAAATAGAGTGAATTCCACTGAATTAACTACGCCTCACTAGCACCATCTGCTAAAAAAGCAAACATATAGAATATTTCGAGTAAGAACTAATATTTTCTATGACTT